>JAQJVK010000002.1:16429142-17809976 GCA_035578135.1 Flexamia atlantica
TCATCCCCGTTTCGAGATCACTCATGTGCGCTTTCGCTGCTATGTAATAAAAAACTTAGCATGATTATCATGTAGCATTACACGTTATGATGTGGCATGATTTATTCAGTTACATCACACGTTAGCTAAGAAGAAACTAGGCTTCTGCTATGTTTTAATCTCTAATTACAACTACAAAAGATTAATCCAAAATAGTCTCTATAGCAGTAAATGTAGCTAGTTGGCATATTAACGAAGATACATAAAAATAACTAAGTAGCTAGCTCTTGTGACCGCGTTCTTAGCGTGATCAGATAAATAACTGAAGAATCAGCATAATAAACAAATGAGGACTACCAAAAAACAAAAAAAAAAGACAAAGTATACACTTAAAAGACCTACGGGGTAAAGCCCGGTTTATGAAGGCCAGGTTTATAATTAATATTCTTGCAGATTCGAGTACAATCGGTTTGATGGTTTTGTCTTCACCCTGCACGAACAGATAGGCTCAAAAAAATAGACAGATATCACAGTCTCCGTTTTATAGAATTAGACAATTTTTTTTTACTTTTAACTCTCTTAGATAACATTGGAAAACATTAACTGAACAGTATATAAGCCATAAACAGCTACAGCGACCAGGAAGCGATTCTGCCAAGCCGTGAGGAACTAAACCCAAACAACCATGACCAGTGTACAATCGGTAATGCGCTGGCCGCTATTCCGACCAGAGGCCGTCGCGTCGTGTCAGCGGGTCGTGATAGTCAGATGTTTAACAAACAGCTGATTGTAGGTGGACCGGCTGTTATTAATGATTACGAAGCATTACGGGCCAGACCGTACAATAGCTAACGGCCATTTAGGTGTGGAAAGCGGGGCACTAGGCTACCCTCCCCCGACGATACCATCAGAGTCTTTTCAGTCTCTGGTTTAAACGGCTAATTAAACTTGTAAACCATTATGAAAACTCCCAGAGTCGTGATCCCGATTTCTTAATTTGGGAGAAATGGACCGGTCTTTATCCTTCAAGTGAAATGATAAAAAAAACCTCTCTAATTTATTTTGCCAAAACTTTTAAGCAATTTAATATCATTGTTTAATTTTGAAGATCATTATTATATGATTAACATAAATCTGGAGATGAGCTATATATTTTCATGTTAACGATTCTGGAGATTAATCACGCTTTATTTTTTTCTGATACCCCCTACGCTTTACAATAAAGATACTGTTGGATTGTTTAAATCGTATTTAATCAATGAAGGCTTGATTTCATCCTTCATTAATGATTCATATGTAGTTTGAAAAGTAAACACTTACAAAGTTTTCAGTATATAATAGATATTACTTATTTTGTTTATAAAATATACATCAAAGGTGTGACGTTTTAAGCTCAAATGTAAAACGATGTACTGTATCTATCATCCATGGCCTTAAGAAAGTATCACCACATGTTAAAAATTAAAATTTTTCCTCGTTTTATCAAAAGACAAAACTTTGTACAAATCGAATGGATAAAAAACCTTTATTAGAAATCGCAGTCGAATTAATTATATGTCTTCTCGCTATATAACTTGTATAATTAATACCCGTATTAAAAGCTCTACCATTAAAATCCAAGTGTAAATGTCATCAGTTCGACGCGTGATCAGTTCCTAGAACGGGATCAGGAACAAAAACTGTTAGTTCTAAGAAACTTATCGCGATTGAACGGTGGTAATTAGCAAGGCAGGTGCCAAGACCAGCTCGCGCCTCCGTGCCAACAGGAGCGGCTGTAGAGGGCCTGCGCCAGGTGTAGGCAGCGGGCATCGGCCAAGACATCGCGAGTCGGCCCAGCTTGTTGTACTGTACTCCTCATTTTTTATTGGGCGCATGTTCCGTCCCCTTAATTCATGCTATACCTAATTAGGAGCAGAATAATTTATGAAGGTTGTTTTCCAGCGAGAAGCATCGTTGGAGTGGAATAGAATATGTTTTTTTATTACTTATGGGCAAGTTTTATGCAATTCTATGGAATTCGCCTTTTTTGGATTTTGTCTTTTTTAATGCTCTGTGGTGTAGAATGTGAATAACGTATTGATTGGATCCAATACACTTGAGAAATGTCAATGTGATAAACATGAAAATATTGTGCAAAAAATACGGTAAAATTCAAGTTCCTCATAATAGTGCATTTCACAAACGGGTAAAAAAATCTTTAATTCTAATAACCAGGATTAGATACAGTTCACTGTTTAGCTGAAATAGACTTCTGTTGCTATTTGATTTCTAAAAACTCCAATGTAACTGCAACTAGTTTTCTTTATATGAAAATATTTATACTTGCTGAAGATATTCTCCTTCAGTCAGAGGGTACGTTGATTTTTCTTTTATCCAAGGCGCAATTCAATAAATGATAAATTTATCATTTATTGAATTGTAAATGTAATATGTTTTATTTACTATAAACTAACTATGTTTTATGTTGCACCTTGAAACACAATAAAATGTAATTTATCCATTGTGATTCAAAAAGTTTATAACATTTAATAAGATCCAATCCTCAACCGCAAACCTAATTCATTTGACTCCTAAAAGTATCTCGGAAAAAAATCCCCCTAAATAGTTGACATTATATAATTTTGTCAATGTTTAAAAGAGCAAAAAAGTACCGGCAATACCGTTATGTCAGAGTAGATTGATTATCCTCTATTCATGTTCGCTCATAGCGATGAAATACTGTAGGTATATATTATAAGTTCGTTGTCTCCCTTTATTTACTGCCAAGGTAAAGAACATTTCCCACATTCACCATTACTTTTATGTGTTCGTGACTGGTAACGGCAGAGCGCGCTTGTAACACCGGACAATCGACAGCAACCCCACATTTCTCCCAGTAACCAAGATCCAGTTCCTAGCAACGTGACAACTAATTTGTCTTTCTTGCTTGTTTTAATTTGGGTTCTCCTTTTGTAACAGTAACATCGGCCTTGGCGCGGTCTGTGTGCAATACATTAAGTGTCGTTTTGGTTTGGAGACAGAAACTTGGCGATTGTGTGCAAGGAAATGGTTTCTACTTCTTTTTAATATGTAGTTTAGCACAGATACACAAAAGGGGAGGTTTTATATTCTATAACCTTTTGATAATTCTAGATGAAGTTGAGGTATGTAATATTACATAAACTCTCCATTACCAAATAACAGACAAAACTGTATTATCATAGAAAACTGAGAAAGCATACCTGACATTATTCAAACACCAATAACAGGAAGGTAGGATTTAGCCTTTTTTCCTTTTTCTTTTCTAGAAAAGAAAAAAATTTAACCTTTTTCTTTTCTAGAGTTCAAATATATAAAAAATTATAATACATTAAGTAGACCATAATTTTGATCATATTGATTTGAAAAATATTTCTTTTCCCCCTAATTACAGCTTCCACGATCAAAATGGTATTTATAAACTATCTTCTCGAGTGTAATAATCTCCTTTAAACATTGCCACAGAGTAATAATTTCTTGTTGGAATGATACTTTAACTCGAGAGGCACTCTCGTTCACCCCATAAATATTCCACGGTTGCCGGTCGGTGTTTTATAACTGTTAACTACCTTCAGCGCCGGATTATTTCGTCGACTGCCCAAAGCAAATAAATCTGTTCGGTAATTTCTTGGAATTGAGGCGAAAGTGGGAACAAGGAGATAAGAAGAGCGAAGAAAGAAATTATCAGGAGCTTGATTTATGGATGAAGGTTAACGGTGGGAAGGCGTATCACAATAGAGAGGTTCCCTTCCGCTTTCTCGGGCTCCCATTTGCCAGATGCATCGACACACATGCACATGGATAGGTTAATTTAGTATGGCTCATAAAAATATAATTGTATTTAGTATTATTCTAAATAGTGAAGGCTCTTGCTGTTTTAGTTGCTTTGTTTTACATCATAAAGCATAAATATAATGGGTTTTTCATTAATGAAAAATACAACTTGATAAGACACATTAAAAAGTTCACATTTATATGGTTAGCAATATATTTTACATAGCAAAATCAATGGCAAACGGTTTGTTTGATTTATGACATAGATCTTTTTTATTTTATTGAAGTTGACTGAAGTAGTCACTTACAAACTTTTAGTGACTTATCGATATTTAAAATAGAGCTGATCTATTATTGAATTACGTCTATTCCGAATGGCGTTCCCGCTTATGATGTAAAGTTAGTAAATAATGCTTACTCACTTGTAATATTTGATCTGCAGACTCTTCATAAATTTATGTTGAATATACCTTAAAGACTATTCCCTCATAACAATTGTCATATAATAAAGAGATAAATAACATTCTCTATGTCAATTTGGGTTCTCAGCAAGACAAATGTTTTAAATTGTAGATTATGCATAGGCACAATGTTTTCATAAAAAATTATAATCATCCTTACATTTCCTTTCCTTCTCAGTTCGTCATTTTACTTTTAGGTTTGCTTTACCTCAGATTAGTTTTTAAAGTTTTATTTATCGTCTTTTCTACTGCATTTCAAGCGAAAGTTTGGAGCATTTTATCAAGAACAACTCGATATTCACGAGCGAATGAATATTTCTCTTCCGCCAATCTCCTTTCAGATCCGGATTAAACAATAATTCGATTTCGCCACCGTTTCACGTTCCTGATCGTGGGAACCAACGAAGAGCTACGGCACGAAGAGGAACCAGCAACCAGCACCCAGCAACCAACAACCACGACAGCGCAATACTTCCCGCACGGAGACGCCGACTGGCGCTCTGCATGATTGGTGTAATTATGCAAAATCTGGGGTTGCAACATGTGTCTGAGTGGCTGATAACAGCTGATGTGATTATGCGACTTCCCGTGACGCAAGTGGCGCAAACTGGTCGCAGAGGAAGTGTGCTGTTGTCCCCCGTAAAAGCGTATCCTGTGCGGCTTGTGAAAGAGACGGAGGGCCCTGGATTAAGTGATGAAATTTAGTATAAACAAATTATATTTTCGATCCTATATGATGAGATTCTTTTTCTTTGAGTCAAGGTTCAATTTAATTATTTACCAAAACAAGAGAATTTTGTAATCGGTTTAGTCATCTTCACTACCCATAGAAGAATAATTCTATGAATATGTTTTTAACTACATAAACTCATAAATCTACATTTATTCTCACTAGATTTTTACTGAACTTCCATAGCTGTTTTTCAGGACGTAGACATGCTTCCACACTTTTTCTCACTTTGACTTTCAAAAAGATCACAGGAAGAACTCTGTTAACACCTGGACTACCTTATTTTGAATACGATCAAGAGTTTAAGAATGGACGGGACACAGCTAATACACAAATTCTGTAGCTTTCCTCATCACTAAGGGCTTGTGAAGTTCTCTAGACAATGCTAGCACACAGATAATCTTACTTTGCCTATGATCAGAACTTACAAAGGGTCCGAAACAATGCAAGCAAATCAATTCACTTACTTCGCTCATCAACTGAAGCTTATAGAAGAACCAGCAACACTTCAATTAGCGTTGGAGTAGTCGACTAGTCGACTAGTGCTTTTATCGACTAGTCGACTAATCGATTATTTTGACTAGTCGATATTTCAAATCGATTATTTTGACTAGTCGATATTTTACGTTTTTAACCGACTAGTCGGCAACTCATACGATTAACTATTGTTTTTACTGATTTTTTTCTCGTTCGACTAGTTAGATCGACTAGACAGTCAAGTAGTTAGATCGACCAGTAAGTCGATGTTTTAAACGGTGACTAATCGAATAGTGTGAACGACTGGACTAGTCGATGTTCAAAAATAATCGACTCGTCACTAGTCGATGATGAAAAGTAGTCGATGTTCCCATCACTACTTCCAATTCACAGGTTCTCTACTCCGGTCATCGACGAGAGCTCGGCCGGCCGGTCCGTGCCCGCCCCGCACGTCCGCCGATCCACACCGACTTGACAATTATCATGTCCGGCAGAACATGCAATTACCGGACCGGATTAGTTGCTGTTTTGGGCACGGGCAGAGTTAATTTCTGCCCGGTTCCGATACCCACCGCGAGGCTAAGACCGTGGCTGTTTCTGACTACAGTTCAGCTAATTGCACTTGAGGCATCATAAGACATAGGACATTTGTATGAGTAGTTGAGTGCATGCATAGCATAGTTTATGGGTGCTAGCTTATAGACCGTAGTCAGCCGGACAATATTGAACAAATTCTTAGGTTTTTCTAGTCAACATACAATGACTTTGATATGGAGCCACTTATTAATGATATTGACCAATTAATAAAACCTTGTTACTCGTCTTAGTCAGTAAAAAGTTAACATAAGGAATTGCAGCAAGATTTTTATATCATACTCCTCCCTTTGGCTAATTCTCATATATAGGCCTATAAGCAGGCGTTCAGGTATTTTTGTTGATATCTGCTAATGACTCTCAGATGTTGAGGACTAAGTACATTTAGTTGCAAACAGTGAATATTTATAGTAGCTGGTTTTTTGACGTAATTAATTCGATCGAGGTATAGATTTTCAAAGACATAGATGCGATGTTAGCACTTTTATTGGGTTTAGCATTAAGAATTGTCTTAGTTGTAACATCTAGGATGGTAAATCTTTAATTTAATTCTGTATCCCTAAACTTAGGCTGCGTTCACACGAGCGATATTTTACTGTTGATCGTCGGCGACAGGTGGTCGCAAATTTTCAAAAGCATTGGTTACAAAAAATTCGACTGATTCATTTATTTAAAGATCCGTTAAATGTTTTAAATTATTGTTTAGACTGCGCGAATATCATGAGGAAAGTAAGTGTGATAGTGACATAAACTGGATTGATCACCTTTGTAATGACCCTAGACACTAGAGTCGTTACCGGAAGCTCAAGGTCAATCGGAGCAGGTGGGAGATTCTCTATGTGGGGGAATTCACCAAGGGCCTTTGTTGTTCCAAGAGTGATTAAAGAGTGAATAATGCACCCGGCTCGCAAAAAAATATTCGTAGTGATTTTTCCAGCAGAGCACTGTTAAATCATGACTAATTGATGAGCCGGATCACTTGACTCTGACCTTGGAAGTTTTTTACTAATAAGAAGTTAAAATTTATACAGAATGCTTGTTTACCACATCTATGGTTAGACACTTTTTACTCCTAGTAATAAGTACAATATATATTGATAACTTTGTCTCCCGGCGGGGCTTGCACAATCAACCCATAACAATAACATTTAAATCAATAGTGCAAAAATTGAGTGCCTTCAAATTTCCACGCAGACATCCAAATAAATTGCAGCTCAACAAATGGAGGCTCTAACAGCTGATTAGAGGCATTGGCTTACAGCTGGAAGAGAACGCTCAGCTTGTGACAGTTGGAATTTGAGGTTGTGTTTATTTTATTTGTTTATTAACTCAAAAATATGATTACAATAAGCCTCACTAAGCATAGTTTAAGGCCCGCATTACGCATTATATTTTATAAAATATCTTTTATAAAAGATTTGATTTGACCAATCAAAATTCAAGCCAACTGATTTTCAAAACAACATCTTTAATTCTGATTGGACAAATAAATCTTTTATAAAAGAATATTTTATAACATATTTGATAGTGTAATGCGGGCCTAACAGCGAGGTCTTAAATTCTAACAAATTTTTAAACTATATTTTAGAACATAAGGAAAACAATTTAAATCCAGGCAGACAGGTGGGCGTTGTTTGACTACATAATTGTTCTGTAGTCCAAAATAAAATTGCATGTTAATCAATACAATACAATGAACTTGTTATTACATCGTGTTTTTCGTGTCAATATGACAGTTATTTTTGTATTATTATTTAACATGCAGAGGAAAAAAGTGTTTGTATTTCGGGAATAAAGTAAATCGTCTCCCAGTAAACATTGTTGCGAAACACACCTCGAAATACTCCTTCAACACACAAATAAGTACTTTTGAACACCAGCAATTATCTGTCCAAACGCTGGTGTCGTAAACAAATAAGAGGATTAAATGATCAAGTTTGTTCTTATTTTATGTTTGGTTCAAAATTTTCTGTCCAGAAATCTGTTTAATTGTAAATGATGATACACAATTTATGAAGAGGAAATTAAAATAGCAACATTTTTACTGGGAATAAATTTTATTTTCACGCAAATATAATACAATCGTAAATAAACTCGTTTAAAAGGCTATAACTTTAATTTCTTGGAACCGTTGTTGAATTTTCCACATCGATTCTCCAAGGATTAGCCCTAGGTGGGTAGTCCTGAACATATAGCTTGTTAAATACGTGTGATACTCCCATTAAGGAGCAGTAAAATGTTTTATATGTAATTAAATAACTCGAGAAGAGTTCCCGTCTACACCACAAACAGCACCCATGTGTGGCTGAAGCCAACAAGGCCACTACCTATACCATTCTAGCCGCACTGCCAGGCTGCTATACTTTTTGCGAATTTCCCCTATAGGGTAGAAGCTATTACCGTAGGTCTCATGGTAAGATCTAAGCCCGGGACTACTATAACTTTTCGTTTTGGGGCCCCCAGAAGCCAAAAACACTATTCGTTCAAAATTTTATATATATATGTGTCTGTGAGCACGATAGCACTCGTAAAAATGGTCCGATTGGAATGAAATTTGGCACAGACGTTAAAGTAGTCATTATTCGGACGAGTTCGTAAACCAGCCTGATCGGATCATTGGAAGGGGGGTTAAAGGAGGATAAACCCCCCCAAAAATGTGTTTTTTGAGTTTTTTACATAACTCAAGATAAATTCGAAATTCGAAAAATAAAAATCGAAATTCCGAAAAAAAAAAATTCGAAATTTCGAAATTTCGATAAATTTTATCGAAATTTTGTTGGCACCATTGAATTCAGCTCGAAAAAACAAACAATTTAGTAATTTGAATCATTGCTCTATGTCCATTGGTTGTCGAGATATTGAAGGTGGTAAACACAGTACGTTGTCCCAATGTTAACATTATGGGAAATAAGTAAAATTCTATATCTCGCTTATTTTACAACATACCTTGATAAAACTTGGTAAATAGCTTCTTATAGTTCAGATCTACTAAATATTAAATTGAAACCAGCCAGATTTAATATACCTGTAGCAGCAAACCTGCATACTCATTCCCCATGTTATTCTTATGGAGCTTACCAAAACATGTCGAATCTCGTTATATTGGATTAAAATATGTTGTTTTGCATTTGAAATTCGCTGAGTATGCAGATCTGCTGCAACGGGGGTATTATAAATTTTTTGATGCAGATGAGCACATCGGGAGGTTCTTTCACACAGACGATCACAGCGGGTAAGTCTTTAACTGATTTCCAGCTACAACCACTGACAAAAGCACACGGCCGTAGCGACAGAGGTTGAGACTGAGGGAGTGCCTTTCCGGCGGACCGCGACAGTTACTGAGGGAAGGAAACCGAAGACCGATCAAGCGGAACCTATTCTTTCCGCGTTTCCGTGACAAAGAACACAGTGATGCATTCCTTCAGGACCGTTACAGCGACGTGCCCGGACACATATGCAGGACCGGTGCAATGACTGCAGAGTTGGCAATGGTATAGAATTACTTGGCTGTCAACTTTGGCAGTCAACAGATACGCTGTAGTAATCATTCATAATTTATTGTGCCTTCTTGAATCTAAGTTGTCTCTTCTGTCCGCATGAGGATCAATTCAACGGTTTTGGACGCCTCTAAGTAATTAACTTACCATCTTTTTCATTACTTACGAAAACTCTCCGTAATGGTGAATTTAATGGCACCATAATGGCAGTTTTTATTGTTTGCCAAGCCAGAAAGAACAAAAACTATCCTCCTTAATGTAAAATATTCACTATAAAAATGTCAAGGTAAAGTTATTGGAAGAATTTAATACAGTTATCTCTTCAAAAGTATGAGTTGTGATTGCCTATCCGTTAAAATATACTGAAGTAAATACTTAACCAATTAATAAAAGGAATAATCGTTGCTTACATAACCGATTCTTCCAAACGCTTTTTCGCGTTTTGAAATTCAAACTATGGACGGTGATAGTAAAATTCTAACCCCACAGAACCACATGGACTTACACCAAACTATTGAATATCCCGAGAGATTCCATTTCACTTAGGACCACTACCATCGCCGGCTCCGGATTCCGCCACGCGTCAGATTTAATACAGTCCTGCGGACGATGGGCAATCTCGGCTCATTGTTCCTGCACCGCGCTTCCAAAACTTGATGAGGTATTGATAACATAATTATTACCCCTGAAAATAGAAATTTTGAACTCCATTACATCATGAAGCCAAGGAATCTAGATAAGTATATCACGTCGAAGAGTGCTTTGAGACGGCGAGGAACCGATGAATCTGTGTTATTTAGACCGATTGATAGTAATGATTGATCCTAAATTAAATTTCTCCTCGTTATTGTTTAAAATACAGGGTGTCTACAAAAAACTCTGGGGTTGTAAAAATGCTATTCTTAAGAAAAAAGAAAATTCTATTCTATAGAAGTTAGCAAAATGTAGTTAATTTCTCTGAACCGAGTGGCTCATCACGTTATACTCTTACGAATTTGGAATGTTTGCGTCAAGAGGTGACATCGCTGCGGAGCGATAACCTTGAAACAACGTAACCCGGCTGTCAGTGCTGTAAAGTATTGCCGCGATATGGCGATGCCGCAACAAAAGGCTCAATGCGTTATTTGGCTTATAGAAACTAAATCAGAAACTTTCGAAAATTTGTCAGGTAACGAATAATCAGTTGTGTGACAACCGTCCCCCAGACATGTACTCTTCCCTAGGGCATGGGATGAGGTGGAATACCGTTAAGACGTGTACCGTGTTAATAACAGAGCTCAAATTGAACTTTATTAAGTTGCTGAAAAAAAAACTTGAAAATGCAACCTTTCCAATAATGTATTAACCATTTATATAAGCTTTTACTTCATTAAAATATTTTGCCACAAAATCCCTGAGTTCTTTTATAGACACCATGTATAAGGAAGAATGGATGGCTCGGCCTTGCTTTTTTTTTCTTACTCTGACCAAAGATTCGTAATTCACTTCAATAGAATAGGGAAGACTATTTCCCATTAAATTAAAGTCTTATACACTGAATTCGATTAAAACATCACATATAAAGGAATAATGTTATAGTTAATCCTCAAAATTAATTTATGTTTTTAAATAAATTCACACAGTTAATGCAGCACGTTTGACATTTTTATATAATGTATGAATAACATTAGTGTCATAAATATTTTCTATCAGCAGACTTTAATTTATCCTAGAAATATATTTCTTAAACCTTTTTACAATGTTATCCCAACAATCCCTTCATTACCTAATGTCCTAGCACCCACTGATTTCGCTGGAGAAAGTAATAGCACCAGTCATCCATAGTTATACAGGAGAAACAAGAACTCATCCTCGGACGACTTATCGCTAGCTGCTGGACTTTCAATGAAGATCATTAACTGACCGTGAACCAGCCGAGGCAGAGACAGTGCTGGGAGAAAGTCTCCTAATCGTCTGTTGAGCAACCTGGAAGAGGAGTCGCACCATCGGCAACGCACGGCTGGTCTTCGTGAAGAAGAAGATTCCGCAGTCTCGCAGTCTGGGATTGTTGTTGCCGAACCGAATCCACCGACTGCAACGATTTACCTGCAGTCTACAGTTTTGTTTTGTAATTTTCCAAGGAGGATTGATAATCAGAGTCGGTCTTCATTGTTTTGTAACCACCGTCTTTCAGATCCTGATGATTCCAATAGATTTGTTGTTGATAAATTCTGATTACAGTAGAATTGATAAAATGATGAAGCGCGAGAGGGAGAGAAATTTCGCTTATCGTTCGCCAGCGCCGTGCATGCTCTCAGAAAACAAACGAAAACCAGCGATTATTATTCGCAAAATCCCGATAAGTATATCATTGGCTAGAGCATTTCGTTTTCTTGTTTTTATTTTCACGATTTTCTATAGGATGAATCATTTGCTTTGTATTTGTTTGTAGCTTGCCCTAAAAGTTTGTTGTCCGCTAGATAGTAACACTAGACTTATAGGAATTTTCGGATATTTCGGAACCCCTCGTGTGTTTTCGTCTGCCTTCGAGGGGTTGGGCTTTCGATGGTGAATTATAGGTATACAAATTTCCCTCCCTCTCGCGCTTGATAGTATTACTTCAAGTATAGTATTCAGAATATAACTTTTCCCTCCGTGTTGTTATTTAATCAAAGTTCATGTTTAAACTGAATGTTTGAATTCTTCAGAACTCAAATATACGGCTTATGTCAACTACTTGAATGACTTACCTCTTGGTACATTTTCGCTCAGCCAGTTTCGTATTTTTTCCATCCAGTATATGAGGAGAGAGAAACAGATGAAGGTCTCCCTCTCGAAGGTTGAAATATTATTTAACTGTATCGCATAATTAGACACTCTTTAGTTCATTCATTAAGATAAAGTTAAAAATTTTTAACTGGAATAAAGTCTTACCAGGCCCTTGTACAAAAAAAGCAGCAAAGCAGCCTTGTGCAACTACACAATGTAAGTGTATAGTCAACCAGATCAAGCGGGATAATCGTCGGTAGCTGAGCAACACTGCGGATCAGCTCCCCGGTAAATCACCCTGTGTAATAAAGAAGTACAACGCACGGCCGCGCGATACCGCATCAGAAATGCTAATGGTGGAATTATTATGCGCAATATGGAGTCATTTGCGGAGGCCCCGGGGCATCACATACGTTGGTAGCGCTGGCTGGTGACCTTTACTGCGCGTATCATGTAACAGGGCAATATGGAGTCTGTGATGACCTGAGGGTGTAACGCACATGGTAGACTGTGATGCCTGCATGTCACCGCTGAGGGATAGTGACATACAGGTCAAGCCAAGCCGACACCAACTTATTATCTGTTTTCACTTATTTTTGTATGTCGTAAGAGTTTTTTGTTTGTTCCCAGTTACTTCGGACCGTGGTATAGGTTTTGCAGTGTTTTTAGGCTTGATGAGATCTGATTGGGTGTAGACCTCGATAATTAGTCATAAGTATACATTTCCTCAAACGAACTCAGAATAGGTTTGTGTTACGGTATCTCTAAGACCTAGGGTTTTATCTGTGTGGCAACCATTTTTACTATTTTTAATAAATTAAACGTCATCATCCTGGTCCCGGCTAAAAATGTAATCATCCAGCATTCTCCCTTTTGACTTAATTAATGAAATATAAACTTTTAGTCCAAGGTACGATTTATAAGACCTTGCAGAGATAACTCAGTTTCAGTAAATCGCAGATTACAATGATGTAATCTATTGATAATCATTGAGATCTCAGTAGGTTATAGTAGAAGTGTCAGGGAGAAATCGTTATGTTCGACATCATACAATTGTAAGATTTACTTGAACAATTTTACCTTTATAGCATAGGAAAGCGGCCAGCTGTTTATGTAGTTTTGAGGCTCACAATTATTGTACAACTCCTATTATAATCAACTAGAGGACCCACGCTGCTCCGCAGCAGTAAATTTTGGTACTAAGACACAAAATCAACTCAAATCAAATAATTCTTCATTTACAAAATTAATGTTACATGCAATGGAGCTTTACAACGTCAATATATGACTTGCCCGGCAGTTGCCTAAGTTGAAAAAGAGGTGCATGTAGCTGGGCCCGGTTATGTTGGAATTTCAGTAAACCAATTAAACCAAGATTTATTACCAAGCTGGTAATAATTTGTTCCACAAAGGAAAACTTAGGACTTTCATGAGATGTTATGTACTTAAGTTTTCGGGAATACCCCCGTTGTAGACCTGCATACTCAGCGAATTTCATATGCAAAAGAACATAGTTCAAGCCAACACAGCGAGATTTGACGTGTTTTTGTAAGCTCCATAAGATTAACGTGGGGAATCTTAACGTGGATTAACGTAAGATTAACGTGGGGAATGAGAATACATCAGGTTTGCTGCCATGAAAATGGAAATATCGGGGATTTTATACTATTATACATTAGATCTCATCTAGATGAATACATAAACCAATTTTTATCAAGACGAATATGTTGAGAAATAAGCAAGATATAGAATTTTAATTTTACTTATTACCCATAAGGTTAACATTGGGACAACGTACGTGTTTACCACTTTCAATATCTCGGTAACCAATGGACATAGACCAGTGATTCAAAATCATAAATTGTTCTTTTTTTAGCTGAATTAAATGGTACCAACACAAATTGGATAAATCTTGTTTTCCTGTGTAAAAAATTCAAAAGCCCACATTTGGGGAGGGGTTTATCCCCCTTTACCCCCCTTCCGGTGGTCCGATCGGGCTGGTTCACGAATTCGTCCAATTTATTACCACTTTACACGTCTGTACCAAATTTCATTAAGATCAGACCATAAACGGACTCAGAAACAGAAAACCTAATTTATATATATAAAAGATTTGTGTTGTTCGGAATTCAGCAGAGTGCTCCAGGTACGTCCGATCATAACAATCAAGAGCTCAAATGAAAGCTGGTATTTCACTGAAGGTTCTTAGACTAAAACATATAGAATTACTTAATTAGAACTGGGGAAATATATTATCTTCAATTGAATTCATAATTCGGGAAATAATCAAATTTATGTTTTTTGGTCGAGTAATACAGTATATTAATGAATACCGATCCTTGATAACAAATATTTGCGTGCATACCTTTAATTTAAGACCTTATTTATGAAAATGGGTCAAGTAGAAGAGCCAAACAGACTCGGAAAAGAAAAAACTATTTTTTTTTGTGTTGTTCGGAATTCAGCAGTGTGCTTCAGGTACTTCTGATCTTAATAATCAATAGCTCAAATGAAAGCTGGTATTTCACTGAAGGTTCTTAGACTAAAACATATATAATTACTTAATTAGAACTGGGGAAAAATATTATCTTCAATTGAATTCTTAATTCGGGAAATAATCAATTTTATGTTTTTTGGTCGAGTAATACAGTATATTAATGAATACTGATCATTGATGGCAAATATTTGCGTGTATACCTTTAATTTAAGACCTCAATTATGAAAATCAGTTGAGTAGAAGAGCCGAACAGACTCGGAAAAGGAAAACAAAAAAATGTTTTTGTGTTCGGAATTCAGCAGCGTGCTTCAGGTACATCCGATCTTAATAATCAATAGCTCAAATGAAAGCTGGTATTTCACTGAAGGTTCTTAGACCAAAACATATATAATTACCTAATTAGAACTGGGGGAATATATCTTTAATTGAATTCAAAATCCGGGAAATAAACAAATTTATGTTTTTTGGTTGAGTAATACAGTAGATAAATGAATAACGGTGCTTGATGGCAAATCTGTGCGTGCATACCTTTAATTTAAGACCTCAATTATGAAAATCGGTTGAGTAGAAGAGCCCTGGGTCGCCGGAATTGTACCCCCCGGATTTGTACCCCCCACAAAAAACGCCTACGTCATTTTGACGTCACAGGACGGGGGGTACAAATCCGGCCGCGAACTTTTAGGACGGATAAATTATTATGTATTTTGATCAACTGACATCTCACGGTTGGCTGAACAGTTGCATAATTTATATAAATCCAATTAAACATGGCTTCTTAAGTCCAACCCCGGATTTGTACCCCCCGGATTTGTACCCCCCGTAGCCAAATCTTAAAGTCCTACCCCGGATTTGTACCCCCCGGATTTGTACCCCCCATGGTCAGATTCTTAAGTCTGACCCCGGATTTGTACCCCCCGGATTTGTACCCCCCGTGGTCAGATTCTTAAGTCTGACCCCGGATTTGTACCCCCCGGATTTGTACCCCCCGTGCTCAAATCCATTTTGACGTCCATGGAAATATACCGGGTCAATATTCATTGATGTTGTTGACTTTTTTAATTAGTTCTCGTAAGTCAACGGCTGTCCGTTAAATTATTACCTATAATATTATTCTACGAATATGTCTTATTCTACGAAAATCGTACGTTGCATGGGTGACGTATGGTTTTTATTCAAGTATTTTTGCAATGAATTAAACATTTACCGAAAGCCAAGTAAAATACGTCGCTTTTTGGTTTCGTTTTTAGAATATTGTAAATACAATTAACATTTTTAACAGATGAATTGGAAAAGAAGTTCAGCCTCAGGTGTTTAACGATCAATCTGGAATGTAATTGAACTCTACGTAGAAGGGCGGATATACATTACAGTTTTCTTGCCGTATGAGGGTTTCCCGGGAGGCAGGAGGTCAAAGAACATTTTCAAATGCCCTCGGCATGCCTCGGCATTCCTAAGTGGACCTGATGGAATGTACCGTTCCTCCCTCTGTAAGTACAATTGATGGGTTTTGGACGTTAACATATTTATTTTTGGGTATTCTGTACTTGGAGTATTTGATCAAAACTGATCAGAGATCAATGCAGTGTTGTCCGTTAGAACATATTCTAAAATAATATGTATACCGGAGGTTGGCGTCTTGACTACTGATTTAAATGATTAACGAATGCATTCAATATGAATATCATAAAATCAAAATCAGCTTTATTTCTGTAATCTACAGTATATTTGTCAAATACCACTGACCTATCATCACACAGCCCAAACTACTCGACCTAGAACCTTGAAACCTTGCATGAACATTCCTCTCAGGGCATAAGCGCCCACTAAGAACGGATTTTTAAAAATTCCCTCAGGGCTACGCCCTATGATACATCAAAGTTTAAATGTTAACGTATAGGGAAGCTCATGTTTTTTGTCATGGCAACCTTAAAATTAAATCCAAGGAAGTTTTTCTGTTTTTCAACGGGTAACACCGTGTTGATCAGCTAGTTATTTATATAGAAGTATCAGTCACAGCACATATTATTTACAAATAAATTAAATATTTACAAAATAAATCCACTAATGCCCCTATTTAATTAATACCTGGTGAACTAAGCCTTGCTCGGTATTATTTTATGTTTACAATTTAATCCAATTACTATAAATAAAAACAATTCGAAAATATTCATGAATAATAAATGCAATTGTTATTACTCCAAGTAATTTTCATCTCTCACGCTGAATCTTTCCTAGATGACTGTAATTTGCAAATATCTGTTATGATGACTTTATTTGTTTAAATTCTCCTTGTTTAGTTCGTTGCCATCATGGCAACTCGTAAGGCCAATGTTAAACTTTACAACTTCAAAATGTTATTACGTTTTACTACATTTTATTACGTTATTAGATTTTCTCTGCTAAGTAATCTGTAGATAACACGTTTTTGAGTCACATGTACATTTTATCTATTAATTGAACAGATTTCAAAATTTTGTCTTCGCAGTTCTCTATTAAATATTAATAAGAAAACCATAACCAAGAATAATAATCATACAATTTCAGGTAAAAGAGTAATTTCAGTTCAAAGCCAAGCATAGGTCAAGAGAAATAACATTTTTCTTAAGGGACTTAAACCTAATATGGCGGGTAGTACAGCAGGCTCTTAACGGCTTATTAAGTAAAGAATGAAAGCAATATCCTTAAATTTTATTATTGATTCAGAAACATAACTATCAATATATTTCCCGACTTATTTCTTCCTGAAAATTAGCTCATAAGTCTCATGAGAACTTTGCGTCTAAATTTGAACTATTATAGATCACTTAAAAGCATGAAACACTTTTCCGCAAGCAAAGGATTTCCAACTCCATTGTACCCAGGAACAAATTGTGGTTAAGTTATTTACTAATCCGAAGAACACGTGTCAATCAAATAAAGCAGACTCTTTCCATTGAAAACGTCCAAAACCCATTACTTGCACATACAGAGGGAGGAACGGTACATTCCATCAGGTCCACTTAGGAATTCTGAGGGCATTTGAAAATATTTGTTGAACACCTGCCTCCCGGGAAACCCCTACACGGCGCGAAAACTGTTATGTGCGTTGAAAGTCATTAACTATTACGAAGAACATGTGTCAATCAAAGGAAGTAAACTGTTTCCAGTAAAAACGTCCAAAACCCATAAATTGCACTTACAGAGGGAGGAGCGGTACATTCCATCAGGTCCACTGAGGAATGCCGAGGCATGCCGAGGGCATTTGAAAATGTTTGTTGACCTCCTGCCTCCCGGGAAACCCTCATACGGCAAGAAAACTGTAATGAACTTCCACCCTTCTACGTAGAGTTCAATTACATTCCAGATTGATCGTTAAACACCTGAGGTTGAACTTCTTTTCCAATTCATCTGTTAAAAATGTTAATTGTATTTACAATATTCTAAAAACGAAACCAAAAAGCGACGTGTTTTACTTGGCTTTCGGTAAATGTTTAATTCATTGAAAAAATACTTGAATAAAAACCATACGTCACCCATGCAACGTACGATTTTCGTAGAATAAGACATATTCGTAGAATAATATTAGGTAATAATTTTACGAACAGCAGTTGATTTACGACAGCTAATTAAAAAAGTCAACAACATCAATGAATATTGACCCGGTATATGTCCATGGTCGGTAAAAAAAATGGATTTGAGCACGGGGTACAAATCCGGAGTAGGTCTTGAGGATTTGGCCACGGGGGGTACAAATCCGGGGTTAGACTTAAGATTCTGACCACGGGGGGTACAAATCCGGGGGGTACAAATCCGGGGTAGGACTTTAAGATTTGGCCACGGGGGGTACAAATCCGGGGGGTACAAATCCGGGGGGTACAATTCCGGGGTCAGTCTTAAGGAAAATAATTTAATTTCAAACCAATTACGTGTTGATGATTTAATAATGTAATGGGGGGTACATGTCCAGTCGCGGGCTGTTTCTCGAGCGATTTAGGCCCCGCCTCCTGTGACGTCAAAATGACGTAGCATTTTTTGTGGGGGGTACAAATCCGGGGGGTACAAATCCGCTACCCCGCCAAACGAACTCGGAAAAGGAAAACCATATTTAACTCCCATAAGAAATGTACAGGGAGGAAGTTGCTTTTGTGCATAACTCGAGTAATACCGCAGATAAATGAATGCGGATGCTTGATGGCAAATCTGCGCGTGCATACCTTTATTTTAAGACCTCAATTATGAAAATCGGTTGAGTAGAAGAGCCGAACGGACTCGGAAAAGAAAAACCAAATTTTTTTAATATATAGATTAGCTGATCACGCGGGTTTCACCAGTGGAAAAACAGAAAAAATTCATGACAACCTCATAAGCTTCCATATAGTTTATCATTAAAAGTTTTAAATTACCATAGGGCGTAACTCTAATTAAATTTTGTAAAACCGTTTCTTAGTACGCATCTAGGCCCCATGGGGAGCACATATGCCAAATTTCAGCTCTTTATGTGTTTTAGTTTTGGAGATTTGCTGTCCGTCAGAAACCCTTTCTCCTTTATATATATATAGATTTGCACTCTAAACAAAATGTTTAAGTTAACCAAAGCAGCTAATAGTTGAAAAGGGCACACTCACTTTGCAGCACTGTTAGACAACACGCTAACTTCAAACAATACAGACTAAAATAGTTAAATCTAGACCATAAGGATGAAATTAGTTCTTGAGACCAGCAAGTCGTATTGCTATGATAGCGACAACCACTGTCAGTCACCCACGTGACCGGCCGGTGTCTGACCCTCCGGCTGCGGCCTCATGTGACCTTTATTCGCACGCATCTTACGTAACGATCCTATTCCCGCGACCTGCGAGGCCTACATTCCCTTCACCCGAGAAAGGCTCTTGCGTCACCGGCCGGTCATTTGTTTCTGCGATAGATCTTGTTAGAAGCGATACCGTTGAGTAATACCCTCGTCATTATTAGTGGTAAACGCCGCTTCTTGCATCGCTTCCTCTGTTTTTACCTCGAGCCGCGTCGGAACTCCTGACAGTTATCGAGTTAATTGAATGTGAATAGTAATGCGTGTAATGCGAGTGATCGTTTCATCTGGTCTCATTTGCAGTCCGTCCTCGGTCCCCCCGGGCCCCGCTCGGTACCGCTTCTATTATTTCGCTTAATGTTCTATTGTTCCTGGCATTAATGTGTTTATCGAACGGGTGCCACACGAAGCGCTTTCAATTATTGCTGAGTTAGGTGTTTCAGAACAATGCATAAGTGAGGGCTACGGGCTAAATATTAAGTGGTTTTGCTGTTGTGAATAAAAATTGAACAAGTGTGGCTGGACAATTTACTGATGTAGAAGATCCCACTGGTTATCTCTACCGTTTGTGGTTGGATCTAAGAATTGTAAGTTATGTTTTGGAAGTTACATATGTTTTATATGTCCCATTTTATAGCTTTATTAAACAAAAATACAATTCCCTTATAACATCTTTAAAGAACATATTTGATAATAAAATCGATTCAGGTCTGAACACATATAACAGAATTTATAGCATCTGAGTTTTATGAATTTCCCTGTAATTTGCATGGGTGCGGTGTAAAGATGATACATTAACAGCTCAAATCCACTTACAGTTTAACATGACATCTAATTTCATAAATCCAAAAAGTTTTATTAAAGATAATAGCCGTTTTAAAATTCAATTTGATTGATACTAGTTAGAAACTGGATACTATTGGAAACCGCTCACCCATTTGATTGGGTAGTATCCAAATTTCATTCAAAATTCTAGATAATAAAAAATATAAAAAAACAACATTAACCATAAACTTTTAAACTTTACTTTCCTGCTAGAAATCAATTTATGTCTGGTATTTTCGTGTATTTTCAACAACTCAAAAACCTAAAATTTGACCACATTTTCAGTAGCCTCTCCGACCAACTTATCAAACTCAGGCTTGCAAACACAATAAAATAAAAACAGAAAAAATCATCCCATGTTTTTAACAAACATAAAAATAGCGTCATTTGGGCAGATACCAGCGTCGGGACATTCCTGTGCATAAACGATGAACATAAACGGCCGTTCCCTGATCTTCCACGCTGGCGAAGTATGTTAAGGTTACTCAAGTGTGAGAGTGCGGCATTCCTGGGTAGAAAGGGAGTGAGGTCGGTCATGACTGCGGCTACTCTGCTACTCCCACGGACCTTCTGCTGCTCAGCGATGCTATCTCGCCGATTGACCTTATCCACCACGTGGTCACTACAGAACGTGGCGGCGGAAAGGTTAGGCTTGAGCTTGATTCTGTCCGTCGTTCTTTACTTCAAGTATGTTGTAATAAGTTGGACGGAAAACCTAATGATCGGATAAACAACGCTGTGTCATCAGATACAGTTAGCCCTTGTGAAGTAAGGAAAACACTGATTGCACACAGGTGGTCTGCCAGACAGATTGTTGGGGGAGATTTCTAACAGACTCAGGGTTTCCTTAACATGTCACATTAGCATATCAGATACATTTAGCTCTTTTATGGCAAGGAAAACACTTACTGCACACAGGTGGTCTGTCAGGCGGATTGTTGGGGGAGATTTCTAACAGACTCAGGGTTTCCTTAAAATGTCACATAGGCATACTAATTCATAGATATTTGGTTACATAGTCTTAAATGTAGAAATTCAATGTATATTCTGGTTTCATACATTTTCCGTATTACAGAATTGATCAATCTGTTGTAAGTAGGGTTGGGCACAGTCATAAACTATCCCTGTTTAGGCCTACATTTTTAATTGAATGCGTTTTCCAGCAGCACACAACTAAAATAAACACTATGACCCTAAAAAATAATGTAATTCAAAATTCTACCTAATTAACTGAATTTCACAAATTATTCTCAATGAGCACCTATATTGATTTGAAAGCACTTTAAAGCCTACGTAATGTAAACTATCCTTTCACTGACGCTTTTTATCAAAGACATATCAATCAATACGTTTTTATCCTAAGGTACAATAAGACAAAAAGTTCAATGTCTTCAAAGATAATCAGTCATTTGCCCCAAAATGCTAGGCGGCTTCATCAAGCGTGGATGACCTTTGTTAACAGAATTTGCTTTAGATTTCGTTAATTTCATCGACCTTCTCTGCTTCATGAACAACACCAGAACAGATTGTCTCAAATAGAAAGGGAATACAATTAATTAGCCATGATCCGTGACTACTCCCACTCCATTCAGGGATTGAAGATGTCAAGGATACCGACCAACTGCCGGCTCAGATGTTGTGCTGGATGCTAAACAGTTTAGAAAATATCATTTGTCATTTATGTCAACCCTTTTGGGATGGGCATATGGCTATATTACTAAATAACTTCATTTTGCGGGGCCATAATTTACCAAGGTTCATTTTCTTTGTAATTGAAAGGAATGAAACTTGATGAGATAGCTTATGGTTCTAAACTAAACGAACAGCCTTGTAGGGAAGTTGAATTTCGTTATTTGTTCACTCTCAAGTACAGTAAAGAATGCCAGCTCTTTGTCTTTTGGAATTTGTTCGAACAAAATGTTTAGGACAAAGGACAACTTGTGCTTTTTCGGAGAGAGTTCGATTTTGATTTCCACTTTAACTATAGAACATGGTGGACCAACCCTTGCATGGTAATTTATTATTTTTCTTAGTTTAACTTTTTGTATGGTTTTAAAAAGTGACTGGACATATTCATAATTATTTAAGTTTACATTTTTTTGCTGTCTTTTCGTTTTTAAAGTGGCAACTCTTATGACTTGTGTTGAAATGTTAAACCTTCAGTTTAATGTTTTTAAGAAATTTCATCTATACTGACAATGTGATCTCCATAAAACCCGTTTTTGAACCAAAAGATTTGAAGGAATTCCACGGAACTATTTTTGAGATAATTGTGCAAACAAAAAACAGGCATATATTATTCGAGTGTAAATATATAGCACGCGTTGTTAAATTTTGAAAGTATTAAAACTATCGTAAAGATTTCCACTGATACAAAGTTCGTCCAAACCAAACGTGGCAGCATGCTCATCGTGTTACAGAACACGGCCAAACTGATACTGTAAACTATTGAAAACCTGAGAAAACTGAACCCAGTACATTCAATTGACTTACAAATTAAAAGCAAGTTATCTTAATTTTATGAGTAGAATTGTTGGTTATAAAAGACTAATAATGGGCAACGACCGCAAAATACCACTAGAAAAATACTCACAAAATACCATCCACGAACAATAAATAATGAAGTAAAAACTGTTGTTCCTAGTTTATAGGTTCGTTATTCCTTAATAGTAGAAAGGGGTGATCTTGATCAAGAGTCGTGAGCTCGCCTCTCTAGCTCAAGTCAGGAAGTCAAGGCTAGCCACTGAGACCGCACTAACCTTTAGCTACCTTCTGCCAGCCTGGAGCCCGGGCTGGCTGCGAGTGGGGTGCGTAGAGCACGTCTTCTAGATGTCTAGGTTTATCTTTGACGCGTGGGCAAATATTTCTGCTGATACTTTAAAACGGTCTCCATTCATAGTTGTTACATAGTAACAAATTTGAAATCAAAGGTATTTTCATATTCACGAAACTTAACCATCAATGTCCGGAATTAAAATGCTTGCCGTTTTTAGATTCTGAGTCGACCACCATCGTAAATACTTCAAATATATAATACCTTTATTTTCTTAAAGTATACAATATTATAAAGTTTCATACATTGTCAAGCCAAAGCACATGATTACAATAAGTAAAAAATACACTAATAATTTACACATTACAATAATTTACACTTTATAATAAACACAAAAATGAAGATTAAATAATGAAATAAAATAGCCAGGCTGACATTTTCAATTCAAGACAAGTCACTTGATTTTATTTAAAATTGGAAATAAATTTTGCTTCCAAAGCATAAGCTTGATTGGAAGACATTTACGTTATTATACGTTTAATAATACATTTAATTACACATTTAATTATTTAATCATACATTTAATCTACAATAACAAAGTTTATTTCAGTCGTATATACTTGATTTGGGTTGCTTCAGCGCGTCCTCCACTCAAGAGATCATTTTGAATCAAAGTTCCTCATCAATGTTGAACTTGTATGCTGGAGATGCAGTGTAAGTATTTATTTTCAGTGAAAACTTGTTATTTTTAAACGCATAGGGTATGTTACGAAAAAACCCATTCTGAGTTTTTAGCCTCGCTGCTAACCGTAAACATATTAAATCCTTAGCTAAAAAGGTTATTTTATTTGTTACAATATATTTTTGCAATCGACAAGATTAATAACCAAACAAATTAATTGATCGACTCCGGGGCCAGTCGATTTCTTGTGGTTATTTTCACAATGTTGTGTGATCATTTTGTGAACTCCCCCTCCAGTCATCAGCGCGGCCGGTGACGGCGACCTGTCAACAGAGGTGACACAAGCCGTCGCTGATGATATCATTGACATTGACCTTATCACGGCCAGCTACCCACCTCCTGACGTCGACGCTCTCCTGTCTGCTGGCAGAATGCCCGTAATTGCCTTTCAATTAGAGAACAGAGAAGTCCATGAAAGCAAGCTCTGTTATTGGGCAGTAAAATACTATTTTTTAAACACTTCTGCGTTGCAAGTACTTCGTATGTTGTGTTGTTTAACCAAATGAAAGTAATTTAATGGGAAGGTCATATATACATTACTGGACATAAATCCAACTTGTATGCGTTGTATGCTGTAAGATCCACTGCTAACGATTATTTTAATATCTGCACATTTAAATCTTGCCTATATGGATAAATAGGGTGATAAATAAGGTGGTGAATTAAGTAAGGTGGTAAGGAATTAAATAAGGTGGTAAATAAATTTCCGCAAACAAATAAATAATCAACCCGTTAAGTGGTCAATCTATACATCTACATCTACATTAACTTTAATGGAGATAAAAATGGTGTGTTTGCTGTCATTATAACGAATATTTTGACATAAGTAATATTAAGACATTATTAAGCATTGAATCTAGCTAACAACTTAGGCCCGCATTACACTATTAAATATTTTATAAAAGGACCATTTATTAAACATTTCATACGACCAAAGTTCAAACCAGCTGATTTTCAAAACAAAAACTTTAACTTGGATTTGTCAGATCCAATATTTTATAAAACATCTTTTATAATATAAAATATTTGCTAGTGTAATGCGGGCCTTAAACTTATCTAAGGTACTGTTTAACTACAGCTATGCATACTGGGAACTACGATTTTAACTTCATACACACTTTTGAACATGTTCAGTTAATTAATAAACTATTGTAATTATATTACGGTCAACATACAATTATTCAAATGTTGAAATATACTACCAGTAAGCATGGATTTAAGTTCATTTTTAGGATATTTAAATATTGGAAAAAATCCCACGCAGTTACATAAACTAATCTCTCTGTTTGTTTTTGTAGCTAAAAGTACATTAGGTGAATCGTTCTTCGAATCATTGTTATTCTTGCTGTTTGGCAAAACACTATTACAAAACATGGCACGTAAATGAAATTCCTTAGGCAGAAGTTGGTGACCTTGACAAAGACATCCTCAAGGACGACGGAAGTAGGCTCAAGGTCAATTTTCGCGCTTTATCAGTTTTGTTTTCATAACTAAGGAGCTGCGCAATGGAAAGTCTTGTGGTAGCGTGTGTTCTTGCGCAGTGTGCATCTGCATCGATGCTGTGACTATTGAAAGAGTTTTTACGTCTGTCGGGCTAAATATTGATGACCAAAATTATCATCATACACGAGATGTTTTAGGGGCACATAAAACATGAGCCAATCTGTGTTCTTAAAACACTCATGGCTGCGTTCCAAGGACTTCTAATGTATTAAACTTATACTTAGAATTTATACTTTTATAACAATATAATGAAATTAAATTTAAATATATACTGCTTTATGTACTAACAACATGTGCTATTATTATTATAAGCGATGTGGGAGTTTTCAAGCGAAGCCTATAGAGGTTTTTCATCGACAGCGAGTTTTCCTCGGTGGGGAGTCTATTGTTTGACAGGGATAGGTTTCACGTTGCTGCTCAGGAGTGGACAGAGATCGAATTTTATTTATTTTTTCTGTTTTCACAGTTTATTTTATTCAGTGTTGTTTTTTCAGGAAATTTACTTTAAAAAGTCCGAAACTTCCATATAGTATAGTATAGTATATTTTATACTGTAATAATATGAAATATTATATTACAATATATTATTATTATTATTATTATTATTATTCCGTTAGGGTATTTACAACGCATATTGTAATAATCGTTAACAGCAATAAAGAATAATATTTCATAACTAGCGAAACCACGGGTGACTACTTTCTTCATAAACACAATTAAACATTAACATTCCACAATTATCCGTTAATCGCCTTAACTTTCCTACACACTGGCCTATCACGCACTGCACAGACCTGCAGTGCAACGCTGCACTGACCACTAGCGTCTCAGAGCGCAGCCGTGCTGTACTGTAGCCGAGAATGTACCCGCATCGACGCGACGCGCGCCGTAATCAGTTCTAATGCAATTAGTGCCCTAGCTGCTAGCCCAGCGACACTGCGACTGGGGGGTTAGCGGGAAGGTGTCATGTGATCGGTTCTGTTCCCGGGTGTCCGCCATGCTGTTCACGACGTATCGGTGAGTTATAAGTTATAGACCGTATTGGGTAGTTTGATTGAAATTGCGGATAGTGTGGTTTACGTAAGTGTCGAGTTGTTTTCAAATATTTGGTGACTAAAATTTATATTGTATACTGATAATGACTTGAATGGTCGTTTTTATTATGTTTAGCACTAGTTTCATTGTCTAGTTTCATATCGTTGTCTACAAATTTTGTT
The DNA here is from genome assembly GCA_035578135.1 of Flexamia atlantica. Taxonomy (NCBI): domain Eukaryota; kingdom Metazoa; phylum Arthropoda; class Insecta; order Hemiptera; family Cicadellidae; genus Flexamia; species Flexamia atlantica. The sequence continues at coordinate 16,455,764 of JAQJVK010000002.1, forward strand.
TTACTAATTACTCACTAGACTACCGTCTTAAGATGTTGCGTTAACTACACAGTATAATATTAAAAAGAAGATGTGGGGAGAGGAGGAGAAAGGAGAAATGTTTGTTTGTTGTAAGGGTTTAATGCAAAAACTTCTGAACCGACTGAGCTTAAATTTTACACTAGGCCAGATCTTGAAACGATGCAAGACATTTGCCTATGCGATTTATTATAATCCTCTTGGAATCTGCCCGGTGGGCATTTATGTAAATTTTTCGTGTAAATATTTTTATTTGGTATTTTTTCATTGAAAATTATCGTTATTTTCCAGTCTTGTTGTGCAAAGTTCAGGGACAACAGCTAACATGATAAATCATCGTTAGCATTTGCCCGGTGTGAATTTTATGTTGCGGCATTCTACAATATAGTAAGAATTTCTACAAACTCATAACTTTTTTGAGAAAGTTAATACGTTTCATACTATTAAGAGTTGGAAAGAGTTGACGCAAGACGGAATTTCATCAACAACCACTAGATGGGTACATCTAGCTTAGGGTACATCGATCCTGAACAGAGTAGCTGATCAGAATCACCTTAGCAAGACAAGCACTCAATATACATTCTCGCAAAACAAAAGCTGCCGGTCAACACCACCTCTCTAAAATCTACTCGCTTGGAAAATTAAAAAACTAACTTTGAAACATAACTCAAGTAACAGCAAACCAGCATATCCTGCAGAAGAAGCGACCGAGAAGGTGTGGGGTCCAATGTCCGATCGGGCCGACCAAATAGAATAAAAACCTCGCCCAAATGACTCGCCAGTCAGCCTATTCCCCAGTCATTTGTTTTTTATTACCACGCATTATCCAATAAGTGGTCGCTTCCGCGCGTTAATTGTCGCAGGACGCGGCAACGCGGTGTAACCATCCATTACAATCATTCTGTTTTGACGATCATCACTTCATTACCACTTATTTTCCTTTTATTCTCGTCCGTAGTCGCCAGATAATGAAAAGCGAAGGAAGCATCGCCGGACGAGCGCAAACCTCGCATTGACGCTTGTAAACACAGCGTTAACGTTCAACAAATCGTGCAGAACATAATGCTTTTCCAGAGGTATTGTATCAAATTGGTAAAATACGGAGTGGAGGAAACCTCATTATTTATTATAGCAATTTGAAATTACTTTTTAATGCCTTAAATAACTTGTCAAGGTGTGGTGCAAAACCTAAATACAGGCTATAAATTAAATGAATGAGTCAATTAGGAGTGAAGGATATAATGCTCTTCAGCATTTTTACCACTGCGAGCAATGGAGCGTTCCTCAATAACTATAAATTAATTGTGGCATCTTTTAAATTACGGAACGTCTTTTAAGTGGGATTAAAATTCCAATGTCTCATTTTACTTGAACGAGATGGCATAATACCTATTGCAATTGTTCAAAGTTGTGTCGGTAACAATATAAATATAGGCTCAATTTTCCTAATCGTTTTTATCGTCTTAAACTATCTTTCTTTACTTTTCTCCATCCTACCTCTTTTTTTCATTCTCATTCTTTCGCCTAACAAGGTATCTGTGTCTTATCTATTGAGCTCGCTTCGTCAATATTCAGCTGTTTCCGGAGGAAAGTCCTGTGGGTATATTGTTATTACATGGGTGAATATTTCAGCCAGCTACAGACCTCGGTCACGCTGCCCTACATCCAGTTCAGGCAGCGGCTCAACCGTCATCATGGGGGTTGTCATCATTATTTAGGTTATCCGTCATCATCAGGGTTTTTGTCATCATTGGGGTAGCCGTCATCACCCGGGTTGTTGTCTTCATTGTTGATGCATCGATGGGGTAGCCACCATCATCAGGTTTGTTGTATTCATTGGGGTAGCCGTCGTCAACAGGGTTGTTGTCATCATTAGGGTAGCCGTCATCATCAGGGTTGTTGTCATCATTGGGGTAGCCGTTATCATCAGGGTTGCTGTCATCATTGGGAATCTTGTCATTGAGAAGTAAATAGACATCACCAGGTTAGTTAGCACCCGGTGTGTCTATTGGTAAACTTCTCACGCTTCGCAAACCTTGTACTTCACTGCATTTTAAACCTCAGGCGTTCAATTGCAGGATCAATTGCGTTTGATGAGAGGATCAACCTTTGCTCGTGGATGGTTCTCCAAGTCCTCACAGTCTCTCCCTACTTATTATTATTAATTTGTTTTCCAAATTCACAAGTATATTCGGTGTGCAGGTACTGGACGGCGGAGCGGCCGCGCCAGGGGCAGCAGAGGAGCTACGCCGCCCTGAGGCGCGTCTGCCGGGAGCGGGGCACGCTGTTCGAGGACGTCGACTTCCCCCCGTGCCCGCGGTCCCTGTACAAGCACAAGAAGCCGTCCGTGCAGCCCATCGTCTGGATGAGGCCTCATGTGAGTGTTCACACTTTGGATTTTGTATAATAGAGAATATATGTGAATTAATCTGTTTTTGGTGCTTTAAGTTTTAAATTTGTGTTTATTCTCCCCAATGATTTGCAGTTAATCTAAAATTTATAAGAAAAGCAGATAATATTTATTTTGGACGTGCGGTTTAAGAACATTCAACAGTAGTGTAAACTATAATATAGATTTCTGCCCACAGTATGTAGATTAATTTATGATATAAATATTATCAAGCTATCAAGGTAAATAACATTATTTGCTTTAGAACAGATTACATTGTGAAATTTACTATGAAGGAACTTGACCTTCGTGTTCACATGATAGGGTATGTTTAGCATTTTATGAACGTAAATGTATAGTAATGATTAGGTGAAACAACCCATAAAAGTCTTAAAACTACTAGAAATCAATGGGGAACACTGGTAGCAATGGTTTTCTGTCGTTCCTCTGAAAACGCCCTTCTCTCCATTGAGCTTTATTAAACATTTTAATCTCGCATAAAATGTATCTGCGATTTTCAGTCGTTTCAGAAACGTTTAATAGTTTATAGATTTAAGACTTATCTCTCCACCTTATCTCTGAACTAACAGTCAGAGATGTATACGCCAGATCCATCATAGCCTTCTGCCTCGTGATTCAAGATTTAAGCCCGCACATTGCGAGCGGTACTTCTCTAGACCGTTTAGTCTCGACGGTCCAGGCGGGGCTCGCGGCTAGCGGCCAGTAACGGTGTCTGCAGACCGTCACACTCACAGTTCATCGAATTGCTCACTTTTTAAATACTTTGTAGGCTACTTACAATCAACAGTTATTCTTTTCTGGCCGGAATCAAATGCATTGGAAATGAACATTTAACTAGTAGTTGTATTAGTTTATTGGATTTTCGATGCAGACACTGTATAACATTATTAAAGTGGAACACAATAGTAGCCCTGAAGTAATGGAAAAGAATCAAAGTACAGGGTGATTCAGAAGTTACCGTAATCTAGATCTCAACAAAAGCTGTTGCTAAGTGCAGAGCTTGAAACCCCACTTGTTATCGGTTGTTTCTATCTTAATGGATGTAGTGAACAATAATCAGCAAAGGCCAGCACTGTGAGTAACAATAACTGCTGAAAGTAACTTTACCAGGAAAACTACCAACATTATATTCAGCTGCTTCAGATGATATTTCTTAATTAGGGCATGCCAATCAAATAAACTGTTTATGACCTACTAGCAGTCTGCCGTTTCCAAAAGAAATGAAGGTCAGTGACAGTCCCAGAAGCGATCGCCTGCCAAACTAGATCCTATTAAGTTAGTGTATACAGGGTGAGTCTTATAAGCCGTCCACAACAGATTATAGGCGAACGGCTTAACATACAAAGACGAAACAAAAATAATGATCCCCACTAGATCATACCCAAGGAACAATGTAAAAATATTTTTAACCTTTTTAAAAATCAGGGTGTTCCAAAAACCGGGACTCATGGGTTCGAATCTCAGAATTTTTAAATGTAAACATTTGTCATATTATACATAATTTTAAAGCTCTAAGCAAGCCAAACAATTTGGTGAAAACAGAACTCAATTATCTTTATTATTTTCAAAATGGCGGCAGTTTTTGTGAAAAATATTGGAATTTACGGAATACCTTGTATGTCGAGAAATACTGAAGGTTTTTCGTTCTGTTTGAAAACTCTTAATCCTTGTAAACTCAGCTTTAATTTGGTATGCAAGATGCGAGCATTAAAAGAAAATAAATGTTATTTTAACATTTTATTTTCTGTAAATGTTGGTAGCAATGAAAATAAAAAAAATAAATGGCATTTTAGTTTACAAGGATTAAGAATTTTCAAACAGAACGAAAAAACCTTCAGTATTTCACGAGATACAGGGTATTCCGTAAATACCAATATTTTTCACAAAAACGGCCACCATTTTTATAATAATAAAATTAATTGAGTTCTGTTTTCACCAAATTGATTTAGAGCTTTAAAATGATGTATAATATGACAAATGTTTACATTTAAAAATTCCGAGACTCGAACCTATGACCCCCAGTTTTTGGAACATCCTGTATTTTAAAAAAAAGTTAAAAATATGTTTACGTTGTTCCTTGGGTATGATTTAGTGGGGAAACGTTTTGTTTCGTCTTTGTATGTTTAGCCGTTCGCCTATAATCTATTGTGGACGGCTGAGAAGACTCACCCTGTATTATTGTTACTACTAACAAATTATTACGCCACCGTCGCGCGTCGGCTGACTTAACTGTTAGAATCGTCAGAAACCTTAGCCAGAAACCTGCAAGACTGGCTAAGTAACACGCAGAGGACGATCGAGGAAATCTCCCTGCTCTTCAACGTCCGGAAGAGTGACTGATGAATTATGCAAACGTATTGATTTGTGCCCAAACCGCATGGATGGTGGATATTTTTGAACATCTTCTGTAAATATTGTGACTTTAGATTTTAAGTTTTGTTATTACTTTTTCATTGACTGCCTTTTGATAATAAGTTTATAGGGTCTAGTGCAAAATAAATGTTGTTAAGAGAAAAGCGTCATTTGAATCACCTTGTATTACCCAACTATGTCCTCCCGTTGCTTAGCTTAGAGTCGACATTTAAACTGTTAAGGACCACACTGATATACTCAGTTGAATTTATAATATTGAGTGTAATCTGTTTGAAAAAAGATGTTGTCAAAAACTATTTTAAGCTTGTAATCGCATGTAAATTAAAAGACAAAATAGTGTGACCAAAATAAATAAGACTGATTGATTTGTACTATCTTATTAATTATTAATTAATATTTAGTTAATAGTTTGTAACATATCTTTTGAGCTGGAGATTTAGAATGTTATTTTTTTAATGAATTAATACACAACTCCTTAGATACACCTTATAGAAACTCCGAAGTGAGAACCAAGTTTCTAAGTTGGTGGAATAATTATTTTTTTATTTACTGTCGGTGATGGTAAGTTTATTATTGGATATTTGCGAAGATTTTCCATCATTAGCAATAACTTTCATCAAGATTCGGGGTCCGGAATCTGATACCGTCTTTCTTTGTTTGTCCGCAGAAAAATCATTAAATAACCATTTATTAACGACTCAGGTAATTACATCAAAAGTAAAGACTGTTTCAGACTAAATATATATTTTATCCTTCAAGATTTATATTAATAAATATTTCAAAACAAAACTATGAAAACAAGCAATCTAAGCTTAAATAAATCACAAAGAGCATGACGATTGATGGAACAACCGAAATATCGGTTTACACATGTGTGCTAAAGAGGTATTTTGGAACATGACGTCCGCCGCTCCAGGGCCTCGCAATTTATTGCCAGTTCGCCTCGCGTAAACTTCCACCAACCAGGTCCGAGACAGACCGAGGTTTGGACGTATAGTCAACCAGCTGTTTCTCACTATGATTCGCCATAACACCATCAACACCGGATCGGTCACGCGGAGCGACCTCCCCTGAGTTTAATGCCGCTATCGTTTACGACGGGAATGTTGTATTGGATATTTAGTTATACTACAGTAGTTTTCAGCTACTTATAACACACCGTGTCCCAGTAAAACTGATCAATTTTAAAACCTAATAAAACCCATTCAAGCAATCCTAGTTAATCCTGCGTCGTGATAGCTAAACTCATAAAGCTTCTTCCCCTGTCACAAGTATATCCGCTGATTCAATGTCGTCGCTCAGAGTGTTAAACTTGAAAACGTAAACCTAATACATAATACGTGCATGACCTTCCTTAACAATCCCAGGACGTGTCAAAATGTTTTAGTTTTTTTTGTGTGGGACAAAATTTAAGAATTTGTGATTAAATTTATGATAAAAATTATGAAAAGTAAAAAACTCACACTGTGGATCCCGGGTCCTATATTGCCGGTGTATTCAACTGTTGTGCGCGATTCTTTACTATATGTTAAAATGCAGTATTATATTTAAAGTTCTGAGTAATGACAGTGAATAAGCATATGTTTAAAAATTACATTAGAATAAACGTTACCACATAGTCACCTACAACATTGGCTACGTTTGCCTAAACGGGTTTTACTAGATTTTGAAATTGATATTTTGTTGGGGGAAGGTAAGCTGTTTGTATACAACAATTAATATTTTGTTGACAGGTAAACCTTATACTTTTCAGTAAGTGTGTTTGGTTAGGAGAAATAAAACCGGTGATGCACAACGATGAGATGTATTGGTTTTAAAGTGGAATAATCCTAAGTGCAGAAACATTTAAATATTTCCTCTGTAAGAAAACCATGGAGACTTAAATGCGCGATAAGGCGAAATTAGGACTTTAAAAGCGTAGTGGGAGCATTTTAAGACAATTTTTCTTAAATTATCAAATATGCTTAGGAATTGTGGGATAAGAGACATTATATTAAAAATATTATGTCCGTTAGAACTAAAGAACTTCCTTGAGCGTGAGTCAGAGTTTGGCTCAAACGATGGCGGGAGCTGGAGTATAAACCGTGGGTTGATCAAAGTAGAGCCGTTGAGAGGGAGGCGTTACCAGGTGTGAAGTAGAGGCCCAAGGAAAGAAGTATGTTAGGAATAGATGATACTTTTTTGTGAGCAATTCATGAAAAGGGGAGATCTTGGTATTATATTGTTTAAAGTCATATGATTGACATTTAAAATTATTACCACAGTGAATATTTCCTTAGTCTGTGCGGCTTATCAATGTTAAGAATGCATAACAAAAACAAAGTTTAAGTATTAATATTTATATTTTTCTAATTATTTTTAATAATCTAACATTGATCGACAAATTAAAGCTTAACTGGGGTAAAAAAATTCGTTGGTGCTACAAGGAGGGGTAAAACCTAATAGCGTTATTTCAAAAAAATATTTATTTGAGAGTAAGATGGCTTGCTTCTTAATAGTTTATAGATCCGCACCTAATGAGCAGTTGGATGGTAGTAGTTACAATATATTAACACAATGTGGTGGGTTACTTAAGTATTTTGCTCGTATGAACGATGACACGATACTGCTATTGATTCTGTGTATATAAGGGAGATATTACTTCAATTACTATTTTACCATAATAACATTTTAAATGCTTATAAGGTCGCTGCCTTATAATCCAAGCTTTATTAAGTCCTGAGCTTAATCAAATAAACTGTTTATTTAATTAACAACATTTGGCAGTAAAAGATGCCCCACAGAACCCAGCCATTAGGCGCCTTTAAGTACCAGTACACTAATCCATGTAATAGAAAACTTAAAGCCGCATTGTCCTTAGGAGTTTCTTATATCATTATGCTTCCAACCACTGTATCTCAACTCTAATATAAATGCTTTTTTCAATAGACACTGAAAAATGCTCAACATTTATGATGTCCAGGTTACATGGGTCTTTTCCAACTAAGGATTCCCATTTACTGTTTTGGACACCAGATGTTCATCCCAGCATAGCTTCAGGCTACGGAACTACTTAAACCGTGTGCACTAATGGCCCGTTGCTTTAGGCCAGCTATTACTTTCACGCGGACCCAGCATGCATCTAGGGCCAAGACTTACTTTTTAGGTGGAGCGGAGAAAGTACAAAATTAACAGCAACTCGATCTCATAGTTAACCTAACCTATCCTAACATAACATAACATAACCTATCCTAACCTAACTTAACCTAACCTAACCTTTATCAATCTGCTACGAACCCTGCCCAAAGACAGTAAACGAAGCTATCCTTGGAAATCCACAAATGGTCTTCCCTTCCCAAATAAAAAAAAAGAGAGTTTGCGAGAAAGTTTGCTTGATGACGTTTCGAATTTCTAAGTAGTAGATAAAGATTCCAGCCCTGAAATCTTGGTGGTTCGATCGATTTCAGTAAAATCTAGTACTTTTTTGATTGGTTGAATTTCTGTGTATTCAAGAAATTCACTATGTATCTCATGAACCAAATCATCTTTTTCTCTGTGGCTGAATCCGGGACCACCGATTGGTAATGAGCAATGGGTCATTGGGCTTTTAATAAGTGTTTAAGTGTTTCTGGATAAAGAATGAGTCAGTCTTAGAACTTGAAACTCTCCACAATGTATTACATCATTTTAAACTCATCTACTTCCAGTTGAGTTCTCATTCATACTAACATTTGTTCAGAGTCTCACTTAAAGGATTAAGGAATATATGGAATCACTTAACCTGCACCCTCTAGTAATCGATTATTATATCGACAACGGTCTCGCTTACTCACCCTCTCCCAAGAACCCATGATGGTACCCGTCGTGTTACAGGATATCTGTCAACGGCCTCAGTCCCTCATCCTCTTCAAAGACCAAATGATGGTACCTCTCTCTGTCGTCGTGTTACAGGAGAAGTGTCAACGGCCTCGGTCCCTCACCCTCTCCGAAGGCCACATGATGGTACCTCACTCTGTCGTCGTGTTACAGGATATCTGTCAATGGCCTCGCTCCCTCACCCACTCCGAAGGCACACACATGATGGTACCTCACTCTGTCGTCGTGTTACAGGATATCTGTCAATGGCCTCGCTCCTCACCCTCTCCGAAGGCACACACATGATGGTACCTCACTCTGTCGTCGTGTTACAGGATATCTGTCAATGGCCTCGCTCCTCACCCTCTCCGAAGGCACACACATGATGGTACCTCACTCTGTCGTCGTGTTACAGGATATCTGTCAATGGCCTCGCTCCTCACCCTCTCCGAAGGCACACACATGATGGTACCTCACTCTGTCGTCGTGTTACAGGATATCTGTCAATGGCCTCGCTCCTCACCCTCTCCGAAGGCCACATGATGGTATCTCACTCTGTCGTCGTGTTACAGGATATCTGTCAATGGCCTCGCTCCTCACCCTCTCCGAAGGCACACACATGATGGTACCTCACTCTGTCGTCGTGTTACAGGATATCTGTCAATGGCCTCGCTCCTTACCCTCTCCGAAGGCACACACATGATGGTACCTCACTCTGTCGTCGTGTTACAGGATATCTGTCAATGGCCTCGCTCCTCACCCTCTCCGAAGGCCACATGATGGTACCTCACTCTGTCGTCGTGTTACAGGATATCTGTCAATGGCCTCGCTCCTCACCCTCTCCGAAGGCACACACATGATGGTACCTCACTCTGTCGTCGTGTTACAGGATATCTGTCAATGGCCTCGCTCCTCACCCTCTCCGAAGGCACACACATGATGGTACCTCACTCTGTCGTCGTGTTACAGGAGAAGTGTCAACGGCCTCGGTCCCTCACCCTCTCCGAAGGCCACATGATGGTACCTCACTCTGTCGTCGTGTTACAGGATATCTGTCAATGGCCTCGCTCCTCACCCTCTCCGAAGGCACACACATGATGGTACCTCACTCTGTCGTCGTGTTACAGGATATCTGTCAATGGCCTCGCTCCTCACCCTCTCCGAAGGCACATACATGATGGTACCTCACTCTGTCGTCGAGTAACAGGATGTCTGTCAATGGCCTCGCTCCTCACCCTCTCCGAAGGCCACATGATGTTACCTCACTCTGTCGTCGTGTTACAGGATATCTGTCAATGGCCTCGCTCCTCACCCTCTCCGAAGGCACACACATGATGGTACCTCACTCTGTCGTCGTGTTACAGGATATCTGTCAATGGCCTCGCTCCTCACCCTCTCCGAAGGCCACATGATGGTATCTCACTCTGTCGTCGTGTTACAGGATATCTGTCAATGGCCTCGCTCCTCACCCTCTCCGAAGGCACACACATGATGGTACCTCACTCTGTCGTCGTGTTACAGGATATCTGTCAATGGCCTCGCTCCTCACCCTCTCCGAAGGCACACACATGATGGTACCTCACTCTGTCGTCGTGTTACAGGATATCTGTCAATGGCCTCGCTCCTCACCCTCTCCGAAGGCCACATGATGGTACCTCACTCTGTCGTCGTGTTACAGGATATCTGTCAATGGCCTCGCTCCTCACCCTCTCCGAAGGCACACACATGATGGTACCTCACTCTGTCGTCGTGTTACAGGATATCTGTCAATGGCCTCGCTCCTCACCCTCTCCGAAGGCACACACATGATGGTACCTCACTCTGTCGTCGTGTTACAGGAGAAGTGTCAACGGCCTCGGTCCCTCACCCTCTCCGAAGGCCACATGATGGTACCTCACTCTGTCGTCGTGTTACAGGATATCTGTCAATGGCCTCGCTCCTCACCCTCTCCGAAGGCACACACATGATGGTACCTCACTCTGTCGTCGTGTTACAGGATATCTGTCAATGGCCTCGCTCCTCACCCTCTCCGAAGGCACATACATGATGGTACCTCACTCTGTCGTCGAGTAACAGGATGTCTGTCAATGGCCTCGCTCCTCACCCTCTCCGAAGGCCACATGATGTTACCTCACTCTGTCGTCGTGTTACAGGATATCTGTCAATGGCCTCGCTCCTCACCCTCTCCGAAGGCACACACATGATGGTACCTCACTCTGTCGTCGTGTTACAGGAGATGTGTCAACGGCTGTGCTCCCTCACCCACTCCCAAGTCCCCATGATGGTACCTCACTCTGTCGTCGTGTTACAGGAGATGTGTCAACGGCCTCGGTCCCTCGCCCTATCCCAAGTCCCCATGATGGTACCTCACTCTGTCGTCGTGTTACAGGATATCTGTCAATGGCCTCGCTCCTCACCCTCTCCGAAGGCACACACATGATGGTACCTCACTCTGTCGTCGTGTTACAGGATATCTGTCAATGGCCTCGCTCCTCACCCTCTCCGAAGGCCACATGATGGTACCTCACTCTGTCGTCGTGTTACAGGATATCTGTCAATGGCCTCGCTCCTCACCCTCTCCGAAGGCCACATGATGGTACCTCACTCTGTCGTCGTGTTACAGGAGATGTGTCAACGGCCTCGCTCCTCACCCTCTCCGAAGGCCACATGATGGTACCTCACTCTGTCGTCGTGTTACAGGAGATGTGTCAACGGCTGTGCTCCCTCACCCTCTCCCAAGTCCCCATGATGGTACCTCACTCTGTCGTCGTGTTACAGGAGATGTGTCAACGGCCTCGCTCCCTCACCCTCTCCGAAGGCACATACATGATGGTACCTCACTCTGTCGTCGAGTTACAGGATATCTGTCAATAGCCTCGCTCCTCACCCTCTCCGAAGGCCACATGATGGTACCTCACTCTGTCGTCGTGTTACAGGAGGTGTGTCAACGGCTGTGCTCCCTCACCCTCTCCCAAGTCCCCATGATGGTACCTCACTCTGTCGTCGTGTTACAGGAGATGTGTCAACGGCCTCGGTTCATGACTGAGGGTCGCACTGATGTGGAACCTGGCGAGTTTGGAGATTCGTGGTTCCTGGCGGCGTTGTCTTCCCTCACCCTCACCCCTCGGTTCCTCGAGAGAGTCGTTCCTAAGGACCAAACCTTTGACACTACAACCTCCTACTGCGGTTTATTCAGGTAGGTAATAACTTTTATCGTTTATATTCTGTTTTATTTTCACCTTCCATTATGAAATATTTATAAGCCAACGTATTTACACTGGTTGAAAAAAGTTTAAATTTACATTTTACAAAGAATTAATTTTACAAACGTGTCCAGTACCTTGATCATTAAAAATAAACATAAATAAGCACATCCAGGCTGCTACGATTACTTCAATCAGGTTTACAGTGTAACCGAACTGGTAAGATTAACAGGAAAAGAGTTCGTTCTTTGTTCAGTGTTTCAGTTAAGACTCCTTGGGCACTCCCGGTGAATGTTCATCTCTTCATAACAGACTCTCTACGCCAGTCCCACAAGACTCATGGTTTAATATTAATGTATATTTTACAATACTACACAGCAATCTTCATATACAATATAATTAGACCATATAAAAAATTACCTTCGAGCGAGGAACACGTAATCTGAACCGTCAGAGCACTAATTACTAGAATGATTCACGTTATGTGAAACTTCACAAACCATACTTAGTTTTTCAGCGCTATATAACTTTTGCCTTACCCGAGTCCCCAGCCATACCACATCTTGCAAATGTATTATTGCATGACATATAATTTCATGAGGCGACTGGGCACGGGCAAGTAAAATCCAAGAGTTATCAGTTGCCGAGTAAACAGATCGTAAAGTGTCATTTGAATATCACGACGTTTCCCGTGGGCTGCTTGCAATAGGGTGGTGGGCGACTGGGCGGCGTTTTAGGCCCAAGTATTTCTTGTTGGAGCCTCTCTGACATTTTAGTGCAGCAGTTTGGTTCTATGTTTGTCACAATTTACCAACTTTGTTTTGTATCAAGCGCTTTTTTTACAAATAACAAACAAGTTTATTAATGTTTCGGGTTTAGAATAGTAGGTGTATTCTATATGTAACTATCTGCTGTTCCCGTTCCTCACATGGTCAAGCTAGAAAATCAAACATTGTTTCTAGGAATGCCTAAAAGTAACAAAGTCCCAGAATATAGTTTAAAAATATGCGTGAGCCCATAGGGCGGAACCCGAGAGTTTTTTGGACGTGAATAGACCTATGTGTGGGCTGGGTTCATGGTATACCTTTGGGTAAAATTACAGCCAAGTAGATTCTGTTGTTATCGCGTTTACCGGGAAAAACAGACAGATAGACAGACAAACAGGTACAAATCTACTTCATTATGACTCAAATTTAAAGAGGATCTGGTTTGTTTGTGGGTTATGGTAGTTTCTACTCGTATTGGTTTCCACTTTGCATCGTTAATCTTCCAGTTTCCTCTGTGCAAAGATCAGGAACAATAGCTAGACATTAATAAATAGGTTTAATCATTTTATCTCTAGGATATGATGACAAAGAGCATAACCAACTAGAGATGGCTATGCAAAGAGCAAACAACTGCAAGAGCAATACAAATCAATACCATTTTCAATACAGTACACACTGGCAAAGGTATATTTTTTCTTTTGAAAATACCGACTTCCACAATAATTGTTCAATGTAAATACTAACTTTCAAATTGGTTATTTTAATAAGCTTTTACGTATTAGTTACTAGTTCAATTCCCAAGGTTTTCTAACTCTTTACCACTTTATAACAGCTCATGGAAAGCACTTAAAAAATTCAAAAGCTCGGCGACCTCTGATCCAAACAATTATCAAGAGCGCACGCCTTGAGACGGCGAGATGAATGGCGTGACTTCCCCATCCCCTGCCCAACGCCAACGCCGGGTTTGTTTTGTTTATTACCCCACATCCTCGACACCATGACATTTCCTTTGTTGGCGGCTCGGTCGGCCCCTAATCTAAAGATGATTGGCGTCACCAAGCCACCAACTGCCAACCACCAACCGCCAGCCGCCAGCCGTGTGAACCGTGCTGGTAACGGAACCATCCACGAATATTGTTCTGTTACCTATCCTCACTATTACTTCGTGATACGATGCTTTTCACCCATTCTCGTAAAATGCCAGAGACTGATTGCCGGGGTTTCTCCATTTCTCGACGTTTCTTTTTGCGAAAGCGGACGGAAGAGTTCTCGTGTGATGTGTGGTTGGGGAAATTTACGATGGTGTAAGGGACTGTGGGATATGGATGGCTTTATGCTGTGTATAGCTGCTTTGGGAATTGTACATTGCAGATTGTAAAATCCGGAATGTCAAGCAGCGGCTGTAGTCTAGCGTTACGTAAAAAATGTAATGCAAGTAAATTGTGGAATAAATTCTTAACCTACTTTTTAAGTTTATTTTTTAACTGGTCCTTTGTATTGACTGAAAAAACTTTGGATAACTATATCAGATTGTGAACGTATTATTGAAATTATATTGTCTTTCAAAAATCCATCTCAGTTTCTGGTGCCTTTTTTCCAATATTTGGTCATGTATATAAAGGGTCATCCAGCTAAACACATAGTGAATGAATTCATTACAGTTAATCAGTTTTGTAAATGGTCTGTTACCTGGATTGAGATAATACCGTCGACAAAGCTTCTGTCATGGTCTTGACGTCTAAACGAAACATTGTTACCAAGGCACATTCCATATCTAGGCTTGGGGTGAGCACATAAAATAATTCATGATTTGAAGATTAACTAAAACAAAACTGAAATTACATGTATTAATTTTATTAATATCTAAACGGACGAACCCAGCAGTTCAGCGTTTCTCAGGCCTGCCGCTGACTTCGCCTGGCGCTGGGTATCATGGGGTGCACGTATAGCCAGTGCCGCTTGCATTATGCAGTAGCCCCATACATATCCTATTTTAAATCTGCCAACGCCGAGACGAAGACCGACGTGCAGAATTGAATACACAGATTGTTTAACAAGTCTGGACAAAATATCAGCCACTTCACTCACCTGTTTGGTTTGCGACTCCGCAAACAGTTCTCTAGGAATGGATTTTCCCAGATTGTCCTTACGATGGAGAGAAATGAGGCAGTATAATGATGAAAGTAGGTTGCTTTAATATGGGAACTTGTATCAATACTGAATGCCCGGTAATCATCAACCAGATTCAGGCGAGGAAGCACCAACTAAAAAGAGAAAGATTTTTTTGAGCCATATCTTTTTGCTCGTTAAAATTCATAGTCTTCTGCTTGCAATTTTTTAATTATCACGTTCTCTTTCCATCAGTCAGCTGAATTTGCTAACGGTTGTTATGATTATATTTTATACTTTGTTTATGTTTCTTGCAATGCTAACATAGCAACCTATATGGCCCTATGTTCTTTTTTTATTTAAACTTTTTTTATTTATTGGATTTTCTCAAGCAAGCAACGTGCACAAAACATTTTTTGAGCCAGAAATTAGTTTTAGACTTTGAATGAAGTCTTCAGAGCCTAATTTGAGATACTATTGCAAAATTACATGCAATAAGAAAGTAAGGAATCATTGACAAGTAGGATAGACACCCATATTTCATGGAGTAGTATTTTATGGTCTCTTGTTCCATGTTCATAATTCAGTATTCTTCTGTTAAAAAATATGTATTTGTTTTTGGAATAAACTTATTTGAATTGAATTGAATTGAATGTACTGGAAGTCCTCAAAATTTTTCAGTACAAGTTTAAACGTTCAGGGACAAAATCCTAAGTAACGCACAACCGCCTAGGGAAGGACCCCGATAACTTTCCCGTTGTGCGGAGGAAACTGTCGCAGTCGTTTCCGCAGACGTAAAAGCAAGTCCCGCTAAACACACGGTGTATCTACGCACTCGTGCGTGCCATGAGTGTTCTGTGCGAGTGTGTCTGTGTGCGTGTGTGTTCGTGTAGATAAGTACGTGTGTCTGTGTGCGTGTGTACGTGTGTTTACATCCGTCAGTCAGGACTCGCGGCGGAGGGTGAAAGTCCCTCACAATGGGGTCTCATCCGCGTTATCACGGACATGCAAATTCGCTCCGTTATCACGGCGTTGCGTCAGCCCAAGTGGGTCAGCGTCATGTGACCTCTGACTCAGCCCGGGGGGTCAGCACGGGTACAGCTGCTGCTGCTGCTGCCGCTAAGAGTGCTGGCTAGTGTGGGAATACAGGAATACAGGTACTGCTTGGCATTCCGCACGAGTTATAAGTACCTGAGGAGAGAAGACTGTGGTCCCGAAAACCACAGTTTTAGAATTCTTTATTATTTTATTTAGAAGTAATATAAAAACTGTAAGTTTTTCATAACAGCAAGGCCAATATCGGGGATTTTTAAGGACAAAAATGCCTTATAATTTTAAGTCTTACATAATACTCTAGAGACCAATAATTCGAGAATAATTCAAATCAATTAGTTTAATCTACGACAAATTGAAAAATACTGTAAGAGATATAAACATAATAAATTACGTTACATAATTACGTAAACAAAGATTAGTCACATAATGGTTTTTTTACGATTAAAATGATAATTTCTTGCAGAAGTTGATTTATATTGTTTCACTCACGTAAAGTCGCGTATGTTTTTCTCGCTGTCATCCTTGACTAGTATAAATCCCTAGTAAAATATATTTAAACAATTTACTTGTAACTGAAAAGTTATATAATCAACTTAAGTGCTTACGTTATAAAAAAGCGAATTTAATTGTTTTCAACTATTAGTAAGATACATCTATTTCTCTATCAAGTTCGTAGACTAAGTAATGTGACGTAATATTAATTTCATAAAACAATACAGACAGCACCATGAAAAAATAATATTACATCTTTAAAATACATTTCTTTAGAGGCAGTAATATTTATAGAGAGTAATAGCTCATAATGTTCTAATAGTTAATGCACGCCTCCGAATACAATATTTACGAACGTGTAGGTTTTGTACATAAACATCAACAAAACACAAGCGATTCCTTTTATCCGTGAAATATATTCCTATCATATTAATATTTATCACAACCATTCGATAAGGAGTTACTCCTTGATTCATCTTTAAGGAATTATTACCGCATCACAAACCGTAACAAATTATTATAGTAGGGTTTACAACGGTAACGCACATTAAACTGTGAATAATGAATACATTTCACGCTTAATATTGCGTTTAGTTTCGTATCTTTTGTAATTGGTGTATTAAAGATGGTAGGTCTTCTTTAGTAACGGTTCGCGCGTTATAGGCCCTACGTTGTTTCAATGTTATTTGATGCAGCCTTACAGGGTGTCCATCAAAAACATTTCAGGGTTTCAGGAGGTGATCTCTCACATCTAAACTTAGAAAAAAAGTTGATATGGAGGTATGTCCTAAAATGCATATTTACCCAAAAACTCGCCATTTCGTATTTTCACAAAATATTTTTAATATCCGAAGTTTTTAATCGGTTTTTTAAAACTCCGTATTTACCTAATATTTTCCTACCATTTTTATGGAAAAATAATCTGCATGATCAAATTGTAAGTTTAAAAATGGCGGCCGTTTAAAATCTTTAAATTAAAATACCGAAAAATGTACGCTTTACAAAAAAAAATATAAAGAATAAACATTTTGATAAAATGTAATTTACAATCTAATGATACAAAAATTATGATAAATTGGAGAATTGAGTTACGGTAGAATTTAGCTAATGAGGTATCATATTTTGGAGAGAAATAGTCCATTGTTGCACTGAACCGTATACGCTGAAATAGACCATTTATGCTGCCTTTTTACCTAAATTCAATCATAACTCTGTTGTTTAATAACCGATTTTCATAATTTGGGTATCATTAGATTGCAAGTTACATTTCCTAAAAAGTTTTGTTCTTTATATTTTCAAACGTACCACTTTTACGGTATTTCAATTAATTTACAGATTCTAAGCGGCTGCCATTTTGAGATTTACGATATGATCATGTAGATTATTTTTTCATAAACTAACTAGGTATCGGTAAATATCGAGTTTTAATAAAATCTATATAAAAACTTCGGAGATGAAAATATTTTGTGAAAAATACAAAACGGCGGATATCTGGGTAAATATGCATTTTAGGACATACAGTACCTTCAAATCAACTTTTTACTTAGTTTCCTTGTAAGGAATTACCTTTTGAAATCCTGAAACGATTTTAATGGACATGCTGTATAATAAAATGATGTCCAAAATGAACACGGTAACAAAATAACTCTAAGAATTAAAAAAAAGTATGTGACTTAATCTCTGCATTGATTTAAAGTTGTAAGCAACTAAGTGCTAAATACTGATTGATGATAACGGCAAATATGTATCATTAATAAATATTTAAAAAAATAAAGATATCTACCCATTTGGGCAGATATCTTTCATGGTACACGATATCTTCATGATATCTTTCATATTTTTTTATGGTGGTTTCCTTCAATCAGAATACCAGAACATCTTCTATTTTTTCAATAAATTAATGATCTGACAGAGGTTTCAATGATAAAAACACGCTATCTTTGACGTTTTGATTTGATATATTATCTGAAGGACGCATGAAGCGATTTTTATTTTTCTATCACCAAAATTGTTTTAAAGTAATATATAAAATGAATAATGAATAATGAATTATGATTTATTTCCTCCTTTTATAAATGAATTTACAAAAACAATATAAAATACTTTGGATAACTGGTCACATTGTCCAATAATCGTGACCTGGATTTAAAAAATAATAAATCTATTATAACAAAACTTTGATTTTTTATAACTGATTAAATATCAAGCGTATAATTGATAAAGCGTATGTTTCCTTTTAAATTTTTAAGTTAGGGATTAGTATGAGAAGGGGATTGTTGGGAGGATGACATTTTTATGTGAAATTTACTTCCCCTGCCTTGGTAGACGTTTCCAGCAAAAAGAATGCTAAAATTCATTTTAGTCTTTGAATAAATTAAGAAGCAAGTTAAAAAACACCCTGTATTTCTTTGACTGATATTTTCAAAGTTTTATGGGTATCTACGGTATTACGGAATTTCAGATTTTTTACGGAAGTTGATTGAAGGCTGTCTAATAAAACTATTTTACAACATTCAGTTTATAAAGTGGATTTCCTTTTTTGCCAATTTAGTTAAAAAACTTTTATTTATTTGGTTTATTGATTTAAATCGTTGTAAAACTATCAAAGTGACCAAAAGTCATTAATTCCAAATTGTTCCAGTCATTGAATCTTTCCGCGTTTTTGCGACCCATATACCCTTTCCCACAGCGGCGCCACAGTCTGAGAACCGTTTTGTAGCAATTAAAAACTCCACGACCCGACGCGACGCGAGATTAGGGAGACGGAGAGATTGCTCTCAGGAACGGAGTCGGAGTCGGAGTTACAGCTATTCGGGACCGTTGACGGCACAAGGGCAAGGCTGCGGACGAGTCAGTATGACGACTAACGGGAAGGCAAACGGCGAACAACCTGTCTGCTGGAGGGTCAACCGGGGTCAGCGAGTCACCAGTGACACACGTGCCATTGGCTAATGGAGACGGGCTAATAGCCTCACATACAACTCGGCTCATTCAATCGTTTGCATTGAAGATAGAATCTACATGGAGGGTTATTCAAAGCTTGGATGCACTACCCGTTCCGCTTTGTGACTGACTAGGTGGTATTTACTTCTTTACACGCGTTAAAGTCTCTGGAGTAGGCGTCATGAAGTTGCGATGTTCAAAATTACTTAAACAGCTGATTTCAAATATTAATTATACAAGAAATCAGCTGCTTAAGTAATTCCGAACATCGCAATCTCGTGACGGCTAGTATATTTGGGAGTAAGAACAGCGTAATAAAGCGATCTATAGTTAATAAACACAGTTCCGTAAAAGCGGACGTGACAAAGTTGCATTTGAAATTGTGAAGTAATCTGTTCTCACATCATCTGAAAAAAATTAATTTTGTGTAACTACCTATTAATATTTCCACAAAAAACAATTCCCTCAAGAAGCCGTACTTTGGATTAGCTAATGAAATTTATTATGTTTGAAAAATAACCTATAAATCTGTTGGACAAAAATTTATTTTTCATGTGTTGGCACAGTAGTTACAGTCTTGAACACCCATTTAAGAAATAACAGACGGTTGTACCTTCTGTTTGATTTTCTGATCAATGATTCCTGATTTTACCATTGAAAAAATTTAATAAAATCTCTGACGAAACAACCAATGCTGTACCCCCGGCGGCGGCGGCTGGGGGCTGGACCGCCGCGGCCGCAGGTGCGACTCCGCCGGTGTAACGCAAGAACGTGCGGCGGAACGGAACAGGAAGCGACGGTTCTCACAGGACAACGACATCGATACCTTGACCGCTAGGAAGTGGTCCTTCCGCCGCCGGCCCTGACCCAATACGGAGTGTGAGTCGCGCAGACGCACGGGCGGCACTGTGGGGGATTAACTGCAGCCATGCATATTAGTTTTCCTCAATATTTCTTCAAAAAAGCCGATGTTGGTTTTTCAGTGTCGTACAAGATCGCCACAATCATCCTGCATTCATATCTCATTCATATTAGGCTTAAAATATCTACCTGGTTAGGTCGCCATTTAAAGAAAAGTATAATGTATAGGTATTAAAAATAAAATTAAACTTTAATAAGTTAAACAAAATAAGTTTAGTTATAAAGACAATGGTTTATTTATATTTTTATTAGACTCAACCGTTTCTATGCATCTAGATAATTTGAACGAGGAAAACTATGTAGTGGTTTGAAAAAGATGCTCGATGTCAAAATTAAAATAATACACATTATTTTAATTTTAATAATTTTTTTTTATTATTTAATAAAAAAAATAATATTAAATTTTTATTTAGTTAAAAATAATAATTAATTATTCAAACAAATAATTTTAATTATTTTTTAATTAAAATAATATGACTAAGGTCTAGGTAAGCCGATTTATTTTGGATTGTTAGAGTGAAAAGAAATATGTAGTGATTTAAATTTGATGTTTGATAAAAAAAATGTTTAATCACAAATGAACAACACTAAAAAGTTTATATGTAGGGGCCCAGGCCGATTTATTCTGTTTGACCACTAGTGGCGTCAAAGTTAGAATTGACAGTTAGTTATAGAGATGTATGTGGACTGCAATAATGAAGAAATTTAAATTTATTTTAAAAGCAATAACATTTTTGTTGTAAGTGAAGCAGTTAGAAACGCTGGTTAGGATAATCTACAGTTAAAGTTTTTAAGTTGAAGTAACTTGCCGCCAAAACGTATGGCTAAAAGAGGAACTTTTATTACAGGGCTCACGTAACAGGTAGTAGCATTACTTTTGATTATCTTCTTCAGCATTTATTGTGATGAAGAATACACTATTTCAAAGAAATAATTTAGAGAAAGTTCAACGACTCGTTAGTGATAAAATGCGCTCATCATCTATAGTAATTAACGACATCTTGCAGCGTGACCGCAGCTTCTAGATGCTAATTAACGTAGAGTGGTAAGTCCGCTATATTTATTAAACTTTCTACATTTGATGTCGGGTGCATGCTTCCACGTACAAATCTTGTTCAAGTGAATTACTAATCACCTACAACTAATGTTTCAATCCAAGAACAATCTTCATGCATGATCACATTGTCTTATAACTACATACATTTAATTCATATACAATTTCATTTGATTTGTTATTTGGTGATAGTAAATACAATGCAAGCATAAATAATGTAAAGTAATCAGATTGTTTTAAAAGCATTAAATAATATAATAAATTACTTGGTTGTTAAGAAGCATTCCGTTTTTTAATTACTTTACTTAAGATTTTATTAAAATGATACTATGTATTGGCAAAAGTAATTAATGATAGCGTTTCAATTTAACATTTTTGTCATATTGTAAATAGATTTAACATAAAAAACAAGAGTTCTAAGTAGGGTTCATTTCAAACACTCACTAAAAATTTCAACAACAATTTGGATACACGCTGGATTTGTTACTCTACGCAAAGACAAAAAAAAGTTTAATATACGACAGTTCAATTTGCCAACTTACATTGACTTTCGAAACGTTTACACTTTATGAGACACACATAACATATTCTCAAATCATACATTCACTAATTTATCATGCCCAAATACAAATGTTCAAAAGAGAAAATTAAATCGCAGGCAATTCCATTCGTGTCATGTTTTGATTGGAATGCATCATTAGGACCGCGGCCGAACCGTTGGTAATTTATATAACGGTTAATCATTCGCAGACAGCTGTTGTGATATTCCACTGCCACCATTCACCGCAAGACAAGTGTTCCTGATTATTTCGACCATAAATTACGATTCTATCGTAGGAGCCACGACCTGTCCGGACCTTATAAACCTCGCAATTTATTATGCTTTGTTCTATAAACGTTTATTATAACATACTTCTGAAGGAATGTTAATACCCTTGACCAATTGAAGAATGCATGTTAAGTTTTTTTGTTGCTGCCCATAATTCGCTTTATTTGATTGGTTTAAAAATACTAACAGCCTCTGTTGGTTCAATATGACATGTCTTTATCCAATTACATAAAATTTACAGTAACTATAAAACTATACTTGAGAACCAGTTTTTCCCGGAATGGAGCGTGGATAGTTTAAAAGCCTAAATTTCATAAAGTTTTATTAATGATTGCCCAATTGAGTATTACATTTTTTAAATTATATTCATGAAGTCAAAGAAAGGTCAACTGTCAGTGCAATTCATACACTATATTAAACTGATCATGTATTTATTGGATAGTTTTTCCAAAAATCTACAGACGAGACGTTTTTGTATATAGATAACAATAACAGCTCCTTACGTCTAGAAATATCTAAATAAATATTGCTATTACAAATAAAAGTAAATTTATATGTATCAATCAATATGCATCTAGAATGTAAAGTAACTCCCTGACGATTTATGTTCGGCAGTACCTAAATTAAATGTCTCTGTTCAAGTTTCACAGCCTTTACTTATATTGGAAGGGATTTCGACATCGAAAAAGTCATAGGATGCAAATGGAGCCAGTAATGGCACGAAGGCAGTCTCCATATATCACCACAATAGCGTTCTCCGGGGCGTGGGCCCGACCCACTCTCAAATTTGGCGTTGCCCATTATACCCACAAGACTATTCGGGACGCCACGTTCCTACTTCGAAAGCACGTATTTATAGGAGGAAAATTCCGTTTAAAAATAACGCTTGGCTACAAACAGAGCTGCAACCAATTAAACGACGTTCCTCGATTTACTATTGCAGTATAATTCCTTTTCCAGAAGGCTGTTTAAGTGTCAATGAAAAAGGCAGAAGCGGTTATATTTGATAACGGTGTTCGAAGAACAGCTAGTTTTTAAAGTTAATAATGTAGCGGTGACTTTAAGTTATCAGTTTACGTATTTATTCTCTCTAACTCATTTAATGATTATTTAAAAGCTTTTACAAGTAGAATCATAAAATGTTTTATAGTAGAAGTGATAGTGTTTTAGTTATAAGCCATACAATATTACCATATCACCATATAAGACGCCGACCACCATTAGGGGTATTTTAAGGTTAAAATGAGTAAAATATGCATTCCTTTAGTGAATTAATTTTTACTTATTATTTCTTCAATTGTTATTCGTTTACAAAGTACAGATGAAGTTCATCTCTCAATCAAGTTAACAGTTAGTTATGAACTCAAAGTGAATTGTAAGAATTAGCTACAGTCTCGAAGCTATAAATTCGACTTTAAATTTTGTCACGTCGCAAAATTATTTTAGAACAATTAAATTCAGATACACAGACGGTAACCGATGCTTTTTGTATAAACAGAGTTCGGTTTTGTGCAGTCCGAGATGACGAACAATGCGCGCACGATGGGCGTAATAGGAGGTTTAACCCGGGCATTGTTACATTGTTGACGGACGGCTTTGTTTCGCACACCTGTTTGAGTGGGCTTGAAATTAGAGTTGATTGTTTTAAACGTAGCCGTTTAGCTAAATTTGCGTCGTTTTGGGATATTCTGGTTAAAATTATTATATTGAGTTATTCAATTTTATTTACTCTTTATCTAGACACTGTAATACAAGACAGTAGACAGTAGAGGCTTATACCAATATAATTCCCATACAATCGCATTTGATGAGGAAAGAGGCATGTAATGAACATGAAAACTCAAGTTATATTTCTTTTCTCCGATGAATTTGATTTATTTATTTATTGACCGAAAATCTATTTTTAACAAAGTCAATACATTTAGTCATTTTGTCATTGTTTAGTCTCTTGGTTGCCTGTACTTCTTCTTGATGCGTTCATATCACGTTCGAATATCTATTTAATATTAACTTTTAACGATCATAACTTATAGAAATAAGTCAAGGTTAATCACTGTTAATTTCGTAGTTAGTTTGAATACTGAACTCCTACTAAAGCATACCAAGAGCAAAAACATACCATTCACATCTGTAGATTTTGGAGATAAGACAGGTACTGTGGTTATTGAGCTTAGAAGCGTGAGAGAATCACATCCTCTATTCATCTCTAATGTACTATGTGCCAGACTTTGTTACCTGAAGGGATGTGCTATCCCCACGCCGCTTGAAGGTGGCAGGGAGGTTGTTACCCGCGGAGGCAGGTAGTGTGGGGGTATCACTCCTGAGGCATTGTTGGATGTGAGGGTACCAACGGAGGGGACCACTCGCCAGGCTTTGTTACGTGTAGGAATCTGCAACGCTTGTGGGTGTCGAAGAGGTGTTACCCGCGGAGGTAGGAAGTGTGAGAGTATCACATCCTCAGGCATTGTTGGATGTGAGGGTACCAACGGAGGGGACCACTCGCCAGGCTTTGTTACCTGTAGGAATCTGCAACGCTTGTGGGTGTCGGAGAGGTTGTTACCCGCGGAGGTAGGAAGTGTGAGAGTATCACATCCTCAGGCATTGTTGGATGTGAGGGTACCAACGGAGGGGACCACTCGCCAGGCTTTGTTACGTGTAGGAATCTGCAACGCTTGTGGGTGTCGAAGAGGTGTTACCCGCGGAGGTAGGAAGTGTGAGAGTATCACATCCTCAGGCATTGTTGGATGTGAGGGTACCAACGGAGGGGACCACTCGCCAGGCTTTGTTACCTGTAGGAATCTGCAACGCTTGTGGGTGTCGGAGAGGTTGTTACCCGCGGAGGTAGGAAGTGTGAGAGTATCACATCCTCAGGCATTGTTGGATGTGAGGGTACCAACGGAGGGGACCACTCGCCAGGCTTTGTTACGTGTAGGAATCTGCAACGCTTGTGGGTGTCGAAGAGGTGTTACCCGCGGAGGTAGGAAGTGTGAGAGTATCACATCCTCAGGCATTGTTGGATGTGAGGGTACCAACGGAGGGGACCACTCGCCAGGCTTTGTTACCTGTAGGAATCTGCAACGCTTGTGGGTGTCGGAGAGGTTGTTACCCGCGGAGGTAGGAAGTGTGAGAGTATCACATCCTCAGGCATTGTTGGATGTGAGGGTACCAACGGAGGGGACCACTCGCCAGGCTTTGTTACCTGTAGGAATCTGCAACGCTTGTGGGTGTCGAAGAGGTGTTACCCGCGGAGGTAGGAAGTGTGAGAGTATCACATCCTCAGGCATTGTTGGATGTGAGGGTATCAACGGAGGGGACCACTCGCCAGGCTTTGTTACCTGTAGGAATCTGCAACGCTTGTGGGTGTCGGAGAGGTGTTACCCGCGGAGGTAGGAAGTGTGAGAGTATCACATCCTCAGGCATTGTTGGATGTGAGGGTACCAACGGAGGGGACCACTCGCCAGGCTTTGTTACGTGTAGGAATCTGCAACGCTTGTGGGTGTCGGAGAGGTTGTTACCCGCGGAGGTAGTAAGTGTGCGAGTATCACATCCTCATGCATTGTTGGATGTGAGGGTACCAACGGAGGGGACCACTCGCCAGGCTTTGTTACCTGTAGGAATCTGCAAAGCTTGTAGGTGTCGGAGAGGTTGTTACCCGCGGAGGTAGGAAGTGTGAGAGTATCACATCCTCAGGTATTGTTGGATGTGAGGGCACCAACGGAGGGGACTACTCGCCAGGTTTTGTTACCTGTAGGAATCTGCAACGCTTGTGGGTGTCGGAGAGGTGTTACCCGCGGAGGTAGGAAGTGTGCGAGTATCACATCCTCAGGTATTGTTGGATGTGTGGGCACCAACGGAGGGGACTACTCGCCAGGTTTTGTTACCTGTAGGAATCTGCAACGCTTGTGGGTGTCGGAGAGGTGTTACCCGCGGAGGTAGGAAGTGTGCGAGTATCACATCCTCAGGTATTGTTGGATGTGAGGGTACCAACGGAGGGGACCACTCGCCAGGCTTTGTTACCTGTAGGAATCTGCAACGCTTGTGGGTGTCGGAGAGGTTGTTACCCGCGGAGGTAGGAAGTGTGCGAGTATCACATCCTCATGCATTGTTGGATGTGAGGGTACCAACGGAGGGGACCACTCGCCAGGCTTTGTTACGTGTAAGAATCTGCAACGCTTGTGGGTGTCGGAGAGGTTGTTACCCGCGGAGGTAGTAAGTGTGCGAGTATCACATCCTCAGGTATTGTTGGATGTGAGGGTACCAACGGAGGGGACTACTCGCCAGGTTTTGTTACCTGTAGGAATCTGCAACGCTTGTGGGTGTCGGAGAGGTTGTTACCCGCGGAGGTAGTAAGTGTGCGAGTATCACATCCTCAGGTATTGTTGGATGTGAGGGTACCAACGGAGGGGACCACTCGCCAGGCTTTGTTACCTGTAGGAATCTGCAACGCTTGTGGGTGTCGGAGAGGTTGTTACCCGCGGAGGTAGGAAGTGTGAGAGTATCACATCCTCAGGTATTGTTGGATGTGTGGGCACCAACGGAGGGGACCACTCGCCAGGCTTTGTTACCTGTAGGAATCTGCAACGCTTGTGGGTGTCGGAGAGGTGTTACCCGCGGAGGTAGGAAGTGTGCGAGTATCACATCCTCAGGTATTGTTGGATGTGAGGGTACCAACGGAGGGGACCACTCGCCAGGCTTTGTTACGTGTAGGAATCTGCAACGCTTGTGGGTGTCGGAGAGGTTGTTACCCGCGGAGGTAGGAAGTGTGCGAGTATCACATCCTCAGGCATTGTTGGATGTGAGGGTACCAACGGAGGGGACCACTCGCCAGGCTTTGTTACGTGTAGGAATCTGCAACGCTTGTGGGTGTCGGAGAGGTGTTACCCGCGGAGGTAGGAAGTGTGCGAGTATCACATCCTCAGGTATTGTTGGATGTGAGGGTACCAACGGAGGGGACCACTCGCCAGGCTTTGTTACCTGTAGGTATCTGCAACGCTTGTGGGTGTCGGAGAGGTGTTACCCGCGGAGGTAGGAAGTGTGCGAGTATCACATCCTCAGGTATTGTTGGATGTGTGGGCACCAACGGAGGGGACTACTCGCCAGGTTTTGTTACCTGTAGGAATCTGCAAAGCTTGTAGGTGTCGGAGAGGTTGTTACCCGCGGAGGTAGGAAGTGTGCGAGTCACTGTCCTGGATTATAATCTACTGTTATTACAAATGCAAATCCCAAGAGCGGGCACTCGGACAATCCAGACGCCTTTGCTCAGCCACAATTACCCCGCTTGATTTATCAGCGAGCGGCCGATCACCTGTTCAGTGTTCTCGGAAACAAACAGGTGATTGCTATCCGATCCGGACAACTTATCTCGCTATTTATCCGACTGTCTCGCGCTAAAGTATCGCTGATATACTCTTCCCCCGGTCTAATGGCAGGGACGCCATTGCTCGCCACGCTCGGCGAAGTTATTTCTCACATAGGCTTTATTGGTGTCAGGGTGCGTGATTGAATTTCAGCTTTCAATGATGGTGCTGAGCCCCATTAAATTGAAAGCGTAGCCTTGTTTAATTATGCTTAAGAGGAGGTTTTTTACAATCATACCAGTTAATTCCGGAGGGATAATAGATTTGGATTTAAATATTGATTGTTATGATGAGGAGATAAGGTTCCTAGGTGATAAACCTAAGCCTAATCCAATAATACACTGCTAATAACATCAGAGTATTAACATAAATCTGGTATAAGTCGTTCGAAGCTAAAACTTCCTAAGACAAATTAATCTAACAGAAGAATTTATATAACATAACATTTGGGAAAATTATCTTGTTTTATTAAGATCTGACATATTCGTTATTAGATGATGATTATTCGTTGATTTAGATGTAAAAAATA
The DNA here is from genome assembly GCA_035578135.1 of Flexamia atlantica. NCBI lineage: Eukaryota > Metazoa > Arthropoda > Insecta > Hemiptera > Cicadellidae > Flexamia > Flexamia atlantica. Next base: position 16,483,659 of record JAQJVK010000002.1, read on the forward strand.
CCTGTATTTTTATTGCATAACAATTGTTCAAACTTCAAACTCTGACATAACAAGCAGATAAAAAGTATTTTATTTAATTATTCTTAAACTAAACATACAATTCTTGATATTTATTTTAATTGCTCATCGAAAATAAAGTCAATGCGTTTATATTTTTGTTCACGTTAAGGTTAAGTTGCCGGGAGACTATCCCACACACCTCGTCGTCACACGGAGCGGTCTCGGGGCCCGACCGCGCGCCGAGTGGGGAGCCGCAGACGTGATGCTATCAGGGTCGACCGTTCCCTTTTATCATCACATCCATCGAGTTGGAGACCCAGTGCTGAGTTCTGGACGCCGCTCTATCAGCAGAGTAGACGATGACCTTGCGTTATCTGATAGCTCCTCGTCGACGCAGAGCGTTTCTTTACTTAGATGGATTACTTAAAACTTACGTTGTCATAGCTGCCGTCAGATTTATTGCGAGATCGTCTTGTATTCAGATCTAGCACATGTTATTGTTTGGAGGACACCAACCACTGCATGAAAAAAGTGTTAATCTGATTTAGGTTTCATGCGCATTAGCCTACTCGTGGTTAATCACAGTTTTTTAAAGATATTAGCGAGCAAGACAAATTTAAGAAGGCCTATTATATTAAGACGAAATTTCGTTTCTGTGTGGATAAATAAAACGATAGGCCATCTATGGTCTTAATGATAGACCAGAGTAGTTTAAAAAAATTTGTATTTTGTTTTTAATTTAGTTTTAATCTAATCATGTAAAGCTGTGTCATATTACCATAGGTAGAGCGATGCTACACTGGTATTTACTTGAATACTTAAGTCATTTTTTCTAGTTTTCCTTAACCGTTTGTTGATATAGACTGTGCCACCTTATTTTGTACATACATACAAAACAAAATACACTAAACACTATACTGATCACTTACTATGAGGCGTAGTGGCGTGACGGACTACTAGACAGAAAGAGGCTCTTCAAACAGTTCATTCCCGTGATGCTAGGTTTTATACTAAAAAGAGAAGGATCAATCAAATAAATTTCCTTTACTGCAGCTGTCAAGATGCAGGAGTATAAATCAATAGTTAATGGCGAATCTTTTGAGTGCTTTCTAAGCTGCAAATCAATTGTTCTCGTGCTATTACAAAAGGTTGATTCAGATTTTATTTTTTTATATTATTTGTAGCATTTTACGCCTCTTAAACTTTGATCCCTTATTTATACCGGCTATAAAACGAGCAACCAGTTCCTTGGGTCGTAGTAGCTTATGTTATAACAAGTCATTCCCCCATGTTAATCTTATAGGAGAAAACCCAACTTTGATGGAAGCTCCTGCCTAAACTAATCAACATTAAAAAAAAAATGAAAACCACTTTGCAAAACTACAGATCAGGACCATTTTTATGACACTTCAATCATGAATATCGGTGTAGAAATGAGGGAGGAGTTCTTTTAACAAAAATCGGCTTAGCGAATTATTTACAAGCCGAAGTATTTTATGGAACCCAACGTATCTTTCAACAAAATCAAGGCAGTTTATCCTAATTTTTCAACTTAGCACATTATTTGGATTACTGGTTCTTAAATCATTTACTTATTCCTTAAGTGCAGATGACTAAATAATTCACAGTAAAGAACCTTTGAAATTTCTTTTGATCAGAAAGTGTGAACGCGACGCCGTCGTTGCCGCGCCTCGTTATGCCGGCTTCCATTGTTGATTGCACGCGGTAATTTGCTCGTTAAGACTCCATCGTTATTTGCGGTCTAAGAGCTACGGCTTTCCGATAATCATGTTCAGGCGCTTCAACAGAAACTTCCATAAATGGTGGCAACTTACTTACGATACATGTTAGGACGTGTTCTAATGCAATTTGTTCAAGTATGCAGGACTGTAATTTCTCAACTGAAGTGGGGAGTGCAATTTCTTGTACACCAGTAAATATTCCCGTCGCAGCAAACGTGCATACTCAGAGAGGTTCTAAGGGATTATTTTTTATGTAGGCATATTAATTTATGCTTAAGGGGAAAATGTTAAAAAATGTTATATAAATAATACACTAAAACTTATGGTATATTTAATTATTTATAAGGCTTAGACATAAAGGAAATGAATAAGGGAACCACATCGCTCTTTATTTCAGTAATATTACACTTTCTCTGTTTCTTAATATTCTAATAATTTTTAGTAAAATAATGTACTATTGTTATACAGTAGTATAAACTAGTGGCTTGAAGGGGCTAAAAGCCCTAATGAGGAACAATTAAAACAATCCTTATTTATTATAGTATAGCCTACAAAATACCTTCATAGCAAACTGAATCTACTTTATCTATCATACCACATTGTTTTCAATCAAATATCAGCAGATATTTTATGTAAACAAAACAGACGTTTTTAGATCCCAATGCTTTTTAAATGACAGATGTTTTACGTTATTTCTCGTTTTATGGTGAATTTCAAGCAATTTCAGTATTTTTCCCGCCATCACGAAATAGAGAACTTTCATTTGAGCCCTCTCCAATCTTTCTACGACTTGCCAGACGTCAACAATGTTGACGCAAAGAATCGCCTTACATAATAAAAAAGATGATGATGATGATGATGATGATGATGATGATGATGATGATGATGATGATGATGATGATGATGTCAGCAAAGATCCACCCTAGTCAATGAACCTAAATCAATAAAAACAAAAATAAGAAAAATATTCACCTAAAAATATATATCTACGTAATTATTCGACAAGACATTGATCGAATATTGAGGTCCTTTGTTTTCTTAAGTCCACTACTTTTACTGGTATGTTTACCTTCAACTTCACACGATGTACTTTACAAGAGATAAGTGCAACAAGGATAACGACCTCGAGGTATCTTGTTGTGAATCTCAGAAAGCGTAATCTGTAAAAATTACGATCTCAGTAAACCCGTGTGAGGGGAAAGAGACCTCATGCGGTCCGGTGTTTATAATGTTGCTGGGATCGCGATAAAGACCGGCTTCAAATTTGCATGGACTAGGTCTCTAGCCTCGGTATTTCACTTTTTACCAAACCTAGAATGGAACTGGTTTCTGGAACCGTTACTGAGGTAACTGGGTCCTCTCTGATGAACGTTGCATTCCGTTATTCCTTCTCCATTGCGTAACTTTGAAGAAACCTCGCGCCGACGAACTACTATGATGAGGAGTTGTAAAGGGATAGCTTTTATAGATATATAATGAAATTACACAATAAAAGGTTAAAATTAGCTATCTCATTTACTAAATGATTAAAATCTTAAAAAAATGTAGTCATGCACAATGACTACATTGTCATGGATTGATAATATTTCCTTTGATGTGATTTTAGTGCATGCTAGAGAAACACAACTAACTCATCAATTAAATAACCCACATGCCAGCGTAGTTAAACATGTTTTGGAGATGCGAGATGTTTTCACTATGATATTAAAAATTTAAAGCATGATTCTTGCAATCAGTTATTTTGTAAATGATAAATAATATTATTGAAATGTATTAATGACGAAAGAAAACTTGCTAAAAACATTTAGGGATTGAAATAATCTTCAAAGATAGATGGTTTAGTTTTGATTAATTGTTTGGGAGATAATGCTGATGTTTCCTTGATTGCTTCCCTGAAAAATTATCTCACAATCGCCTCCAATGGTTTTATTTAAAGTCTAATGTGTAATAACATATTAAGAAAGTAATAAAAACATAAAGTAATAACATATTTCTGACTTAAGGATTTGTTATGAGCAGGCACAGAGAAATTTCTCTGAAATGCAGATTTCTTGGCCTGAAAAAGTCTAATGACGTAAACAATTCAGTTTCAAGGCTCGGACCAAAGACTGGATGGCCAAAGATTAAAATGATGGATAAATAAACATTCTGGAAAATAATAAACTCGAGGAGTACAGCAAATCGCCCATTTATAAGAGCGTATAAGAACCATCATCCAGAAGTCCTCATTTTCATTGCACATCAAAGGCCTACCGGATCAGTATGAAACCACACATAAAGTCTATAAATAACGTGATCAAACTCTTGCTTCCCAGAGCCTGTGAAATCAATGAAGTATAAAATGAAACCTATGAAATACATAAAACGCGCCACTATCATCACGATCATCATACTCATCCTTCACTCATATTCAGGATAACGTCCTCCATGAGGTACCTGTCTCAAAAAGAATGATTAAAAAAATGATGGAAGTCGATACTATTTTTTCATCAAACGTCCTTTCCCATTTTATAATTTCGGAAAAAACAATAAATGCTCTAATACAGAAATTGTGCTCGTAAAAAGGCCTTTACCTTACAGGAATGTGGAAAAACTATTTTAAAGGTTTAGTAGAATATTACTTTATTTTCAACCGGAGACCGCCGCACACCGTAGCTTCTCTCCTGCGACTCCTGCGACCCAGGCGCGGACTGTGACGTCACAGCGTCGCGTGAGCAGCGTGAGGGGCGTGACCCGCTAGATTAAGATCCCGCCGTTTTTTTATAACATTTACTCCTAAACCTCATTATGGTCATGCGATCCCTCTATTAAAGGTCACTTTCACTCTTTCGACCTCTTTTTTCCAAGTCGCCTCCTCGCTTTTGGAGCCATTGTTGCGTGCGTGTCGTCTGGTGTGTAAAGTGTGAGCGTGTGGGTAAGGGCAGAGTTCGCGGAGGCAGGTTCGCTGTGTAATGAGAAAGATTACCAAAGAGTATGTACTACTATAGAAACGCTATTAAAATTACCATAAATATGTTTTACTTCGTGCATATTACAACTGTTAAACTCGTCCTAGACACGTTTTAGGATGTTTTGGTGACGTAATTTCTTTTTGTGGGGAGGGGTGCAAATGTAAATATTAGGGTAGGGCTAAAAATATTATTTGGGAGGAGGGAGGGCGTGGGATAGGCTTAAATATCCTTTTGGGGGCGAGGGTAGCCATACATATATTTTCATCAAGTTTCAGGAAGGAAGAGGGGAGTTGGACGTATCCCGATATACTTGTGTATTGTATTTAGATTCCATTGATTTAAAAAAAAACTGCTTTGTTCGCTTTTGCAAATTTTACATCAAAAGAATTGTATCTGGTTCAATCATATACAGTAGGCCTAATTTAAGAGTACCTAATCAATCTAATCAACGTAATCAATAGTACGTGCCTGAATCATCAATTATGAAGTTAAATTAATGGTCATAATAGGTTTATTTTTTTATCCATAGGTGAGAAAACCTAAAGGCAGAAAGTAATGAACAACTGAAGTCGTAAAAGACTAAACGAGAGCGAAAGCTACTTCATAACCGTATAGAAGAAGATATATGACGCGGCAAACTGGCAAGCACTGGTGGAGTTTATGCATTATATTCTCTGTACATACTTTACTACATTTATGCCAAGCAATATATCATATGATGATATATTGTGTACATGAAGGCACTTGCACATGTTTCTCCTCACGTAACCTCGTTTAACTTTACCGCGGTTGCTGAATAGTAATATCCAATGATATTAGAAATATGTCGTTAGAGTACTTTGTACCGATTACATGCATATAACTTAAAACCTTATTCGATAATACCTTTTTATTTTATTTCAGGTCAAAATTGAATTCAATTAAAAAAACAACAATATAGTATTTTGGATCAATACTCTACATCAATAGGTTACTGAGACATTCGGTCTGTTAAATGTATTTTATTTCTCCCTGAAGGAAAAAAACTATACAAATTCTGGGATAAATACCCTAATTTTTTATTAACTTCCCCTAAAAATGGGATTTTTAAATTGTTATACAACCATATTTGATGGAATGTAATTTGTTCAGGTGATGTTTTGATTTGTTTTTATTCCTTGGATTTGAGTAGGTTGGTAATATGTTTGCTGACATTTAGTATTTTGGATCATTACTCTTACTCTACATCAATCGGTTACTGAGATATTCGGTCTGGTAAATGCAGTACATTGTCGTTTATTTCATAACAGACATAAGGATACATTGGCCCATTGACCTTATTCATCTGGCCTCATTCATTGACCTGAATAAAGATACATTCATGAAAAATTATTAAGAAATAAGCTCATGAATGGTAACATTTAATTTATTTAGAGTAATATTTACATAAAATATTCAAAACATCAATTTCCCTAACATGTATAGATTATGCCTACATATAAAAAATAAATCCTTTGGAAATTAACTGATTATGCAGGTTCCTGCTGCGACAGGTGTATTTTTAAATACATCTCTGAACATAATGTTTATTTTAAATTTTCAGGGGAATATTTTATTGATCTTTATTTATAAATAGAGTTCTTTGATTATGATTTCGCAGAAAAAATATATTTTATTAAAATTCAAATTATTTTAAAATGAATTAAAGAAAGTATACGCATTGAGGGTGGGGGAGGGGTCTTGGTCTAAACCTTCTGAAATTGAAACATAATTTATGGTATGCTTACAATGCTGAGGTATGATATGTTGAACTAAAACTGGCTTGAAAGCAGGTCTGCTGCAACAGAGGTATTTTTTTTATAAAACTAACCATATTATTGAATTTAATTAGTTGATGTGATAATTGTTTTTACTGATTTGAATTCATTGATTATATGTTTTCTGTTATAGTGTTTATATACACTATAACAAGATAACATCAATTGAAAATTATTAGACTACAAGAATTATATAAAATATAAAAAGTGTAATGAATACCAATGTGATCCCTGTTAATTTTCTTATACAATGGATTGGCAGAAAAAGCAATAACCCCCTCCAGCAGACCTGAGTACTCAGCGAATTTTTAAGGATTTATTTAGTATGTGTGCATATCTAACATACGAAAAGAAAAATATTGTTTTGAATATGTTGTGGAGGTATTGCTTTTTCTGCCAATCCATTGTATATTATCATGTCCTTGTATAACAAGTGAACTTTTTTGCATGGAAATCCCGCGTGAATAATTTCTTTTAATATATTGTCCTGAATGTGAAATTAATGTATATTTGATCAAATAGCAGGAAAAATGCAAACATTCTAAAGCCTCTCCCAAGTCATAACACAAAAAATAACAGATGTATGAACGAAAATGTAAATGTGCTAACGCAGTACGTTGTCTAAGGAGATTTCGCACTATGTGGCCGCGATATTTGATTTGCTTTAAACTTGGTAGAAATATTATTTCTATGTGATCTGACTGGCCAGTAAGTTGAGGGAATAATTGTATGTCCCCATTCCCTTTTTGGAGGTCATCAAGCCCTTTTTATATAAAATAGGAAAATTAAGCCCTGAAATTGAAATTCGCTCCGTCATGTCAGCCTGCTGCGTGAATACTCGTTAAGTATCTGGCGTCGAATAAAATTCTTTCAAGAAGTTTTTTAAAAGAATGTGCAGTAAAGCAAACAAACGAACGAACATGTAAACAAACCATACTAAAGAAGCGCATAATGGGAACTCTGTAACATAAGAATATAAACTGTAAAAAAAAACAATCATAGTCTATTATGTATGTTCTGATAAAAGATAAAAGTAATCACGTAACTTTACCTATAGTTAATTTTTAACCAGCCAAAAAGTTTGTTTACCTGTATGTGTGAATTATCAGTGGAAAGGTAAACGGGTAACAGAAAAAATAATATCTTATAAGCTCTCGTGTTTGAAATAATGTAAATTGTATTTCAGAATAAAAAATAAAAAACAACATATTAAAGTAAATTAATCTATGAATTCAACTGCTGTTCATGATACAAAACACTGGCACAATTAATAAAGGCGTGCAATATTGTAATTGCTTGGAAATGGGAAACCAATTGTAAAACCATTTAGAGGTGTTCCTCTAACACATTTGGTAAAAAGTGCATTGTAAATTTAACAGCACTAACAGATTAATTACCTCCCCTGCATCTATTTACCATGAGCCAAGAGAAAGAGAGGAAGGAAGAGGTATTGATGCTTGAGGCAAGGGGTTGAAAGTTTAACGAGCACCTAACCCACTACCTCAACTCCCAGCTGACTATCAGCTGTTGTCTCGCGCAGTCAGCTGATCGGTCGCTACTCGGTTGACCTTGAGCTTGACCGGGCGGTGACAGCTGCCGGCCTCTGCATCTCCCGCCATCCCGTAAATCCTTCACCACTTGCGCTCATTTCCCAGCCGCTTCCCCTTATCCGCTCGTTATTTATATAAATATTAAATTAGATATCTTCCCACATAACCACAGAGAAAACTCATGGTAAAGAGGTTGGAAGGTTTTTAACAACTCATAGTGGGCATTGCATAATTATACATACAAATTATTTATAAAATTACTTTTAAGGGTAACTCTAAATATTAAGTTTATTCAACTTAAGCTGTGACAAAGGATACTTGAACTATTTTATATGTTATGATAGTAAATAAAACCTAAAGTAAATGTACACAATATAAAACCGATATATATATATATATTTGATGTGTAGCTAGAGCATATATATAATCAATTTAGGCTTTAGAATTTTTTAATATATTAAAAGATTCTAAAGCCTAAATTGATTATAACAACATGCTGGATAACTCAAATGGCTTTTGGGTGTAATAAAGGACATTATAGCATGCATTCCATATAGTACAATATTGTATATTGTATACATGTTGGAAGAGGTTTAACTCATGTAATGCATTCTGTAATTTGTACATTGTTAACTTTGGAAAGTTAATCATTTGTATGAATACAGTTTAAGGAAATTGTAGGGTATTAGGTCTATAGAGTTTAACAAGAACTTGGTGGTGTTTTGATCAGCTAGGTTGGTTTTGTAAGCTTGTTTGCAATGAATGGCCCCGTAATCCTACAGCTAGTTAAAGTTAACTGACCATGATTGACAGCTCAAAGATAGAAGTAAATGCCTTGCCTAACTAATCTGGCCAATGCTTTTCCGTAGTCTCTGGTAAATTTATTATTCATCATATTCACCAATGATGAATAATGAGTATGAATGGCTAGACAATTTGCATGAATTGTCATCCATTACATCCTGCCTTTGATGTCTATAAACCAAAATCAGAATTTAATTATTTTGAATGAAGACAATCTCGATTAACGTGCCGTCTAAGATTTACCAACAAACTATATAATTAAGTGATATTATATATTATTTAATGGTACCCGTACCCATTGTAATAATGTATTTTGTTTTCAGGTTTCGGTTTTGGCATTTCGGAGAGTGGAAGGAGGTGGTGGTGGATGACCGGTTACCGACCTACCGAGGACGACTGATTTACCTTCACTCGACGAATCCAACAGAGTTTTGGGCGGCACTTCTGGAGAAAGCCTATGCAAAGTAAGCATATGCTATTAATTGGACAGTCTAAATGGTAAACAATTATTATTATTAAGTAAATTTTACATACGAATTGGGTAAAAAAAATTGAGTATGATCGATAGCCTACTGTTGGCGGATGGAAGATGAGGAAACCCAGAAAGTGTTATTTTATACACAACATTACACAGTGCGAAAATTATATATAATTATTTAGTAAAACCATTGTCAGTGTTAAAACTCGAGACACCTTAGAATTATTTAAAACATACTATTTTAAACGTTTTTGTCTTTTTAATATAACGTTCAGAAATTTTAGTTTTTTCATCCTTCTCCATTATCTTACTTCATTGCACGCAATTCTAGATAAATCTATTCCCCCTTAGAGCTCAAAGAAATAAGTGGTATAATGCCAACCTATATAGCAGTACATATTGATGTTCAAAATGTCAATATCAATGAAATCGTTGATGTCAAATTGACGTCATGGTTAATCAAAATTAGGTAATTTTGACATCAACTGGAGGTAAAACGGACACTCAGTTTCAACTAAAATATAAGTTCAAAAGAACACACTGTTTATTTGATGTCAATATTATATCAATTTCATGGCAGCAATGTCAAGCTTCCATTTTTTAAACAAATTTTGAACTGAAAAAAGTGAGAATTATAGTTTAAACACACATTTTTATTTGGGCCAAATGATTGTCTATAAAACGGAATGCCGGAATTAAAAAGATTGTGAACCCTGCCGGATACGAATCCGTGACCCTGGATCTTCGAATGACTGTCTGGACCTCTCAACCATAACAACTTATATCTGCTTCGGAAGAAGTGCTTATATACTTTGTCCACAGAGATTTTCTAAATTTAACGTTTTGTCAATTTCTGTTTATACGGCATAAAAAATCTGTTTCTGTTTATTGACATAATTTATTTAGAATTATCAAAATACATTTTTTAAATATGTGAATTTAGATGCTTTTTTAAGAATTTTTAATATAAATAATTATAACAATTTATTAAAAGTTCAAAATTCCATAAACTTTTTTTATGTGTAAATTAGTAATAGAGCACTTTTAATTGTACCGTAGGCCTACTCAGGATAAAATCAATGCAAATATTAATATTTTGAACGACTATCCTCTTCTAAAAAAGTCTCAGTTTTCGCATAACTTATTAGATCCGCAGTGGACTGAGCTGGAGTTGGGTGCAAACTTTGGTGAGACGCGATGAGTTTGAATTCATTTAAAGAAATTTATTATACGTTCGAGAATAAAATTAAAGGTGCAACGTCATAGTCATTGATTTCTATTCGTGCTCTAATTAAGATTTTGTAACTGACAACTTTGATTCATGGTCTGTTTTTCAGGCTCTACGGGTGTTACGAAAATCTAAGTCATGGTGGCTCAACAACTCGAGCCCTGCAAGACCTCACAGGAGGCATTGTACAAAGCTTTGGCCTCAGCAACCAGGACCGCTACCTCACATTTCAAGTCCTCAACAGTGCTGTACCTCGCTCCAGTTTACTAATAGCTAGTATAAACCCGGTAAGTCTATAAAGCTGAGGATGTAGTACTCACTTCATAACCTAAAGGACACATGTTCGAATCCATTGTCACTTTTCTTCGGACTATAAAGTAAATGATCAAAGCACCGATCGATACGCCCGTGACGATGTATTTGACCCCTTCGTGGACCAATCTTAACACGCCCGTCTCGGTGGTGCAGACATCAAGTAATCAAGTCATGTCCACTAAAATAGTATTGAAATCACACTTAACATAGTGCCAAAGTAATTGCCTTGTTTTAATCTGTCCAAATGTTCTTTCTCTAGTCGACTATACCATAGGCGACAGAATTACGACACACGTCAGCTGGGAGCTATTTTTATAAGTGGGTTTTACAAGTTCTAGCCACGAATTACCAAAAACTAGTTACTATTATAAACCATAGGTACACTACAGAAACAATTAAGGATTTTCAGTTTTACAAAATAGCAAGATTAATATTATCAATTTACTAAAATCCATTTGAAATAGAGCCCTGCAATGTAGCCGTCTGTCTGTCTCTTTGACTGTTTTTTTCAAAACCGTTAAAACCGGTCTGCATTTATTATTAAGGTTATGTCTCAGTTCCTTATTTGGTGATTAACATTTTAGCAATTTTTTAAGCTTAAGTAAAGTAGTCATGATGGGTGGTATTTGTGTCTTGGATGATTTTACATGTTTTCTTCATGGTAAATGTCAAGGTAACTAGGCCTAAGTTACCTCGTTTTAACGTTACATCATAAACAAGTCTTCTTGTCTTAACATAGGGGTGACTCTTATGATTATCAGGAATGAAAATTATTTTAAAAATTGCTATAGTTCCGCAGAAGGTGATTGGGTGGGAAACTATCGATAGTCAAATACCTGATATGAGCGATAGGCTATATCGATAATCACTGTGTTGAGTTATTTCATCGATTTACTTCACAGTTTTTGTTGTTAAAACAGACATGGACTCTGAAATATAAAAAGCGAGCTTAGGCCTAGTGATGTAATTTTTATGTTATGATTATGTTAGTCATATTTTAGTATCATAATATTTTAATCATTAAGTTTAGTTTTTGTGAGGAAAATTTATTCATTTTACTGTAGTTAAGTTAGGCCTAAACCTTTACTTCTAGTCTCCTGTTTTTTGTACAGATAAGCTAACTTTTTCCTTGACCAAGTCACTTCAAAATAAAATTTCCGGATTGCAGGAAAAGGAGAGCAAAAGACAACTGAGGCTGCGGAATGGCCTGATGACACAGACAGCGTACAGTGTGACGGGACTGGCCCGCGTGCGGGGGCCGCTAGGCGAGACGCCGCTGGTGCGGCTGCGCAACCCCTGGGGCCGCGGGGAGTGGACGGGCCCGTGGAGCGAGCGCAGCTGGGAGTGGGACGGCCTCAGTGAACGGGACAAGGAGCTGCTCAGCGTACGTGTGCGCAACGACGGCGAGTTCTGGTGAGTCTGGTGAGCATCTAGGTTGATCAAGAAAGTCTTGTTGTTGTGGCTTTAGTTAGTCCTGAACAGTTGTTAAAAGCTTCTGTTCTCTAGAAAGAGTTATCCCCTATATGGTAAAAAAGGTTTTCGTTTTCAGGAGAGACCTGTAGTTTCTGTAGTTTAAAAGGTCTGCAATTGAGAAGCCTAGGTTACGCTAAAGGAAAATTCCATTTTTGGATTTTTTTGCGCTCATTCTGTGCTTGTATTATTTGCAGTGGCTATTAGAAAGGAAGTGGAGCTTCTACAGTGCAGAGATAGATTATTGCTGGGCAGTAGCAGCCCTTTATGGGTTTGGTTAAACTGGGGCAGACCCAAATTTTCATTTGGTATCCTAAATGTCTAAAATTTAGCTAGAATTACCTCTGTGAATTGAATTGAATTTTAACTAAATCTATAAGTCTAAGTCAAACTAGGAAAAAAAGAGTAGTCCCCTGGCATTTGAATGAGTTTTAGGCTATCGAGTGTTGCCTGCAGGTAATGCAATAGCTGTTGATGATTTTTTTTATAATTGGAGGGAACATTTTTGTGTGAGTATTTGGGAGCCAAGAAATTATTTAAGAAATTTAAGTAGGCAAGAAATTTAAGAAATTTCTTAGTATTTAAGAAATTACATTGTAGGCCTAGAGCGATCACGAGTGTGGGAATGAGATTTGGAGGCAAGAAGCAGCAGCCGTGTTATCGTTACGGGCATGCTCTTTGGGTTGCATAGTTTTGATCCCATAAACATGAGCTCCCCCATCGTTCTCCTAAGAAAAATTCTTGTCAGTGAGTGAGACATTGTACTGCACTTTTCTACCCTAATATATAAAATAACTTTCAGATCGCTTTGTGGAGTGAGTCATGTTCAAAACCATACAATAATCTTGATTTTAACTATGAAAAAATTTTTTGAAGTGTGGTTTTATCCATCATTACTTTTTTTGGTTTAAAACATCTTAAATTGTAATTTAAAATAATGTTACCATAGAAATGTTTAATTTTTGAATTCTCTACAGTTTAAACTGATACACTTCTGATTTAGAGCAAGCCTGTAGCAATTCTAAAAAATTTCTTTGCGAGCATTTACAACTAAAGAATATCTTGGATAGCCCTGAGCTTTTTAGTTTGAGAATTCGATTATGAATTTCTAAACTGTGTCCTATTTTTATATGTAGTAAGTATGTTATTTTAGTTACTCTAAGAGATGCTTACTAAAGCAAATTTTCTGTTAATGTGAATACAATTTAACCACACCTCTATGTCCTTGTCAGGATGTCATTTGAGGACTTTGCTCGCCACTTCACCCATCTTGACCTGGTGCATATTGGTCCTGATGACTGGATGACGGAGCCAGCATTACACTCGAAACAGCCATGGCGCGCAGTGCTGGCGCGGCGTCGGTGGCGCAGCGGCTACAATGCGGGCGGCGGGCCTAACTACACCGGTGAGTTCTCAAATAAACTGAGGTTTTATTCATGTAACTCATTTTTAATGGACATTTTTTCATTTGAAAAAAAATCTCTTCTGTATAGCTGTGATGGTTAAAAGTGTGAGATCGCTTGTTGAAATATTTTTAATTTTTCGTTAAGGTTAGCTGCTGGCCACTAGATGTGGTGAAATACGGTAAAAACAATGGTAGCCTAGTGATATTGGCAAGCAGTGTTCTGCGATTAAACTGGTTTTGAATGTAGTACCTAGTAATTCTGATAGATAGCAGTACTACCCAGGTTGTTGTCAATTAAGTAGTGTCGCTATCGAGCAGAAAAAGGTGGGATAAGCTCTTGTCTTAAGGACCCTATCGGTGATCTCGGTCAACTATTTGTTTGTTGTTAAAAAAGTATGTTCCAAGAGTTGCAAGCAAATATAGAAAACTTGTGATGAGCTGGCTAATACACGCCAATGTTAAACAACAACGAATAATGACATCCCAGAACATTCCAAGCTCCTCACGCCATGTTCTCGATGACCGTTTCAGTAGCAAGTGTGTTAACCCTACAGTTTAACCCTAATTCCACAGTTTAACCCTAAATGCTAATTGCAGTTGTTTTCAGAAAAAAACTCTCACATTTCCCCAAAGTATGGGAAACTAGAGAAAAAAATATAACATTTGGAATAGCTCATAAATTTTAACTTAGGCCCTCCAAAATTCATGCACTTGAATAATTAGCCTTAAATAAAAACCAAGACCATACCCGAGAATCTTTCTGATGGTTAAACTGATTTTGTTACTTTTGCAATTTGTTTTCTGTTTTAACATTCTTGCTGTAAAACCCAGGAAAACGTAGCCTGCCACGCTTTATTTGGCCCTCCCACTTTACATTGAATCAAATTCCCATCAGTTTGAATTAAAACTTTACAAACTACATCAACCATAAAATAAAGATTTAAAAATCTGCATCATACACTCCTATTTCAAGTTTATCGCTTTTACAGACACAACAGCGATGAACCCTCAGTTCCACATCCAGATCCCACGGACATCGAGCAACAAGTGTCATGTAGTAGTGTCCGTCACGCAGTACTATGAGACTCAGCCGGAGAGCAAGAAGAAGAAACCTCTTTATGCCATCGGGTTTGCTGTGTACGAAATACCTTACTCCATGCCTCGACTGACACCTCAGTTTGTGGCTGACCAGGTAATTAAGTTAAAAATTGATCAAAAGTTTAATAATACAGAAGGAGTTTGATCAACTGTCACTCTTTTAACCACCCCCCGCCCCCCTATGTTATTTGTCACTGCTGTTATTTGTTACTGTACTTATAATGAGTCGTAGTTGACATTGGTGGCAGTGCACAGCATGGAAAAAATGGTATTCACCATTGGTTTTGAATGAAAAACCTGTTGTATTAAGATTTAAACTAGGCTTTAATTTCTTCTGAATGAATCAATTCACTAGACAGATTTATAATGAAATTTCTGTTATCTATCTATTCACAACTCTCATATTTCAAGACTTGTGGAGACAGGTAACAGAGGTTTCACTGTATCTTATAATTTATAATTCATCATTCTAGTGAGCCATTAAGCTTACACAATATGCCAAGTCACTAAAACTAACAATCCAACAAGCAAAAGAAGATCTATTGACTCACAAAGTATGAGAAAAAGTGTCCAAAATGTCTGTCAAGCACTAGAGGGCTGCGGAGCAAACCATGCAGCACGGAAAAATAAAATAATAAAAAAATTAAAAGTACAGCCACACAATCACCTCAAACAAGTTCATTGATCAGGCTGAATGTTAAGTATTCAGATCAGCATCCCAGAATTCGCTGACACTGTAAAATGGATGAGACATCAGCCATATTTTCATGGTCTTTGTAGTCTTGCACAGATTTTTGCCTGATATCTAGAAATATGGCATTGAAGAGCCTAATTCGTGAAACAGGAAAACAATTTAGTGATTTCCCTAACCAACTCTTAATCTGTGCGAATTCAAGTTTGCTCTTGCACCATAGCCATGAATATTACTATTAGAAAAATAACCTTCCTCTAGTTTCGTAAATTCTACAATACCACTGAGGAAATAAACATTGTATATGGAAATTATGCCATGTCGAATCATTAATGGCTTACAGTGATCGAGCTGCGAGGCACCATAAAAGATCCTAACGGATTTTTTCTTTAGGAATTTTCTGAATTTTTGGGGTATGCCCCCACAGTCTTATGCATACTGAATGTGGTCTGAAAGAAAACAAAATCCACGAGGCGAACTAGCATATGCGAAAGAGCGTATCAAGAAGAATTCAAACAAATAAAGGTCCCTCAATCCATAGCCATCTATTCATTAAAGACTGCAACGTTGGAACTATTTATTTGCCAGTTTATTGTTAGTTTGTGCTGGTTCTCTGAACCTCCTGGTTCCAGTTCAAGAAATTTGAGTGTCAGGAAACTCAAACAGGCCACCTGAAATACTTCATACTTCCAAAGAGTCACCCTGACTTACTACACAGCGGCATGAGATCAGGCGATGCCCTCCTGGGAGGGAAGTAGGCTATTGTCCCTTAGATCCAAACGTATCGTATATTTGTATTGGCAAGAGAAGGACTAATGATCCTCCCAAAGTGTGATCTTCTCTTGATATTCAATACAGTAGAGCGCCAATTATCCAAACTAATCGGGGACAAGGGGTGTTCGGGTAACTGAATATTCGGATAATCGAAGATGAAAAGACAAAATTCAAAAATTATATATGGAACGTAATTCTTACTAATAAAAAGGCTAAAAAATTATCAAACAAAAATTATTCACGTAATTTTATTATGAAATCAATCAGAATACATGATTTTTGTGTATACATTTTTAAGGAACAATTTATCATACATAGATACAGCACACTGTGTACTTTTTATTTAGAGAAAAAGTCCAAAATTTGTTTTTGCTTTAGCCCTGACACTTTTTTTGGCATGCGAATTTGAATTGCTTGAGAATCATGTTCAAAATATGAATTATTACGGCGTTCGGTTAACCGACGGGTCGGATGACCGACGTTCGGATAATCGGCGCTCTACTGTACTTGTTTTCTTTAGTTTTCATATTTAAATTATTTGTAAACTGTGGAATAAGGATTTAAAATGTAGTTAATCTATATAATTAAAAGACAAGTATGATTTTTGTGATCCCTTTTTCTTAGCCTATGTGCAACAAAAGAAAAATCTAAACACACTAATAGAATTGTGTTTTACTGTAGATATGCATAATCCCATCACAATGAACATTATTTTTATGTCCAGGATGAAAATAATTTTGAAATTTAAAAAGTAGTATCATGGGCCTTATTAGTGACCATGTTTGTTAAGAAATAACAACGAACTGCAAAAAAATATCCAGTCACATGCAGCAATGAGTAAAAACGAGACCTAAATAGTTTCTGGTTGAATTTCTTCCACTAGGCTATTTCTAGTCAAACTTATTTCTTCAACACAGTCTGGGCCAAATAAAGATGCTCTAAGGTTTTTTTTATCCAAAGAATGTGATGATAATACATTTTATAATACATTTATTTACAAACTATAAATTGTATATTCACATTGCAAAAAAGTAATTTTGTCATGTTTTCATATTAGTCATCGGAGGAAAAGAATTGTGCCTGCATGGAATGTCAGGAAGGCAACCATATCAGTATAAAAATCAAATGGTGCATTATCTAAATAAACAAGTTCCCATAGTTCTGCAAATTGCACCCATATCCTGCAGTTGATGGATTTCCTTATTGCATAATGTTTTAGTTGAACCTCTCTAGGAAATCTTGTGCATCAAATTACTTGTTATCCAATCATAAGCTAGTTGTTTATAATGATTATCAAACTAATATGAAAACACAGAATATTGATTCTGACACGCTCACTGCGAGCCTCCCAATGGGGAGGGTTCGAGAATTGCGGGCGCGGTGCGAGGCAGTGAGTTAGCGAACCCGATTTGTTCCCGCCCACTAAACGTAACCTCGAGAGTGGATGTAGTTCACTGGAACACCCCCAGTTAGCAGCACTGCCTGGATTGCACCAGTCTGCTTGTATTGCCAATATGAGGGAAAAAGTGGCAAAAATGGTTAGTTTTACAACATTGCCAGAGGTAAATTTTTTGTGGAAATTTAGCACTAATCTACACCTGCATTTTTGTAGCTAAATCATAGTTCCTAGGCACCACACTGGTGCAAAGTGAACCGGTAAAGTTTGAGTGGTGTGTAAAGGCAGACCCGTAGTGCGTCATGCGGGAACAACTGCAACCTCGAGAATACCGTTATTACACAGCGAACTTGTTAAGGGACCTATCAAATTCTTGAAATGTACCGGAATGGGGTCTTAAGGGAAGAAAATTACCTCTAACTCAAATCTTTTTCGCAGCTGGAGCGCTGACATTTTGCGTGCATCTTTCCTTTTGGTTGTAGGTGCTCAATTAGTAATGGTTTGATGGGCTCAATTAGTTCTTTAGGACATTAAGGTCTCAATTTTAATGTAAAGAGAATATTAGCATTATAAAGTTTCCATGGTTATCAGTTTATAGAATAAAATACGTTATGTTTAAAAGTATGTACATGTCAAATCAAGCCCCAACTCAAAGAAAAGTAGGTATATTTGTCGTAGCCACTTGCTGTAATTGGCCACTTCATGAAGTGCCCAACGCAGCCCGGACACTTCATGAAGTGCCCAGCGCACCTGGGCACATAGTGTAACTCGATTATTTCAGTCAAAATTACAGCATCTGCCCAACAAAACTGGACACTTCATGAAGTGCCCAACGCTCTTTGGACACATGCTGTAACTGTCGAGACAAGTTAGGCAGTCGATTTTAAATCTTTGTTTTACAAGTCAATCCCAATGTTTACATTAAACCCCAATGTTTGTGATAAAGCAGCTAATGTGTCTGTTTGCTATTAAACATTTTAATATTTTTCAAATCTAAAAATGATAATTCTGGTTTTACTTGCATACGCATTTTAAAAATATAATTAGTCTACGTTATATTTGGATGATAAATTTATGCTGTATAAGTTGAGTTATGACTAAAATAAACAGTTAACAATAACGTAGTTATTTTTCAAAATAAAATATTAACTACTTAATCTCATTTAGGATAAAACATAAACACTTATAATTGGTTTAAAGTTTAATACAAATATTGTGGTTTTCATATTGTTATAAAATTAAACAAGAGTATAAAATTATAGGTAATGCGCTATTAAAAAAACATAATGATAATTAAAAATCGTAACACTAGAATTTTCTAGTAACCGGTTACTTTTGAATAACGTTTAACATTCATAGGTCATCCCTTTAAAAGAATTCTTCATATAAATTTCTATATATTTGACTTAATAATAAAAACTTAGATTTTTAAGTTACTGATGTCAGTAGGATTATAATAAAAGAGTTAAAGCATATTTCTGAAAAGCTGTTAAGTAAACGGGACACTCCATATATATTTTTTAATATTCTAGGCCTATTAGCAAATAAAAACAGTTACAATGAAAAGGCTTCATGTAATGATGTTATGTTAATTTATTCATACTGACATAAAAGAAAATATTAAACGTAAATTGTCATTAATGCTAATAAAATTGTAAAAAGAATAAACGAAATAGTAAAATTTTATACAAATTAACTGCTATCAATTTTGATATAAAAAGAAACTAAAGATTTTTTTATTATTTTTTCAAGATTGTTATGGCACTCTCTGTAAATATGTTTTACCTTGCTATATTTTGCTTTGA
The DNA here is from genome assembly GCA_035578135.1 of Flexamia atlantica. Taxonomy (NCBI): domain Eukaryota; kingdom Metazoa; phylum Arthropoda; class Insecta; order Hemiptera; family Cicadellidae; genus Flexamia; species Flexamia atlantica. Next base: position 16,503,162 of record JAQJVK010000002.1, read on the forward strand.
TATGAGTTTTATTAAGAGTGACTAAGTATGAAGTTAACCAATTAAAACATAAAAAATAGGTTAATGTTAATGTTTATGTTACATATAAATGTGTTAGGTAACATGTTTCATGTATATGAAACATACACCTTATTTTAAATCGTTAAACATGCTTTATTTTATTAAAGCATAAAATTTCAATTACATCCAGTAAATTTAAAAATTGTCTAGTTTATGTTTTATGAGTTATTTTGGCTACACTTCACCATTAACGCTATTATTTAAACAATATAAAATTTTAAAAGCCTTTGTTGTTTCAATAATAATACTATAATAATTATGTGCAGCCAAAATAACTCAGAAAACATAGAAAAACCATGATAAAAACATACAGGCGAGAATTGTCTGATTTAGTGGCAGACAATCTTATTCTTACTGTTTTTCAAAATTCTTAAAAAATGTTCCTATTTTGTATTATTGAAAATAATACATCAGATACTATGAACAGCAACGTAAACAGCAGCTAAGCTGGACACATAGTGTAAAAGAATTAATTACAGAATGTGCCCAACGAGCGTTGGGCACTTCATGAAGTGCCCAGTTTTATTGGTCACATACTGTAATTTTATATGAAACTGTTCAATTACACTATGTGCCCAGGCGAGCTGGGCACTTCATGAAGTGCCCGGTTAGCGCTGGACACTTCATAAAGTGCCCAATTACAGCATGTGGCTACGACATATTCACTATTCATAGGTGAAACGATGAATTCGCTAGTTAAATAATTTAAAATTGATTAAAGTTGTAATCTATAATCAAGAGATTTATTTGTAATTTTTGTAAGATTTTTGTGATTTTTGTAATTTTTTTTGTTCATGTGTATCTTTGCAAAAATTCAAGCTCATTCCTAATAGGCCTAACCTATTGTGTTATAGATGTGTACAATTATAATCCCATCATAATATATTTTAGTTTTTTCAAGAAATGAAGAAAAACGACTTTGAAATAAAAAAAATTAATTTGGGTCTATGGGTTGCTGTGTTTGTTATGGAATGACAGTGAAATGCAAGGAAATACAGTCAAGTTTTATTACAGCAAAAAGTAAAAGCAAAATCTAAATTTTTTTCTGGTTGATTTTTCACCAGTTGATGATCTCTAGTACTTTAACTAAACTCAAACTCGGCTTGGTTCACAGAAGCCACTCGACGTCACAAACCACTCGGTGGCTCGGGAGGTTGTGACGTTCTTCACCCTGCCACCTGGTGATTACATAGTTGTTCCTCAAACCAACGTGCCTAACTGTGATGGGAAATTTCTCCTCAGGATACTTACAGATGAACAAAGCAATATTTGGTGAGTAATTTTGTTTAATGTATTTTCCTTTTTATACACTTTACGTTTGTTGTTCTTGACTCAGAATAACAAATGACAAATAAGTATAATGAAAAATTAATCTGTCTTTTTTCTGTCTTGTGATCGAAACAGTAACACTTGCAATTTTGAGGCTCAAATCTCCTTAAGCAGATGACCCGTCTCCATAAGGCAGATCATATACCTAGCCAACTTATAGGCTTATTCATGTCCCAAAACCCTCTAAGGCTTTGGCCCGTAGGCTTTTTATATTTTGTACTAGTTTTTGAGATTTTGATAGTTTTTATTTTGGTTTCCAAGGAAACTATTGTTATTTTCCAGTTTTACCCTTCAAAGAAGGGGTACAACACGTACCCTGGATGATATTGTTTAAAATCAGGGGGCATACATGACTGTTCCTATTTGGTTTATCCCTGAAAAATTATGAAAGGGGGTGGTTGGAAAAATAATGTTAATTTATTAACCCTCAACTACTATGCACCATAAACCTAACCTAACTACTATGCCACGTCTGACAGACGTAAAGTTCATTTAAGGGGTGGAAGGGGAAAAAAAGAAATTCTTAATTTTGGCGTTTTGCTCACAGTAATTTAGGTATATTACTAAATTAATTTAGCAACTAATTCATTCCAAGGCAAATTTAAATACTTACCCAACCCCCTCTAAAAAAAACCTTCACTTTTTGTTAGGTTTGCAAAAAATAGGGTATTAAATTTTGTTTTTGAAATTATTTGAAGAAAAAACCCTATTTTCTATTTTTAAACATTTAATGAATTGTTTGAAATACATTGAAACATGACTGCACGCTTATGATCACTCAATATTCAAATTCAAATTCACTCAAAATTTCTCAGTTATGAGAACCAGTCATGAAGTTACATAATCACTATGACCCGTATATTGGACGTCACGATATTGTTTAGTATAAAGTTACGTAATTACTACAACCCGTATCTCGGACGTCGACGTTATAAAATAAAACGAACCCAATCACTATGCAACGTCCGACAGACGTAGTTTTCAAAATGGCGCCTAAACACTGAGTCCGAGCGTGATAAGACCTTCACCATAGAAAGTTCAACATCCAATCGAAAGGTACTGGCCAGGGCGGATGTAGGGGTAGAGTGAAAGGGGGTGCGACAGAGAGGGAAAAATTGGTGACGTCCGGAAGACGTCGGCATAGTAGTTAAGGGTTAACAAAAAACCTAATGTTTAGATTCATTTAATGGCTAATAAGCTCATTGCGCGGCACTCACCCAGGAGTGATGTGTCACACCCATTTCATTCATTTTCTGTGAGGCAGCATACCTTAGTTGTAGAAAAATATATTGAGTATACAACATTTTGTGTTTATTGGTTTAAGTTGGTACAAAAAGTTTCTGCAATTTACTTGCCAAGGAAGGCTTCCTCAATGCCTATTTATCGTCCTTTTCCTCCCAATTGGCAAAACTGTTGTTATGTACCATCTGAATGATGCTGCTACCTACCTGTGACTTTTGGAACTACATCCCACTGCGTTTTAAAACAGTACAACGCCTCATAGTTTTGCCGGCATACATTAGGCCAGTTTTACCTAACTTTGCGTCTTGATTCCAGGCTATAAAATGTTTTTAAAAAGGGATTTCACAGCACAGCAGTTCTGCTTTAGGAAAATCACAAACTTTTTTCAAAGGGCCTGCTTCTTGGCCCTCCTCAGTAGACTATCACATTTACTGGGAAGACTATGAAATGTTTGAACACTATGAATACACATGATGACATGATATGTTAACCAGAAAAGCAAAATGCTTCACGGCTATGTCTAGTTTTCACTGCAGCATGATCTTTGTTTATCCAAGATCTGAATGCAACTTGTTGCCCAATGGCAATCCATCAAAAATTATCCTTCATAAACTGCTGAAGGGCATCATAAACTACTGGTTCTGACATCCTCTTTATTTTATTGTTCAAGTAAATAATTATGAGAATTTCTTTTACTGACGAGAGTGTTTGTAATGAAGATAATTTTGTTTAGAATTAGCGTACATGATTTTTCATATTTGGTTTTAGTTAATTTTTTATCAATCCTCTTTTTTTAGGGAAGTAAATGAAGATAACATGGTGTTCAGAAATATATCAGCTGAATTTTTAGAAGATGCTGTAGTTCTGGTGAGTAAGCTAATGTGGTCAAAATAAGATTAATATCCAAAATATAAAGAAGTGGTTTCTGTTTGTTTTTTGTGCGGGTTGAGCGCAAAATCTACCAAACTGACTTGGATAATATTTCACTCAAAGGTAGATCTTGAATCAATGTAAACTCATAGGCCCATGCAGGTCCTTAAATTCCCTTAGAGCTTCACCTTATGAGCTTTTTCACGTATATATCATGTACTAATTTTTAGTACTTTGGTAGTTTTTATTTGGTTTCTATGGAAACTCTTCTTCATTTTCCAGTTATCCTATATACTCTTATATCACTTCACTTTGTTCGTTCATCAATGAGCAATGTTTATCTTGGATGTGTACGTGCTTGCTTGCTTGTTTGCACAACTAACCCAAAAACGGCTCTGAGGATTGTTTTCAACGTCTTAAAATAAGTAATTTATTACTCAAAAACATGTTCTATGCAGACTCCATGGCCAGAGAAAATCTAATAAAGTAATAAATTGAATTCTTAAATGGTAAAATTTTAACTTTAGCCTTATGAGTTGCCATGATAGCGACTGAATAGAACAAGGAATAACGCTGTTTGCGATTAAATTACAGTCATCAAGGAAAAATATAGCGTGTTGGATAACGATTGCATGGAGTAATTAAAAGGTTTTTATTTATCAATTTTATGACACCAAAATATTTGATTTCAGCCTGATGGAAAAAATTTAATAGCAAAACTTCTCATTAAGTACCCTCCAGAAGTAGATGTTGCCCAGTTGCAAAAGATCCTCAAAGCACATTGGAAAGGTATGTCCAAATCCATATCATTTTTTCTGGTAAGATTGATACAGCAATTCCCTTAATCATTAATGAAGATTTGATAAATTATTGATGATTAAAAATGCTACAAAATATACTATATTAGAGGCTATCCGGAAAGTAACTAACGTTTTGCCACAAGGTTTAGTGCAATTGTCGCTAACTCCACGACTTAAGGTGCAGCCATAAGGTCTACTCCTGTGAGCTGAGACTTGTGTCTTGCTGCTGACTGATGCCTTGTTTCATTCTTAAAGTGTTTCAAAACGGCAGGGTCTTAGAAATTATGCCAGTTCCTTATCATTCATTAACTCGTTCTTACCTTAAAATTATCAAGACATTGAAAAGTGAAGGTAATCACTTTGTCAAAAAAGAGCTACTTAAGCCATTAAAATTATGTACTGTTGTGGGCATTTTCATTAGCAGGCTATTGTCTGCAATGAAATTTTTTCCATTTCCCTTGTTTTGTATGGTATCAAAGTAGGTTTGGAATTGATTGTTTCTCCTCTAGGTATAAATTCCTATGGGTAAACTAGGACCAAAACACTTACCATCATATGATTCACATTTAGTGTGATTTGACGCCGGTATTTTCAAACATAAAATTAAAATACATGATCAGTCTGCAGAGTGAAACTTGGGTCACATTGTAGCTGGGAATAGAGCTTTTTTACCGCACACTGAGTTAGGGATGGGGCGCAACAGCACCTAATATAGCAGTGATCAGTTACTTTCTGGACAGCCCTCAAGATGTGCATCATTTCCGGGATGAACTTAAAGCTAAATTCAGAGACAATTTTGTGAAACATTCAGAAAGTAGAGAGAGAGTAGGACTATGACCAGCTCAAGAAAAAAAATAACTTTCAAATTCTTTACTTTTTTAAAGTTATCAGTTTCAGATCAAACATCATATAAACTTAAATTTATCCATTGCTACATTGATCTGTGGTATCCCCAATGACTGAAGCATTTCCATGGTTACCCAAAAAATTTTACTTTATTGTTGGTTGGTTTCTATGGAAAAACTTCTGTTTTTTTGTAGATTTTGTGCTGTCTTTTATCATCTAGTCATCTACGCATGCAGAACCATTTATATTTAAAAATATATTTCTCAATAAAAAATTGTTTACAGCTTACCTCCTAGAGAAACCTAGTCTCGAGCTTTGCAAGTCGCTGATCATGTTGAGAGACTACAACATCAGCGGGAGGATCAACGTGCTTGACATTCCCGTCCTCATGCACATGCTTCAGTTCTGGAGGGTATATCAACTTTCATTCAATTCTTAGTGATTTTTGTTATCAATTCTGGAAAATCCACCAATTGTAGTAGCCCTATACACATTTTTTAATGTATTTTTTGTGATTAATAGTTTACTCTTTGTAGACTTTTCATGAAAGGGTATCCCTGTCTTGAGGGGGGTCCTCTTTTAAGGTAGTTATTAAAATATCTTACAGTAATAAAATTATTTAAATATAAGATTAATATGTTGCATGTTTAAAATTAAACAAAGCTATGAATTTAAACTAAGAAGATGCTAGTTATAACCACCTAATAACCACTTGTTATAAAAATTTTAAGTATAAAAATTTTAAGTTTAACTTGCAACAGATTTTTTAATAATTTTTTCAAGTTCCAAAACAGTTTATAGTTTAGTTTGAACTAGACTATGCAAGCCTGCTTGTAGGTTAAACATTACATTTTAGATTGGAAATTTAAATTTTTTGTAATATGGATTTTAATTTAGGCATACAAAACTAATTTGATAAGCTATACAATTTTTAAGTGGACAATAAATAGATTAATTCACGATCACAAGAAAAAATATAATAGATATTAAAGGTATCCTTAACCCCTTAAATGCGGAGTAATTTGCCCCCCGCGTGATCAGTAGCGCGCAGTTTAGTTACACGATCAACGCTAAACGGCGGGGTTTTTGTCTCAACGTGACAAGCGCGATACTGCAGAACTCGTGGTGTGGACGTAGTTCCAGAAAAATCCACTAGAGTGCAGCATCAAACGGTCTGCCACTCGTCAGGGTCAACTGTACAGTAGTAGAATGAAAAAAAAACCAAGCAGAACAGTTGTACCAACAAAATAACGAAATAATCAGCTGAGAACGTCAAAATCTGAGTACACTCGGGCATGGCGGTTAACGAAGCAAGGGTGTCACACAAGATGTCTCGTGCATGGCGGTAGCGCGTAAAGAATACTACCACGAGTTAACTCGTGCACGGCGGTTAAGGGGTTAAATTAGTGCTGATAAGCATAGGTAATGGGTAGTCTGTCACAGTAGAATTTTATCAACTGGCCACTTTCCCTTAACACTAGAGGTGTGCGGATAGTGAATTTTTGGATCGGATCGGATTCGGATCGGATAGCTTATGTTCGGATGGATAACAACAGGTTCGGATCGGATAGTACCGGATTCGGATATTTACGACACGGCGTAATGAGCAGATTTAGGTTTTCTCATAAGCCTAAGGTAATTGCAAGGAACTACCATATTATCCTAATGTGTAAGGTAAGGTTTGCCTTGATAGCCCTGAGTTGTTGATTGTTCAGATATATGGTTTTCAATGCAGGTCAAATGTCAATTAAGTATGCAAAGGTACAACTAATTATCTGTTAATAATTTGGAAATTTATTGATTCTCTTTAAGCATAGTTCGTATTTAATTCAACAAGGTTATTAGGCCTAAATCAATTTCAGAATTAGGATACTGAAAAATTCATTTTTCAATGCAGTCTTAATTTGTTCATTTTTATGCCTCTGTATTTTTTGTTCTTTTCCTTTTCATCAATCAATAAATTATTTGATCAGTGACTAGGCCTAAGTGATAAGACAAAAGAATTAAATATAAAACTTGATTCACCAATCTCTTCATATTTGAAGAAAGCTCTACATTTTTATTCATGCATTAATTAATGCCTGACAACCAAGATTTTGATTCACTACAAAATAATACTATAAAATAATAAGTCTGAGCAGTAAACTTAACCTAAATTTCAAGATGAGTTTCAAATGTTGTAGGTTTCAGTATTAAAGCTTGGTCATTTAATTAGAACAAATAAAAGTCTATTTGATTTAGAAAATAAACATCAAACAAACTCACTAATTATTATCACAGGCGTAGGTTGTCAATTCAGCATTTTACTGTTATCTAAGAATGTCCATTTTGATCACGTATTGGAAATACGGCTCGGCTTAATTCGTCAAAGATTAATATTTTAGCAAAATAAAAACTTAATTTTGATCATTCAACTTTGTATTTCTAGGTATTTCATTGCTTAGTTGATAAATAAATTAATACAATTGAAAGAAAGGCATTCTTGAGTTAATTCAGCTTTTAAGCAGACGACGACATTCAAACACGATGTGCGATGGAAAGACAAACAATGAAATGAACAGGTTCGCCAAATCTTTGGCAGCCCAAAATTATTGTAGGCTTTTTATTTTATCGTATCAACAGGCCACTTAAGATATTTACGGCCTGAAATAGTTGTATGAAACATCAACACGACTATTTATTTATGGGGTATTTACGGGATATTTCGTTTTGGCAATTGAAGACGACTGTGGGGACACTGTCGGTCATTGACGAACTCTTGATTTGTCTTGATTGCGATTCTCTCTCGTACCAATCGATGTTTTGTCTGTAACGGATACTGATCGAGATCACGACAGTGACAGAACTAATAAAGGATGTACTATTTGTTAACTGATTTAATGCTACGATACAAGAATTTATCTTAGGATGATCGTTATCGCGTCGGGTATTGCGCAATACTCTGATCGTATACAACGATCTCGATCTTATCACGAGTCGCAATATCAGCTACCGAAATACATCGCTTGATGCATACCACTACATAATCGCATCGTGTTGAGGCGTTGTTCAAGCTGCAATCGCGAATCGTCGCATTTCAAAGTGTCATTTTTGCTCTGCGATGTTTTCTCCCACCGTTGTACTCTCGTTGGCAGTGACTAGTTTTGTTTGGAAGACTTTCCAAACTTTAAAATTTGATCCTTCTTAAAAATTTACCCCAAAATATGCAGTCTATCCGATAGAGTCGGATATCTAGTCAGTCTTACCGGATGGTTATAAAACCCTCGGATCGGATTCGGATATCCGATCCGATCCGAATCCGATCCGAATTTTCGGATATCAGCACACCTCTACGTAACACCTATAAGCGCATAATTTTCAGCACTACAAAAAGCATAGTCTGAAATTTATTACCATTTCCTAAATTAAGTCATTAATTATTTTTAAAGTTATTCAGTTTTAAATATACTTTTATACACTGTTTGGGGCTGAATAAAATTATAAAATAAGTTAATTGATGAATATTGTTATAAGAAGGACCACCCATTTTGTTAACCCCTTCACTGCGGAGTAAGTTGGCGTGTCGCGGCACCGATGTGATCAGTGGCGCTGGGTTTAGTTACACGATCAACACCAATTTGCGGGGTTTTCGTTTCAACACGACGAACGCGAACTGCAGAACTCGTGGCATGGACGTAGTTTCAGAAAACTAGAGTGCAGCACCAAACGGTCTGGTACTCGTCAGGGTCAACTGTACAGTCGTAGAATGGAAAAAAACCTAGCAGAACAGTTGTACCAACATAAATCAGCTGGGAACGTCAAATCTGAGTATACACAGGCGCAGCAGATACCGAAACATGGGTGTTGCACAAGTTAGTATACAGCATCGTGGGTAACAGAATACTACCATGAGCTAACTCGTGCACAGCAGATAAGGGGTTAAGTGGGAAAGGGATATAAAAAAAACTAAACATTGTGAACATTAAGTTAACGTTAATGAACATATGTCCTCATGCACATGCTTCAGTTCTGGATATCAACTTTCATTTAATTCTTAGTGATTTTTGTTATAACTTCTAGAGAATCCACCAGGGCCTAAATAATAAAAAAATGAATAATGATAAAAAAGATTAATACATAGCCACACTAGCATTAATGTAAAGAATGTTTTTAAAACTTTTCAATTCACTTGAAACTGCGGTAGGAACTCACAGAGAATTAGTCATGGAACAAACTCACCAATTATCATGTCCACAGGTTTCACAGCAATAATCAAGTTTGTCATCATATTCATTTTATTTTCCTTCTCACTTTTATAAACATCAGGATCCTCTTGAGTGTTTATTAATCATTTTGAGTTCTTGTCTACACATATTATTTTGTTGAAATATTTAAAAAAATGATCATTTTTTGTTTTAGAACCAGTCAAGCAGGTTAAATGTTTTTTAAAGGATTAGAATAATGAAATTGGTTTCTATGGTGATAAATAAAAAAAATAATGACATGTATTCAATTAAAAAATTAAATTAAAGAGAAATAGGGCTTTTTGCAGGGATTTAGGAAGAAGTGGGAAAAAAGGGATTAAGGAACAAAGGAAATTAAGATATATAAAAATAATTAAAATAAAATAATAAGATGTGATGGCCAAAGCTCATGTTCCCAACATAGAACATTTATGAGTTTAAGTCACTATTTAATTTAAGTATTTTCTGGGGTTTCCCTCATCATTCTGAAAAACTGGACGTTCCCCGAACTCGACAGGAACAAAGTGCTCATTGCGTTGATTTTGTGCACATTATGTCGTCTGCATTAGGATTTGTTGGTGGTAGAAAGGTAATGCAAAAGGAAAAAAAATCAAGGTATCCCCATAATATCAGGCTCGAGAAATGTGATAACAAAACTCTGTCAGCCTCCCGTTTCACTGTGTTACATCAAACGCCAAATAACCTACACTTTACCATTGTTCAACCTTTAATTCTGTGTAATAGATAGCGTTGTAGACACCAAAAAATCATATTTTCAATCTTCAGTTACTTGACCCTTTCAGAGCACGTACACCTTAACACATTTTCATGATTCAATTTCTTCAGCATTTAAGACCATACTTTACAATTTTGTTTAACCTCCAGTTCCTTAAGCGTTTAAGACACCTGCACCTAATCATTTTTCAACCTTGAGTTCCTTGAGCATTAAGGACACCTTATACCCTACCATTTTTCAACATTCAGTTCCTTGAGCGTTTAAGAAACATACACCTTACCATTTTATCAACCTTAAATTCCTTTAGCGTTGGTTGAGACACCTGGACCTTACCATTTTTTCAAGCTTTAGTTCCTTTAGCGTTTAAGACACCTACACCTTAGGTTCCATTTTATCAACTTTCAGTTTCTTGAGCATTCAAGACTCCTAAACCTTACCATTTTATCAACCCTTCAGTTCCTGAGCATTTAAGACACATCTTTCCTTTTCAACCTTATATTCCTTGAGTGTTTAAGTCAGCTAAACTATACCATTTTATCAACCTTCAGTTCCTTGAGCATTTCAGTCCCGACTACATCGGCTTTGTTTTACATCGCGAGAACTGCCAGCTGCGGGTGTGATCGGCATTGCTGTTCATCGTGAGAACTGCCTGCAGCTAGCTGGATCGGCATCGCTGTTCGTCGCAAGAACTGCCCGTGGCCGGCCAGATAGGCTTGCAGCTGTTGAGATAATCGAATCGATTCTGTGAAAGAATATTGTTATGGTTTTTTCCATTATAAAACCTGAAAGATAATCTCTCTTTAAATCTAGTTTATAAGTCTTTCAATTCAATACATCAATTGCTGAAATATTTGTTTATTCGGTTTTTTAACATAATTTTACTGCAAAATCAGCTGATTCATCATGGCAGTTCTCAAACTGACATAGCATTTTTCCCATGGCAGTTTAAAACTGAAATCATGATTTTTTTTCATTACAGTATGAAAGCAAAATCTAAAATTTGTCTTGGAAGCCATAGTGTTAAGACATTAAGGTACACCTTCCTACATTCTCAACCTTCAGTTCGGTGAGCATTTAAGACACCTATACCTTACTGTTTTATCAAACTTCAGTTCCTTGAGTGCTAAAAAAAAACATCTACAGCTTTATATTTTTCACATTAAATTGATTACATGACAAATAAATTGTATGAAGTAGCTATGAATAGGTCCTTGCAAAGCAAAGCTTGAGTGCAGGGACCGAGTCGTTAAAAAGTATTACAGTCCTTGAGAATGTCCACGGCAAAGATATCACCGAAGCACTAAACTATTACAAGATTTATCAAAGAAATTATGAAAATCTAAATATATACCAGATGCAAATGAGGAAAAATTACAGGGGAAAAAAGAACCACCAACGTGCTAGCGAGCATTCACACGTACCGAATCAGACAAATGAAAGAAAATAACAGTTCATAAAAAAAGTGGAGCTCCTGGCAGGCTAACTTGAACGTTTAAGATACCTACACCTAACTATTTTCAACCTTCAGTTTCTGGAATGTGTAAAACACCTGCACTTTCCATTCCAACCTTTAATTCGATGAGTGTTTAAGACACTTACATTTTACCATATTTTCAACTTTCAGTTCCTTGAGCATTTAAGACTCCTACGCCTTACCATTTTATCAACCTTCAGTTCCTTGAGACATTAAGATACCAACAATTTATCATTTTTTCAGCCTTCAGTTCCTTGAGTGTTTAAAGACACCTACACCTTACATTTTCAACCTTCAAGTTCTTGAGGATTTATGACACCTTCACCTAACCATCTTTCAACCTTCAGTTCCTTGAGCATTTAAGACACCTACAGCTTACATTTTCAATCTTCAATTCCTTGAATTTTTAAAACACCTAATCTTACCATTTCATCAGCCTTCAGTTCTTTGAGTGTTTAAGTCACTACACCTTACCATATTTTCAAACTTCATTTTTTTAAGCGTTCAAGAAACATACACCTTACCAATTCAACCTCCAATTCCTTGAGCGTTTGAGACAACTAATCCTTACCATTTTTCAACCTTCAGCTCCCCTAGTATTTAAGACACCTTTACCTCATCATTTTATTAACCTTCAGTTCCTTGAGTGTTTAAGACACCGACACCTCACCCTTTTATCAACCTTCAGTTTCTTGAGCGTTAGGACACCTACACTTTAACGTTTCACCAACCTCCAGTTCCCCGGTTGCAGATAGCGTTTGAGAAGTTTGAGCGCGGCGGCCACTCGAAAACATCGAGCTACAACCTTCGCGCGCTGCTGTGGGAGGCAGGCAGCACGGTGAGCAACAAGGTGCTAGAGTGTCTCGTGCTGCGGTTCGCCAAGAACTGCACCGTCACCGCCGAGTGTTTCGTCATGGCGATGGTGCGGCTGCATCTGGCGCACGGTGAGCGGAGCGACTGAGCTCGTAGTTTGTCTCGTAGACTGTTTATACAGTTGACTCAAGGGCTCAGTTTATACAGTCGACTCTCGATAGCTCGATCCTCAAGGGCTCAAAATGCTTGATAACTCAAATTTTTTTATCCACAAGGAAAAACCTGGTCAAGGCAAAGTGAAAACCAAGCTTGACTCAAAATAATTTTACGGTCATACCTTACGTCTGTCAAAGCAAGGCAAAAATTACCTCTATAAGATGGAAGTTGTGGAGATAAGTCAAATTAAATTTGCACTTAACCTCTTTTAGTCAAAATTAATCTCAAAGTTTACTTAAAGGACCTTTGTAAGTCGCAACGGCGGCTTACAGGCCGCAATGTGTCAATGTATCATATCCAGTCCAGGGTCACTATTCTTTACCTGCGTAACTAGCATTTTCATTTGGTTTACCACTATGTCTTGATTTTTTTCTCAAATTGCCTACGTAAGTCAAAATTAACTAAGAATCACCTGTATAAATTGAACTATGCCTGAGTTGAACTACACGTAACTCGAAGAAAAATCTTATTCGTAGAAATTAGACTCAGTGAGAGTCATTCGACTTTAAGCAATTCTGTGCTCCAAAAACAAATAATTAACAAGTGGAAAGGAAATTTGCATTGCCAATCGTGCACATACATGGCCATCAAAAAAGGTTTTTGTGATTTAAAAGAAAAAACTCATATATAAGTTGACCAAAAATGATAAATTATGGATTGGGCTGTGCAGTACAGCTCCAAGGCTTTTTTTATGTGACTGCACTGCCATTATGATATCCGGGCCATCCATGAGAATTGTGAGGCATTAGCCTCAGTCACATCAGCGATGATCAAACGTTTTTGGCAGGAAATAGACTATTGGTTTGCCGTATGCAGGAGTTGACATACTGGAGCACATCCACATGTAAGTGGGTTTGGCACCTAGCCAGAATAGTCTTAAGGAAATGTCTTAAAGTATGTATACTTCAAGGCATTTTCACATATACATCATCATTCTTGAGCTCAGTGTAAAACCATCTGCCTTGGCCATGAAAAGAAAAAACTGCCCAAATTCTTGCCGTTGGCTGTTAATTTGCCTAGTTATCAGGGATGTCTGTGTCTATGATACTCTTCCCCCTTGAGGAGGAATCCTTGAGAGGTATACTGTACTATTAACATGACAAGCAGACGCTAACAATCATGACAGAAGAGGAGTTTTTTGCCTTTCACCCAACAAATTCAACTTTAAAAACACTTAAAACTAAACGGTACCAGGAAACTGACACATACTTTCTCCCTTAAAGTAATTTGAAACCAAAAACTTATGTAATAAAATAAAAATAAAAATAAGCAATTAAGTATCTCACAAATAAATGCCAAATTTTATCAGAATCGATTAGCAATTAACAGAGATATCAGTTTTTTAATATTCCCCACAAGAATAACATTGGACAATATACTGTGTTTATTGCAAAACGAAAATATCAATTATCTCCGCAACTAGTTGACGTGGACTAATTATTCAAAATACTGGATTATTTAATTTTTCAAGCCAAATTTAATGGTTGCAAGTATGTTTTCTTTAGATGTTACAGACTTTGTTAAATATGAAAAATATGAATTTTTTAATACTTACCTATAACTTCAGAACCTGAATTATTACAGACATGGGGGTAGTGTCATTTTGTTTGTCATCTAAAGGACTAAAAACTATGAAATTTTTATCAAAATCGTTGGTGCCATTTTTGAGAAATTTGGGTTTTTGTAGTTTTTTATGGGTTTTTATGGGGTAAATAATCTTAAAAATAAAAAATTCTATAAAAAGAAAAATGAAAACACACGGACAAACAGACACCAATCTGAAAACCATTTTTTTGGATTCAGGGAACACTAAAACGGATATAACCACTAAAAACTCAAATTCGAAAATTTTTAACGAAAACAATACTTTTTCCTTATAATATGTATAGGGGGACAAAGTAAAAAACCTTTATTACCTGATTTTTAAGTTACACTTTTTCATACTTAAAATATTTTGTTGTTTTTTTTTCAGAGAGGTACCATAATCTGGACACAAAAATGAAGGGAAACCCATTGTCATTAGAAGAGGTAAGCATGAAGTTTAAAAAGAAAATTTTGTAAAACAGTACGAAGGGCTGAAAATGAGGCTTTGCTGGCTTGAGATCATGTTCTAAGTTTGAGATGAAGTCAATAACTTGTAACTATCGAGAGCTAGCAAAACATTTGTCCTAGGTGCGAATAATTGTTTCATTATATTACTATTTCAAATAAAAACTTCAACACAAAAATGTAAAAAGTTGAAAAACATTTGAAAATAAAACTTTGAAGTTATGAGCGATGATATATCTTCTTTGTCATGGTTGCTAAGCAATGACAGCAATTAAAATCACATTATCGCCACTAGCCTTGAATGCCGTATAAGTTAATTGTTGTTTGCCTTATATAGTTGAAACATTGTGTTTATACAATGTTTTAAGGCGGGCCACATACCCCAATACTTACCCTAGGTGCTGAAATCATATTGCAAGGATTACTCAAACCAAAACAGCGGGAGACTCAAACAAAAATCGCTGAAAAGCATGTTTTCCGATCCACAAGTGGGTAACTGGTCGACCATCCCAAGCCGAGTGCTGGGGCACAGTAAACTGATTTATTTTGAGTGGCCCAACCACAGCCCTGGAATTCTGGCACGTGGCCCGCAGCAATGAGTTAACTCTAGACCTGAACAAACTATTTTTTACTTAAAATTCATTGTTGGTGATGGCAGGTTTATGAATCGATTTTGAATTTTGCTGACATGTGCCATCACTGATTAGTAAAAACAAGTTTCAAAACATTTTGGAATCTTTGAATCTTCCTCCTTATCAGGTAAAGGAGGGCCTGGAAAATTGACACAGCTTAAGCAAAGAACTATACAAGCAACTAAAAACTTGTACAAGTTTGTTCGTGTACAAGTTTGACTTGTACAAGTTTGTTCATAAATGATTAGCTATGTTTTCATCAATATAGCATTGACACAATAACCCATTAACCCTTTTAGTGCCGGAAAAAATTTTAATGTAGGTGCAAGAAGTGCCGGACAATTTTTCATTGTTACCTGCAAGAAGTGCCAGGCCTTTTTTAGCAAAAATGTAAGGGTTTGGGAAAAAAATCACCAAAAATTTATTTATTAACATTTTTCAACAAATCTTTTTTTTATTTGTTTCTAAATACTTCTACTATTTATAAATGACAAGAGGAAAGACAAATTTCAGGTTTCTGGTAAAAATAAATGTTAATAAACTTTTACAAAATTTTGCATCATACTCATTTTTTATGTTTACACTAAAAAAACATATTTAGGTTTTACTCTGATGCAATTTTTATTAGTTTTATGTGAAACTATGTAAAAAAACAAGTAAAAACCATGTATAAAACATCAATTTACTGTAATAGGTTATGAATTAACAACATAAAACGATAACCTTGCAACAATGCAGAGTTGAACAACGTCACTAAGCAACCTACTTAAAACAGTATTCGTATTCCATATTTACACTAGAAACATCATTTAACATTTAAAAAAGATCCACAATAACAAAATACAAACTATAGTTCAATTATAACCCTATAGGTAAAACAAAAACATAGCCTAAAAATTACATAAACGAAGCTGCATCACCGCCATAAGAAATGCATGGTTATTTGTCTGCCAACAGATGTTTGCATTTCAGTATGCCATTTCAGCTAACCATAAAGACAGTTCAGGAGAAAAGTCATATGAAACGAAAGATTTGATTATAGAAAGGCATTCGGCACGAATTTCAGCCAGTAAAAACGAAAAAATATATTTTATATGTATAAAAATGTAAACGTCTCGCTACGAGATCCTGGCATTCTATGCAGTTAGAGACAGGATCTCGCTAAGAGATCCCGGCACTAGCGGTAGTTAGTATGCGCGTCTCGCTACGAGATCCTGGCACTAAAAGGGTTAATAAAACTAGCGTTGATTGGAATTATTAAATGGTAATGAAATTTGCATCAGAAAGGTTACCTGAGGTCATCAATTTAATATAATCTCTGTAGGCTACTTAAATCATTTTCATGAAGGTTAGGTTACTTGCAGCATCCTCGGCCTTGACAAAACGTAGAATCTTCCTTGCAGGTCTCTGCTCATTTTCATGGTTGAGGCCCAAGATAACACACTGTTTTAATTTCTTGTGTTTTCATTAAGAATTCTTGCATCTTGCCATATAGAATCAAAATATATTTTTTAAACAAACTTGTTTTAGCAGGCCTGAAGTTATCAGTGAGTTGTTACCTAGCAACAAAACTAATAATCTTTTACATCTTTCACCATATATTTGCCAAATAAAAATCACCCATCATTGCACAGCTCAAACTATTTGAACTAGAACTTTGAAACTTTGCATGGATGTTCCTCTAAGAATCTCTAAAGGTGTAGGCATCCCTAAGTACCTCTAAGGTGTAGGCATCCGCTAAGAATGGATTTTTAAAAATTTCCTCAGGGTTACAAATTACAATACTTTGAAAGGCTCAATATTAAACTATAGGGAAGCTTATGAAGTTGACATAGAAATCTAATAAAGTATGAAAAATTAAATGAAACATTAAATCCTGAATTCAAGGAAATCTTTTTTTTTTCACGGGTAAAACCGGGTTGATCAGCAAGTATACTACCATACATAAAGGGGAAGGAGTTTTCTAATGGTCAGCAAATCTCCTAAACTATAAGACCTACAGATCTGAAATTCGGTATCTGTATTCCCCTTGGGCTATAGATGCGTACCAAGAAACGGATTACAAAAATTCCCGTAAGGTTCTGTCCTACGTATTCTAAAGTTTCAATGTCAAACCATAGGGATCTCATATGGTAAGAGACTCGACTTAGGTAAGTCAGCTGTAAAAACGTAACCATTTGTTTTGCTACAAGCTGCTTGATTTTAAAAAGCCTAAATTATTTCTTTATTTAAAATATTAAGAATATTTTACATGTACATATATAACCAATGTTAATAGAATCTTATGAAAATAAATATCGTACTGTCATTTTGAAAGTGGGTGAAGTCACGGGAAATATCTAGTTTTCTAAGCTTTTCCTTGCTGACAACTGTATGTAACTGTTGATGTAGGATGTGCTGGAACTAATAAAAGTAATAGTTTCTAACTTCGAAGTTACCCTCGTCAAGTCAGGGTTAAGCAAGCTTAAGGGTTAACTAAAAATATTTTATTTTGATCTTCTTTTATTTTTTCTTTTAAAAAACTACCAAAATGAATTTTGAAGCGAGGTTTTATACCAATCGACTGCTATTCAGATAGAACTTTCTTCTTTAAAAATAAAGTAGAGATTCCCTGTGTGCTTAGACTAACGTACGGCTAAAATATAAGGCATAAAATTGCATAAAATTTTTGATTGCAGCTTTGCACCTGACTCAGTTCCCTCTTAAATGCTATAGGAGTTCCCCTTAGAATGCCCAAAGTTCCAATGTTAATGAAATATTATTGCAAACCTTTTTTCCTTAGTAACCATCGTTACTTTTCCAGTTATTTATTAAAAGTATCAAGAGGGGCTCCTCAATACATGAAGGAAGATTCTCTTATCTACTTATGATGCAAAAATTATCAAAAAAGTGTGTTTGGGTTTTCTTCAATTTCTAATAACCCCCCCCCCCCCCCTAGAATCTAGTTTTATTTATCTCCTTGTAAAGGACAGATGACACTAACATTCATGATGTCGTGCACCTGATGAGTTACATGGGTGCTATATTAAATTGTGGGTTTACACCCAAAGGGATACATACAATACATCACTGAAGTGTGTCATATGCCTGACCGGGTACAACACTCCCTTTGTTATAGAATAGCATTGTTGACCA
This sequence comes from Flexamia atlantica, assembly GCA_035578135.1. Taxonomy (NCBI): domain Eukaryota; kingdom Metazoa; phylum Arthropoda; class Insecta; order Hemiptera; family Cicadellidae; genus Flexamia; species Flexamia atlantica. Next base: position 16,521,587 of record JAQJVK010000002.1, read on the forward strand.
ACATGGTGATTTTTAATGTTGTAAATTGTGTTTCTTGGTATACTTTTTTCTTTGATCCTAAAATAAATTGGTGTAAATTTAAAATACTTTTTTTTCTTGTTTTATCTACATTTTTCCTGATAAGTAAGAAAATATGGATTTTTACTGCTATCCCAAATTTGTAACAAAATACTGTTCTATATTAAAATAAAAATATATTTCCTGAGTTCCTTTTCTTTTTTATTTATTTCATTAACATCATGTCGGTTTTAGCAATAACAAAAATCTATGCCAGATTGTTGTCTACAGACCCTGGTGTCGATTAGGCAACATGCTGTACTGTAGACAGTTTGTAGGATTTTTTCCAGAATAGGTATTTAATGTAAATTAATAATATCAGACAATTTTGTCCTAAAAGTAATCAAATAATTTTCATTTAACCTCAAAACCTTTCTTTTCCAGATGATCCTGATGACCATTTACTCGTGACCTCCACTTTTGTCACAAACATCACAACCAAAGAAGAATAATTTTATGATAGTCAGCATTCTTTTTAAATGCTAGTGTCATTTTTCTACTCTTAAGTCAACAATTCAATTTGTTGATATCCTGTACATTTTAGAGGAAAAGTATACTTCTAGCCAAAATTGTCAGAATAGGCTAGTAAATTATAAGACTGATGTCATTAATTTAGTATGTAGTAGGGGACTGTTACAATATAGTTTGTGTATTTTTATAATATATGTCAGTTAACCAGATATTAGATTTCAATCAAGGAAGGGTTTCAATGTTATTTAATCCAAAGTTTCTATTAAACATTTTTGGGAAATTAGTTTTTTACAACCAGTGCATGCATATATGTGATTGTGACTATTTTCTCTTACCCAAATCTTTACTAATTATAGGGGATTAAATCAAAATTATGTTTAAAATATTGTTTCAAACATTGATATGTTAGTTGTAAAAATAATATTTGTATGTTGTTCATGGCCCTTCAACATATATTTTACACTATGTGTATATAAATTATAGTATTGTATAGCAAACGTAACCAAAGGATTTAATATATAAACAAATTATTAAATCATACAGCTTTATCCAAGAGCATTTGTAAATATTGTCAATGTATAATGTTGTTATAACTTTGTAAATAAAATTAAATGTTGTTTTTACTCTTTGGCTTTCTATTAACCTAGATCGTTTCAATAAAGATCAATCGAATAAAAGAGGTGAGTCCATAGCTAGCATAGTCTTGGTCCTAGTGAAGTAGAGTAAATTAGCAGCTGAACATTATTACTTCATACACAATTATTAGGCATGCAGAACAAGGTTTAAGTGAATTTCAGTTTTAATTGGCTTAATTGCCCATTTAAACCTAAAAACCCAAAGTTTTGGGACTTTTGCCACTTCAAATCGGCATTCCAAATAATTCTTTTCGACAGTCATGCCAATTAGCTAAAAGTCAATATACTGGGCTTAGTAAATTTACATGTTAGTGGCTGTAGTTACGCTTTTGAATTATTTAAATATATTCATATATAAGATAATATGAATGACCAGTTCGTTAAATCAATTACCTCATCTCAGGTGTCTCTCGGGCTGCATGGTGATCTTTCTTAATTAATTCTAAGAGAGTTTATTCAAAGCAATTCACTGCATTACTAGTTGTATCTATATAATAATTAATACAAATTTAAAGAAAATTTAATAATTATGGCTTCTAGAGTGCAAAATTCACTTAAGTCAATATACTGGGCTTAGTAAATTTACATTTTAGTGGCTGTAGTTACGCTTTTGAATTATTTAAATATATTCTTATATAACCTACCATGATATATTTATGGCATTAAAAATCAGTTGAAAATTTAAGAATGAACCCTGGGAATATACACAATTGTGAAACTTGGTAATTAAAGATGCAAGGAAAATAGATAAAACCTATTATTAACCAAATGAGTATTTGCAATGTATTTCCCGTGTAAATTACAAAAACACTTAATATTATGTGAAAAAAAATTATAAGATGTCAGGGCCACAAAAAGTAACGGTATAAAATTTTCACTCCTAAACCTAAATTGTAGTTTCATTTGGACTTCATATCATAGTTATTGGATAAAAAAAGTACCATTAAATAATGTCTTATTTTTATGATATACAGAATTCTCTCAATAGTTTGACACAGTCACACTCTCAACAAACATTGAAGAATACAGGCGGGTTTACACGGGTTGAGTTGGTAGGCGAGTTAGACTGGCGAGTTGCTACTCGCCCATTTGACTCGCCTGGTGTAAAAATTTTGATTGGATCGATTAAAAAGTGGGCGAGTGAAATAATTAACCGCTAAATTACCCGCCTAACTCGCCTAGGAATTACACCCTTGTGAATCCGGCAAACCAAATATTTTGTTCAGTGTTTTTATTGGGCTTTATATTATGATCAGAGTTAATAAATTAGTTGTGCAATGATTTCATTTAATACATTCAGGAGATGTACTTTTACAATCTTTATTTGAATTCTCGTATCAACGTAAAATCCCATATAGTTGCAATATTTCGAGATTTCGTTATTTCAACACTCCAAAAGACTAAGTGTCAAACAATCGAGAGTCTGCAGAGACTTTTCGATTAATTTTTCTGTCAGTCTTCATGAAAGAAAATTCAATCTACAAAATTGAAAGTAGTTCTTGAACATGATGTAAAGGAGACAGAAAAATATCATTAGTTATTTTTATTTAAATTTCTTAAGGGGAAAGATAATATGAATGACCAGTTCGTTAAATTAATTACCTCATCTCAGGTGTCTCTAGGGCTGCATGGTGATCTTTCTTAATTAATTCTAAGAGGGTTTATTCAAAGCATTTCACTGCATTACTGTCCTTTCGATCTCTGTTTTATGTAATATAGGAAAAAATTTATCTTAACACTCTTAAAGAATTAAGGACCCAAAAACCAACAGTCCTTTAGGTTTAAAAATGATTTGAAAGGTTCTCAAAATCAAGAGTTGTAATTATTTTCAGTGTTTCCCATGTAGAACAAAACATTATGCCGTTAATCAATTCACTCACTATAAGTACAAAGTGGTTTGATTCTGACGAAGTAACATTTAAAAATAAACAATTGATGTACCCCGGTACCACAGAGAAAGTATATAGATAGTATATAAGGCCGTACAATACTGAGTATTTTAAGACCAAAATGAGATGCATACCTCAATTAGAACAGGAGATATAAGGAAAATAATAAAAAAATATATTCAAAATGTGAAACGTCCATAAGAAATGTATAATGTATAGGGATGAATTTTAATTTGAGTTTATCTTTTAAACGAATCAATATTTTCAAAAACGAATTGGGGCATTGTAATCAGCGTAAAAATTTAATTTGGAATGATGTGTCACAACACTATCTTTACATTAGAAAAAATAATTTATATCCAATATGGCGGATACTACATGGCGGCCAAAAATTAACAATCGGTCAAAATGAAGTATTTACCACCCAAAAAGTATCAGAGTTGGTCCCAAGACATTTTATTGATGGATGGAGGTAAAAAGTGAAAAGGGGAAGCTGTTTTTCAAAATTTATCCCATTAAAAAACTGCCAGTTTGAAACGTGATTTTAAAGGTGCAAAACAAATTAATTTTTTGAGAACTCTCCGGATCTTTAATTATAGTGCTCAAAAGAAGCTCTGATAGACATCAGTTGCCGTTTCGAACGGTGTTTTTGGCCTTATTTTACTGTACTATTAATGTTTCATAATGTTTGAATCACTTAGCCTCTCTCTCAAACAATGTGATTTATTATTTTACTATTTTAAGATAATAATATTTTAAAATGTTATTATTTTATAATAAAATAATATTGTAAAATAGTAAATGATAACTTTTTTTAATGTAGCCCAACTAGTTTATCTTTTAAAATTTTGTATTTTGCTGACACGTAAAAGTGCACTGTGAGCTCTAGGAAGACATATTACATTTCCATAGAGCCAATGCTGATCAGACAGATTGTTTAGTGTACTTCCGTTATTTTCCCTGTTGTAAAATGTATGTATGATTTTGTCAATAAAGCACTTTTTATTAATCTCAAACAATATGAAATGTCCTGAACAGAATAGAACAATCCAATTTTGACTTTTTTAAATGGGAAATTGAAGCACAACTTAGTTGACTGCATCCTTTTATTATATTTTTTTCCATTCACATTGACCTCGGGGCTTAAGGAAAAATGTCCTAATTTTTATTTTATCTTAATAGATATTACTTATATTCACTATTCATAACTTATATTTAAACACACTAAACACAAACCATTTGAGGTAATATAATGAGGTTTGAAAAATATTTTCTAAAAGAACAAGATAAATCATGATATATAAAGTAAATCAAAACTTATTTGATAATAAATTATTTAATTCATTAATAGTCATGCATATTTTGATAATTTAATCAACAGGTGAAGCAGAGGTGTGCAGCTCCCAGGGTGTGCAGATGAAAAGAAAATAATAATATTAATATACAGTCAGATTGCCTCACTCCCTTATGGCCTGTGGAACCAAGCGGTAATAGGTTTCCGGACTACAAAAGACGTCAACGATCGCAGCTGTAGGTTACAGGTTTCCGGTCTATAAAAGATGTCATGATTTGTTAACATTTTTTACTGAGTTAACCTGAGTACTATTATTCTTCTCTTCTTTCTGTTCTTCTTTACATTCCTTGGGCAGTTCCATCTTATCCTAAAACTCACCATGGTACCCAGTGTATATAGTCCTAATCAAATGACAAAGCCCAGGCTGACCATAAATCCAATGCTAAAATAAAAAAAATAGTCTTACAGACGGACTGGGCCTGATCATTTGACTCGACCTATAAGTTTTTAATGAATAACTGACACAAATTACTTCTATCAAATGTAGGATCCAATACTCCCAACCAAAATTTTTATGACTAATCCCAATGTCTTCTTCCTGGATAAAAAATAAAGATAATACTGTTCAAATGAAAAAATATTATTCTTAAAAAATTCTGTGAAGAAGATATGTATGTATATACAAAGACCAGCCTTCCATTCCGACCTTTTCCATGTCCGGAAATTGTGGTAAAATGTTTTAGTATATGATAGTACAGGGAGAAATAAGGGAAAAAGTTCAAAAAACATAGGTCCAAAAATGCTTCGTTTTCCGTCTGTGTGTCTGTGTTTTTATATTTAATCATATCTCACGAACCTCTTAACGTATGAACTTCAAACTTGGCATAAGGATGACCACTATTAAGAACTATTTTTGTAAGAAGTATGAAATTTCTACTTTGTACCACTTCAAAATGGCGACTGGTTTTTGTTTTCAAAGCTAAATATCTTAAAAACCGTAAATTTTAGAAAAACTATACTAGAGACAAAAAGGTTGCGAAATTTAATCTAATTAATGGTATTATTAAGATTATGATGATCGGACAACTAATAAGGGAGAAACTTTTACTTTTCTGAATACTAACACAGCTTTTAGAACATACTGTCTGAAATTTGCATTTTTTTTCTTCGGAAAAGTTAATATTTCTCCCGTATTAGTGGTTCGATCATAATAATCTTAACACCAGCGTTAATTGGATTATTTTTAGCATTTTTTTCTGTCTTGTATAATTTTTCTAAAATTTACGGTTTTTGATATATTTAGCTTTGAAAACAAAAAACAGTTGCAATTTTGAAATGGTACAAAGTGGAAATTTGATACCTCATACAAAAATCAAAAACCTCATACCTCATACAATTCTTAATTGTGGTCATCCATATACCAAGTTTAAAGTTCATACGTTAAGAGGTTCATGAGATATGATTAAATATGTGAAAATCACAAAAAGGAACATAGATGGAAAACGAAACACTTTAGGAACTATGTTCATGTAAACTTTTTTTTCTTATTTTTACCTCTACTATAATATATAAAACATTTTACCATAATTTCCGGACACCCTGTATATCAAACTAAGAAAAATGAACTGGCCCACCAACTAGTACTAGAAATAACACTACCCGATGGTTTAAATTTAAGGTAAAGATCTAACCCAAAAAAAATGCAAAATAACAGCCCTACCATTACTGATTTCATCTGAACTACAACATGTCAGCTGCCTTATGAATCATTTAATCATTTGTTTATGTTGTTGTATTTGTGTTACGTTATAATTAATTTTTATATTTTTTATACTGTACATATGTATTTATACAACTTATTTATCTAATGAAGTTTACAAATTAAACAAAAATTAATAATATATATATATATATATATATATTATCTGGAAAGTAAAATTTAACTATCTCTCCTTCCCCCCTACCTTCCCCTCTGTCTACCTCACAACGAGGCAGCTTAACACTATGAGAGTGCTTGTTAAACTAAGGCCACTTGGAACACAAAGAGGCTAACTTGAACTTGGGCGCAAATGGAATCTAAAATATATGTCAAAATGCATTACAATTAAATAAATAATTAATGAAACATATGTTCACTTCGACTGATGAAAAAATAAAGACTCCCGATTATCCAAGCCCCGTTATCCAAGACTCTGGGTTATCCAAGATACATCTTGGCTTAAAAATATTGCTTGGAATTTCAAAATTACTAGTTTAAATAACAACATACTGAAAAGTGGTAACGTATAGTTACATGAAATCAGTTATTTTTAACTCAAATTGCCGTTAAACTCTGTTTATTGGTAAAAATTACGACTTGTTATTGAATTGTATGCTAATACATAGTGGTCTTTTTACCCTAACCTAAAAAAATTACCTCCATGTTGCGAGGTTCTCGGTATCCGAGGTAGCCTCGGTCCCGATGATCTCGGAGTTCACTACGAATAAAGGTGTTCTCATTTTGATATTGCCCTCTTAAAGTTGGCGCACATATGGATCAGAGCGTGCACAGGGCTAGGAGGATATGCCATGTGTCCTCCTAGGCGCAGGGTTGTGTAGGTCAGTGAAGCGTGGTAGCATGGTGTCTTATGGACGTGTGGAACTCTCTTATAAGCGGAGTGTGGCGGAGGTCAGCACAGTTCCCATAAGACAACATGTAAGAGCCACAGTGCGCTTGCTCCGACCGACCTTTTCTACCCTGCCCTGCCCTCTGCTTTATCTGCACCAGCGATCACATAGCACAGACGGAGCACACGAGGCGCGACTTGAAGCCTAAGTTTGCTTCTAGTCCCTATGCATGTAAAAACAAAGGACGAAAAAAATCACAAATACGGTATCAAATTAAAGGTCTTAATATTACAAATTGATATAGTACCAAATATAAATGGTTTAGAGGTAGTTTACACATCGCTAACACTGAAAACCTATAAGCTTGTCCTTACACTTTTAGAGATGGTGCCGCCACGGAATGAACCTGTAACGTTCCTATGATGGGTAAACTGGTTTAAAATAATTTATAGTTGGTACCGTAGTTATTGTGAGATTCAGACCTTTAATTTGATACCACACTTGTATTTTTGTAGTCGACTATATTTTTTGCAATTCAGTTTAGGATTGATTTTGTTTTTATGCAGGCGCCACACGGATAAACTCTCCCACACTAACTAAGTTGACAACCAAACTACGGCAGCTATTAAAAAAAGATTAAAACATTCAACTCTCCTGCAAAAATGTCCACAGTTTTTATTTTACCTGATTAAAAATGAAAAAGTAGCAGCCAACTTTTCTCATTTCAAGTTTTAAAATTTACTAAAAACTTGTCACTTTTTATAATTTTTGTATATAAAGATAATTATTTTGGAAATATGATTGATACTATTGCTGTTCAAAACTAAAGGAAACTTGACATGCAAATTTTCAATCTTAAGCCTCAATGCTAAATGGTATAAACTACGAGTTATTTGAAACATAAGCACTGTCAGATTACGCGGTTTTAGGCGTAGTTTTATGTTTCTATACCTAGACAATATGGCGGCCCAAGCTTCATTTGCTGTATTGCAAGAAAGATGGCTATGCTCCGTCTATTTGCACTATGTGGTCGCTGATCTGCACCAGCCTCTAATCAGCAAATCTGTATATCAAAAGAATAAAGTGATTTTATTGCTGAAGATTCTAGCCTATCTAACTATTAATTAGATAGGCTAGCTATTAATTAGATGAAGCTGAAGCTAGCTTATCTTTTGTAATCCAAATTAGATTACAAAATCCAAATATTTGAATTCTTGACATGATTTAATTTATTACCGCTTCGCTTGCTTCAGTAACTTATTAATAATATAAATTTACAAAAATCCTTCGGTGTTGTGGAATAGGACATGTTTCGAGATAAAGAGGCTTAATATGCTACTCAGGTCCTTATATTTTAAAGATTCGTCATGTGTTTAAGACTACTTTTTTTTAAAGAGGGTGGCGGCTTCTTTTTTACCTTGCATTTGCCCCCCCACATGGGCCTCAGGCCTGTGCGTGGGAGTTATCAAGCAAACACCCAAGGAGTGAGCCGGCACAGTACAAGGATGAACTGTACTGATAAAAGTATGCGGCATCATCGGGACTCGATCCTGCGACGCTGCCGCCACAGAACCGGGGCCAAGTGCGCTACCAACTGCGCCACCGACTCACTAACAACACACTAGTACACTTAGCACATTTTAACACTCACATCTCACATGTTACAATTATTTGTTACAATTATTGTTAATTCATGTGTCTAATTATTTGTGAAGTGTATCAATTTTAAATCACGACGAAACTTTTAAAGGGGATAATGACCTAAAGATGAGGCCGATGCTTCTAAACATGCATGTAGTCAAGTCCTTTTTCACAAGACGAAATGATATAAATTAATGTTTTAACAAATTTATATAATTAATTCGACATCCTTCCTCATGAAAATCAATCTGGACAAATCTATTTATAAATTGAATTTATAACTACAAGAAATCCAGTAATACTTTATCTATGCAAGAAACTTCAATTAATTAAATTTCGTATACACTTCAATCCTCACAGCAATTAACAGCAGCTAGTGTGACATAACCAATGATCTAACAGATGTCCCCAACCGGCTTCACCTAAATTTTGTGTTTTGCTAAGTAACTGGAAAAACTATGATGGATTGACAAATTTTGTATGGAACTAAAATATTTTTTTATAAATTGAAACACCTACGTTTTAATCAGATAGAAATTTAGACACGAAGTCTTTAGGTCTTAGAGGTGGAAACATCCATAAAGTACGATCTAAATGTTCACCCTCCTATAACTTCACCAAATAAATGTTCTCCCTCCCCGACCTTACCTAAATTCAGGTAGTGAACTTTATTTATATTTAAATCATGGAATAAGAATAAGAAGATAAGTTTCGTAAGCAATCGCATTGGAAGACAGCCCTTAGTGTACTGGAAGGGAATTTCATTTACTTGTAATGGAAATTGTTAGTAAGAACGGGAACATTTCGACGAGTCGTAATTTGAGTTTTCACCTCAGTGTTGGCCTCGTAACGGCTCAAATTGTTATTCTGCGTTGCTTCGTACCCGCGGTGTAAAGAGATCAGCACTCGCTGTGGAATCGAATGGAAATGTAAAAAGGAAATTTTATACCATTGACTAATTTTTATACAACTCTATACAACTAATTGTTATGTTGATTACCAGACGTCATGAAATTGCGAATATTAAACTAAAACTGCTTTTCATTCAGTCATGTGATTACATTGTAAAAAGCCAACTGCTTAAGTATTGAAGGTCGGAATGTCGTGACGCATAGTATTAGGATTGAATCTATCGCCGGCCGGCACATCTACAAAGTAATGTTTGTAAAAATGACTGTATTTTTATAAAACTGAGCTGATGCATTGCTTTAAATATAAAACCATTTTAATATTTGACAAGTTATATGTTTATGTTTTTGTGTAACCTGAAGATAGTACTTTACAGTCCGAAATGTACATAGTTTTTAAAACAACGGAAGTGTTTGACTGAAAGATATGTAGCATAGAATATTTTAAGATTGAACTCTGAAGAACGCTTCTAGATGATATTGGTAAGATGATTGTTCCTAAAACTGCAGGCTCTACAAATTTATTTTAAAGTCTAAATATTTTTTATGGGTTCTGGGAATTTGTGCAAATAAAGTGAGACCTACTCTTTTTAGATGCAAATGTTAAAACTGAATTGGCCACGAATCGTTGATAATAGGTAAGATATTAATAATCAATTTCAAACGTTTCTATTGATGTTTCAGTAAGATAAAACAGTACGAAAATACTCACATTCACATTTCGGAGCTCTTTTACCAGATACATTTTATGTTTCGTTTGACCTAATTTAAAATATTTAAAATCATATACTACTTTAATTGACCCAAGAAACATTTATTACTTCCGATACATTTATTTCATTTCATGTCCAAAGTACTTTAAACGCAACTAAAATTTCCAATGAGGAAGCAATAAACCTGAATTGAAAATAAAGTATGAAGTTGGACAGCGTTTTACGAGGGACTTAAAACCGTTATCGCCCGGTTATAAAACGGGAATAAATCCTAAATTGTCTGGAACTTTTAGAATTTTCAATATTTAGGTAAAAATTAGAAACGAAAGTACCGGTACAGTATACAGCGCGGTATTTTATTTAAATCTTGAGATTTTTACTTGATGTTGTTTGTCGATTTAATCGAACTATTTGCATGCTTAATTTAAAAGAGAGTCGAAGTTTACAATTATCGTTCTTCTTTATTGTCGTATTTTAATATTCTACTGTTATTCTTCATTGCAGACAATTTCTGAATTTTGTTATTTCTCATTCTATTTACACTTTTTCAAGATGTTTATTCGCCATTTTTTATTTTTTATATACCATATACTTGAAAACAGTAGGCCTACTCTATTTTGTAGACATTAGGGGTGCGAAAGTGCGTGTACACTTGTTATTTTCAGGTTAATATTTCAGGAATCTAATTTCTTATATCCGCTGTGTAAAATGCTCAATGGCAACTGTTGCCAAAGTGTCAATGTTTATGTTGCATTATACTTATTATGTCAACAAGGATAGCAAATGAACAGTGTTTAATGAAAGTATATTAGAAGGTATATTTAAAATAAATAAATATCCAGCAAATTGTAATCCTTTAATTACTTCGGAAGAAGTAAAGAATAATGTGTTTTGTAGCTCCCAAAATGAGTTGGTGAGTTTGAAATTGATAGTTGTGAATCAAGCGGAAGGAGTTCCGTGGATGAAATTAAATAAAACATTTTCCAAACCTGTCTTCCGAAAATAAATCAATTAATTAATTTTAATAAATTACCTTTTTAATACATTTACAGAAGACGTTCCTGAGCATTGTTTGCTTTGCTTGGGCGCTAAAGAATATTTTGTCTATACGAATTTTGTTATACACACCTGCTTGCCATGGTTTAAAGTAAAATCCTGCAATTTAGTCATGCATTTATTTACAAAAACTGTTTCAGAAAAATACTTCATTAACATATTTATGAGTAGAAAATCGTCTGGTAATTTTTTTCAAATCGTTAATTACTATTTAATTTATTATTTCGTAAAATACAAAGTAACGAAATCATATTTTCACCCATTGATGCGTCAAATTAATCGATTTGCAATTAAATTAACCATCAACTGATTAATGTTTTTCCACTGATACAATAATTTGTTCAATTGCAAATATATTTATTTCTCATTTGGGGAACTGCTGGAGTAGAATACACTAAAAATATCGGCATATTTGTTTCTAAAGTTTTGAGACGAAATAAGACTAGTAATGTGAACTAAACACGACTATGACATCATCTGTTTTTTTGGAATACACTTGAACAGGTTAGACATGGATGTCTAACCTTGTTATCTCTACACTCAGGTAACTTGGTAGGCTTATCTCTTAGAGGCAAGGCATTTTTCAAGATATGTGTGTAAAACTAGTGATACTGTCAAAATATCCGTTATTAGGTAAAATAACTAGTTTAGTTTCGCGTTTGTATCCTCTGGGTACTAATATGAAATCAGTAAAACGTCTAACTTATACTGCGAATATCTGCAAAATTTTATGTCACAATAAATATAGTTGCTGATTTTACGAAGAAATTACTGCATCAAGTAATCTTTCTTGTTGTTTTGTACTGCTCTGTATATTGAGTTACTATACTTCATTCAGTGAGAGAGTAAAGTGAAACCCCGCCTCCTTCATCAGCTGTCATGTTGGCAGGCTGTCACATGAGTACCTGATGTTGTTGCTACAGAACTCCAAAGAGCTTTAGTAAAATCTGGAGCTGGAACTGAATATCTGTTGACAAAGCAGATTATGGTTATGTTTGTTTACAGTGAATGCAAAATGCACGTGAGCCTTACACTAAGCAAATAAATACTTCATAAGACAAATCAATGCATCTAAACATGCTTAATATATTCTTCATAAATATTGCTTTATTTATTCTTCACATTGAAATTGTTTTTGTCAATAAATATTGTCATTTTCATTTGAAATCGCCAAGGGGAATGGCTGTGAACCATCCCTGGGAACATATGGATAGCCTCTTCTCTGATTGGTTCTTTTCTATACAAATGTAATTTAATGGGAGGGGCTTCACTTTACACACTCACTGAATAAAATATAATAGACCCCCTATGCAGTGTTTACTGTATACTCTCAGGGTTTTTGTGACTTACTAAAAGTGGTTATTATTGATACTTACTGCTTACTGCCATGGCCATTTGTATCCAAGCTGGTACTTGGCCTCGCCAACACGTTGTCGTCACTTCTCTCGGTCCCTCGAATCTTCCTCTATAAGTCTATTTTTTTCCATATAGTTCCGGACTTGATCCCACCACCTGGCCTTTGGTCTTCCTACTGGTCTCCTTCCCATCGGATCTCCCCTCAGCACCATCCTCAATAAGCTCTCCTCATTTCTCCTCAGGATATGGCCAACCCACCTTAGTCTTCTACTTTTGACCTCTTCTACAATATTTCGCACACTGGACCATATTATATGGTTCTTAGAATTTTGTTTTCAATGGTTATAATCTTCTTTTCCGTGTTCTTGCTCAGGATCCAATTTTCCCCTCCATATAAAAGTTCTGGTCTTCCCACCAGTACTTTATTCTCAAGTCTTATTTTGGACTTGAGAATGAAATAAAATTACCAGAATAACCTTTACATATAATGAAAATAGTTGAAATGTGTTCATCAATAAAATACAAAATATAGTGTAATGTTGATGACAACTAATCCGTTTTAAAGACATGTTAAGGGAATTTTTAGCATATATTTTTATGAATTATAAGAATAATCGAAGTATTTGTGTAGACGACTAACCACAACACCGGCCGATCGTCCAATCTAGCAAGTCAAACAACCGTGTGTCGCCTGACGGCGCGGCGCGGCGCGGCGGGCGGCGCTCTCACACGCATGCGCGCTCCGCGGCCGGCGCCACCACCGTCAGTACCGTGGCGTCGGCCAGCCGTGTCGCGACGCCAACAGCGTCGGTTTTATTTTTAGTTTTATTTCATTGTGATATCATTTACGCGTTCGTTAAGCCTAATTGAGAAAATTAATATTAGTGCAACCCCGTGTCATATTTTTCCGTCTTTCCGAGTTGTTGGTTGGTTTTCGTTTTCACCGATGTTATGAAAGTGTCGGAAGCGAGTTCGCTCGTGTTCGTGTTTGTCTTGTTCGTGTTCGCGTGTTTGTGATCGCCGCCGGGATGCCTGTACGCAGAGGCCACGTCGCCCCCAGGACCACTATCATCGAGACCATCATCCGCAAGTTCGACACCCACAGTGAGTACCGATCCCCTGAATAAAGAAAATGAAAATTATAATTATAACTAGTATGGAAACGATCACGGTTTTTACAGAGATATCGTATGATTCCAACACCAGTAAACATGTATAAGATTCTATTTGATACAAGTTAACAAGTGTTACAAAGCGTAGAATGTACCACATATCGCGGACTCCCAGTTCTCAAGCAGACTTCACTGCCGTGTTTATTTACAATCGGACCCAGTCGGTCATTACAAAGACGCCGAGCCGTCGCGACAGGGCTGCGGCGTAGAATAATTAAATGCTTCCGATCGTGTTATTGCACCATAACTTTTCAGGTCACGTTATTGCGTAGTAAAACTAACGAAGTACAGACAGGTATTATACACGGGTCCTCCTAAAGTTTTAACCGTGTCGTAAATAACTTCTTTGACCCACTTGAAGCGAGTTTCGGGGGATAAACAGTGTTAGAAGATATGTAAACACGAGTGTGTATCTTGTCCACGTATATTTACGTGTTTGGAGGATATTTACGTGTTGGGCTCGGTGGTCGGCGCGTGTGAGGAAGTGTTCGCTCCTCGCTCGCTCGCTTGTCATCCATCAATCCTAACCTTTCTCATTCCTCTTTCTTCGACTCCGTTTTTGTTGCACTCACCACACCACTCTCTCGGGTTTTTTGTCTTCGTTGTGGATATAAGTGATGTAAGAAATATGATAATAGAACAGAAGAATAAGTTCTAAATGAACTTAAGAGGCAAATTTACTGTGGAATAAATGCATTGATTTCGAAAATGATTATCAATGGGGAGGGGCTTGTTAACCCTTTGATAAATCGCCTCATCATATTATCACATCAACCATTGTCCTTTAACATCCTAGTGTACCAGAACCATGAAATTCAAATTTTAAGTATCTTCTGATAATAGTTTTAATTAGTTTGTCACGAACACCAATATAACATATGGTTTACTTACTGTATATAATATATCTGGACGCTCTACTACATAGTTAACCTGTGATATGTTTTGCTTCCAATACATATTGCAGGATAATATTGGGAATAATAATTGTTAAGTTCTGACAATGAAACAAATAATATTTTAAATAGCAACATTTATCAAATTATCTGTGTTGTAATTTAACATCATTTGAGACAATAAGTTGTAGAATGGTTATTCGAACAACATTAAAACGTGTCGTAATATACTAAATTTATAAATCTGATGGTTTTGAACATGCCAGTCACTTAGATGTTAGAAATAAGTTCATGGGTGGACAAAGAGTTTGCTAAGTGTAAGACGTAATTAAGAGGTCAAGTGAGGCACCATCTCTCTCGTAAGATTTTTAACTCATTTAAATCATTGCATTTATTAAATCAATGTCTTTTACCCATTTAAACTACTAGATCTGATAAATCTTTTTTTTAATAATAGTTGTCTCTAATGTAATTAATTGATGAATGGGTTTTAAATGCAACCATTGTATCAAATTTAACTAATTAGTTAATGATACTAGTATTACCTCTAGATTTATTATTTACATTATATCCAAATACTGACATCAGCTTTATGCTAAAAGATTCGCACTTATTTGAATTTTCATAAAAAAAGTAATATCAAGTATTAAATTTGTTTCTATAGCTAAAGAAAAACTCTCACATTAAAATTCACCGAATTAAAATTTTCTGGTTGTATGGTGTAAAATTTGAAAAGTTCTAGTACTGTATTGTTTGATAAAAGAAGGTAAACAATATCATTCAACATAAAAAATTGCTTTTTAATGGCCGTGATGACGCTCAGATAAGGTCTTGGTGAACTAAAGCCACCGGGTGGCAAGAGAAGTAAGTTGAGCGGTTTCAACTGAAGTGGCATTAATGGTTTTGGAGAAAAGGCCATTCATAAAAAGAAAAAGACTCAAAACAATAGAAACTATTAATAATAGGCTGGTACTTTCTTGTTTTATTTTTTAAACAATAAATATGTTGTCACTAGGTGTAAATAATGTATGCCCCTGGCTTCGATTTAAAGGCATCCCTTTGACATTTTTACTTATGGTATTACTGTATAGAAAAAAAAGTTTCTCCATGATTTATACTTTAACAGATAATTACTATCAAGCCAATATAATGTTATAACCTATCTTAAGAGCAAGTTGTTTAAAGTTGATTAACCTGCCTTATGATACAATCAATCACGGTTT
This sequence comes from Flexamia atlantica, assembly GCA_035578135.1. NCBI lineage: Eukaryota > Metazoa > Arthropoda > Insecta > Hemiptera > Cicadellidae > Flexamia > Flexamia atlantica. The sequence goes on from JAQJVK010000002.1 coordinate 16,537,502, forward strand.
TCGCCTAATTTTCTATATTCCTTTTTTGCAATAATGATTGGCTTTTCACAGTCAAATAACTACATAACTTGAGTAGTTAATGGTTCAACTATTACGTTCCAATGTTATAAGCTTCTTCTTTTACTTTACATGTTACTTTTGGTCTGTAAATATTTAGAGACTATGTTTCTTTACACTAATAGGCTAATCATTTGTTTTCCTTACAGGACCTTTTGATCTAAACGTATTTACTGGCGCAAAACTGTGTCATTGCGTCATTTTGCAATAAATGTAATAGTTTTGTTTACATCTAGTTAAAAAAAACTGGATATTAATTGGCTTACGATGAGTATATTTATTTTCAAACGAATTGTGACGTACAATTAAAACTAATCAGAGCGTAAAATAGTTAAATTACCAACTTATATATCAAAATTAAAAATATATATATTTCTTTGATTTATTGACCAAGGATATATCGCTGCATTTAAATGATTTTATGTAATGATTTCAGTATTATAATTGTTACAAAAGAATATCAATAAAAATTTTACTGTCCGACTGAGTAAAACAAAACAAAGACATATGTAGACCTATCACAATAGTCTAACAATTATTTAGCCAAATTATTTAAAATACACAAATTGTAATTCAACATTAATTTAGATTCTCATGCCCACGGCTAACGATGTTGCTCAACAAGCCATCAACAGCGTTTGATGCAAGAAAAGCCTTTGAGGGGGAATTAGCCGGTGGTAACAAAGCTTAGCGGTGTTTCAAAAACAACCGGGGACTTTATCCCCCATATAACCACCGGCCACGACGACCCAGATTAATGTTGCACGACCGTGAGACATACGTTTGTGTTCTCTTATATTTAATTTAATATATTGCTAACAAAACACAAAGTTTTCCTAGCCAATATACCAGCACATTAACCAAATATGCTTTCCTGTCGCTGTGGGACTGTAGGTTACATTTAGTCCTTTTGGCCAAAACCTTTTAAGATTTAGCTAAACGGGATAGTATCGACATCAACACAAACAAGAGACACAGTCTTCTCACAGCATTCAAAACTTTCACTGTCCCTCCATTTTCATTTGCTGCTGGTTGGTTTGGTGATAGCGCGTATCAGATTGCTACACTGCCGTCTCGGAGGCCCATTTATTATTTTCTCTTGACCTGCAGTTTATGCGCTCTCTACAATAGAATCTAACGATAAAATAAAAAGTATAAATTAATCATTATACCACAAGCAGGGTTACGTTTTCTAGTTAATGTTCTAGGCCTACTATTATCTTGCAATCTTTTATTTTTTTAATTTCGATAAAGGTCAACTTTTTTGATTTCAATTGCGTAGATATTAAGTTCGTATATAGTACTTACTTTTAGAGTTGTAAACGTTGATAAACTTACTTAACTCATTTAGAACTTTAAAATAAATAAAAAATTAAGTTGTTCATAAATGAGCGATTCTGTATATGCTGTGAAGCTTTCTGTGAAGTACGATTGGTAATGTCAATTTAAATAATTAGGCATTTAAACAACTAACTGAACAAAATGACTATTACAACTATTGATCTTGGAAACCGAGATGAGCTGAAGTTGACAGATAAAGGGCACTATCAAGAAGTTGATATAAACCCTTGGACTCTTGTATGGTAACTGAAGCCCAGCCTAAGTAATGAAAATAGATGTAATTTTTTTTTAGGTATAAAATTTTGATTTTACACTCAATTTCGTTTTCCCAAGTCACACATTCATAATTGTTATAAAAGAATAATTCATAACTCCTAAGAGTTTTGTTAATTTATAAGTTACAAAAATACATTCGAGTTGCCAATATGAGTTGCCAATATGACAATATGGAGGGGTTTGTTTGAAAAAAGAATCAAAAGTATTTGTTGACAAGGCCCACATCATGTGGGCTCGAAATGGAAAAACCAGGGACATTAAAGTCAGATTAATCGCGTCTTCGCTTCAAATCCCTGACTTAACCTTTCCTCTAAGTGGCTAGATTACCTCAAACCTTCAACACTCGACCTTTTCCGTATTTCATGTTTGATTTTACTTGACTTTAGAAAAAAAATACTAATGACTATCTGCGAGTTACAAGTGGTTGTCTTCTTTCGCTTTAAACCGGAGAACGGAAAGAGTAGCTTATATAAAGTAAATGTTTCATTTGGAAATAATGTTCGTACGTACTGTATTAATGATAAAAAACGTCCGTGTTTCATGAAATGGGTAAAAATCCCATCCGTTTTTACAAGCAAGTTCTAATCAAAACTCTTGTTGCAGTGCACGCGATTCGAAGTTACAAACGAAGATAACGAAATAATTTGGATTTTGGCACGGGTGCATGTTAAACGCTCACAGTCGGAAACATTCTTTTCTAAATAGTCTTAAATGTTTTATTTCGGCTCAATAAATATATGCTACATACCCACGCTGTGTTCTGCTGTATATTTGTAGCCGACTTTTGTCTAGTTCATATCCAATAAGCGATTTTTTTGAAAAGGCAATGATTAAAAGTAAGTATTTGCTAAATCAAATTTATTAGAAATATGTCATTTGACATTTTCACGCTGGAGAGTCTTATGTGTTACCGATTATTTCTAAATTAGTACAAAAGAATATTCAACAGTTTTTTCGCCTTTAAAATACCATCAAATATACTACTTTTCTATTATTGGCTGAAAATATAAATCTTGTGCACCAGCACAATGTTCCCTTTAGAATACGTCGCACGTTTCTATAAAAAGCTAATAATAATTACAATTGAATCAAACAATATGTTCTTCAAATGTCATTGTAAATAGGCCTGTAACAAATGCAGGATGGTTGGTTAAATCTTTACAGTTTTTAATTCTGTCATATTAACTATGACAGAATTAGGTTAGGTTATTTAGGTAATTTATCGAAGGTGGTGAATTGAAACATTTCAATATAATAATTGAATTCAATTACTGTAATTATTCCTTAGAAATGCAAATTTATGTGTTGAGATGAGCTCCGATCATTAAGGAAGAAGCAGTCTGACGTCGTTAAGGAGATTGAAGAGTCTTGGGACTTGGGCTTGTTTTATTAAAATACTCTTCCATCACACCACTTCAATATTGAAAATAGCATTGCAACTGCAACAGCGTTTTGTATGCGTTGCTGAAATGTACGAGTAAGAAATCCTCTGGTACATACCTGGTACTTATTCTGTCAAATAGAATAAAAGCCTTTAATGCTATTTACATAATGTTGGACATTATGCAGAATTAAGTACACATTTTTATTTCGCAAATTATAGGTTTTACAGGGTTCTTATAAATAAACTGCATGGCATTCGTAAGAACTATACATATTCAATTGAGGATGATTATTGTAAGTTCTCTATACTGCAGTAATTAAAAATAGTAATCATAAATGTTATGAAGTTGCACAAATTTTCCCCCTGGTTACATTTTTACATTGCATTACTAGGTAAAAGGCTGACCACTTTTGGGAACACCAGTGAGGGCTATTTCGAGGTGAATATGAATGAAAAATTAATGTGGAGTTCATGATAATAATATAGATTTATTAATGGTAAAGATTGATTTATTTACCAGAATTAATAACCCACTTATGATTAATAACCCAATAATCAATGGCAGCTAGGTCCACCGAAGCTTTGCAAACCTTTCCCAGGATCTTGTTTAGGGTTGATTAGGCGACCTAAATTTTACAAGGCAAACCCGAGGCAAACACTTGTTTAATGTTGATGTAAGAAATATAACAGCTCAAAAGGTGAAAATGCATGGGTAAGGTTCCTTTTATATCTTGCCTTTCCCAGTTACCTGTCTAACAAAACTCAAGTTTTGATGAATTCCTTACAATTCCGTTCCGTTCCTTTGTATAAGAACGCCCTTGTTAAGAAATTATAACTTGTCTATTTGAACTCATTATGCTTCTTTTGTTTGTGTGATACTTCTTTTTTGATAATGTGACTCGAATAAACATACATATATTTGGACGTGTTAAATTCTAAGCCGTGTTTCTCCAAAGCCCCTCATGAATATTACACTGACGATAACAAATTGTAACGTATTCGTAATAAATTTGACATTAAACAGAAAATAAAATGCAATAACGATATAGTGGTGTAGAGATAAAGGAATTAATTTTATAAATGAAGACAGGAAAGTTTTCGTAAGTAATGGCGAAGCCGATGAGAAAGGTGTTTGGCAGCCCAGCCTCATAGTTATCGTAATATTTAAGTGACAAATTCCTATGAAAAATACTTGCGCTTCTACATTTTTTATATTCTTCTCAAAAGTTTCACTAAGTGTTTTAGTGTTTTAAGGTCATGCTTTTTGGATTTTAAGCTAGGCATATTTTTCTGCAAAGAATTATAGTAGTATAGTTCTTTGATTGAGACATTAGGCATTTTTATGAATCATAAAAATGACTTTTTTTAAATCAGTCACAACATTCATAAAAAATACTTATAAACACTTAAACAAAATTACATCATCACGTTTGAATTTATCTCACTTTCTTATATTATTATTATTATTATTATTATTATTATTATTATTATTATATTATTGTAAGCCTAAGACATTAAAACCCTAAAAACGCTCAAAAGGTAGTAGGTGAAATCTGCTACAAAAGGCGTTTTCTTAATTAGGCTTTAAACGTCCTATTCAGTATACAGTAAGTATATCCTACACAGTATATTGGACGATTCTTATGATATAAGAAAAGAGCTTTCATATTTATTAATGTTCGATGTAATAAATACTTAACTCACTTCACTACTAAATTGAGTGTTGGTTCTTCAAGTCATAATATCGCTTTAAAGGCCAGATGGCTCTTACAAGCGACGACTAAAATACACAGTTTACATAACAAAACTGAACAATGTATTCATAGACAGCTTGTCAAATATTCTTTTGAAAATGTTTCTTGAGCGTTAAATCTACATGAAATATGTTGACCTTGTCCACACTATATTATTCTTAGAATTATTGCAGAATGTATACTTATTTATCCTATTTTAGTTCCCCAAAAGCTATTAACCTCAAAACCAACACACAAGCGTGTTTACAGAATATGTGTGGAACAAGATTAATCAATTAATTAATTAATTTTAATAATGCAATATGTTTTGAGATAGTACACAGTGGACTATACTGAACAAGTAACTGAAGGTCATTAATATCACCCGGAGACACCTGATTGATAACTTAAGTCGATTTATTAAATTACAGAATTGAATTACTTTAGTAAAATTTTAATTTATTACTCTGTATACCGTAGAACCAGTTAAAAATACATCTTTTTGGAAAAACTAAAGGTCTACCAATCCCCTCACAAGCGAAATCTTAAAAACAAAGAAGTGAATAAACCAATTTATACATCAACAAATCTAACATTAATTCAACTTATATTGGAAACATTTATTTAAGCCTGGTTTAAAATTTTGCTTCAATGGGATGTTTTTAACGCCTAAGTGGGCTTTGTCGTATTTATTGCAAGGCGTTGGTATATTTTCATTTTGCGCTAGCACAACAGCAATATGAGACGGCAGGGTAGAGTGGACGGCCTCTCCGGCAGCCCACAATTGTAATGGTTGTGTTTGTGGTGTCTGTTTGTGACACAAGTTTAGATATTGATTCGGCTGGTGCTCACCGAACATCATTGTGAACCCAGACCAGACCCAAGCTAACTCACAACAGCAATATTGAGACGGTGGGGGGGTAGAGTAGAGTTGCGCTCAGGCACTCTCCAACCTCGACACCGCAAATGTAATAGGTTTGTTTATACCTCCTGCTATGTGTACGTAAATCGATATTTTAAAATGTATATTGAATAGCTCCTGAAACTTATTGTTACACCGTCAAAATAAATTCACAGCATGAATACATTAGACTGAACTGAACCCTCTTGAGCATCTTAGTCAAACCATGCCACCACTGTAAAGGTTGGTTATTTGTGCTTGTTTATGACCAGTTTAGGTATAACTCGCTTGGCTTTCCCAAATATCATTAGTAAAAAAATAATAACTCGAACCAACAATATTAGAAGCTAGGGTAACGTATTTTAACCCTCCATTATTCTACTATTACTGTACTATAAAAGTAATGTATGAAGCTGCAGAATATTTTGCTAGTGCAAGAAGTTAAGATGCTGATTCTCCAAGTTCTCCTATACTACGTCTCTTACGTGTCTTAGTATAATAAGTCAAAAATGTTAGTAAGGGAAGGGACGAATGTGTGCCCTATTTTTTCAAAAATCTAGATTTGGTTTAGGTGTCGCTCAAGGCTAACATATACGCGAGGTGAGATAAAATATACCCCTCATAGATTACCATTGAAGAGATTACATTGTTCAGCATCGGCCTAAATTTCAGCCTAAAGGTAGGTAGTTAGGTAGGTAGGCCTAAGGTAGGTAGGTTTTTAGGCTATTATGTAGCCTAAATTTAGTGAAACACACTTCACGGAACCTTGGTTACACGTGTTTTATCATGATATCATTGAATCGATCCCTGTACACAGCAAATAAGTTTTATGAAATTTTCAATGTAAGGATTTAATAAGTTTAGCTGAAAGTAAACCAAAACCAAGCAGTTTTATTTGATGGCTGAACAAAGCCTCAAACAAATTTTTTTGTGCTAGCCTACGGGTAATTATAGTAGGCCTAATAAAACCAGCAAAAAAATAATGAAAACACGACACTAAATATTTGTTTGAATATAACATGTTAGACTTTTTTTTTAATTTCTTCGAAAAAGCAATCAAATGACATGCAATAATTATTTTCATTATATTTTATAGCATTAGTTAAATGAGTGAAGTGTAACGAGCAATGTCATTGTGTCATACGATGTAAGTGTAAGTAATATTATAATTTTCCGTTTATGATTTTTTCATCTTCAACTAAAAAGTTTTATTCACTAAACGTAACATAAATATACCTTTTTAAACTTTTTATGAGCACCATTGATTATTATAAAACCACTAGGGTGGAAAAACGTAGTAGATTGATCTTTGAAGTACGTTGTGGTCTTCAAGTGAGGTTGTAATAACACTTGACTCTGTAGAACATAGGTTGGTAAATAACGGCCGACCTCTCCGTATAATTCGCTATATTCTTACTGTAAAATCATTAGTTTTAACAGAGTTAAATTATACTTCTAGTTCGAAATATTCTTTTTTGGTTTTATCGAATTTCCCCTATAGGGAAGAAATATATTCCCCTATATTTTGATTTAAATAACCATTTTAGTTAGATTCTGTCTTTTATTTCCAAGGGTTTAAATGTCTAAAATCTTACTTGAAACTTTATTGTATACTATTTGACTTTTCTACGGTATAGTTGTGATAAACTACAAACTTTAAGATACTTTTGAAATTTAAAATCTTTCTTATAAGCCAGTTTTTTATTTTATCTATAAACTGTTCGTATACAAATTTTTTAAATAATAATAATTTTAATTTTAGTGAAAGGGACGGCTATCTATACTTTCGTTCCTTTTTTGTGGTCGGCGTCATATACGGCAATGCAATCTAATCTAATCCAATCTAATCACTACAACAATACAATTCAAATAGTATCTTCCTAAGAGTAGACAAAGATAATGTGTGGCAAATTGGGCAAAAAAAATTTGAACGGTTGTTTGCGTGTCTTACATTGAAAATTTTAATAATAAACTAATTAGAAATATTTTGAATTGAAAAGTAATAAACTTGTTAAACGTAAATCATGACCAAACGTTTATTTCGGTCTGTTCCTATTTGGGTTGGAAATAAGCCTCATAAATATGAATGGCATATATTTAAAATAACATCAAATCATCAACATGAGACTCTATGCCACAATACTGATAAAATTAGGAAAGGTTTTTTGTAAAGAAACTTTTTTATATAAACAATTTCTTAATTAGTTTTGAGGAGACAGCCGTACAATTTTTTATTTTATTTAAGTTTCTTCTTTGTCCAACGTATTTTTACTCATGCCATTGTTTTCAGGAAAACAGGACGAACACACAGAAAAATGTTATACCAAAGGATGTGATAAAGTATTACTTTTGAGTCACTTAAGAGAATCGGGGAGCGGACCAAGACCACGATTATTTTGTTGACCTATTTTTGCAAGCAATTATTCATGGAGTACAATCCTTTTAGATATAATGCATGTTTTTTCATAACAAATAATTACGTACTCTCGAGCAGATTTCAAAATACCTTTTTCTGCCTGAATGAATTATTATTAATGAGGTATGGAAAGTTAGAAAACAAATCAGAACAGATTTTGGTAAAAAGTATAGAAGCTACCGATAAAAACTTTAAGTGTTAATAGTGCAAATATTGTAAGTTATAATGTTCCAAAATTTAGATTTTAACCCTTTTTCCTAACTAATTACTAAAATATCGTTTACCATTCAGTTAAAATTCTCGATAATGCTCATTTCCGAAACATTTACATATTTGTTAAAAAATGCATTGAATTTGAAGAAAAAGCATAAATTGATTTCACATTCCTTATATTATTGTATCACTGATGAGGTCTACAGATGTCCAAAGTAGTTTACATTTTACAACCTTGTAATTTTATATTACCTTACTTTTAATCTATGTTATTCTGATGTTATGGGTTTAATTATGAGAAGTTAAACTTTACCATCAAATCTACAAAGTGTATGATTTGAAACTAGCAGAGTATTAGTTAAAATAGTCATACGTCATACTCTCAATAATTCATTAATTTGCATATATTTTTAATAGTGATCCTTTTTTTCTTGGCAACTTATAATTTAATACTGAAAGAAAAATATCTTTAAATTAAAAACGAAAGTTGAAATATCTTTGAAAAAATAAATGTTCCAGAAGAATCTACATTAACATTGATCCAAGACGGTCGCCGCATTGCGTGTGGGATAGCCTTCATAAATAAGTATGGAAGAAATTGCCGTTGATAAGGGAAATGACGCTTACTTGATGCCAAAATCTAGAGCTTCTTCATCCACCTTTAATGCGTCGCAACGAGTTTTACTTTTTAACCTGACCTACATATATTATATGCCATTTTGAATATTGAATTATTTCAAGGAAATCTCGATATTAAATGTAAATAACTTTAATATTATGTGTGTTCACTAGTTATTTAAAAGTGAAAAATATTTTTCGGCCTGGTAAAATGCGGGAACTAAACTAACCAAATCATTACTCTTTTCATGGTCCAACATAATAAACTGCTTAAAACTACAGCTCGTATTGTTGATGCCTACGCAATACTCTGCAATACATAAGGACTCTGATTCATACACTGCACACGTAACGTATTGATGCTGTGCATCTATACATCATAGAATCGAAATGATTTGGTTCTCCATGAATATGAACTAACTAAAATTAAGTTCACACGTGTTCTATTATTGTCTCAGTGTTTCATTATATGATTATGTCTAATTAATACGACCTTAATATAAGTAGATTTCGTGATTGGTCCCGGATGAAGGAAGGATGCACCAGTCACAAAAATTCTCGTGCTTTTGCTGTTTCTCCCTTATGTTATTGTTTAAAATGATTATTATATCTTTTAGGTTCACCATTGTTAGTGACAATGAGCCGGATCACCGACAGTAAGCCGGTGTTATTGTGTTTTTTGAGAAGGGGTCTGTAACATCCTTATCGTAACGGCACTTAATTAATCATCGTCATCGTTGACTAAACAGTGAATCCACTAATTATACTAGCTTCTAAAAATAGACAACCTTCTGTTTTTTTTTAATTTCAGTAAAGCGGTACATTATCATGAATATTTTCGATTGTAAACAGTTCTCGAGTCTTAAGAGATCTCAAGTTTGGAAGATATAAAATAGTAAATATGGAAATAAACTTTAAAACAATTTATCATTGCCATAAACAAGACCTTCATGTGGGTATATTTCATTTTACTAGTCAACACAAAACTTAGTTTTGAAGGTCCATGTTTAGTTTTGTCATCCTTGTCCCCCTTAATAGTTTCTTTGGCATTCTCGTTGAACTGGATTGCACCACAATTCTCAAGAACAAAACCGGAAGGAGGGATTGTTAGACGAAGGAACGTGCCGGAAATTTTTAACTTCCGCAAATCCCGGCGCCTCAGCGTTGATCCCCGAGCGTCTCTGCAAATTATGGCTTAACTGGCCTGTGAATCTTCTTGATGAGATGTAAAAAATTTTCATGAATTAAAAACAATTTGATTTTTGGCAAAAGCTTGTATGTAGAAGGAAATTTTTAATGTCACTGTTCCAAAACGAGTCAATTTTTCTTTTCTTTAATCAATAACATATGTTTAAAACCTCTAATTAGACACCCTTCCTTTAGATATTCTACGACATGTGCCCTAATAAATATTCAACTCTTTTCTGTTTGAATATTAAAGTATACGTTTTCCTTAAACCTCATGAATTTAAATATAGTCAGAATGTAACACGGAATTTCAGTTATTCAAAACACCATAGATTTTTTTTAACTTCTGAGGAACATATTGTATTATATATGCGTATGGTCACTTAAAATAACTAAAACACGGACATTATTTGTTGATATAACTTTATTATAATTGTACAGTCCTGGAAAGGATAAGCGTTATTTTTTGAAATTACTGTATTTGACTGTTGGTTAACAAATTGTAACATAATAAATTCAATGAAGTTCATTTTATCGTTTGAACACATTATTTTTTAAGGCGCATTTTAATAGAAGCGGTCTTTTTGACTGATCCATGAACGCTTCCAAGTCTAAACTTGATTGTTATAATTTGAAACGGTGAGTTCTGATTTTCTTCTATTTCAAAGATAGGGCTTAATTTAAGTTAAATAGAATCCAGATGTAAAACAATATTAACTAAAACCAGTCTAAAGATAAAGAATGTTTTTCTAAAATGGAAGTTAACTACAAACGTAATCTTTATCATTGCAACCTTATGGCCGGATCAAAAAACATTTGTTTTTTAACCATATGACAAGCGCAATCGTTTTAACATTTCTATAGGCTTCCAAGGACTTTTCACATAAAACATCAGTTGTTTTAAGCTGTTTTTGATAAAGGGTACAAAAATGTGACTTGAGAAAGTCAAGTGCACTCTCATCTTACATCATGTTTCTCAAACAATGAGATTAAGTCTGTTTAAAATATCATATCAAATATGGATAGATTGCACAAAAGACAGTGATTGATTGGAAAACCTATAACGGTAACACTCAAGAAATAATCAACAAAACCGTCGTATTGTTATGAATGCTACATAGCTTTGATCACTTTAACACACAAGTATTCATCATAACACCAATTTTTACCAGATGATACATCATCAGCACTTTTCTTTGTGGTAGACTATGTATATCCACAAGATTTACAGTAACCCAACGTCACGGCTTAATTGTCCTTAAAACCATAATGTAAAAAAGGTTGCAAGTTAAAATCTATTGTAATTTAAAATTATTTATAGTTTCTCAACATGAAAATTTTCATTTAATATTTTATAATTTAGGATTTAGAAGGTTGCAAAGTTCGAAGGTTAGGTTGCGAAACTGTAGTTGGATAGAAAGTTCATAATGGTGGTTTGATATTACATTCAGTGTGTTCGAATATTCTTATGAATGTAACTGCAACGAATTTTTGCGCTGACAATTAAGTTATCGAATAGATACTTTATTTTCGAGTTTAATATCCTAAAACAAAAAAATAGTAACAGACAAAAATAAATGCAACTTTAAAAACTTTTACCTCATGGTCAGTTGACACTTGCCTCGTTCTGTTGCTTCTGCTGCGAGCCGCGCGTCTCCGGCCAAGCCGACGTCAATCAGACGAGATATGCGAGCTTCGTATAAACACAGATAATTGTCTTATATATAGTGTTCCTGGCACCCGAACAAACTCGGTCTCGACTATTTTTAACGGGAGATGATCGGAAGTTTGCGTTATAATTAGAAAATCAGAGCTTTGGAAGAATTTTTAGTGACATACAATATTCTTTGTTACGGTAAGGATTTTGGTTTGTTTAATAATCCTGTCTGTTTAAATAATGACAATGTATAGCTATGTAATCATAGTAGTTACAAAGTGTTATTGTAATACTTGAATTATGAGAAATAACGTTTCCAGGTCTAAATTGATTGTTATAATTTGAAACGGTAAGTTCTGTACGTCAATTTCTTATATTTCAAAGATAAATTAATATAAAATGTAAAAAAATTGAGAGTTTACAACAAAATTGAAAATAGTTGTTATGTAGACCTTTAATTTTTTTAAAGTCTAAAAAAGTAGACCTTTGTCATGCATTTTCAATTTATAAATAAACAGAGCAAACAATCATAGGAACTAAACAAAAAATAGACATACCAAACCAAGTTTTTGTAAAATTCCCTCTGAATTATAAAATACCTGTGACAATTTTTTAAGGTTTGAGGAACAGATTGGGGTAAAACCGTAGATATGCGCTACGGTAGTTAACCGTATGGTAGTTTACTTCTGATCATCGTTTTATAGTAATGTATATTATGTAATGTATTTCAGCGTTGTAAATTTACAGTTCAAACATTCCTAAATATGTAAATTGAATGATTGATTTATACTTACTTTTTACAAAGGCATATGGACAGTTAATTTACAATATGTCATGCCAAGGAGGAGTAGAGAAGTTAAACATATCTTTACTTTTCGTGGTTTCAAACATTGTTCCTCAGATTTCCTAGATTATAATAGAAAGTCAATACTCTTTCAATATAAATATTTCTCAAACTGCACCGCTTTGAAGTCAAAACCACTGGTATTCTCTTTCCATTGTTATATTTTATTGATTGGGATTTTAACCAAAACTTACTGCATTAAATCGATGAATCAAATACAGTAATCTGAGTATTTCAACTTACCTTCTAGACTCTTCATTAAAATAAGTTCTTATTGGTTTGAATTATTTCTGTCAGTTGAGATGTTAGAGGTTCAGTTTTAGTTTCCGTTACGAAAAATATACTCTTTATATTGATTTTAATTGTATGTAGTAAAAACCGTTATAGTTAGCTAATGGAAAATTTTGGATTGATTTTTTAAGGCTTTCTAGGTCAATCATTCAGCCACTATTTCAAATAAATTTCAAATATACTTTTTAATTAAGAAGTGCAGTGCTAAAAAAACAAAGACAAATATTTTCTCTCGAACAATTAAAAAGCAGAAAGCAATAAAATGTTCTGCTTCTGAAACATTGATAAATTATCTTTACCCTGTTAGTAGGGGGTATTGGTAGGTTCAACCCCAGCAGGGTGGTAGTGGTCGGTCTAAAAATAGAACCCCCCCCCCCGGCTAAAAATAGATTTCTAAAAATAGCTAACCTAAAAAAAAAAAAAAAAAAAAGTTTTCAAAAAAAAAAAAAAAAAAAAAAAACCTAACTTTCACTTTTTGGTGACGTCATAGAGGTCATCGACCTTTCAAACCCCCCCCCCCGGCTAAAAATAGATTTCTAAAAATAGCTAACCTAAAAAAAAAAAAAAAAAAAAAAGTTTTCTAAAAAACAAAAAAAAAAAAACAAAAAAAACCTAACTTTCACTTTTTGGTGACGTCATAGAGGTCATTGACCTTTCATCCCCCCCCCCCCCCCGTCGCGACATAGACTACCACCCTGCTGAGACCTGGAATTTAAATCTTGATTGACAGGACCGTTATGGAAAGTTAATGACTCGGCTATTGTTGGCACAGGGCTGTCCTAGCTTTCACCGTACCGTCTTCAGTTTAGGTTGGGAATTTGACAAGTATGGACTGTGACTACTGGGACTGTGAGATCAATGATGAAGAGTTGGCGAGAGTTTGTGCTGAAGCTGAGAGGATGGAGGTGGAAGAGGAGCAACAGCAACAGGATCAGCAGAACAACTACATCAGCAACAGGAATTGGATCAATCCGCTTAACTTAACACCGGATGAGATTGAATTTCTTGAGGGTCACTTTTTACTTCAAGACAATGTTCCGTGTATATTTGACAACCTGTTTTACTTTAGACAGAAACTCATGGAGCGATATGAAGTTGCTTGGTCTGTGTATCAGTCTCAACCTGGTGCTAACTTCAGGGAAATAGAAGAGGCATGTAATAAGAAACATTTAAAGGAAGAGTATAACATTGAAGAAGAGGAACGATGGAAACCATGGGGAGCAGAACAGTACTACCTTCATGAAATAGAAATTTATTGGCGAAAAAAATAAAAAGTTTATTACCCTGTAAAATCTTTTCACCTCCACCCTCTCAGCGAAAAACGGCCTTTTTAAAGGCCACCTAAGCCTTAAAATGACTTAGAAATAAGATATATAACAGCTGCTTGTTCAGCTGCATCAGGAAAGGTCATTGACCTCTGTGACCCCCCCCCCCTGCTGAAACCAGTCCGACCACTACTTTCACTAATGGAATGTGAAAGTTGGTCTTACACTGTTGTGTAAGAGTGTAGGAATTTAGGACAACTATTAGTTGACTGTGAAGGCTAGACCAAAATGTCGTGTTGTAGTGACAATATGCGGGAAAGTTTTGGAATAGCGAGTAAATTAATTGATATGACTTTTTGTAAAATCAGAGATAGAAATTATAAGCGAAGAGGTTTATGTCAGCAGTTAATGCTTAAATATGTGTTGTGTAATGCAAGATGTGTGTTTTTAGATACAATGAGTTATAGTTCAAGTTTAAGTCATGAGAGTGCAGTGGTGTTAGAATATGACTATCGAGACATCAGCTTGTAAGGTCAGTTTGGTGAGTGCAGTCAGTGTGAGCGGTCGTGTTTAACATCATGACTACAATCAGTGAAGTGGATGAATCAATTAGGTTATTGATGAAAGAGATAGAAGAAATGAATCAAGTTAGTGATGATAATGCGATATATTTTCCGGATTTATTACAAATGCCTACAGTGACTGATGAAAAACAACCACCGCAAAAGAAGAAACGTGTTACAAGAAAAAAGAAGACTAATGAAGCAAGTGTGCAGACGGACACCACTTCAACTAGCAGCAACAAGGAAATTAGCAGTAACATTGCAAGTGGATGGAGCGTAAGGTCTACTAATGATTCTCCGACAATAATGTGGACTGACAATGAGTATCAATATACAGTACAGAACCCGGATAATTGTGGAAAAGTATTGCTCAAGTTGCATTTGTATAACAAAGGTGCTCCTACTTACAATTGTGGAATATATTTAAATGATAATGACGAATTATTCAACACTTTAAACCCATTATTATTACAATTGCAAAATAAGTGGGTTGATGCTAAGACCGGAGTACCTAAATTAAATGGACTGATACAAAGTAAGATGCCATTAGCAGCATGGCGCAAACCGACTCAAGATTGTGCAACATCAAGGAGTGGAGACAAAAAGGTGGTGGTGAAACGTAAAAGACCGGCTGAAACACCTGAGAGATGTGGAAAGTTACAAAATCAGAAATGAGGTTAACAAGACAAAATTAAACTAAGGGAGTGTATTTCCGAGCAATGGAATGCGGACAAGAATGTACTAGAAAGCTTGACTGATCGGGGAAAGTCTGGCGCCGCTCACCTAACTGTGGAATGCGGTCAAGAAAGCTATACTAATTGGGGAAAGTTTGGCGCTGCACACCTGACAATGGAATGCGGTTAAGAATGTTCTAGAAATCCTGCCTAATTGGGGAAGGTCCGGCTTAATGGTGAAAGTCTGACACTACTTAGCTGCGCTGTGACCCCCCACCCTACATCATTCGCTGTCCAGTCACCGTACCGTGTGGTCGTGTTGTTGTTCTGACTTGATACCGTAAGTGTTGCGTACTCATTATGTCTATGATTCCCGTGAATGTTAAACAGTGTGCGCCTGTGAAGATGGACATGAAGATGGACTTGAAGACGTGTTTAAATTCTTGCAAAGCGAGTGCACCGTATAGTAAAATTACGGATCTCCGTGAAGAGTGTGGCTACCGGATTGCGCAACTGGAACGAGTTAACACACCGTACGGACCGACCATCATGGCTACATTGGAAGGACAAGTCGGCGAGGACTACTATCTTCGGGTGTACCTACCACGACGCTTCAACGAGGGCCTCAGTGACATCATGATCGAGCAGTACAACGCAGGCTACGGGGATCGCCTTCATTTGGTGAGACGTACGGCTGCACCTGGCAGTAAATTTACTCCTTTGGAGTTTGTTTAAAAGAAGAAGAATCAAATTTGTAAAGCAAGAAACATGAAGAAACTCTTAAATAATTATAAATTTTGATAGTTTTACAAGTAAATAAGTATAGCCACATTTACAGAATAAACCGTCTTGTTTATTTATCAACTCCCTATACCCATTTTTAATTTTTTTTTTTTTTTTTTTTTAAGTTTATAAGAGTGATAGTAAGTGTGTAGTTTTGTTCAGTTGACAAAATGGACTTGAGGTGGCAACATCCATTTTCAGCCATAGTGGCCGGACCTTCTGGCTCGGGGAAATCATATTTTGTAGCCAGATTTATTAAGTATTTGGATTTTATGTGTGATACAAAGTTCAATAATATTTACTGGCATCATTCCCCGGGTTTAAATCCTGGTGTAAGTGATAGTGGTAATGTGCAATATAGGGAAGGGTTACCAAATATGGAGGACTTTGATGGTACACCCACTTTGGTAATTGTTGATGATATGATGCGTGAATCATCAGCCACCTCAGGATCCAATACAATAGTGGACTTGTTTACTAAGGGCTCTCACCATAGGAACTTGAGTGTATTTTTTATAACACAAAACATTTTCCACCAAGGACGAGGGCAAAGAGACATTTCACTAAATGCTCATTATATAGTGCTTTTTAAAAATCCAAGAGACCGGGCTCAAATAAAACATTTAGCCCGACAAGTGTATCCGGAAAATACAAGGTTTATTGAAGAAGCGTATGCTGATGCTACACGTACTCCGCATGGTTATTTGTTGTTGGATTTAAAACAGTCCACACCAGACGAGGTGCGTATACGTACGGGTATATTACCTGATGAAAAACAACAATATGTTTATCAACCGAAAAAGTATAAATAAAAGGTGTACACTAGAGACCAGTCACTCAGTCGTAATGTCACAGTGTGTGAAGAAAGACGCTGCTCTGTTAACGGCACTGATACACGCTACACCGAAGGAACGTAAAGCACTGTTGAAGGTTTGTGACGTCAGTCGTATCAGATCAGTGTGCGAGTGCGCATACAACTTGTTACGTGGTAATATCCAGTTAACAGACAAACAAAAACGACAATTGCGTAAACATAAAAAGGTGCTCAGACGTCTAGTGAAACGTGGTGAGAATTGGGGCAAGAAACGTAAATATCTTGTACAACACGGTGGTGGATTTCTATTACCACTGTTATTAAGTACTGTATTACAAACAGTTCTTAATAGTGCAATTAGTTAGAGTGAAAAATGGATAGTCCCAACTTGGAACATTCGAAAAAAATGCTTATTGTGCCACAAGAGCTAATTGAGCGAATGCGTAGTGAGCCCATGCCTGTAGCTACTGTCCCACAATCAAAACTTACTCGTTCATCCATGGTTAACACTAATAGTTTGGATGTTGAAATGCATCGAATATTACAAGACAAAACATTGGATGATAGTGAAAAGTGGAAACAGTATCAACAAGTATTGCAGAGATTTTTATATTTTAGCTCACAAAAACGTAACCCTATCTCTTTACCAATGATACAAGAAGAGGATAATGAGGATGATATTGTACAAACATTTCCTGCCACGTATCAAAAGGATGTACGCAACTTGTTAAGATTTATAAAACGTAACAAACAGATAATCACATGGGACCCTGATGGTACGGTTATTGTTCATAACACTAGAATACCTGGTTCGAACATTATTGATGTGTTACATGCAATTGTACGAGTGCGAAGACTGGAAAATGTACCTACAGGCTGGCATGAAGTATTGGATGCATTAAATGATATGAACGTACCGACCGAGTACATAAGCAATGCACAAGCTCGACAGTATATTGGTCGTGAACCATATTTGGAAGAAGGTTTGGTTACACCTTCACCATCAAGACAGCATACTCCTTCAACACCACACCACTCGTTATATTATCCGCCATCACCGAGCCCAACGCCAATAGCCCATAGATTAAGGTCAAGGACAGGAGCACGAAGAGGAAAACCTTTACAGTGGGATGCATTCACTATAGATTAAAATGTATAAGTATAGGTGTACTTGGTATGTGATAGTCATTTACACTATAGTCATGAACAGTGATGGAAGAGAAAGTGTATTATGATCCTGCAAACCCAGGCTCGTTTGGTGGTATTAGCCCACTTGTCAGAGCATTACGTCGAAGTAAGAAGAAAAAGAACAAAACAAAACGACAAGTTATCGAATGGTTACGCACCCAAGACACCTATACATTACACAAACCTGTTCGAAAACGATTTCCACGTAACAGATATGTTGTGTTTGGACCGAATGAATTATGGCAAGCTGACCTGAATGATATGCGAGGACTTAGTTCATATAATGATGGCTACAATTACTTGCTAACAGTGATTGATGTGTTTAGTAAGCGGTTATATGTGGAACCATTAAAACGTAAGAGCGGTGAAGAAGTGGCAGCAGCATTCGAACGAATTTTTAACAGTCCTTACACTGTACCACCATGTTGTTTACAAACTGACAAAGGAACAGAGTTTATAGGTTCAAAAGTGAACCGTGTGTTTAGAGATTATCATGTGAAATATGTCACTACACAAAACCCCGATGTTAAAGCGGCTGTTGTCGAACGAGTCAATCGCACACTGAAAACACGTATGTGGCGATATTTAACATATAAAAACACATTTCGTTATATCGATGTGTTGGATGAATTGGTTGATGCTTACAATAACAGTGCACACCGAAGTTTGGGTAATGGTTTATGTCCGATGGACGTTGTGAAAGCAAACAAAAGTACAGTGTACCAAGTATGGAGTCATATGTACAAAGACAGCTCATTACCAAAACGTAAAAAACCAAAGTTCAAACCGGGTGATACAGTGCGTATTGCTAAAGAGAAAGGTACATTTGCAAAAGGCTACGAGACCAATTGGAGTAAAGAATTTTTTGTTATTGATCGAGAATATGGATCACAACCACTACCATTGTATATAATAAGGGACTTGAATGGTAAACCCTTAGTCGGTCGTTTCTATGAACATGAGCTACAAAAGGTGACAATAGGACCGGATCGATTGTACCAAATTGATAAAATACTTGACACTAAGGGTAGAGGTCGCAGTAAGCGTTACCTCGTCAAGTGGGTAGGTTACGGAGACGAATTTAATTCTTGGATACCTGCATCTGAAGTGAAACAAATAACCTAACCTAACCTAACCGTCATGTCACTGTCTAGACATAATCAGTTTTATTTGACACTGCCTAGCAATAGTTCGATGGACTACTATCCGAACAATACAGTGACTCATTATGTGACACATTTTCCATCAACAATACATTTGCCTGGTGGTGACGGAGCAGATTGGGAAATAGCACTAGTTGAAGCACACTATCCATGCTCGTTTTTAACAGTTGGTAATGATGCTAACATATATATTTACACAAAACCAACTGCTGAAATTGAAGATAATGAAGTTACTAATACAAATTTGACTGTAGCTAAAGTGGAGTCTGGCAATTACAAAGATATTAATGAATTGCTAGCAGCAATTAACGGGAATACAAAACTTAAACTTAACAGTATTGAGTTCGAGTATGATAGTGATACAAAAAAGGTTGAATTGATTACAATGACAGATACACTAACACAACTTGAACTTAGCCCCACTTTAGCGTTACAGTTAGGATATGATGTAAATAATGTGGATGTGAAAAGACATAGGAAAGCTACAAGACCACCAAACTTATTAGCTGGCATTCCAGCAGACATTTATGTCTATTGTGACCTTGTAGAACCGCAATTAGTGGGTGACACTGTAGCACCACTGTTAAAAATAGTCAACATTGACACCACTGACTATAAATACGGGTCTCATAAGGTTGTGCATTTCACTTCACCGCACTACATGCCTGTCATAAAGAGCTCGTTCGAGAGTGTGGAAATTGATTTAAGGGACGACAAAGGTCATCACTTGCCATTCGAGTTCGGTACTACGTACATGAAACTTCACCTCCGCAGAGTACCAGCAGTTACAACAGTATAATGAATCTTAACGATCCCTACCTCAAATACTACCGTGATCAACAACTTGGCGGTAGTAGTGGTATTGTATCAGTGTATAGAGGCGCACCGTATCAACGTGGACATGGGATTGGAAGTTTTCTTGGTGGACTTGTTCGTTCAGTCATACCATTAATCAAGTCAGGTGCAACTGCTGTGGGCAAGGAGGCATTACGTTCAGGTGTTGGGTTTCTCAGTGATATAGCTGATGGTACTATGAACCCACGAAATGCAGCGAATGAACGTCTTAAACAATTTACTGGTGGACTTAAACGTCGAGCTGACGACAAACTGGAACGCGTGCTTCGCGGTGGCGGCAGTGGTGTCTATAAGAAGAGGCGCATCACACGTGTCACACCACAGTCTTTGACGAAACTCCTTCGAGCACGGACGTCTCCAGCGAGGAAACGTAAGCTACGCAAATCATCAGTGACTAAACGAAAGTTACGTAAACGAGTGACACGTAAAGTAAAGCGGCGTGTGCAACATAAGAAAAAGCGGAAGACAACTAGTTCATCGAGAAGACAAATTGATATTTTCTCTTAAACACCATGTCATTTATTCACCAGAAATCATGCGAATGTACAAAGACGGAATTAGACTTATTCTCGCTACCACCGACACAGACCAGCATTGACAGTGGTAAATGGGTGCAATATAAACCCATATCGTCATTGACGGATGACTCACCTATTGAATTTGTCATACCCGGACATGGTGATGAATATACGGACTTATCACAAACATTATTACACGTACAAGCCACTATTGTCAAAGAAGATGGAACAAAATTTACAGCTGCCGATGCGATTAAGGAATTTGGTCCGGTTAATAACTGGTTACATTCGCTATTTAGCCAAGTGGATTTACACTTGAATAATAAACTAGTGTCACCGCAAAACAATACCTACGCCTATCGTGCGTATTTGGAAAACCTTTTAAACTACGGACATGATGCTAAAAAGTCACACATGACAAGTGTGTTATTCTACAAAGATGACTCTAATAACATGGATAATTGTAAAGAAGAAAATGAAGGACTAGTACAACGACGAAAATTTACTGAAAAGAGTCACTATGCAGACATGATCGGTCATCTACACATTGACTTGTGCAATCAGAACAAGTTCATGTTAAACGGTGTAGAGATGCGTTTACGTTTGATCAGATCGAGGAACGCATTTGCCATCATGTCGGACAATAACACAACATATAAAGTACATATCAAAGAGACAAATCTGTTTGTTCGTCGTTGTAAAATCAATCCGAGCGTACTGTTGGCACATAGTAAAACACTCGAGAGTGGTACTGCCAAATATCCGATCACACGTGTTGAAGTGAAATCAATCACATTACCCGCTGGCATACTGAGCAAAACATTGGACAGTGTGTACTTGGGTCAGTTACCAAAACGTGTAATTGTCGGCATGATTACTAATCAAGCATTCAACGGAGATTACAAGAAAAATCCATTTAATTTCCAACATTTCAAGATGAATTATTTCGCACTGTACTTGGATGGTGAACAAGTGCCGATGAAAGCATTACAGCCAGTGTTTGGTAATGATACGGATGTTGCCTATGCGCTATCGTATCACACACTGTTCAGCGGTACCGGAATACATTTTGACAATAGCGGTAATGATATCAGCAGACAAGATTTCGAAAAAGGTTATTGTCTGTTAGCGTTTGACTTAACACCTGACTTGAGCGCTAACGAGTCCAGCCATTGGAACCTGGTACGCAATGGAAATCTACGCATCGAGATTGGATTCAGCGAAGCATTGACCGAATCAGTCAACATTATTGTCTATGCAGAACTGGACAATGTCATTGAGATTGATCGACATCGTAACGTATCGGTGGACTATGCCGGCTAAATGTATAAAGCACAGTCAACTAGTGCATTACAGCCAGTACATCACTGACAGTGTTATAATAAACATGTCGGCAGAACATCAATTGTGTCAGTCGTCTGTGGTGTTGGATTTACAATGTTTCAAAGACAACAGTAATTATTATATAGTAAAAGAAGTCAGTGTTATTGATGTGTGTACTGGAACACTACTGATTCACCACATTGCTCGTCCACCGTTTGATCGTGACTTTTTGTCTGAAGAAAAACTTCGAGAAAGTTACTGGTTAACCAAACACTGTCACGGTATTGACTGGAATCATGGTGATATATCGTACCATGTATTGATTGATAAACTATGTACATGTCTCAATAACCAATCAGTTGTGTACGTAAAAGGATCGGAAAAGAAACAATATACCATGAAACATCTTATAACAAACAATGACAAAGTGCTAGTAGTTGACATGGGTGATATTGGATGCGGATCATTGTCCACCATTGGCAATCTATTGTCCACCAATACGATACGTTGCGGTCAGCATAAAAGTGTACAACACCGTTGTGCTTTGGTCAATTGCACACTGCTACGTGGCTGGCTACTACTAACAGCTAAAGAGTCACATTGTGGAACGTGTTATTGTTGCTGTCCTCATCGCCACAACAACGAACAAAACCGCAAAAAGACTACAACGACTAAATCAGTGTATACCAGCTTGGATCTGACTACAGTTTCACAAGAATGAATACCACAACTATAAGAAAATATTTACTACAATTACCGAATGTACAACATGTCGGAGTGTTTGCATCAGATCGTCTACCGAGACATATTGCTCCGTCATCTGCATTAGTGGTAAACACCCAACCGCATACACATAGTGGAGAACATTGGGTGGTATTCTACAGAGCTGGAGGACAAGATACCAGCAACAATAACAGTTATGTTGTTGAATATTTCGACAGTTTTGGCAGACCTCCGTATCATGGCGATTTTCAACAATTTCTGAGACGTAACATCAATGGCCATATGTTGCATTACACCTACAACAAGTACCGTCTACAAGGCTTGGATACTTCGGTTTGCGGCCACTACTGTCTGACCTACCTGTACTGCCGTACCAACTATGACATGAAGATGAATGATTTTGTCCAACTCTTCGGTGACTCCACTGCTGAGAATGATATGCTGGTCCAGATGCTCTTCGCAGAATTCTACATCTAATTTTTATATAACCTTTATTGATAGGTATAAGGTCGATTGGAAAAATAAAATAATAATAATTACTACATTGACTTATTATTATACCTTATTCCATGTAGAATAAGAAAAAAGTGGGAAGAAAAAACCCGAGTGTGATGATAAATCATTTTATTGATCACTTTATTAAATCACACACTAATAATGCAGTAATATGCTAACAATTGTTTTTGGGGGTTTCCCCCCGAGCGGGCTCCCACACACCCCTACACCCGCTCCGATCCACCCACTCGCGCACTGTTTTGGGTAACCTCCATTCGCGCACAAACACTCGCGTGCAGCACAACTCGCGCACTGTCCCCACGGTGAAGTCACGCACTGTCAAAGTTTGGAGGTTACCCATTCGCGTGCAGTACAACTCGCGCACTGTCCCCACGAAGTAGTTCGCGCACTGTCACAGTTTGGGGTTACCCACTCGCGCACACTGTCCGTTAGCCACTACAGGTCCTCATCTTCAGCATCGAGTAGGTCGACGAGGGTGCGTAGGTTTTCCTCGTTCGAACCTACACTACCGCTGTCATCACCGCCACCATCACCCATGTCAGGGATGTCTTTATGGCCCCACGGCAAAGTATGTACACCGTCCGGTAAGATGTACCGTTTATCGTCCGTGGAGCTTAAAGAAATTTTTTCAACCTGCACGGTATAAACGCGGTGATGTCGCGACTGGAAACGCGTATTCACAGTTCGCTTAATCACTCCGTGTAAGAGGCACTCGCGGTAGTCGTCCGGGGTTAAAACGTTCTTCACTACGCCCCTATCAACACCTTTCGCCTTCTTAACGGTTTTTACACGTTTTGGTGGCGATGGTCCATCATTGGCCGCGGTCTCGCTGTTTTCACTGTTCTCTTCATCGTCGCAAATGTCCAAGAAGTACAGCTTAGACCGCAAGCCTAGGTACTCCAACAGCGGTAGCCCGTTGCACTCGTCCTTGAACTTGCCAAGGACTTTGGCGTTGGTCATGCTGAAGCAGTCATGAGTCCTCGGGTAGGAACTGGTGTCAAAGTCGTCAAGGTGTTCCTTCATTTCCTTGTAGAAGTCGTTGCTGATGATGGACAGGATAAAACTATCTGTATCCATATAGTCGACTTCTAGCCTATCCTTATACTTCCGTTTCATCCTCGCTAAGAAGTCATACATCAACCACTTTGATATGTCAAGCACGCACATGCCGACATAGATTGGCTTGTCGAGCACTATGCGGATCTTGGCCATGTGCATGAGTGTGACGTTGTTCCCATAGTATGTCCTGTCCAAGAAGTTTGGTTTTACCACCAGCTTGCTGAAGCGTTGTTTGTTGACCACCAGTTCCATGTTGAGTCGCTTCCTCACATTCTCGATTGTCTTGCCGAAGACCGCGTTGTTCATAAGTTTGAAAAAGTCCTGTTCAAACTTGGTCTTGGCAAGTTTCCGCAGCTCCGTGTTCTTCTGGATGTACGGCGCCAGCCAACAAGACTGACGGAAACGAACAACACGATGAATGCGAGTCAGCTCTAACTCGTTCTGCAGGGCCTGTTGGAGGACTCTGTAGTGGCAAATGTATCGTTCCTTATCGTATAATGTAGTCATCAGCTTCGGGAATTTACCTGTCGGCGGGCGGCGGGTTTCGCAACAGTATGGTAAATCTTTATGAAGATCGTGCAGCCGTTCAGGATAATGTAAGTCCACCTCCAACACGTACCCGAACTCACCGTACGGATCAAGTGACGCAATGTCCAAGTCTTGTATTTCCTGTTCGGAGAGCCATTCAAATTGTCCTGTAGGCAAAGGTTCCGACATGGCCCATCCGTACAGGTTATTCGCGTCGAAGTACATTAGGTAACGTGATGGTTCATCGGCTACACGATCTTCTGTGCGGCACCGGTCGTGATTCGCCTTTGCATGACGCGTAATTGCCTGGGAGATACCTCCCCTGATGCCCTGTTCAAAAAACATAAACATATCAAAGTCCCGCACTGTGTCTAGTTTCACATCTGTCAACTTTAACATTACATCCCACGCGTAGGAGGGCAGGGTGAGGTAATGCGCCGGGTCAAGTCCGTATTGCTGCAGGGACGTAACACGAAATTGTTCGAAAATGTCTGTCAGTAGAGCTACGTCACACTGCAGATACACCGACGCATAATCTCCCAGGGTCGCGCACTGGAAGGTGTCCCATACGTTTCGTGCATGTTGATAGTCCGTGTCCGAGATGTGCTCGAGTGTGAGGTCATTATAGAATGCCTCCTTGGGCGGAAGGTCCGTGGTTGACCCCAACACTTCGAGCGACGTTACAAAGTTGTATGGGAACACCCCCTTTCGTCGCACAAGGTCGAATTTCGCCGGGTCGGGGAACGCTTTCTTCGTCTCGACGAGTTGCTCCGGTGGTAAAGCTGCTGCAAGGCTGGCAAGGCTCGAAGAAAGGAACTTGTACGAGTCAACAAATCGTACTCGGATTACAAGTCCTCTCTTCTTCCGCTGCTTCTTCTGCTGCTGCTGCGCCGGCTCCGATGATGTAGAAGGCTGTGGCGGCTGCTGCACTGAAGTTGAAGGCTGTGGCGACGACGGGCGGTTCGAAGGCTGCTGCTGCTGACGTCGCCGTCGTCGTCGTCTCGCTGCAGTGGGTGCCTCGCCGATGACCTCGTCGTAGACGAATTTCTTTGTGAAGGATATGTATCGTTCCTCCGTATGGGCGACAACCTCAACGCTACCAGGATCCACTGCCAACTCGCGCACAATGAAGTGTCCATCATAGTTGGATAGGTTATGAAAATACACATTGATGATTTGTTGTTCCCGATAGCGGAGATTGCACGACCGGTGTGCCGCACCGCGGTATTCGTACGGAGCCGCGTGGTTGTGGTCGCGCACTTTCACGTCCTTGCTACCGTCAACGAACTGTTTACCGCACAAGTAACACACTGTGGCAGCACGAAACTCTGCCCACTCCGATGGCGAAAGCGTAGCACGAAGGTTCCTGTCATTGAAGAGGAGTTCTTTGATGCGTCTCACATCTTCCTTCAGGCGGTGCATGAAGACCCTAGATGCATCGTCACCGAAGTATGTCACCGTCTTGCACGCTTCCCCACGGTTGTCATGGACATGGTAGCAGAAGGCATACGGGACATGGATGCGAGACGCTGTACCTCCAGCCGGATGCTCGTCGTTGGACACCTCCGATGCAGGCTGCAAAGCACACTCGAAGTCCGCATAGATGGCGAAGCGGTCCTTCCTGCTGAACTCCGGGTGGCTAAACTGGATGGTCTTCTTCGCAGCGAGGTCCATGCGAAGCGGCACCTCCACTCCGCAGTACCGTCGATGCTGCTCCAGTCTTGTCTTACCGTCCAAGCCGAGTTTGTTTTCGCGATCATCGAAGTGTGCGAAACACCGCTTACATACATACAGTTTTTGCTCATGTCGTGTCAGCTGCGGCCTGACGAGACGGCTCAAGTCCCTAATCCAGCAGTAATGTGCATTGCCGTCTTTAGTCAGGTACAGCAAATCTGTATGATCTGCCATTTCCCGCCGACAGGTACGAAGCGGATACACAGTGTACCGGGAACACCCTAGCGCTTCTATATACATAACCTCGAGTGCATAAACATTCACACTAACATTAGGATTGTTTCGTTCAAACCGTGCAATGTCTTTAGGTGCAACGGGGAACTTGAGTCCTTCAAAATTGTAGCGGGCAAACAAGGCCTGCGGGTAAGACTCCGGCCGCTCGGGGTGTGACACAACGAACTTGCTCAGCATAGCGTAGGCGAAGCACTTGTCGTCCTTGTTAAACACATTCACTACACTTCGCGTACCCGCGAGCGATTTGGGCAGTGAAATATGTCGCGCTCCACCGCCCAATGGACTATACCTGTTTATTCGCACTTCCAAGTTCGTCACGCGCAGGTATGTCCAACCAGAGCCTACCATTTCGCATTGCTCCTTCTCATGCACGAGCTTTTCAAAGGATAGTTCAACAAATTTTTCAAAGTCGCTCGTGCTATCGAGAGGAGCATTTTTGGTCTTGAATGCCCGCTTACACTTATTCTCACCGGTAATATCAACAAACTCGCACTCGAGGAACAAGTTCACTTTAATATTAGGGTGTTCCTCGATCGCGTTCCTTAACAATCTAACTAAATGGCACCTTAAGTCTCTCATCACCTCGGGGATTGTTCTGAGTGTCGGCATAGGCTCCTTCAGCGCGAATGTTTGGAGCCTATTGCCGAACCCGACCTCCACACGCACAAAGGTCGGGCCGTCGTCGTCGGCGACACTCACCACGCGAGGCTGAGGCTCTGAAGACGGTGCCGGCTGCGGTGACTCCTCTTCAGGCTGAGGCTCCGAAGAAGAAGGTCCCGGTGAAGTCACTGAAGAAGGTCCCGGCGAAGGCTCTGAAGACGGTCCCGGCTGCGGTGACTCCTCTTCAGGCTGTGCCGACTCCTCCAGCTGCTGCGGGTGCGGACGCTTCACCCCTGGCCGGGAAGCTGAGAAAGACACTGACGGGCCCCACTCTGCTTCCCTCTTCACGGGGCAGTGAAACTCCTCATGCGCCGCATGGTTCCCACGCCGAGAGAATTGCCGTCCACAATACTGGCAGCGGAAGTTCCTCTCGACGTCCGGGTCATGCTGCTCCCGCATATGCTGCTGGAGGTTCTTCTCCAGTGTAAAAGAGGTGCTACACACTCCACAGACGAAGCGAGGCTCTGGTGGAGGCGGCTGCACCCCTGTAGATCGCTGTTGGTGTCCCACTGACGACTTGTGCTTTTTCATCAAGTCCCTACGAGTAGTGGAGTAGCCGCAAAGCACACAGTCCAGCTTCGGAGCATTGTGCTCCGCCTGATGACGGCGATGTGCATCCCGGCTCTTGTAGGACTTGCCGCAGACGTCGCAGTGGAACTCCATCCTGAAATCACAAAACAAGCCTCGCTGTACGTAGAAACCTATGCGACATGACACTGTCTCTACATTGTCTCGATGCAGACTGAACACTTTCATAAGAACTTATGCTATTTATTAATTTCTATCATGCACACAAGTTTGTAAAATCCGTGAACTGACCCGAGTTTGACCTGAGCCCAACACTGTATAGTAGTAGTTGTTTAACTACAATTTTGACAAAACATATCCAATCTATACAGTGTCTAGCCGCCCCCCGGTTATATGCCAGCCGGATTGTACAAACTTAACTTAAAACTATCATGCAACTATAATACAAGAACAGCATTTAAAAGTCTGAAAATTTGTACAAGTCCTGAATCTATTTTAGAAGGGGGGGGGGGTGTCAGGTCTATTTTTGACTCGGGGGGGGGGGTCAGGTCAGGTCTATTTTTGGCTCGGGGGGGGGGGGGGTCAGGTCAGGTCTATTTTTGGCTCGGGGGGGGGGGTCAGGTCAGGTCTATTTTTGGCTCGGGGGGGGGGGGGTCAGGTCAGGTCTATTTTTGGCTCGGGGGGGGGGGGGGGTCAGGGCTAATTATAACCATGGAGGTCAATGATCTCTAAGTCATTTACTACTTTACAACTAAATCCTTTAATAAATTCTTTTAATCATTATGACAACTATCATTAAAACTGAAAGGTCATTTATGAAACTTTAAAACTCAATTAAGTTAAAAGTGATTTTCAAAAAAAAAAAATAAATAAATAAATAAAATAAAATCAAAATAAAAATAAATTATTATTTCATTTTTAAACTTTAAGTTTTCATATTTTTCTTCAATTTACGTCAAATTACTTTGTGAAACATATGAAAGTTAAATTAAGCTAATCTGTAGTTATTCAAAATTAATATCATCCTTCACACATTTATAAGCCACATTTAAAGTTTAGAATTAAAATTTATAATAAAAGAAAAAAATCAATTAAAATAAATAATGTAATAACTTACTCAGTGATTGAAGAAATAAAGATGATGTAGCACTGGGTGTTGTGACACAAAGAGTATACAGATCACTGACAGCACAGAGCACACGCGCACTTGCTAACTGATCGTTGCAAACTCCCAAACTAAACTGAGCTAGAAACGGTGAGGTCTTTATACGGTGAAAGCAGGTCTACGTGACCGGACGGTCATTGTCCAGAAGTTTCTAGATTTCCAGCTATAAGCAGAACCAACAAGACATTGTTCCCTTAATACCTGCTAATAGCCCCAGCTTTCTATTTCCACCAGTAAAAGCATTGATTATAGTTCCGCTAATGGGTCTACTTTCGATAATCCTGTCAGCCCCAACTTTCTAATTCCACCAGTAAACTGGTGGTTTCTAATTCCACAGCACTGATTATAGTCTCGCTAATGGGTCTACTTTCGATAATCCTGTCATTGCCCTAATCATGTCAATGACCTGACTGGTATGGGGGGGGGGTCTTTTTTTTTCTTTTTGAGGTTAGTGGTCGGGGGGGGGGGGGTCTTTTTTTTTCTTTTTGAGGTTAGTGGTCGGGGGGGGGGGGCAATCTAAGGTTGAAAGGTCATTGACCTCTATGACGTCACCAAAAAGTGAAAGTTAGGTTTTTTTTTTTTTTTTTTTTTTTTTTTTTTTGAAAACTTTTTTTTTTTTTTTTAGGTTAGCTATTTTTAGAAATCTATTTTTAGCCGGGGGGGGGGGGGTCACAGAGGTCAATGACCTTTCCTGATGCAGCTGAACAAGCAGCTGTTATATATCTTATTTCTAAGTCATTTTAAGGCTTAGGTGGCCTTTAAAAAGGCCGTTTTTCGCTGAGAGGGTGGAGGTGAAAAGATTTTACAGGGTAATAAACTTTTTATTTTTTTCGCCAATAAATTTCTATTTCATGAAGGTAGTACTGTTCTGCTCCCCATGGTTTCCATCGTTCCTCTTCTTCAATGTTATACTCTTCCTTTAAATGTTTCTTATTACATGCCTCTTCTATTTCCCTGAAGTTAGCACCAGGTTGAGACTGATACACAGACCAAGCAACTTCATATCGCTCCATGAGTTTCTGTCTAAAGTAAAACAGGTTGTCAAATATACACGGAACATTGTCTTGAAGTAAAAAGTGACCCTCAAGAAATTCAATCTCATCCGGTGTTAAGTTAAGCGGATTGATCCAATTCCTGTTGCTGATGTAGTTGTTCTGCTGATCCTGTTGCTGTTGCTCCTCTTCCACCTCCATCCTCTCAGCTTCAGCACAAACTCTCGCCAACTCTTCATCATTGATCTCACAGTCCCAGTAGTCACAGTCCATACTTGTCAAATTCCCAACCTAAACTGAAGACGGTACGGTGAAAGCTAGGACAGCCCTGTGCCAACAATAGCCGAGTCATTAACTTTCCATAACGGTCCTGTCAATCAAGATTTAAATTCCAGGTCTCAGCAGGGTGGTAGTCTATGTCGCGACGGGGGGGGGGGGGATGAAAGGTCAATGACCTCTATGACGTCACCAAAAAGTGAAAGTTAGGTTTTTTTTTTTTTTTTTTTTTTTGTTTTTTAGAAAACTTTTTTTTTTTTTTTTTTTTTAGGTTAGCTATTTTTAGAAATCTATTTTTAGCCGGGGGGGGGGGGGGTTTGAAAGGTCGATGACCTCTATGACGTCACCAAAAAGTGAAAGTTAGGTTTTTTTTTTTTTTTTTTTTTTTTTTTTTGAAAACTTTTTTTTTTTTTTTTTAGGTTAGCTATTTTTAGAAATCTATTTTTAGCCGGGGGGGGGGGGGTTCTATTTTTAGACCGACCACTACCACCCTGCTGGGGTTGAACCTACCAATACCCCCTACTCCTGTTCTTTATTAGAGTTAAAAATGTACTTTATATTATTTCGCCTTCATCAGTGTTGAGGTAACCAATAGCCTAACTCCTAAAATTAATTTAGTATATTAAAATTCAATAGGTATGTATTTTCATATGTAACAATTTTAATACTTTTTATTGTTTCTTCCTGCTTTAAAGGATTCAGAATTTTAATTTAAGTAGCATTCAGAGTAATGGCGATTCAAACAATACTTTTTTGGAATCGACTAAATGATTAAATTTTAAATAGATCACGTATTGCAGAGATGAATTAGTAGAAAAGCAATTTAAATTCATATATATTCAAGTTACAATTATGTTTACCACGCAAAGCAGTGAATTATAAATAAAATTCTACTCCTAAATATATATTGACATACTATAACAAAATTTAAGAATAACTTATGCACTTAGTTTTTTCTTGAGAAGTTTAAAATCTGTTTAAATATGTTTCAACAAGTTACTTTAGTTTCAAAGACCTTATTAGTTGTATCTTCCATTAATTCACTTCCATATTTTTGCAATTATTTATATTTACTTATTTGGACCATAAGGCACAGGTAGCTTGATAATAAAGTCGTAAACCAAAAGAAACATGATTAATAAGATTGTAAATATGGAATAGTTTGTCCCGTTCGTCCTGAGAGGCCAGTTTGAGTCAATTCTTGAGGTTTTAGGACATACGAGGACTGAAGTATGTTTACCTGCATCAGTAAAAATGTTATATAGAAACATAATGTACTACATGATAAAGCCTCGTGGCTTGCAAATGAGCCTGCAAGGAAAAGAGAAGAACTGGCAATTTAGTGGGTGACAGTGTGATAATGGTAAGCTGGTATCTAAAGTACGGAAGATAACAGCACTTCGTCCATAAACTCTTATCAGTCATCTGTTGGGCGGGCCGCCAATCAGTTTGGCTTATGACTTTGCCCACATAACATCATCACCCTCCCCGACCGCAAACAATCATCCATCCTGTATCCTTCGTTAAGACTGTAGTATTTTTTTATTACCGAGGAAGAGTTGCTTCGCAAATGTTCGCTTGCGCAACATTATCTCTCGCGTGGTCGTGGATAAAACTTATAAATCGCTTTTTAAAAACCACGTTGATTTCCAATTATGTTTATGCTGAGCAGACAAAGACAGTGAGAAAACTAGTTGAAAATCAGAAAGTTCGTTTACTAGGTTTCTGAGATAAGAAAAGTTTTGGCATTAGGAATTCTAATTTAATTATTTAATCTATAATCCTTTTAAGTTTTTCTTTCCTTTTATATGTGAACAATGTAATTATTATCTATTGTGGTTTTTAAGAATTTTAAATTAAATGCAATTGAAATTATTGCGTCTTATGATTTGCTATGTTGGTTATGGAATTACAACAACTATAAACAATGAATTGCAGACACATGCGTTATTGGAGCAATGATTAAAAACTAAACCCAAATAATTTCTGGTCGGATTACGATCAGTAGGAGATCCCTAGTGTAATTTAATATGTGAGAAAATTTTGAATTAATGGATTGACCGAAACATAACATTACGCCCTGCTATTTGACGTTCCACATAACACATTCAAAATATCATTGAATACTTTGAATGGGACGTGTTTCAAAAAATTGACCGTAAACTTTATATTCCTATATATGGTACGTTTTATTTCATTTGTATGCTTTAAACAGCAGTTTTGGCAGTTGCGAATGACTTGGCGTCGTTTCCTTTCTATTTACCATATTTAGATTGAACTTTGCTAAACTTTCTTTGATATAAAATTTAAACTTCTTAAACATTGCTTGTCCTATTAAAAACTACTTTCTTTTATATCGTATAATATTACACAATGGCAAGTGTAACTGATTGATAAGGCAGCATATGTCTAGTTTGTATTTCCTGCCAGTTCGTAATTTAACTAAGCTCAAAGCTCAACCACGTTATCAAACTGTAAATTATATATACTGTATGCATTCCTCATTTAGGTTTATGAAAATAAGTTTACTGATTAATACAACTGATGATTATCTAAAAGGGAAAAAACGAACTCTTACTTTATTTTTGCCTTTTCTGTGACTTAATATCGAACGAAATATTTTTGTAGACACGGTTAAAGGAACGCTACATTTTCTACGATTAAAGCAGCACAAAAAGGGAAGTTAGACAAATTGCCACTAATTATTTCCCAGAACAACTTGTCGAAAGTTGACGGTTATAGAGAACTGACACACATTTTCTCATTTTTTACCTTGATTAATGAAGTCTCTTTACTACGTTAATAAGGTCTTTAAGGTTAATAAGGTACGGAATATTTTCTTTTATTCTACAAAGCAACATTGTCTTTTACAATTGTAACAATGCTTACATCCTATCATCCTGGTTTGAAATGAAGTTAAGAATTTATTTTTAAAATAAACTAAAGATAATGTGACGCCATTATCAACGTGTGTTTTACTGACCCAAATGGCATTTTTATACATTTATAATAGACGTTAACGTTAACATGATAAGTAAATATATTTTTAGGGTAGTAGTATTAAAAATGTAATTTATAATAGACAACGTAGAACTGTTAACATGATAAGTAAATAGACTTTTAGGGTAGTAGTATTAATAATGTAATTTATAACAGATAGCGCAGAACTGTTAATATGATGAGTAAATAGATTTTTAGGGTAGTAGTATTAATAATGTATTATGAAAACTATATAACTAATTACTGAAAAAAAACTTTAGTTGGAGTAAGGTAAACTACAAAAATGTTACAAATATCGAATGCGAGCAGGTATTTCAAGTCGAGTTGAAAAAGAAGAAAAACTCGTCGGAAACAAGAACTTGTAGCCTAATGGCGAGAAATAGCCAGATAGATAAGACGTGTACGAAATGGCCAATGTGTGAGGTCGGAATCGCTTACAATAAGCTCTAGTTTCTTTTTCTTGGATAAAGTTACATTTTTTTAAACATGTTTAATATTTTGCGTCCATATTTTAAATAGTAACTTCAATAAACGACTCTCTTTAGATTTCAGATGTTCGTTTTTATAAAAATTGTTATTAATAGTTTTTTTATTTTATTTCCCAATGAATTTATTTGGGGGAATCTACTATAAATTTGTTGAATACCACTCACCCATAATAGTAAAGCCCATACTACTTGACCCTCCTTACTACTTGACAGTACCTTAAGGCTATGCTCTATTGTACCTCAAAGTTTCAATGTTAAACTATAGGGAAACTTATGAAGTTGTCTTGGCCATCTAATGGAGAATGATAAACTAAATCATGAATCTAAGGAAGTTTTCCAGTTTTTCCACGTATGAACCCGGGTTTATCAACTAGTTTCCTATAATTTACTCATTACGAACATGTCCTTGTCCTTCATTATTGATGGACGTGTATTTTAGCCATTGACTATCAGCACCATCCAGTCTTCTGTTACTAAATCACTAAATTCTCTGCTGCTTTACCTGTAACAAATGGTGTGAAGAAAAAACTAGCGAAGTGGGAGTATGTGCTACTTTGATATTTTCAAAACTTTACATCACTCCTTTCGGATTATATATAGGAAGCGTATATTGTAGGTGGCTTAGAATACGAATAATCGTTTAATGATGGCCACTGGCTGAAACGCGTTGATCCAACAAAGAAAAATAACTGTTTTATGTGAGTAAAATTGAAGTATTTTTTCAAGATATTAAATGCTGTTAATAATTTTTAAAACGCGTTCCTTCTCTTTCTCAAACACCCATTCATCGAAAATAACGGTGACAATTGTTAAAACTATTTTCCTTAAATTCACAATATTGCCGTTACACTCTCTATGAGTGGGATTGGGTTTTATTTCCCATCAAGCCATCCTTTGAATATACCGTAACTGTTTTATTCCTTAATAACGTAATTGATGAAAGATATAAATATTTGGGAAATTCATATTGTAGTGTACATTCTGCAGGTGGTTTTATGTTTCAAAGTAAACGTCCAATGCAAAGTGGCTGTGAACTGGACGCCGCTGGTCATTTGGTGGTTAATTAATGATCCTATATAATTAATTAGTGGATCAGTCTATACCATGGTAATTGTTGAGAAACACTTACGAAAACAATAGTACAATGTCCTAGCCGAATTGGCGTTGCTACCAGAAAATTTACACACGCTTGGAATAAAAGTATAAAATATGAAATAGCGCGACAGCGAAAGACTAAAAATGGAACTGGAGCTATTAAGTACCAAAGGATAAAGTATATTGCAAGGCGTATACTCGGTCCTCCTGATACGAAGCTATAAGTTTAGATTTACCTTTTTTAACTATATCTTCTTCTTATCGAAGCAACATCAAATGTTTTTATTCTCAAAGAAAAATGTTTTAAAAGAAGCCGCATGTCCAGTACCAATACTACTTTTCTTCCATACTTTAAAAAATAACATATTAGTTTTAAGGAGAGAATTTTGACTGTTGTGCCAGGTGGCGTGACCTAAGAAGTGTCCCCGGACTGACGTCATGAACACCATGCATTAATAATAACGGATTATCATCCACAGGTATTATACACTGCTCGGAGACCGCTTCAAGTCACAGTTGTTAAAGCACGTTTTAAAATAGTCCAACATTGTGGATGTTTTTAAGTAAGCTATTCTTTTTGTTTTACATTTATATCTATCATGATAAGCAAATCTCATACAATTATTATCTAAAATCTTGGTAACAATCATCTCAAAACGGCTTCAGGGATTTCCTTCAAATGCTGAAAATATCAAATTTATGGCTCAAAAACTACGCAGATAAATTGGCCATAGAAAATCTAATTACGTCAAAAAAGTTAATTTGAAAGTTGCCAAATTGATATATTTGACTTATGAGTTGCCACGACAGCAACGAAATAAAGAATTAAGATATAACAAAATTTAATAATGACAGCTATATGGAAACTTAGCCATCTGTCAATAGTTGGCCTAATGATGCTTCAGCGTGTTGACTGAAGACTGCATAGAGTATTAAAAAGAATGTGTAAAAAATTATGATAACTTTTTTAATCCAGTGATGAGATAAACTAGTAAAATATAATATTTATTACCGACTTAGTTTTACCTGTATCGTTTGCAATTTCATTTTATGATATTGTTCAGCACATCTATAAGCATCGAAAACATATAAACATCTATAAGCATTTTCGAAGCATCTAGTAGCACATAGATTATTTTGTGTTTACAGTAAAATCATGAAATTTAATGAATAAACTTTAAAATGTAGTTATGAATTAAAATTAGTAGCCTATTTTAGTATTTTCAAAGTAATGCGAGGGACAACTCTTTTCGACAGCAGTTAAAGCTTAAGCCTTCTTTACAGAAGCAGATTAAAAAGCTGTATTATTATAAACTGTTTATGTATACTATGGTCATTAAATAATAGTGGTAAAACTCATTTATCAAGTATAGTGTTTCAAAAAAGCGTCTATCAGATAATAACAGCATTAATTTTTGTGCTGTCGATTTTTTTCACCACACAATATAACTTCGATTTATAATTATTAAAAGGATTTTGAACCTTATGATGAAACATAATTTTAACTCGGTTCATAGTATGTTTTTATTCGTTGGAATTAGGGAATTTTCTGCTAAGCTCTCAGCTAGATAAGTTCAATGAATTCTCATTCTCATTTTCTCGGCCCATGCAGACCCAAATACACAATTTTAACATACATTTTGTATCAAATAAACATTTAAAAATACACTAATACCCTATAAAATTTTTTTATAATATACTTTTTACGTACGGTACTTCGATAAAAGTATTTTGACTTGCCTGCGCCTTACCAGTATCGTGACCGTAACAAATAGACTAACTACGGCGATTAAGAGTGTTTGTCTTATATAGAATACGGTTTGTTCACGGTAACATGTTGCACGACCTGTTTGTTATACATGCATGTATTAGCGGGGCCGGAATCCCAAACGTTGGGCCCGACACGCTATGCAGACTGCAGAGACGCTGCGGCTGCCAGACCTGGCGATGGCGTGTCGCTGCCACCGGGAAACATCTTGCTATCAAAGGAATAAAATGAATTTGTAAGCGTTTTTAATGTCAGAGAGTGAAAAATAGTTATCTGAAGCCTAGATTATTTCCTTAAAGAAAGTACTATAAAGTTATTGGAAGTTTAGATTATGTCGTCATGTAGCTCTGAAAGCTTATTTTGTAAGGTAGGAAATATTTCGACAGTAATGTATCACCTCAGATTGTAATTGAGTATGGAACTGTCTTAACGGATTATGAAAAATTGACTCTATACAGAACATTATCTTAAACGTTATCCTCAAAGTACTCATTTGTAGATTTTGAAATTCTTTTAATGTTTTTTTCCTCTTGTGGGTTATGTTTAGTTCTAAGTCGTAAGTAGTTTAGTACTTAAAGTAAATATGGTGTCCGATACAGGGACAAACTGAAATAAGAATTTTATAATGATGAAAATAGTAATCTAATCTTACGATTGTTTACTATAACAAATCTAGAGCTAAAACATATCCTAGTCCTAGGATCCAAAAATCTAGACAGTGCATTAACACTAACCAATTTGAACATTTAAAAAGAAGTTAAAATTCCCTTTTCAAAGTGTTGAGAAAACATTTTTCAAACGCAATTGATTAGTTGTATTTTAATTTTTATTATATTTTTAATGATATTTTTTCATAAATAGCATAGTTCATTAATTTATATTCTTTTAAAAATTTCAATTGGAAAGAACCTTCACGATATTTTCTCTAGAAATTTCTCAGAATCAATTCCTAATATTTGGACCACGAAGTGATTTCTGTGTTCACCCAGTCAATACAATTATGTCATTCTGTTTCCAAACACACTGAAAATATTATAAAGAAAAATTCGTATTTGCGATTTGGGTATATATGTTATTATATTTATTTTACATTGTGGGTATGTATTATTTTTTGGGAAAACTCTGCTTTCGCTGATGTATTAAAATTGTTGTGGCACTTGATAAAACCAGTGAAAAATTATTTAGAACCAGGCTAAACTCCATATAGATGCTACTTGAACGCTTCTGAACTTTACTCAGACGTCCAATTAACAACTATTTGAGACACACTCGTACACTCAGATAGCTTTACGATAGCTAAATTACACTTCCACCTTACTGCCTCTTTTTCCCTGTTTATACTTTTCTCTCGCATGAAAATATATACAGCGGAAAGAGTGCCACTTGTTTTTAATTTTAAATTCAATTACTCAATAGCTCATTTGTTAAGTCAAATTGAAAAAAACTTGCATTAGCCATGCCATACATTTATATTAAATGTAAAGAGAGAAATAAAATCATTTCTTTAAAAATGAGTAATACCATATACTTCACACGTTCAAAAGCGACTGTATTCTAAAGTTTTTAAGAACTACATTTGTTATAGAAATACACCACATGTAAATAATGTTCTCTAATTTTTTAGAAAAAATAAATTGGAATTAAAGAAATGGAGTATAGGGTTTCAAATATTCACCTATAAATTAGGTACACACGGTTTTTCTAGTGCAAAGCAATACGAAAATAATCTTAACTTACACCAGGAAAACTTCAGAAATCCGTATATATTTTATAATTTTGCAATAAATATAATATTTAAATTTAATTTGTAATCATAAAAAATGTTATATCCTAAGTCATTTCAGGTAAAAGCATTTATTCGTTACTGTGCACAATCCAGTACTGGATTAGGATTATTTGTTCATAAAGCTATACAAATTAACTTTAACAGTTATTGGCAAGGAGGTTATTGGTTTTACTCCTTGTGTTGGTTGGTTGTAGTCTAAACTGTAGTTAAACCTAACCATTTTGACAATACCGGAGCAGTAGAGACTTAACATAAATCCAAATCGTTGCAGAGGATTCCAATTACTGTGAACTGTTGTAACCCAATCTAATGTTCCTAGTAAATATTTAATGTAAAGAACATAATTACTAGAAGGAAACTTGCGGTAAATTGCATGAAGAGTGTTAAATTTGACTTCACCCACAGTAAACAAAATAATCTTGTTTACTACCAGTGACGCGACTTTGAAAGTGACGCTTACTTTTTAATATAAATTAGCTCGCTCGAGTTCCTCATAACGGCTCGTTTAAGGGAACCCCTTTCAAAACTCATGGTATTTGGTATTTGTATTAATAAGGAAGCTTTAGATTAGTATTTGATGGTACCTCAGGTAATTAACATTGCAATAAATTTATTGATTCACTAGGGCGCGTCACAAAATCATATATATTTCAGAATTCTCTTTCTTATCATAGCATAAACAATATAAAAATTCCTTCCACTGATATTAGTACATAGTTTACATACATGTACATAGTTTTAGTACATATCCTCTACACTCATGTATATACATATAAAGAGAAGGTGGGGAAGTAGGGGGGGGGGGAGAAAGAGAGCACGAGTCAGCGCACTGATAACGAGTCCATCACTCATCTCATGCTGAATATCTTTTGGCACATGTTCCTTTGCTACTTGGTTAATCAGCAGGCTCACGGCAAATTTGAAATGGAACTTCAGTTGTACAGTCAATTCAGGAGACCGTTCCTAGTCTAGTGATGCCGATGACATTGCTAACTCTGTAGCTCAATTACGTCCATTTGATAACTCTTCTTGTAGGAAACATTAACAATATTTATATTATGTTACGTATTTGACACAAACAGCCAAAATGACAAACGATACATGAGAAAGATTAAAATACAAATAAGGAGATTTTATGATACACCAGAACTTCCACACTTTGACTGACTTCACTGTTACCCTCTTATGCATTTCCTTTGCCAACCAATAACGTTCGGTTTGAATAATAGAGATTGGTTTGATTTTACATGATCAAAGCAGCATACCTTAAGGTAAGCCTACTATGTCTCATTTAATATTTTCTTGTGAACACAGGTTACCTAATACAAATCACACCTCAAATAGAAAGACTTGAAGGGTTATTCAACTGGAGTTCCAAAAAATAAACTTTGTTTAATGGCAATCTCAAATAAATACCTTCTTGATTACCAAGATACGTGTTGCTCCATATTATACTGATTATAAATTGCGACTCTCGACTCTTAAAATATTTTTATTCTTATACTGTACTCACAAACAAGACGGTAAATAAAAATATACATAAAATATAGATAATGACAAATGACGCTTGATTACACCAATCATCATCAGGGCCAATCAGAGCCTGTCAGGATCAAGATGAGTATACCTTACATCCTATTGGTCAACCGAAGTTGAACTAACAACTCAACTCCCACTCGAGTAGAACATACAAAAACCTTTCTCGATAGAACTTACGGCGACCAATAGGATATAAGGAAGGCTGCCATCTTGATCCTACCAGTCTCTCATTGGGCCTGATAATGATTAGTGTGACAAATCAAAATCGATTGCCATTTTTAATCTTTTATGCATATTTACCGTCTTTTATGTGAGTGCAGTATGATTGGAACTACATTTTAAGTGTTGTGAGACGTATTTTATTTATTTTTAACCTTAGATAATACCAAATTTATTGGCTTTAACAGCAACTTGTGAGGTCTGTAGGTCACCGTGACCGTCCCTCAGGGCGGTAGAGGTCGCTCGACGCGAGCTAGGTCAAGTCGCCTCCAGTTGTGAAACCTGTGAATATTTGGCGCTAAGCGACGCCCAGATGCTTGGTAAAAATAGTCACGTCACTCGAACGATGGGGGGGAGTGACCGCGCCGCTGATTGGTAGGGAGATCCTTTCATTCATCACCGACGATTTGATTTTTTATCAAGTAAATATTTTGACGTAATTTTGTTCTTGGCTCTTATTGCGGCTTATAAATAGGTTTATACTTTTTCATGGGGGGGGGGGGCTAAATTGTGTTCAAACATTACCAGTTGTTGTACCCGTTTTCCGCACGATTTGTTAAAATACTGAAAAATTTAAACCAAACAAAAAGTATAAAAATTCCCGGCAATTGGATTAAAAGTTGTACATAAAGAGCCTACGGAACAAAGATATAGAAGGTATGTGGACATGAACGGACCTATGTGTTGGCAGGGTACATGATCAACCTTTGAACAAAACTTCAGCGCAGTCGGTTCAGTAGTATTTGCGATTGACCGGAACAACCGACAAGCATACACCACTCATTCCTTATGATATTACAATAACAGATAATAGATTGTTTGTTATAAATAAATAGTATAAAATAAAAAACAATAACATAAATCGGTATATTGTCCCTGCTGCTTTATAAATGTACTGGCGTGTATTACCAGCTGGCTAACTATTTGGTGAAAACACCCTTTATCATCATGATTAGAAATATGAATACCCCCGTTGCAGCAGTCCTGCATACTCAGCGAATTTAAAACCTAGAGAATAATGGGTAAATTAAAACCTAGAGATCATTGTTCCGACTCTTTTAAGAACTTGGGCATTTTAACTATTCCCTGCCTATACATCTATGAGACTGTAATGTACGCTAGATGGCATGGCCAATTGTATGTACAACCAACACATCATTATAATACTAGAAATAGAAATATTAGTACTTCTGTAATGCACAACTTAAAGCTTTTTGAGTCAAAACCTGAATATGCAGGGGCAAAATTTTTCCAAAAGCTTCCGAATGAAATTAAGCAAATTGAAAATAAAAATAGATTTAAGCTCAAACTTAAGGACTATCTTGTTGAAAGGTGTTTATATACTCTTGAAGAACTGTAAGGCCCCGGAGTATTTATTGGGAAATCCCTAACCTATTAATTTCCTTTTTGACTGGTCTCATGTAAGTAAGTATTTCGAATGCAAAACAACATATTTCAATCCAACATAGCGAGATTTGACATATGTTGGTAAGCTCCATAAGAATAACATGGGGAATGAGTATGCAGGTTTGCTGCTACAGGTATATTGAAACTGGGTGTTTTTAATTTAATATTTAGTAGATCTGAACTAGAAGAAGCTATTTACCAAGTTTTATCAAGATGTGTTGAGTAATAACCGAGATATAGAATTTTACTCATTTCCCATAAGGTTAACACAGGGACAACGTACTGTGTTTATCACTTCCAATATCTCGGTAACCAGTGGACATAAAGCAATGATTCAAGATACAAAATTGTTTGTTTTTTTTAGCTGAATTCAATGGTGCCAACAAAAATTCGATAAATTTTATTTTTCTATGTAAAAAAACTCAAAAACCCATTTTGGGGGTTTGTCTCCCTTTACCTCCCCTTCCGGTAGTCCGATCGGGCTGGTTCACGAACTCGTCCAATTGATTACCACTTTACACGTCCGTACCAAATTTTATAAGGATCGGACCATTTTTGCGGTCGCTATCGTGCTAACAGACATTCATATATATATATATAATCGAACGAATAGTGTTTTTTGCTTCTGGGGGCCCCAGAACGAAAATTTATAATGATCCCAAGCTTAGGTCTTATAATGAGACTAAGCTTCTTCCCTATAGGGGAAATTCGCTAAAAGTAAATGCAAATTGGTAAATGTTTGCATTTATTTTCTTGAAAAGACAGACAGATTTAAATCCTGAATACATGTATTTAAACTATCAAACCTCGACTGCTTCATGAATCTTTAAACAAAAAGATTACGCCAGTATTACTTTCTTATGACTGATATTAGGATGAAAATTAATTAAAAGGAGTATAACGAAAGTATTATTTGCATTTTTAAACATCTAGGTTTGCAACTTTTATCCCTTTTCCATGTTTAGCAAATTCTTCGGTTGTAAAACCAAGGGATTACGAGGGCCAGACTTAGTTTTGCACTCACATATATTACTTTTAGAAAAGTTTGAAGCCTTGTTGCTTGCTATTTTCTTATTTTTCTTTTCTACGTGCTATATAAACATTTATTACAATTCGGCCACAAAGCTTCACGTTCTCTTATCCCTCTTGAGTGAAAATTCATGTTTATATAATGCTGGGTTTTTATTATACTTAATATTTGCCATCGTTCCATTTTTTCATTGCATTTTAAAATGTTTTATCATGATACTTTCTTCTCGGGAAACATTAAAAAATGTTATGCTTAGAATTTCCTTCTTTTACTCTTTATATATGATTTTTACTGCCACACTTAAAAAAAGCAAATTTATGAACCATTTTTAGCTTATGTAAGAAGCTTGTTTTTATCATGTTTTAAAAGTGCATTTGAGCTGAATTTTACTACGATTTTTTTACCCTTCAGGTAAAGACTTTAAATGTCCAAGGTTGTGTGAATTATCTATAATGTTTAAGGAAAATAAGTTTACCCCTGTTTTTTTTTTTTTTTTTTGAAGTACGGAATTTTTATATTTAATCCGTATAGTTTATATTTTTGATCTGCTCATGACGCTCAGTGTATAAGATGTCTGTGTTACTCATTTTAAAATCAATTACCTGTCATTTGTCCATATTTATTTTGCACCCCACCTTTTGAGTCTACGAAAATCCCTGAATTAGACCAATCCTCCAAATTCGAACTTCCTTTCCGCTTCATTCGTTGGTGTTGCTTCATTTGACTTGGTTTCTCTAAGAATGTCGCTTAGTTCATACTAATTGCCTATTAGCAACTCTAAATAAAAGTGGAAGTCTCCAGATTCAAATGACTGGCGTACCTCTTGTCCGTTAGATGGCGGGTAATAGAGAACGTAATTTTGTGACAGTTGTCATTTAACTCGATGAAGGATGAATTAGCACTTTGGTTGATATTCCATCCTCATCACCATTCTGGTGATTAAAACCATTATTTGCCAAAAGACTGTCATTGAAACATTGGTATATAATGTAAAAAGAAAATCATATCAATCAATTGAAAATAGTTTTAATCATATTACAAATACGTACAACTGTTTATATAAACAACAAGGATATAACACCTTTTACATCCAAACAATACTGATTCGTGTAATGGCCGTTAAATCGTATACAGTAGCCTATGTGCTAACCAATTTGCATCGATGAACCGAATATACATGCTGATGTGTCATCTGCAAAAGGGTCCTACCGCGTTCTAAATTTACTTGGTAATTGAAGCTTGATGAGATTTCGTTGCAATGCATGACGATTACGCAAAACTGTATCAGTAAATCAAAACAAAACAGAGTATCGGAGTGTGATTAGGTTTTTAAACGGGAAGGGAAACTATTTATGGATTTATTTTACCTGGATACAATCAATTAATTACTCAACAATAATTTAAACTCATTCAAAACATACATTTGTATTAATTGATACGTTAAGAAATTTTAATTTTAGTCCAGACACAATCTACTTCATTGTAGGAATAATATTTTAAGACTAGGGATTATTCTGTTCATGGTTTGTTTTAGATAAAAACAACTTAAACACGTCTGGTAACCGAAAAGGTGCATGTTAATAACAAAGACCATTTTAAAAGATGAAATTAAATTCGATGTACCAAAAATCTGGAATAATTTTAATATTTTCATTACCATAAGAATTTTATTTTAATGCATATTCCTCCAGTGAAGATCTCCCTGCTGTGAGCTGCACTCAATGTAACTCAATTCCTCCAAAAGGGTTACGTTTGCAGGGGAGATTTCAAGAAGTCTTTTTTTACATTACTTTTAAAGTAACACTATTGAGTTGCCCCACATTTATTCTGGATGTATGTTAACATTAGGGGAAAAATCTACCGCAATAAAAAAAACACTTCCGCATTAATTTTCATTATCTGGCTTGAGATTTGCCTTTTACTTGGATATTTTCTTATTCTGCAACAGACGATATTATTAAAACTTTGGAGCCGTGGTTTAATTTAGGCGTTGTTTAAGATTTTCAGCATATTCTGATACATTAATACATATATTATTATTTATTTTTGCTATTCAACTTAAAATAATGCTAAGCCTTTACTATAACCGTTGTTAAAAAAAAACAAAAAAAATTAAATAAACTATATATTACGCATTAAAATGCACAGGAAATCCTCCAACTTTTGCATAGAAAAATTTTTATA
This sequence comes from Flexamia atlantica, assembly GCA_035578135.1. Lineage (NCBI taxonomy): Eukaryota > Metazoa > Arthropoda > Insecta > Hemiptera > Cicadellidae > Flexamia > Flexamia atlantica. The sequence continues at coordinate 16,582,498 of JAQJVK010000002.1, forward strand.
TGAGCTCCAAATCCTCCTTTTTCAAAGGATTTTCTCTATCCTTAATTAGGAGGTAGGAAAGGGAATACAATTTATATTCTAAATAACAAGCGTAATGCGTAAATATCAAACGCGTAGGCCGTAATCTTGTTAGGCCGATTTCCTCAGCGGCCCCTCCGCGAGGGTGAGTTGTGTTGACGGCCGCTGCGGACTGCGGCTACATCAATGGTCGCCGTGGAGACCGCTCACAACAAATCCCTCATGCAAACACCGCCTCCAGCCGCTACTACGTCGCCGACCCGCGAGGCAGAGCTCGTCACATCAGCTGGTTGAAAAATTAGTTTTTTTCAGAGCGGTGAGCTCTTGCAATACCGCAGCAAACATCTTTGGACATTTTTATTAAAATTTTGTTCAAAATATTTTAAAGCATTCACACTGTACGCATAATTATAGAAAACATGATATTAAATTAAATTGATTTAAGTTTGCTGTAACTTATAATAATAATTTACTATTTAACCAAAAATATGATCCATAATATTCTTATAAATCAATTACTTGTACTTGAATACCTCAAGTTTGAGAGGTTCTAGTAAATCAAACTGAATTTATTTTATATTACCTTTTATGCAGAAACATGTTGAGTGTATATCCGTTAGACAATTTTTGGATGAAATGTCAAATGAAAAGTTTTAGTAAGTTTTGGAGGTTCACTTGGGGATTATTGGAGCGAAAAATAAGGAAGACCCTAATCACCTAGGTGAACAGGGGCCTGGGACCACCTAGCTTTCATCCGCAAACCAGGTTTGATACGACTATAAAAAACTATAACTTCCTTTTAGGTTCTCGCACAAAATACTTAGTTTTTCAAATAAAGCAATTTGTGTTTGCCAGAATTAAACGATCAGGGCAAAGAAAAACCTAATCGTTGGTCGTAAACATTAACATTACAACACCACCATTATCTACTTTACGACACTCAACAAAGCATGTTCTTTTATCACAAGAATATATTGTAAAAGTCGTTTAACATAGATACTCAATGTTAGCGCAAAAACCATTAAAAGTAGCTTGATAGGCTTATCTGAAAGCATTCAAATGTAAATTTATTCAAAATAAGGAAAAACCTTGGTAATCTCTAGCTATATAAGAAACATTTCAAGCTAAATGCTCGAGATAAATCAAGGCCCTTTTTAGTGGCGCAGAGTAAATCATAGCTTTCCCTCCTCCCCCCCCCTCACTTAACTGAAATTGATAAATGCTCTGGGCGAAAATAGCACTAAACAATCATTATTAACTGTCCATTAACAATTAAAATTAGTTTGTAGAAGAATTTTAATAAGAAGTTAACTAAATGTTTGTGTAGTTATATCCATGGCGTTAAAGAAAGTTTACGATGAATCTATATGTTATTGTATAAGGGTGTATGTGGTGTATATTGTTTTAACATGATTAACATTTAATATTGTGCTTTACAGAATAAAAACTTGTAAATGGTCTTTTGGGAACAGAGTATCATTTATGCTCTGAACACTACAAATTTTACTTTTTTGTTTTCTTCCCCTAAATACTGAGAATAAAAATATAATTTTCTAATAATCAACCTTTTGATGAGGAACACTTATTCACACCTTTTTTGCTATTACACTAGTAAAACTAGCTCTAGTTTATTTACCAAAGTGTTTCTTTCCGTTACTATCCTTTGTGAATTTGCGTTTCTTCGGCAGGTTAAATGAAATACTGTACTGTTTCACAATCGTAAAATTGAAAAAATCTTTCATTTTCCATTTAACTCGGTAAGTGATTGAATATTATTCGTATTCCCTGGAGACATTTTGTGAGCTTAACTGCAATTCAATTAAACATGTTTTATGGTTCAATTGGTTAAGTTATTTTTAGATATCTACATCGAAATAGTTTATTTCCCTCAGTTATATGAGGGTAAAGCCATTTACTGCTGTTAAGTCCACAAACAAAATATCCATATCTATATACTTCCACCACTTAACTAACACGTCCACAACATATAACGACCACTACTGTCTTGTCCATTACGAGTCATGTCAGTAAAAGCTAATTTTTTTATTAGAGGAATATTTGTTGAAATTATTGTCTTTGGATATAATTTCATTTGCAAAAAATATATAAGCAGAAAAATTTAATATTCTTACAACTAAGAAACCTTATGTTGAATTTTATATTCTGTTTTTTACATGCGTGTTTTTACATGCGGTGAGAGATGAAAAGGCTCTACCCACTGTTGCAAAATTGTATTATCGCAACACAAGATTAATGAGTGAGTGGTGGTTGAGAGTAGGTGGATAGGGTCAGGAGCACGAGGGGTAGGGAGGATGTGGTTGAAATTTCCTTATTCACTGCTAAGTAAAAAGAATCCACCTTAAAGTTTTAAAATAATACTATTATTTAATCTTTTCGCATTTTTCAATCGTTACATTATTACTGTTACTGTAGAACTGCTGAATCAACAAATAATCTATAAACGTTAGAAATGTTGGAAAGCACACATATTTTCCTGTACTACTCCATAATTTTCTGTACTGTATTTTTCTCTTGATTTACTCCATATTTTAATATTCTACCTACTCCAGCTCGATCCATCAACTCATCTGGAAAGACTTTGCAGCTGTGGGAGGGACGTTTTGTCCAATAAGTACTTATAGATTGAAGAACTATAATTCAACTTATAGGTTGGATCGTAGAAATTTTAATCATAATGAGCAAGTAAATCTTACAATTAATTGAACATACACAAATTTAGGCCTAAAAAGTAATTAATACAGAAAAATAGGTACAGCTAGTCATTACTGATTAGAATCAACCGTAAAGGCTTCCAACACGGAGTCAGCGCGCTCAACATCAACGTCGGCGTAATTGCCCTAGAGTTAAGTGTGAAGCGGGCAATGGTGAATGTTTCCTAGCCACTGCGCTCGCTGATTGTCGACGCGTCAACAAACACTATGGCCTGCTTTACATTTGACTCTAGCAATGACGTCGACGTTAAGCTCGTTGACGCCGTGTTGGAAATGGAGCCTTACACGATGTCACATCATTGTGAGCTTAGATATTATTAATAAACTACCGGTCACTCGCATCTATTATTGATAGAAAAGATAAGTATATAAAAGATAAGTATAAGCTATTTAAGTAGTGTCAAAGCGTGCAATTATACTATGACGGCGAGCATATTTCTTCGCACTCTCTGTAGCGTTGTAGAATCAGCTGTTCGTGTCGCCGTGGCCGCCATCGATCGCGGCTCGCGTGATTCCGACCATTTCCACCCGCGGATGTAGATTCTACACGGAACGGGTTGACCCATACATGGAAATCTGGAAATTCCCCATTAATAATCTTACGGAATTCCCTCTCACGTGCTCAATCAAAGCTATCTATAGAAAGCGAAGTCAATAGTTTTCATGATTGGCCATTAAACGCCTTTTATCTGAAATACTTTTTCTGTGACTGATTCTCCGTAAAATCTTTCGCTCAAACGACTTACAAGAATTGAAGGAGATCCTAACAAACACCTGCTGTTAGGGAGTGATAGGTGATAAACGAGCACTCCAGAAAGATGAAAATAGGAAGTGCCGTAGTATCGATTACACGTTTTCGAGTTTACCTGTTAAAATAAATGAAACCTTTGTATCGAAATAGTTCGAAACTAAATCAAGATACTAGACTAATGCTTTTAAAATTAAAACTTTTTAGTAAATAACGTGTTTTTCAAAGAAAAACTATTTAAAATGTATGGTTGAATTTTTATATCTAGGAGTTTTGTTATTCCTCATTACTTTTATTTTTGGCAAAACTAATTTTTACTAGGGGCACCCAAGGGATAATAAAATGTATTAGTGTTATATGGACTTAAGAAGCTTAATAATCTGATGGATTCAAAGTTTGATAAGGGTGGCTCCTATTATAATTGTTAATCCAAAAACAATTTTAATTTACGTTTCTATGAGAGAGGATTATTCAAGTAACTTATCATATACTGTGTTTGTTGCTCCATAGAGGCTCCCGGTAACTACCAAAGTTTCGTCTTTGTTGGCGAACATCTTACATTATTTGTAGATAGATTTATGTTTAATTATTGTTGTATTTAATTAGTGTATACTAACAAGTAAGGTCATTTCGAAAAAGTAATTTCCCAGGTTTCGATTCTTTGATTGTTTTCGTTTATCATTAATTTCATTAATAAAGTTAAACAGCGTTCTTTGATTAAAACTAATTTGTAATTATTTGATTCCCTTTCACAAATTCTCTAGTTCAGGGCACCACTACTACCACCTAAAAGATTCTATGTACCTCGAAGACACAGAAAACATATAAAACAAATTAAATTTTAATTTTAACCAATCATCGGCTTTAAGGCTGTAGTGATGTCGTGCACAGGAAGACATAAACAGAGTTAAACAAAGCTAAACAATAAACTTGTCTGGAAGCAGTTCAAGGGATCAGAGATACAGACAAAGCAAAGGCCAAGGGTGTTGTATGCCTAGTGCTATCGTCAACATCTCTCTGTACACCCGCTTGCGTGGCTGGCATGCTTCGTGCCTAGCTTCGTCATCGTCTAGAGCGTGCTACGTCCTTACAACTTTCCGGAAACATAAACATTTCTAGAATTGTCACACAATATTTTATAGTTTGTCCCACTTCCACAGCCCTAGAAAACTTTTCCTACTCCACTTGTGTTCCTTTGTCAGGGTTGCATGGGAAATGCAACCGTTTTGTGGCATGTTTGTGTATTTATTTTTTAATCCAAAACTTAATCATTATTTAACTGCGTTTGTGATACATGGAAAGTTTTCAAAGAAAATATTCATTTAAATAGTTTATTTTTATTTGGGTATATGATTAAATTATTTTTATTTTAAATCTTATGAAAATTCAGTACAAGTTTACCCTTAGTTAAAAGTTGAGTAATAGATCCCATATTTTAATATCCCGATTGATAATTTCTTACACGGCTGATTAGGTTTCTGAAAGTATCACACAATTGTTTTAAGGCTTTCGCAGGGACTGTTTAGTAATAAATGTTGAATTGAGCCAGTTTTTTATGTAAATAGTAAAACATAAAGGTTAGGCTCTAAGTGAACAGCCGAACAGAAAAATGTAATAGCATTAACGAATGAATGAATGAATAAACAAAAATGTTATTCGAAATAACGAATACATTTATCACGGAACAAATATTAAAAAATACTGTAGTAAAATAACAATTTTCAATTTGGGAATTTGGAACGAATTCATATAAAGTTTGTAATTATTAATTATACTTTTTTGTCGTGAAACGATTTCTTTACAATTCTAAAAGCACAATTACCGTTTCTCCATGATGAAGACTAAGATTGACTGTTGGTCTTTCATTTATAATTTCCCAAAAGCATAAAAGTTTATCTTATCTTCTAAAGCACAGTTTCGCTGTTACTCGATTGTCTGAGCGCTCGTTTGCCGTTCAATTGTAGGACATCAGCGACTGACTTAACCTAATTACCTCAATAGCATAAAACATAAATTACAATCGTATGCTAAGTAAAACTATTTTACTAGAATACGATATGACCCATTAAATGACACAATAAATGTAAGTAATTATTCATCCATTCTACGTGACGAAAGGTTCATTCTTTGAGACAGATGAATAAATGATTTATAGCATTTAGAGTTAACATAGTATGAGTCGTGAGGAGCATTGTAATCTTACCTATGTTATAGATACATTTTTGAAATAAATCAGTTGTTTCTAAATCGTGCCTACCAGGTTAGCTTTTACGCTGTTCATTGTAGCTCCAGTCGAAATTGAAAAACTATTCTATGGCAATTGATAATTATCGAAATTCAGTTTTGATAGCTTTTCTCTGCAAACGTCAACGTCAAAGTACTCAAGGATCCATAAATATAGCAACGGTAACATTTCTTTTCAAAATTTGTTCTATGTACAACCATCACCAAACAACATGAAGCACTAACCAATGGTCTTCATGTTGACTAACCTCTCAGTTGCGTAAATCAAACATTTACTGCAAAGTAGACTCTCCAGTAAACCTACAGACTGGAACGTGTCAAAGCCAGGCGCCGGAAAACCTGGACAACTTTTCCTTTTCCAGGTTTATCGTCATCCGATTATGACGATTCTGAATAGAAATGGAGCCATCCAGATTGATCGCCTGACCCTCCCTACGAAACGGGAAACTTTAAAAACCGTCCGGATTTTACACCGTCCGGATTTTCCGCCGTCCGACTTTGACGTTTCCAGTATTTTTAAACCGTCCGAGTCATTGTCCGACTTTGGAAATGTCCCTTACTAACAACTGATGACGAATTAATATAGAATTAGGATCAGTTTCATAGATCATCTACTAATTTATTTTGAAGATAAATTTAAATAGGATAAATACTCAAACCTTTAAATTTTCCAAGGAAACTAATTCTAGTTAGTATATATTACTTTTTCTATTACCGTACTTGATTCATAAGTCCTTCCATGTTATATTTTCAATAAACTCCACTCAGTTCAAGAACGCAAAAGCCATTTCCATGTCGACGTTTTTGTTTCATCGACCGCCGCCGTGTGGCGTGACTGTGGCGGGTGTGATCCAAACAGTTTTACTCGTAGTTGTAATTTTCTTGGGGTAATCAATTTACCTATATACGACTTTTTTAAGCCGTATATATATTTCAATATTAGTATATATTTTTTGGCTTTTTATAAACTAATCATAAATAATGTAGTCTTCTTCTATGGTAATTTTGATTCTCGATTGACTGAAAAATTAACAGATGAAATTAGCAATAATGACTGTAATATTGTGCAACATGATAAATATAGTGTTGTGCAAAATGATGAAACAGTTATTTTTACGAGTTTTAATCGTTGAAAAATATTTCCATTATATTTTTTCATTACAAATATACCTTACATATTTGACCTTTAAATGCAGGTTAACATAGTCAATGAAAACAATGCATGATTTGCGTTACAGCTATCGTATTTTCCTTCAACGTTATTTTATTGTCAATACTCTATTTTTAGAAGTACTATAGTTTGGGCTGCTTTTATCTCGTGTAAAAATTGGTTATGTTTAATCATATACTTTTCGAGTAAACATTGTTGGGAATTAAATACTATCTAATTTAAGACTTAAATATATTTACAAAGATAAAACAAACCCATAACGCTTACTGAGTTTAATTAAAAGTATAAAAGTAAACATACTCACCATAATTACTTTATCCATGTTTTAATCAAAAATTATATCTTTAATAACTAAGCTTGTATCAGTTATCTTTTAATTCCGGCGTAACCTAATAAGAGTAATTATTCTCTCGCGTTAAAATTTGTGAATTGCGTGTTAAGTATCAGTCAGCGCGTCAGGGGAAGGATTTGTGGGGCACGCCCCAAAGTTGAGTTTTGATTACACAAAAAAGGACTTAATCCAAGAAATATCTGGATTAAGTTGATTTTTTATTCAGTCATGGTATTATTTAAAATTTAAATCAACTCTTTTTTACAAACCAGATAAATTTGGGTTGCGAGTATTTATTCATGTTTTAAAAACTTCAGGGGTGATTTTTGTATTTGAAGTATAAAACTGAAGGTAAGTAAGGTAGTTTATTTATTATTAAATTGTTTTTCTGTTGCCAAGTCTGGGTGTTGCTTGATACGAAAATAATCGAACAGAGACCTTATTTGATCAGATGCGCTTGATGTTCTCCTTTGTGATTTCCACTGGGACTGGGCCTAGCGTCAGCATTTGTAACTTTTTAAACTTGCTACCTGGTTTCCGATATGTTCTGGCACATTGGCTAAGCATAGTTTGAAAACACAATTGTAATTATTTAGGTTACATGATATGAGGTGAGAGTTATTTAACAAAAAATAAAAGGTGAAACCTACTGTTTGGGATATATTATACGTTTTTTGTGGAATGAATGTACGTGTCTTTTAAATAGTGTACACGAGCTGCTTTTATGTTTTATTATTTAATATTTATAGATCGTCTGCTGATAAAACATCCTTAAATATAATCAGCTGTTCCTTGGAATTGTTATAATCATGTTAAATCTTACGGACGAATATGAAACTGCAAGGGCGTCTAGGGCCCCTTTAGTTCAACCCTTTTAAATTGTACTTCTTGCAAAACTTCACGACGAGCCTTCACGCCAAGCGTCGACTCATAAATAAATTATTTAAATCGATTCAGAACTGTAGAAAGAGTCTTGATCACACAAAACCCAAGCGTATTACATAACTATAGATAAGGGTGGGGTGGTATTACTTACTAGACTTCTGTTGCAATTTCACTTAAACATTACTTCGCTATTCCATATGTTTTTATAATATAACTGTCTTTGCTTTTTTCATTTCTTTATAATTAATATTTATATCCTCATATTAGCTAAATCGTAAATAAAATTACGATGCGTAAAGGGCAACCCTGGCCTTAATTTTGAACTTCATAAAATAATGTTTACGCCGGGCTCTTTCCAAGGACATCTTAACCATTTAATCGGTTCAGTGAAGGGAGAGTATTGATCCCTAAAAAGCCCCTATTAAATTACAGTTAGTCGTGTTATATCTTAGTTGCGTTGATCTTTAAAGGGATCCATTTACACCTGAATCAGTTTGAATAGTGAACGTATTGAGCATATCACAGCTAATGAGCAAAATAGTACTATCCTGACATATTACCTTTTGGTTGCTTTAACACTTTATTTGACATTCATGAAAAAATGCCGTTGGTGTTTCCTAAAACTTGTTTACTCTCTTTTATGTCCGAGATTTTCGCTTTTCTAGCTCTAGGGCAGCAGAACGGGCCATGTCTCAAGATAAAATGAACCAAAACACCAGGTGTACATAAACTTAGATGTGGCAAGTTTTAAACTAAATTTTAAACACGGGTTATTGTTTGTTTAGCCTGAAAATAAAGCAATACTAATTAGTAGAAACATCTAGATGTAAAGGTACTGACTTCTATAACCTGGCATAACACTCAGTGTTATACGAATCCTCCCTTTATATTTTGTATATATTTTGAGTAGTTGTGACTGTCGGATCTCGCAATTTCATGGCCGACAGAGCGCGGGCGTTTCAGATGTGGATAGAATGTCGTACTTGTTTACTATGTCCTTGGTTTGTTTGTCGTGGTTCGGTGAGCCAAATAAAAATAAATATTAGCCCTCTCTGTATAGATAAATGTTCAGAATTTAATAACGAACAATATGTTTAAATAATACATTACTGGTAATCCAAGTTTTACCCGTGGAAAGCAGTTTGCAATAGCCTTTCAAAAAAAAAAAAAATTGTATTACTAAATAAAATAATAAGAATCAAACCACATCAGCTGCTTATTTTAATGAATTAAAATAAACAACAAAAAACTGTAAACATTGTCTGATTTGATAAAAGTTGAAACAGAGAGTCAGGTGCAAAATATGATTCTGTAAAAAGGAACACTCTGTGAAAATGTCATACCTTAACTCCGTTTAGTTGAGCCGATTGGCGATCCATACACACGTACTCAGGAATAGCTGCTTATGTAGACTGTAAAAAACAAAAACATCCAAATTTATACACCTGTACACCTGTAATGCATAAACTTACCGGTGTTTGTGCATAACTGTCCATTTATGCAACCATTTTTATGTACCTTTAAATATTTAAATATAAAAACCATACATGTTTTGCAGTTTAGTTTCTACATAAACCGAACAATGTTTTTTAACTATAACTTAAATTTAAAACATCCAAGCTCTCATACATACTAATATTTTGTAATCCGAAACAAATTTATACTCTAAGAAAGAGCAAATGTTGTATAAGCAACAACCTGGCTCTTATATACACGAACGATGCATCTCAAGTTACTTAATTATATGTCCTCTGGCTGTAAAATCTTAATAATATAATTCTAGTGCTCCAAAAAACTATTAAAAGTAAGAAGATTCAAGTTAGTCTACGTTCAAGCTGTCCAAGCAGATATTTGATGTTTAATTTATAATGTTAAAATAATCAAATAAAAGAATGATTGCTATTGATAAGCATAAAGTAGCCTATTATAATATCGCATAGTCTTATGAAATATTACAAATGTATGTAGTAAATACTTTTTCATTACTCCATACCAAAAGTAGCTATTTCCTCTTATTTAGAGAAAATATATTTGCTATGATTTGTTTTAAATTAGAGCTTGGGAATAGATCATTTTCGTTTATATCAGCTGACATCGAAAACAACTACTTTCGCTACGGAGTGATGAAAATAAATTTAAATTGAGAAGTATAACAGATTTTTCACTGATTTTTTATGTATGTGTGCATTTTGGGGTTGTGATGGAAAGTATCGTTCATAACTTGAACCGAAAGTGATTTTCAGCACTTGCTCTAATTATTCCCGTACGAAGCGAAATTCTCGGTTTTGCCTCGAGTTGCATGGGAAACCCGGTGTTGAGCACGCACCAGGAAACGCCACCTTCGTTACTAGTAATGAAATATACTATTATCGATTGAACGCTATTTTTCAATTCTAATGACATTTTTTACGTTTCAATGGTGAACGGTCAAAGCTTGGGTCTTGTTACTATCTAACGGCGATATTTTATTGGATGGGATCGAAATTAAAAATGTCTACACAATGTCGTTGGATGTGTTAGAACGTTAACAAAATAAGCTGGTTAATAGCTCGCCAAGTGAATTTGTATCCAGTTATTTACTCTGATAAAGCTGTGTTATATTGATTATTCGGTTACATGCGAAAGTTGGGCAAGATGAGATTGAACAATTAAAGAGAGGAAATGAAGCAGCATGTAAGCAATCAGCTGTGCATGCATGTTTAAAATTTTAACAGAAACTTGACTAGTTTTATCTTACCGAAAATCCTACAGTCGAACGGTCAACGACATTGATATTATAGCTGACGGTATTCACAAATTGTTCAGTGGGAGTTCCTTATTTCAGGCATTAACATTATAATTCATTTGGGAATCAGATATAGGACTTTGATCGCCTCCGAAAGCAAGATTTAATTGACAGTCACCGTCAAATGTTGTTATGTTAGACTTAGAAGTCAAGCAATCAAAGCCAACTGATATGTCACTGTGTTTGATAAAGGGGCCGTCAGAGATAATTCATCTAAGGACAAAGATGAAATCATATGCATGCTGTTACCTTTTCGACCTTTAAATGGCATAGTTATTAAAGACGAAAATAATAAGTACACTTTTTAACAAATTAATCATTCCCCAAGTTGCGCCTTCGAAATCATTACAGTACAACACCACCTCGTGATGGTTGTTCGCCCGACCTAGCCATCTGACTACGGGGTTAAAGTCAAAACAATAGAATGCAAATTGAAAACCAGTTATAAATGACGGGCTGTATGTTATTTCATTCGTGCGGACATGTTATTTCCCATATTACAGCATCGTATAACTGGATCATTAAAAATAGCGGTAAATGTAACAGCCTATCTTTTTTATTAACAAAACCACCAAGTAACTTTATCCAAGCTATACCTATTATTCATTTAACTACAGAAACTTCACTCTGTAGTACCTCGGATTACCACAAACGGTTCACTCCAGACAGCAATGGAGGGATATTGATTACATGCGGATTGCGTGCCCTTACGTCATTAAGCACGCGGCGCGGCGACTGACTGCGTTCCGTATTGAGTCTGGCAATACCCATCGCGTCGTACTTGACCCTGATTCTCGACACGCCAAGGAAACGATAACGTACACACTTCAAGTACACTGTCAAAGAAAACACAAATAAAATTACATCATTATTTATAATGATGTAACAAAAATCCGAGATTTCAGGGTGTGTCATTTTTTTCAAGTATAGCTTTTACATAATCCGAAATGAAAAATGGCTCTCGTAAGATTTGTAGATTTTCTGGTGCTGTTGAACTTTCTTCATACTACTATCGTAATCGTAATATTATGTCATAGTTTTTTCATATATAGCCAAACATTTATAAGGTAACCACTTTACTGATTTATAGTTAAAGTTAACAATGACTTAAGATAAGATTACAACGAGTTAAGACATAGTCAAGTTTAATTTATTCCCTTTTGAAATGCGTTGTATCATTTTAAACTACTTTATCCCATGAATTCCTTACTGAATTCAAATTATTCAAAATAATACATTAGGTGAACCTCAACCAAAAAACAAATTTACGATTGAATCTCAACTGAATTAACACATTAAAACACTTTAGTTATCTGATAAAATTTATTTTAACTCATCCGTTTTCGATATAAAGACTACAGAAATTTTCCAAATGCATTTCATACGGGAATAATTCAACTTTAACTTCTTAGATTTGCTTAATCATTCAGTGTAGACGAATTTCAAGAAGTAAATAGTTTTTAAAATCAAGCGTTGAATAAAAAAAATGAAATACAGGTTTTATCGTAAGAAAAACATAACTTAACCGCCATATTGGAAAAATGGAGGAAAATTTTGAAACTTGAAATACATACAATAAACTAAGACTTAGACATAAAAAAAGGCAGCTTTAGGACGGACACCCTGTATATTCAATTTTGCTTATTTGTTCAGAGCTTTGGCTCCCCGAGTCTATTAAGTTGTGCAATCGAATAGTGTCTGGGTCACGCACGCAACCCACTAATCAATATAATGCAGTTACAACAGTGCTCATTATTTGGTACAAATTACATTTATTTACCGAGTGTTTAGTTAAATAAAACTTGTAAATTGAGTAAAAAACAAAGCAAACATCGCACAAGCTGCTTCTATTTGCTTTTAGCGCACATCAAACACAAAAGTTAATAAAACAACGTTTAGCTTTTACGGGTTTTCCCTTAGATTTGTTGTAAGTTTTCATTTTTAAATGTTTGTATTTATACCACTTGAATTAATGATTCTTTTCGTGAGTTTTCATCATAAATCCAAATTTACTTTGCAGTTTCTTAATGATGAAAAAAGTTTTTTCTATGAAGTTTTAAATAGTGAATACATAACATTATAGGTCAGAATATAAAAAAGAAATTAAAAACCTGTGTAAATGAATCTACACAAACAATAACAAAAGTTTGCGAGTACATCAAATCATATTCTGTGTTACACAAAATCCATAAATGTATATCAATTGCTGAAAATATCTGGTTCAGATAAAACTGTAAATGAAATAAAAAATTTAATAATATTTCCCCTTTATTATTTCCTACAATGTGATGAAAGAGAGGTGTCCAAAACCGACAGAGGCAGCTGACGAACGTCTCGTGGTTGATTGACTCTACAGCAAATATCTCGGTTTCTCCATAATAGAAAATATTGAAAGGCTTCCCACAAATATGATTCTGAAAAATAGCCTTCGCTAGAATTTACCACCCTAGTATAAGATTATTGTGAACGAACGCAATTTCATGAGGATATCCAACAAATATTGGAGTGCGATACAAAAAGGACGGAATTATATTTTATTTTATTTCATGTTCAGTTGTACATTGTATTTCCATGGGCATCATTACTCAACTTCACTCCTTTGCAGTTAAAAATGTACTGTCCAGTTATTCCCATTAAATTAAAAATATTCGGGTTGCTTTGCAATAGCTTTGTGATTTTTTATATTACTTTTAATGGAAATTTATTGATTGAAATTCATAAAAGTATATGATGATGGTCATAAGTAAAAATATATTGAGTTCAAATTGTAATTCTGAAATGCTATTTTAATAAAATTAGTGTTTTTTTGTTTATTTGGGCCTTTAAAATCCACCGAATTTGCAAATTATATTATTGTGAAGTAAAACATTTCTCTCACTTCGACGTTGTATTTCTTATAACTAACTAGGGTGAGAGAATGACCAACCACCAGTGAATGACCGCTTTGATTAAAAAATACTGTAACAAGGATTTTATTTGGCTAACAATTCATAAATAGGTTTTAATGCAGCATTGGCAATTTACTTAAGGTTTCTCTGCAATTAGCACAAACTTCCAGGACCGAAAATAATTTTTCCCCATTTTTAATGCAGAGTAACTAACAACATACAAGTTGAGTCTCTCCAGCAAGCTATATTAACGTTTAATCTGCGATTTATGAATATGCACAAAACATTTTATAATTAAACAATATGCGAACTAAAGGCAATATTACACCGGTTTGAAATGTTGTTAAGAATGTTGTAAATGTTGAGCATTCGTGGCCGTAATCCCCGTAAAAGTTCTACAAGAGTATTAGATATTGATCGATCTTACTCAAATTCGATTTGTTTAGAAATGGCACACTTGGATCTTTTTAATAATGTTTTTCTGTAAAGACGATATTACAACACATTTGGCCTTTAGCTTAAAACTTTTACAGTAAATAACATTTAACAACCTAATTAATTATCAAACTTATTAATAACTAGCATTTGAGCTACCTACTTTTTAAAAGTGTATATTTTACAAAATACCACGACCACTAATTCCCTCTGAAAACAGCGTTTCAATGGTTTAGCTTATTACGTAAATATTTATTCAGCAATCACAAAGGTGAATTAGCGATTTAGTTTTCAGTTAGGAAACAAGTGAATTGAAATACCTTTTTTCAATGCTATAAAAAGGATTTCGTTGTGGATTTCTATTCAAAACATGCTGAGTCATCGATGTTTAAATCAGGGCAGGATTACTGGTTATCTCAAGCAATTGTTTCGAACTTGTCATAATATGTTTATAAAAAGCTTGTTGTTATGTCACGTATTTTCCAATGAACAAAATAGTTCAGTGCTAGATTTTACAAGCGATCGAACCCATCCCGGCCATAGTCATAAATCCATTAGTGGCCCAGGGTGAGAGAAATATGAACCTATCAGACAACTGCATCGCAGCGAGGCTAACTAATCTGATCGTCCCGAGGTATTGGCAATAATTGTATTGCGAATACCTGTTATGAGGTTATGAAATTTTTAGTTTTAATAACATCAATCTGTATCCTTTAAGTATCCTGAATTTGACTTCGCTGTATTTCCCCAGACTCCCTGATGGAAAAATCTTTTCAAAATTATTTATACAACGATATATGAAATACTCCATTTGCAGCAGACCTGCATACTCATCGAATTTCAAATTCTATAGAACATGTTTCAGTCTATCATAGTGGGATATGAAATGTTTTTGTAAGCTCCATAACAATAAGATTGGGAATGAGTTTGCAGGTTTGCTGCAACGGATATGTTAAAAAGGGGTCTTTTAAATTCAATATTTAGTATAGTTCTGAACTAGAAGAAGCCAAGTTTTATCAAGTTTTGTCGAGATATGTCAATAAATATGGAAGATATAGAATTTTTATTGCCCCTAGGGATAACGTGGGGAACGAGTATGCAGGTTTACATCCAACGAGAATATATTACTTCCAATGCCTCGAAGCTGTAAAAAATTAGAAATGATTCAGAGAATCTAACTGTTCACGGTATGGTGACCCGCCGTCGAGTCACACGTATGATTATTTAAAAGTAAACATTCATAAGTTACATTTAAAGAAAATAACTAAAGAAAACTTTCATGTAAAGTATACGAGATCAAATTCGTTGAAGTTTAAAAGATAAATTTAATACTTTGAAATGAAAAAAATATTGTTGCATCTGAAATACAAATGAAATTATTTGGATAATCCAACGTTAGGTAATAAAATAAAATTAAATGTCTTCTATAATTTATATGAATAGTTAAAAGACTTAAAATTCTGGGCATTTTACATAGCGTAAAATATTAAACCTGCAAGAGTAATAGGCTTGGGTTTTGTACACGTCAAGGGGGTCCCTAAGGGAGATAACTTTAGACTTCAACGAACTACCAACGCCTCTCAATATATCTAGAGAGTTTGGTTATTTATACCTTACTAAGTTAATCTATCGTCATTTTTTCGTATACAATCCTTCAACATGTATATTTTTAATATTTTATCACAATATCAGTGCAAAAATTCGCACTTTAAATTATTCTGTTACATTTTACCATGTTTATGGGATTTAGTTTGGTCCCTAGGAACCATTTAAGAAAACAGCTCATTTAACGTAAAGCCATTTTTGTTCCGGTATTCCTTGCTATTTTTATACATACATACATAGCGATTTTTGCACACTTTTTACGTTAAATATTGCTTGAAACTAGGTCTGGTACACTTTTAATCACACAGTATATTTCTTATAGTGCTTTTACGTAGGATTTGTCTAACCATTTACCTTAAAGGAACGATTATTGGGCTTACTCGTGCTTGGTTGAGGCATCAGTTTTCTTAAACAAGATTTTATGCTATTATATAGGCTGGAAATATTTAAAATAGCTTAAAAGAAATGAAACTACGGTAATAAATTCTTGAAGAAGAGTATTCTCTATCATTTAGGTTTGTAGGGAAAAAATCCGAAAGTAAATTAAAATTATGAATATTCTCATTACTATAAAAAGGCGAGATAATTGAATCATCAGATTGTAAAGGTACGTTTAACTACATTAGCATAGCAAATGGGTTAATTATGTATGCAAGAATGGAGATTGTAAACAATTCTGTTATAATATGCACTACTAACTTGATTATGTCAGTTTTTGCAAAACTAAACATTGCTTTTTACAATGGTGAATGTAAGATCTGGTTTGGGTCACATACCGAAGGCCCTCAAAATATATTTATGGTTTTCTTTTATTTCATTATTTCAATTAACACTATATAATCTTACACAACTTGTAATTATAACCCTACCAAAAAGGGTAACTTACGTTTCCATGCGATGCAAAGAATAAAAAATCCAGATCTTCCTTATTAATTCACTGCTAACGCTTTTTTCATTTATATTTAATCGCCACTTTTCATAATATTAAAATTAGCAAAAGTAAATTTCCCATCACATTTGATCGTTTAGTTTGGTTTATCTTTTACCTTTTGGTTCCCTAAACCTTTTCTCATACCGATAGCTAGTTAGTAAATACGCCGGTGCTGCTGCGCAGTAGACTGAGGAGACAGATAGAGCATTTTTTAGCATTATCAGGAGACGTTTTTTGAAGATTATCAGGAGCAATTGCTTTTTTTAACTTTATTTTTCAGCTGCATTAAACTATCAAGGATAGACTTTAATCAGTCCAAACTAAACTTAAGTAAAGTACCAGTAAACCACCACTCACCCACCCATTTACATTTAGTTGACCACCCCTTACTCTCTTCGAGTTTGGTAGCTATCTAAATACTACTAAACTATCAGGGAAAATAAAATAAATTAAAATCAATCATTCTTAATCATTCTTCTTGAGACAGGTACCTCATGGAGGACGTTACCCTGAATATGAGTGAAGGATGAGTGTGATGATCGTGATGATAGTGGCACGATCTTGTTGGTAGCCAAAATGTTTTCATAATCATTTTAAACTTTTTAAACATTAAAACAACTTTGAAAACCTCTTCTTGTTAATTTCTGGTATGTTTATCCCAAAAACTAATGTTGCTATGTATGTTTTCCGTCAAACAATACTTCTAAGATTCCCCAACTTTTCCTTAAGTCATTCATCGACAATTATTCAATCAGTCCTTAAGTCCTTAAGTTCCTTAAGTCAATCATCAATCAATCAATTATTGGATCTTATAATTCTACCATAGGCTCGACAGTTGTAAATAACCCAAACGCTCGCTGACCTTTGCTTCGCGTGATTGCCACGACCTCTGTCAGATCCTCTAATTTTATATTTAATCTTTCTTGATTACAATCAATCGATTGTAAGCTGAAAGGTCAGAAGCCTAGCACCTTCAAATTGGGCGAGCTGTAACGTAAAAAGAAAAGGGTCGGTTTGAAAACTCAATATAGTCATGAATGTGACGAAAGTATACACCTTTTTGTTTTTAGATTTCTCTGGGAATAAATTAAGAGCAATAATTGGATTTCAAAGGCAAAAAAATGTGTTGAGTTTTTTATTAAAATTGCCTACTTTATTTTTAACACCATTAACATTCTTTTAAATATATCTTTAATAAATTCTTCAAGCCACATAAAAATAACTATTGAGATTGCATGCTGCTGACTGCGTTTCCGTTTCTTTGGAGCTTGTACATATATATAATTGGACAACAAATTCTTAAGCTTCTTTTTGGCCAAAAAACTTAAAAAAATTAACAAATACGGTTATTTTCAACATATTTTTAATACATCACAACTACAAATTTTTAGAATCATATGAAGTTCTTCAAACCCCAAAAAAATAACACACAAGATAGTAAAAATTCAAAGAATTTGTTAATAACCTAATTTCCTGATCATTCTTAACCATAAAATAAATATTAATGAATTATTTTCATTTGTTACTTGTTTATTGCTTTAAATTATGATATTATCATAACAAATTCACGAACACACAATCATTAAAACAGAAATTTGAATGACAAAATAGTGTAAATGTCAAAATTTTGTATTTGTATAGAGCTATAACCACAGCAACGTAGGCAGTAAAGGATCTGATATAATATTGGTTTAGGAAATCTTGCTTTGCAACATGAAATGTGTCAGAGAGAGAATGAATCTAATGGCTGAGTGCGTAGTTTATGGAAGATTGATTTCACAACACATCTTTTCCTTAGAATATTGAAATTCCAAGAAATTAAGTCACAAATATTTTTCACTATAACTTTATTATTCGAATAATAATAATATTTGTTTGTATTTTTTTCTCTGATGAAATCATTAAGATTTAATGCTTGAAAAAATTGTATTTAATTTTTTTTTAATAGACCACCTTTTTGTTTTGTGCTATTTGTGCCTGGAATTAAATCAATAAAACTGTGTGGAAGTAAAAATTTGATTGTTTTACTTTAAGGTGGATTAAAATGAAAAAATTCAAGTAAAATTGACAGTAACAGATATCAGACACGTTATTTCTTTTTTCCCATATTAAATGATTTCCTTTAAAAGAAAATAAATTTCACACCTACAGGTATTCTTTGTTTGAAATTCATTGTTGGTGATGGTGATTTTATATTTTGATTAGGATTTTTGCGGACATTTGCCATCACTGATTAGTAAAAAACAAGGTATTGTTACCTAATACCAAGTTTCATACAAATTGTTTGATGAATAACGGAGAAATCAATATTTCAATATTTACCAAGAAAATAATATTGAACAACTTATTGAGTTCACTGCTAAACTAAAAAGTGATGTTATCTACGACCATTGCAATAAGCACCAATTATGGTATTATAATAAACATCAAAATATTATACATTAAAAAACCAAAAACCAAACAGTTGCATAAAGTCAACTTTATGATACTGGAGTCACTTTAGAATACTGGTTCTAGACCAATGAGAGCTCGGCATTTGTCGGAAGAAGTACCTTATACAAATTAAACAACTCACACATCAGCTGATTGCACATATATGATTCCGGTTTTAGTGTCCTATTGGACCTAACCTCAAACGTCCTTTAATACGTTATAAATACAAGTGTGTCATCTACTGTTGAGTTATTTAATTATATCAACATATCCCAAGTTTCGATTAGCTCACTTAATCTTTAATTCAACTAATTAGTATGATTATTATCAATAAAAGAGGAAATATTGTTTTTGTACCTAACCTCAAAAACTAATTGTTGTGCTACGAAGTCAAGCAGCGTCGAGCGTGGTCACTACTTAGATGGGTGACCGCTTGGGAACACTACGTTTATAGTAGCCAAATTTTAAATACGGTAAGTTAATTAGTTGTTTTGGACACCCTTTATAATTTTGGTCGTATATATAGTAGCCATGCAACTGTTGTATTATGGCTTGAAGCCACTCATGAGATATTTAGAACACTCGCTTCGCTCGTGTTCTAACTTACATCTCACTCGTGGCTTAAAGGCATTCATAATGCAATCGTTGCATAAACTACTATTTTTGCTTACTAATAGTTCAGTTGACTTATTTCTGGTCAAATTTCATGGTTCCAAGGAAACACCCAAGATAATGATATTTTGGAAATGAGAAAAATAAATCTTGTTAATGCTTAAAATCCTCATAACTTCTGAACATAAAATAAACTAAAAAAACGTAAGAAATATATTTTTGGAAAACATTTTTCTCCCGCATTTTAAAGATATGCGGGTAGTTTTTCGTTTTGTATCGTAACGCTATAGGAAATTCGAACAGAAAAATTATATAAAATATTACCGTTTGCTTCCACGATTCTTTGAAAAATGTAGCAAAGAGTAATCATCCTCAGAATTCTGACTTCTGACAGTACTGTCGGGTACAGTTAGAGCCTTGTAATTTTCACTTTTTCTTTTATATAAATAAGGATTATCTAAAAAATGGATAACATTTAGGGAAATAAAGAATGTGTCCGATTTCTGTTTTTAGGACATTAAATAAAATGCACTAAAAATACAAAGGGAGGTGGGGTTTGAAACGATTTGATATAAGGTAAAGTGCGAAACTTGGTAAAAGCCCATAATCGATTAGTGAGTGATCGAGTATTGA
Organism: Flexamia atlantica; assembly: GCA_035578135.1. Taxonomy (NCBI): domain Eukaryota; kingdom Metazoa; phylum Arthropoda; class Insecta; order Hemiptera; family Cicadellidae; genus Flexamia; species Flexamia atlantica. The sequence continues at coordinate 16,602,949 of JAQJVK010000002.1, forward strand.
AGCAAAGCGTTTAGAAGTGGAGGCTGAGAGTGGTGGCCGCTTGCCATCTCGTCCATCTCGAGACTATTGGTCAATACAACGGGCCTTGGGCCGTGAGAACTCGATCCAACGAATATTCTACCGTGTTTAGCTTTAGCACATTCAGCAATATATTAATCACTTCATTCAAGCACTATTCAATGCATTCCTATCGTCTTTTTTAATGTTTCTGCCGCATTAATAATTTTAATGTTAAATTTTTTTTTTTAACTTTTTGTAGGGTTGTATTTATGAACATGCACCATATAGTGCCCCCAATCCGTAGTGGGCTTCGACAATTTTTATCATGGTTATAATAGGGGCTACAGTCTTCATTTTATCGAGTACACATTTTAGTAGAATTTTACAGGTTGGCCACTATCATCACGATCATCACACTCATCCTTCACTCATATTCAGGGTAACGTCCTCCATGAGGTACCTGTCTCACCAAAGAATGATAAAAAAGAATGAATGGCTTTTAAATGAGAAGAAAATTTCCCTTGTTAAAATATCGATCCTGTGAATAAATGTCGAGCCACCTGTGAATGCTTCATTTTAAGTGGATATTAATTTACGGCCGCCATCCTGGATTCGCCATATTGGTAACTATTTAACATATATCCATATTGGTCCCGCCTTACTTTAATTCTTTCTGTGCCATGATGCTCCTTTTTCATTCTATTTTTATTCTTACGAATTGACAGTAATAAAGACTTCAAGAGATATTTCAAAATGGTTTGCAACATTTGATGTTTCGTGTTAGTCGAGGACTGATAATTTTAATAACGTTAATAAATTAAGGGTAAGCCAATTTAAAACTCACCCTGTATAATTACAACCAAAACACTTATTGCATCAAGTATAATAAAATATATGTTCCTCTTACTCTCAGATCTAGTCTTTAGCTTGAGGAATGTTTTGAATTCAAACAGAGTCTGATAAAGTTCAGTGTAGTTCCGGTCTGAGACAACAAGAATCCTTTTCCTCTCAGTTAGAGCTGCGAGAAATTTATGATTACGTGTTAGTTGAAAATCTCCTCACCAAAGTATATTTTTACTACGTAAAAGTGTAAAATGCTTATTACATTATAAACGTGATAGGTTTATTCATTTGGTATATAGTCAAGGAAAAAGTCGTAAATAACATCTAAAAAAATAATAAAACTGCCTAATAAAGTTTGCAGTTTTGAAACAATTCTTCTTGAATTACAAAAAAAAACCTACTTGATGTGAGAAGTTGAGCTTTTATTGATCGCCCTGCGTGCGAGGTTCGTACACGCCACTTTACATAGAACAAGAAGTGTGCGTGCAAAAAAGGGGATACATTACATGAGAATCTGTAATGTGTGCTGCTTTATATTCTTTAAATCGTCGTTGCCATTTTATGATTTTGAGCTATAGAATAATTCATTTGTTTGCCTTTAATTGAGAATGAGATTTTTTTACATTAATTGATTTTAACGTAGTTTTAATTCTTTATATTCAGCAAAGGCGATGACACTTGTAATATTTTATCATTACAGCTAACAAAGCATTTAAAATTAAAGTTTGTTACCTATGAAGAATAAAGTCTCTTAACATATTGATGCGGTGTATAGACTTGGGGGATTTTCGACATAGGGGAATATAGACACTCGAATCTTAGTCATAGGTGTAGCTTGACATTTGTATTTATTAATTATCAGTACATTCGCCATGTTTAAATATTTTCAAGTTTAATTCTTCATATTATAATAGCAGCATAAACAGCAAGGAAGATTACTAACTGCCTAAATATATTAACAGAACAAGATTTAAAAACATCCATAATGACATTATATTGTAACTTTACATACTCTTACATACTCCGGCATTAGAACGAAGTAATTTTTACCTTAATCTTTCGATCAAAGTATTTTACTCTAAGCAAACGACGAAGTTAACTCACATAAAATAACCTACCTAAATTAACACACATAATAAATATACTTTAAACATGCTCATGACTTTTTACTTTTTAATTTGATTTTTTCCTTATATTGTGAGTAGATAAAGTTAAGAAATTTGTAAGACGCGCATTTATTGAAATAATAAATAAGGCCATAACTAATAATTTGCTTGTTTCATAATTAGATTTTGCTTCAATTCAAACGTTGAATTTAGAGGAATAGAAAAAGATCAAACGTGTTGTATTATTAAACGTCCTAAAGTGATTTCCTTTGGGATCTCATCCTCGCACTTTCTGATCAACGTTCAGAGGAGTGTAAATAAATCATTTAAAAGTCTATTTCACTCATTAAATCATAATAATTGTTTCTAAAAGACGTTTAAATCAACCATGTGACGAAGAAATGCGATGTACAATTTTAATAATCTTAAAAATCGACCCATAATAACTAAATGCTACCCCCGTTGCAGCAGACCTGCATACTCAGCGAATTTCAAATTCAAAATAAGATATTTCAACCCAACATAGCGAGATTTGACATGTTTTTGTAAGCTCCATAACTATAACATGGGGAATGAGTATGTATGTTTGCTGCAACGGGTAAGTTAAAAGTGGGTGGTGTTAATTCAATATTTAGTAGATCTAAACTATTTGAAGCCATATACTAAGTATTATTAAGATATGTTGAGATATAACCGAGATATAGAATTTTACTTATTTCAAATAAGGTTAACATTGGGACAACGTACTGTGTTTTCCACTTTCAATATCTCGGTAACGAATAGACATAGAGCAGTGATTCAAATTACTAAACTGTTTATTTTTTTGAGCTGAATTCAATGGTGCCAACAAAGGTTTGGTAAATTTTATTTTTCTATGTAAAAAACCCAAAATTAAGGGGTATAAACCCCCCCAAATTTTGGGGGGGGGGGGTTTATACCCCTTTACCCCCTCTTCCGGTGGTCCGATCGGGCTGGTTCACGAACTCGTCCGAGTGAGTACCACTTTACACGTCTGTCCCAATTTTCATTAAGATTGGATATGATGGTGTCGGGCTTAGGTCTTACCCTAGAGACTCATGAGACCTACAGTAATAGCTTCTTCCCTATATGGGAAATTCGCTAAACATTAACGGAAAATAAATCAACGGACGGATGTTTTTATAAACTTCATTAGCTTAGACAAAATAAAATATAGATAAAATCCATTGTGTAATGTATATTTAACATTCACTAATAAGTCTGCAAATAAGGTCTTTGAGCTGTATTACAATCCAATGTATAAATCACGTTTTAATTCTCTGCTATCCGTCTGATCTGACTCCTAACATTCCAGCGTGGCTGTTGCTATTTTAAATATTCTTCAGCCCAAATTACTAAAATCAGAGATTGAGATCAAAGAATCAACGCAAAATTAACGTAAAATCAACGTAAAATTAAAATGTAGTAAAATGTAATAAATGACCCTTCTTTACTAATGACTGTATTAACAATACATAATAATGTTTGCTGCAAAGAAAAGATAGTACATTCCCTGGACGTAACATTTTTATAATAATTTTGTATTCGGTTAGTTAGTTATTTTTACCAAAAGCGGAAAGAATTCTCACATATCGTTTGTATTGATCCTCTTTAGCCAGAAAACTAATGGACAGCAAACTAGTTAAAAACACAATTAGCCTTTTAGTTTTAGATGAAATTAGCGTTTATCTAAGGACTTTGTGGTATTTATTGTTAGAGCATAAATGAACGAATTATTGTGTATTTTCATACATGTATTCGTTTATCTGTGGGTAAATTCACAAAAAGAAAAAATAACACGCAAACTGTACTAGATTGAAGGGGCATAGAGTAAAATAACATCTTGCTTGAACAAGAAAGGCACCTTCATTACAGACAAAGGATGGTTGAACATTGACTGCACGGCTCTAATATAAAGTAGTGTTGTCCTCATAGCTAAACGACAGCTTGTCTCGCAAGGAGAAAGCAGTTAAACTTATAAAAGTCGCGCTTCGCTTTCTTAACTTTTTTCTCTTTTTATAATGTATTTAATCATAAGCGTTTTGAATTTGGCTGGAATAAGAGACTATTAATGATTAATAATAGTGTCTTAATAATATTACTTAATTATGCTTATACTTACCTACGCCTTTGACTCTTCCACTAATATTACTTCAGCTCCGTTTTTATATTTGGAAGGCTATAAGTCACGTTTCTTCGAAAAGGCACGGCTCTTTTGCAAATCACTCAGCCAACGGAATGTTAAGGGGTTGGAATGGTAAGACGTGATCAGTCTGCCTCGCCCGTGGAGAAAGGTACTATCCCTTATCTCCTGAGCTTCGTCAGTACATTGCAAGACCTCCTTGCTGTTCGTCTTGTTGAAAGAACTATTCAGGACAAAACGTTTCCCTCCAAAGCCAAGACGACCTTTGGGGTTTGTCAAAAAGGCTCCTCCGTAAAAATCACCATTCCTGGATGGCAGACCAGGAACGGTTATGGCTTTATATTCCAGTTGCAGATTTAGGGCTTAGCTGATTATCGAAGTTCTTAGACAGATAATGACAAAAGATGTAGTGGAAGCTCGTAATAGTGGAGGCTTGTAACTGGCTGTCAAGACTTACCAGTTTATAACAGCAATTTATTGTGCCCATTTTATACTTATTTAATATCATACAGGCCTACCAGACAAAACTCCGATAAAGACGACTGAAAAAAAGACTCTGTTATTGAAATAAAACATCGAAAATTATATAACAGCTATTAATGTTATGAAAACACTAAAAGACAAATAACGTAGGATTGCTTTGAAAGTATGGACTGAAATAGACCATCGACTGAAAGTTTACACTTTGTCCGTTTGCCAAGTATTTATGACGCTTTTGCTATGAATCGTCGGAAACTCTGAATGACTGCAGATGTTGTAGGCTATCTTGAAATCAAATAACTTGTGTCGGCTGACTTGAAATCAATCTAAAATAATAAAGTAAAATACTTTTTACAATCCCTGGAAATATTTATTTCTCATTTATTTTATTTATATTGGTTTTCCCTTACTTCTAAAACCTTCCAAACAAATATATATACTTGACTAAAATTTCATTTCCTGACCGTTCCCTACATTTCAAGAAAATAAAGAATTTAGAGTAAGATAGAATTCCAAATATTTCAATATTCTAGCCAGTGTTTGTTTTTGCCTTCGATGATGGATCATCTTATTTGCTAACAGATCTGTTTCACGATTTCCCTCATATTTTATCGGAATCTATTACTAACTATATATTTTCCTATTACATAAAAATATTCTTAATTTTTTACAAATTTCTAATTGATGTATTAATTGTATATGATTGTTTTTTTTTCTTTTGGGTTTTCATTAACCTAAAGCCTTTTGTAATACGAATAATATGCGAAATTATTACTGAGGAAAAGGTAAAATTACTTGAAAGTGTTAATTAGTAACTAGTAAATAGTAAAACTTAATAACTGAAAGAGATGTAATCGGAGGTCACTTAATTCTTCCCTTCTTTCTTGGAATAAAAAAAAACATAGGAAGGAATTTAGCACATATTCATTCAGAAGAATTTTCATTCATTCGGAAGGATTTAGCACATATTCAGTCAGTTCGATAACAAAAGATTTCTTCACCCTACGTACTATGTAAATTGGTTTACAAGATAAGCATATTTTACATTTATTTTTTACAAGTTTATTCAGAGACATGATTTATAAAGACAACTCTACAACGAAAGTTTATGTAAACAAACTGAGGTTGTATCGTTTTTACTTTGAACATTCAACTTCATCTGTTAATTTCAGGTTTTGTTTGGTAACGTATCCTTAAGTACTTTGATTTTACAGGGGGATGGCAATAACTAACTAAACCTTATAAGTATTTGGCACTGGTGAGCCAATAACTGCACCTCTTTGGAAATAGTATGGTTTAGTCATTTGCATGGTAACTATTAAATTTTTATGGATCCTAAAATATTAAATAATATTAAAATAATAAATAAACCTGCATAAGTTACTGTTTAGCACTCCAAATATTTTTTAAAATGTCTGATTAATTTTGTTTATAATTTTTATTGTTATTTCTTTTAACCATACACTGCTTGCTGTCAATATGTACAGGAAAACAGCTTCATATAATATATAATTCTATTAAACTTATATAATTTATACCAAATATTTCATAATTTAAGGTCTAAACTAACTTTAGCAAGTAGTTTTATGTGACTCATGTGGCCAAGATCCCTAACATATCCACTTCCGGATTGTACCAATAAAAATATTGCGAAAATCTTTTTGGTTCCGTTGTGGGCTTAAAGGTGCCAACTATTAAAACTATTATGTCAAGATGGATTTTAATTACTGACAACTGAAATTCTTTCGCTCTTCAAGATGTTTCTAAGTCGTATGCACTTGAAAATCATCACCTTGATCTTTGGGCCAAAATAACCCAAAAGGTAATAATTCCCAGGTTAGTCTTTTGTTTATATACCCCCAATTATTTATACTTAATAATTTTGAATATATTTATACAATATAAACAGTTTGTAGATGTATGTATGCAGGAACATACACTGTTACATTGGTAAATTTAATTTAAGGATTTTGCAAAACGTATTCGTAATATAGTAAAGTACATTTAAATAAAAGTAAATAAATAAAAGTACATTTAATAGGATTTACCGAATATTTTTTCTAACTTCTTATTCATTTACTTAATGGTGTACTCGACATCACTTGGAGTGACCCACATGTAGTAGCCTAAACGGTAATCTATTACCAAAAATAGAAGATAAAAAAAATTAACATACAGGATGCACTAACTAAACTTATAATTTATATCACAGACATTAAATACTACTTTAAAAATCCTTCTGTCAATTAATTTATGCCTCCTCAGGGGGTTGTCCGCTAAGAGACAAAAGAAAACTTTTAAGGTAAACATGGGTTATAATGCAAATCAAATGAAATTTCTGTTTAAGGAGAACCCAATTTATGACATTAATTAGAAGTAAAAAATGGCGGGCAATAACACTTTCCCCATGGACAAACTTTTAAATGCGATCATGAGCGTTAGACTTGCCTTATAATATACTCTTTGCGGCATTATATTATGTTTAATATTACCTTCTAAGGGATATAGTATTCGTCATATCCTTATCATGAATCATGGGCAAAACCCTTTACAGAAACTCATTATTCAGATTTTTATTTAAGATTTTCCTCCTCTAAAGAGTGGGCGGTACCACTGAGGGGTAAAATTTGCATTAGCTCGAATCTATCGTAATATTATGTGTAGTTTTTTTGGTGATATGTTATTGTGTATATGGGGCCTCTATAAGACTGCGAGTTTCGAAATTAATTAAACGTTTGGTTGGTTGGCCCGAAAACTAGGTAATCTGTTTAAGTAATTTTGATGCTCACAATAGTATAGTGAGTATACTATGTTACAGATAAGTGTATCTGTAAGATAAGCTAATGATTGTTCCTGGAGTATAGATATCTTACAGATATCTATACTCCAGGAACAATCATTAGCTTAGACTATTAACATACGAAGAAAAACTTTGAACATCATATGATATTTTTATATTATATATGTTTTTATACATATTTGGAACTAAGTATGATGTTATGTTGACTCTGAAAATGGCAAAACGTCAGTCAGAAAACATGTCAGTCAAAAATTTATGATACAAATTTTGTTAAATAAGGTTGTTTTTTTATGTTTTATTAATAGTACAAGATGTATTTCAGTGTCAACTATTGCGCCCCTTGGGTGCAAATAACCATGAAAAGTGTGCCAACCTACTTTTTTATGAAATTAAAAAATATAGATATGTGTACAAAAAATTAATTCGTGTTTTAGAATGTAAAAGAGTCAAATAACATATTTTTAACAACTCAAAGCACGAACTTAATGAATACTGTGCTGGATATTAGATTGTATACCAAAAATATCGTCTGAATCCGCCTTAATATGCAATTATCTTTACCCTTTATCAAACCACCACAAAGTGTTGGAAACATAGGTTCTCTTTCCATATAGGTATACTTTTTAAGCCAATACATTCCAAAAAGCAATCTAAAGTAACCAATCGTTGACGCCAGCGACGCAATCCTCGGCGTGCTACGGCGTATTTTCCAGCCGCATTGTATCCAGCAATATCTCCGGGCCGTCTGTTGTCCAGGAATGTTCTGCTCGCTGATTGTACGTTCCTTCAGTTTTGTTCTAATCGATTTATGACTTCATCACTCCATCGACAGGTCGGAGGCCACGCCTATCGCCTGCTCTTGTCTTAGGTCGGTAACTCGCTTTTTCCATTAAATGAAGACATTCGACCCCTCACATCTATAGATTCGCCTTGTGAGATCCCATTCACGTCGTCTCCACAAAACTGTATTTAGTCAAAATAATTGATTCGTGAAAATTAATAGATACTACAATTTTCAAGTTAATTCCTACTTATAGGCTATTTTTTACATAGAAAATTCCCAGAAAACGAAAAATGTTTATTCATTATGGACTATGTTTAAGTGTCAGAAATTTCAACTGAGTATTAAGATGATTAACTTACACACCTATACAACATTAAATAGTCCCATAAATGTCAGGTCTAAAACTCGCTAGACTAAAAATCTATCAACTGCAATAGCTAAAATATAAACCCATTTTTTTTAATGCAAAACAAAATACTTATTAAAGTATTTAACTTTTTCTTAATGGTTAACATAGCGATTACAATAAATATACTTTATTATTTTACATAGTTGTTTTATAATAGAAAATATATCCTTAGTGGTGATATAGGGTGGGGTTTGTAGCACAAGAGTATTAGAACAATATATAAAACATTTCAAACTTTGAAATTTCATTTAAAACTGTAACCAATATAACATTGTTTCATCGCAAACAATAAAATACCCCTAAATAAACGCTGATTTCCCTAAAAGTAGGCCATGTTCTAAAATGACAGTTTGTCCAAGGGAAACATAATATTTCGATTAACATTTGTTTTGCACTTGATCCGAGGTGTTTGGTCGTTATAATGTATGCAAATCTGTAAGTGGGAAAACATGTATGAACTCTATTCTTACCATCACTGTGCCCAAACGTTTTTAGATTTAATCAATGAATATTTATGTCATAAGTTAAACGCTGAGAGTTCAACGCTGGTTTTTAATTTATGTCATTTTGGGTTTTGCTTAAATAAATTTCAATTCCAAAACGTTGTGTTTCAAGTGTTGTTAATTTAAGCCGCGAACAACAGGTGGCAATTAATAGTTGTATTTTCAATAACCACATTTAGTTTTATTCCATATCCGACCTACACTGTGAACTAGACGTTTTTCATTTCATTTCATGTTTTTAAATTTTATCATATACATTATATTAATATACGGGTGATTTTAAATAAATGCCCTTACAGCAACATTCTCTTATAAAAAAATTCAAAACATTTTCATTTAATACACTGTGGAATGAGTACTCTTCAAAATGCAATTAATATTTTTGAGTAAGGTGTCTTTTTAAGTAAATTAGTCATTCTTTCATAATAGTTACTTGTGAGATTTTATTTAGCAGTATTAGTATTTCAGAAATTAATAAAATATCCCATTGCGAGCAGACCTGCACACTCAGCGAATTTCAAATGATTGAATTAATCATTTAGGTGGAGCTTTAAATCAAGTAAAATAACTTAACATTCTAAATTGAGCATGCTACAATTCCCTTTAGAAATGAGTACAAAAAAAAAGGAAATGGCAATTTCCTTTCAATTTTATATGGGAAATGAGTATGCAGATTTGCTGCCATAGACATGTGAAATCAAAAGATTATTTGCAACAGTCCAGTAGATATCAACTACCTGCCATGAATTACCTATTGGTACATTTATAATATATTCAATAGCATACCTAATAATACCAAGTTTCATTGAAATATGATAAGAAGTAAGTGAGATATTGAATTTTATTCATGTTTCTTAAGGGATGACTGATCGAGCTGATTTTAAAATTCGTCCGAATGATTACTAATTTATATGTCTGGGCTAAATTTCATTCATTTTGGATCATTTTTATGCGAGTTATCGTGCTTAAAGACACATAAGGGTCTCGGGCTTTAATCACCAGACCTGCGGTAACAGCTTCTTCCCTATAGAGGAAATTCGCTAGTATGAAATATAATATGATAACATGTCGGTCAAAAATATATTTGACTCGATTGCGTAGTCCAGCGATAAACAAGATGATCAAGACGGCCAGGTAAACAAGAGTACCTGATCGTCTTCTCGTGTTATGACGCCTGTCTCGCAGCAGGGATTGGCACGTTTCGAGCGGATGCAAACTGTTGACTTATACAAGTTGTTGATACACGACGGATCGCATGTGGGGTTCACCCATAGTGAATTGTGATTCTTGGATACGATCCCGAAATTGCAGTCCCAGCTTCAGTAAAACACACTTTACCATGTTTCCACATAGAGGTCGGTTCATATTTGATCCCGGGAGGCAGGGTGAGTAGAAACAACGATAATGACTGTTAATAATAAATCTTTAAAGTGAAATATTAGTTTAAAGTGTTCTTAGATGTTTTGCTTAATCAAAAATTCGAGATAAAGTAGTAAATTTGGGTTGTCTTGTTAATATGTTTTGTGTTTTGGATTTCGTTTTTGAGTGGTTCTGAATGTGCATATGATGTGATCGTAAGGTTTCTTCAAAAGGCTCTTTACTTTAATATCAAAGTTTTCTGGCACACACATGAAAATGCTGTTGAAAATGTCCACATTGGGAATGTTTGCAGATAATTTTATTTGCAAACAATTGTGAAATAGTCACAGGTACCGGTAACCTCAGTAGGTAATGATTAACATTTATAATTATTACGATAACAAGCATTATAATGAGTATGATAATAATATCATAACATTTAAAGCTCGTAGTTGTTTAGTTTGGGTAATTTAGATGGATTTATCGAATTTCAACTGCAATCCTGGCCGTGGACCACACTTACTGTACTCAAAAGGTTTTACGCCAACAAATAATCAAACGCCATCGTTGAGGTCTTTGTGCTTGCTTACTGAGAATGCACGCAGTCCACGCAGATTTCTTATTCTAAAATCTGTATACAATGTACTTAGCTGTTAAAAATGCAATAGGGACTGTAGTCAAGTGGAAGGGTGTCATTAATATTAATGGCCTTAATAAATAGCCATAGGCCCGCCCCCATACAACGCCATCTGATTTTTCCGATGCTAATGTTAACTTCAAAGTCGACTTAGTACGAAATTTTCTAAAATATAACATGATTATATTATATGGAACCTTCAGTTGGGATAATTTAGATAAAGTAAGGAAACTGAAGGCTTTACTGAAGGCATTATGGTACCTCTAGAATTCTAGTAGGTATTTGATGGTAATAATACAATTTTTTACTACCTCTCGCATTTTATCAACCATTAAACTAGTACGTACATGTACGTTCAGTACATATGAAACAATACTACGTTGTTCATTTATGTTTATAACTTCCCAGATATCCTTTACGCAGCACATTTTTAAGAAAATTAAAAAAATGCTTGAAATAAACCAAAATATTTACAGGAACTGCGAAACTCTTTCAAGTTAAAATATACTTAAAACCTGTGGTAAATTGAAAACTGTTCAAGTTATAACATCAAACATTTTAAAAAGGGATGAGCCTAAATATTATATCCTAAACCCCACCTTTCTCACTTAACTAATGCGCCGTATTTTATGTAGGACATTAAATAGATCCGGTAAACTCTAACAAGAAAAGTTTCCCATTGAACGGAGCTGAAAGACGGCCATTGTTAAGAAAATGGTGCTCGATACCTCGGGTTGTTTGTTTGTTAGGCTTTAATTCGATCAACTTACAGTGACGTCACTGTACTTTGTTGCAGGCTTCATATTGTTGCGTGGCGTCGTCGGATGACGTAATAACGTAGAATTAATTAATATTGTACCAGCGTTCCCCACCTCCCCGACTCAGGTGACCTGTGAAAAAACGGCGTCGTTATTTAATCAAACATGTAAATTCAATATTGGGATTCGTATTTATAGTCTAAATAAATTGTAGATACGATATAAAATATCTTACAAGTACTGCATTTATAGTTTAAAATGACATAAAATTTAAATTAGGTTATAAAGTAGGATATAAAATTAGCCTGGTCTGATAATTTAAAGGTTACCTACTTCGTAAAAAAATTTACATTTTACGTATTTCTTATTAATTTCTTCAGACTTTCCTAAACAAGTATTGTTGATACACATACGTGCATATTCGCAGTTTGTTTTATTTCCCTATTGTGGAATAACCGTTGAATTCGACCTGACAACCTATGTACAGTCCGGCCATGTAATACCTACCCCTAACACTCGTAAAATATTGCACATATATATGAAACTCACACGAGCACAAAAACTTGAGCAACTTACATTTGTAATAAATAGGCTTCAGTTATGTCAGAAGGATTCATTACATGTATTTTGACTCAGATTTGTAAGACAATTAATCAATGTGGTTTATTCGATACGCTTCATTTAATTCATTGATCAACAAAGGTTCCACAAAGTAGAGCCAAAAGTACTCTCAGTAAAATACAATGAAACATGTATTGAAAGACAGAAACTTTGTTTAACAAAACAGACTAAAGCTTGTAAGAATTACGACTCTCGACTTTGTAGACCTTGGAGCTCTTATCGAAATTGAAACACAGCTTCATTACTCTTTTTTGTTTCTTGAGTTTTAAGATCATTAACAAATAATTCTCAAGAATATTTTTTATAGTTCGATACATATCTATTTATTAATCTTTTAAAATATTGTACAGTTATAATGTTTAGCATCTGTTACGTTTTGATTGGACTGATTTGACATTCAAAGTAAAGTTTATTGATCAAACTCAAAGTTATGCAGATATACTAACCAAACGCTTAGTAGACGGCAGAAAAAAATTGTAATCGAAATCTTCTGAACATAAACAATATTTTGAAATTTTGATAATTTGCCAGTGTCTCGCCTAAACCTTAAAATTTAATCTTTAATTTTGATTTGGTAGTTTGGTTTACTTTTTCCCCTTTGGTTTTGGTAACTTTTATATATTTTATTGTTGACTGGCCTCTGCACATTTTAAAGTTTTTGTTTTGTGGTTAAAGATGTGAAAAGTAAGATTAAAGTTTTATTTTGAATGTAACAATATATTATGCTAAAATTAACTACTAGATCTTTTCCTCCAAACCTGTGCTAACTAATGTACTTGATGCATCTTAAAATATTATTTTGTTTTGTTGAAAGAGTGAACCAAAAACTGGAGCCTTGAGATTTGTAATAAGTGTACAAGACGAAAATTTGATGATCATAATTTACTGTTACATTAACATTTTTGATGATTCAAGATGATCATAATTTACTATTATATTAATATATTTGTGATTGTTTTTTATATTTTATAGAGCTCATAGTAAAACGTTTTTTGTCTGTTTCAGGTAAGAATAAACATAAATGTGAAGCTTCTTCTACTCTAGAGGTGATGTAATTAGCTTGTGGATTAAGATAAGATAGATGGATCATTAGGATTTTATCTTATTGGTTAATTAATTTCAAGGCTATTTTAGGATTATTTCTGGAAGAAGCGATTCAGTTTAGTATTAGTTAGTTTTTATTTGAAACTAGTAGGCCTACACACAGTAGTTTATTTTACGGTCCAGTGATGAAATCAAGTTATAAAACCAATAGAATTATATATTTCGCTTTTCTTTCTTTCGAGTAAATCTTTTAAAAACAATGTACCCTTTAAACTATTTTTCTGATGAACTATTTTTTCTAATGATTTTTTTCTTTTTTATGATAATACAGCATCAAAAACACTGCTAATACATAAAAAAGGTTATCACATAGACACCGAAGATTTGAACATGAATATGCAACATGTAATATAATGTGAATGATCGTTAATTATGTCCAGGCCCTAAACACTACATGCAGTTTTATCGCTCCTCCCGGAATAATTTTGCTGAAATATACCATCCAAATTCAAAACATCGCGGTCGTATTCTAGATACCTCAATACTGTTAGAGTTGTCACCATAAAACACATCCTGGTTGATTAGTTATCTGAATACTAGTGCAAAACAATGAATTAACTATCCAGAAAACTAAACAGGCCTTCACATTAAACTGTCTAAAGCCATCGAATTTTTCTCAAAGCTGGGCTTTAAATTTGGTTTTTCATTAGTTTTTACGAACTTACCAGATGAATATTTGAAATAGCAGCAATTGAAATGTGCTTAGTTCATAGTACGTTTCACGCAATTCAGTTCCACACAGTATTATTGGTTGTTTAAAAAGTATTTACTTTACGATTATTTATTTTGGCAGTTCAAATTATTTTTACTTACAGAGCAGGACTTTAAAGATTTTAAACATGTTATGCAATAAAAGTTTGAGATTTTTATGGCGGAAATAGAATTGGTTAAATTCCTTTACTGTGCACTGAATATCCAGCTAACAGAATATGAAGCCATTCCATTTAATTAATTCTAAATTTGCATTACTTCAACTCGATAATTTAAGAGCCAATGATTAAAATGAAAAATAAAAATAAAATGATTGAGGTTAAAGTATCACTGACTACCTGGGCAATGGACGTGTTGTTTTATTAAAAGGTAGACACATATTGTAAGAGTAAATTTTGTTTTTTAAGATTCCTTTTATCATAAGCACTTTTTAATAAATGGTAAAATTAATGCAAAACAATAATACTATTGTACAGAACATGAGAAAATATAGCCTATGTTTTAATAATCTATAATAATAGAAAAACATCAAACAATAGTTACGAACGTTTCATACGGAAGATCTAAAGAAATTTTCCTTCGAAAATTGTAAAAAGCCGTTTCAATAAGCCTCGTGGAAGGCGAGTGCCGAAGACACGCCCTGCAGAAACATCGATTTCAATTATGGGCGCCTCCGTAATGATACGGCGGCCGATTGTTGGTTTTTGCATCTGATTTGAATCAGCTGATCGTTACCGCGACCTTGGACTACATCCGAAGCTGATTCTTTAATCATTATTATATCGGTGGAGCTTTGTTGAACAATAAAATATTACTTTTTTGTTGCAAAAGAAAAGGACCCTTAACACGTCTTTTAAATTTAATTGACCATGTTATAGTTAGTTTATAAATAAGCTAATTAATGAAAACTTCAGAATATTTGTACTTATACTCACTGGTTTGTATCAGTATCAATAAAAATTAAACTCCCCTGTTATAAGATAAAGTTATATGAGATAGGAAAAGTGTTTAGTTGGTCATAATAACCAACCCATATTTTTACAATACCGTTTTATTATATTATAAAACATATTCTCCTCGAACACTTCATGACAAGGCTGGTTCCCGATCTTCTTTTTCTAAGGCTGAATAATACGATGTCCTGGAATTTATTTTATAGTTTGGTAGTTTAATTGTAACTCTTGCATAATACTTGCTCATTTCAGTAACCAAGCCGGTGCTATGACATTTCGTTAGTTATCTTACCACCAATGTATTTAAAACGTATTATAATTCTCTAACATATACCTTTTTCATTGTTTTAAGTTAACAGTATAACGAGAAATTAAACGTGAAAAAGATTCATTCTTTGTTTCTACCACAGAGGATGTTAACTTATTATTATCACCTTTTGGGAAACTAATTTTCTTTTTTCTGGAAAAACAGTGAAACTTGTCATGTCTTGTAACTAATTCTAAATTTATCGTAATTGACAACTTTGGATATTTGTTTTTGAAACTATTTCTAATTATATTAGCTCAAGTTTATGACAATAAACAAATACTCCTATTCGCAAAAGAAATTATAATTATTTTAAATCAGTTGCAAGTTCAAGCAAAAGTTGCTTTTTAACATTTCTCAAGAGATTTTTTTCTGTGTACTTCGATCACATACAACATGGAAGAAAATGAAAATGAAAACAATGAAGATACTTTTGTTTTCAAACTTTAAATGTTCACTTTTTGCCTGATGACTGAGCTGAAGACGGTGTAGAAATGTCACGGCCGCCGTAGCGCCCGCCCAAGCTCGGTACCCTGGGCGGTCGATGCGGCTCGCTCTACATTCATCCTCATTAAAAATCCATCACTGAAGGCCTTGTTCATGTTCATAGTAGCACTTTCACATTTAAACATTCTATAGTCCCTCAGCTTTTTGGGCTGTAAGTTCAAACGGCTTAGTCAGAATGATCACGTAATCAAACTGCGTAATAGTCCAAGTTGTTGTAACTAACTTTCATGTTTAAAGGTTGATTGCTCGCTAATATTATCTGGAAATAATATACAGGTTCAACGATATTCTAGAACAATCATTTTAAATAATGCGAAGTAAAAAAAGTAACGCATTAAACAAACTTTTTATTGGTTAAGCTTTTTGTCTACTTCCGGTGAATTAATTGATTAATTGTAACTATGATTTTGATTATCTATAGTGTAGTTGTTAATTTTTGCTCTATGGACCATAATTTAGGTACATTTATTATATTTAATGGTGTAACACAAACAAACTAAACATCTGAGGTTAAAATTACTTCTTTAATGTACTTTTTAAGTACTTTAAAGTATTTCTTTTAAGTATTTTAGAACAAATTTCATCCACATTGCTACTATTAAAAAGGTTAAAGAAGGGGCGAAAAATGGACTGCCGACTCATCATTTCCTAATTCCTTTTAAATGATGTTTAGTCTTAAAAGCCAGAGATTCACCAAAGAGCCGCTTCGTTTAATGTAACGACCTATTCAGGGATTTTCTGATTGAGATCAAATGCTTAATCCACTAACTTATATTCTTGTTTTGACGTGGTTTTATTAACAAGTTTGATCTTGGCACTTTTAGATGCATTATTCCATTTGAAATGTAATATACCTTTTACTATTTCCTATGTATTATTTTTAAGATTAATATTACTTGTTCTACTTTAATGTTTTGAAAAATTTTTATTTAACAATGTTAAAATATATTATTTTAAAATTCAAGATTTATATAGAGGGGTGTATAGAATGTATGCCAGGGACTATGTAGTTTCAACTTATTTACTAAACCAATAATAAATTATATCTATAACCTGATATCGCATATATGCGTATACGGTTTAATTGATCTCATTTACCGGGTTGATGTCGGGTGCCAATGGTTATTGGTTTAGGTTGTATTATCAATATAAGCAAATGTAGTGCATTAATGAAAAAATCGTGGTTCATTATTAAAACCCGCTATCCCTACTTTTTTCCTCTTTTAGGCCTGTAATTACACATTCTCTTGTGTTCAGAAACTGATTATTTTTAATGTTTTAATGACATATTTTAAATTTATATTAATATTTTTTCTAATATTATTATTTTATTAATATTTTTAGGCAAATAAATCAATCCATTCAAATAAACAGTAGGTTACCTTCTGTTTAGTTATTTTTGTTCTTTTTTGTGTTGTGAATTAATTACCTTAGAGTACAATTCAAAAAAAATTGACTTTGAATGTCAAATGTCATCAACAGTAGTAGGAGTAGGATCCAGTTTGTCGTGAGGAAGCGGAGCTTTAGTGTCTGTATGTATAGGGCTTTGCCGCTCACATGAAGTCATTACTGTAAAACATGCTAGGCGTAATGAGGATGGGCGTTCTGGGACTTAGGAGCAAGGATATCACATAACGCTGCTCTATCACTCTTTGCATGTAGAGCTTTTTTTTATCACTTTAAAATAAACTGATACATAAAACCGTCTTACACATTTCCGTTTTCAGGCTTGATTGACTACTAGGAATATTGATATCAAAATTTTAAACCATTGGATTTGTATTATTTTATTAGTTTATTATTTACTATTGGAGTTTCAAAAATAATGTGGCTGTCTTTGATAATTGTTAGTGAAATAAGCAAAAGAAAATAAGTTAATTTTTTTATTCCTTCTCAAACATGGATTAAGGTAGGAAAGACCTCTGTATTCTAAAAAAGGACTAATTACTTGAGGGCTCAAATATATAGAAGAGAACATTTCTGTGTATCTATCTCGTTGTAAATTACCCAGGAAGGCTATTTGGCTGCACACAAAACAATACTAAAACATTATAAAATTTTTTTCTCTCTCATTATCTTTTTTCTCACTCATATATTATTACATTTAAATATCAATGGTATATTTAATGAATCGTAAAACGTATGAATGGATAAGTAACCGGTTTATAGCCATTCAATCCAGGTAAATAAAGAATATATTAATCGAGAACAAGAAAAATCTCTAGTGCCAGAACCAAAATAATTGAATTGTCAATGTATTGACAAAAAACGCTAAGCGAATCTTTAATTTTAGATCAATCACGTTTTGTTTTGTTATCTTACCCTTAACTTTTAAGTAATATTCATTCTATTGACGATTATTATTTGTATGATCAATTAACAAAAATTTTTAAAAATCCGAGATATATTTCCTTTTATATAACTATAACAATCAATAATTAATGTATTTTCCAAGTTATTCATAGGTGATATTATTCGTATAATTGATTACGAAATAAAAGTATTGCTAAAATAGATATATTTGACAAAATTATAGAATATATATTTATTTATTTCGGTGTAAGCTTTAAGGATTGATGTAAAATAATTATTAATTATAATTAATTGGTGTAGGTAATGATAAAAATGTATTACTTTAAACCAAAGGTGAAAATATTCTCAATGCAATTTAATCAGAAAGAAACCCATCGAAAGAGTCTTCATCTGCCGTGTTGCCGCTATCCTGCAATTGACACGACATGACGTCATCTATATTTATAACAGCAGTTTTTTGCTTTAATTTTGTATGTGAAATAAGCAGCAATAAATGTATTGAAGAATGAAGAACGATAGTAGGCCTGCAGCATGATATATTTAAAAACATTAGAACTGCCAAATATATTTTAATGTTTACATAAGAAACGACTAATCAGTTATGTCTCTAAGTATATAAAGCTGTATGAAGTACTTAGTATGTACGGTGGTAAAAAAGTCTGGAAACACCTCAGTAATGTTTTTTATCAAAATTGGGTAGAAGATTTATCCATTGCACATCAACTCCGGTGAATAAGAAATACTTTTTGAAAGAATTGCCACAATTGACTCCCATTTGTGGTAGGCCCATGTGGGTTACATAAATACTAATATATGCTCAAATGTGTAATGTGTGTTTACAACCGTTCTCCAACACAACAGAAGCTCACTGAATAGGAAAGAGAATGCCTGATCTCTTGGCGGTCATTCTTCCTATGCCAGATTATAAACTGATAGTAACCGATTGATGATATTTGGAAAAATGCCCTAAATGGCCTCAGTATTGGTAACTATTCAATAGTGGCCACAGAGTTGAAACCCTGTCAATTAACTTTGGACTTGAAAAGCTGTTTTTGTGTGCTTTCTGTGGATTTTTTCAATGCGGTTTATCGCAAAAAATGTTTTTAATAAGTTAATTAAAACTGTATTCATATCAACCTATGCTAACCTTTGAGAATATTTACTAACTCCTCACGAGCCACCCCACTGGACCTAAAATTTAGACTACAGGAAACTAGATTTTAAAAGGTAAAAATATAAATCCTTTTTTCTAACTCGCAAACCGCTGTCGAATAACACTGTATTTTCCAGTAGTTACCAACAGTGAAGTCACTTAAAGCATTTTTGCCAAGAACTTTGAACGGCCAAAATCGGTCATTTAAAAGTATATTAGGCCTCATGGGCCGTCCTCAGTGAGAGTTAAAAAATTTTGATCCGTTTCAAAAAGTAGTTTTCATATATCTAAGCCGATGTGTGGGGTATCCAGCAATCAAATAAAAAAGATTATTAGCGAATTTCCCCTATAGGGAAGAAGCTATTACCGTAGGTCTCATGGTAAGACCTAAGCCCGAGACCATGATAACTTTTCGTTTTAGGGCCACCAGAAGCAAAAAACACCATTCGTTCGAATTTTTATCTATCTATCTATCTATCTATCTATCTATCTATCTATCTATCTATCTATCTATCTATCTATATATATGTGTCTGTCAGCACGATAGCGGCCGTAAATATGATCCGATCTTAATGAAATTTGGAACAGACATGTAAAGTGGTAATCGAATGGACGAGTTCGTGAACCAGCCCGATCGGACCACCGGAAGGGGGGGTAAGGGGGGATAAACACCCCCAAAAATGGGTTATTTGGGTTTTTTACATATAAAAATAAAATTTATCGAATCTTTGTTGGCACCATTGAATTCAGCTCAAAAAAACAAACAATTTAGTGTTTTGAATCATTGCTCTATGTCCATTGGTTACCGAGATATTGAAAGTGGTAAACACAGTACGTTGTCCCAATGTTAACCTTATGGGGAATAATTAAAATTCTATATCTCGCTTATTTCTCAACATATCTGGATAAAACTTGGTTTGTGGCTTCATCTAGATGAGATCTAATGTATTTTAGTCTAAAATACCCGAAATTTCAATTTTTAGTGGCAGCAAACCTGCATAATCATTCCCCATGTTATCCTTATGGGAAATAAAAAATTCTATATCTTACTTATCTTTTAACATTTCTTGACAAAACTTGGTATATGGCTTCTTCTAGTTAAGATCTACTAAATAATGAATTAAAACCAACCAGTTTTAACATACCTGTTGCAGCAAACCTGCATAATCATTCCCCATGTTATTCTAATGGAGATTACAAAACATGTAAAATCTCGCTAAGTTGGAATGAAATACCATTTGTTGTGTTGCATCTGAAATTCGCTGAGTATGCAGGTCTGCTGCAACGGGGGTATTCCCTTTTTATACTTTTTCCTACCGGTATTTTTTATTAATTGAACCATCATTTCATATTATATTTGTTTGTAACAAGGCTTTAAATTTATAAAATCACTATTAATATACTCACTATAATTGTTTAGAACAATAAGACGTGTTATTTGCCACATACCTCTGCTTTATATTAGGCCACTGCAACCGAAACATGTATACATCTAGCCAAAAACAATGATAAATTAATAAGTTTAAGTAATAGGATAACAACGTCTATGAAGTTATTATTAATGTGTCTTGGAAATGTTTATTGTAAAGTTTTTAGCTTTCGTCTCACAAGACCCACCGGCTTCCAAAGTCTTTAAGACTCAAGAGGCCATTAAAATACCGTTTGGGGAGTAAATATCTTTAAAAGTTTCATAAAGGCAAGTGTCCGTTATATGGATTAACACCGGATAGCTTCGCTTTGGAGTTGAATCTGATTTACGTATCGTTAACAAATCCTAACTACTAATGTTATTAAATTACGGACTTGAACATTTGTAACAAATGTTTTTAAAAACATTTATGAAATTGTCCATAAAATAGCAAATAAAATCGTGAACTCAAAGTAATGTGATTATTTTTTGAGTCTGAATGTTCATTACTTAGGTTTTGGGCCGCGTAAACGGTTACTAACTAAATGTAGCGAGCTTGCTTTGATGCAATCTATACATAGAATAAACTTTAATACCCTCGCATTAAAGTGGACCGAACTAAAATAAGCAATTACAGTAGATATACATACTCGTCTTACTCTTCCCACCACCCTCCTTAAAAAACTTAAGTATAATATACATTATATTTTATTTATCTGCTTTTATGTTTGTTTAGTTATCATAGCTTCACGGAATACGTTTAAATATTAATTTACTTTATTTTTTTGTATGATAAAATATCCCCAACAATTCAGAGTCAACAATACAAAAACATTCAACTGACCTTACAAAATTTCCTAGAAACTAATTGATAATAAACCATGATATTTTTTCAAACGAAAGGTGTCATTTAACTTTTCGACTAAACGAAATGCTAAAAATGAAAGCTAAAAATTGAACAGACTCGACCATAAATTACAGAATATATTTCAGAAATGATTGCATAAAATACAGATTTTCTAACGACGATTAGCTTATAGACATCGATCATGCGCTACCATGATGACCAATGTCTTACTGATGTTGATAGAAAACTGACTAGGAAATGTGAAATTAGTTTCCATAAGATTAAACTCTCTGAAATAAATTTATATGACTTTCTAGGTCAAGAATTTTCCTTTCAAAGACAATCAATTAGCTATGTAGGTCTCATTCTCTTCCTCTTATTATTTTATACATGTATTTTTATATACAGTATATATGTACATACTATCCTTGTTATTCTATTTTTAATCCCTTAAGCAGAATTTGCCTCACAAAAAGAGAATATGATACGTTTTTATACCATCACATGCATCTTTCAATCTAAGCATAACAAGCCTCCCACCCCTTTACAATACTAGTTCTTCTCTAAAAGCCCGATTTGTCCCATTAACTACTGACCTTCACCATTCTATCAAACCCTTTGTAGTAAGAACTCGTCCTCATTGTCTTCCGTTTAATTGAGTTTCGCTACCAAAGCAGCAAGACGATCCAATTTAGCTAAAAGCCTCAATGTGCTACGCAGTCCTAGAACGCTCAACTCTACACGACATTCCTTTTTATTATTCTTTGTTTCAACGTCTTGTTTGGTTTTATTGTTCTCTAATAAAAACAAGATGTTTGTACATGTCATGTATTTCATTTTATGTAATGATTGCAATTCAATGTATTAATCGTTTTCATTGGATTGGTCTAAAATTCTTGATAACAATTTAAAGAGTATCAACATTATAACGAATCTTAAAGGACTAAAACATATTACATCACAGGAATTATAATATCGTGGTTTGTTTAGTGCTATAGCAGTTATTAGGAAAATAATAAATGTCTATCTCAAGGGATCTGCCATATTACGATCTGTGAGATCGAGACAGTAGAAATGGTTTTATTTTTTAGAAGTTTCAGATTCGTTAAGAAACAGTATTTTTTATTAAAACCTCATTACGATGGATGTTTACATATCGCACGTCCCTAATTTATAGGACATATATTTATAATACTTACATATTATATTTTTTGTGTATTATTTCCTTAATATTGGAATATAATTTATTACGATGTAGAATGTGATTACTTGGTACTCAACTGATTATAATTTGTTCACAAACCTAGATAAAGTAAACAGTATTTTTTTAATTAATTGGCGTCACAGTTTTTATTGAATATGAAAATATTTCTCAAAGACTCCTTGAGGGTATGATAACGTCGTTCTTGTTTCATGCTAAAAACAATATCTTTTTTTTTGTTTCTTGATGTGTCATTCATGTTATTAGAACAAAATCGAGGTTTCAATTAGCAAACAATCGTAAATACAAGTCAATTTTTTTTCTACTTTGGTTTACAGAACAAGCTTAGCCTGTGACGTAGGTGCCATTATTGGGTTTGAAATTATCCCAATCAGTGGCAGAGTAGTAACGATGTAACGGAATCGATGAAGGGTCTTCTTGACGCCAGACGCTGCGGTGATGTGTCTGTACTGGCACTGCAGTCGTCCTTGAACAAATAATAGTCAGCTTATGGCTATAAAAAATATTATACTTTTACAAAAATCATTACAATTTTATTGAACTACAATGTTTCTATAGACTGACGTTGCTTTGCCATTCATTGATTAATGTATCCTACTGACATAAACTTATAAATAAAATTAAACACATAATCAATAGTCAATAGTCATTGACATAGTCAATCAGTCATAATCCACACATTTAAAAACAGTTTAGAATTTGTTTATGTACTTTTTTTAATACAAGTGAACGCTTCTCCTTACAGTACCTCTTAACACATTCACTTTGTTTAAACAACTTGAAGTTAAATATTACTGTGAGGGAAATAAAAAATATTGACTTCATTAAAAAAGTCACTGAATTATAAAAAGTTTCTAACAAGAACTTTATTATTTATCTTCAAGGTCATATTTTGCGATTCAAATCTCGTTGCGTAAAGCTCGTTGAAAGTGAAGGAGCAAAAAATAAAGTTTATTCTATTTGAAAGGGTTTCAAGTTTTATCTTTCAGCCGTCCAACTTGAAACCGCTTCAAATAGAATAAAGATGTGAAGGAGGGTCGTCCAGCACTGCAATGCGCTGACTACTTGCGTGTCGCCCAGTCTGGACGGATCTTTACAACAGTACATAAATTTGTTGTCCTGTTTTTATTTTGTCTAAAGATTTGTAGTTTTGTTAGTCAGTCATGCTTTTGACAGTTCAATATCGCATTTGCAATAATACTGTAGGTTCGTCTTTTATTTGTTATAAGCCTTTTCCTAATCCTGATCATAAGACAGACTCACCTCACCGTATAGTTAAAAAACTGGGTTAGCTTTAAATCTTTTTATATTTTTATATGACAATTATATTATTATGATATAAACAAATTGAACAACACCCCGAATGCTCGTACTAGCGATGATAAAATTTTAAAATTACTATAAAGGAAAAATTAATGATTAAAATTTATTGAAATCCCTCATGAAATAACTGTTAAATAGGAAAGGAAACGAAACATCTGCATACCAGAAAAACAAAAATGAATATTACAGAAAAAGCACAAAACGTTTGAAGAAGAGGCTGTACACAGTTTTCGATTGCCGTTGGGACATAGACTAACAACATGAGCGCAATTATTAATTCAAAAATAGTTTCTTTTTTTTGTACAGTACTAAAGTAAAGCACTAGGGATTTTGACAGAAAAAAGTAAAAAGATTAAGTATATACCATATTATCTCAAAATGTACTAAACTGATTTCTAGTTATATGTAAATCAGGGGTTTTTCAGACTACGATTCAATAATTTCCATAACGTTCTCTTCGGGACTTTTAGTATAATGTGAGATTTCTCTACTTTTCTGATTCTTTTACCCCAATCTTGACGATTTCCCAATTCCTTCAGTAGGCCAGTAAAAAGTTTCAAAACCATTTCTTGATTCAATATTCATAGACACCTGGGTATATTGTATACTATAGTTCTGAACTGCTATATTCGGTGAATGATAAACAGTGGAAACTCTAAAAATCGTCTGCTAAACTCAGGATTATGTTGAAATTTCAAAACTTTGTTTACGTTTTTAAGGCCCATTAACACTACGAAATCAGTGCAATACTATTTGAAAGTTGTCTTGCGCAACGTAACGTAATATTGAGTGTTTTCCCTCCTAGAATTAATGAGAGTATATACTCTTATAAGACTTGCGGCAAACTCTACGGGAGCATTTACCGTCACATTTCGTGTAAGTTTAACATAGATTGTTGTGTGATCTTGTTTGGATTTAATATTTATTGCATTTAAGTGCTTGCAGCATAAACTTTCTTATTGTAAATGCGTCTTTACTTAAACATGTGATCATATGATTGATTGCCTACACAACTTATTATGTTTAACGCTAATTCTGAATACAGCGCACTCACTCATCCACCGCTGTAATATAACTATAGTACTCGTAGTTCAGAACCATAATAGAGTTTACTCGTTCTATACCATTCGAATCAAGCTACTGAAAAGAGAAGTGACAGTTCAGGGGTGTCAGTGTTTGAGGTATATTTCGGTCACAGTTCTGTAAGAGTGACCTTTTTGCCGCATCGACCATCTGACATTAGCACGCTACCGCAGTACCGCACTCATTAGATGCGGATCGGCAGTCACAGATTTAATTAGTAACATTCATTTATTGCTTTGATGACGCAACCGACCTTTTATATCCAAAAGGCTCAAAATTTTGTTGTTATTTTCAGTGGGAGGGTTTTAAATTTATCGGAAGATGTGTTAGTGAGGAAAAGGATTGTGGACTTCTCACATGTGGGTCAAAGTTGATGGTTTGTTCAAAACTGCTAGGAAACGTCATTGTTGAACACCTTTACAGTCTTAGGAAGAAAGGAAAACTTTTTAATGTCTTTTTCTAGGGCTGCTCCTAAACTATTACAATTTACAGGGATTTCACAGTACAGGAGCACTTAATGTTCTCTTTTTGGAGAGCCTCAGGAGAGATTGAATAATTTATTTCTAGTGATGGTTAAATTTATTAGCTAAGGCTGTAAAACAAATAGCCTTTGATAAGTTGGTGGTGAATATTAGGTAATTGGAGCTTTAGTTAAGCCCACCTACTTTATTTAAGAGCTGTGTATTAGTACTTAACACATTAAAATGGGTTATTTATTCTATGATATATTTACTGAATGCAGCATCTTGACCTTGGAGATTTACTGTGAAACCTCCAATCTTAAAACCTAAATGCAACACACTTTTAAATTTTTTCCATACCTTCTTCAACTTTGCCGTTAATTAACCTTTAACTGTCAAATATTTTGAGAATTCTTTGTTCGGTTCTTTTTAGACTCGACCTTTAGGATTTGTATTTAAGACCACGTCTAAAACAAGCACGGTCGACGATGCTGCCAATGAAAGATCAGTTTTCTGCCAAGCGGGCAATCGATTTGGTAATTGGAATCTATTAATTGGAATAAATCACATCGATCATAGCCTTTGATATAAAACGTTATCTTATAAAATTACGTTCAAGATTTTTGTAATGTAATAACCTATTTAAATCTGTTAAATAAATCGATAAATTAAATTGTTTGGAAATGGTTCTTGCTTTTGCTTTGTGTTTTAACACCAACAATTTCATCAGCGACTGTTTCATGGTTTTAATTTATTCGTTGACTTATAACTATTCTCTTTTGGAGTACCTACAGATTTAAGCCTATGACTTGGTCAGAATAATTAAAGACAGACAAAGGCTAACAGACAGACATCATCTTTATTTTAGTTAATTACTGATTATTGATGTTAAAGTTAACGCGGGAATCAAAGAAATCATAGCTCAAGTTACTCGTTCTCAAACAGTAGTCTTAACAGCTGTTATTTAGGTTTAGGATTGCGTAGCTCGAAGCCACATTCTTTCTTAAAATAAATTTGAAATTGTTGACTTGCAAAAAAGTAATATTGTCTGCTAAAGTATTCATCCTCCTTCCTCTACAAGGAGTTACGTTGTCTCATGTAGGATCTAGAATCTAACGTAGAAATAATCTCCTAAATATAGGTTTGTCCTACAACAATTATAAAATTAAAAGCAATAAGGGAAGTCAAATAAAAATACTATTGTTGATCATATCACATTTTAAATACAACACGAAAGCATTTGACAACCTGTAATACCTATTAAAAGTGCGCTCTATGAGTTCATCAACAAATGTCAGAAAACAAATTGTCTTAGGATTGCATATATCTAACCTGTGGGTCTCTTGAAGAGCTATCTAAGAGTGATTTCATTGGTAGGTTAAAAGAAAATCAATTTGTTGTCAGTATCAGAGCTCAAAAAATGACTATTTGAAATGCGTAAAACTTTATTCCTTTAGTTCAAAGAAAATGTTATTAGCTTTCAAATCGATTCTTCTATGAAGTAACATCAAGGATACAAAAATAAAACTTGTGATTACATCGTAATGTACTGTTATATATATCGACTTAATACATAAACTTTGTCGACTATTTCGGCGATTTAAAGGATAAATTACGTTAACTATTAGCTACGAATTTTTCCTATTGGTTACAACTAAAGCGACAAGCAAAAATCGGGAGCTCGATAAAAAATGGCATCAATCTAAATTTTCTAAGCAATTTAAATACTTAAATCAATATAAAATAATAATTTAGAAGGAAGATTGACCTGATCACCCTTCTCCAGCCGATTGTGTATGGTGACGTTGATTGATGTGAAGTGAATTCCAATCGGTTTAAGACATGATAACTGATTATGAGTCTTTTGATGATTTCATAGTTGAAATGGTGTTTGAGTATGTAATAAACCAACTGACCAGATAAACACGACTGTCTGTTATATCCAAAATAAAAATACAAATAAATTCTTATAAAATACAGTATTACTTAAGTTTGTTCAATGTAAATTAGGTACTACCAATCCCTTATTAATAATAATTGAAATAAATTTAAAAAAATAATTGCGTGAAGGCTAATTTTATCAATTGCTATCATTCAACCTCACGTCACAAAATCATATTTTTTTGTACCTTTAATAATAACAACCTTTTAGTAATAGAAGAAAAATAATATACGTGTTAATATGAAAATATTTCAATTCAAAGTAAGGGCCCCTAAAGAATTACAAACATAAAGGCAAAAAGACAAAAAGTTAAGATAGAAATATAAACAAATATAACATAGTACTTGTATAAAATCTTTCTTTCGTTGTTTGTAAACTGGAGAATCTTAAGCAAGATCTTAAATACAATGTTGAAAATGCATCTAATGCTTTAATAGGAAGAACGTCCGAAAATTTTCTTTAAAGGATCAAATATTAACCTAGTTTGAGTATTACAGCCAATCACAATTCCCCTCTTAATGTGGGTAGAAGTTTTGTCAATTCAACAGGTGGTAGGGATTAAGGCTCGGTTTGGGTTCCCGTTTGCATAATTATCCTATTTTACCCTTTACTTCTGACTTCTGCCCCCTTGAGGGACAATCTCTCTATTTTGGAATGAAAAATGCCTGCATACATTCCACTACACAGCGTTTAAACTTCGAAATCCTCAATGAAATGTTTGAATTTGTCATGCAAATCATAAAGATAGCCAATAAGGTAAGTACTGTAGCTCATGATTTTAGTAAGCTGGTTATTACTAGTAAACCACAACGTTAAATAACTATTGTTAGCCTTACACATGTTTACATATTATACATATTTGTTCGTAAATTAGATACTTTACTGATAGTGTCATTTAAAGACTATCTAAGTATATAGTCCAAGTCAAATAATGTGGCCCGCTCATTCATTAAACCCAATGCTAAGATTATTATTAGTCTTGTGGTCGTACTGGGCCTTGTTATTTGAATCGGCCTATAAAATGTTCAAAATAATAACAACGAATGATTGGATTATAATACAAAGCAATGTTTAGTTGTATAAGATTTAATGTAACTTAAGAGTATATAATATTACTTGCATGGCAATATGCTTGAAATACTGAAGATTTAATATTCAAGTTATAAGGGTTGAAAAAATATATTTTGGCCCTATAAAGTAGGAAAAACTTAAACTTAAAATACTTTTAAACTTAAATTGGAACGTTTAACAGATGTTTTTACCAGGAACTGTATAAAAAATATTTATTCGACTCCCAACCCCAAAAAAATTCTTTAGGTCGTTAAAAAAATAAAGTGCATAAAAACAACACATTAAATTTTTATAAAATACAGGGACGAATAAAAGGATGCGGTCTTTTAACATGAAAAATTGTATCGAAACGATCTGAATATTAGCGATAAGATAATTTGGTTTAAAGCACCTGGAAATAACTTCTCAGCAACTTTTTATCTACAATAGTAAGCTACAAATATATGAATCAAATATAAAAAGTAACAGCATAAGCACATGGTAGGGAATTAATTTAATTAATCAAGAGGAGAGATACAGTGAAGTGTTTTGAGGGCGAGGCACGAAAACGTGTTTGCATTTAGATAGGTGACGGGGCGCTGTTCATTAGTTCGGCACACTGGACAGCATAGGGAATCTGAGGTCACAAGTTTCCTTCTTTTCAGCCTTGATAATTTTTTTGGGACCTTTGAATACATTTAATTTTGCAGTCTTTATTTATAAGATACAATTTTATCCAAATGATTAGTATTAAATAGTTAAATAATGTTATAGATAAAGAATTTAAACAAATTAAATTATTTACTAACATTTCTTGATTTCACGGTTATTAAAAAATCAGTAGGAACATTAAATATATGATCTAAAGAAAGTACAATGTGGGTCATGGGTGGTTTATTACTGTTCTAAACACGTTTTACGCCGGATTTAAGTTGTTTTGCTCAGAGTAGCGGAAATTATTTATTCAAAGCAGATAAAATACTGCTATATGATACTTTATGTGTATCATACAGTTTGCTTAATTTAGCTTTTATTGGTAAACGGTGCATTTATTTGCGTATCACGAATTTAATACAAATGTATAATGATATTAATTTACATAGTTACTTCATTTTATTTGATTCAATTTTGTTTAACTATCTGAGACATCATGTTTTATTACTGTTAAAAATCACATTTTCAAATAAATCAAGCAGTTATACACTCAATCTAAAACAGCTTTTCTTAAAAAACTTCAAAATAAAAATTGTCTGTACTCTTGCATATTATCCTGAACTTTAAAACACGTTATAGAGCGTAATAAAAAAGACTTAATATAAGTTTCATTTTTAAATATTTTATTGTAACGATTAGCTAATGAAAATGCTTTAATTATAAGGAATAAGTTACATTTTTAAATTCTGAACAAATTCCTATCTATATTTGAATAATATTAATGATAAGGGACTTATTCGGTTTATCTACTTTTAACTAACACATAAACAGCTGCTTACGTAAACAGTTTTCCCACGTTACTGAACTTGTTTTTGCACATATTGCATTGGTATTTATGTCGATGTCGTAGCCACTTGCTGTAATTGGGCACTTCATGAAGTGCCAAACGCAGCCCGGACACTTCAGGTAACTCGATTATTTCAATCAAAATTACAGCATCTTCCCAACGAAACTGGACACTTCATGAAGTGCCCAACACTCATTGGACACATCCTGTAACTATCGAGGCATGTTGACCAGTCGATTTTAAAACTTTGTTAAATTCAATCCTAATGTTTATATTGAATCTTAATGTCTGTGTTAAAGTAGCCAATATTACTGTTTGCTATTAGGCCTTTTAATATTTTCAAATTTTAAAATTTTAAACCTGTTTTTAGTTGCACGCGCATTTTCAAAATATATTTAGTATACGTTATGTTTAGGTGATAAATTTGTTGCTATATGAGTTGAGTTCTGAATAAAATAAACAGTTAAAAATAACGTAGTTAATTTTCACAATAAAATAGTAACTACTTAATCTAGGATAAAACATAAACACTTACAATTGATTAAATATTTAATACAAATATTTTGGTTTTCAAAAAGCTACAAAATTAAACAACAGTATAATATTACAGGTAATGCACTATAAAAAAAATTAAAATAGAACCGCTAGAATTTTCTGGTAACCGCCTCCTTTGAATAACGTTTAACTTACATAGCTCGTCCCTTCAGACAAATTCTTCATGTGAATTTCCAAATATTTGTCTTAATAATATACTTAGAATCTTTAGCTACAGATGGTAGTAGAAATATAACAAAAGATTCAAAGTATAATTTTTAAAAGCTGTTAAATAGATAGGACACTCCATATACATTTTTTTAATGTTCTATAAACAAATAAAAACAATTAATATGAAAAGGCTTAATGTAATGATGTTATGTTAATTCATTCAAACTGAGAAAAAAGAAAGACTTAAACCTAAATTGTCGTTTAATGCTAATAAAATTGTAAAAAAAACAAATGAAATAATAAAATAATGAAATAAATGATTTCAATTTTGATAAAAAAAAATAAATTGTTTTGTTATTTTTTCAAGACTCTTATGGTACTTTCAATAAATTTGGTTTTTCCTTGCTATATTTTAACTTATTATAAGTTTTATTAAGCGTGACTAAGTAAGAAGGTAATAAATAAAAACATAAAAATAGGTAAATGTTAATGTTTATAAGTTATGTTACATATTAATGTGATAGGTAAAAGGTTTCATATATTTTGTTTTATTAAAGCATAAAATCTATATTGACTAAATTGTCTGGTTTATGTTTTCTAAGTTATTTTGGGCTACATATCACTAATAATTTTATTATTCAAACAATAATCAATTTTAAAACCGTTTGTTGATGAAATAATAATAGTATTAATACGAAAACGTAGAAGAAACCGTGATAGAAAAACAAATAGGCAAGAATTGTCTGGTTTAGTGGCCGACAATCTTATTTTAATGTTTTACAAAATTCTTAAAAATGTCCCTATTTTTTATTATTAAAAATATTACATCCGAAATTGTTGTTCGTTGTTGTTTTTTTTTTTTTGCCTCTGGTAGGTATGGTTATATACCTACCAGCATAAACATAGACATAATAACATAAATAATTAACATAAATAATAACACAATAACAATAATTAATAACTATTATTAACATAAATAATAGTTTTACGTGTTTACATCATGTGTCCAGCATTGGAGCTGGATAGTGTAAAAAAAAAAATAATTACAGCATGTGCCCAAAGAGTGTTGGGCACTTAATGAAGTGCCCAGTTTTGTTGGTCACATACTGTAATTTTTAATGAAGCAGTTCAATTACACTATGTGCCCAGGCAAGCTGGACACTTCATGAAATGTCCGGTTAGAGCTGGACACTTCATGAAGTGCCCAATTACAGTATGTGGCTACGACATTTACACAGTTTTGAGTGAACTCTGATATACTGAATAACCATTTCTATATTGGTTTAATACGTTTCTTCAAGCAAATTATAATATAACTATGAATTTTTAATAAATAATTTTTTGTATTCAGAAAGCATTTCGAACACCCCCCCTCTAAATGTAGTTTATTTATGAAATAAACATGTGAAAATTAACTTCAACTGAATGGTGTTAACAATTCGTAATGTTTCATTTGTAAAATATTAACAAGAGCCGAACAAAGTAAAGTAATTAATAACCTCCCTGACTAATGGTTAAATGACTTTTGCCTGGCTATCATTAATTATATATTTTTCCTTTAGCACTTTAAATACTGACTTAATCTTTAAAAGCTATCATTAATGTTAAACATGTAATAATCAAAATCATAGATATGCGAAGAACTTCTTCTATTTTTAGTCTTTAAAATCTGAATAAATGCATAAGAACAGCTGCTTCATTGGGAAGTTAACCTCTGTTTGCTTATTCGTTTACTTTATTAGAATAATAGGTTATTAGATACAAGTTTACACATTAATGCACCATTCAAATTCCTTTGGTTATACCCGTTTTTTTCTACATATACGTTGAGTGTAGGTCAGTTCATAAGTCATAACCGACCTTTTATATCCAAAAGGCTCAAAATTTTGTTGTTATTTTCAGTGGGAGGGTTTTAAATTTATCGGAAGATGTGTTAGTGAGGAAAAGGATTGTGGACTTCTCACATGTGGGTCAAAGTTGATGGTTTGTTCAAAACTGCTAGGAAACGTCATTGTTGAACACCTTTACAGTCTTAGGAAGAAAGGAAAACTTTTTAATGTCTTTTTCTAGGGCTGCTCCTAAACTATTACAATTTACAGGGATTTCACAGTACAGGAGCACTTAATGTTCTCTTTTTGGAGAGCCTCAGGAGAGATTGAATAATTTATTTCTAGTGATGGTTAAATTTATTAGCTAAGGCTGTAAAACAAATAGCCTTTGATAAGTTGGTGGTGAATATTAGGTAATTGGAGCTTTAGTTAAGCCCACCTACTTTATTTAAGAGCTGTGTATTAGTACTTAACACATTAAAATGGGTTATTTATTCTATGATATATTTACTGAATGCAGCATCTTGACCTTGGAGATTTACTGTGAAACCTCCAATCTTAAAACCTAAATGCAACACACTTTTAAATTTTTTCCATACCTTCTTCAACTTTGCCGTTAATTAACCTTTAACTGTCAAATATTTTGAGAATTCTTTGTTCGGTTCTTTTTAGACTCGACCTTTAGGATTTGTATTTAAGACCACGTCTAAAACAAGCACGGTCGACGATGCTGCCAATGAAAGATCAGTTTTCTGCCAAGCGGGCAATCGATTTGGTAATTGGAATCTATTAATTGGAATAAATCACATCGATCATAGCCTTTGATATAAAACGTTATCTTATAAAATTACGTTCAAGATTTTTGTAATGTAATAACCTATTTAAATCTGTTAAATAAATCGATAAATTAAATTGTTTGGAAATGGTTCTTGCTTTTGCTTTGTGTTTTAACACCAACAATTTCATCAGCGACTGTTTCATGGTTTTAATTTATTCGTTGACTTATAACTATTCTCTTTTGGAGTACCTACAGATTTAAGCCTATGACTTGGTCAGAATAATTAAAGACAGACAAAGGCTAACAGACAGACATCATCTTTATTTTAGTTAATTACTGATTATTGATGTTAAAGTTAACGCGGGAATCAAAGAAATCATAGCTCAAGTTACTCGTTCTCAAACAGTAGTCTTAACAGCTGTTATTTAGGTTTAGGATTGCGTAGCTCGAAGCCACATTCTTTCTTAAAATAAATTTGAAATTGTTGACTTGCAAAAAAGTAATATTGTCTGCTAAAGTATTCATCCTCCTTCCTCTACAAGGAGTTACGTTGTCTCATGTAGGATCTAGAATCTAACGTAGAAATAATCTCCTAAATATAGGTTTGTCCTACAACAATTATAAAATTAAAAGCAATAAGGGAAGTCAAATAAAAATACTATTGTTGATCATATCACATTTTAAATACAACACGAAAGCATTTGACAACCTGTAATACCTATTAAAAGTGCGCTCTATGAGTTCATCAACAAATGTCAGAAAACAAATTGTCTTAGGATTGCATATATCTAACCTGTGGGTCTCTTGAAGAGCTATCTAAGAGTGATTTCATTGGTAGGTTAAAAGAAAATCAATTTGTTGTCAGTATCAGAGCTCAAAAAATGACTATTTGAAATGCGTAAAACTTTATTCCTTTAGTTCAAAGAAAATGTTATTAGCTTTCAAATCGATTCTTCTATGAAGTAACATCAAGGATACAAAAATAAAACTTGTGATTACATCGTAATGTACTGTTATATATATCGACTTAATACATAAACTTTGTCGACTATTTCGGCGATTTAAAGGATAAATTACGTTAACTATTAGCTACGAATTTTTCCTATTGGTTACAACTAAAGCGACAAGCAAAAATCGGGAGCTCGATAAAAAATGGCATCAATCTAAATTTTCTAAGCAATTTAAATACTTAAATCAATATAAAATAATAATTTAGAAGGAAGATTGACCTGATCACCCTTCTCCAGCCGATTGTGTATGGTGACGTTGATTGATGTGAAGTGAATTCCAATCGGTTTAAGACATGATAACTGATTATGAGTCTTTTGATGATTTCATAGTTGAAATGGTGTTTGAGTATGTAATAAACCAACTGACCAGATAAACACGACTGTCTGTTATATCCAAAATAAAAATACAAATAAATTCTTATAAAATACAGTATTACTTAAGTTTGTTCAATGTAAATTAGGTACTACCAATCCCTTATTAATAATAATTGAAATAAATTTAAAAAAATAATTGCGTGAAGGCTAATTTTATCAATTGCTATCATTCAACCTCACGTCACAAAATCATATTTTTTTGTACCTTTAATAATAACAACCTTTTAGTAATAGAAGAAAAATAATATACGTGTTAATATGAAAATATTTCAATTCAAAGTAAGGGCCCCTAAAGAATTACAAACATAAAGGCAAAAAGACAAAAAGTTAAGATAGAAATATAAACAAATATAACATAGTACTTGTATAAAATCTTTCTTTCGTTGTTTGTAAACTGGAGAATCTTAAGCAAGATCTTAAATACAATGTTGAAAATGCATCTAATGCTTTAATAGGAAGAACGTCCGAAAATTTTCTTTAAAGGATCAAATATTAACCTAGTTTGAGTATTACAGCCAATCACAATTCCCCTCTTAATGTGGGTAGAAGTTTTGTCAATTCAACAGGTGGTAGGGATTAAGGCTCGGTTTGGGTTCCCGTTTGCATAATTATCCTATTTTACCCTTTACTTCTGACTTCTGCCCCCTTGAGGGACAATCTCTCTATTTTGGAATGAAAAATGCCTGCATACATTCCACTACACAGCGTTTAAACTTCGAAATCCTCAATGAAATGTTTGAATTTGTCATGCAAATCATAAAGATAGCCAATAAGGTAAGTACTGTAGCTCATGATTTTAGTAAGCTGGTTATTACTAGTAAACCACAACGTTAAATAACTATTGTTAGCCTTACACATGTTTACATATTATACATATTTGTTCGTAAATTAGATACTTTACTGATAGTGTCATTTAAAGACTATCTAAGTATATAGTCCAAGTCAAATAATGTGGCCCGCTCATTCATTAAACCCAATGCTAAGATTATTATTAGTCTTGTGGTCGTACTGGGCCTTGTTATTTGAATCGGCCTATAAAATGTTCAAAATAATAACAACGAATGATTGGATTATAATACAAAGCAATGTTTAGTTGTATAAGATTTAATGTAACTTAAGAGTATATAATATTACTTGCATGGCAATATGCTTGAAATACTGAAGATTTAATATTCAAGTTATAAGGGTTGAAAAAATATATTTTGGCCCTATAAAGTAGGAAAAACTTAAACTTAAAATACTTTTAAACTTAAATTGGAACGTTTAACAGATGTTTTTACCAGGAACTGTATAAAAAATATTTATTCGACTCCCAACCCCAAAAAAATTCTTTAGGTCGTTAAAAAAATAAAGTGCATAAAAACAACACATTAAATTTTTATAAAATACAGGGACGAATAAAAGGATGCGGTCTTTTAACATGAAAAATTGTATCGAAACGATCTGAATATTAGCGATAAGATAATTTGGTTTAAAGCACCTGGAAATAACTTCTCAGCAACTTTTTATCTACAATAGTAAGCTACAAATATATGAATCAAATATAAAAAGTAACAGCATAAGCACATGGTAGGGAATTAATTTAATTAATCAAGAGGAGAGATACAGTGAAGTGTTTTGAGGGCGAGGCACGAAAACGTGTTTGCATTTAGATAGGTGACGGGGCGCTGTTCATTAGTTCGGCACACTGGACAGCATAGGGAATCTGAGGTCACAAGTTTCCTTCTTTTCAGCCTTGATAATTTTTTTGGGACCTTTGAATACATTTAATTTTGCAGTCTTTATTTATAAGATACAATTTTATCCAAATGATTAGTATTAAATAGTTAAATAATGTTATAGATAAAGAATTTAAACAAATTAAATTATTTACTAACATTTCTTGATTTCACGGTTATTAAAAAATCAGTAGGAACATTAAATATATGATCTAAAGAAAGTACAATGTGGGTCATGGGTGGTTTATTACTGTTCTAAACACGTTTTACGCCGGATTTAAGTTGTTTTGCTCAGAGTAGCGGAAATTATTTATTCAAAGCAGATAAAATACTGCTATATGATACTTTATGTGTATCATACAGTTTGCTTAATTTAGCTTTTATTGGTAAACGGTGCATTTATTTGCGTATCACGAATTTAATACAAATGTATAATGATATTAATTTACATAGTTACTTCATTTTATTTGATTCAATTTTGTTTAACTATCTGAGACATCATGTTTTATTACTGTTAAAAATCACATTTTCAAATAAATCAAGCAGTTATACACTCAATCTAAAACAGCTTTTCTTAAAAAACTTCAAAATAAAAATTGTCTGTACTCTTGCATATTATCCTGAACTTTAAAACACGTTATAGAGCGTAATAAAAAAGACTTAATATAAGTTTCATTTTTAAATATTTTATTGTAACGATTAGCTAATGAAAATGCTTTAATTATAAGGAATAAGTTACATTTTTAAATTCTGAACAAATTCCTATCTATATTTGAATAATATTAATGATAAGGGACTTATTCGGTTTATCTACTTTTAACTAACACATAAACAGCTGCTTACGTAAACAGTTTTCCCACGTTACTGAACTTGTTTTTGCACATATTGCATTGGTATTTATGTCGATGTCGTAGCCACTTGCTGTAATTGGGCACTTCATGAAGTGCCAAACGCAGCCCGGACACTTCAGGTAACTCGATTATTTCAATCAAAATTACAGCATCTTCCCAACGAAACTGGACACTTCATGAAGTGCCCAACACTCATTGGACACATCCTGTAACTATCGAGGCATGTTGACCAGTCGATTTTAAAACTTTGTTAAATTCAATCCTAATGTTTATATTGAATCTTAATGTCTGTGTTAAAGTAGCCAATATTACTGTTTGCTATTAGGCCTTTTAATATTTTCAAATTTTAAAATTTTAAACCTGTTTTTAGTTGCACGCGCATTTTCAAAATATATTTAGTATACGTTATGTTTAGGTGATAAATTTGTTGCTATATGAGTTGAGTTCTGAATAAAATAAACAGTTAAAAATAACGTAGTTAATTTTCACAATAAAATAGTAACTACTTAATCTAGGATAAAACATAAACACTTACAATTGATTAAATATTTAATACAAATATTTTGGTTTTCAAAAAGCTACAAAATTAAACAACAGTATAATATTACAGGTAATGCACTATAAAAAAAATTAAAATAGAACCGCTAGAATTTTCTGGTAACCGCCTCCTTTGAATAACGTTTAACTTACATAGCTCGTCCCTTCAGACAAATTCTTCATGTGAATTTCCAAATATTTGTCTTAATAATATACTTAGAATCTTTAGCTACAGATGGTAGTAGAAATATAACAAAAGATTCAAAGTATAATTTTTAAAAGCTGTTAAATAGATAGGACACTCCATATACATTTTTTTAATGTTCTATAAACAAATAAAAACAATTAATATGAAAAGGCTTAATGTAATGATGTTATGTTAATTCATTCAAACTGAGAAAAAAGAAAGACTTAAACCTAAATTGTCGTTTAATGCTAATAAAATTGTAAAAAAAACAAATGAAATAATAAAATAATGAAATAAATGATTTCAATTTTGATAAAAAAAAATAAATTGTTTTGTTATTTTTTCAAGACTCTTATGGTACTTTCAATAAATTTGGTTTTTCCTTGCTATATTTTAACTTATTATAAGTTTTATTAAGCGTGACTAAGTAAGAAGGTAATAAATAAAAACATAAAAATAGGTAAATGTTAATGTTTATAAGTTATGTTACATATTAATGTGATAGGTAAAAGGTTTCATATATTTTGTTTTATTAAAGCATAAAATCTATATTGACTAAATTGTCTGGTTTATGTTTTCTAAGTTATTTTGGGCTACATATCACTAATAATTTTATTATTCAAACAATAATCAATTTTAAAACCGTTTGTTGATGAAATAATAATAGTATTAATACGAAAACGTAGAAGAAACCGTGATAGAAAAACAAATAGGCAAGAATTGTCTGGTTTAGTGGCCGACAATCTTATTTTAATGTTTTACAAAATTCTTAAAAATGTCCCTATTTTTTATTATTAAAAATATTACATCCGAAATTGTTGTTCGTTGTTGTTTTTTTTTTTTTGCCTCTGGTAGGTATGGTTATATACCTACCAGCATAAACATAGACATAATAACATAAATAATTAACATAAATAATAACACAATAACAATAATTAATAACTATTATTAACATAAATAATAGTTTTACGTGTTTACATCATGTGTCCAGCATTGGAGCTGGATAGTGTAAAAAAAAAAATAATTACAGCATGTGCCCAAAGAGTGTTGGGCACTTAATGAAGTGCCCAGTTTTGTTGGTCACATACTGTAATTTTTAATGAAGCAGTTCAATTACACTATGTGCCCAGGCAAGCTGGACACTTCATGAAATGTCCGGTTAGAGCTGGACACTTCATGAAGTGCCCAATTACAGTATGTGGCTACGACATTTACACAGTTTTGAGTGAACTCTGATATACTGAATAACCATTTCTATATTGGTTTAATACGTTTCTTCAAGCAAATTATAATATAACTATGAATTTTTAATAAATAATTTTTTGTATTCAGAAAGCATTTCGAACACCCCCCCTCTAAATGTAGTTTATTTATGAAATAAACATGTGAAAATTAACTTCAACTGAATGGTGTTAACAATTCGTAATGTTTCATTTGTAAAATATTAACAAGAGCCGAACAAAGTAAAGTAATTAATAACCTCCCTGACTAATGGTTAAATGACTTTTGCCTGGCTATCATTAATTATATATTTTTCCTTTAGCACTTTAAATACTGACTTAATCTTTAAAAGCTATCATTAATGTTAAACATGTAATAATCAAAATCATAGATATGCGAAGAACTTCTTCTATTTTTAGTCTTTAAAATCTGAATAAATGCATAAGAACAGCTGCTTCATTGGGAAGTTAACCTCTGTTTGCTTATTCGTTTACTTTATTAGAATAATAGGTTATTAGATACAAGTTTACACATTAATGCACCATTCAAATTCCTTTGGTTATACCCGTTTTTTTCTACATATACGTTGAGTGTAGGTCAGTTCATAAGTGAATCAGTTCAAAATCAATCCTCAGGTAAGTTATGTTATTGTTTTTATTCAAATATTTTATTTACAGGAATTTATCGGTATTGTATCTAGATTTTCATTTACAACCAAAAACTAATTCAAAATATCATATGCAACCGCACACATACTTATTCATTTAAAAATTTGTCTCCCTTGTACATTCTCTACGGACGATTCAATGCTTCGGCCTACCACAGTCGAGTTCTTTCATATTTAATTTACCGGCGAATTTGTTTCTTGGCTTTCGCCCATACGACTCTTTCATTACTAATTAATTGTGTGACCGCAGGGTGCCAGGTACTTAGCGGATTAAGCTGTGCCCGAATGTTAAATTATGGGATGTTGTTGCTTTCAGTAGAAAAGGGATTATTATTGACCTTAATATTTACCTATCTATATACTTAATACAATAATGGTTTTCCCTGTTAAATCCCTTTTTTCACCCGTCCTACTTTACCGTTTTCTACAAGGTTCTATTTTTTAATCGTACCGGTGACAGGCAATATAAAAAGTCATTTATTTTAAGGTTACGCCCCCCTAGCCTTTGATTTAATTCTAGGGTACGCTTCCAACGCACCAGTTCTGAAAAACTTCCATTATAACGGTTTTAAATGTAATTTTAATTTATCACATGATTACCCACAGATGGATTTTTAACCTAAGGCAGATTGCAAACTAAAATAGATAGTCTGCAACTGTAAAAACAATTTGATACGGCTTATGAAAATTAATTCTTAAATGGACAACTTTTATTAGAAATTTTATCCAGATTGAGGAAGGTAAATTATTCTTTATTGTAAAGATATACAATCAATCCAATTAAATAAAAATAAAAAATTGAACCCTGAAACAGAAAGAAGAAGAAGGCAAAGAGAAAACCAAGTCGAGGAGAATAGGGAAACATACCTAACCTTCGGCAAGAACAGAGGATTGCCGAGATAGGAGACTGATAGAGCATCAGAGGGACACTGCACCATTTTCCT
This sequence comes from Flexamia atlantica, assembly GCA_035578135.1. NCBI lineage: Eukaryota > Metazoa > Arthropoda > Insecta > Hemiptera > Cicadellidae > Flexamia > Flexamia atlantica. The sequence goes on from JAQJVK010000002.1 coordinate 16,644,117, forward strand.
ACTTGCAGCGACTCAAAAATTCAACTTTCGGTATTCTACTATTGTGCGAGAAGACAATCAAATTCAAATACATATTGCTGGATTGATGAGCAATGTGTGTGTGTGTGTTTTATCAATTAAGCTTTTATTTATATAGGCGAGACTTTAAATTTCACTTGAAAGGTAAACTTAATTAATAACGGTGAGTTTAAAGCCATAAAATTTCTTTTAACTGTAGGTGAGTTTCTCACAAACAGAAACAATAATAACATGCAAAATTTGGGCATGGGCCCCCTTGTAATTGATTATTTATTAATTTATTTATTTATTACTATTTTAGTTTATTTGCATAAAAAATCAACAAGTAAACTAAATTCGTTGACTATGTTTCACCGTTAAAGTACTAATATGCATGTTGAACTAAACTGTTACAGTGAGTAGTATTTATCAAACTGATGGTAATAGTTATATTAATCAATTTCTTGTATTAGTATCTATCATAATCAGCCGTAATCAGATAAATGAAGTCACTGATTTGTTCCCAAACAGGCTTGAGGATTCCTGAACTCCCTCCAGCATTTTTGAGTGATGGAAATTGCCTATTTGCGTTACACTAGTTTATCCTACTGGAAATAAAAATCTAAATTACCACCCTTCTTTATTATAAGTAATTTTTTTATGTATCGTAAATCTGCTTTACAGAAAAGATTAATTTAATTTAATTTTATAGTTTAATTAAAGAAAGTAAATAAAGGTAGTAGGAATGTCAATAATAACCTTGACACACAAAAAAACTGTAAGTTTATTTTGATTCCTATGAGTTTAAAAATTCGTTTTACAAACTGATAACAGTTCACACAAAAATATAGCTAAGTAAACTTTTAAAATGGTCCAAGCTGCTTCTCGAGAACGCCTAAAAGATTTATTCCCAAACGACGCATAAACCTAATGAGAACTCTTCAAACAAATTGTGGCTAGTGTAATCCTCTCGAAGGCGAGTGGTTGTGGCTTGGATCTAGGTTAATGCGAGGGTAACAGAGCCTGCAGAGGGGCGGGGCGGGGAGGAATTAGAATGTCAACGGGGAGTGAGCCATCTTCCCCCGGGGGATTCCGTCTTCCACCTCCTTGGACGCGGTGTGTCTACGCAGAGAAATCAAACAATGCGCATACGATAACGCTAGGACCTCTATTAACAACAAAACCGATGTTATTAAAATATTAAATACTGTTGTTCGGAAGTTTTGTTTTTGTTTTGTAAAAAGATACTTAAAAATAATCATTCATTAATGGAAAACATACGAATAATATTTAAACATGACTGCAGAGCAACCCAGATCATTTACACTCTCAAATAATGATGCAAGGGGAACGCTCCAGATCAATTGGTTGTTTTAATGGTATTGTGTGGTTATGAATACACAATAGTAAATACATCATATAACTGTATATCTTCCTACTTTAAATACAGTTTGTTGGTTTGACAAAGTTTTAAATTTAACCAAGTCACTTGTTATTTTAAGCCTAAGAGTTCTGTTCCCGTCTCTCCATTAAAATGCAAAGACGTGGTTCGGAATATTAATATTGAATCTCCCAGGCATTTTACGACGGCATTATCTATTTTATGAAATCAAAAATATTATACTCAACCGGTGTGCATGGAAATCAATTTATTACTTGCACAAAATAGATCAAGCTTTTCATAAAAAGTAGTTATTCTTTTCGATTTCATCCATATTATAACAAATCTTAAATATCTTATATTATTCACTGTTCTTTAAGCATTTTTTGTAGCATCAACAAAGATAATTTTATAATTCATTGTTAGCATTTAAATACGTTGAAAATAGCATAATTGGGGGCAGTAATATGCAAATAGTTAGGGTGAAAACATAGTGGGGTGGCGAGCCAAGAGGCAAGCGATGAGCTTAGCAGTGCAACTAGACGCATTACTATGCATAAGCTCACTGGACCGACATACATGATCGAAAACAGCATAGTCAGACTCGTCGTTGCCTCTCAAATCACCGCTTTTTTTACCCTTGGAGACAGTTACCATAGGAGGGAAAAAATCCCTCTTCTCCCAAAGTTAGGTGACGTCGCATCCGAATACATTCTTCTCGCGATCGTCTCTGACTCGTTTGTTTCTTCTAAAACAAACATTCATAAACAAACTACCAATAACACAATTTATGACAAGAAAAATTAAATTCACATTTTCATAGAGGAAATATATTAATCCACATCTTAAATGAAATGACGTATTATATGGATGAAAAACATAACATCAACGAGACAGTTGTGTTCATCTCACAATTTTTTAAGTTGAATGGAAAATAAAGGTATGCACATATTTTATTGTTTATAAATACGGGAATATATATGTGTAACCCCTAAGAAACCCGCATGTTTTAGAGTAATAAGAAAAAATACTTTAGTGTTTAAAATAAAAATCTCGTCCTGCAAAAACTGGAGCAAAAAGGGTGGGAAGCAGCGTCACTCCAAGGACTATTTCGTTATCTGGAGGCTGGAGGTCCGCTGGGGTCTCTCTGACGTTGATAAAGGTCATCTTACACTTATCAGTCCTAATAAAACTGATATTGAGCACGACGCAGCCTAAATGTAATCTTGGTTCGGAAAAATGAGGGTTTTCATGAATAAAAAGTCGATTTTTGTATTTCGGGTTACTGCCTAAAAATATACAAGATTAAGTTTAATTCGTTGCTTTAAATGTTCATATTGTGGGATTCTGAATTAAGATTGTCCAACTATTGATTTTGAGAGTGTGAAAAATGTTTTTATTCAATATTTTTAAGTAGTTACAATAAAAAAACTGCAAGATAATTAGTTATATATTTATTTAGGAAGGCTAGGATATTAATTTTAAATTCGTACGTTAAAAATACTGATAAGTTTTTTTAGCAGAATACTGACTTTCCTAGCAGCATTTCAGCAATATTTTCTAAAACCTATCTGTAAGCATAGCCATTGTGTTGTATGCTTTACTACGTTTTACTGAGTCTCATTAATTGATTCCACATATTTTTCAAAACAATCTCTAGCAAAACAGGGAACGAGGAAAACTCAAAAAAATTATCATTTGTGAATTCGAGGACTTTTTATTTGGTACAATTTGGATTTTTTCAAAATATCGCAGTATTGAATTAGTCCATGAATGTTGTTAAATATAAAATCTTTAATCAATATATATATACAGGTATAGATATAAAAGAGGAGTTGTATGTTGGTATATTTCAGACTTCAGCCAAAACTACATATCGTAGACATTCGATCTTGGTGTCAAATTAAAGCTTGGAATCTCTTGATGTGCACTATGGTAGTTTGGTTTTGATATCTTTAATGACTTAGGCGCAGGATTGTCCTAAAGGGACCTATGTCAAGGATTTTTGGAGTGCTTTGAATAGTTGCTATGGTTACCATTAGAAATAGCTACTACTATGGTTACTAATAGAATGCAGCTCTAAGAAACAACAAGAATATGAGAAGAAAAATATTCTCCCGAGCAAAGCCGGAGTTATCAGCTAGTAATAAATAATATTAAATATTGTATTTAATTATGATATTAAATAAAATATATAGTCCATGAATTTTGTTAAATATAAAACATAGTTATTTTAGTAATTTATTAGAAAGAGCTCTAAAATCCTAAAACATTATCTTGGAGGATTCTCTTCTTGTTTTAGTTATTATTAGGAAGTATGAATACGAGATTATTATTTTATTGTTGAAAAACACAGACAATATACTTATCGATCGTAGAGTTACTAGGCTGCTATTTGCTGTTTTTAACCACAATTGCCCTCCGCAATTGGCGAACAAGCTTATGTGGCGATTACAGACAGCGAGGTGGTAGTTTATTTATAAACTCATAATAAAGTAAGTTTATTATGATTCTGTAATAAACCATTTATTTTATTTATGAACTAGATTTCTAGATACTTTAACTTGTGTTCCAGACCGCAGTTTCCTGGTGGCCAATGCGCAGGGCAGCTCCTGCCACATCATCTACTGCTCGGACGGCTTCTGTCGCCTGTCGGGGTTCTCGCGGGCGGAGGTGATGCAGCGACCCGCCTCCTGCGACTTCCTCCATGGGCCGCTGACCAGCCAGCACGCCGTCAACGTGGTCAAGGAGGCGCTCGCCGCCGGCCAGGAGAAGCACTTCGAGATCCTCTATTACCGCAAGGACGGTGAGTTCGTTTTCATTTCATTAGCACGGCGGTTTTGCTAACAAATTGAGTAAAAGGCTATCGACGTGCTTTAACATATCAGCAGGCCTACTTGTGTAGATTTTAGCGTAACTTGATGTTTAAATTGCTAGATGTAAATTAAAAATCGTCTTACAACACTTAAAAATATAGTAAAACTTATACTATATTTCCATAAAGACGGTAAGTATACACAAAAGGTGATAGATTTCGATTGGTTACACGAATCATCATCAAGCCCAATAAAAGACAAGCAGATCCATCATGGCGTCCTTCCTTATTTGTTATTGGCTGCCGGATGATCCGGCGAAATAGATTCTTGAATGTCCCGACAGAATCAACGTTCATTAGTAATATCAACTAATTCATTAGTTCATTAGTAGTATCAACGCTCATTAGTAAATATATTTATGTTTATCTCTATTTATATTTATCTTCAAATATATACAGCGTTTCCCATGTGTGATCAATCCTTGGGATCTTCCATAATAATGAATCAAACATGAAAAATTAGGGGAAAAACGTACCAACACAACAATAATTCATAAAACGTTTAATAGTGTTATTCTTTTGTGAGGTTCGTTTAACTCAGGCGTTTTACAATTAAAAGAGTGATATTTGTGTGTATCATGGATGAGATGAATGATGTAGCCTTGTTACCTCCTGGGGCAATCTTATTCATGGGTCATTTGAATTTATCAATAGTCAAGTAAGTGGCATATTCCATGTCACTTTTTGAACAATGACAACATTTTCTGAGAATTGATGCCAAACAAATTTAATTACCCGTTTGACTCTACAAGATTGCTTTCATAATGCTGCCTTAGGAAACTCTTGATAGATGCTTTATGAAAGAAAATGATGTACTTTGTGTACTTTGTCTACTTTATTGTAGATTGACGTTTATGATGAAATATGACAGTTTCAAACTTCAAACTTCAACGTGAAATTTTAAATAATATGCTTCAACAATTTTGAATTTTTAGTGTACAAATAAGTTTTGGGATTTTTAGTCTTAAATTCACGAATAATATATCTTTATGCTTTTTCTTTTAGATTAGAATATATTTGCCTACTTCACCTAAAAAGATAAGAGTAAGCTATGTAGGTAGGGGTTTAACTATTAAGAAACAACATTATGAGATCTATTACAAAAATAATGTGCGAAACAATTGTATAATATATATACAGATGTACATTAATATATATTGGTCAGTATGAATATCAGAAAGAGAAACATATTCCAGGGGACGAGACTGGACCACGACAGGTCCGGTTCAGAGGTGACACGTCCGGTTTAATCAAACATCCGGATTGACGGAGGGTTATTTGTGTCGCTCGTGACTGATGAAAGGAGGAAGGAAGGGCACATTGACTGTTTTTGTCCGATAAGAACTCTTGATATCGAAGCAACTTGCATTACAAATATTAATTAATTACCTTAGGCAAATAAAAATAATTTATATATTGGAAACAATTTAAATAATGAAGTAAGAAAAGTATGCTCACACACTCAAGAGTTTTACTTTATCTCTATGGTTACAATGAATAATTCATTGCAAAATTAACAAAATAGAACTCTACTTTTACAACAAATATCATACTCCAAATTATTTCCAAATCTTGAAATTTATTCGTACAACCGCCACTTGTTTTTTTTTACACAAAGTATCAATTAAAAATCATGTTTTGATCAAAAATAAAATCAATTTGATTTTGATCAATTAAAAATCATGTGAAAAAATGGTGGCTGTACAAGTAAATGCTGAGATTTCGAAATTTTTAATATGGTATTTAACGTTCTTTCTGTTCTACGAATAGTAACCAAAAGTACTGGAAAAAAGTTCCGGGCTACCCATTATATATTATGTCAAATACTATTGACATAGGGGCAACTACCAATACCCCGGTGGACGTAGAACAAAGTTAAATAAACTTAATGATATGTTTCGTTGAAGTAAATCTCATCGATGAAGACATTAAAATTTTAATTTGTTTATATAAAAATGCATATAACCCATTTTTCATGGTTACCTCCTCAAGTGACGGGCAAATTAGGATGGTCTACGAAATTGTCCGAATTCATTGTACATGTTGTACAAATTTCATCATTCTACATACTAAAATGATGACAGTCCCGGGCTCAAGACTTACCGTGGGACCTTCGGAAACGCAGCTTATTTTCTATAGCGAAAATCCACCAAAACAATATTCGTCATAAATATTTTAAAATTTTTGTAAGGTTACGATAACCAATATAGTAGCTATAAGTAAATAAGAAAAAACTGTATTATTTTATTCAGGATTTTCTATAGGAATGCAAATGAAGTATATATATATTAATAATATTATTACTGCTTTTTAAATTACAAATAGAATGTCAGGGGAAAGCTTTACACACATTTGTTTAAGAATATAAAATTACCATTAACATTTAGAGTTTGTCAGAAAAGAATCACGATATCCCATTGCAGATTTTACTGGAACAACGGAGTGTTATCACATAAGAAAGGATTAAGTCACTGAATGTTTTCCGCCTTTGATCGGAATTCCAATAGAATTAGTGACTAACCGTTGCAACAGTTTAACTGGCTGGCACTAAGACACTGGAGTTCATCCGCAACGTGCTTAATCAAAGAACAATGAGAGGCTTTCAGACGCAACTATTAATCAGCTGTTTAGATCTTAGTCACTGAGAATTAGTAGTTTGAGTCTGATTTGCCGACGATCTGGTGTTATGGTCTGACACTTTTATTGCGTCTGTGCACAACCTCTTTATGGAAAATATGAAGAATAAATTACATAACATTAACTTACACCTACTTTAAAGTTAATAGTGTATGTGATATCAGCGGTTTATATGGAATATATAGCAGTGAGAATCACTCAATCAAGACCTACCCATTATGATACCCAGACCCAATCATCCCAAATGAAAACTACTTTTTTTGCGAACCAATTAACTACCTTCTGTCCCCAGAGTTACTGTGTTGGTTGGATGATAGATTAAAATTAATTGCCGTTATGTTTTCACTATTATTATGAAACCACTATTCATTATAATCATTGTAATTATAACCACTATTATAAATACCTTTAGAATATTGATGAATGAACTTCAGTAAAGGTTTGAAATGCTAATTAAAACTTCAAAGCAACGTGCTATGAAGAGCAAAGTGCATTTGTAAATGTTATAACGCAAAACATCTCATACTGTGTTTTCTAAATATATTGTTAAAATTTGGTTTAAATTCATCACATCAAATCAAATCAAATTTCTTTATCGTCAAAAACACAATAATGTGCATAACAATCGTACATAATACATATAAAATGCAGCACAACATAACAAACATCAAGTAAAGTTTAAGGTATAATACTCCCTAACAACTAGAAAGTCTTTTAAATTGTTTTTAAATTTATTTGTGTTCGTTTGACTCTTAAGGGACATTGGCAGATGGTTGAGGTATTGAGGTGAAGTAGGTTTGGTTTTCAAAAAAGGATTTTTTGTGTTTAGGGATAGGCAGGCTGTGAGATGTTCGGAGATTGAAAAGCATTAATATCGCCTGTAGCAGTAGGATTTTAGTTATACACCATTTTATTGATTCCTGTTTCCATCCAAAGTTTAAATACATTTTCGTATTGCACAATACAAAATTATTTTAAAATATGATCAGTGTTTGGTTAAATTTTAAAGGAAGCAATCCTATTGTAGTCAGCCTTTCAACTTAAATTATAACAATACAGTTCGTAACTGATTGACTTACACATGAGTGAAGGAAACCAGAAATCATAAACTTACTATTCATATCTTGCAGAAATAACTTACAAGAATGTATGGTGTTATTTTGCGTAACAAAAAGAGTAGGAACGCCTACTTTACATCCAAAATTGAACTCATCTTTCACAGAGTAACAAGCGCTTGTGTTGAACAAATAGTTGTCAAGAATGTTTGGTCTTCGTCCAGGCACGGATAATAAATAAAGCCCTTCTTTGATCCTAAAAAGAGACTTTTGAGATTTCAACCTGCACTTTATATTTAAGTAGTTTCATTGAAAGTAATTTACTACTGTTTTAATCAAAGACTATTCATTTATATCCTCCACGAGACCCGAATAACAGTTATCACTACAGACTCAAAACTACTGTCATTCAACATTCATTACTTTTACAAAAATTCACGTACATTATCATTACAATATAAATGTGTACAAACCGATTATTACTTATTCAAAACGCTAGGTTTTTTGTGATCAATATTCATCCCACAGTTTAAATGAGTTTTAATAATTTTGCTGTCTCTGGAAAGAGCTCGGCATAAAGTTTTACAGCAAATAACAATTTTGAAGGTTTGACCAAAGTATAGAGCCTTAGGCTACCCTCAAGTGTCATATTTGTCCATGAGATTCAACATTGGAGCAAAAATTTAAAGGAACAGCTGATTTTAATAAACAGTATCTAACAACAGACTATAAACGAAAACTTATAGGCTTCTGAGCAGCGGTTGTCCACTAGTTTAAAATATTCTTATTACACATAACATAAAAAGTATAATTTACAGTGCTGGTACTTTAAAATATCACTAATATAATTAACAAATTTTGAAATACTACATACATTAACATAACAGATTCAAGAAATGCTAGATAGCCAAATAAGAAACGTCTCGTGGCTTTCGGGATTTTTCGCTTTTTAAGAGTCATACTGATGGAAGCTAAGCTAGCCAGAAAATAATAATTGATAATAATAATAGTATGATTTGTTGTTTTCAGATTGCCTCAATCACTAAAATCTTACTTTTAAACTAAAGTTTATTTCTAAAGTAAAAGTCGTGATTATGTTTGTTGCGAGTAAAGTCTAGTAACCCTACTAAACATCTATGACAGTGTTTGACAACACAAAATATAACTCCAATTTCCGGTATTTTTCTTACATTCTACATGAGTATTGTTATTGGGTACTTTGGTATTACACGGAGGCCACCCTCATACAGCGCGCTGCGGTGGTTATGTTAGGTTAGGTTATCATAAATATGCTAGTAGGACTTTCCTCGTTTCGTTACGAATCGAACGATACTAAGATGAGTCATACCTTCGCCCGCCAAATCCCCTGTAAGTAGGCCTAGGAAAGGTTGTTGACGGAGTGTGTGCATTACTTGCCTAAGGGATTTGGCGGGCTAAAGTATGACTTATCCAGTATAGTTTGATTTGTAACGAAATGAGGAAAGTCCTACTAACATATTTATGATAACCTAACCTAACATTACCCCCGCAGCGCGCTATATAAGGGTGGCGATCGGGTGTTGCCGCTAGCGGCGGTGACGCTTTACCTCGCCGACATCGCTGCCTTCTGGGAGGCATAACACAAAGGCCGCTCATCATAATTATGTCAAATTTGGACAGTAAGTCAATTAAAGTATGATCTCTCCAATTATGTAGTTATTTATTGGTATCCAGTCAATAAACCTCTCTAAAAATAGTGGCCCCCGTATAATACCAAAGTACCTGTTATTGTTACATTTATTGCTTTACTTTGTAACAAACTACACCGCACTTTATTACTACTGTCATCCTCTCTACTCAGGTATTCATCTACACATAGTTCTTGTGTACAGTGGTTTTTATAGCGAATGAAATAAAATATTAAAACAAAATTTTGGGCTATTGTGAGATAAACACCAGAGCCGCTTAGTCAGCGCAGGGCGGACGGTCGGTCGAGGCCGCTCGTTTGTCCAACGTGTTCACGCCACTTTCACACACGTTGCCAGTGCTCGGACCCCATTCTATTAGTGACACCTGCTGCTATTTCAGGTTGAACTCTGTGAAATCACTGTTCTGGCATTTCTACACAGGTCGTCTCGCAAATACTTGAACAAAAGTTACTGCACAACATTAGATTGAAATATATCATTCTATGGTTTGACACTAATGTACAATAGGGAGACCATACCTTTTCTAAGTTGGCGTATATATTTTTAAATTGTATGAATATAAAATAGTAATTATTCCAAAATACTTAAATCTTCAAATAAACGACTAACCAAAAAGTTTAGTTATAATATTTATTATCTATGTAAATAAAATTATAATTTTGTCTGTACATTGCTTAGAATTATGAAATTATTGTTTTTTTTTTGCGTTTTGGAGATCAGAGAATCCGAATCAAGCCTTACCTCAATTTCTGTCACTCTGTCTGATGGTAACGCCCAACATCATACATTAGACCGCTTTTCACGCAAAAACTAGAATACTGGTTTGGCTGAAACCTATTTTCTGTATTGTATGCAGATGAGAAGGTTTTAGGCGAATTAAAACTTGCGTAAATCTTTTTGAAATTAAACAGAAAGCTTCTAAAAAGCGTATTTTATTTTATCTCGACTCTGTAGGGAAGCTTATGAAGTTGTAATGACAACCTAAACATTAAATCGTGAATCCAAGGAAGTTTTTCTGTTTTTCCACGGGTGAAACCGTGTTGATCAGCTAGTTATTACTAAACACAGTTGGTTAACAATCACTGAAAAACGTTTTCTTTATTGGTACAGAGCAATGGTCCTGGTGGCCATAATTGGCAAGCAAAAGATATATTTTGATTGCTGCTTTATTATGTTAAAATACTTCAGAAAGCAAGACAAGATAGAACACTCGTAGCAATGCATTACTTGTTAGTTTTGACTTGATACACTACAAGGTAGAATTTCTTCGAGTGGTTTCCGTTTAGAGGAAAAACTTGAAATGTTCCCGTTTAGAGAAAAAATTGAATAAGTAACATGTGGTCATATGAAGAATGATATATCATGTATGTTTTGAAAAGGTATGTTTAATTTAAGATGCTTGAAACAATCCTGCTGTTCCTCGGTTCCTCAGTTTCCTGCTCAGTCCTGCTAACCTAACATAACCTATCCTAATCAAACCTAACGGTTGAAATGGACTATTTGAGTCAATTTTTGTGGTGTCAGTGGAATAAGGATAAAGACTTAGTTCAAAAAATTGTCAGTGATATTGTTGCCTACTGGCCTCCAGGTATGAGGTATTTGTTTCATTACAACGTTACAGAAAATATTTTACGTTTGCTGACACATAACGGAAAAGATCCGTTAGTTTGCTCAAATTTAAAATATATCAGTCCAAATAAAAAGTAAGTTTAATTAAACAACATAGAAAGAATGTTTGAACGGTTGGTTGACATGTTGTGTTCGTTCATTCGGTAAAGTGCGATTTGAAGTGCATTTATCAGATAGTTAACTTGCCCACTGGCATTTCACCATTGTTGCACATTTTAATGCTTGCCGCTCCTTCCCTGCATCAAGTGCGGTTGGTGGTTGGAGCCAAATGCTTTGTCATGGATGTTTATTTTATGATTTACTGTTCTAAATTTGTCGTCAGTCCCCCCACTAGCGTACAACACATTACAATGACCCCCTCCCACTTTTACTTTTAGTCGGTGGATGATAAGTAAGTACCGTAATTTATTCCTACTTTTTACACAAAACGTTTTGACTATAATATCTATTTTGATGGTTAGGCTTCATTTTCTTTACTAGAGAACTCTCAAGAGTTATATTTACTTCTTATTTATTCTGAGGATTATTAAGTTCTTTATTCATTTTATTGGTATTTTTCTTATTTAATCATTGATGAAAGCCTTGCTCTGTGATAGCAAAACTGGTTATAATATCTACTTTTAGTAAATTACAATTTTATAAAATATTGTATTTATTTCGTAACAGCTGGCTACGTATACAATATTTATGAATGTCAATTCTTAAATAAGGCTCGAGAACCGTTTTAATAAATAGAGAAAGATTTCAATAATTAATTAAAACAATCTCATACTGAGTTTTATGTTACTTTTATATAACATAATAATAACTTAAAAATCTAATATGAGGATTTTCATGTTTCGTTAGTATATACATTTTTTAAGAACAAATATTATTTTTACAATAACGACCCTTTTATAAATGTTTATTTGTTAACCTAAGGCATCTAATCCATTAGTTTATTATTTTTTAATTTTTTGGACTTTTTCTTTCGCCTATGGTGATTCCTGCGTTTCGAGAGGTATTGAAACTCCTCTTGTTTTCAAGTAATCCTACTGAAAGTTACATTGACCTACTTATTTTTATTCAGCCAATATTTTTTTGTTTTTTACAAATAATTTACATTCATCCAACACTCAACAGTACAGAAATCTCACTCACACAAAAAAATCATACAAAACACATTGAAAATACAGAATAAAAACTAAAAAATAAAAACAAAAACAAAACACCTTACTGACGGTAATGCCTCCAAGCCGGCAGCGGGAAGCCCCCCTTGGAGCTACCCCTTGCTGCCCCTGTATATATATGTTTTTGTTTTAATTTTCTATTTGAAATTCTGTATTTTGTTCAATGTGTTTTGGATGATTTTTTTGCGTGAGTGAGATTTCTGTGCTTTTAAATGTTGGATGAATGTAAATTATATGTCTAAAAAACAACAAAAAACACCAAAATGTAGGTTAGATAAAATAAGTAGGTCAATTTAACTTTAAATAGGTTCACCTGAAAATGAGAGGAGTTTCAATACCTCTCGAAAAGTAGTGTAGTTTAAACACTAGAAGCGAAAGGAAAAGTCCAAAAAATTAAATAATAATTACAAATCCATCGCTTGGACAAAAAAAGCTTGTTATTAGTTTAATTAATCAAGGCTTATACTATTTGGGACTAAAACCATTAATGTTTTATTCTAAAACTATGCATATTTAAGAGGCAACTTTGACTGAATCTGATTAATTTTAACTTAGTTCATTGTTACAGGATTCCTCTGTAATTACTATTATATTAAATATATAGTAAACCAAATATTAAACTATATTAATATGGATATGAATATTAAATATGAATATGAATATTACACTAAACAAAAGAAAAGAGTGCATTTGATGTTTGCGTTTTCCACTCGATAAGATTAATGTCATTCATGTAGCAATGTAAAGAATAAAAAATTTGAAAGTTATTTGTTTGTATTCAGAATTATAATAATAATGTAATACTGGCACTTATAACCAACAAAACAGAAAGCGACTGAGGAAAAATGTTTGATTAAATTGAAACACGATGAAAGGAACATTCCGTCAGTAAATTAAAATTGAAAATACCTGAAATATTTATCCTTTGTTATAAAACTGCTCTCAATAATATTGAGTTTTCCTATTCCCGAAAACTCCATAAAATTTGAAGGTACTTGTTTTAGTTATTTTTTGCCAATAATTTAATTTACCTGAAGGTGGGACGATGTTAGTTCGGCGGTTTAATACCGTCAGCGTTCCCAACAGAGCTTGTCACTCCCCTGTCCAGTCCCCTTGCCCTTAAACCCACCTGATAACGTGCCTCTCTCGGAAAAGCGATATACTCTACAGATAGAAGGTTATACTCTACAGTAGAAAAATGTATAGCTGCGTATACTTTGGTTAGCTGGAATGTGATAAAAATAGCCTAGAAACATGTAAATGGCTTGTAATATATGTATGTTAGTATTGTGTCTAAGGCTTACATGAACCCAAAATTTAAAAAAATCTTGTCTGCATGGAAAGGTTGCATGGACATGGAATGTATTAGTAAATTATGTTTTTGCTGTCTAATTCAGTTTAAGGTTAGGACAAATTAAGGTTAGATCATCAAAGGGCTATTCTTCAATTTACCTCGTTAATAAAATCAATACTGTTGGCTTGATCATCATTTTCAGTGTTGCTTATTCAGATATGCGAAATTGGTCAGTAAAGTTCGTTGTAACATATAAAATCAGTTCGGTCAGTATAAAATATTGTCATAAGTTTGGAAAACTTCTTCCATACTACATAGTTATGCAGTGTTGTGTGAACGCTAAGTAAATACCCATCTCCGTTTATTTCTCCTTAATCCTGAAACGAGGTTTGAAATAAAATGTTCACGATACTTTGAGGTATTACTGTATTCATAAATAAATGTTTATAATCGAAACCTTTCAGAGGAGATCATATCACAAATATAAATTGTTTTAAAGTCGCTAAAATACTATAATTTTAAAAACACTCATGATGATATTAATCTATGTGATTATTTGATAATACAAGAGAATGCTTAGTTAGGGAGCGTATCAGTTTGTTGAGGGCAAACCACAAATCTTCCTGTTCATGATTAATCTTGTTCCCAGAATTCTTAAATTTAGCATAAATAATATTATTTTTAAAATAATTGTTTATACATTTTTAAATCATACTTCTTTATCATCCAATCATTTTGAATTAGGTAATTTTTCTGCATTACCGGTTTTTATACTTAAAGTACACTAAGTCTTCCAAATTGCGTTCCATAGAAAATATTTAAAAAAGTCTTGAAACATAAATATTAAACAAAGAAAAGTTAAAATTTAAAAAATTCAAATTTTTTCAATGCTTGACATTGACTGTTCACTGTGTACATGTACCAATAGCGTCAGCGTGCAAGCATATACAATTCACACATCACTGGCCGGGGTCCAACCAGGACACTCACAGCCCTGCAGTGTCTCCGGGTCATTTTTCAACTTGGTAGAAAACTATGCAAATTATTAAATTATGTTGTGAAATTTAGTCAACACGTTTCTTCAACACAAAGAACACATGCAATTTTTTTACGTTTGTTAAAGTCAAACAAATTAAACTACTAGTCCTTATTAGTATCTTTGGGAAGCCAGGCTGATTTGATTTATACTATGTATTTCAGTATTTAAATTTATTCGTTATCTAACTAAAATGGGAGATAAGACCGATAAAAAAGGCCTATCTGAATGTCACAGACGAATCCTGATTGATACGCAGAACAATTGGCAACTGCTTATCCCCACCTTAGCAAAACATACAAACCGACTATACGAACCACAATCACATCAGTATAATCCAACCTATCATTTCTGTGATATTTGAGAGCTGATGAATATTATTTTTAAATGGATATATCATCGAAATATACGTTTTATATAATTTTCAATACTTTTGTTTTATTTCTTATTGCAGAACACTTAAATAAGGAATATCTCCTCATTGTAGGTTATATTTGAAGTTAGTTGTAAATTAGAATTTATTTAAATCCAATCAATTAAATTACAAATATCTTTAGGTTGGATTGACCTGATATCTCTTAAATTAATATTCTATATGCGTGCGTGGAAATGTATAATGATTACAAAAACAAATTAATTTAAATAATTGAAAAATTGATTATTGTGATTAGGGCTACTAATATGTTATAATGATACATAATTTATTAACAGAGTACCCTTTTTTAGTTTAAAAAACATTTATTTGACGACTAGTTTCAAATCACAAGATCATAGTCATGTCATAATAACCTCACTAAATAAATTAGATCAGCACTCACTAATTTTCCTTTCTAAAAATACATTAAAAATATAAAATAGTTAAGATTTGTCGTGTACAAACATACAGCCTCTCCCCAATATCATTCCTATATTTATTTTGCGATTGAGTTTTCTTCTTCCTTGTTTTTTTTCTTTAATTAGATAAAAATCATACTACTGGATAGAATAGTTACCTGCTCCTAAGCTATTAATATGTAAATGTTCAATCGCCTTATTTTCGTTAAACAAGAGCTATTTCTTTATTAAATGTTTTGTGGAGGGAGACTGATTGATTACATTTGATCGGGGGAAAGGGGCATGATTATAAAATATCCCGTTTGTTTTGATTTGTCAAAAGCTTGATGGCAAGTAAAGCTTTCGTAACTGCAATCAACTATACAACCGTCCTGTGTGCCTGTGTGATCAGAAAACATATTCCAACTGCCTAAATTCTTTGAATTTATCAGCAAACAAATGTATTGGAACTTTTATTTATTTTATTAGTATAATGGCTGATCAATTTTATTTCATTTAAGGATTTGTTTTAAAATTCAAACTATGAGGTTTTAAAAACGAAAAAAGTAATTTAAATTAAAAACCAACTCTGGTTTGGATTCCAATATCCTTATAAACGAACGGTTTGCGGTTTTTTTCTTAATACATTCAAACTAATTCTTCCAAGGTAGTATATGTTTTTTTTATCTTTTTGTTTCTAAATACTAATATTTTTATACATGGTCCTCATACATAAACTGACACAGTATAAAACATACACATTAAAATGTATTAGCAAGCAAGATAACCATTTTAGAGACCTTTAATCGGAAAATTTAAAAGTGGTTTTGCTACAATAGAAGAATATTGGCTAAGATCATAATCTAAGTTTTATTCAATCTGCAATACTCACTTTCTCGGTCTCCATGTGTCAAATAAGTGTCACATAATCAATGACCACCGTTTATTATTCTAGTAGGATATGAGCTTGAAAATGCATTGATGTCTCATATTGAAGTTTGGCAACTATGTTAGGATCATAAATTACCGCAAGAGCCGAAGTCTTCCTAACATGAAAAGTAGAGTTTAAAATCCTGTAGTCACGGCTTCACACGTCCACCAAAGTACCTATTGCTTGGTGATAAGGATTTAAACTATCTTGCAATCAATATATGCTGATAATTATTCCTCTATTAAATTTAATTTCTTTAGATTAGAATCACAGACTTTTTATCATTATTAAAATATATGATATATGTTTTTACTATCAATAATTATTTCCAAAATTAAATCCGAACAAATTTGTAAATTACACAGTATAAGATACGTATGTTTTGCCACAACTAAAATGATTTTTAATCGTACTTGTACGCAAGATGACCTATATTTTAGTACTCATTCAATACGGTATAAATATTAATAAGATAATAAACTAATTAATTATATAGTTCCATATGGCGACGTGCCTCAAGATATCCAATAATATTAGCTAAAATCTATGAATTCAACAATTCATTTAATTGTATTTTCCTGGGTCTTTCTCTCATAGCGAAATCATACGTAGGCCTATAGTTGGAACTTGCGGTCAAAAGGTGGTCTGATAGTTTATTTGAGGTGTTGATTGTCTGGAACACAAACAAACGAACCTCTGTGGGAACCAATTAACCATCGCCTCAAAGATAAATGTAACTATTTCCAGACTAAACACGGGCTGGAAAAGGATATATAATTTGTATCAAATACTTTCCCAATTTTCATTATATTTAAGATGAAAGATTTTTTCTATCTAGGATTTACTTTCAAATCACTTTTCCTTAAACGAAAAATTGCATTACAATTCCCATGAGTTCACAATATATTGCATCATCCCGGGTATCTACAATTTGTCAACGCCAGTTAAAGGCAAATATTTATGGTAGACTTACAGGAAAGCTCTGGCAAGTTCCCAATAGGAGCACCCAATTGCAGTGGAACTACTCTATACAAAGCCATCAACTTGAAGCCTTTTATCTTTATCAAAAGAGTTTAAGCTTATCTGTTTTACACATCACAATTTTTGTGGATTTCTTTAATAGCTTTTAAAATGAAACATGAGTTATCTATTTAACTATGTTCACAACCCTTAAATATTGTATTTAATTATGTATTTCAAAATTTGTATCTATTAATTAATCGATTACATTCAATATGGTAGGAATTTAACGTAAATACAAAATTATTAAATATTATATTAATAATCAACATTTTTAATCAATTCCCAGCAAGTAAAGTGAACAAAAATTGTAAAATGTTCTTTAAAAACGCATGAATTAAAACGAAAACCTTGTGAACGAAATACAAATAAATTGTATACGTAAGGCTTTGGTGTATACGTAATGATTTTTGTATAGTAGCCTAAGCACAATATTGACAATTTTAGAATAACATTGCGATCAAATAAAAAAATATCAAAGTAGTTTTACTTAATCCCTTTTACTTAGAGATGGGAGCTAATTGAACATACACATTGCAGTTAAGTGTGTATTTACTTTTACACGAAATGTATTTCTACTCTAATATAGAAAGTGGTTATTTATTGTTACGTTAACATTTTGCTGTACTCTGTAATCTACGTACACTGGAGAAGTTTAATTATATTATAAGTTAAATGCTATATTTTACCACGGCTAAAATGATTTATGTGTGATGTATGTGTGATGCATTGTTAAGTTTTACATTTCTTACATTTTTTATGCTGTGAGAGCATAATATTCATGACTACAATAGATCCGGTTTATGTAACCTAAAATACTGGGACTTTGACACCATTTATTTATTTATTATTTATTTATTTATTTATTTATTTGAAATGTTACAAAACAGGTCAAGCCCAATTACATTGCAACATTAATATTTTTTCAAGTTTTAGAAATCTAAAATATGAGTGGTGAAGATTCAAATGTCCAACAGTATTTTTCATTTGCAGAATAAATATACATTGCTTCACTTTAGCCTAAACACTTTTTCACCTGTCCAAATATAATGAGAAACACTTACTAATTACTCTATTAAATGCAAAACATTACAATATATAATACTAATACTATAAACACTATAATAAATTTACATAGACGATAAAAACACTGAAATAAATTAACATAGACGATAAAAAAATAGTTTTAACAATGATAGTTTAGCGTAACACTGGAATTATAAGATGAACTAATTAACTACCGGATATTAATCGAAATTGTTGCAACTGAACGGACGAACGGAAAGAATTTATGGATGAACTAAAAATATCTTAAATTTATCACGACTTTAAATTTAAATTGGTCAAACGTTTCCAGGAAGAAAGAAACAAAAGAACGTTCAAAAATCGATTTTTATGTAGTCTTCTTCTCGCAGAAGAGTTACTCCAACAATGCATATTAAAGTATTGAAGAAAATGTAAGATTATAACCTATGAAATTAAAGGAAGAAAATGAACCCCAAAGAAGTCATTTACGTATCAATGAACAGTTTAACAGAACCATACTTTAATCATAAACTCTAATTAATATAAATGTTTGCACCAAATTGGACTGTTTTTCATTTAATTCTGTACCTTAATAAATTAAGGACATAAACTCAAACCCACGTTTTACTTTTCAACAACACCTCTGAAGCAATAAAGTGACTCCAATGAAACTCTCAGGGACGGTGTATTGTTTGAAATTTCATACATGCGTGGTTTCATAAGTTCTTGCCTTAATAAAATTGGATAACAGCCTAGGGACGGAGCAATTGTCACGACTTTCATTTGTTTGCTTGTAAAAGTTTATTTGTTCTACCTAACTTATATTTTCCGTTTGTAATGTATGAGCCTTAGTTTTCCTTTAAAAAACTTTTAAGTCTATATTAGGCATAAACATTTTCAAAGTTTTGTCGAATTAATCATAATTTATTGACTGAATTCCTTAATAGTAATCCAAAAAGCTACAATTTTTTTGATAACCCCAAAAATGTTTTTTAGCTATTATGTCATGAAATGTTTATCTATCAAATCTAAAAAATATCACTGGCGGGGAAACACACAAAATCCGTTTGACATTTTAATCTGTAAATCAATTATTGCCTTTGTAATTATTGGTCCTTGAAGTTTTTAACTGTTTACAATTCTAAGGGTTTCTTTCAGACAATGCTTATTATTTATTTTCTTTTATAATATGTAACCAAAATATTAAAAAGAATATGTGTTACAAAAATATATTAATTTAAAACGTGAACTTCTGTGAGTACACATATATATTGAGTAATATCAATGGGTGACTTGCATTCTTTGCTCTCAACCAAAAAACCATGCAATTTCATTGCGGGTAATCATAAACGATTTATTAAATATGCTTACACAACTCAGTTTTATGTACAGACAAATATTTTGCTTTTAAAACCGAACAGAAAATCAATTACCTGGTAGGAAGCCTAACATTTTTCATTGTAACATTTATGTAAAGGCTTTTTTATTTATTTTTTTATTTTGGAAACCCTTTTTAATGCAGAGTATTTACAAACGTGACGAAAGATTTTATTCCATTTTTAAGTCAGGCTAGGTAAAATGTTATTATAATTGTGCTGTAAAAGCCTAGGCAGCTTAAAGTTAAAACTTATAAAATATGCAAACAAAAGGTATGGCACTGTTATGTTTGTGCATTTTTGTTTTCGTAATGAAATTTTACACCTTCATTGCGTCTTGATGATACTTAGTATGCCTACAATATATATATTTTAAGATACTAGGCTCTGGAAACTGAAGAAGTCTGCCATTTTGAATTTTTTACCTAGTTTATGTTAGGTTTCACGTTTGAGAAATCGTTTGAAAATGCTTTCTTAGTTCACATTTAGAGCCTATAAATAGTATTCTTCCCCTTTTTATGATCTGAGTCCTCATATTTTTGAAACACTGTATTAAGTCAATCACTTAGTCAGTCAATAGTGTGTCAATTTTAAATGAATCTTTTTAAATACTCAATACATAATTGCGACACAGTACATTTCCTTGATTATAAACGGAAACTTGTAAAGTTATTTTTACTTATCCATAGATAACGATTTATTTTATTTGAATAGCTTGCGTAAGCATACATTTAGTTATAAACAACATAAAGTGCTGTATAATTGGTTGAAATAAAAACATTAATTTAAAAGCATCATTAAAAGATAAAGGTCCAAGTGAATTGAACTAATAAACTATGTTAATTTATAACTTAGAAATTAAAAAAATAAATTACAATTACATCCAATAGTGATAGCTTGAGACTCGTTACCAATTTTCATTGACTGTCTACAATAAGTTCTACGTGAGTCGTTTGAGTCTGGGTTCTAAATAACCGGATTCGTGTCACTTCATTTGGCGGAAAGACTCGATCGAACGTCAACTTTAAATGCTAAATTTTTTAAAGCAATTGGTCAGGCGGTTTTGCTGGAATCTATTGTGGTACTAATGGCTGGCAAAGTTCTCTAATATTTAAAGTTTGTATTAGGAAACAATAAATAATTCATTAACATTTGTGTATTTAAGAAATTATTGGCTCAACTTTCACGTTTAAGATCTTTTCTAACACGTCCACGCATTAGTTTTTTTTCTACAGCAACTAAGTGTCATTATAATTACAATAAAATTGCTTTTTGCTACTTTACTATGTACCACTGGATACAAAGAGTTCTCTTATACATTCAATTTTATTACCATTAAAAAATATCTGACATTAATTTGTTTGAGTTGATTAAAGTTTTAGTTTTTTCTTCAGTCAGCATAAGGTTTTCACCCCGTTTGACAGCAGGTCGAGTCTTGTTCCTCCAGCATAACAATTTACCACGTTCCCTTAACGTCGCTCCAGTTGGATTAAAAGGTCAGTTTTGCAGCGCGTGTAAATACAACATGAGCCCTCAGGCGAGCGGCAGATTGCTTGCTCATACTGCCGCCATCGCGCCTGCCTCCCGCCTTAAGTATCACAAAAACAGAGGTACAAACTTTACAGTCCTGAATATATTTTTTTAATGTAGGTTTTTACCTCCTTAAGTATCACAAAAACAGAGGTACAAACCTTACAGTCCTGAATATATTTTTTAATGTAGGTTTTTACCTCCTTAAGTATCACTAAAACAGAGGTACAAACTTTACAGTCTTGAATATTTTTTTTATAAAATGTCGGTTCAAACCTCCCTAAGTATCACAAAAATAGAGGCACAAACTTTATAATCTTGAGTATTTGTTTATAAAATATCGGTTCATATCTCCTTAATTATTACAAAAACTAAGGTGCAAACTTTATAATCTTTAATATTCGTTTTGCAAAAAGTCGGTAAGAATAAAAAACAGAGGTACAAACTTTATAGACTTGAACATTTGTTATAAAATATTATTTTTTTGTATAAGACTGAACGGCTAATATCTGTAGAGTGCATACAGAATGGAATTTTAAGATTGATTTGTTAGATTAAGTGGGTCGAAAATCTGTTATTTTGAAACTTTATTTTTAGCGAATTTCCCCTATAAGGGAAAAGCTGTTACCGTAGTACTCATGGTAAGACCTAAGCCCGAGATCATGATAACTTTTCGTTTTGGGGCCCCCAGAAGCAAAAAATACTATTCGTTCATTTTCATAAATATATATATATATCTATATATATATATATATATATATATATGTGTGTGTCTTTAAGCACGATAACTCGCGTAAAAATGGTCCAATCTTAATGAAATTTGGCATGGATGTGTAAAGTAGTAATTATTCGGACGAGTTCGTAATCCAGCCCAATCCGACTACCAGAAGGGGGGGTAAAGGGGGGTAAACCCCCCAAAAATGGGTTTTTTGAGTTTTTTACGTAGAAAAATAAAAATAATCCAATTTTTGTTGGCACCATTGAATTCAGCTCAAAAAAACAAACAATTTAGTATTTTGAATCACTGCTCTATGTCATTGGTTACCGAGATATTGAAAGTGGTAAACACAGTACGTTGTCCCAATGTTAACCTTATGGGAAATAAGTAAAATTCTATATCTCGCTTATTTCTCAACACATCTTGATAAAACTTGGTAAGTGGCTTCTTCTAGTTCAGATCTACTAAATATTGAATTAAAACCACCCAGTTTTAATATACCCGTAGCAGCAAATCTGCATACTCATTCCCCATGTTATTCTTATGGAGCTTTCAAAAATCTGTAAAATCTCGCTATGTTGGATTGAAATATGTTGTTTTGTACTGGAAATTCGCTGAGTATGCAGGTCTGCTGCAACGGGGGTATTTTTGTTTTCCTAAGGGTAAATTCTTCCACGTTCAGTCAGTGAGACTGTATAGCCCGTTACAAATATTGCAGTCTAGTTCACTCAAGAGACTAATGTTAGTTTTACCATTGGCCGGGATTAAGGGCGGCTTAAGCAACGTCATTTGAGACAGACTGTTCGTCTTAATCTGTAAGTCTGTGGATCTTAATCGTGAATTCAAATCAGGTTATTGGAAATTGAATATAGTTCTGTGGATCTTAAAACTTTGCTTTAAAACTAATCTTTTTTGTAATTCATGTTAAATGTAAGTTTAAATATGGGAACTAGTTTGATTATTACAAACTAGTTCATTATTAATAATTAAATTCATTCATTCATTCATCACATGCTCATTAGTAATAATATTAAGTCTAAATCATTCATGTGAAATATGTGTATTGTCATTTTTAACTACAACCGTAACAAAGTAGATGGTTCATGAGTAGTCACATAATCCTCTACATGATAAGTAATGTAGATGACTGTAATTTAAAACATATAAACAACAAAATAGTTACACATAAAAATGAATATGATAATTTGTTCATCCTATTTTCGTAATGAATATTACATAACGATCCTTGTTGTTGTGTCGATCTGTCTACGAAAAATAATTTTACACCTAAAACGTTGCCCAGAAAAATATTCACAATAATTAGCAAACTAAGGGAAAGTAAATTCTCTAAATCACCTACAGGATTTGTTGTGTTATGATGTAGCCAACAGAGATTTAATATTGCTTTGAAGGTCTCCTTCTGCTTAGGTTTTCAATTCATGGAAATTTTCCTCGCCAAGCTTAGACGCAACGTCATTTATATTCTTGGCGACCACTCCTCAAACTGACAAATCCTTGTAATATTGATCGATCTTCTGCCCTTATTGTACCGTAGCTCCTTGGACGATATTCTATTCCAAAACCGACAATGTTTTATTATTTTATCAGGAAAATTGCAAAAACTTTTGACGTAGATGAAAAAGTAATTGGCGAATCCATTGCATTTGTGTACGTCATACAAGAACCAAACCTGGATGTGTTAATCATTATTAATCAAATGGAACCCCTTAATATGTTTTCAGAGTGATAAACGTAAAAAAAGAAAAACCGTAAAGCCATAGGAACACTAATCCATTAGAAATAAACGTAAACAAATAATTTGAAATTTGAAAATAAAAAAATCTAAAGTATAATTTTGTTTTGTGATTGTTGAAAGAATTAAATGGAGTTTTATTTTCAAGATGTACTTATTCTGTTGTGTAATTTTTCAAGAGTTTGTAAAAACTGAAGCACTCCTATTAACGCTTTAAATGTTAAAAAGTGCTTTGCTAATAATAATGTTTAGTCAGTGCATATACTCAGTCATCTAACATTATAACTAACTGATTAATTATGTAGTCCATCACCACTTTCATTCAGTCAAAACTTTAACTTAATCGCAAACCATTAAAACAAAACGTTTTATGAATTGTAAACTCATTAGGTTACAATAATAAAAACATTTTATTCAAGGTTATCGTAGGTTA
The DNA here is from genome assembly GCA_035578135.1 of Flexamia atlantica. Taxonomy (NCBI): domain Eukaryota; kingdom Metazoa; phylum Arthropoda; class Insecta; order Hemiptera; family Cicadellidae; genus Flexamia; species Flexamia atlantica. Next base: position 16,668,478 of record JAQJVK010000002.1, read on the forward strand.
TTGTTTGAGGCTAATACGTTTCAATGTTTTAGTTTTACTGGTAAATCACATAGACTCGTGAAACTCTAGGTTACTAGACTACCCTTTCATCTTTATATCTAAACGTACCTTCTTCAATACTCACAGTAATTGCTTGCATGAGCTGTAGTCAAGCATTGTGTGAATGTGAGTGTAACAACTAGTATGTAGGTTACCACTATCAATAAAACTGCATAAAGGATGAGCGTGAGCCAGACTATAAAATATTAACATGGGCCGACCAGCGCCGGCGCCGGTTGGAGACTATTACAGGACCCCTGGCATGAAACCTGCAGTGGCAATTGCTGCCGTCCGGGCATGCATGTTGTATGGCAACAATCCGCGGAGAACACGGAATTTACATTTGTAAAACGTATATTTACAACCGGTAAACCCATACAGGCTGGACTTAAAAATACAATATTTTCGAATTCTAATGCTCTTATTTGAAAGAAAATTGCTTGGAAAGGGAACGATGGTGTATTGAATGCTCATAAAATTAGAATATATATGGAAAAAAAGAGTTCTGAGAAAATCAATATTAAATATATACGATTTATTTTAAGTTTTTAGGCTGTATTAACGCAAACATTTGTTTAATTTTCGTGTTCCTCATTAAAACATTGAATTTGAGAGATATATTTAATAAATTCAAAAGTTAAAACCATTGTCAATGGTTATACATTTAACATTACAATGCTATTATGAATAACAGTGAATAATGAACATGTCATACATGAAATAAAGTAACATTCCGAGCATATTTCATAACTCGCCCAAAATGATAGACAACGTGGTTGATTGAACAGTTTATCACTTTAGGTGTTGTTACGTTAATATTAATTATGTAAACAGATTATATATACAGTACACCTCGGATTATCCGGACCCCACATTATCCGGATCCCGGATTATCCGGACCGGTCTAACCGACAAATTAAAAAAATTAAAATCACGACAAAATGTGATTTTAGCGAGTTCAAGAGTAGAATGCGCCTGCTAAAAGTAAAATGCAAATACAGTACATTATTTTACACATTTGAAAACACAATTAGTTTATTGAAGGAGCGGCATTCCCTAAACATTACATTTCAGCATTTTCATGAACGTAGTTTTTTGGTTTGCTACTTGGGGCGCTAGCAGTAATAAACAAATGCGTAGACTTGGCAATTTTGCGATAGGCTATATTATGTTTATAGCTGTGAACTCTTTGTGTGAACAGATATTGAGTTTCAAAGTGATTGATTGTAAAAGGTTAAAAGTGGTTTTAACTTTAGAACAGAAACTGAATGCTGTCAAAATACTTAACGCGGGAGAACAAGGTAGTTGTTAGGTCAAGTACGGTACGAAACTGGAAGAAGGATCGAGCGGAGTTCGAAAAATTAATTGAATTCGGAATAAGCTTGTATGACTAACATGTTGTACAATCTTGATACGCCGTTTGCAGTATTAAATTAGTAGGGCTAAGGTACGCGATTGCTACTTAGGCGATTATGTAACGACCTCGGATTATCCGGATTTTTTGTTATCCGGATCGGTGTTCCGCCACATTAATCCGGATAATCCGAGGTGTACTGTATAGAACTGTCTGGAGTGCATTCATAGTACTGTCCACAGATATGTCTAGCGTTAATGGTCGTCATATCTAAATAAAGCCAGAGATATCTATGGAGAGAACATCTGCTTGTAATTTAATACCAATATATTTAATTAGATAACTATGTGGATAATAAGTTACAGCAAATAATATGCTCTAGAAGCTATTTTGTAGTTCTCTCCATGGATATGTCTAGCGTGGTCTAGCTTTTTTTTTACATAAGTCGACGATTCAAGCTAGACATATCTATGGACAAAACAGTGAGCTTCAGAGCATTTTATTTTAGTTTTCATTTATTATCAATTATTTAAATGATTGAAATAATTATTATTAACGTAACAAACCACAGAGTGGCGAACTAATCAATTAACTACTCATTCTATAATTTAAATCGGAATGTATTCATCTATCTAACAATAATAACAGTTTCAGGAAGTTTCATATTGTAAAAAATATCTGGCTTGAGGTTAAAAAAGAAATCTCAGGTGCATGTCACATCTTTAAATATAAAAATTCCGAAGTATTGGGAAGCTTAACTAATTAAAATTTGAAGGCTTCGTTACATTATTTAATACCAAGAATTTAAAAAGAAGACTTTCTTTCATTTACAAACAAAGGAGATTGATTACGCTTCATAAACTTGGAGAGTTTATGTCAAAAGCAACCTAAAGGATAGTGAACTTATTATTTACAGTCAGAAAGTTTTGCAGTGTAACAGAGCCACTAGAGATGAAAAATTACTTAAGAATTTTACAAAAGTTTGGAATATTCTAACGAATTGGAAACATTAACTTTTAGAAATAGTTAAGTGTTTCAGCGTCGGCGGTGGAATATTTTTTACTTTAGATAAGAGAATAATTCACAAAAATTCATTACAGTAATACACTCACTTTTATATTACATAAAATAACATATATGTATAACCACTAATGGTAACCTAAAGCTTGATATTCCTAGGATGGAAGCTATTTATCTAAAAACTGTGTAAAATTCAAATATTTACAAACACGTTTCCTTCTCATTCTAAGTAAAATGTCCACTAAAGACCGCAGCCTGGCAAAATGTTTCATTTTCTGCGCCCAAGGAGAAAAAAAAACTGCTATCTGTTTTACAACAAATCTACTTAAAAGTATCAGATAAAAGACATGAGCTTACACGAATGTATAACAACACAAATTCTGTACTCTTTTTTAACAAATGATGGGATCCAAGATGTGACTTTATCTCGCTGTCAGATATTGGCATTATACCAATAATACCTATAGTTTTACTTGAATCCCATCGGTAACGTATTGTGGTTTATTTGTAGTCCCAATCACCCTGAGGCAAAATTATTTTTTTAACAAATGCTAAGTTAAATTTTTGAAAACGAGGTTTTTACAGTAAAAATTACGATCAATGAATTTATCCTCAAACCTATATAATTAATACGCCAACACGAAATTTGTCTTATGAACACCTCCGTCATTTCTTAACCGATTTTGATCATTGACGGCTCATTGGAAAGAGCGTGTCGCGTAGATTTGCAAACTGGCCTTACATTTTTGCCTTACACTGGCCTTGGGCTCTGCCCCATTGGCTTTTAAAGTTCCCATGTTATCCTTATAAAGAACATAATTGTTTACATTTTGATCAGCTGGATAATTCAATTGCTATTATTTTTCAATTTGTGTAAACATAACCCTCAAGACGGATCGTGTTAGCATGATTGTATTTTAAATTTGTCGCCATTTGAATTATCGCTCTGCTAGAGTAGCGCACGATTCCGTGCGCTCGGATCCACTAGTGCGTAAATATTTCACTTTTTGCCATCAAGTCATAAAAATTGTATATTTCACTATTAGTCACGAAAGTAGTCCATTTCGGGGCAAGATAGTGTTTTTTTCTTACGAGGCATAAGCTTTAGTTTGGCAACATCAATATTTAGTAAAATTTTGAGAAGTCAAAACATTAGATGTCTGAAGTAGGCTTTGACTAAGTCTTATGTTTTTTAAAGGACATATATAAACTTGAATACCTTAAAAACTTATGTAATACTGATTTAACAAACATAAAAAAGAACATGACTCAAGCAACTGCCACTGCTATACTCTATATTGTAACCAAACAAAAGCTATTGCAATATTTTAATGCAATACCAGGCCTACGTCTGAAAACAAGGAATTCAGCCAATAGGTTTCTTTTATATAATTTAACAATTCAACCATGAAACGTAAATTACACCAGTTTTACTATTTACTACAACGATTTCGACATTATGAGGTACAGAACCGTTTCTTTTTATATAGTTTAACACGTTTCTTTACACTTCAGTCATGGAACGTTAATTACAGTGGCTTTACTCTTTATTTAAACGACTCCGACTTTATGAGGTATGAACGGCTTTCACGCTAAAGCGCCCAGGGTAGTTTTATGACAGTGCGCATACGTGAGGAAGAATCGCCCTTAAACACCTGTGGACGTGTTGGCTCCACGAGAGCCTTTAATTACAACTAAAACATGTACATACAAAACGTCACTGAAGTCTCTGTTCAAACATATGATGTGTTTTCTCTTGGGTCAGGACAATAATTTAAAATTTAACATACTTACATTTTAAAACATTTTTAGTGTGAACATTGGTCTCCCATATACCTAGTGTTTCGTCTACCTGCTTCGATGCCTTTATAAAAAATGCGTACATATACTTTGAGTCATGTAAAGTATCAACTTTGAATCTGGCATATGTGTGGTGTGTAAAATGACGGGGATTCATGTTCAGTATTTAAAACATTTTTTCTGAGCTCCAAGAAATAAATCGTTAAATTATGGTTAAGATCAGGACACGCTCTCTTAACAAATAATTAGTTTTAATTCAGTATAAACCATATTTTAGCTTCATATAGCTTTTTTCGTATGTTCCCCTTAATAACTACATAATTAACTGTTTGCAAAGTATGTTTTAAAAACTGGGTTATTTTGATAATTGATTGAGATCAAAACCACAAAACCCTGATTATGGCTCAAACCCATGAAAGGAATGGTAACTGGTAACTGATTTTTTAATCATTTAAATTAAGTATAATGCTATTTGGAGAAACATTAGCCTGTTCACTCCGATTACAAAAAAATCCTAAATTAATCTTATTTTAATTTAATTTAACGTTTTAAAACCTTTTTTATAAAAAAAAACATTTTGGGGGCTGATTCACCTTTACTCCTCTTGCCAATGAACCATTCGGGCTGGTTTTCAAATAAAAATTATTTTAATCTCGGGCTTAGGTCTTACCATGAGTCCTACGGTAATAGCTTCTTCTCCTTGCTCCATAGGAAAAAGTCGCAAACGTTTAATTTATTACTGATTTTATTTAGAATGATGTGTAGGGTTGAATTATGTAAGAAGACATGGTCAATGTTAACGTTCTGTCACCAAAGTTGATATCAAACTGTATTGTACAAGCAATCGCACCTGTTCGGTCAAACTCGATGTTCTGAAACTTCATAAACAATGATTTCATAGTCAGAAGTTTCGGTCATGAATTAAGGTAAAACGAAATATATAGCCTGAACTAATCAATTTATAAAATGGGTTGTTATTGAGTTTGATTTTAAACTAAAATGTAAAAGTAAATAAATATTTATAGATCCTATTTTAAACACCTAACACAATTTGGAGTTTAATGTGTTTTATATACAGTTTTTATTTAAAAATTTTCAAAAAATTCGAATGTAGATAAGCATTTTTCTTAGAGGTAAATAGTTATGTCGAAAAGTTGTGTTACATTTTATAAATAATACCTCGTAGACCGGACCTTGCATGGTAATATTTCATTTTGACCAGATCACAAAACTAAAATAATAAATTTGGTTTCATTTTCTTTAAGCACTTAGTTTTTAGTACGTACTCCTTGTAACTATAATACTCCTACATGCATGGAACTCCTTGTTATTTTTCTTGAAATGTTTGATTTTGCAGACAGCTATTTCGATTGGCCTTTTTTTAAGTTATTCCGTTGCAAAAATGACAACCCATAAAGCCCCATGTTATTTTTTTTATTTGAAAATATTTAATGTTCCTATCGATAATCCGACCGATATAAAACTCATTTTTGACAAAAAAAAAGTTGATGGACATTCTCGGGGGTTGATACCATTTAGCGTTAATTGTGCAATACTGTAATAAGTAAACAATCATACGTTCATGGACACATTATAATGTTTACTTCTTTAAAGAGACATTTTCATTTCATTTCACACATACAATCATGGATTGTATAAAACTATTGGATTACCGATATTGCAATCGTAAAGCATTCGAAATGATGATACTTTTTTGAAAATATACCACAGTGGATAGATTATCGCTAGATTTTTTCCACAACACGTATTTTATTTGTGTTGTTTTGTTCCAATTAATGTTATTTGAAACCAAAATTATAGTATATGAAATAAAAATAACAACATTAAAAATAATAATGGCTTTTCAACAAAATTTGGTAGTAAAGAGAAGGGAAATATAAATTCAAAAGAGAAAGATTTGATCAGCATTTGCAAAGTCTGCTAATATGAAAAACCGTAAGACTTGAACTCAATGATTAGGGTTAGGTTTTCTATTTTAGGACCATTTTAGAAATGGGAATTGGGTAAAAAATATCTTCTCTCTTACTAAAACTTTATTCAAATATTCAGGATAATTAAAATACAGTACATAATATGTTTATACTTAAATTGCTGAATACTCTGTGTGTCCAAATAGTCTCTCACGCTCATATTATTATTTTTAATTCATGAAAAATTATTATATTAAGAAAAGATCCACATGGAAAAACGAGGAAGTTTTTTGTGGCTAAACGATTTAAGCCCTCCAAAAATTAGGGTTGTTCAGAGGTAAATTAATGGTTTTGAATACAATATCTTTTCAACCTAGATATAATTTTAAAGGTCTTGACAAAAGAAGAAGAATAATGCAAACAAAAGTTCTCTATGCTGATCCAGTTGCAAGTGAAAGTTTCAGTTCTTACTACTAATTGAATATGACACAGCAAAAGTATTGCTATACTATCATGATTGTGCTAATTCCGTTAGGTCATATTTCCTCGATTTCGATGTATTTGAAATTTTCAGCTGTCGTATTGGGTCTGCCGCATTGAAGGAAAATATTTTTTCCACCCATCATTTCTCAATATATTTGTATTCTAATTTCGGTATAATAATTCGTTTATGAAAATTACCTTTTGGTTTCTTAAGTGACATGTTAAATCGATAACAAAAGACAATTTTTGATTTTCCAAATCTTGGCGTAGGCTAAACATTGAGAGTTTCCACCATTATTTTTCTTTTGTTAAACTCTTCATAATAATGTATAGCAAACTACACTCCGAAACAATGTTAGCTAAAAAATATTAATTAAATATTTAATATTTAATAATAGTTGAATATTAATTATTATTTTAATTAAATATTAAATATAGGCTATTATGCTATTTACGTTTTCTTAAAACCTGGAAAACCAAACGCAACAAACACCAATTTTACGAGTACCCGAAATTCCAAAAGGGCTCGTGTCACGTGACCAGCGACCACCTGTGCCGTGGCGGGAAGGCACGCCGCACGCGTGCAGTTTATTGATCCCCGGCACGCGTGCTGAGCGGGGGCGTTGACCTCAACCCTGGCGGCCCTGCCCTATACTCCTGTTGCATCCAAGGTCGCTCTTCTACCCAGGGACACTTCTCTAAACTGTACAATTGACAATTTTATACATTTTACGTTCATAAATGAAGATTATGCATTAATTAATTGATTTGGTTGCACTTTCAATGTTTCAATAAAAATTACTAAATTTAATTATGCGGTACGTGTTACAGCAATGAATTTTTTTTATATGGGAATTATTTTTCCCTACATCACTTAATTTTCTCTATATTCATACTGGTTTCTGGGATTGAAGTACAGTATATAAGGAACAAGCCCAAAATGCATTTTATATTTTTGGTGGGTTTATTCGAGGATTAGCTGTATTGATTAGTGAACCTAGTAAATCAACCAGCTGGCCTTTGTCGGCGTGAAAGCTTCTCCATTCATTCATTGTGGACTCACAGATCATTCATTTTATATTCTTCAGGAAAAAATGTAATATTGGATTGAGACTTAGTTTTTGATTAAAAATTAACAATATTCAAAACCTCAAAAAAACTAATTAATTCAACTATTGGTAATGTTTTAGAAAAAAATGCTTTCACATGATATGTAAAATGAATAGCCATAACTGTATATGGTGTTTTTTAGTAAAAACATTTTTAATACCTAATTGTTTTAAGTAAACCAAATCAAATTATTGCACGAAAAGTGGTAAATCTCATTACTCTGCAGACATTATACATATACATTCAAACACATTTACATACTGTTTATCTCTTAACCTTTTTTTAGAGTATATCACGTCTACCTTATCAATTCTTCCTTAGTTAATCCTTTCTTCATTAAGTAGGTATTATAAAGTACTACCCTAGATTCCGCTAGCAGACCCATTTTCGAATTATACTCAAAGATTTTACCTTTCATCTCAAAGCAATATACATTCTGACTCGTATTTTCAGATTTTCACTTGAGCAAAGACCAATCCAGGACAAGTGCTTTAAGGATCTGTACCCCTCCCCCCACTACCTTCTACTTCCTCCATGCTGGATTATCTGTCTGTTAGATTTTACCAGGCTGTAAACCTATATTCTTAACTCCATCCCTTTGAGTATTGACTTTAAAACTTAAATTCAACGCTTTAAGCTACCCTGATTTTTACATAAAACCTAATAGTGTTTAAACGTCGTTTACAAAAACTTCTTTTAAATAATAATTAATTAATTAATTATTTTAATAAATTACATTAATGATAAATATATCATATATATTATTTATAGAATATATTAAAATGAATGAATGAGAATTATAGAAATTAATAATATATAAAAATTTTCACAAAATTTATTTTCTTTCATTAAATACTAAAATTCCTCCTTTTCCTAAAAATATTAAAGCCAAAAAGATAATTAATTTTAATAAGTTAATATAATATATATACAGTATATATATATAGGGGTAATTTATATTTTTCTTGAGCAATGTTACTTGAAGGTAACATAATCCCCCTTAAAGATCACGATTTCCTCCGTCCGTTTTGATTTATTCATCATCCTCACCCTAGTTAAGCAGAAAAATATCAATCTATATTTACTTTTTTCATAATTATTATACTAAGCCAATTTAGGAGGAGTAAACAATCACTGATTCGCCGAAATGATTAAAATATTTTTCTCTCTACCAAAACGTTTGTTCAATCATCGTATTAATGATAACCATCGAGCATTGAAATTTACAGAATACGGTACATATACTGGTTGGTACATTTATTTTATTTGTTATTCACCAGCATAAGACAATTATTCTGTATCCATATGATTATTTATTGGCCTATTTAGTTAAATGAAATTTAACTTTAGAAAGCATCAATGAACCAAGATTTTTAAGTGTTTTTGGATTAATTAGTACGAAATCTTAAAGTATTAATGTTCAGAATTTTGATTTAAGTTCTAAGCTAAACGTGACAATTAAAACAAATTGATTCTTTTTACCTTGGACTTATGTATTACATAGTAACTATAAATAATGATATTTTGTGGATACATGCATCAAGATCAACATTATTATATTCCCTTATATTTTAAGCGTAGATTGATTAAAATTATATCATATTAAACTTCGAATATTAATTCTGATATGAAAACAACTGCATTATTTAGGGAATTAAATTTTTCCCACCTGCAAACAAAGTTATGGTTAAAGCTATGGACACCCTCCACGGTGAGGCTTGCCAAGAAGTACTTATTTGATGTTATCTGCGGTTTCATCGAGGTCCTGAGTATTGAATTAACCATTACAGAACAGAGCCGTAAGAAAAAAGTGCGAAAGATAATCATAAATGTGGTATATATGCTCGGTTGGGTGATAAACAATTATTTTTAAGACTACGAAACAGGTTTTAGGTTTTTGAATCCGCAACCTGACAATTCCAGGGAGTGTAACTGAGTTGTTACCTGACATTAGATACTAAAAAGTGAAACCAAAGTTTGTCAACATTGGCACAGAATGAATAATGAATTGTTGTTTTTATATTCTTGGTTGAACTGGATTGCATTGACTGATGATAGTGTTTCACGTCGGATATCGATATTATGCCGTTACAAATTGCATTTGTATTCGAAGAAAGAAATTAACGAGCTGCAAATATTTTATTGATGATCTTCCAGCAGTTTTGATTTATAGTTTTCTTTTAGCTTAGCACTGTAAGTTACTTTAAAAGTTCTTAAAGATTTCTTAAGCATCACCAAAAGACATTCTATACTTTTGATAATATGTTAAATTAAATCTAGCATCTAAAACACCAACATAAAGGTGTATTTCAAATGCTTACTAGTGAGAGAGGAGGATAGAATGAGTGGGACCTTGTGTATCTTTTTTACTGATTGGGACCAACAGATTCTTTAGAAAGGATCAGAAAATATAAAAAAATGCTTATCCAATACTCACATTAAGTTTATACTGATTTCGTTCTTTTATATCAAAGAAATTCAGTCGATCCATATATAGGAAACTTACATTCAAGAACCAACTCCATATCCCGCCAGCAAAAGAGATTTAAGTCTTTGTTAAGTAGTAGATGAGTAACTTAGTTGAATGGTGTCATGTGAGGTTTTCGAGCTGCAAATTTTTTACTGCAATAATGAGCTACCTACACAGCATAGAAGGAATATGTTTTGAAAATTGAAAGAAGTAGAAAGAAAAATCGAAGAACCATTTATTAGACGTCCGGACTATTCCTAATTTTTCGCTAGTACTCGTAAGGGTGAGCCATGGGGTTTTTTTTAAGTGTGAGTATCTGACGATATTAGAGGCAAATTACAAATATCATTTCTCCAACTAACATTAATACTTTAACTTTTTTAACTTTTAACTTATTGCATAGGACGTCAAAAAACGCTTTGCAATATTAAATCAATCTAATACTACGCAATAACAACTTGGGTAGTCGTCATATGTGTAACAGGCAAGTATTGTGTTTCAGGTACCAAGTTCCTATGCAGCGAGGTGATCGCCCCGGTCAAGAGCGAGGTGGACGACATCTGTTTGTACATCATCAACTTCGAGGACCTCACCAACCCGCAGCCCTTCGTCGAGGAGCCCGCCTCCAACCACCGCCTTAGCAAGTGTAAGTCCTCTCCAACCACCGGCTTAGCAAGTGTAAGTCCTCTCCAACCACCGCCTTCGCAAGTGTAAGTCTGCTCCTACCACCACCTTAGCAAGTGTAAACCTCTCCAACCTCTACCTTAGCAAGTGTAAGTCATCTCCGGCCACCGCTTTAACAAGTGTAAGTCCTCTCCTACCTCCGCCTTAGCAAGAGTAAGTCCTCTCCAACCACCGCCTTAACAAGTGTAAGTCCTCTCCTACCTCCGCCTTAGCAAGAGTAAGTCCTCTCCAACCACCGCCTTAACAAGTGTAAGTCCTCTCCTACCTCCGCCTTAGCAAGAGTAAGTCCTCTCCAACCACCGCCTTAACAAGTGTAAGTCCTCTCCTACCTCCGCCCTAGCAAGTGTAAGTCCTCTCCAACCACCACCTTAGCAAGTGTAAATCATCTTCAACCACCGCCTTAGCAATAGAAAGTCCTCTACAACCATTGCCTTAGCAAGTGTAAGACCCCTCCTTTTGTTCAAAGTTTAATAGAAGTGCATCCACCCACCGCCTTAGCAAGTGTATGTCCTCTCCAACCACCGCCCTAGCAAGTGTAAGTCCTCTCCAACCACCACCTTAGCAAGTGTAAATCATCTTCAACCACCGCCTTAGCAATAGAAAGTCCTCTACAACCATTGCCTTAGCAAGTGTAAGACCCCTCCTTTTGTTCAAAGTTTAATAGAAGTGCATCCACCCACCGCCTTAGCAAGTGTATGTCCTCTCCAACCACCGCCCTAGCAAGTGTAAGTCCTCTCCAACCACCACCTTAGCAAGTGTAAATCATCTTCAACCACCGCCTTAGCAATAGAAAGTCCTCTCCAACCATCGCCTTAGCAAGTGTAAGTCCCCTCCTCTTGTTTAAAGTTTATTTTGAGTGCCTCCATCCACCGCCTTAGCAAGTGTAAGTCCTCTCCTCTTGTTTCATAGTTCCAATTTAGATTCCTCCAGCTACCGCCATAGCAATTGTAAGTCCTCTCCTCTTATTTTGTAGTTCTGATAGAAGTGTCTTCGGCCACTGAATATGTTGTCTTCCTCTTTCTCCGTTTAATGAAACTGTTTTACATTTGTTCATTGATTAATTGGTTGAGTACTGACACATTTTCAAACAAACAATTGTTTATGGTCGACCAGTTCTGTAGGTTTGGAATAATATAACAATCTTTGAAATTAATCAAAATGTTACAGACATGTCGATACCTAAAGTAGACTATTAGAAAGTAAAGGAGTAGAAACATTAAGATTTATTCTTCAGAAAGGAGATCGGGATTAGTTTCTAGCTTTATTTTGATTTTTTTAAATTTTGTTGGGGAATTTATACGAAATCTTTTACTTCGTATCTTTAGAGTTGCCAAATAATTAACCAACGACAAAGACAAGATAACCTCTATTTGCAAGAAAACCGAATGAGAAACCTCCTAAAGTAAATTCACTAAATTAAAACTAATTAAATAATCTTCTAAAAAGATTGTAAATGACATCAAAAATACTAAAAAACATATCAAACTAAATTAACTGATAATACATGTCTTATATTTTCTAGGTTACTGTTTATGGTGCAGAACAGGGCTGCACTGCTGTAAACTTTGAAAGATATATTTTTATATTGAAGAGTAGGTCAATTTGGATCTACCGTATAAGACGGGTTTATACCTTATACTAAAACTCTCAGGGGATATTTTATAACTTGAATAATTTTTAGGAGAATTTCCAAATAGCGTTAACACTATTAAAAAATTTAACGATACTAATGTCATTGAACAAGGAGGGGTTTATGATAAATACGTAAGTGAGCATTTAATATGAGTTTACGTCAACTTTAAATCGGCAGTATGCCCTATACACTAAAGAAAAATCATTTTCGTATTTAATTGTGCAACACTCAATTAGTTATCTTTACTGCTTTATTAAATAACCAACCCGATTACACAAATAGCAGAAGTTATTCTATTAAGAACGTTTGGCATTGTCGGCAGTTCCTAGCGGTTCAGGTTAATTACGCTATTATCTACTTAGCTGAGGAAGGCAGAGAAGAGTTTTCGCTACGAGAAACACAGCAATGTTTACCTAATCCTTACTTAATAGAGAAAAGATTTTGCCGAGAATGCATTTATGTTCGACATTGTTTTACCAATACGCTTTAATTGTTTTTAATTAGTTTCTAGTTTAACTGTTTAAATTTTTTCTAGTTTAACTGTTTACAGAAGAGCACTTTTATTGCAGTGACTGCGATTTTGGGCACCGAGGATTCTTATTTTTAAATCACTCGAGTGTTTTGGAAACATAAACTTTGTTCCTGGCGTACGGAGTTGTAAAAAATAAATAAATTTAGTTTGTTTGTCGTTGGCAATAATAGATAATTACGGTATTTCATTTATATATTTTTTATTTTTAAAAATGGATTCACTGTTGTATCGAATATTTCTATACTTTAATGTGTCAGTAACACATTGGCTTATAGCAGTTTAAAGTGGTCAAATAAACGGTTTGGATTTACTGATACTGCATCATCTCCTAAAATAAATATACTAATAAAAACCTTATTATAACGTCTATTTAAGCTTTTATATGATCGTGTATAAAACAAATATTGTATTGAGCTTAACCCTGGGAGAGTGATAGTGACGGATCCACCGGCGATTGACGTGTATTCAATAATGATCCATTTAAACCCCCAGGAGAACTCTTGTCAACGGTGAAAGGAATGTATTAGTAACAAGCTATGTAAAACCGAGGGCAGCAATACCAGTGGTATAAGGGGGACCAATCAGTAATTATCAGAGACGGACTTGAAACTTTATTTTACTCTCACTTGTATGATTTCACAGTGACCTCTCTGCTTAGAGCTAAGTCACGAAAATTTTTCTTAAGTTACCAACTGAAGTTAATTTCTTAGTTTGTAGGATAGGATTTCTTTTCTAGAAGTTTACGTTACCAGTGATAATGCGGGGTGATACTTCAAAAATATTATTAGGGGACCTACTACTTTTTTTCTATGATCACTTTTTTATTTATAAATTCTGGAAAGGATTCGTTTAAGCATATTGAATATATTTTTAAATCTATGCGTGATTCAAAATGGGATTGTATAAAATGTAATCTAAGTAAAAATATTTAAATTATAATAGTTATGGAGACTTAAAGACCAGTTTGATAAATAATACTTCCTGACTAATAAATACTTCCTGACTAATAAATACTTCCTGACTAATGATAGTTTGATTAAATATTCAACAATGAATAAACGAAAAATCGTTACCGTTGACCAATTGTTAGTTATGTATTGCAAAAACCACATAATATTTTACTTTAAGCAAGAAATAAGTTTACACAGGGACACAGAAATATATAGAACGCTATTTAAAGTACTATATCGTAAACCTTAACCACATATATAAAAAAAAGTAAGAGAGTAAATATCTATTTTCATCCAAAATTAAAAATTGTACACACTATGTATTTATCTTCCGAACAAAGTATTGCACCTGCAGGTGTTCTAAATTTCACCTGCAGTTTTTATTAACATTAATGATAATAAAAGAACTAACATATATGAAATGAAATACACGCTATGGGAAATTTACAACTTAACATGAGTAAAAACATAACAATTCATATTACAATTATATTAGTATATTATACTAAAATTAACTCGATGGATTCGCTTTTAGAGTGACCAGAACTATATTAATTCTTCCGGAGGAAAAGTGGAGATCATCTTCTCAAAGAGAGGTGAGATCTTATATTTTCAGAGTTCAAATTGGCAACAATGACTGCTTTAAAAATGTTGTAGTTGAAGTGTGTTACTGCAGAAATTACAATACAAAGTTCAGAAACACGCGTTGACTCTCGTGACAGGATGCTAAATTTGCAAGTCACATACGCAGATACGTTTTATCCTTTGCGTCTGTATTTGACTAAACGTTTGAGAAATCACATTTCAAAACATTTTATATCCGTATGTATAGTTTATAAAATAATAACTCGATTTTTTCAGTCCAAATATTTATTGAATGTGGGTTCTGAGGATATGATTAGGTTGTTCTTTTCGTCTTAATATTAGCCAATAACTTTAATTAGGAAAACAAACAGGTTTAATTTCCTTTTTCAAACAAATAAAGTATTGAAAACATCGCGTCTTCTATTTTTAGATGGATGACATACTGTATTTTACTTTCCAAAAAGAAAAGAACCAAGGGAAAAGGAAGCTCGACTTGATGAGTATGTAGCATTTTTAAATTAGCCTAATTACATGAGGCTAATTAAAATTGCAAATTCAGGTGAAGTTATATGACATTTTAATGTCGGACATCCACTTTGCTTAAGCGAAGGCACATTAAGCTGAGGGTGAGGATTAAATGGATTGGCTGGTGGAATGGCTCTCCAGTTTGTTGTACCAACCAATGAGATAGAAAAATAATTGATGAACGAACGAAGTGATGTGAATCTTTGTATAACCTGAGTCAAAGTTTCGTTGTACGTCTCTGTGTGGGTGTGGGTTCGTAACGCAATGTTTCAAAAAACGGTTGCACCGATTATTTTCAAATTTGTCATTAACTTTTAAAACCCCACCAAAAATAAGCCATTACATTTTTAAGCAAGTCCCGTGAACCTTTTTTGGCCATTTAATTAAAAAAAGAATTAAACTTGTATTGGCGAAAATTTGCGTTTTTAAACCATGGGATACAAATTAACTTACGGTTAAGTATGCAACAAGTATACTTCCCCCAACAAATACATCACATGTTGTTTGATTAACTACTCTCCAATTACCTTCAAAAAGGTTTTCATAATCATTACTAGTGTAAAGCCCAAAATGTAAAAGCGAAAACCTTGGACGAAACCTTACCCTAAGGACTTTTACTTAATCGTACACAAGAATCCCGCCTGAGAGAAGCATCTGATCCTCACTTATATCAGTCGGATATTGAATCGCAAGTTTCTTTTGTATTTTAAATTATCTTTATTTGTATTCCATGGATCATTTAAAACATTTTTCCTCAATACTAATGTTAAGGTAATGGAATCGGGGTGTTATATCGTGAGTTTATTTTATCCTACTAATCCTACTAATAATATTATAAACGTGAAAGTATGGATGTTTGTGTGAATATCTGTCTTTCAACTAAGAGAAAATACTGGACCAACTGAGCTGAAAGTTTGCAGGAATAGAGCCACTATATCAGAAAAGGACATGGCCTATTCACTTCCTTAAAATCCCCTCGGGCTACGCCCCGTGAACGTACTTACCTTCAATGTTTACATTATAAGGATGTAAACATTCAAATACTGAATTGTTAACAGCTGTGAATACTAAAATTTTACAGTTCAAAGGGCAGAAGTAAGATCAGCTATAATTTTTATCGTGAGCGAAGCCACGGGCAACTGCCAGTAGTTTATATGTTTGTTAGTTTAGATAAGCGATAAAAGAGCATACTCGTAGTAATATTTTGAAAAATATATATTTTATATTTGCAATTTTCAATATAAACTTCTCATCTACTCGTGTCCTGCTTCAGTCGACCGGGCGCGGCAGTCGTTCCGGCAGTCGCTGCGGATGCCGCGGATCCCCGGGCGGGGGCCCCGGGGGCTGCGGTTCTCCCAGTCGCACACCCTCGCCTCGCCCACGGCCGAGGAGGGCGACGAGGAGGACCCGCTGAGGGCCAGGGCGCAGGAGCACAGGTCAGTAGCCTGCAGACTCGGACGGTGAAAAAAGTGGAAACTCGGACGATCAGACGACATGGCCCTGTCCACCCATAAGACTAATGATTATTGCATTAGGCTTACAGAAAGTCTAGGCCCCGTCACTCGACTCGACCTACAGTATAGTCTGGGTCAAATAACATGGCCTAGGCCGTCCATCAGCACAATGCTAAAATTAAAATTAGAGTAGGAACAAAATATGACAACAATGAAAATTGAATTTTAGTTTTAAAGCAAAGTATGTGATAAATAAATAAAGCCAAATTACAAATCTCTTATCACTATTCTGTAGTTATCTCAAATAAGATTGGACTGATCCAGGGAGTGGGCCACGTTATTTGACTCGGACGGTTTCGATGAAACACTGGACTATAACCACAGATCATATTAGGTAGTTGATTGTGTTTCCAGATTGTAGTAGGGTGAATTGTAATTTTTTTTTATTTAATAAACAATACGGATTTTGGTACGATTGTATTTTTTGTGAAACATATCTAACAAATTCAAATTTGAAAAAATCACAGATGAAAATGTTAAACGTTAAACCATCCAATTACCTTTTCATTTCTATAATACATATTAAACTGTATGAAAGTAGGATATCACTCTATCAAATAATGGAAATCAGATCATAAAATCTCCACCACCGCCAATGAATTTCAAATGAAGACCTATTTTTTGTCATTCGTGAATAATTTTAGTAATATTCGTTTCTTTGAGGTTTGTAGCCTCTCTATTTAACAGTTAGCGTCAAACATTTTGTTAAAATAGTACTGTAGTTCAATAAATAAGAATTAAATACCAATTTATTTTACAAACAATATAAGAAAATGCTAGAAGATCAACGGCACATCAGAGATAATATCCTGGAGGGACGCTCGTGCAGGTTATGCCTTCGGTTTTACAACCCCAATACCTAATTGCGTCGATTTAGTACGATATAAATCCTTATCGTTGTAGCAAAAGCTAACTGAAACAGTAATTTAAGAATGATAAATTGTTTTCTGTTCTCATAAAATATGAAAACTGATGTAAGACAATAAAATGAAGTGTAAAAGATGATTTTAGTCTGTAAAATGAAACCCAAGCATAGTAAAGTAGATTTCTTGAAAAGCGGATAAATTTTGAAATGCAGTAGAAACTTGAAATCAAAAGCTTTTATTAACTGGAAAATGTTTGCTAGCCATTGCTGACAAATATTGAAAAATCAATTTAAAACACGACTAATGATTTTTCCCACTCACAGAGGAAACAAAATATTTTTCTATGTCTTCTATTTCAAAGAACTTTTCAGGGAAGGGTGCCTACTACTATATCCGATAGGAAGGCAGAATTACAATTTTAAATCAACATATTTAATCGTGAATCAGGATAACGTTTACTTGGTGTAAAATGTTAAATTATTGGTAAATGATTTATTCAACAAAATATTACATTTAGGCATAAGATACCGGGTGTCCCATAATAGTCCCCCCCTAACCTTTTCCTACATTTGTTTAAATATCAATTCCACACCACCCCCAAACATTATTGGTTAGGTAATATTTCATTTTGAGGGGGTACTCAATTTTGGCCGCCATCTTGGATCCGCCATATGGATCCAAAATATGTTTTTCAAATGTAAAAGTGGTGTTGTGACCCATTATTTCGAACTAACTTTTTTCTCTGATCATAATGCCGCAATCCGTTTTTGAAAATCTCAATTGGTTTTCAAGATATGGATACTTTTAATTAATTTATTTTCAACCAATTTGAAAATTACAAATTGATAAAATAGGCCCACAACCACAAAATAATGCTAGATAGTGACGAATAACCACTATCAGTCATTGTTGAGCGATTTACACTTAACTTTCACCAATGTAAATTTTTGGCCGCCATCATGGATCCGCCATTTGAAATAAGGTAAGTTATTTCAAATATGAAGGTGGTATTGTGACCCATCATTTCAAAATAGTTTTTTTACGCCGAATTCAATGCCACAACCCGTTTTTAATTCTAGAGTTTAGTTTTCAAGATATTGACATCTTTCTAATGAAAATCTAAAAAATATGAATTTTTCAAAAACTAAGTTTTACAGCTAAAAATGGGTTGCGGCATTGAATTTGGCGTAAAAAACTAGTTTGAAATGATGGGCAACAATACCAACTTCATATTTGAAATAACTTACCTCATTTCAAAATGGCGGATCCAAGATGGCGGCCAAAATATTTATATTGGGGAATACTAAGTGTAAATCGCTCATCAAATACTGATGGTGGTTTTTCGTCACTATCTAGCATTATTTTGTGGTCATGGGCCTATTTTTATCAAATTGTAATGTTTAAATTGGATGAAAATAAATTAATTTAAACTACCCATATCTTGAGAACCAATTGAGATATTCAAAAACGGATTGCGACATTGTAATCAGTGAAAAAAGCTAATTCGAAATGATGGGTCACAATAGCACTTTTACATTAAAAAAAAATATTTTGGATCCAATATGGCGGATCCAAGATGGCGGCCAAAATTGGGTACCCCTTCAAAATGAAGTATTAACTTCCCAATAATGTTTGGGGGTGGTGTGGAATTGGTATTTGAAAAATATAGGAAAAAGTTAGGGGGGGGGGGGGGACTATTTTGGGACACCCGGTATGTTGTTCGTATATTTTTATTAAGTATTAGATATTTTAATCTGGATGGTCGAAAAGATCAGACAATAAGGACGAGTTCAGATTCTGAACTCGTTCATTAAGGTGGGCATTTTGTATGTAAGTATAAATGAATATCGATCTGTAAATAAAATTTCGCTGATTCGATTGTAGCCTTCTGATTTGGGCAGTTTTTGCCTTCATTCAACGCAGATTTCATTAAAAAGTGAAGTCAAGTCCTCTTTTATATTTCAGTTCGAACTCGTTTAAAGGCAAGGCCATTTACGGGCTTATTCTGCCAACTTGAATCTAATCTTTTTCATTTAAGCCACTCGTAAAACACATTACATTGGCTATGTTGGGCTATGTTTGAATGTAAAATAAAGTGATACAAACTTTTGTTCATATTTACTTCAAGGCAACTGTGGTGTTATTTTCTTTTTGTTTTCTGATTTTTTTTCTCGGTAAATAAAACCCGATATCAAACAGAAAAAAATATTTAATTATAAATTATTTAAACTAGACATTGGACATTTGATCGCTTGATAGGAATTCTACATGATTATCTTATTTTCCCAAATATTCCTTTGTTGTTAGAACTTTCAGCATTGTCAGTATTTGGTTGTTATTATTTATTTACCCATCAGACTTGTATATATTTAATTTGATCTTTTATATAAAATATATGTTTAAGAGTTTTTTATATTTTAAGTTATTGACTATGAAAGAAAATAGGTAGCTAAAATCAAGATACCTCGCTGTATTGCGCAACCAAGTCTTAGGTTTTAGTGGGGCTGCGTGCGCAACCCTAAAAATGCCGCCACTTTTACAACCCCGACGACGCCACTGTTTCTGTTTTCGTTTTCCTGTCTGTCTGTTTGTTTGTGAACTTTGCACCAAAATCAGTGATTCACGTGAGAAGGAAGAATCCTCGTAATACTTTCAGGTTGTTTCCAGTCTAAAGTGTGTTTGAGGTAACTACATAGTGATAACTGTTTTGGAATTTGTCATAATTTATCACATACTTCGTTTTAAAATTAAAATTAAATTTATTTTATTTTTCGGTTTCCGTTCTATTCTTTTTTATGTAAAAAATTATGTAATATTACAACAAAAAGACATCCTACAAAAGTTAGTTATAAAATAAAGGTATTTTACTCGAAAATAAGAACCCTAATTAACCTTTTTTAATCCTGTGCACTTTCTAGTAAACAAAGGCAGTTTTTATTAACATTTTTATATCTGTGGCATGCAAATTACAAATATCGTTTTTTTATTAACAACTTTCTTTCGAGATATCTGATCATTTCAAAACAAAATCATATTGAAATCATGAAGTAAGGAAAGCAGAAACAAGTATATAGCGTTAGCAAGACAAATGTAAGGATTATTGATAGAAGAAGGTATTATAAATTCATGTTACATCTGTTCAAGTTTTCAAAGTTGATATGTGTCAACTTACATATCACTTACACCTTACACTAGGAACGTTGTGTCTACGTATCCTCATTTTCTTTGCTCAAATGACACTGCTTGAAGTCGAGTGAACAGTTTTGAATACAATTTCTTCGCCTTTCTAGAACCGAGGATGAATTCTTGAAATAATCTGATTTTGAGAAAGCTTTAGTAACAATCTAAGTTTTACCCTTTAATTTCAGGTTTTGCATTCGTTTAGGAGTTAAAAGATGCGTGAATGTTTGACAGTAAAAACTAATAATAGTAAACTTGTTTTTTTTTCTTTATGTTTGATTTTGCATCATAAAACTTAAACCATCAGTTATAATACAAATCCCGGGATGGTGTGAACGTTTTTATTCATATTTAATAAGTTAACCAAGAATCGTATTTAATTTTATAAAATTATTCTGAAGGTTAGTTTGTGAGCCAGGCTTATAGCACTAATTTTATTACTATACACAAACGACATTTTAAAAAACTGGCAAAAACATTCCGGAACTACGCACAACTCATCATATGTCGTTTTGTTTTCATTTTTGCTACTGCCAGAATAAGCTCACTAGAAAAATCTGAAATTAAAACAAATATTTGAATCAGTTTTTCACGCTTTTTTCGAGTTATATTGCCTGAGTAAAAAAATCTGAAGCCAGTTTGCTCATCTGCACACACAGAAGCGTGTTTCAATGTATAATATGGTGGTTAATCTAAAAAAAGGCGTTATCGATTACAAAGTTTCCATGTAGCGAATTTATATAATAAAAAATTTTAATATTTTTAATATAATAAAGTATTTTAAAAGCAAACATCTTTTTAATGGTAATGACGTTCATAAAAAAATGTTATTCCAAGCACACTATAAACGCATTTCATTAACTTCACATAAATTTGACTTTCATTAACAGTCACTGCTTCGTTAACGTAACTAGTCATATATTTTGTCTGATATACGACATAATAAAAATACTGAGAACTGAATTAATTTAAAGATACAACTCAGCCAAGAAAAAATAGGAAATCATATTAATCATAACATTTACATTCGCATTGTGATTTAAGATGGTTATGTTAAGATAATTCTGTGTCAGGTCTTGATAAATGGCCTTAAGGCAGAAACTTGATGGTGAATTAAAATGTAATCTACTTATAGGGTACTTTGTTCTTCACTTATTGTTTTTAATTTACTAGAATAACTATATACAAGCATCTCATTAAGTAATTCATTCTAATTATTAAGTAACATTATTCTTCTGATGTACAGTATTTATGATGGGTAGTATAGTAAGCCTTCACTATTATGTGTATTATTATAGACCTTTCTATGAACAAACAAAATAAGGTGATCGTTATACGTACAAGTATATATCCTTCCTTATTACGCACTGCTCTAAACTATACTAAAATACGGTATTGTAATCTTAAATAAGGAATTAGGCTACATACAAAAACTAGGAATTTTGGCAAGTATATATTAAATTTATAAACTTACATTATTGTTGCATTTTTCTCACCTTACAGAGGCACTATAACATTAGCCTTCTCGCGGTTTCTTTGTGTCACAACATTAGTCTTAGTGTCGTTTTGACTAATGGTGCCACCCACGGCGGTGCTAGCAGTCTCGAGACCCTGATCCACTCTTGGATTAGAGGGATTTTATATATTTACTGCAAAATAATAATCTGTCCTATGGTCACACGGCACTGTAGGGGCATCGAAACAAACTACGTAATTATGTTTTAAAATGAACTATTGCAACTAAAAATAACGTCTAAATTTGTTTACCAAATTTATAACATGATGTCTTATACATATTTATTTGTATACTATTATATTAATGTATTAATTTATTTATCTTTCAATTCTGATGAACTACTTTATATAAGTCAAGGGGCTAGGGCTTATTTCAAAGTTAATCTGTCTTTAACTCATCACTATTGCACATGGGAAATTTAATAAAGAATTCTATGAAAAATTCTGTTAGTTGTTATTTTCGAGCTGCCTTAGGCTCTATTTTCTTATGACCTTTTGTATGAGATACATATTTCAATGATGTTTAATTCATATGTTGTTAGTAGGGTTAGATTGTTGTTCAAAGTGACTGAAAGGAGGTTCGTCTATTTCTTACATGAATAGAAGCCTTAAATTGTTTTACACATATTCTCATTGCTAATCGATCGTGGAATTTAAACATTTTAACAAATGAATAATTTTATTGTCACCAATTTAAATGACTGTAGACTAAAACAAATCAAAGGATTTGTTTTACAATCGATGTAACAATGATTTCTTTCTTGGCTTTAAAGGAGAGGAAAGTGAATCGTTTCGTCACTGTTAAGCTGTAAACAAGTCGCTCAATCATAATCCTCATCTTCCTAATGCCACAAAGTTTACTTTATATTTCCTTTGAACTTTTGTGCCCTTATCTTTTATTTGTTGTTTCTCTAAATTTAACTGCAATATTAGAAGTATCATTAATTGGCTATTTATCGTCTTGTCAAAAATTACCAATCATTAAAGGTACAAAATTAATTAAAAAATTATGCGAAAATTGTTTTAATGCATTTGACTTTACAATGCATAGAAGGAGGTTTATAAACAAAATAACGAAACATTAATGTATATATATCCTATTTTTAGCGAATTTCCCCAATAGGGAAGAAGCTGTTACCGTAGTACTCATGGTAAGATCTAAGCCCGAGACCATGATAACTTTTCGTTTTGGGGCCCCCAGAAGCAAAAAACACTATTCGTTCATTTTCATAAATATACACACACACACACACACACACATATGTTCACCCAACTATCATTGTGGCAACCGTACATAAGGAAAAGTGTATGTAAAGTGGCGACCGGTGCTTATAACTACCGTATATGGTCGTCATATGCACACTTGGGTTATTTCATCTCCTTTTGACCTGTAGATACACGTAGTGATGACTTTAAAAATTAATTTTGGTCGTCATATTGCACCTGAAACGAATATTATTAGTTCATGTAATGACCGTGGGTGCGCTAGTGTCGCTGAGTGTATATTTCAATATACGGCATTTGGTGTAATACTGCGACCGGACGACTTGGCAACACTGGTTCTCTCGGACGCGTAAATTCCTCGAGTAAAGGAGCTGAGGGTTTTGAGCATACATGCAACTGGCATTACGAAGTATTTTTGCAGATTATTATAAAAAGGACTATGGTAATACAAAATAAGCATGTCGCCCGGCTACTTTCCGGGTGGTCGAAAACGCAGGGGGGGATATAGCGGGGAGTGTTATGAGTTAAAATGCGGAACTCTTGAAAGCAGTAAATGATTCGATTAAAACGTCACTTTAATAACACAAATGTGGACACCAATAATAGTTGTTAGGCCCGAGTTCGTTTTTATTTATTTTTATTTATTACATATACGTCTTAATTGCCATATAAATATGGTCAAGACTGATACATTACTAAATATAATTTAAATTAATTGTATCCATAAATATATAATATTCCATTTAAAATCTTAATTTAAAAAATCTTCAATTTTATATATACATTTTCTTGTTAGTTCTTCTTTTAATACAGACTTAAATTTCTTCAGGTTCGGTAATTCTTTTATTGAAATCGGTATTTTACTATAAATATTGATCCCCACATAATCCAAACCTTTTTGCCCAAATTATGTGTTGCAGGCTGGTATAGCAAATAAATTATTATGTCTTGTAAAATGGCCATGTTTAATAATTTTGTTTTCAAAATATGTTTTGTTAAGGTGAACATAAATTGCCACCTGAAAAATACAAAGAGCTGGGAGAGGAAGAACATTAAACCTTTGGAATATTGAACAGTAAACGAGTTATGAAATAAGTTGTAAAATAAATTGGTTTAGTTAAAGTTATTGTAATATTTATTTTTCGATCTTAGCGTAGTTTGCTTAGGGATGATGGAAATGGAAATAATTAGAAATATTCGTTGGATATTAAATAACTGATTATGAACTTGTAGTGATAAAAGAAAACCATAGAATAAAATAGCTTTGACAAATTTAAACCTTGTGATTTTTGAATTAAAAAAAGGAAGTGAGAGGTGTCCGTACTGGACGCAGACTTGAATTGAATGCAATGTCGAGACCCCCTCCTCTGCGCGATCAGGTCACCGATGCACGTGGTTGGACGAGAATAACGTGATGCTGACTAGTGAACTACGGCTGCTCGTGGCCGTTCTGCGTTGTAAATTAAAATTTATCAACTAATAATCTATCTCTCTAAAACAAATGTACTAAGTAAAAAACAAATAAAAAATTTTAGTTCAGCTAAAGTAAGAGGGTGACTCGTTCCAGGGGTGCCCATCCCCCCAAAGGCTTACGGCGCTTCCCCCAAAATAAAAAAATAAGGAAATAGGTATTTGACTATTTGTTTTAACGTAGGTAGAATTAAAATGAGAATGTCGCAAACAAGTGTGTCCAAATATGTTTGTTCGTTGTTGTAATATGGACTATGGGTATATAAAACACGTATGTTGCCTATTTCCCAGGTGGTCAACAACTTGGGGGGAGAGGGGGCAAAGATGGCAGAAAGCTCTTTGCGACAAAACTGATATATCTCGGTAACGGTACAAGATAGAACATTGTTAAAAATTTCATTTTAATCATAACAATATGGCCAACAATAATGATGATTAGATCCACGTTTTACAGCCAATTTGTTTTAAAATTTCAGCACCGCTGAAAGGCTTCATTATTGCCGCTTGATAAACACAACCCCCCCCCCCCCCCCGGCGCCCTGTTACTGCTGGCGCCCCATGCAGCCACATGTCTGCATGGGCCTTGTATTGGACTTAGATTCCTCTATTTCCTATCAACGTTTTTCAGTCACTAGTACATCTGGAGCTTGGCGTCTTGGTCAGTTGGCACGTCGCGGCATCGCGTCGCGTCGCCCCACCGCTGGGTACTGAGGTTGCCGACAAGCGCGGTGCCAACCGTTCAGTGTAATCGCTGTACTGTATGGGAATTCAATCGATGAATCAACTATAAAACCCCTTAATTCCTTGTGTTCTTTTTCGCCCGGCAGCGGGTTTTCGTACCTTTTTTCCCTGGGACTCCTTTGCTCCCAAGGCGAGGCCCATCAAGTCGGTTCCCAAAGCCCCTTTTTGGGCCCCTCTTGGGCCGGGGCTCCGGGCACTCGCCCCATGTATCCCTTAAAAAAAGGCTCCGAGGAGGGAACATGGCGGGGGTCGCGAAGTTTTAAAACAGTGGTTTTTAAATTACTTTGATCGCGATACACTAACGACCTTAAAAATTGTTCGTAACCCACGATTGGTGTATATTTAGCTACACAATAATCCCAACAAAAACCTGAAGATAGTGAAAGTAAAAATCTTACCTAAACTTAACCCATAACTAGGGTTACCAGATGTCCTGGTTTTCGCCGTTTTCGCGTATTTTCCCGGTTTGACTGCCTATGTCTTACCATTCATTGTAATTCCTCCCTTCAGTGGGTGTACAATATCCTAAAATTCGGAGGCCTGTCTATCCGAGAGCTTTTAGTCCTTTGAGTTCTAACAATCTGCTTTATATGATGAGGATTCTTCAAGTATTATATTTTAACAATTGAATAACAGAATAACGTTCAACATCAAATATTAGCCATTAGATCAAAGCTTTAAGATGGAATCACGGGCGTAGGCCTATAAAGGGGGGATCTGTAGAATGGACAGCTCCCAACAAAATATTGAAGTCTTTGAAAATTATTGTAGCCTTTTTATTATTTTTTCAAGTTGCCTGTATTAATGGATAGCAAACTACGATGACTTGTATACCCTCCCCCATCCATACAAACTAACTAGATTATAACTAGAATGTAAATATTTATTTACGGTACATACTATTTTGTTTATTCAATTTTTCAACATTTCGATCAATTTTTCTTCATTTATATATCATTAGTTTATTTGAACTAATATTTTTGAATTTTAATATTTAAAGTCTTTGACCATAAATTTATTTTGTACTTGGTTACTCTGTAATAAAAATGTAAATTATAACGTCTCCTTGACGTACAAATTCCATGATGAAAGTGGGAACTATTTCAAACAAACCCCCTAATCAAATCAAAGATCCCAGTGACACCGCAGAAATAGTGGAAAACTCAAAAACTTACAGCTGGCGGAGTAAGGCGACCACCTGTCGAAACAGTAAAATATCGCTCGTGTGAACATAGCCTAACCTTGAAACCTTTAACTCTCGCAAAGCATGAGCTGTTCCCACGGTTTGGTTTTTTGATCACTATTCGTTACCAAAGACCCATTTCGGGTCTTGAAATTTACTGTTTCCATGTTAATCTCCGTCATTTTGTCCCGAAATAAGTCACTTTCATGACGCGTGATGAAATATAAAATTTAATACTAAAAATTTCAAGGCTATCGAAAATAGGAATTTGTGGGGACTAAACAAGAAAATCCCCTTATACTTAATTAAAAAAAAAAAAAAAAAAAAAAAAAAAAAAAAAAAAAAAAAAAACAGGTTGTATTAGTGATAGTGGTATGGCAGGTCGTCACTTTGCCTGAATGAACTATTTATTCATGTATAATTGCTAGAGTGAAAATTGGCAACGCTGTATGTCGCCATAATGATGGTAAATATTTTGAATGGGGTCCACAATGATAGTTTAAAGTAATGTATATTACTGGATGCCATATTGTTTGTTGCATGAACGGGTGCCACAATGATGCCTCTATGGTTTGCTTACAAATAACAAAAAAACTCATAATGTGAGTTGATAATGTTGTTTCCTGAGTGCAAGTTAGCGTATTTCCATATGAAAATCGAAATATGCATAACTCTTTGAGGCGGTTGCCATACTGTAGGTGTTGTGAAAAGTCGTCACAATGATAGTGCGATCTATATATATATATATATATGTGTGTGTCCTTAAGCACGATAACTCGCGTAAAAATGGCCCAATCTTAATGAAATTTGGCATGGATGTGTAAAGTAGTAATTATTCGGACGAGTTCGTGAACCAGCCCGATCGATCACCGGAAGGGGGGGTAAAGGGGGTTAAACCCCCCAAAAATGGGTTTTTTGAGTTTTTTTACATAGGAAAATAAAAGTTTACAATTTTTGTTGGCACCATTGAATTCAGCTCAAAAAAAACAAACAATTTAATATTTTAAATCACTGCTCTATGTCTATTAGTTACCAAGATATTGAAAGTGGTAAACACAGTACGTTGTCCCAATGTTAACCTTATGGGAAATAAGTAAAATTTTATATCTGGCTTATTTCTCAACATATCTTGATAAAACTTGGTAAATGGCTTCTTCTAGTTCAGACCTACAAAATATTGAATTAAAACTACCCAGTTTTAATATACCCGCAGCAGCAAACCTGCATACTCATTCCCCATGTTATTCTTATGGAGCTTACCGAAAAATGTCAAATCTCGCTATGTTGGATTGAAATATGTTGTTTTGCACTTGAAATTCGCTGAGTATGCAGGTCTGCTGCAACGGGGGTATTGTGTCCTTCCAAACTTTCGGTTGGTATTTTTGTATTTGGAGATCTATCAATTTTTAAGTAACTCATAGTGGTTTTATTTGTAAATTCTTTGAGAGGCTTTTTATAATTTGGAAAAAAATATCTCAAAATCACTAAACTCTTCATCAATACAATATTACGTTGTTCGGAAGGGTTCTAATGTTTGTAACCTATAACTTCATTAATTGTTTGTGTCCACGATTGTCTATAGTTTTCTCTAACCAGTTGTAACAATTTCACAAGGCATGCTCGCATATTTTTAGGTAAAATGCTAACCACTAAATATTTTCAACAAAAGTACACCAACTTAAAGATAAGCATTTTTGTGATCGTCATAAATGTTCAGTATATTTGTTTTAAAGAAGTCTTAACAACCTTGAGAAGCCTAAGGGCGTTTTATCATTTTCGAAGGTTCTAGGTGTGTATTTTCTTGTATGCCAAAAACTAATGCATAAATAGAGTTAAGACGTAAATATTATCTCTCTAGCTTCTGTCCGTGTTTTAGGAGGCTGAGCGCCGACCCGACGACGACCACGGTGATAGAGAACGAGAGACTGAGGGCGGAGAGCGTGGTGACGTCACCGCCCAGGGGCAACCACGTGGGCCCCGTGCCCGCGCCCATCGCCTCCCCCGAGCAGGTGACGCCTAAGTTGCTGTTTGCAAATGTAATCTGGTTGTTAGATTAGATATAGAAGGGTTAAAAGCCCCATATTGTCGGTATATTCTTCAGAAATTATTTGCAGCCTAGGGAAGGAAGGGGGTTGCACGTTGGGTAAGGTATGACAGGGTCAGTCAACCTCACGCCTGAAGGAGGCGAGAAACATCAACATCCTATTTTCCGT
This sequence comes from Flexamia atlantica, assembly GCA_035578135.1. NCBI lineage: Eukaryota > Metazoa > Arthropoda > Insecta > Hemiptera > Cicadellidae > Flexamia > Flexamia atlantica. The sequence goes on from JAQJVK010000002.1 coordinate 16,697,500, forward strand.
GGGAGGCTTGCCCTCTGATACGATGACCTTCAAGGCACTCCCAGCAATGACCACCACCCTGGAGCCCTCCATATTTTGTCTCAATCAGTACGGTTCCGCGCCCTCGAAATTGGCTGACGTTATGAGTTTGTCAGAAGTGTCGCTCATCTACTTTTCGATGGACAAGTCCGGTTGACCCTTAACTCTTTCCGGGCACGGACTTGCTAGGGTGTCCGAGCTTACTCGGGAATCGATGATCACAGAGAGACAAGTAGGGGCGAAGGTGAATAAGGAGATAATGATTTTGGATGAACAATATTTGTCCCAATATAAATAATTGTTCATTCAATATTGTCTAATAAGTAATTGTTCATCCTGCCAAAAAACAAAAATACGAACATATAACTTCCCAGGTGCAAATTTTGTTCGACATATACCAACATTATCTGCAATTATGCAACAAAAATACCACTAGAGTTAAAAAAAAAACTATTTGTAAGATATAATTATAGAGGCATATCACAGACAGAGAAAACATCGCAACAATATTTTATAGTTTACTAACAGACAACAAGTGTGTAATAAAGCTGTGCTGAGAAATACATTAATGCAAGGCAAAATAAATGAGGCTCCCGCAGGATGACCTGATTTGCGATCGCCATCTCATGAATGTAATAGTAGTTTTCATTACTAGGAGCGAAAGTGGCTCTTTTTGGTACGAGATCGTAATTTACAGGCGAGGCGCAGCCGAGCTTGGAAATGCGATTGAGTACCAAGGAGACACTTTTGCTCCGTGTGATGAACAACTATTTTCATCATTATGTATAAATAATCATTTAATCGTTAAAAAATTAGACTACATAATTTTGAGGTTATCCAAAATAGTCATAGTCATTTACACATCTGTTAGTTGTTTACAAACACAAGATAAGAAATGGTTCAACCTTTCAAACGTAACATAAACAAATTTTGACATTAGAGTACGGCAAAATTTACCATATGTTTTTCCAGTACTCCTATTCGAAGTGATCCAAAAACGATCATTTTGCGTACGATTTAGAGAACTAAAAACGGCTGTTTTCGGGACAGTATGATGAAAATTAAAATAAAAGGGCTCACTAGCATCTAATGATTATAAGTTATACCTCATACTGAAAAATAATTAAAAAAATCTTCCCAATAAGAAAATCGCTCTGTGCAGACAACAAAATAAAAAATATACAATGAATTATATTTAATTTAATGTAAAGAATCATTCGAGATATCAACCCGTGGTTGAGCCATGCCTTTAGGGAAATTGATTTCTTCTTTTATCAATTCCTGATGGGTCACGGTCACTTCACGGTTACTTTTTCCGCATGGGAAAGGTGAGGATTCCTCAATGTAGTTACTGCCAGGCGGAGGTGGATGACGCTCATTATCTTCCGGTATGACGCGGGCGTTTCGCTGAAGGCAGGAGGAGGCAGTCGGCGTTCTGTCCCCGGACGTCGTGATTGGAAACATGCTCCGCAACAAAGATTCCTCGACATTTGTGTCTTTAACAATAAAATTATTTGACTTTGACTTTGACTTCGAGAGCGGTTGCGCTCTTCGTACAATCCCTTCTTCGGCTAAAGCGAGACGAGGAAGAACCTCCTGTCTAGCCTCTAGACATGTCTAGATCCTCCCGTAAGAGGTTACCTGTACACGAGACACGCGTACCTTTTCCCCGTGGCTCCGTAGAAAGTTTAGTAGATATACCTCGACCATCATCTGAGTGGGAGTTTCACACTGGTACCATTGGGTTCGCGCATAAAGCGTTCCTTCATCGTAGAAAAAATAAATATAATAATGACGATGTATATAAAAAATATAATAATGATCTTATTAAACATATATATATATATATATATATATATATATATATATATATATATATATATATAATAAGAGGTGCCCAACGTCAAGCTCTATATTTGATTATAAACCACTAGTAAAGCAGTTTTGGCTTTCTTTCAATTAAGAAAAAAGAGGAAAAACACAGGATGGAATGAAATAAAGGCGGGAAAAGTAAGAAAATGTGTATTTAGGTAACATAGCATTTAAAAAGTAATCATTCATTACCAACTAAAGTAAAATAGCTACAGCCATCGACGGTTAGAAAATACGTCATTTAATCTGTACTGATGAACTCACACATCAAGTTAATCAATCATTTATATTAATTAATACTAAAGTTAATTAATCATTTCATATTTACATGATAAATGTAGTTTTTCTTGACCTAAAACCACAATCTTAACTCACATAACAATATATACATAATAGATTACAGACGCTGTCCGTAATTGAACTATCTCGGGCTTGTCGTGGGTGTCTCTGTTACTAACTTATCAACCGGTGTTTTTATATTAATCTTTTTACTTTTCAGTATTAGAAACTTATATAACTTCCTAACAAATCATTGTTTTTCTTTCAAAGAATGTGTTGTTAATTCAGCTATCAGTTTCAAATTTTAAAATGAAAAACTCTTCAATGTTACCTTCTGAAATCAAAATAAAACTACAGTGATTACTGTGGAAACTCAAAACACATGATAATATATAGCTCAATTTTAAAACTCGCCCCTTAAGCCAGTTTTTTCTTCAAAGAAAAATGTAAAAAAGGATTTATTGGAAGTAAAAGCCTTCAACGCTTCAAACTACAAGCAAGTCAAACATTCACTCGTTGTAACTGCAAACTTCGAGTAGGGCTATTTTTTAGAAGATGAGAGAGAAAAATTAATTGGTGTTTCAGTTAAAACTTCCCTTAGACATATTTTTTATGTTACAACATCATCTAGTCTAGATAATGTTAGCTTGAGACAGGGACGATGATTTAACCTGGTTATGTGGGAATCAAGTTGCGAATTCATTAACGTTAAATATGCCCTTATTATTAAACATAATCCGGGTTATATTTTCTTTTTAAGTAAGAGTTAGCCAAGATTGGTCATAATAACATGCAGTTTTTTCTTAACATCGATTCAAAAAAATTAAACGCGGCCAATGTTTTAAAAACGAAATAAAATAGCTTTGTTCGCATTTGACATTCTACTCGGCCCTCGCCACAAATGAGAACAACGAGGCGTTACGTCCACCTCTGAACGTGTACACGTATCGATTCCCAGTAACGCCCGGATACTCTGCTGTTACGTGTTAACCCCCCGCCCGTTATCAGGAGTAACTGCTGTTATCAGTAATGGAGGCTGAGTATGAGGAGGGGTGGGGACGTTATTTACCGCTGATCGCGTTTACCAATGTCCGCATGTAACGACTGTTGCGTATCTACAGCAGTGAGGTATTGCCCCGCGAGCACTGTCAACTGCCACTTCTGTGATACGACTAGTGTTAATTGTACACTTTACAGATCATAATTAATTGTAAACGTGTTTTCTCGTTTGCTCAGAGTATAATTGCCATGTTGTTTTAAAGCATATTTTTACTTGTCAAGTATTTTATGACAATTATCAGACGTTGGTATTATAATGGAAGTAAACATTTCAAGCCCAAACCAAAGTCATCTTTTTAAAATGAAAGTCCGCGATAAAACCTGATGTTGAACCAATAGAAATGCATCACGTAATATTTTGATGTATAAACCCTCGAAAAATATATGGGAACGTATTTGTACTTTGTTTTTCATTTGAGAATAATTTAGGGAGTGTCAAAAGTATTCAGGATCGTATTTGCATGTTTTCGATTAAATGCCGTATGACATTAGTACAACTTAGTTTCGCGAAACATTTCACGTCAAACAGAAAAACGTCTGAAACATTTCTGCAACTTATCGCGGAACAATGGATTTTAGTGGGACCATGGCTTCGCCTTTATTGCCGAAACATTTCGCGACATTTTTTATATAGATATACTTAACATGGTTTCGTGGATGTTTCGCGAAACCAAGTTGCACTCATGCCATACGACCTTAAGAACAATTTAGGAAGGTTATTGAAAATTGAAAAATATCCACGCAGCATTAATAAAAAACCTTACTCGGAATGTTGTGTAACAGTAGGAAAACAATGTTTCCAGACTCTGATTCCATAACTTCACTTGCCAACTTTTTCTAAGTTAATATGCTTTAAAGCTTTTGAAAACAGAAATTAGCTCCTTAAACTTAAGTGTTGTTTAGAAAGAGAACTTAACAATAAATCACAATTAAAGAACAAAATAAGATTGAGCTGTGCCAAAACAACAGCCAGTCGGACCCTGGTCGCGGCGCGTGCTGATACTTTGCCTCGGCGATTGTTTCCTTTGAAAGTGTGGCTGTTATTAATGTTTCTAGATAAAATCAAGCAAGTTCGGAGTACCATTGCTAATGAACCGAGATTGAACCTCTGTTACTAAACAATAACGTAAGTGTGAATGTATTGCTTTAAAAATGTAGTTTTATCTCGATCTTTGCGTACAAGTTTGTATACATGCTAGTGTAAAGTTTTCTACATATTAATTCCTTTTATTGTGCAATCAATACATAGTGTAACAACAGTGCAAAAGTATTATTTTTAAAAAATTCTTACTGTAAATCTAACTAAAACAGTATTATCTATAGGTATAAATGCATTTTAACATTTACATTTTTCATTGCTTGATAAAATCTACCTCTAAATTATTTCTTTGACTAATAAACCTAATTCAGAACATTAATTAAAAAGCTGTGTAATCAATGACAGGTATGATTGAGGCAATCGTTTATTTTTATTTTTTTTAGTCATGCGTGAAAAAATATATATGGAAAAAAGATTAATTGCCAATCGAATACAAACTGGGGTATGAGGTAGATTGTTTTAGGTAAGTCCTTAATCATTGTCCTTTTCTTCCGAACTAAGTGATATTCAACCATATGGTAGTAATTATTTGTTTTAATAATAACAGAGGGGGAATTGTTTAGTTAGGATTATCGTATTAAGAGCCACTAATCAAATAGCACGTTAATTATAGCTTAAAATAAAATCTAAACATTAAATTCAACCGTCACAGTCATTTTGGTTATAGCCTGTGAAAGTAAAATTATTCTACAAAGTCACTTATTTAAGGAGTTTCTGTAATTAATTGAGGACGCCTATAAAGTTTGGAAAGTGCAGCAGCGGTGAAAGTGAAATCGTTTTCTAGATCGGCCGCTTTTGTTCAAGCTTCGAGACTATTTTAGTGCCATGAGTCGCCGATAACTACTAAAACAATCGTCCAGGTACAGCCGAGACTTGGCACAGACCCTTCGATTGTTCCCTTTCTAGAGTAGAGATTCTTACCAGATTAATCGTTAACTAATTTTTCGTTTAGGAAAAAACTCTTCAGGTTTTAGATTTGAAAGTTAACAGTTATAAAGCAATGTATGCAAAGTTTATTCACCAACTTCATATTAATTTTAAATTTGTTTTGCCGAATTTATTTGAATTTTGTAAAAGAGATTCAAAGTAATACATTACCATACCACAATGCCACTAAGCTTTTTAACTATCTTCCTCTCCAGCTGAAACTAGAGACCAACTACAAAAGATTTAGAAAGAACCTGAAATCTAAATTAATTGATAAAGCATACTACAGTGTCCGAGAATTTTTGGCTGACGGATAAAGTTAAGTTAAGTTTTATTGTATATTACAAGTATATTTAGTTAATCGACCTTTAGTTTAAGGTTTTGTAATTAAACATTATGACATTGCCAATGCAAATTGTATTTTTTTTGCTTGAAGAAATATTCTCAGCAGACAAGAATAGAGGCCTGATTATCGTTTTGGGCCTACAGAACAATAATCTAAATGTCAGCGCCGCTAACGCTCTCCATAAAGAGCGGAATGTGCGTCAGTCTTCATCCAACCAGCTGATAGAGAAATTGACCAGAGTTAATTATGTGAAGTTATGCGTGTGTTCAAACCGAAACCGTGTCATTAGGCTCAATTTATAATTCAGTCAAGAAAGGTTTTTTATTTGGATGAAATTCACAGGTGATTATTTTATTAATTTAGTAAATGGATTTTTAATAAAATTTTAAATGTTGACTAAGTTAAATAGATTCTTTTACACATTAGATAAATGAAGTAGGAACACAATAAGAACTTTTAATAACATGTTCACCTAGTAATTCAGCATAAAGATATTTGTATAGCCTAGTTTGTGTAATTTTTGTTTATAAACGTGAAACTAAGTGACAATTTTAATGGTAAGTAATATTACGCATTTTGTGATTGTCATTTTAACTCACTGTCTCATGCACCTCTATTACATTTCCATACTAAAAACGTCCGTAATTAATTTCATGAAACTTAAATAAATAACCAACTAATCATATTTAGAAAAGTTGAAAGATTACTATAAGATAATGGGTGTCATTTTTTTATCCGTGTTCATAAACATATAGAACTGGGGAACGCACCACAAGGGAACTCGCAGCACTATGATCAATCTCGGGCTCATGAATGTAAAGAAGTCCTTGCTTCCAAGCACCAGATGGCACATTTCAGGCGCCGACGTCAACTCCATGCGCTTGGCTTTCAGAACCAGTCATTATAAATCACAAACAACGGAACTGGTAACTGTGGCTCGCCCAGAAATCTTAATTTGAGAATATAACTTTCTCACGTTTCAATAACATCCCACGTTTAATAACTTTCTAAAACATCAAGAAAAAGGTTAATTTAATTTCTTCATTATACAAAGTGCATTTAGGTCTCATGTAATGATTATGGAATGTATTTTTCACCGCACTACGACGAAAGCACCCGTTTTTCAAACGTCAAACGCGGACCGAAACACACTGTTTGCCGACACAGGACCGAAAACGTTTGGTGCCCAAGGGTCGTAAGTCAGCTGATCGTATATTTGCTTGAAACAACGTCAGAACATCACATAAGTATACGGCATTCAATAGGTTCCAAAGACAGGATAGTTGCGATCATGTGATTTTCATAACTGTGTTGTTTGAATCATGATAAAGAAGTTGTATCGTCGCTTTTAACCTCAAAGTTGTGTTTTCAAGTGAGTCAAATAATAATCAGTTTTTTTATTATTTAGGGTATATTTCATTGTGTTGTGTGGTGAAAAATAGCGTTCGCACCTCGGCCGAAAGGGTTTTGCAGCTCTCGATCGTTTCAAATTCTCGACTTCGTCTCGAATTTGAAACACGATCTCGAGCCTCCAAAACCTCATTATTTTCGGCCCTTGTTGCGAAATATACTATTTTACGTTTATCAAGTTTTCATGTATTGCAATAATATTTCACCTATTCTACGACGAGTAAGGGTTTATTTACACTTATTGAGGAATTCATTAAAACATATTTCAGCCATAAGACTAAACGCCTAAATGCGGAGAACTTTTTCCTTTTCCTTGGTTAATGATTGTGGGTTACTTTTAATTAAAGTTTATATTTATTGGAACTATTATATTAACTCATCTGATAGCTGTTTCTAGTTAAATATGTTAAAAATAATTGAAAAAATTAAAGCAAGTAGGTTGAACACACCTAATTTAGGAAATTATATCATCAAAGCTTTTCATGATTTTAACTTTCAAAGCATACCTAACCCGGTAATCAGCAAAACATATCTAATTTTCCCACATCAGAGAGTCAAAAAATTTGAAATTCGGTCAGAGATACCAAAAGCAAACAGCCGTCTCATCCGGTTGGATAACATTTACACTAGTAATTGGTTTACGGATGACGACAGCAGTCAATGCGGCCGGGTGAGGCTAAATGCACTTGACAGAAGCTCTAGCGGTGCACAAGGCTTCCCGGCACGCCATGATACGCTTATCCCACACAATCTACCTCACCAATCTACCGGAAAATCTATGCTATCCCTATTATCTACTATATATTTTCAAATTGAGCTACTTGAATTTTTACATCGGAACCTTTTAATGAGTGAAGTAAATTGTTTTTTTCGCCACACTACTACCTGTTTTGCAAACGTCATTTGGTGGCCGAAACCAACTCTTTTCGGCTCTAGGGCAGTTTATTTGCTTAAAACAACAGGAGAACATTACATAATACAGGGTGGTTTTTTTAACGCAACCCAGAACTTAATTTTATCTGTGGAGGATTATTCCCCACAAGAACCCCGGATTTGACCACACTACATTATTTTCTTTGGGAATACATATAAAAAGTAAGGCCTATGAAAAGAATTCAGAGGATATTCAGCACCTCAAAACAGACATAACAAATTTTATATAAGTGATTCAAAGAGGTACTTTGCAATACGTGTTCAGAAATTTGATGGAGAGAGTATAGCCTTTGACTATAAATAATTTAAGTCAATGGTATGACAAAGAATTTGAATCGTCGCTCATAACCTCAAAGTTTTGTTTTCAAGTGTGTAAAATAAATCATCGATTTTTAGTGGTATTTCATGTAGTGTGGTGAAAAATAGCGATCGCACCTCAGCCGAAAGGGTTTTTGCAGCTCGACATCGTAATTCAAATTCGAAACGAAGTCGAGCCTTGTAAAAACTCTTTTCTGGCCCAAGTTGCGAAATATAATGTTTCATCGACGTAAAACCCGAAATTAAGTTGTAGTTAATCAATTGTGTCATTGCAGTGTAACCTTTCTTTTTGGCTCAAAAAATCGGCAAGTGCCAAGGTAAAGATTTTAATAACTTAAGATTTGTCAAATTATTTCTGAATTTAATTGTTTTGCTACAAAAATATAAGTTTAATGAGGTTAAATGTTATGTTTTATTGGTGTATCAATTAATTTATGTTAATTCAAAAACGTTAATAATTAGATAGTTTAGGTATAATAAATAGTTCTTATTGAAAACCCACGCCAGTGGTTATGATGTTATGCTTCACTTTGAATGAAATGTATTGCATATTAGAATGGCATATTTTACAATATTATATAGAAATCGCTTATATTTGCCTGAAAGCTATACAGTTTATAAGCCTAGTTATGAACTAGGAATCCTTTTCTTCTTACGTCATAAGTGGAGTTTTTTCCGTTCTCCTGTACTCCAACAACATTTAATTTATTTCCTTCCAAGAGAAAAAAAAAGTAAATAAACGTTAATACAAATGTTTGAATGGATTCATATTTTGAAATTTTCTGTTACCTACAAATCATAAGACATATTATGATCTCACGTAACCGTTCTAACAGTCGATCAAGCTAATTACGCAATTACCACTAGATGATTGACATGACAATAAGCTTAATTCAGCCAATAAGTCATTACGAGAGAGCAACGTCCTCCTAGTCCATTGCACCGACTCTGGCTGCGACGCGGCAGTTTCATGGTAACGTACCATAACAATACTGCGGCTGTGCGCCGCATACATGGATAATACGGCCAGTAGACCGTATAATGCTGCGAGCCTGACGCACCGCATTCGCTGTATTGTGCTACAAAGTACGCGTTTTGTTTGTTTCATTTTGTTGCATAGCTTTAAAGCTTTGTGTTTCGTTCATGCATAGACGATTGGCCTCTGTGGAAATGTAGGGAGATAAACTTTTTTCATACAAATTATTTGAAAACCTATAATACCTATAAACCTATAAAACGAAATGAGCAGTAATTTCCGTTCTTTCGCACAATTATAAATATAAAAAAATGTATTTAACAAAATGTCCTACTTATAAGGCCTAATGGTTCGTGACACGTACCATATTTGAGAAAAAGTTTTGAAATCCCTTCTTAGCAGGCAACTATATAGCCTATGCACGACATTTGTGTCTAGTTTCATGGACTAAAGCCCTACAATGTTTTAGAAAATATGCGTTGAAAAATAAAAATGGCCGCCATTTTAAATTTTACAATGTACCCTGTTTAAGTCTTTTGTGTAAGAAAATTTTAACTTTTTCTTAGTACATATCAACAGCCTTTGAATAAAATTTGTGCCAAATTTCATGCTCCAAAGTCTTATCGTTCTTGAGAAACTGTGATCAGTGAATCAGACAATCAGTCAGTCAGTCAGACAACCGTTTTTGACTTTTACTGCTGATACTGCTGGGAGATACTGCTGAGGGTACTGTAAACACATTACCACTATATCGTTGTAACCAGATGTTATTGTAAAATATAAGTATATGAGGTATTATGTAATACTTAAAACGGATAAACATTTTTAAACATATATCTTGGACATTCCAGATGCATCTCAAACCAAGTAAAGTTGTCTATAACGTATTCGATACTCTTTCCAAGATAGGTGGTTGCTTTTGTATACTGACTGTTATAATTTATCATCGTAGCGTAAAGAGTTTTTGTTCATGATTTTATTGCTATTGTCTTTTGTGCAATATTTTACTAATTTCAAATATGTAAAAAGGAATTCTCTTTACAAAAGTTCCTAATTGGACAAATTCTTGTTTTACCAAGGTAAATCGTTATAATATAAAAAACATATATATGCTATGAGTACTTGATACGCCAGGGTTGTCTTGCGATCAAGACTCCTCCACAGTTTCTGATCCGAGTTGAATAACTTAGGAAAAGAGCTTAGTGTGAAGGTTTTCTGGAAGTAAAATGTAAAAGGATTAGAATAAAGGGAAGAGCTTTAGATCCCCTTTGTCCATAACATTTAACGTGAGAACAGAAATTTAAAGGAACGATGAGGAGCCGATTTTAATAGAAATGTATTAAACAGTAGACAATAAGCATAAACGGAAAAGTTGCCAAATCTGAGCAGCACGTGTCCAATAATAGTCCTAAAATATTTCATCTCAAATACCTACCTTTAAAACTATTGTGAGGTCTAGTTTTTGCTACAACTATATGTTCCAGTAATACAAACCCCTCCTCTGAACGCCTAGACTCATAAAATGCCGTATCTAAATTGAATCTTTCTCAAGTCTTACATTATGTTGATGCTTCTCATGCCTCGTCCCTAGATATGGTTTGAGTTTCAAATATCCGAGCAGTAGACTTGTCATGAGTTTACCTGTCTCAACGTTTGTCAAAAAATTACAAAAAAAAACTATCCAACTACATCTGAATCTAGAAAACTGTAAATTAAAATAAATTAATATAACAAAATGTATCTCAAAATATATCTGTATGAATTAATTGATTTTGATTCAATATTAATCGATATTGAGTGTTTATAACTGAACCCGACTCTTTTAACGGAAATTAATTAATTGTAGTGCTAGCAGGAAATACTATACAATATAAACCCACGAAGGGTTCTTAGGCATCACTGTACTTTTAATTTTATACATCGCACCCTCGATTTATTCACAACTCAGGTTTGCCAATTAGATTAGGGAGAAGAGAAATACAAATACAAGTTGGATCCGTTCCTGTCCAAACTAAACCCCTTGTTATTGCTAATGTCGAGGTGTCGGTTGTCGTTGAGGGTTTGGTGAGAGTCGGGGTACATCCAGCCTTCTCCCCAATCACTACGTGAAACCTTTTGATAAATAATGCCTATTATACTTACGTTTGGAGGGCACAGCAGTGATGCGGAAATATTATTGCAGTAAGGTTAACTTTACCATCAACACGGAAAATGTTTAATGATTTCTTATTTGTAAGTGATCTAAATTATCCACTCTGTCGAATCTGACAAAAATACGTCATTCAAATACTCATTCAGAGTACGTCAAAAATACTCATTCATGCCAATTTCAGTTGTTACGTTTCCTATGTTCGAACTTTTACAACAATAAATGGTAATTTAAACAATCAATTAGCTTTTCCAATAAATATTTTCTTTCAAATTCTTTTGAATCATTAACAAAACCATTGAAAAAATCCCAAATGAACAAAGTAACAATCATACTATTCAATTTTTACACCTCCCAGCGGAAGGGTCTTTACTATTTGAAGCTGTATTTTACGTCCAAACCTACGTCAAGGGATAATCTTTATGTTCATACGTCCTGAGTTCAAAAGACTCGTAAAGACAACGACATAACTTTTGTGAGTCGTCAGTTAAATTGAACAGTTTACGAACAACCGATAAAAGTTACTATTGGAAACGTTTAACAAAGTTGTAATGATATACATCAACCTTACTGGTTTTACTTTAGACAGCTTTTTCTCCAAACCCAAGCTATTTTATTCTCTGTTGATAAAAATGTAATCTGTCAATGTTACTGAAATATATTGGTTGGTAATAGTCTCAGTTGAACGCTTTCAATAAATCTGCAATATTACAAGATAAAGTAATTTCAATATGTGTGTTTTTGTCTGTTGTATATGGTATGCGCAAACCCTACTGGTCTGAGATTATACATAAGGGTATATTTTGAACCCGTTCAACGCATAGACATATTAACCTGCTTAAAATCCACAGTCCAAACCCCGTGGACGTCTAAAGCTGCAATTTTTTCACTGTCGAAGGGTAGTAAATATTCAAAAACTTCAATTCAAACAGCTACAGATGCTAAAAATGTACAGTTAAAGAGCAAGCAGAACAGCTGTTTCAAGCGGACTAAAAAACAAATTGCACTGACCACATAGAGTAATGCCTTATAACCCGTGCGAAGAACGGGTACAATGGTTTGAATGTATAAAATTTGACTTTTTTCGACTAAAGTAAAAATTAATTATAATTAAATTATAACAAAGTTATATCAAAGAAGAGTAAAGTGAATGTTGTAAGAAAATTATACAGACAATTTTAGAAACAAAACATTTTTTTCTTCATTATAAAGCTAGACGAACCAATTTGTATCCCTGTTTTTATAAATAACTTACTGCAAACAAGCATGTAAAGCGTTCGTTATGTTCTTTTACAATAAACACTTGCCTCGAGCTAGTGCCTTTTTAGCACTAGCTCGAAGTAAGATAAATTTTACTTTTTAATCTATGTTGTGGGTTTCAATAAAAGGTAGTATACATTTTCGTTTTGGGCTTACAACAATTAACCAAATTCGACCAAACGCCCAAAAAATTAATGAAAAAAATTAAATTTATATGCTGTAGCCCTTTGTATAAATTACCTTTAAATACGCAAATGCAGGAAATTGTATTGTACAGACAAGGCATACAAATGGCAAGGTACAAATGGACCAGCACCGGTTGTACTAGGAACATACCATCCAAAAGGTCCTAACCACCATCCAATACTCCATGTCCATATTCAGATGTGATCACAAGTGTCCTGGCCTCTTATTGCCATTTGACATTATTGCCACTTTGGAGCTTAGACCACTTTCCATTGCAGCAAATGTAATTAGCTACAGATTACTGCAGGGAAAATAATTCATCAATTAATGTTTTGAAAGTATTATTCTTTGAACTAGTTTCAAATCGTAATTTTATTTATTTTAGCGAATCTCCCCTATAGGGAAGAACACAGTACGTTGTCCCAATGTTAACCTAATGGGGAACATGTAAAATTCTATATATCGCTTATTTCTCGAGATATCTTAATAAAACTTGGTATTTGCCTTCATCTAGATGAGATCTAATTTATTTTAGTCTAAAACTCCCGAAATTTTCATTTTCGTGGCAACAAACCTGCACAATCATTCTCCATGTTATCTTTATGGGAAATAAAAAACGTATATATTTTCCTTATTTTTTAATATCTTTTGAAGAAAATTGGTAGATAGTTTCTTCTAGATAAGATCTACTGAATGAACTCTAGCTCCATGAAAAACTCTGAATAAACTTCTGAACTCACCAAATTAATAGAATAATGCAGAAAACTGAATAATGCAGATCTACTGAAAGAACTTTGTAGATCATAACTAGAAACTTGACAAATTTTGGTAATGATATATGTTTTGTGAAATTTCTGCTCGCATGCAATCTCTCACCTCTCTTTTCAATCAATATTTTTACATTACATTTCCACATACGTCGCTGACAACCAGTAAGGGGTGTTTTAAGGCGAATATGAGTGAAGGATGAATGTAGGATGATTGTAGCAAGAATTGTGGTTTTGTTACTAACAACGGCCGACATTCTTCTTCACCAGTACTATCAAATAGCAGCCTAATAGCTAAAAGCAACTAAGGGATCTGCATATTTTAACGAGGATCCGAACCGCAATTTTACAATTGATTACGAACTGGTCTAATAATGCGGGTGGTCTACTGAATAAACTTTGTATTCACCTTTGCGGGCGTCAATCCCCGCAATTGAATACCGCATCCAAAAGGCATCGCTTATTACTATCCACAATAATTCGTGACCTCCAAGTAGGACACGCCACCGTCCCAGTTACTGGGATGCCTATAGCAATTTTTTAATAAGAAATTGTCTATGAATAATAATAATTGTTCCAGGTGTCACAAAAGAGTGGGACGCTGCCTTGGGAGGAGGACGTGGGAGGGGGAGGAGGGGGAGGGGGAGGCAAATCCTCAGTGCCTCACGCCAGCTCGCTGGACACTTTATCAAGAAAGCAACGAACTCCTGAGACCGTCCCCACGCCTAAAGTACCTAGTAGAAGTGCTACTTGTAGTGTATGTAAGTATGAACAAAGTAAAATCAAAATACTACTAAAGTCCAAAAATATATCTCAGAAGAGAGGTATATTTGGATAACTTTTCAAAATTAAAATGATGGTTGTTGTCATTATAATATACCGGTATATGTGTGGGAAAACATAAAAAGGTAAACAGATATGAGTTATTGCTCATTATTGTAATTTGTGACTAATTACATGTTTTACTCATTTGATTATAAAATTTTTCAAACATGGGTTTCTTCATTTGTCATCCTACCTCTTTATTTTACTTCCTTTAAAATTTTGTATCTGATGGACCTTACTTTACTCGGTAGATTATTATTTTCATCGCTTTGCTCTATTTCTGATTTATCATTTTTGCTTTTACAAACATACTAAAGGGCAGCTCTAGCATAAGTTTAGTTTACATTTTCGAAGCTATTGCGTTGCCAGTAGCAATCAGTAAGGGCCCATGTTAAAACTTTGCAGGTTTCAAATTTACTTCTTATCTAACTAGAATTTAATTGTAATACGGCAAGTTTAGAACAGGTTTTTGAACTAGAAATTAGTGATTTTCAGTCTTTGGAGGAAATTCTCGAAGACCTTTTAGAGATAATTGAGTAAATAAACTGGCAATTATTTTTACCATCATTGGTTGTTTAAGAGAATAGATTTCCTTTTTTAGGACTTTTTACGGGGGGGATTATTCCTGTTATCGAGCGATAGTGCTGTCTACACTTAAGTTTAGCCAAAGTGCAATACAGTAATCATAGGCTAAAAAGAAATCGATAATTAGGCGTCGTAAACTTATAATTGCCATCTAATAACTTATGTCCATTGATCTTTAATGTAATCCGTCATTATACTGCTCGACACTAAATTTGATTTGGATACTTATTATTTTGTTACTGATATTTTTTACACTAATACACTCGAAGTTAAAACAGCTGCGGCAATGATAAATCTTTCTCGTGTATAATACAACGTTATTATCGAAATACTATAAGATTAAAGGTGGTAGCATAAGATACAATAAGGAATGGTTGGTAATACGTTCTCTATTACAGACAAAAAGCTTCTTAAAGAAAATATAAAACCTATGTTTCACATGATTTACTCTGGTGTCTCTTATATATTTTTAGAGACACAGGAAAATAAATATATTATTTATGTTTTTAATAAGTGAAAAGGTTACAACTTATACGTACAACATATACGTTCAAAGGTTAAACTAAATAAAAAATGAATCAAGCATTTAATTAGAACACAAATAATGAGGAATAGGATAAATGAGCTATATAAGGTATTCTTATTATCATGAGAATTTCCGGAATGGATTTATTTATTTTTTTTAATAAATAAAGATTTCTAGAACTAAACTACTTTAATATTGAATCCATCCGACAGTGCAATGATATTTCCTCTACACTCCTTTCTTTCATTTCACTTTAATATTGCATTTGCGGAACTTTGTGGCAAGCAATCTTATGCAATGTACACATCATACTTGTCAAAACACATATATATTTTCAGTTACGTTATTGCAAAATCTGTCGTGCCTTTCCACAAATAAATGTCATTCTCAAGGTCTGATCGTAAATAACACAAACATGTCTTCTTATTTCAATGCACAATTTTATTGTTTGTTTTTGTTTTGCAGTTTTGGACAAACGAATTTTTAACTAAGTGATTAGTGAAGACGCAGGAAAGACAAATAATTTACTCAATATAAATCTTTTCCTCTTGCTGAAAATCGATGATTTTAATGAATAAATGTATTACTAACTATAAAGCACAACATTGCAACAGTATACGTATATTGAAGGCCCTCAATTAAGGAACACTTTTTAAGAGTGATGCAGAGCTATAATCCTTTTAAGGTTTTAATTAGAAGTAATTACATAAAACCTAACCCAGGTAATTACATAACCTTTTATTTTTCAACCCAGTGGAAGTTAAATTAATATGTTATTGTATTGGTTGACATAATGCTGTAAACTTAATTTAAAGCTTGACCTCCAGATTTAATGATTATAAACGCTATAAAAAAATGCTTCGTTTCATCTAATATGTGTACTTGTAAAATACTAGGTTACAGTACTATCCTTTTCGTCGCCAACCCAAAATCGGTTTCAGACGTCTAGTTTAGGGACTTCTGTCCTATTATCAAGTCCTTTAGCCAAATAAAATCACTATAATACACTTACCTTCGTTAGTTTTATAAAATCATAATACACATACACACAACGACACGGACATAAAAGAAAATACATTTATTAAGTACACGCGTGGCCGGTCAATTCCATACTCTAGACTGTCAGTCTGGAACTGGCCAGTCACACGTGTACCTAATAAATTTATTTTGTTTAAGTCCGTGTCGCTGTGTGTATGTGAGTAATGATTTTAACAAACTGAAGAAGATATGCGTGAGGATTATTGCTATTTTATATTTGGCTTAAGGACTTGATAATGGGACAGCAGTTCCAAAACTAGTTTTCTAAAAATATTTTGGATAGATGACGTAAAATATAGTAACCTGAGTTTTTAAAAGTCGACTTTCAATCCAGGAGGCAAACCATGAACGTAACATGTTTACATCTTTCAAGGGCTTCTATGTTGATGTTTTGGTAAAATAAAATGTATCTACCTTTGCCTTTTAATTTTTATAGGTTACTACAAAAAACAAAAGGCTTTACATGTAATATGCTGCATGTGTTTTAACTCTTCGGTATTGTCGGTTTCCCTCCACTCTAAGGAATCGTCAAAATTACCCTCAATACAGTCGAAACCTCATGATGTTGTAAACTGTGCCAGTTTCAACAGCACGGAAAATTGTTGGTGCTAACTAGCATATTAGCATTCTAGTTATAAAAAATGTGAACAAAAAGTATACATATTAAAATATTCATAAAAAAGACGCTTAACTTTTAGAACTGTTATGTTTCCTTATATTGTAGGCTTATAGGTGTTAAATTTTACGGGGTGTTTAATGATACCTGCATAATAAAATGAGATTTGTTATAGCCTAATTAGCGTTTTGCCTTGTCTTAGTTTTTTGACTTCCGCTAATCAAAAGACGTTTAGTTTAATTACTGAATTATCATCAACAAAGTACTTGATTACAAGAAAATTTAATATGTATTTTGCAGCATGCAGTAAACTAAGAGACGTCCAAACTAGTTTTCAAGCCAGCTTTCTAACCAAGACGTTATATGTTACATTAAAAACGAACATTGAAATTTTTACTGAATCCTACATGTTGTAGCATCAACATTTCCCTTCTGCATGGATGGTTTCGGGGAAATTGGACTTGTCAGGGTGCCTGGCAAAGTAGGTCACCAGCAAATAATATATAAGGTTTTTAATAAAGAAAAACAAAACCCAGTTGGAAAACAGGGTTTAGCTACTATTGTTTTTGTGAATGATTCGATATCGTAAAACCATTGTTGAACCAGATAACAATTTTTTTATTTTTTTATTATTTGGGAGAAATTGCATAAATTTAAGCCCTGCATGTATTGTTTTTGTTCAAAAAGAGACAATCTACGATATTCTGTAAGTTTATCTTTGATATGTATCAAGGTTAAGATTACACGTGCCACTTGAAGGTAGCCTTAAAATAAAGCTTTACACATGCGATACATCATTGATAAGGCTACAACACTGATAACATTACTATGCGGTTACTAGTATTCACCGGTCACGGGCAGACAACTAAGTACAACAATTGTTGTCTACAGTTTATTTCAGTTCCTTTTTTTAAATATTCACAATGAACAAAAAATAAATTTCCGGGAGAGATCTTGAAAACCTATTCACTCACGAAAAACTATATTACGGTCGGTCTTGAGAGAACACTCTTTTTCTTAATGTGGTTTAATTGTTCAACAGTGTCGTCAAAAGCAGCTGAAGACATTCCTCCGAGACTGAGACCGCATACCCTTGATAGCTTTTGCGAAGGTAACGATCGCACGGTAGAGTAGACGGCCTGTACAGTTGCAGTGTACAGAGAGTGGAGCACCTGTCTTCTGCAGCGTCACAGAGAGAGAGAACGCAGAGTGATCGTCGAGGGGATTTAAGACGGTTAGGATACGTTAGGGGGGGGGAGGTTGGTTACGTTTAACATATACAATTTCTTCATTTTCATTCGACTGAAATTTGGGCACCAATAGTTTAGATAAAGTTACTTTAAGGACAAGTAATCCATATTCTTAAGCAGTCTCACTTTTAGGTCATGAGAAGATCAACTAAGAAGTATCTTAAGGCCAAATAATACAGCGGAAAACTTTTCTTGAAGACCTATATTCACACATTTAAATTTTCATCTTAGGATTTATTATTTAGATTATCTGAAATGGTATAAGGTTAACTCAAATTGTATTGAACGTTCGGATGAATCGCAAACAGTTAACAGTTAAGTGTGTTAATTTATATACCTCTGTAAATATATGATAAAAAAGGAGCTACTAGATTTAAAAGGGGCCAGATTGTTTTAGGCATATCTTAGCTTACCGCTCTGCACAAACACTAAGAATAATTTGGAAATAATTCTTGCACTGAGGTTACATCTCTATTCCTCATATACTCTAGGAATAATATCTTGGACTTCGCTATGACACTCTGTTTCTTTTCTCTCTGTGCAGCGGCTTAGCTTTACTATATCGGCTGTTGTATATATAATACGACACATGCTTCTTGACTATAACATACCGTTTTATCATCGATTATGTAAATTACGCAGCACTATTCATAACCTTCACGTTTATTCCTCAAAATTCTCACTTTTCCTATCATATCACATCATTTTTTTCAATCACACAAAGTTTTAAATCACAATTGAACTTTATATTAATGCTTCAATCTGTTTAAATATGCAATTAAACAACTCTATTAATTTTTCGTTATTATGGCTACTAGAAGTAGCAGTCTTTCTAAACGTTTAATCAAGTCCCACCTAATTCGTTTTACAGTATAAATTTAAATTACAGTAAGCTAATCACGGTTGAATTAGTTGAAAACATTCATCATTTTTGTACATAAAGATTATATAAACCATTTCTCAACAAATAAACTTATCAAAATATATAGCTTTGTAGTCAATGTATGTTTATCAAATTAAAATTATTTCTAATATAAATTAGCTTTACTCAGGTCATCTACAAATGTTACATACAGTTTAATTTTATTGTTATTCGTACTTGAATCTCACCTTACACAGTTACATTAAGCACAGCATCAAACATATTTTCCAAAATATTTGCTTTTTACCCTGCAAACACTTTAATACAGTTTTGTTTCCTCTCTCCAGAGTGTGAGTTTCTTGCTTCTTGACTTTGTTTGAGTATTAGCTTGAAAAAGATTTGCAATTGAACGGTTTTCTTCAGCTCTTATTTTCGCTGAAAACTTCTGAAGACGAAGTGGATATAATGAGCTTGTTTTTTGAGTTTTTTATTTATGTTACTTTAATTGTTAAAACCTAAAGAGACTAATTAATATTGGTTCATACTAACAATTACTCTTGTGTTTGGAATACTTTGGTCTGTGTTATGCCGTTTTATGACTAATAGTAAGAAAATAAAAAAAGTGTTTGTATTTTTAAAGTTATGTAATACAACAAAAAAAGCAAATAAGAAACTCTTTATGGATTAACAAATTTAAAATAATGAAAATAGTGCATCTTATTAACCAATGAGGGCTATTTTTTTCGTTTTTAAGATCCCTAATATCAAAGTATTACGATATTACTACAATGGATGAAAACAGGACATGTAAACATAGATTTAAAGTCTGTTTCTAATCATTTATGCTATATGTGTTATTCGTTATCCTTTACGCGTTTTGCATTATATGTTTTATGCATTTCGAAAAATACTTTAAGACAAATTTTGAGAGATTTGTCTTAAGATACATCCCAAATACTTACGTATAGGTTTACATCCCAACACATGTCATAAGAAAAATTTCTAACGCTCATCGATCAACTTGACATTAACACAGCATAGCTTAGTCTTGGTAAAAAGATAACCAAGCCATATAGTGGATTATTAGATATTTGAATACAACGAGAAAATAAAAACTGAAATATTAAATTAAGCTCATTGATATTTCCTAAAGTAATTGCCTAATTCATTGTATTGTTCATTGTATCTCCTAGTTCATTATTTAATTAATTTAGTTAGTCACAGTAGAGTAAAATTTTCCTCATCATATGGCTGTTTCATTTCATTAACCAAGCCACTGTATTATAACGGATTGTGTAGCGAATTAGTACTTTTTATACAAATATGTATTCGAACTATTATTTGTGTACATAACACTTTAATTGAAAAACAACAACAAATTAAATTATTTGTTTATTTATTTACGAATAATTTTTCTAACATGTATTTGACACAATATACTACTTTACAAAACAAGTAATCTTTGATTTGATTTTACTTAATAGTCCGGTCGCCAAGCCATGTGACCTTGAAGTAGGGTCCGACTCAAATTTTATGATTTAGTACAATTTGATGTGCTGAACAAGAATAGCTGGCATCCTTGGGCAATTTTGAATATGGAAGGTCAAATTAAAAAAAAGAAAAACTAGAGGAAAATAGAGAACAGATATTGAAAAAATATGTCTTTTTGGTATCTAAACAAATATTCCCAAAGGTATTGATTTTTTTTATTGTCAAATTCTTGTTCAGTACGTCAAATAGTACTAGAATCAAACATATAATTTGAATCGGCCCTGCTTCAAGGTTCATGCCTAATTTCTTATTTGACGACCGGACTATAAGGACGTCCTGCCATTTCATATTGTTACTCGCACAGCATTCTTCTAATTATTATCAAAATAGTGAGTGTAATCATAACGACAAAAAAACTACTAATGGAAAGAATTATTAGAATTGTATATACTTGACTAGATGTAGTTATCATTCTTTGTGAATATTTACTCTATTTCTTCAATTAAAGTGTGATTTACTTCTTCAAATAACCAAGTGGGAAAATGTCAACAGATAGGCATAGTTTTGATTTGTAATTGTCTATGAAAAACTTCATTAAGAGAATATCCCAACCATATTGATCCAATATCAAAAAACATAGTTTATTATAAAACTCTAAAAGTATCGAGTAGATACTTAACTGACGAGTTCACAAAAAAAAACACTACGATAGAAAAAAGCTACTTTACTTTCAAACAGACATTTCAAGGGAGATAGGTGCTATGAATTTAGAAATAGGTAGTAGCTCAATCTAATTGGATTAGAAGAAATCGGACTAACATATGAGACTGTATTACTTACGCTGGAACGTCTATCAGCTCAATAGATACTGTTTCATTTAATAAATGTTTCAACCTACATTTTGCCATCCGCAGCTGATACAGCAGTAAGGTTTCTTGTCAAGCAAAGATGTTGTCAGTGAAATGAAAAATATTCCAAAATATAACACACAAAACACAAGACTATCGTGTATAAAAAATCGATCCTCAAATATTATACCCAAATATTTTCTTTATGATTTTATAGTAGCCGTCTTGTTTTTTTGAGTATTTTGTGCTAAAATTATATATATTTTACTAACGAAATCACTTTATTGGCAAGAAACTTCACAATTATACCAGCTGAAGATAATTCCAAGATAAAACATGTACTGAGTAAAGCAATATATTGAACCGTAAAACGACACATGACACATCACGTTTAAATTTGTCATTTATTATTTAGCTAGGAGGCTATAAAGTAGATAATAAACGCTCGTAGATGAAAAAACTAATCTACCCCTAAAAGTCCCCAAGAATTTTAGAACACCGAATTCTGTTATTAGTCTAATTTATCAACAATATAACTATAAAACTATCACCAAGTGACTTCACTAAGCAACGGAATATTAAAGCATACACAATTTTGTGTAATATACTGCAGTCTATCATATTAAACAATTTTTATGTTCATCTTTAAATTTCTTTCTCGCAAAAAGTACATATAATGTGCATACTAAATTGTATTAAAGGACTTCAAGATGATGTCTGACAAATCACGATCTTTAATTTTTTAATGAAATTTCGTTATTTGTGAAACATCATCTTGAAGCATTTATAAAAAAATATAAGCCTCATCATATATAACAACTAAACCAAAAGACCCTCCATGAAATAGGGAGCAATAGTCACAGGGTCGGGCAAAAGTCAGAAACATCTTCAATATGTCGTAATGAAATTGTAATGACAAATTTCAATTTTGTAATTGACACAGTAACAAACATTTAGACATAAATTACTGGCTCTTTTAATGCTCAGGTGTCGGTCCACGATAAAAGTCTTGGAATGCAGAAGTGTAAGCATACCGTTGTAAAAAGGTGTTGTAAAAGTCGATTATAACGCCGCAAACGCAGTCGCAAAAGGATGATTCAAACTAAAGTTTCAGTTTCTCAAAGATTTTAATATTACATTACTAAATTGAGGTGAAACGTCTTTGACGTGGTAAGGATGTTGATTACCCTACATTTTGCGACTTTTACACTGAGGTATTCTACCTTGAAAACCATTTAAAATTATGTAAACCTTGGGGTATACTTATCTTTGAGAATTTCAAGACCTCGACCAACGCCCGTCTTCAAAGAGCGATTATTGTTCACTATGTAAAATACACAAATTCAAGGTTTTATTATATTTTGCATCATACCTATGGAGTTAGTCACTAAGGAAAATAGTAAGTTAATTATTTTAGGCCTTCTATTTACATTTGTTTAAGTAATGGGTTTAAGTTTTCAACGAAAGCTCTGTGTGCCAGCCATCGTTTTTTTGTTTAGTGCCTAGGTAATGTACATTATAATATAACTTCAATAAATAAGGGCAAAAAAATTTTGTTTATTCACAATTATTTGTTTTAGATATTTCCATTAACTATTGATAGTATTTTGTGAATAAACATGGAATAACCAACAGCAAGCTATGGCTTTGTAACCACGTCGGATCAAAATGAGTTTTAAATATACTGTACTGCCTTCTGATTATTAACTTCGACTTAGGTTTTTTTATATTTAACAATCAAGATACTTCATACTGATTTATTGTTCTTAACCCTAAAATCTAATAAACCCCATAATTTCTGGAAGGATGTTGAAATTTCCTCTTAATCACATCCGAAATCCTTCATTAACGAGGTTGAAATTCTCTATAGTATTTATTTACAATCTTTGTTACCGTTTACAGTTTCTTAGTACAGTTCTTTGGATTGAATCGGCTAACAAACTGTTAAGCATAACGTGATAGTTACCCAGTAGTAATCATCTTTCTATGATGAGTAACCACAATAATGTATTTACTTAAAATAAATAATAATTATTCTAAATAATTATAAGACTCAAGACAAAGGGAGTATCAACTTCTAGCCAGAAGAGGAGGCACTGATAAACATGTAGAGGAATACAGTGCATAAACAAAGTAGACAATATTAGCAAACAAAGGATAAACAAAGCCAGACTTTGGCACGTTGCCATCCCGTCTTGTACCCGCCTATTATTGGTCCATGCAATATCAATTGTTTATAGCTGACCTCTGGTCTCCCCACAAATGTGTACTCAAAATAGTTGTAAATTAGAGTTTTCAAGGTAAATTTCAATTTTAAGTTCTTACTGAGTTTCAAATAGATATGTCTTTGGAAATTATGCAAAAGTATAGAACACTCCAGCCTTGTGGACACAACCCAAGAAAAACTATACAAAATTATTTAGTTTGGCTACATGAATCCTCCAAACAAGTTTCCTGCATTTATCAAAGGGGATCATCTGTTACGTTAGTTAAAAAGTAAAATCATTTTCACCTGTTTTTCCTCTAACTATTCAAAAATTCTAAGGTAGAGTACTTAACTTTAAAGTTACTTTAAGACTAACGTGACAAATTGGTCTCAAAATTGTAATGATATTATCTTATTTATTAATTAATTTCCTCGCTATACAAGCGAGGAGACCAACTTAATAGGTGAAATGTTTTACAAAAGTATTTTTTCAGCAACGAGAAACCACGTAGCAAAACGATTCCCCAACACTTCTTCGGAGAGCGATCTCCAGCATTACCGAGCCTCAACACTGTGGGACCACGCCCCCTCCCTGTCCAACGTCGCCGCCGAGACGCTCAGGCACAAGGTAGGTTCCCCACACTACTGAGCCTCAACACTGTGGGACCACGCCCCCTCCCTGTCCAACGTCGCCGCCGAGACGCTCAGGCACAAGGTAGGTTCCCCACACTACCGAGCCTCAACACTGTGGGACCACGCCCCCTCCCTGTCCAACGTCGCCGCCGAGACGCTCAGGCACAAGGTAGGTTCCCCACACTACCGAGCCTCAAGACTGTGGGGCCACGCCCCCTCCCTGTCCAACGTCGCCGCCGAGACGCTCAGGCACAAGGTAGGTCTCCAGCACTACCGAGCCTCAACACTGTGGGGCCACGCCCCCTCCCTGTCCAACGTCGCCGCCGAGACGCTCAGGCACAAGGTAGGTTCCCCACACTACCGATCCTCAACACTGTGGGACCACGCCCCCTCCCTGTCCAACGTCGCCGCCGAGACGCTCAGGCACAAGGTAGGTCTCCAGCACTACCGAGCCTCAACACTGTGGGACCACGCCCCCTCCCTGTCCAACGTCGCCGCCGAGACGCTCAGGCACAAGGTAGGTTCCCCACACTACCGATCCTCAACACTGTGGGACCACGCCCCCTCCCTGTCCAACGTCGCCGCCGAGACGCTCAGGCACAAGGTAGGTCTCCAGCACTACCGAGCCACAACACTGTGGGACCACGCCCCCTCCCTATCCAACGTCGCCGCCGAGACGCTCAGGCACAAGGTAGGTCTCCAGCACTACCGAGCCTCAACACTGTGGGACCACGCCCCCTCCCTGTCCAACGTCGCCGCCGAGACGCTGAGGCACAAGGTAGGTCTCCAGCACTACCGAGCCTCAACACTGTGGGACCACGCCCCCTCCCTATCCAACGTCGCCGCCGAGTCGCTCAGACACAAGGTAGGTCTCCAGCACTACCGAGCCCCAACACAGTGGGACCACGCCCCCTCCCTATCCAACGTCGCCGCCGAGACGCTCAGACACAAGGTAAGTCTCCAGCACTACCGAGCCTCAACACAGTGGGACCACGCCCCCTCCCTATCCAACGTCGCCGCCGAGACGCTCAGGCACAAGGTAGGTCTCCAGCATTACCGAGCCTCAACACTGTGGGACCACGCCCCCTCCCTATCCAACGTCGCCGCCGAGACGCTCAGGCACAAGGTAGGTCTCCAGCACTACCGAGCCTCAACACTGTGGGACCACGCCCCCTCCCTATCCAACGTCGCCGCCGAGACGCTCAGGCACAAGGTAGGTCTCCAGCACTACCGAGCCTCAACACTGTGGGACCACGCCCCCTCCCTATCCAACGTCGCCGCCGAGACGCTCAGGCACAAGGTAGGTCTCCAGCACTACCGAGCCTCAACAATGTGGGACCACGCCCCCTCCCTGTCCAACGTCGCCGCCGAGACGCTCAGGCACAAGGTAGGTCTCCAGCACTACCGAGCCTCAACACTGTGGGACCACGCCCCCTCCCTGTCCAACGTCGCCGCCGAGACGCTCAGACACAAGGTAAGTCTCCAGCACTACCGAGCCACAACAATGTGGGACCACGCCCCCTCCCTATCCAACGTCGCCGCCGAGACGCTCAGGCACAAGGTAGGTCTCCAGCACTACCGAGCCTCAACACTGTGGGACCACGCCCCCTCCCTCTCCAACGTCGCCGCCGAGACACTCAGACACAAGGTAGGTCTCCGGGCGGCTCAGACATTAGGTGGGGACTGAGATTGCTTTATATCTGTAGTCTTAAACTCAAACTCAAACTCATTTTATTCATTCTCAACGCATTGCACAATGGAACACATCTTAAATAGTATAAGACAAATTGTTAAAGATCGCTCCACAATTATCCCCCCTTAATCACTCATTCATACTGGGCCTAAAGTACCTATCTTGGTAGGTCGTCATTCAATATAAAGTATAAAAAGGTCAAGTCTAAGTATTCGCACGTAGTAGACTCTGAAAAACATATAGGAAATAATATGGTCAATGATCATTTCCTTTGGTAATGGCCATTTTTGACTGTAAGATTGAAATATATTTGGTAATTTTGCTTAATCAGACGCATAAGTAGCATAAATAACAGATAGCATAAATAACAGCTCTTTGGTCATTCTTTGTTCAGGCTTAAGAGACATTCATTCATACATGGAAACAATCACTTTACCGCTCCTTTACTCTTCAGCCTTGTACAGAACCTTTCTCGGAAAGGGGGTGATTGATATTTATAGTTTATTCTTTCTTGACCCCTGTCAACGACCCGTTAAATTAAAATAATAAAATACGACTTTTTGTTTCAGTTATTTTACAAAATCATAAATTGGAAATAAAAATACATTCCAATTCAGCTTGTAACTATAATAGTTGTGCTTGTATTATGGACAATACACCGATTTATTTGACTGATAATGCTCCCTTACTGTAAAAATGTTCAATTTTACAGAATACTCTTATCACAACGATGAAAGTAAAATTTGGAGTTAGTTTTAATTTGAAAATTATTAATAAAACAATTAATATCACCTCACTGATTTTGATGTTGTTTGTTTCAGTACTCCATTCAAGACAATGGATCAGCCAAATACTTCCAAGGAGCCATGCACACGCCCAACATGGGGGAGAAGGTTGCCCAGGTAAGCATGAGAGAATGGAGTGTTTACTTACATGTCAAATTTAGTCTATATTTTACTTATGTTTACTGTTTTATGAGTTTTGCTTGCCGGATTCAGCTAAACTCAAAACGGAAATAAATATGTTGAACTAAGATTAATTAGCCAATCATTTAGTACAAACCTTTATAGATTAATAAGTAAACGTAAATCAATGGTTTTCATTGTGATATAATGGTAAAGGATTAGGCTACGTAAAAAGTTTTTAAGTTGGGTAAATCATTTTGTGAAGTACTTTAATTCGTATAAATAAGTCCTTTGTTTAAGAAAACGTTTATAAATACACAAAAACAGCTTGATTATCAATTGTACAGTTATTCATAATTATATATTGTTATATATTGCATTTACTATTTATATAGTACGGTAAACATTGAAACATCTATTATTTTGCGATCAAAACTTTAATAAGTAGTTAAGTAGAATTCCCCTTTTAAAAAAATGTAGTTTTTTTATTAAAATCGTCGCTGCTCCACAAAGCCGGTGTAAAGAGAAACCTGTCAATAACTCTGTAGTGAAAACTGACATGTTTTTCATTGAAAAGCTTGCCGACAAATACTTAACGTTTCAGTTAAATTTGAAACAGAGCGTATTTTCACTCAGATATTGCGTTAATAATTTACATTTCACTTCATTAATACCTTCCAGAATCATTAGTTCTCCTTGAAGCAATTTAGGGAGTGGACAGTTATAGAATTACTTTCAAGAAACGTCGTGCATGACAAAAATAATTTAAATCCACAAATAAGTATACAATTACTAAGTAATGGTATTAACAGCAAATATATTGAACTTTATTTAGCGAGATATTTGTAGCTATTCAATTTCAACCAAGCTATCAACCAAGATGTTGTATTCAATTGGAGGCACTTGGACAGTTACCATTTATAGCAGAGCTCAAAATATTAATATAATAAGCGGATTCTCAAGACCCGATCTAACTAAAAACATCTTGGACAATCATTACATGAATTATAGCTTTTTTATAGCAGCTTATGTCTTCAATGTGTTTAGTGAATCAAAAGTTTTACATGAACCGTGTGGGAACATTTTTATTGGTGTATTAAAAGAAACTTCATCGGTATAAAGAACTCTCTCTAATTCAACAGTTGTACTTGTATGCTGTTGATCGTTAAGTGTTATATTTGTCTAATATTTGTGGAGGCCATTTGAACTACCGTATCTTAGTTGCATTTTAAAATCCTGGATTTGGTTGGTCTTGAAGAGTTAGTGTATCTACGTAATTTTTCAATTTTCCAAAAAAATAATGGTATTTTATTTAATGCCAAAAACTAGACCAATCAGCCTCACGTTGCAAACAACGTCACCCCCCTAAAGGGGGTGAAAATGTTCAAAATATTTCAAAATAACAAGTTAAAGAAATACTATAAGAGTTATAGACCAAAACGTTTGAAGATTTCCAAACAGCATCCTAAATCCAACATTTTTGACAGAAATTCTCGTTTCTTCTCATTACTATATAAAAGAAAAAACAATTTTGTTTAATATCAATCATGAGATATTATCCGGTAAAAACACAAACCTTTAATAAAAGGAAACTTATTTCAGTAAAATATGACTTTACATGGTTATAACTACGAATCTTTTAAAAATAAAAGCTTTTTTAGCGGTTCAAGATTTGCCATCCGTGATACTCAATTGAATACATCATTTTTATGATCAACAATAAAGAACTCCATAATATTTACAAATATATTTATGTCTTTTGTACAATTCTCACAGTTTACTACTACATTTGACGTATTCTTATTTCATACTTTATTTTTAAGTAGCATCATCAATTTACAATAAAAGAATCATTAAATTTTTCGTACACAGTACGGTAAATTTTCAATGCAGGATTATTTCATATTTATTTAAAGTTTAAGTATAATTGTTTTAGGGTACATTGAGGCCTTCATTGGTGTTATCAGCACTTTTGTGAGTCAAGTAAAGAGACAAGTGTTATTTTCTCATTTGCTTCGTGTACACGAAAATGGTTATTACTTAGTTTGAAGCGACTAGGAATAACAGTTTTAGCGTTTAGAATGTAAAGCTTAGGTGAAAACCATTCAAGTTAGTCATTCACCTTAGTCTTATTCAACTTAGTCTTATTCAGTTTTCACGTACGCTTAAAAACGCACGGTTTTTAAGTTTCCATTAAAAGAAAATGCGATTACATTCCACAACAGTATATTCTTTAACCTATTCCCAAGCTCTATTTGTGGAAAATACTTATATAGAGCCATTACTTTTTATATCTATTAATAAATAAATGAAATAAGATATCACATATCTTTTGTAATTTGTTAGTTATTAGAAATTTGTAATACATACCCATTTAACGGCCAGTAAATTGTTTAAACAGTAAAAATCTACTGTACCGATAAACTTTAATTTATTACAGGTTCATGCAATTGAAATATATAGCATCTAATGGACCGAGTTGGGCTGATTTTTGTTTATAAATTGTCCACGTTTTCCTCTATACGTCTAATTATTATCCTTTTTGCAGTTAAAGATATACATGACTAGACATCTAGAGTTAGTTTTATTTGTTAACATATTTCGTTATTATTTGGTTGCTAATTCAGCATCACATATGGCTCCGCGTGAAAATTATACGGCACTTAAATTCATTTATTTTTTAACAAGTTTTTTTTTACTGGCGCTATAGTTACAATACATTTTTGAACCATATTATATAGTTACTTCCAGTCTGAAGGACTTCCTTGGGGTCGTTTTTTAGATGATTCTGCATCCTGATAAATATCAATCTAATAAGAGTACAGCATAAACAATAATTAGAGCAAATTTAAACTTTTGATATAAACTAGTTAATAACTATGTTCATCGAAATGTTCTCGTTAGTGCTAGTAATTGTTTCCATGCAAGCTTGATGAATAAATGTTCAATACAATTTGCACGATTCGGCTGTCAGACTGGGATCCTACATAATTCGATTATCAACTCTTATTATGTTATGAATTCAGTTTTTATTGTAGCTGACGTGTAGAAGGACAATCGAGGTGAGTTTTTTGGGATTGCTCGCCGAATTTCATTGGAAAACTTCATAGAAATAGACGTCCCCCTCCTGCCTGCCTTTATCTTTGAAACAACTGTTGTGAATACGATTTCTCAAACTAGAATCCCAACACCTTCGCCATTCTAGCGTTTTGTTAGTAAAGTATCCTCTGTTTGATGATAGGATAGTGTTAGAAATAGCTTGAGATACTAATTAGTATAGCATATATATGTATTATTTAATATTGTTGAAAAATTATTAGTCCTTTGATTTATTTCAATAATTTAAAATTATATAATTAAATCCCTAAGCTGTGTAAAATTTATAAAGAAAATTATCAGCTATAACCCCTTAGGTTGGGTAGTTCCAAACATGGCCCTCTCCGCTTGTATACTCGTCTTCCCCCTGTTCCATTTAATACGTTGTCACATAAAGAAAAGTAAATAATACGAGGGAAAAGAATATGTCTCCTCACAACTAAAAAATATTTAACTTTAAGTTGAAAGAATTTAAATTCGAATTTATTTTTAAAGTATCATTGAGAAAATAATTACTTTCTGGAAATTATGATTATTTTGATGTCCACTATAAAACTATATAAACAAATACTTGAAGCGAGAGCATGACAACATGACTATTAACAGTGGGGCTTATTGCTAACGGTGTTATTATTACTTTTTCGTTGCCTACTGATCACTATAATTTCAAACAATTATTTTAAAGAAAAATATTCATTTTAGTGCTAGAATTTAAAGTTAACGGATTTGTCATTAATGAGGCCTTATACTTTACAAAGGCTTTTCTTGTTGAGGGTTGTCTTTGTCAGATGGGATCATGGGGGGGAGATGGGGTTGACATTTTGGGATCGCTAAAATCTAATTAACAAGTATTAATATGTACATCTCATAAAGCAACAAACCATGGGAAACCTTGTTTTGAGAATTCATATTGTTTACAATTCCGTTATAGGAGACGTTGGCTTAAGGATCAAAGTTTAATCGGAACTCTTGCTTTAAAGTGTTAGAATAATTCATTTATTTATGATCGAAGGTCTCACGCTACATAAACTGACCCTATTGAATACGGGACACTGAATAATAGTAATTAATCTATAACCTTTATTTTTTTGCCGAACCCAAATTAAATTTTTTTCTGACCACGCGCTGGATATGAGCTAACAGAATATATATTTCTGCAAAAGAATTATCCGTATTTAAGGTTCAAATACGTAATTTCCACTCAATACTTGTCCTGACTTTCAAAGTGAATATTTAGCAAGGCTCCCACAAGGAAAACGCCCAAGCATTTGCTACTGATACCAGATGGTCTAGTGCCAACACTTTGAATAGAGTAAATGCCATCCTAGCTATTGTAGGCCTAGTTAATATATTAGCCTCACAACACCATACATCTAGTGTATTCTCATGTATACTCATGACCAAGCAAATTGGAGTTGCTAATTATTTTGTGTAAATTAATATAATTTTTAATTGAAGCTGAATTTGTCACACTCCTTAAAGTTCAATGTCCTACTCGGTGGTTCAAATCAGTTAACGTTTAGGTAACTGAAAATGTTAAATTAAGTTTCGTTGTTTTTTTTTTATTCTTATGTTTTTGTTTTGTTGTTCTATTTTTTAATTATGTGTTATTAATGCCTTATGGATCATGTGGATTTTGGTGCGGGTAAATTTAACGTTTTTACGAAATCTTATAAAGGTAATGTTAAGAAAAATGCTAGCGAGCATTTTTTTAAATTGGTTAAATGGTGTTACACTGTAGTAGATAATAATATTATAATCACCATTATCGCCTCACAGTTTCAGACTAATAAAAAAGTAAAATCATACAATTTCAAGTTTCATGAATAAAACTACTGTTATTTATATTTAAATACTTCTTATTGGCGGTTTAACGGTAATGTCCACAAATCTTATAAGGGGACCTAATCTATTACTTATTAATATAAAATATTCTACAACGAAAGGTAAATTCTGGCTGGATACTAAAAAGCTATATCTTCGCTTAATTTGTGTCTGGTTTTTGTCTCTGGTTGAGAAAAAATAATTACTTACAGAAATATATGATTATTTTGATGTCTAATATAAAACTATATAAACAAATACTTGAAGTGAGAGCGTGACAATATGACTATTAACAGTAGGACTTATTGCTGATCTTTATATTATTACCTACTGAAAATTATGATTATTTGTATGTCCAATTTAGGACTAAATTGAACTCAAGTGGAAAATAATTAGTATTTTGATTACACATTAGCATATATTTTCAAGCGAATAACAAACTTTGTAATTTTCAGTTCTCATGAAATTTAAAACTGAAGGTCCCAGTAAGCTAAAGTTCAGAATATTCGTAGATACTTGAATATTATTCATAGTTTTAGAAATGTTTCGCAGCGATCTATTTTTAAAGTTACATTTCATCTGCATCCGGAAGTTATTTTACCTGAAACATTTTTTCGTTCTCCAGCCTATATCAAACAAGTAGATACTGAATATAAACACCATATTATATTCAATCAATCAAAAATATTTTAAGAAACCTATATGTACAGGTGGGAGAGATGTACTTGCTCAATTAATATTATGATAAATGATAAGCTAAACGTAGTACAATACTCTGACACCAAAGCAGCACTGAGCAAGCAGTAACCCCTTTACTATTTGATACCCTACTTGATAAATAGTTCCAACCACTGTCGCTAGGTCGCTGATCGTTCCTTATCAAACTTCAGTATCTTAGGTTCTGTACTTTTTCCAAAGTTGGTTGTAGTTTGCAATCAAAGCACCAGGAGCGCTGACGAATGTAGTTGACTTATTGGCCGCCAGGTTTCTCTGCGAGTTCACTCGTTGCGAGTCGGTCGATGCAAATGCAAGCGCCCGACCGTCGCCCACTTCACAAGTAGACAACCCGTTATCATGATAGGTTATACCGAACTTGGTCAATATGAAGGAGGTATGAAGCACTAGCCGGCCACATAGGTTATAGACTAGTAAACTAGTGTTATTAGTGGCACTGAAAAATAATTAAAGTTTTCTTGTTAATAACATTTATGAAATAATTTTTACAGTATTTGTAATTAAATAGTATTGTCTGCTAAAGGTTCTTACTGCTTTATGGAATAAGATGTAAAACATTTAGTAAATCAAATAAATATTTTACTAAAAAATCCCGTTTGTTATTCTATTTAACTTTAAGAATAAAATTGTCAAATAGTATATATATTCCACTTATGCATTTAAAGAGTCTAACTTCGTTATTCATTATTCCTAGAAATGGGAGCAAAATTCAATGTAAACAAAGATATTAGAAACACAAATACTTTTGACGTCTGTTTCTCTTTCTTCTTGTTACTTTCTTAGGCAGGGTGACGCAAATTGTTCTGATGCCCTATTGTTATGGGTTTGTTTATTCTGACATTTTTACAATCTAACCGCGGGTCTGACTGGTTTGTTAGTTTTTGCGTGTTTAACCTATTTTATCTGGGGCTGAAACCAAAATTGTGCTACATATCTAATTTGAGAATCAGTTGAGTCATGACGCAGATTTGTAATATCACTATCTACGTAAAGTCGTTTCAAAAGCAGGGGCCAATTAAAAGTTTCATATATTTAATACCAGACAATATGCACTAAAACGATAGTAATATTATCTTTAAGACAAAGCAATTATATCTTGATCCAATCGGTTTTACCTGTTGGAAAACATTTGGGAAACTCGATTGGACTCAGGATTTATCTGTAAATCCCTATTGTAGGGGTTTACTTAGGCTTAAGTAAATCCTTACCAACGAACCTAAATTCTCTATGCAAAATACTAGGAAAATGGAAATTTTTGAAAATGATTCAATGTGAATGTTTAAACTTCAAAAATATTGCATTTCCCAGAATATCTATATAATAATGTGCAGTTGAAATTACACATTTGACTTCTCAAGGCGTGTAAACACTGACCGATATTCCCTGGCTTTCATTTAAATTACCTACAGCTATCCTTATAATAGACAGAACAATGGCAATTTTGAGAAATTACCAGATATTATTAAAGAGATCTGACACAAATTAATAATCATTGAACAGTTAATTTTTATATAAATTATTGTGATTGCTTGGCAAGAGAATGGAAGAAAATCACCAAAACGTAGGAAATCAAAATTTGTCTTTCGACCCCACATTTATAATGGATGGCTTATAGTCGCCGCCATTTGCCATCTGGAGATGCAATCTGCCATGTACTGTATTTACCATTGCCGCTAAACTGAAAAGACTCACTTTTTTGTAATATATTGATGACGGATGATTATTAATGAAATTTTATAGATTTAGACAGTAATATTGTATAATCAATATTATTATAAGAAATATATTCACCACCAAAGCTATAAGCAAGAATGCGAGTTCATACTACGAAACTTCTTCCACTTACAACCGTAGATCCAGCAGACGACAACGTGGCGTGTCTCGGCCCACTATATGCTCCCTCTGTCTTAGATATAGCGGTACCACTTTACCAAACTGCTCGTGGCAAGACACAGACCCTTACCGATCTTTATATATAAATATATACTATAGGATAAGCATAATTTTCTTGGTAAGTTTTTCTCAGCTTGAGTGCATCATAGGAAGATCGAAACACACTAGAAAGATATATGGTCACGAATGTGAAAAATCTCATTATTAAAATTAGTCTAGGCCACTTGGAAAAACTAATATGGGAATAATATAAAACCAACATAGACATTATGGGTTGTCATGCTGGTTGTAAATGTGAACACAAAAACAAATTAACTATAATGATTACCAATCATAAGTTTATTGCAGCTGGGAATAAAAGTAGAGCGTATTACTCGGTGGAGATGAAACCGTTTGGTATATTGGATAATTTAAGAAATTTTAAGAAATATTTAAGATAAAATTATAACGTGATAATCAAATCTGCAAGCTTAACTAAAATAGGGCATTTAAAATTGGTTTATTGGCGGGGAGGGGGTTACGTTGAATACCTAATATTTGTGATTAGGTAATGATTCAATTTATTTTTTCAACCACTGACTTTGTTTTCTGAATGAAGCTCTGATGGCAGCTACGTTGTATAATTTTAGCTGTGTAAGATAAATTTGTATTTCTTAGTGAGGATTGGATGAAAAAAGAAAGGAGGGAGATAGAAAGGAGTAGTAGGGGTTGAAATGAAGGAAGGAATGAATATTAGAATGATTGGAGGGAATGTGAAAGGAAGGAAGGAAGAATGGAATCATGGAAGGAGGGGATGGGAGGAAATTAGGGGTTAACCAAATTTCTCACAGTAAATATCGGTAAAAAATGGTAGGTTCTCGATCAAAAACTAATTACGAATTCCAACTCTAAACCTCTAACAGCCCACTGAGCCCACTCAAGCCCACTCAACTGGCCACTTGCTCGGATTGCTGCTGTTCACCATGACTGTGAGGGGAACGTATGAGTTGTGACACTCAAAACACCTGTCGTTGATATGCCCTAAGGTGTGGTAAGAAAACATGCCAAAGTTTGAGAAGGGTCGAAGTTTTATTTAGATTATTGTCATGTTTCACCCTATTGCACCATGTTCAGAAATAAGTTCGTTTTTCTTACGCATTTTGGTCCCTGTTTATTTATAAATAAATTAGTAATGATTATGAAACATTTTTTAAGTAATTGATCAATCGTTATCCTAACAGCATGCGATGTACCTATTTCGGAAAAATGTTTGTTTTATCACTAGTTTCCTTTGTATTTTAAATTACCTCAGTTTGAATCTCATCGTTTAATAAACAGAATTTTTACCAATGCTAATTTAAAGTTTTTTTGTATTTTCTAAATAATTAAAAAAAACTGTTTAGGGGATATGCTTTAGAGTTTTTTGTGAGCTTTCAAACGTTTGTGTATAGTTTTAATGTGATCAGTGAAACAGTTTTTGAGTTATCAAGCACATCCACACAACCAAACAGTGACGAACAACAAATCTTTGACTCTACTAATACATAGATTCACTTCGGTAATTCATTCATTACAAGATTTGTAAATAAATAAATGTGTAATATGTAAAATGAATTAATTATATAGCATCTATAAATTAGCATTGATTGAATTAAAATCAAGGAATCAAGTAATATATGAATAGGTCCAATGAATAAACCTAATTAGTGAACACAAGGAAAATAAAAACACAGCTCTCCTGTTAGTTCCTAAGGTAGGAAAACTAACAATACAGATATTTCACCTACTCTAAAAACGAAGTACATCTTTAGCTTTTCCCTCAATCTTCGCAAACGTTTAAAAGCTTCTAATTAAGCTGTTCAGGATATTACTTAAGTAATTAACGGTAAGACACTTAACTGAACCCCCTAAGCCACCGTTAAGGTAGGTAAGCTGAGGCAATAATACCTTTAAACGTATTGGATTAAATTAGGTTACTCGGACAAAGTTCTTTAAGCAATGAGATGAGATGCCTGGTTCAACTCGGTCGGAAGCAGTCAATAACTGCATTGATCGGTCACGCCTTGTATCGGACGACTGCCTGCCTAACAATGCATATTCAACTCATTCCTAAATCATATCTCTGAAGAGAAACTAAACTGTCCCAAAATTTCTGGTTTACTCTTAAGAATATTAAATTTAACTGTGTTGTAAGTTTGAGATGTGATAATGATTTGTGAGTTAAGGATAGACAAATTTTTAAAGATACACTAAAAACTAATCACAGGAGTGTCTATTTATTGCATCATATAAAATAAGAACACTATTTTACCTAATGTCTTCAAGATAGGTTTATACGTAATCGTTGTCTCCGGCCAACGAAAGGTCAACTTGTCATGGGGGAGACTTGTAATATTTGCCTAACCTGGAAAAAATGTTGGAAATCTTATAAAATCCTAAGGACCCTACAAACACCTGTATGACTCTACTATACAAAACGCAACCCCTTTTTTATTTTTAATTAGGGGTAATATACGTTTTATCTTGCATTTATTAATAACTATATGATCAACCCAGTTTTACTCTGGGAAAACAGAAAAACTTCCTTGGACTTAGGACTTAATGTTTCATTGATATTTTTCATACTTCATTAGGTTGCCATGAAAACTTCATTAGTTCTCCTAAAGTTTAACATCGCAACTTTTGAAGAGCGTTGCCCTGAGGAAATTTCGAAAAATCCGTTCTTAGTGGATGCCTGCGCCATAAGAGGAACAACCATGCAATGTTTCAAGGTTCTAGGTCAGGTAGTTTGGGCTGTGCGATTATAGGTGAATGGTATTTGAAAATATATTGTAGATAAAAATATCAACTTCACAAAATTGTTGTAAGGATAATGACAAATAACTAAACATAGCGATTCGTGTTTGAACTAAACACAGTTCCGACTGCCAATATGTTATTCATATTTACCGTCCTGTTGTTGTAAGTTAGCCGCTGCTGTTTGTTAGTACTAGACATAAAGTAGCTTCCCTCCGCCGGCGCCCCTCCTCTTGGCGTAATGCCCGATATTTTGCCTTCGTCTGGGCCACTTTCAAAACAGGGCCCCTGAATTGCCTCAGTCATATTATGTTTGTGTTTTGTATCATCCAAACAAACAAATAAGGATACCTGCAATAACTAAGGATATATGTATAGATATATTGTTTAAGTAATAGAAATCTTGAAAGATTTAGTCCCTCTGATTAATATGGGTTACTGTGAATTTTGCATTAATTTGCATGAAATTGGTGGTCTACAATTTCATTAAAAAAATTGAACTGTTTTATCTATTTTAAAACTCGTCTCCTTTCGGCATGTAGCTTACCTACGTCTGATGAATATTCTTCAGTGGCCGACTTTCTTTTACCTTTCAACTTTCACTCTAAATTATTTAGCCAACACATTATTGTTTTACGCCATCAAACTGATAGCAAGTAGTGCTATATTTTAAAAAGTTGTAAGTAATTTTGCTTGGCAGTTTTGGCAATGCTATTGTTGTAGCACTAGCTAAATGTATCTGGATGTCCTGCTTCCAAATATATTAATTGGCTTTGAGAACCGTAATTTTTCAGTTAACTTTGGATTACAAACTGTTCTGAACTATTTCATTTATACTATTTATTCGTCTGAATATGTTTTTTAAACCCTTTTTTAACGCGGGACATATTTTAATTATAATAAAGAGTATTTCCTGTATCATTTTAAACCATCGTCAACCTAAAGTATAAACAGAAAAATGTTAAATTAAAAATGTACAGTAATAATAAAAATAAAACAAAAGCACAACCACCAAGCATCGATACACTTGGGTTGAAATAAAAGTTAACATAATTACAAAAAGGTTAACAAGACATTGAGCTAAAGAAAATAAGAAAATAAACAGACCGGCTTGTTCAAATAGTTAACTGTAACCGCAACACTAATGTTTTCAATGTTGTGTATCGTAAGATAAATATAGCTGCATTTCCCGCTTTCAAAGTAACATTTTATGTTTGATCAAGTATGTCGTGTGAGGAGAGCGAGTGCCAACAAGCACTACTGGTCCACGGTCTTTATTTACAGTGAGTTTTCCTTTTTACAAATTAATACACGTTTTGCTAAATTAATTAACAGTGAATTTAATTTTAAGAACTAGTTTCACCTTTAAATATATGGTTTTTCTAAATTAATTAACACTGAATTTCACTTCAAGAACTAGTTTACTCTTTAAAACTTATGGTCATCACTGTGAATTTTAAATTTCAATAGTGCTCAGAACAACATCAATCACCTAAAAAGCGCAAGTATAGTAACAAGGTAAGATAAAGAAGACAAAATAAATTAAAGTTAACTATAACTATAAGCTACATAATCTGAGATTTGCAGAAAACCGAAAACAAAAAATACATGCTTCTTGTCGTAATTTTAACACAGCACTTACTTGTAATGATACATTACTTAGTTTAGATTTAAACTATAGCATATTTCATGTAATATAAATAGTTATCAATCTGTTTATAGTACAGATTATGAAAGAGATGGCATTTTGAACCCTTTGCAACTTTTTATCCACAATATCCAATGTGTTTGCAAGATTATTTTTATAAACGCGAACGTGATAGATTTGCATGTTAAGGCTCAGTTACCACGAGCTAACCGGGATCCTGTCACTTAGCTTTTCCTCAGGCGTGGTAGCTTCTGCTTACTTTTAGCTTTTTGCTATCCTCCAGAGCAGATAACATGGATAAACCCCTCCAATAATGGGTTTTTTTAGTTTTTTTACATAGGTTTACATAGACTTGCTCTTGCAGCAAACCTGCATACTCATTTGAACTTTATGCTGAGTATGCAGGTATTTTTCAGATCTACCACATTAAACCACCAAGTCGTTGGTCCAACTTTTTTTAGGGTGTGTTAAAAAACTTCTTCCTTTATGGTGCAGCTAAAAAAAGGTGTAGTTTTTTATGTATGAGTAAAATTAAATCGGTTGGTAAAGAATGAAGCGTAATTGTTATATGATTTTGTTATAAGTGCAATTACATATTGTTTTAAAAACCCAGGAAAGTTGACCCACGTTTTTTAAACTATTAAATTATAAAAAGTAAGGGGTCAATAAATAAATTATAGTTAATCTTTCGACAAAGAACGCAAAGGAAAAAAACTTGTACGCTTGAAAGAAACGTACGATGCATAAAACACCACCGTTAGGTAAAACGTAACCGTCTGATACAAATACACCTACGCTTAAGAGTATTACTTATACATTACAATTCTTATATAAATTAACGTCTATTAGAATACGAATTAAAGAAACATTTTTACAAATTTGATGAATTGGGGTGTAGAACTTCACTCACTTCTATTATAGTTTTAAAATAAAAAAAAACCAAGCAAATTTAAGGCCCAACACACAGGCGACTATGCAGTCACTTAAATCAAAATCGCGCGAACGCATACAGAAACTTTAAAAAAAATTAGTAAAATCAAGTACTGTAATTCAATAACACTCCGTTTGCAATAACAATCAGTTTGACTGTTTTGACAATCATATTCTTTTCGTTATATGATGTATTCTGAGAAACCATCTCTCATAGAAATATCGAAATCTTACAAAAGAGTATTTATAATTTTTATTACAAAGCTTTAATTTTCCAATTACATGACTGGTGTTTATTATACAATAATTCACAAGAAATGATTCAAGCACCAAAGAACAATTATATTTTCAAATCACTAAAACACAACAGTAGTTTGTAGCCAGTTATGTTGATTCTCTCATTTTCTTTTATAGAGAAAAGCCCCAGACTATTCGGTAAACATTGTCTGTGCGGTATACATTACAATGCACAGACAAAAATAATTTCTTTGTAACTACCACCATGATAATAACCCATAAGTTATATTGTTTCCCCATAAGTTATATAATAACCCATAATGTTATATTGTTTCCCTTAGGAAACAATATAACACTACATCGTATAGAAAGATTGTAAAAACAATCTTATCTGTTATAGTTTGTGGTATAAACGACATTCTCATATTAATTTTCAGCGGAATCCTGATACTTTGTAACTTCTTACTTTGTAAACTCTTACAAAAGTGTCCTAAACCTTATATTAATAATATGTTATTGTTATTATGTCTTACAAGTTTATTTACAATTAAGATTTCATTCAGCTGCCCATTACGCTTCTAAAAACGTATTGTAAAGGCAATTTGCTGTATTACTTATACCATTTTTGTAACTAATATCGGCATGAAACTTTTGTGCACAAAAATAAAACAGAACATGTGGCTTTTGATTTTTAGGTATATTACGATGGTAAAAATAAAAATTTTATATTTATACTGTTTTGTTATAATTACATTTTATGGCCACATATGGTAAACCAATCAGTGTTCCTATAAAAAACTTATATTAATATTGAAGCTCAACATTTTACTTGCCAAATGACGCAATGAGTTTTGAGAAGCAGTAGGTTTAGAGAAAGAAGTTATAAAGGGCAATGATGTCCTCAATAAATATGCGTAAAAACAGTACTGTACAGAATCAGCAGCATAGCATGCCTTAGATATTTTTTGAGCATTAATTGACGTTGATGAATACAAATATTTTATGATGGAAAAGATAAATATAATTAGCTGGGAAATGTGTTTTTTTTAATTATTTTTAAACAATGTACTCTTGTACCAGGCGTCAACAACACACGTTTGAAGTTAAAATCCATGTCACGCTTGTTACCTTCATGTTCATAATGTTTATTTACCAAAGTATGGACTTTGTTTATCTATAATTGCATTACAGAGACTTAAAAGTACGAGATTTTTGTGGGAATAGCATATCTTATCAGATACGAAAATAAAAATTGTTATTGTTATGGTTTATCAATAACTTTCAGTTCACGCATGGCACGTGGAACACGAAACAACGGTTAGTAATAGTATATTACGTTATTAGTCCGGTAAGTCCTGTTTTCCGGAGGATCGTGTGGGATTTTCATGCGACTCCGGTAAAACGTACCGGGAGCGTGACGTACGATACTTTATAGCATATTACTCAGGAAAAACATGTTTTTTAATCATAACGTATTCCTTGAATGAACTATTACGTTTCTCAATTCTTCAAACCTAGCCTATAACAAACTAACATTTGCTACTGCCACCAGTGCTATCACTACATTCTTCTGAAGTAACCAATAAACATGCATGGAACGTCGGTTAACTGCAATCAGCTGTTTGTTTTTATTGTTGACTTCCGTTATTTCCGTTTACTAGTGCACGGTAAATTTACTTTGCACTACACGGTAAATTTACCGGCAAAGAGTAATTTTCCAGCTAAGAGTGAGGTACAGAAAACAGATGTTTCTGTGTAGTACGATGTAAACATTTTTGCCTTTGATGTCACAAAGAGGACACTCAAGTTTACATTCATTAAAAATGTAATCAAAATTTGACAATTTATGTGGATTTTATATTGAAAAATATAAATCTCAAGCATAAATAAACTATTAGCAAATAAACTCACAGACACTCAGACATATAACATTGTTATTAGAATAGCCAGTGAAACTTATAATAACTTCGGCTTTCGGCTAATAGCACTGTTTTTACTTTTTATAGGATGAACCTTGATTAGTTTTCAGTTGTATACATTTTTTGAAAATGTTTTCTACAAGTAATTTGTATAATGAGTATTGAGAAATTGACTAGTTTTAAAAACTATTGTTTTACATACGCCTTAAAAAGGTAAGAAGACAAAATTTGAACTTAATTCAGGTGTTAATAAAACATTTCACAGCCTCAACCATTTACAATCCAATCCCTGTCAAAAGTGAGGAATCAGCTGAGCGCTCGTAGTGCAATCGACCTCGCGGCGGGACAGCGAGGCGTCTGGTGTTCAGGGGATCGATCGCGCGTCAGCAGCGGCAGCGGCGGCAGCAGCGGCAGCAGCTCGGTGGCAACGTGCTGCGTTTAGCCAGAGGGGTGGGAGGTGGGGGTGGCTCAGCAGCACTCAGCGCCACTGCCCCCAGTAGCCCTCTGTCCGCCAGCATGGGCGGTGTGTGCGAGCGCGCGCGCGTGCGTACGAGTGAAGTGTGGAGTGTGCGGCGACCTCTGTGATTTGTTAGGGGTTTTGAGTGTGCAGGTTATGCAGAGTAAGGATCATTTCGAGGAGGTTAATAAACTGGCTGTTGTGTTAATTACCTCGAAATTACCCATCAGTTGTAGTGATGAAATCCTTAAACCTATTACCATCACCGATTCCTAGTAAACATTCCTTGTATTTAGTAACATTTGTCATCGATATAATTTGTATATTTATTAAATAAATTTCAAATTTTAAAAATATGTATGATGGCGTTGAAAAATTATACTGTATTAAATTTATATTATTAAACTGATATTCAACAATGAATATAAGTTAATTCCAGCTAGTTTCAATTAATTAGCTCTGTTACATACATATCTACTCGCGTAACGCACGTTCACTTGATTACTTTAATAATTTATATGACTTTTCTCAGGTATGTTACTTGAGTTATTTTTTATTGTTAAAATGTTTATTTAGAATCATACAAGTAAATCACCCAAGTATTTAGTGAACAAAGAAGTAAATACGTCCCTAATAACTTTCCAAGGTCAAGTCGCTAATAGTTTGGTTTGGTATCTCCACGTTAAGGTTATTTTAACAACACAAGCACATACACATATACATACACAATGGTTTATCTCATTTTAATTTAACTTTTTCTCGTTTATGTCACCTTAATACGAAAATATCAACCTATCAGTTATGCCAGTAGATTTGGAAAATATAAAAGAAAAATTATAATATTAGGAATAAAAAGTTTACATTGAGAAGAAATTTATTATTATTACACATAATTGTTCTGTTTTCAATTGAATCGTGTGAATCGAGTTAATCCTAGAGGGGATTTTCTCCTTCCTTAGAAAATATTAATTATTTTAATAGGATGTAAACCTTTATTAACATCTAGCTTTCATAAGAAAGACGAAGTATTTGAAAGTCTTTATGAACTAAAATGAGTTTTAGCCAAACGCGTTTTCAAAGAAATTCTTATCATTTCTTTCTACCGGATCTTGCTTATTAACCTTTCAATTATTCAAAGCTCTTAAGCAATATATTTACTTTCGTGCAAAGTTGTTCTGCAATCTGTTTCCTTTGATCACCATATTCATTAATTTAACTTGAAACTGGGATTAAGAGGTATTACATGACA
The DNA here is from genome assembly GCA_035578135.1 of Flexamia atlantica. Taxonomy (NCBI): domain Eukaryota; kingdom Metazoa; phylum Arthropoda; class Insecta; order Hemiptera; family Cicadellidae; genus Flexamia; species Flexamia atlantica. Next base: position 16,741,340 of record JAQJVK010000002.1, read on the forward strand.
TTCAGAGCGTTTTTCTTTTGATTATATTGGGTATCTCCTTTGCAAATGTACTCCCCTTTCAGTATTTCTCTTATTATTATTTCATTATTGTATAATTTTTTAACGTAGCAGTTTTTTTTTGTGATTAGTTATTATATGTATGCATTACCAGAGAATTTTCTCTTTGATGAATAGTGTGAAAGAGTAGTTGAAGATTAAGCCGCCTTAAAAAAAACTATAAAACTATTTACTTTAAAACTAAATATGTTTTAAATCTGTGAGGTATAAGACTCGACTTAATTGCAGGTATTTTTACTTATAAAACCAACTAATTTTGGGGCAAACCTGTTTTATTACAACCATTTTTTTAATGCTGAAGGAGACTCCATTGCCATTGTATAAAGTATACAGACCTTTTAGTTAGTGTAAACTGCTGACAACTATTATTACGCTTTTAGAAGGACCTTCTATATTTAAATTCAATGATACATCAACAATATTTTGAATGATCATATTAATATCAAAAGGTCAAATTTTCAAATCTTTCGAGTTGGTCTATCCGTACAACTTATCCTGTCAAATATATATCACTCAATCAAATTCAACAATGGTCAATGTGAGTGACCAAACACGATTAAATCAATACGTTAACCATTTAAATAACTTCTAGGTAAATAGCCTCTGGATCGTTATTTATCATGATTAGTATTAGGGCTCACCTTACGATCCTATTATTTTAGTCTTGGAAATCTAGGTTTCTACTCCGAAGAGCTATCTTCAGTCCTAGACTAAGCTACCTATTTCCTATTTTACATGGTCATTTCTCGATTGAGATGTTGTCATTACTCTCAGGTCAATAGGTCGCGACCATGGCCATGTACAGTCTTTTTATCTTGTGTCAGTGTTAGTATTTATTGTGTTTGTGTAAAATAAATGTAATTTTTATCAACCTGAGAGTAATGACAGCATCTCAATCGAGAGATGACCATGTAAAGTAGAAAATATGTAGCTTAGCCTAGGACTGAAGATAGCTCTTCGGAGCAGAAACCTAGGTCTCCAAGACTAAAAAAATAGGATCGTAAGGTAAACCTTAATACTAATCATTAAATGACTTCTCCAACGAAACTAGCCTCTTAAAAAACATTAAAAAATCATATCCTAAAACAGAAACTACCCACACAGATAACCGGAGTCAGCTGACAAGCGATAAGTCAACCGGGGTCGATAAGCATTGTGATCGGCGAGACTAATTGTGCGAAGGACACGATCCATCGATTCGCTTCCACGAGGCGAACAGAGAGAATGAATGTCCATTGTACTGAGGCGCGGCGTCGGCGTCGGCGTCGCGACGTGGCCCTAGACCCGGCGTCCCGCGCCAACTCTCACCTCCCGGCAGTTGGCAACAGTGATGTGCTTGCTTGATAAGAGATTAATCGATTATATGAACAATTACAACTACCGTCTTATTCTAAGAACTTTTAAGTCAAGTGTAAAACCACTACGTTTACGACTGATTCAGTTAGCCTACTAGATATTCAGTTGACTATTTTTCGACTATTTTTCGACTTTTTTTCAACTGATAAAGTCGGATTAATGCAAGCTTTTAAAAAAATCATCGAATGTTTTTCGGACTAAATCAATAAAATCGATTGTTAACGAAGTATCGAATTCTTTCGTAAAGATTACATCACTGTTGGTTTGGCTACAATTATGTATAAGTAGTTTCCAATAATACTGAGAGAATAATTGTTGGAAATAAAGTTATATTAAAGCATTTAAGGCATAGTGTTCTGGTTTTAGGGATCTTTTCCGTTATACGTATACCACTATTCCAAATTTACCCGTCAAGCTTGGTTTTTGACCGAGCACCATAAACTAGGTCAAATAATTGTTATTAATCGTTTTTAAGTGGAGATTCCTTGTAAGAATATTTTACCTGCGGTTTCGTTGTCTTATCTACTCATTTCTTTGTCTAGACGCGATAAGCCAGCGTCTGGCCATCTAGCGGTCCCACTTGAAGTTGGTTAGGTTAGGTAAGGTTACTTTAGGTTACCTAACCTAACCTATCATAACCTAACTTACCAAAATCAAGCTTGAAAAACAAACCTGAAACAGTGGTATACGTATAACGGAAAAGGTCCGGTTTTAGGGCACAAAATAAGCTCAACAAGTATTTGTTGATCGATGCCTCCAATGTGATTATCAAATAACGAATTAACAGTAAATTATTTGGACTGATAAGTAATAATTTTGTGGTTAAAATATTTTAGTACAAATAGCGTCCCGACGACAATTCTTGTCTCCCGATACCGGACTAAGACTTGGCAAGTGGTTTCATCGGGCCCAGTCTAAGTGGCTCGTTTCTTTCCGTGGCAGGGTCGGTCTTTTATTCCCTTTTATTTGTTTTCGTTATTTACTGCAGCATTAAAGTCGGGAAAAGACATTCACTAACGCATTTGGCTTGCTGAGTGTAAATTAAGTAATCCGTTACTAGTACTCGTTACACAGGGTAATTTGTTAAAGAAGTTATAAATAGTGCAAGTTTTGGAACATGTGAATGGACAACTAAAAAATATAGTCCCCTTATTTTTACTCACTTCAAACTTACTCTGTTTGCATTTTTTCTTTTCTTCTTTCAGACATATCTTAGTTATTAAAGATATTCTTACGGCAAGCCACGGGGATTTTTTGACGTGTGTGATTTCTTAAGTACAAGTTGATGAGAAACGAAATGTTTTCACAGAACATTTTGTCCTCTGGCATTTCCAGTTTCCAGTGGTAGTCAAGTGAAACACCTTTTCTCCTGTGGCAGCTTTGGAAACTATCTCCCTTATGACGCACAGCTATTTGTGCTCGGGGCAGGCTGGGCCTACATTGGCCATGATGGTATAATATGAGGTTCAATATCTGCGACCACATTCCAAGAAGGGCTGGTGAAAAGTCCAACTTGAAGGCTTACAGTTTGTAAACCACATTCTTAATCGTATTTTTTTTTGTGAACTCTTTAGGTGATGAGCCCCAAAAAACAGCCACCTATTTGCATGTTTTTTTACCTTTTCGTGTTTAACTTAACTTCCAACTCATTCATAAAACTGTATTCCAGATATTTTATAGTTTTAAGTAGAGGTTTTCACTAGTATATGCATCTCCTTTAAGACCTCCTTACAATAAATCTGTATTTTAGTTAGTTAAAGTATGTTTTTTCCATTAAAACTATATTACAATTGTTCAAAAGTAATTGCTTTTTCACCGAGGGGTATATCATTTGAATACCTTTTGTATACTGAGTTGAAATCTCTCACGTCGAATTCGAATAAAGTTTACATGTCGCTTTGCTTCTTTGTGCAAAGTTTGAATGTTAAGCTTACAACGCTCTCATCTTGAAGCTTCCAGCTCTTGAAACTCCTTTTGCATCAAAGTTAGCACTGTAATATTTTATATTTTCATTTTATTCCATTACCCATTTGATTCCAATATATTTCAATTATTCAAAATATCACTACCTCTCTTGTTGAATTTCCTAACATTATATCGGTTGATTATAATAATAACAAAAATTACGTATTCATAAAATATAATAGAGAATGTTGATTTGCAAATTGGAAGACTCTAAACAACTATTAGGCCCGCAATACACTATCAAATATATAAAAAAAATTGTAAAATATTTCATTTGACCAATCAAAATTCAAATAGATTTTTTTGTTAATCAGCTGGTTTGATTTTTGATTGGTCAAAGGAATCTTTTATAAGATATTTGATAGTGTAATGTAGGGCATAAACAACAGTAACGATTACCTTAAAACAAGATTTATAATGTGAGTCATAATATTAATATTGGCTGTGTAATCATTGAAATTCCCATCAAGCCAGGTAAGAGACGCGTATAATGTGTTTAATATTTCTGTTTTACAACGTCTAAAGGAGGATTTTCGTTTGACGTTGCTAAAACGTTGCCATTTATATCCGCTCTAAACACTAGAGTCGTGTAATTGAGTGCGTGTGGAAAAGGCAGCTCGATGAGGAAAGGACAGCTTCCATATATTTATTATATTTAAATACTGTTTAATTATTTATCTGTACTAACAGATTTTGTTGTCATGTCTAAAAAATCGAATGTCACGATATTACATTTTTTTAGAATAGTTGTAAAAAACAAACAACAGTTCAAATTTTGAATTATACGGTATTACTGATAAACAAATATACTTACTAAATCTATTCATAAAACATGCACTAAACGTAATTACTGTGAAGCAAATACAGAGAATAATTATCCGAGACTTTATTTAGAAGAATAACATAATTTAACGCAAATCAAACATAATGTGTGATTTAATGATTGTCTAAATTAGAGTAGAAATGCATTCAATTACGCCACTATTCACTTGGAAAGGTTATTCAGCACTTTATGCTGGCAAATTACATAAACATACCTCACAATATGTTGTTTAAACTCACTGTCATAAAACTTTCTTAACATTTAATCTCCTTAACAAAAATATATTCAGAGAAATAGCTTAGTGGTCGAAATTCCTTTGTTTTAATTATGAACTTTTATCTAAATTTAAATAAATGTTGTTTAGTTGAAAATAGATGCTATAAATACCTGTAAAATTCCATACATTAAGAAAAATAAATAAAACAATGAAGTTAAAATGTAGATAATGACTTATGCATTGATTATTCTCACTAAAAAATAAAAAAAATATATACATTTGAACTCTCGAAAGTGTACTGCTGGTAAGTAGGCATTTAGTATTGGTATTATTGTTGGGTATTTTATTAAAGCAAATATTTCTCGTTTTCAAATCACATTTCTAGCCTTGTACAAGACATTAATTAAATTCAGTTAAAGAGTCGCTTTTTACTTCTAAGAACTTTTGAGGGATAGTCCTAGGTAAATGCCCCAATTTGGAAAACGTTGACAAATCAACATTCAGTCCTCCTTGATCCGATGGATAGTAAATTATAACTCAGTGTTTTTCAATAAATCCTATTTAATCAGTGTCCATAAACTGATTCTAAGCTATATAAACAGGTCACTCAAGAGTAAATTTACCAGAAGGCTACAACATGTTTTACAGTTCAGCCAGCGTTTTTACTTCCCGAAAGACATTAATTCAGATTCATCTGGCCTTTATTTTTAAGATATTGACTAAAAATAAGCAAAGTAAACTACAACCGTGAATGTGATAATAAATTATTAAAATGTTGTTATCGTCAGGTAAAAATTTTAACAAAGCAATTTCTAGTCTTGTTGAAATCATTGTAATTCATTATTACAAACTATATTATCGTTCATGATTCTCTCCAAAAAGAAGTAACCATTGAAGTAAATAAGTAGCGGTCCACAACAGGTGCATACCTGCTACGGTAAGCCGCGTGGGGATTAAATCTTACCAACAACAGGCATACAAGTAAATAAACATAATAACACAACAGCATGTTACAATATTATACAGAGCACTGTTAAAATAAAAAGAATTAAACTACCATTACATTTAAAACAAAAAACTCAGTAAATAATTGTTGTATGGATATAGTTGTTTACTAATTATTATAATGTATATATTATAAATTATTCCTGAATATAGATTGACATGATAAATGAAAATGCAGTGACCACGATAAAGATTCTGGGAAACGTAAAATTGTTCGAATAGGGTCATAAAAGAACATTACGATTCTCACTGGCTGCCTGCCAATTTTCTATTGTTTTACTTTTAGCTATGATCAATAATGCACATTTGCCTGTGTGATGTTTATTACGAATATTTGAATATGTTTCAGAATTTCAATTACACTTCACATTTTAATAATGATAAAAGTTGCAAAAACAACGACATTGTAATATTTATTACCATGTAAAAACAAATTTGAGTGTTTTATGTAAATTAAACTATAAAATTACATACCCATACCCATGTTTGAGCTTGGAATTTTAAAGGTCAGGAAGGATTTTCCTTACATTTTACATCAATATGAAGTTATCGTGTAATATTTTCACTAACATTAATTCCACTTCAGAATAATTTGTTTCTAATGACAAATATAAACGACAAATAAATAAGGCAAAATAATTTTTACCACATTTTGCTTTCTTTTAACAATCCCATTACTTTGAAAGTCTACACGAACACTGCTTTTGTAAGCAGTGTTCGTGTTCGGTGCTGTGGATGAAGTGCTTCGCTTTTACCGTACATAAATTCGGTATTGTCCAATGTAGCAGTCAAAGACGATATATGGTAGGTTACACTCCGCAGATTTGGCGCCATGTTCCGCAGTGCTGCTGGGGTGGGCCAGACTGGGGAGTCTGCCAATCCCCAGCTCAGTAGTTCAAGAAAATTATTTTTGTTTTATTCTGTTCGGTTAAAAATTTAATTGTTGCCACTATTTTATCAGTGCAGGATACGCATATAATTTAAGACATTTATTTTATGGTTACGATTATGCATTGGTGTTTCGAAGAATTATTTTTGCCATGTGATGCAATTAAAAATGTGAAACTTAAGTTGTGAAAAAGAAAATAGGGTAAGACAAAACAACATGACAAAATAAAGTAAAACAATAAAGCATGTTTTAGCTCGTTACATATTATCACTTCTCAATTACCTACAATACTTACTGTATCTCACTAAAGAAACCCCTTAAAATGTATTTATTAGCAAAGTTATAATGGTGCATGAATATTTTAATGGCATATATACGTTAGCAACGATATTGCTTTACCTCTTGTCTCTATTTCATTAGCATACTGTAACACTCCTTACAGTTTACTATCATATGTATAATCTAGAATGCATTTACTCTATCTTAAAATTTTCATATAATAGTAAGTACCAAATTTTACTATCAAAAATACTACAACCTAAAATATATACTGGCAAAATTATTCCTTATGTTTTCCTATCAACAATCAATTTTGGCTCCAGGATGGTGAACCAGACACGTCTGGGTCACGGATATAAAGATTTATGAATACTTTACAAGCCAACTGCTCGTTTTATGTCTCCAAGCTCCACAAACATTGCTTCCGGTAATGCTTCCTAAGTATTATTGCATGCACTTGTTTTCACTAGCCTCTTTCGTGCGTTGTCTCGCAGAACAATATCAATATTAGTAGGGACTCAGAGTTAGGACAAAGGATGAGATTGGGCAAATGAGTCATAGCTTTCCAAGTTGATGATGAAATGTGAAATTTTATTTATTTTTTAGAACTTGCTACTCTTACAAACAGTTACAAGTGGGCGAACTAAATAATGAATAAAATAGTTACGAGGACATTTAAAATAATACATCAGGTGATTTTAAAAAGGGTTGCTATGTTCTGAAAACATGTATTCTTAAGTTTTATAAAAAATCAATTGTCATGAATTTTTAGAATTTGATTTAACATTACTTCAACATTTTTAATGTAAAATATAAGGCTGAAACTATTCATGGACCAATATTTTATAAGTAATAATTATATCATTAACTTGTTCTGGTTGTATTTTTCACACATTTAAAGACATAGTCGTTTAATTTGAGCATCAGTATTGAGGCTGAAGTGGAATGTAGGCCATGCACAGATTATAGTAAACATTTGATCACGCTGAACACACAGTCAAGCATCGATTGAACCACGAGCCGCACTATCTGCGCCATTTACCGGCTTTTGAATGAGTTCAATCTGGACATTCTCCCAGCGTTCGTTTTCGCAGTTTGATTCCACGGATAGACAAATGTTGACTTGTCAACAAATGTCAACAGGGTGGCTGGAAAAGAGTCGCCGTCAAAGTCCAAAAATGATTCATTCCAAAAAATAATGGTTTTATTCTGCAGATTATTTTTGCAATTAATTCTTAATCTTATAATTCCAAGGTTACGTACGTAACCATGTTTTTTTTAGTTTATTCCCGTAAATAAACAAAAATAGAAGGAGAAAGTTTTTCCAGAAACTAACGCAAATGTAAAAAAAAATAATTCTAACATACATGCGAAGTGTTAGTGAGTTCTTGAGTAACTCCCATTATTATTGTTATGCTATAAAAAAACTTTCAATGAAAGAACCTAAACTCACACAAAGCATATTTGAATGCACAGTCACTTTTGACAGATTTCACCTTCCCACACTCCGAATGAAAAACAAAAGATATAATATATTGATTGAGATGCAAAAACATAATGGGAATTATACTTCTTTTACAAAGTTAAACAGAACTCTAATGATGATGTTTGATATGGAGCCTAGTCAAAAGCTGGCTGCTTCAAGAGCCGTTATGAATCATTAACCGCCCCACCTTCCTTCAAGGCTGCGCTAATAATATGGGAAACGACCCACTTTTACCCGTAGTTGTAAACACGGTTGTACTAGCGGACGCTTAGGTTAAATATAGACACCATCTTTTAACTTCTTCAAGCTTAGTTATTTGCTTAAAAGGAATTCTTAAGTTAATACTATGGCTTGGATTTACAAAATTGCATTTTTAAATGCGCATAATGTTTGTTTTTTTTTTATTTGAGTAGCAAACAATCATGATAAGTTTATATAGTGAATTAGCCAAGTAAATAAACAGAACGGTTATAGTACATTCCATGGTTTACAGGGTTTTTGGATACAAATTAAGACTAGTTTACTAACTATACTATTGCATCAGTGTCGGTTCACTAATGCCTGTGAGAATTACAGTGAAAAGTAGTAAAAACTGCAAAGTTGTGCAAAAGTAAACTTCTACTGAATTTAAATTATTCTTTTTGAAAGCTATAGTATTTTTCTTTTTGTTCCAGATCAATGTAAAAAAAGGTTTTTATTTTTTTAAACAAATTAGAGTTTAAATATTTAAAGGGCATAATTTTTAAATTGTAAATGATCTGATTAATCCGAATTCTTCGTTCCTGCATTGATCTAATCCTCATGTGTTAAAAGGATTCCTAGTTTAGTTCATGTATTTCAATGGTGCTAGTTTATTATAATCAAATGATTCATATAATTTTAATAATCAAAATATATTTTATGTTGTTGATGCAAAAATGATGTACCTATTTTATATCTCATATCAGTAAACTTCTTTCCTATATTTTCTCGAACAAACTACAGTTTCGTTTGCTATTGTCAAGCGCGAAGAAATTTGTATATTCTTCGTGTTGATTCTCAAACAAACGTTTCATAAACGATTTTTTATGCAAAAGCTTTGGCCAAAAATAGAGCATCCATTGGTATTTACACTATTTAATCTCGATATTGTTCATACTTTCAGCGTTACCGTGCAGGGTGGAATATCAGGGATCGCGGTAGACACTCAAAGCAGTCGCCCCCCTCCGGCCAGGCGGGATAGTCATACTTGATCGATCCTGGCGCTCTTTCTCGCTAAATTAAAACCCAACGGCTTTGCAGAAGGGATTGTTTTAGTGTGAGATACTATTTTTTTATTTCATCAATTTCTATGTTCTAACGTACATTGAACACAATTTATGAACGTGATTTATTCCTTGTTATTAATGTGAATCGAGTACCTTACATATATATAATCTCAAGGTTTTTTCAATCTTGTGAAAATGGATGAGTCATTGCGTAGTGGTCAATCGTGGTGGATCGTGGCAGCAGTCCCGTAGAGGATCTAATAAAATGAGACGGCCAATATTTGCAAACGCTTATTTTAGTAGATAAATAAAAAGTAGATAACCACTCAATCAGGAAAAGTTAAGGAAACCTAGCCCAACTATCAAACGCTTCCATTTAGAGGAGAACATGCGAATTATCTATCATATGACGCTGCCTCCATTAAGTCGATTATGTTTTATTTGTTTCATTAATAAACAATATTAAACAGGTTTTAAACTTAATAAAGAGTATGTTTTTTGTTCAAGGAATTAAATATCAGACAACTTATATCCTTCTAGCCAAGGAAGGTAATAGGGAATAGGGAATTTGGCAAAATTGGCTTCATTACCCACTGTCAATGAACGACCTTTAAGAAAATATGTAATTAAGGATAGAATGACTGACGCTGTACAAATTGTGTATATAACCATATACATATTGATGACAGAAGCTCAATAGTGTTGAATTAATCAGTTGACAAGTAATGCTGGCGAAAATATGTTTCTAGAAGTGTAGACCTAATACTCATTCTGAGAAATTCAATTTCCATGAATGCGCTTCGTGGGGCTGAAGAGCTTTGCACCGGATTCTAAACTCGTTTCTTTAGTTTCTCCCAGTTCAAGTTTACCGCTTAAAGTTCCCTCTCATTGTTAACTAGTCACATTGTTGTATAAATTGGACTGACACAACTTCAAAGAGCAGTTCACAGTCGTGCATCTTGAAGTTAAAGTAAGAGGGTCTCATACTTTCGGTACTCCTGTACCATGTTAATTATTCGAGTACCGATAAATCGGGACAAATACGTAAAATGCAATAAAACTCCTTTATTTTCAAAGATCGTTTCAGCACAACAATTTATAAAAACACACACACACACACACACACACACACACACACAATTTATAACATAACTCAACAACCTTCATATGAAACTGAGTTTCACAACAACATTCGTCATTAGCAATTATGTTATAATGACAAACCCTAAAAGACTGTTATTAGATTATAAATAGTAATAAACTAAACTCATCACCAGACACTTAGTTTTATACCTGTTGATTTTATCATCGAGTTCATTATTACCTTTTTGAAGTGGTTCTTGACTAACCGCGTCTTGATTTTAGTTAAAGCTACGTTTTCTGGCATCAGAAACATTAAAAATCAAAATAAGTGGAAGTATTACTTTTAAAGTTTGATTTCCACTATCGATTCACCTTTTAACACAGGTTCTCCCTAGAAATAGTGGCTACAACGCAACGCCACAAAATAGCAAAATGTCACCATCGTGTTAACCTCTAACGTTGTCTGGGTTAAATATTAGCCATAAATCAATTAGTTTAAAAAAACTTTATTCATATTTATATGAGCTAAGAATTACTACCATTCAGTTTGATGCAGAGACAGCCCGCTATTCAGCGGCGTGCGGGACTGCTGGGAAGCAATGTGTTTATATGCAAACTGAGCTGCATCCACCGTTTATCGGCACGGAGTCAAACGTTGTATTGAACGCGCTATTTCCCTTCTTGGAAATCTTTGTGTCAAAGAAATCTCTTGAGTTGAGTTTCTAAAAAAAATAGCAAAATGACCACATGATGGCGCGATTTGTAAGGAATTATTACAATTTGTTATAATTCCCTGAAAAATAACGTTTTTTGTGAGCTCGGCAACGCCTTAATTTTAGACCAATTTTTATAATTGAGGTGTCAAATTACTGGAAATTTTGTCAATATTTCCTGAATGCTGTTCATTTCCCTTTAGGTGAAAAAATCGTTGCCCAATTAGACATCTAAGTTACCCACAAATTTACATGTATTTCTTATGAAAGGGATATTTTTAAAAAAATTAATAAAATTAGTGCTTATCTTGCAAACGGTTGGACCAAAGTAGACATATAATGTATTTTTCTTACAGGAAATTTAATTTTCTTTAATTTTCAAATTTAATAGGGAATACTAAAAGTTGATAATTTTCAAGATAATTAGGAAAAACCAAACAATTGTACCTTTAGGCCCTTCCAGCCCAGCCGGCTCAAGGGCTAAGGGCGGGGACTTTAGATATGTTTTACTCCTAACTTGTCCAAACAAAGTTACAAAGTCAAAAATTGTGATCCATGCAATTCCCTCTATAACCTTTCGTTGCCTGGACTACAAAGAATGTTTCTTAAGACGTTTTCAGTTTAATGGTGCTCAATAACATCTAAGATCGATTAATGATCCCATGTTGTATTCTTTACACGCAAATAAAACCTTCAACACGGTTTCGCAGTTTTCTCTTTTTTTCTCGCAGTATGATCTTCTCTTTTTATGCAGACTTATTATTTTCGATGAGTTGAAAATTCAGCAAAACTTTCTTAGTGTCATCATTCCAGACACGTACAATAACAACAAGACAGGTTTATATTCAGTTATGAAAAATTATAATGATATTTGAATTAAGAATATTATAATTGAGAAATGTTTTATCGTGAGCGCGTGATAAGCATTTTTCAACTCGACTTTGATAAAAACTAGAAAACTGTTACATTAATTTACAGCATTACTTGGTCTATAGAGTCCAACAGAAGGGTTTTATGTACCATAGTGTGCATGTAACGTTTTATAAAGCATCGTAATACTTATATGTAGAACTTATTTGTGAGATTCCCGTGATATTTGACAGTCTACAGTTATTTTAGCTAGTATTTTATTTTATGTGAACGCTGGGATATTTGAAGAGAAAGTAAATTGATATAACCCCGTTATCAAAATATTAAGTTAATAAACCCCTTAGTAATCAATTAATCGCGGTATAATAATAATATTTCGATTACTTACAGCGTTATGACAATAAAGGCTAAATCAAAATGTTATTCTTACAAGCCATCTTGGAACCATATCATTCAACAAGAAAAACCACGGGAATTCTCTAGTATTTATTCCTCACAATTAACTTCATTAAGTATTTTACAAAATATTAAATTTCTATCTACAAATTGTAGGAATTCTTTAAGGGAAGTAAGTAAACTAAGAAACAAAATCTGTAACAAAGTTAAGTCTGACGTATGAAAAACTTGTTTTGATTCAAGTCAAACCCGTAGATGGATAGTCGGGACCGCACCCTTGACTAATGACCCAGCAGGAACCAGCCTCAGCGTCCTGCTCGTTATAACACACACATCTTGTCAGGCAATGCTTCATAATAGGACTGCATGAAAAAGAATTATTATTCTCGTCATACTGCGTCTAAAATCACTTTTTAAGCATATTTGTTAGCTGGTAAAATTTTTCTTCTTTCTAAATTTTTCTTCTTTTTTCTTGGGAAATTAATTTAAATGTATTTCTTCCTCTACGTATGTAGCTTAATAATAGTTAAAAGCCTAACAGATAAATCTTTATCTACTCACTGTGTAATCCTGTTGATTATCAAGTAATTTGAGATATGTTTAGGATCCTTCATTAAATTCGTGTATAAGGTGACATAGTTACACGTTGACTATTTGATCGGTGCAACCAAATTAGTTGTGGCTGGTTATTACAAGTTTGTAATTAGTACATGTTAAAAAACGTGACCGCAATCAATATCACACCAGTGATCGTGGTAAATCATAATGAGACACCCTCGAAAATAAAAGTTGTTTAAGATATACGCTGCCATGATTCCGATTTCATGGGTTTATCGGTTTAATTGATTAATTTCTAGCCAATATTTATAATAGACTGTTAAAAAATAAAAAATGTATTTAACTTAAAAAAAAATTTAGACTGAAATAAAAATTTGTTGTTCGGATAAAATTTATATATACATTCTTTAGGTCAATCAACATTTTCATTGTGGATTATTTTAATGTGAGTTGATAAAACTAGGACATTCAAAGTTTATTTAATTAATTAATTTACTTGTTTACTATTTATTTAATTGTATACGTACTTTGAAACTACCCCTTTTCTAAAGTGTGTTAGCTTTTGAATATATAATGTATTCAAGGATTATAAAAAAAAGAAGCTACACATTTCCTCGTTTGGAAGACTGATAGTCACGTTAAAAGCTTCTTCAACCAAAGCCATTAACTTTGTCATCAGCCCTCTCCGATTTATTCGGCTATAATTCATAGTTTTAAAGTCTACGCTTATTTTCTAGAGCAATTCTGGACAAAAATAATCGGAATGATCTATTTATACAGAAGTACTACTTATATGTATTATTTTTTTATTCTGTGTCTATCAATATTGTGTATTTATAAAAAAATAATCAGATATCAAGAGCCAAAATTAAATCAACACGAAACACACCCAAAATGGGAATACTTTTTTAGTAGGGGGAATTATTAGGTTTTCTGCATTCCTTGTACGGTCAATAGAATTTAATAGTTGACACCATTACTTCTCAGGATAAAATTTACTCTTTTTCTTTTCTTGTACTTGCCTTTATACGACGCCTATGGAAGCTCCTACTTAAACAATATAGTCCACCGTTACTTTTCAAGCTACTTGTTTTTCTAAATAAACAGTGTATTTACTAAAAAAAATTATTTACAAAAATAAACCGAAGTATGAGGTATTTAAAGACGTAAATATTGTTAATAATGTTAACGTACTCTTTGACTTTGATAAATAAATAGCTAAAATAGCACTATTCGTCAAAAAACGCTTAAAATCCCTTGATTTTTTTTAAACCCCAAAGAACTCCTAAAAGTAGTTGCTGTAAGAAGCATTGGGAACCACTCATTCAATTAATTATTAATTGAATGATTAATAATTAATCATTATTAAAACACGGGTGTCATTATTATTAGCATCTGTCATTGGGTTGCTCTTTTTTTTTAATTATTCCCAATTTTGTGGTCTTAGTTATAATTTGTAAAGCAGCCCAGCGGACGCACAGGCAGTACCTGCCTATGTCTGCTGATTTCCTTATCTTCATTTTCACTAAAGGCTACAACAATTATGTATATTTTAGTTTAGTTTATTATTTATAAACGACTTATGTTTACAAGCATTTTGTTATTTTTCATGTCAGTAGCTTAAGTTTGTATGGAAATAAACTTTTCTTTCATTTATTCATTCAATTAAAAACCCTGACGACAGCGGACCCCTAACCAACAGCACCCTGATGCATGAACCCCTGGTGTTCATAGATTTACCATTAACACTGTCGATTAAAAGTCTATAACTTTAAATATTCATATGTGTTTTAATAAATCAAAAAACTTTAGTTTGATGCTATAAAAAATGTATAACTTAAAACTTTTCTCATCGTAAGAAAGAAGTCTACAATAGAAATGAAACGTTGCAACTGCATCGATCGATGTAATAAGCTTATTTCGACACTCCCCTTACCACCACGCGATCGTCGAGTTATAATTTACCAAACATAGCGATTGATACCATCTAACCTGTCGACTCAAGGCAGTGTTGTATTCTTTGTTCTTTATTATGAGGTTTGCGGCCTCATTTATTTTATTAATTTATTCATTCCAAAGGCATAACCATATTACAATCATACATACATATTTTTAGTAGTTTATATATATATATACACTCACTGAAAATTCGGATTAAATACCAGAGACGTAACGCTAGTATGACTAGTTATATTTTAAGAATAGTTCTCATGAAAAAGCCAAACATCAAGAACCAAATAAAGATAACTGTAGACTTTAATTACAAATTAGGGAACAAGCATTAACATTTGCTTTTGGTGATATGATAATGCAATAATAAAAAAATTAATAATTTGAAAACTTTTATTTTTACACTTTGCTTGTCCGCGTGATCTTGAACAAATCGCATAAATAAAGGGTCCACAATTTAACATATGAAGTCTTACAAAAATAAAGTACGGTGAAAGATAAGACTTTATCAATACTGTTGCTTTCATTCAAGGTTTAAACACTTCAGCGCTTTAATTTGACTATTGACTTTAATTCGGACGTTTGTCATCACAGATTAATGGCTCCATGGTGTTCTTAGACAATTTATACTGCATTTACATTGGTTTTTATGAGACTGTACAGCCTTGTACTACTCTTGCCTTGATTTAACACAATAAACGGCAGATAAAAGAGCTATAGGCTCGTCATTTTCATTACTGTAGAAGCATTATTTTCGTGACGAAACCTTTGCACTTAAGTGACAAGCTAGTTGCTAAATTGCAAAAATTGTTAATTGGTCTAAGCTCTGCATTCTTGGCTCAAACGGTCTAAATTGTAATAACAATAAGAAATCCATGTAAACCATCCTAAGTATCAGACAATTCCACCCACCAGCTCGAGACTTGCTGTTATTTGATAAATGATGCTTTTAACAAGCACTTGCAAGGAAACACACTTTTTACACACATGTTTGCAACTTTTTGGTCATTTCATAAAACATTACACGTATTTGAGCTGTGATAGTGTCTTAAAATACCCGTCAGAATACACTGTTAGCAATATTTTGATGATTTAGAGGTTATTAAAGCTTATCCTTTTTAGAAGACTTTTTTATCGTGTCCAACGTTTCATTGACAAGTGAGATAGCTGGGAGAGACGGTGTCAGGGGAGGGGTGTGATATGGAATGAGTTAAAAGAGGGAAGGGGAGGGGATATTGCGCTCCTGGCAACAAAACCTAATGAAGCCGGGTGAAAACTTGATCAAAAAGTCCAATTAGGGGGAGGGGTCACAGTGACCCACATGTCCATTTAATTGTTTTAGATTAGAAACGTGTCTATGAATGGATAAAAATTAATGACTTTCGGCTAAAAGATTGCTCCGTTATGTTGTTTATTTTGTCAAGAACTGGTTAATGGGTCACTATTGATGAATAAAATAATAATATAGTTTAATTAATTGTTTTATTATTGACTTCTACTTTATACATGTACGGATTTTAATAGTAAAAATGAACAACGACACTCATTACTCTACACGTTTTCGAACTTTACGAAAGTTTTTTATAATTGAAAAATTATCTCCTTCTCTGTAGTTATATCCTCTCGATTTCATATTAAACAAAATAGTTTTAGCTAGAAAAATGTTATTTGTAATTTATCGTTATTGTCGTTTTATCGTTAAAGTAGACTTTGTCAAAAGCATGACATTTTGTGTCAGGAGCCGACGATCCATTGATTCATGACCTGCTGCTGCTCTTGACACCTAAGAGGTTTATTGACACTTTATGCCTGTAAAGAGAAAAATAAAGAGTGCAGATTTACTGAGCTTATCTGCACGTAAATAATCTCTTACAATAGAAAAAATAAGTTAAACTAAAAATTATATATGCAATTGGCTGTCAATACTTCATACATATGTACGTATAACAACTTTCCAATATGGTTAATCTTACTCTGAAAAATTCAAATATTCATACATGTAAAACAATCTATAAATATAGTGCTATATTAATTAATACACTCATATAATACACGTATCAATCGTTGTTAAGATAAATAATGCATTTATTGAGGAGCGATGCCAACTTTTGGAATAATCTTCAGAATCACTCTCCGTATATATATATATATATATATATATATATATAAGGCATGAATTGGTATTATTTGTAATAATGTAGATGTAAAATTTAGTGTTAAACAGTGTTAGCTATACGTATTTCAATTTATTTTTTGCTTAGTCTCCTTGAATTTGTTACATTCGCAATGTTTGCAAGAGTAATGATAGAGTGTGAATAGCGTAAACAAATCAATGTGAAGAATCTTTCATTAAACGTCCGCTAATAAACAGCTTATCTTACCTACACTATTTTTTACATCTCACCCATTCACTGTGAGAACGTTCCACTGATCTATTACAACAGACGTATTTCTCATTTTTATAGGTTATTAATATTATGTTTTGGACAAATATTCGATATCACATGAAAATAAATACAGTAAAAAATAAATAATGCTAAGGTATTTGTCAACTTAGCAAGTTTCAATATCCTCGTCCATTATTAACTGGTAGCTTTAACTCTAATAAATATCCGCCTCATTACTCTGAGGCACAATGACATAACGTGTTATTGTGCATTAACACGTTGAATGTTATGTAATGCACTGTTCAGTGCATTTTACATAACATTCAAAGGGTTATTGTAAAAAAAAATGTTTTTAGTAAAGAAATTTTTCATGCAAAGAAATTTGTTTGCAGCAAGCTTCACATTTGGTGTTCGTATTGACACAGAGTATAGTATTAATAAGATAAATCGAACATTTTTTATTTTCATGGAAAATGTTATTGCCTCAGTACTAAACAATTAAGCCAAACTAAAAATTATCGTAAATTTAACACAGTTCTAAAGATACGACCACACAACACTTATAAATAAATCAAATTTAACTGCTCGTTTTAAAAAGAAGACGCTGTAATTATTAACACAGAATACCTTTAGAAAGTGTGCGCTAATGACAAAAGGTTTTTCAATACGGTTGACCACAAAAAGCAGGTCTGTCATTGCACACATTAAACCCTAGTTTTACTTGATTACTTTAAACATGAAATCAATATAAAACTAGCATAAAAGTGATATTTTATGTCTTCTTTATTAATGATAATGTTTTCTAGTGCAACGTAGTATAATTACATTTTTTAAATGTTTGACAAGAATAAGTTAACATATGTTCTATTGAAATGATTTACTACTATACAGGGTGTTTTTTTTTTCGCAACACAAAACTTTTATTTGCCAGTGAAGGATTACTACCCCCCCCCCTCCACAAGATCCTCTTTTTACGCCACTATATTATATTCTTTGGTGATATATAAAAAGAAGGCCTAACAAATTTAATGCAATAAATTCAAAGAGGTACCTTGCAGCACGTGTTCGGGAGTTTGATGGAGAGAGCACAACCTTATACAAATGCCAATGACGGACTGTTTGAACACATAATCTAAATTAAAAGATTAAAAGTAATCAAACTTAAATAATAGGTTGTATAAAATGTAAAAAATAACAAAACAATACTCATTTCATATTCATATGTGTTTTATTCTATCTTAAAAATGGGTTCCGTTTTAAAAATAAACTCTCTATATAAGATCATAACTCTACCTATAATATGATGAAGCATTACCTGAAGTTATCAGAAGTAGTTATGAATAACAATTTAACTCAAGAAGGTATAAAATCAAAATATTCAGGGTAATTACAGAGTTATGAAACTTTTTTCAGTGAAAAACAGTAGACATCTTGAAACAAACTTTTGGCTCAGTGTACTTATTCTGCACACAAAAGTGATTTAAACAAAATAATAAAATTTGTATAGCTTACCCAAAATAAGCTTTTATTGTATTGCTAGGATTCTTTTATTGGATTGTTAAAAAATTCTTAAAAAAGCAGAAAAAGTGAAAAAACTTTTCATTTTAAGTGTAATAATTATTACTGACGTAACATGAAGAGTAAAGACATTACGTAAAAACAGCAAATTCTCCAGAATTTGAGCTATAAAATGAAATAAGTATTTTACCGTGACTCTCAATTAACCTAAAAAGGAAAAGGCATTTTAACACATGTCTTAAAACCTCACTACCTTCTTTTAACACCTTTGGGGGTAATATTTGCGTAGAAGTGTCATGTACTCTTAATTTAATCATAGTGTGCTATACTTAAAAAAATATTATAAAAAATTACAAAAACGCTCTATATTGGAAAACACTCTTTGTACTATCTTACTAAATCTCACTCAACCGATGGGATTGTTTATGTCACTTCTGATGTTTAGCGAAAGGCAAGACGGTCCGCAACAACAAAGCACCTTTGTCTCTACAGCCATTGTGTCTTGTCCTACATGTACAATGGGAATGAGTAATATCGGTTTGAAGAACAGACCAACGTGGCATGGCAGCCGTGACATTAAGTTCCCTGTTTTAAAATAATAATGTGTTTTTATTTTATTTTAGACAATTTTTAATGATTTATCATATTACTTTGTGACTGATTATTCAAACCGTAACATTATTTAAAATATATTCTACATTAATTATTAAATCTCGTGTGTTTAACGTTTGAACAACTTCTTTCCGATAAAACACCTGGACGTTTGTGGCACTTCAAAGACGTCCGTTTTCTGTCTTAGAAATAAATATCCGTATTATATTTTACTCCTATTCGGTTCACTACCTTGAATAACAAAAATTCTTCCCTTAAAACCATTGAGGCATGTATTTGTACCAAATAGAATAAAGGAATTCTGATATTTTAAACTCTTATACTGTATAAAACAACACCTCTGGATCCGTATGAATTAGTTTTGGAATGTTAAAATTAGATTAGAGATGGATCAACATTGCTCCTGAGGGTTGGGAGATGAAGTCAGATTCCCCAAGGAAATCACTGAGATATTTTTCGCAAGTGCGAAATTTTTACAGTTTTTATAGATTGTCAAACTATTGCATAAAAATAATTGACAATATGAAAATTAAATTTATTATATTATAATGATGTAACACAGTAAAACAGCAATTAATCTATTGATTTCCACATTGTTTTAGCTAAAAAAACTACCAATAATTTCCAAACTATATCTTACAGTAGATCAGATACCTCACGTCTACTTTGGAAAGAAAACTTCAATTTAACTAGAACATTAACAAAAAAGTAACTAAGTTTTTTTTAGTATACTCAAGTAAACATACTAAAATTTCATATTTATTTCATTAAACTCTAAAGTATAGTGTTTTAAAATAGGACCCTAAGTAAACCATGATTAAGTGCTGTTTTAGAATTATAGCATCGTGGTAGTTCGTAGATCGTGGTTAATGGATTATGTTTTAATGTTTTTTTTCATTCAACAAAAACTGGTGTCGGAAGTTGAGAAAGGTCAGCGGCGCTGATCATCAAATGTTTCTGGGTCGCTCGGACGGGGCCCAATCATATGTCATGTTGTCTGACGTGACAGTAATTTCTCTATTCGAAAGTTTCAAATAAATTCCGTCGTCATGGTACAATAATGCGGAGTCATGATGTTTTCAGTGAATCTTTCGTGCCATTATCGTTGTTGGTGAGCATTTGAAAAATGTGATGAAAGAAAAAATAGATATGATTTCTTATCAGTCCCCTTGTCAACTTGCTAGTTATATTCTTACTCTTCCAAAACAAGTTTTTAAATCTATTTCATAGATTTAACGATAAAGGCTGATTTAGATACAAAAAGTGTATACAGATTTTTAAATATGATATAAAAACGCCTAAAGTTGAAAGCCATCCTTACTTAGAGCAAACAAAATTTGCATAATCCAACAAATTAACAGTTCATGTTAAATAGATCGTACTCTTCCACGAACCAACCGAATTCATGTTCGGTTACCACCAATAAAAATTGAAAATTTTATTAAAATATGAAATAAATATTTTAATATCAATAAATATATTTATTAACAGTCCCATATGACATTAATAATTTTCTAATTAAGTTACATCCTGAGCATTAATTTTTTAGTACTGCTAATTATTGAGGATGTTAATAAATTGTATTACTTTTCATCACCTAGTGTACCTTAGTAAAACAGCTTTTTACTCGAAACAGATTGTGCAAACCCTCAAACCTTCGATCAGCTGACCTTTCCTGGCCAAAACATTGCCTTGCAATCCCAAACAAAGTGTTTACATTCTCCAGCTGACTTTAAGATTTGAGACAAATGTAAGAGCGGTTGGTGATTAACTTATCGGTAATTAGCACCGTGATGAAAAGGATTTCTCGTTTCAGAAGTCCCACTACGGAGCTCGATAGCGATTTCCACGCTTGTCATGGCTCGCGCGTAGAACGCAATCTCACCGAGATTGATCACTTTCTAAACTAGTTGTGAAATGAACTTAATAGTTCATTTCACAACTAGTATAGTGAAATACTAGTACTACCAAACTATATCCACAGTAGAATGGATATAACACATATATCCATTCTACTGGATGCAGAAAGAAATACAGATTTTCCTAAAAGCACCAACGAACACACAAAATCTATTGATCAAATGTTGTTCCACATTGATATTGATTTCCACATTGTTTTAGCTAAAAAAACTACCAATAATTTCCAAACTATATCTTACAGTAGATCAGATACGTCACCTCACGTCTACTTTGGAAAGAAAACTTCAATTTAACTAGAAAATTTAAACCTCACGAATAAAGGAATTCGAGGTTAATAACCTCCACCTTTCCATACTCCCACGCTAAGTTAAGTCCCACGCTGACTTGGTGGGAGCGTTGCCTGGGTGGACCCGTTCTTCCCATGGTGGTTTTAGGAATTACTAGGATAATTCCTAGTAATTAATTGCGATAGTTTTACTGAGTGTAATGAAATCGGTTACTTACAATAAAATTATTATTGAATATGTTACGCAATTCTTTTTTACAATTGTGCCTATTTTTGTATGCAGATTATATTAGATTCTTCTCTATGGCCTATCCACAATTTTAAAGGGATTTTCCTTTTTATATAGTTTCATTTAAATAGCTATACTTCATTTAAAAATAAAACATGTAATCATGTGCACAGTCAAATCATTGTATTTAGTTTAGTTGCGATTGAGTTACTGTTCATAAATGCTCTTTTTTGTAGTAACCATCAGTTGACTTGCCAAGTATATTTCATCATCGGGCTATTTTTTAGAGACTCTCTAATTGGTCCGCAATCGCAATCACAGTGAGTAGGTTCGGGTTTTATTCCCGGCCCTGTGATAGGTTTCTTCAATTTTTCTGGCACTTTCGGAAGCATACCTGGTTTTTCTGGCCTCGGTGTAGCTGGTAGGATTGAAGGTTTAGGGGGTTTGATTTGATCGGGCAATCTCGTTATCAATCTCATCTTTTCTATTCGGGATGGTTTCGATCTCCCTTCATTTTCACCGCTCGCAGGTTCTGGAGGACTCGCATGGCAACATCCAGTTATCTGTGAGCCGCCTTCAAAGAGCAACTCCTCCGATCTCTCGAAGCCATCGAGGCATCCGCAGTTACCTCCCGGACTGTTTTGAATCCCCTTGCCCACCAGATCGTGCCAATCACAGTAAGGCTTTCCTGACCTTCCCAAAGGTGGGATAGCATCCCGACACAGAGAAGCATCACTGGAACGAGGCATTCTTAGGGAGGACTCTTTAGACCGGCAGATATCTAATGGTTCGTCTAGACATCCACAATTTTGGGAGTTGTTCTTCCACACGACTGACTTTTGGAAGGGATCCTCGTCTTCCACCACAGTTCTTACACCCTTTGCGATCTGCTCCTCAGCTATGATAGGTTTGAGGAGCATATCGGGTCTCAAACCCGGTTCTTCCGTTGCCTCAGGGAGCGGGCTCGGTTTGAAAACGTATCGCCGCTCTGGCCCCACGCTCTGGAAGGATGTCGTAATGACGTTTCCGAAGCAGGAGAGTCTTATAAAGACTTGCATTTCCCCCTTTTTAACCCCAAATACGTTTATGAGGTCACACGTTTCTCGATGAATGCACGACACCGGAAGGATCACCCCTGATTTGCACGACTGAAGGACCGATAGGTTGAAATGCTCCGGGAGCCGGATCAAAGCATAGCCTATAGGCTCACAAGTCCCCTCTCGTGTAATTTCCCCATCTTCTTCCACAGGCTCCAGGCAATTTGACACTTGGACTTTTACAGGAGACTTATCTAGTCCCTCGAGTATTTCCAGCACAGATTTAGAAAACAGCAATGACTTTCCTGTAATGAGTTTTTACACCATTTATTTAATATAGACATATAAGTTAAATTGATTGATCTTGTAACTATCTAAATAACACGTCATTGTACACTTTTTGATTAAATAGGCTTGGTAGGTATACGTTTACCATTAATATCCAATTATTAATTAATATTTCCCATCAATTTAATTAGATCTAAGTTGGAAGGCCTATCACTTAATCGAAAGATATTTTTTAAATAACTTACCCCTATTTATTTAAGTCATGCAAATCTTAAACTGACAATTTTAATTCAAAATCGACCTATTATTTAAGATTTCTTTTTTCTATCTTACGTAAAAAAATACGTACGTGCGTGCGTGCGTACGTGTGTTTTGGCGGTTGTGTATTTTTGCTTCGGCTATTTGGCCTAAAAATAAAATAGATATATGTTTGACTGGACCAAGATTAGGCTACAAAAGAGTATAGTCAGCATTTCATTACCACTTGGGTTTTCCCACATGGTGTCATATTTGATAGAGGGTGGGTGCTCTCCGCTAGAGGTCTCCTCGTCCTTGACACTTCCCTCGATAGAACCGTTATTTGAACCGTTTTTCGAACCGTCTTTCCTTGCTTTTGTCGACTTTATGGGCTCAACAGCGTCTTGTAACCCAGCGTTCCCGACCGTCTCAAAGTACTCTGTCTGGCCCATAACTGAATCACTTCCTTCCATTCTCTGCAAAAGGAATAAATATTGTGTTTACTAGCTATGTTTCACGTTAAAAGGCCTATTATAGACAGAAGGATGATTACTTTGCTGTAATAAGCTAAACCTTTGATGGCTGAAGTTTAAGTACATCGCAAACTTTCTTTTCAAATAATTTCATCATCCGATATACAATACATTATTTCCAGGTCACACTCGTGGCATTTTCAGTAGTTAAAAGGAGCTGTTCATTTACTTAACCTCTTTATAGAAAAAGGATATTATATTTATATCGAAGACAATTATTTTTAACAAATTACCTCTCCTTTCTCCCTTATCTCAATGTAAGGGGTGTCTTGAAACTGGACTCTAGCAACTATTTCCATTTCTCCTGGGTCTGGTTCTTCCGGGACCAGTCCAAGTTCACTTTTTGAATTGATTTGCAGTGATTCTATCAGAAACTCGAACAGGTACATCTGAGTCTTTTCCAAGTCAACAAAATCTTCTTGGACACAGCGTTTCCGGAACTTTTTAAGGTACAGACGGTTCGACTCGATCGCCTCAATCAGCTCTTGTTCCCTTTGCTGTTTCATAGATTCCGTTTCTTCTTGTTCATATTCGTCTTCGTATCCACCATACTCGTCATACCCAGAATAATCTCCATACCAACCCTGGCTGGGGTCTTGATAGTCGTAGGCCATTACTACTGAAATTTGGCTGTTGATGGTCTAAGAAAATATTTTGTTTCGTGAAAACTATTTTAACTTCTGATTGCTAAGCAACACTAAGCTTTTACTGCCTAATTTTCAAGTTCTTTACACTCTGAAAAATACATTTATAAGTTTATCTTTCATCTTTCACATTTATAATCCGACATAGCCTGTTTAATGATTCAGTTATGTCAATCGGAGGTATTTTCTCAATGACAATATGAATACTACACCTCAATGCCTCGGGTACGATAAGAGCGACAAGCGACAACGTTGGGTTTCCGGGTAGCTTTTATTTGTCAGCTGATAATTTTGAAGGCACTTGCTACAGTTGTTCCAAACGGCGAGCGGCATGCAGTGGTGCTTCTCGCATACTCGTTTTAATTCTCAGATACCATGTCTTTTATAAAGGGGTGCTTAAGAGTCTGAAGGTGGTTTAATAACTTTCATACTTCATTGTTCAGAAAGTTACCTTAAGCACCCACTGTTAAGCTGAAAACTACTGTCATTGGTATTGACCGAATCTTGTCCACCCGGTGGGGTGGCCCAGGTGGTGTCAGCCAATAATCATAAAACATGTACATATGTATACACCAAATTAAAATTCTCTTTGATTGCAACACAACGCCATGAATCTAGACTCAATCACATATAATCGAGTTCAAAATGTTTACAAAAAACTGCAATAATGTTATTTTTGACAAAATTTGAATTTTTATGAGTAGCATTAGAGTCGATCATTTCTTATGTTATTTATGGCGCAGTGTTATGTTATAGTAACTTTCAAGCAATAAACTATTTATTTTATGCTTACCGTTATTAATATACACTATCCCTTATGAGTTGATTAAACTGTACTTAATTTTAGTTTAATCGTAAATTTTAACTCAATAATACAACCTGCATCGTGAAATTATCGCCATCACGATCTAAGTTTATAATCGTCACATTTAAGGCAAAAGTTCTATCGCCCGCGATTATTTAGTATACTCGATCACCCGTTTGAGTTATGATCCGGAGCACTATTTTCGGCTAAATAGATCCTTTATTGTATGTGCTCATTAACCACAGAAAGGTTGGTGGCCTCTATTTTGGCCGCCGACCAACCATGGAGGTCAAGTTTTGGTAAGTACCTTAGAACGAAGGTATCTTTGTTCGCATTTTACATACTCTAACCAGTTTGGATATCAAAAATACAAAGCCGTCTCCAGAATTTTAAGTATACCTGGCGCCAATTCTTGGGGCCCTCCCGTCCATAAGACCAATGCTAAAATTAACATTAGTCTTATGGACGGCGTGGGCCCCAAGAATTGGCACCATTTATACCCCTGTGTGTACTTCATAAAAAGTACAAGTGCCATATTGAATGTCCATATTGAATGTGCCATATTGTAATATGATAAAGGTATCATATTACTATCGGAAAACCCTTGATATAAATGTTTCATGATATTAAAATGAAACCTGCTAAGAATCAAACCTAATGTCAAATATCCTCAGAGATTTGAGTGAATTCTGATAATTTTATAATAGAAGATACATTGAAACCTTTTAACACTAAGCACTGTTTACGATTCTTTAATGTGTGCTGAGTAAGAGATAAATGGGTATTCCACGTATCAAAGAAAAGTTGATCTTTTAACTTTATTATGAATAAAAAATAAAGCACTTACTTAAATAAAGAGAGGACACTATATAAACAAAAAAATTACAAAGTAATGGATAACCCTTTGATAAAAGAACTAACTAATGTAGCTTTTTGAAACAGCTACTCACGGTAAAGTTGAATCATTAAAGCTAATTTAGCTTATCAAGCAG
Source organism: Flexamia atlantica (assembly GCA_035578135.1). Lineage (NCBI taxonomy): Eukaryota > Metazoa > Arthropoda > Insecta > Hemiptera > Cicadellidae > Flexamia > Flexamia atlantica. The sequence goes on from JAQJVK010000002.1 coordinate 16,767,722, forward strand.
TTTGGCTTTTAAATATTAAACGGGTCTTTTTTCAGGGATAAGTATTAAGCTGTTTATCTTGTTCATTATTTTATGAAATTTTAAATATATGCCCAAAATAATAATAAATCATAATAAAGATAAAACTGATTATATGTTTATGATAGTGTAAAATTAAATGAATATAGGTTTTGTGTTCTTCCTCCGTTTCTGATTAAAAATATGATGTAAATAGATATTCTCAAATTTAAAAGGTAGCAGTAAACGTAATTAATAAAAAATGATCGGTTGGGAAATCAAGAATGAATATCACCGTAGGTGATAAAATTGAATGACTTCGAAAGGTAGTTTTATTATAACGACCAATTTTGGACTGTGTTACTGAGTATATTAAGTACCTCCCAATAATGAATTTAATCTAGTTTTTCTGATACCCTTGTTTATTGAAGTTTTATGACCTGTATAAACCTTCCAACTGGATTAGACACTCCCAGCTTAATTCTGCTGATGTTTTATAAATTTTTATTTTTTAAAAGTAAACATTCGATCTAAGTTTACATCAGAGCTGGTGCTAGATAAGTTAGCTTCGGTATGCAGACGATATTTCGGAACACTACGAGCAAAATTTTACCAAATGTAATCAGCTGCACCACGGTTTTATCCTCTACAAAAGACAAAGCACATTTACACATAAAGCATTCGCAGAAGAAGACTGTTTAAAAATCCTTAAGCTAATAATTAAGTATTTTTGTGTACTAATGCAATGACTTTGGTTTGTATTTTCTTTCGACAACATTCTATTGTATATTGCGTCAATTGTTTTAAAGATATATTATACTTTTGTAGTTTGTCTATTAGTTGTTTGTTAATTATAAGAGAATATTCACGATTTTTTGCTATAATTGCTGAGATAAAATTAAAATGAGCTGCATATTAGATGTGGTGAATCAATGATTATTATATCAGTTTGGTATATGTATACCTCTCTAGAATATGATGTTTTATCCGTGTGACCTTTCTAATACTCAGGTTTCATGCTTTACAGTGGAGGGCCCAGCAAGTAAGGTTTATTTAAGATTTCAGCATGGGACGGCAGGTAGCACATGCACGATGCACATTCTGCAAAGGCCAGCTTTGACAATATTAAATATATTAGGTCTACAGTACAGTTAAAACAATCAAACTTTTGGCATTACAATCGTGACAGAACATGAAGTAACACCATTCTATTTTTGCGTTTTTTCTTTTATCTTCCTTTTTTAGAGTAAATAAGGATTTTCAAAATTTTAAAATGTTACAAAAATAGTATCCATACATATTCAACACTCTACTCGTTGTATATTTACATAAAGAGTTTCCTATGACTTCTACATATAAAGTAAGAAGAGCTTTTCATTAGACAAAGTAAAAATGTAATTTTTCATCCTGAAATAATATATAATTACTTATAGCATTGAAGCCGAAAGGAAGTCAGTTTGGTAAGATGAGTAAATAGTAATTTTTTTCGTTTTTTAGCCATTTTATTTAGTTTCAATTAATTGAAATATTTACCTACAGAAAAACAGACAGTAAGGTTAGATTTGTTGCTGACTCTTGAGAAATTACAACATTTTTGCACAATCTCATACAAACCAATTTATATTATATTACCATATAAAAACCAGTTTACATTACGAAATGTTACACAGAAAACTCATTCCCCCGGGCAACCTCTGAAAATGTCTCTTTCTCACCCAATTGTTTCATATTTCATTGTTTCACATTTTACAACATAACACATACTTGACTTATTTTCAGGTATTTATTCTAGCACTAGTTTATATATTTATATTTTTTCTAGATTTCTAGTTGCAGAGACTGTAGGAGCTTCGTTTTATATAGCAGCACGAATTAAATGGCTTCACAATATTGCTTACAATATTAAATTAGATATTGTGTATTTTTATAATTGTCAATAGTTAAATATTTTTCATACCCTGTCATTTCAAGTATTTCATGGCTTGTATATAAATTCCAAATACCGTATGCAATTGTAAAATACTCTCAGTAGAAACTATATTAGACCTTGATTTTGCTTTTGTTTTCTCAAAGAATATTCCATTCAATTTAACGTAGGCGTAACCTTATAAGAAATTTTCAGTATTTTATATAGACTATGCTTGGGTATTATTTTATTTCCATCACATTAACATTTTTAAATTGCTTTACTTTATTACTATTTACTTCTTATAGAATTGTATAATGATGAATGTCAATCAAATATCTCTTATAAAAGCTATGCAGTATACGATAAGCGTAAATAAAATATTTTCCTCCACACCACGACGTAACCATGTGTTTTCAAACATCATTTGGTGGCCGAAACCAGCTCTTTCCCGCCAGAAGGCCAAAAACTATCGGCCCTAGGGCTGAAAATCAGCTGATCGTTGATGTGCTTGAAACAACATGAGAACATCACATAGTAAGTTCAAAAGACAGGATAGTTGCAATCATATGATTTTCATAACTGTGTTTGTTTTAACCAAGACAAAGAAGTTGTATCGTCGCTCGTAACCTTAAAGGTTTTTTTTTCAAGTGTGTAAAATAAATAATCTAATTTTTTATGTTAATAGGGTATATTTTCATTGTTTAGTGTGGTGAAAAATAGCTTTCGCACCTTGGCCGAAAGGGTTTTGCAGCGCTCGATTGTTTCAAATTCGAGACTTCGTCTTAAATTTTAAACACGATCTCAAGCTTGTTGAGAAATATGCAATAAAACCCCCCAGGTTTTTCCATTTGTTGATTTTTTTGCAGTTTCGGATAAAAATATGTTCTTCTGTGAGTAACGTAAGTACGTTAAATTTTGTAATTCATGAATGTAATGAGGGCTGGGTAGTTGTGTCGTTCATGATCCGTTTTGTAGTCATTAACAATAATTCCCGTTGAACCTACATTCACTTTTAATACAATTTTAAATCCATCATACGAAAAGCATGTTACGTCAAATGATATGCTCATCTGTGAGTGTTGCACAAAGTATGAAAATATTTCGTCATATGATAAGGAAGGTATGTTTAAATTTATCGGTATATTAAAGAGTAATTTCGTGAAATTCATATGAATTCTGGAGACCTTTATGCATTAATACACTCGTACTCCATAACATCCATCATAAATTACAAAATGTTCCGATTGTAAAGCCGATTTGTTAAAGGCTTCACAAGCCTTTGAATATTGCAATTTTGCAGTATCTTGAGACCAAATAAATTATTTTTAAATAAATTCCTTTAAATTAAAACATAACCATAATTATTACCAATGACAAAGAAGAATTTTAGTGTTCGCGTTTCAAGCATTACATTTAATTGTTTTTAATTTCTCGAGTACCGTAACCTAAATAGCCTGACCTACTTTTGAATAAGTTTCTCGAGTGATGCTGAGCCTTCCGGAGACATTTTCTTTAATTTCATTTCTTTTCCTTTATTGTCACGGATTTAAGTAGCTTAGGTAATTACACTACCTTAATCTTTTTTAGACCCAGGTAAAGTGTTTAAGGTTCATACCGAATTTCCCGATTCATCTATATATTTAATCATGTATATTTACAGTTACGTAGGAAAAAAGACCAATATAAAACTATCTACAACGATTCCTTCGTATCTTTTCGGGCTTGAATAGGAACGTCCAGATTAAAAAAGGCCAAACCAACCAGAACCAATACAAGATTCAACCCTCCAAATCCACCTAACCAACACTTCTGTTAATGTTACTAATGTGGTTGATATTTAGAGTTTAAATTTTACATTTCATTATATTATTAAATTGCAGAATTCTCTTTAAAAAGGGTTACTATTATACATAGAATAATATACATTTTAACTCAGTACCCTTAGTTTCATTTTTCATTTTATTTTAAAAATGTATTTATGGATGTTTATTTATTAATAATATAATTATTAATAATCATGATTAAAAAAATTTATTCAAGATAAAATAAATTGAAAAATGAAACTAACGGTACTGAGTTAAAATGTTTCTTATTATATCTATTAAATTATAATTTGGAATATAAACTAAATATAATGATCTAGATTTAATGCATTGATTACATTGTTTATGAAGGGTTAAATTTAATTTCGATAAAGTAGACATATTTCCACATCCCCATTCCCTTTGATAATAACATGGGACGGCGTTCTGCTTCGACGTTGTCCGTTGTAGATTGGCAATTTTCAAAATGGCAATAACCACAGGCAACTGAAAATCACAGGACCTGAGTTTTGGAAATAATGAGGCTAACTAAACAAAAACTTAACAAATTAATCATATAATTAGAGCCACTAACTCAAGCCATTGTTTTGTTACGTATTTTACTTATTATTGGAATTAGAAGTATTTACTGGGATCCTTTTTTGAAAACCTATATATTTTACTTGACATAATACACAAGATCATGCAGAATTAGTTTCACAATAACTCAAAAATATTCCGTAAAAAACTGAGTATTTTAAGCTATTAAAACGATTAATAAATTAACCGACTTATTAATATGTTTTTTTTTCTTTTGATAATGAAACAAATTGAATAACAAACTGTACGTAGCAAATTTAGGTTAACACATTCAAAATTTTATCCATTGTCCTGATATGATATTCCGCAACGAATTACCAGTGAATTACTAGCAAAACATTTTTAATAGAATAACATTTTGTGGTATTAGAACCCTTAGTTTTAGTATTTTTTGTAACATTATGGTTTTAAGGTCTTCAAATCAATCCTTTAAAACGCATCTAAAATTCATTATCATGATAATATGTCAAAGTCAAATCGTCAAACTACTCACTTTCGGCTTGTAAAGGTGGATTTACACGGGGTGAGTGAGACGAGCGAGTCAAACTGGGCGAGTTAGCTAGCGGTCGAGTAGGTTATTTATATCACTCGCCCACTTTTCTTCGATCCGTTTAAAATTTTTAGACTGGGCGAGTCAAACATACGAGTAGGAACTCGCCCATTAGCTTGACCCGTGTAAATCCGCCTCAGCAATTCCTGAGAGCCTATGAGGAAAGATACAGGATGTTTATTTTTAAGCGCACCATTTGGTTCTCAAAAACAAGGGATGCAAGGAGGATTGAATTAGCAAAACAGTGCGTAATAATAAAAGTAAAATGCCAATGAGCAATTTAAAATGCATATTTTACAAAAACCTATTTTACACAAAAAATGTATTGTTTGAAATAAATATAAAATATGATAGCTTATTTTTTGACAACAGATTTGATCACGAGATTAGAGCATTATGTTATATTGCTCAACGTCATTTTACTTGTCTTATTAGTACGCGTTACTTTACTAATTTAACTTTCCTGCTGACCCTTATAGCTTACGAGATCCCAGTGGTGTGCAGAAACAAACGAACACGCTGTATATGGGTGTTTTAACGGTGAAATGTGAGAGTTATCAAACTTCTTTTCAAGAGGCGGGAGAGGGGTGGGGAATGTAGCGGAGGGGATTGGAGGGGAGATGGGGGGTTCGTGATCACAAGCCAGGTGTTCTGTAACATACGTTTATCATCTGATGATATCAGTTGATGAAAACACCAACTCACTTCTCGTTTATTGAAACATATCCAGGAATCAATCTTTTATAATATTATTATATAGAAACGAAAGGACTTCACCTAAAATTTATATTCACAAATGTTTTTGTAGTGGCTGCGTAAGATGTTCGGAAAGAATGGCGTTGTTAAAAACAATTATTTCAGACTTTATATTATATTCATTATCCGACCTTTCTGTTGATCTTTGAATGCTCGTAACTTTAAGAGCTCTAATAAATAACTTTTATGGCTCAACATTCCAAACCAATAATATTTAGCACACTATACCTTTTTATATTTCATTGTAGGATTCACTGAAGTGATTATTTTGAACTTTTTTGTCATCGTACATTCTTGGTGTTTATACCGATCGTGGCTTTAAATTAGACTAGCCTAAAATATACATGTAATGATTTTCTCACTTCAACACAACTTTTTTTCTACAAAAAAAGTGAGACTACAGTACTTTCAAAGTGTATACATTAAAAACCTGATTTATTAATAAAATAGTGTAAGTTCAGTTACACTATAGAATTTTGTTTCTTAAGAGAGATCATCAAAGTATCAATGCAAGTGAAATTAAAAAAAGAAATCTATGAACAATTTTAATTGGGTTCTTCCAAAATAATAAAAAATACTTGAGTTCCAAGTACAACATCGAAAAGATAACGTATTAAACAAAATATGTTTTAAAGTAATATCCAAACCTATATATGGCTGTCAATGTAGAAGATGACAATAAAATAAGGTAAATATGCTCATAAATTTTTTATCTAAGGCTATAAAATAGAGATCTTTAACATATTTTCACAAAATTGAATTCGTTTGATCGTTTCCACGAACTATCTGATGATTGGACAAGTTCGTTAGGAAATAATAGAGCACTTTACTAAAACTTGACCTCCATGGTTGGTTGGCGGCCAAAAATAGAGGTCACCAACCTCTCTGTGGTTGATAACCACAAAAAATAGAAGGTCCGTTTAGCCAAAAACAATGCCGCGTTACAGAACTCAAGAACAGGGTATTTTTTCATCACCGATAGCAACATATTCGAAACAATCTAAACTAAAACATAAACTTACCGTCACTATATATGTTTTTGTTATGTTATATGTTTTTGACGAAACATGTTAATTGATTTTAATGGATTAGAACTCTTAAGAAATTAACTACTTTAAAGTTAATGTAGTATTTTTTTAAAGATCCTACTTCATATCTAGCTGACAAGTTAAACTAAACAATTTACTACTCACTGCAACTTACTCCTTTTGATCGAGTTTTTTATTTGAACAAGAATTTTATTTTGAATTTATCCAGATATTTTTTGTATAGTTCTGATTCTGCCCATCAGTGATTCATTTAAAGCAATCCCCAAGACAGGAAACGTCGAACAGAGTATCAGTGAGCAGACCAGCTCGTCAAGACCTCCCGGAATAACTCCCTCACAAATATAGCTCCAGAGGGTACTGGCATCTGTGAGGTCACCTGTGACATCACGGGTGGCCAGGAATATCCGTGACGTCATAATAGGTGACGTCATTTATCGTTGACATCACCAGTCACCTGACCGCGGCACGCTGCCAAGTCAAGGCTCTATCTAGGACATCTCTGTTCACTTCAGTATTTATAAAACGTGCACGCGGTGACACGGCGGGTGCGAGCGTGTGTCAGAGCTTTGAGTTCGTGTGGTGACGTTTAACACCGTCGACTATAGACACTCATGAGTGTAAAAGTAGGACCTAGTTGCAGTAAGTCACCATCAGAGTATGCTGATATCTAATATGAGTCATTACTCTCGGAATAAAGCTGGTACATTCATTGCGTCAGGTAGCTACATTACTCGATGGTTACTATGTTCGCATTGTTAACAAATGTAGTTAGCTTAAGTTAGTATGGAGGTGCTTACTTTGTCGGTTTTCTACATAAGCTATGTGGTCATCAAATTTTAAACTAAAACATCCGTTAAATGCACATTGATGTATGAACAGCTGGATCATATAGACGAAACGTTTCTTATTGGTCACCAAATTTAAAACTAAGACATTCTTAAATGTACATTGAAGTATGAAGTCTGTGTGGATCATACAGACGAAACGTTTCCTATTCCTGAAAAAAGAGCGGCAAAAAAGAAACTCATCTTCAAATTATTACAGAAACGCTGTATAAAATTATGTCAAATATAATTGTAGAATTCAAGTGAAATAAGCTATAATTGTAAAAACATATAATATTCATTACAGTTAAGCTTCTTTGATAACTCACCCAATGAAAAATTGATAACTAATTTATTCCCGGAGTAATTAACAGTATTGTCTCACTTTTTCGCCCTTAAATTGAGTGCTGCAATAACTATAGATACTCTTGAATTGTTTGAACATAAAATAAATGTTTACATTATACTAAAATATAATTAATTCCAATGATAACACTAGCTTAAACTTAACATTACCGGAAGCATATATCACGATCAAATGAGGCTTTAGCTATGAAAAACTCAAAAACAATATTTTCATTCATTAAAAAAGTAGAAAAATATTAGTTTTTCATCGAAAGAGTCACAATTAGCACCAAATAAAAGCAACGCTGAATTATATCCAAACTGGCTGTTTTGCATCACAACAAAGCTTCTGGTGTTGGTTTCACTGAGTAAATGTTTATTTTGTACGATAGACTCTATTTCAAAGTATTAACAACTCAGAAGTTAAGGGTCAGGAGAAATATTCAATTTAAAAATGGGTCGAGCATTTTACTAGCCAATATTTTTTTTCAGTTTTAGAAAATTATTTTGTCTTAGTTTTACTTAATGAATTATTACGACGATCTCAAACGTAGAGGTATATTTATATCGCTAATTAATTATTGAATGTCTATCTAAGATTCCTTAACATAAATCTTTGAATTGGTTTAAAGATTGTACACTCTGAATTCCAACGAAAATTTTAAGAAATTGTAAAGTTTAAGTACAACAAATTAAGCTACTAATAATATTTAGGGATATTCTGATGAATTTCAACTGAAATATATACTAACTTAGTAAATAATTTTACAAATAGATTTTATTTTTGATCAATGTAGTCCCACCATCACTGAAAATATAAATTTTTAATAAGTTTTGAAAAACTAATTTAGTAAGCCAAATTATTCATGCCCCCATCCCACAATATAATATTAATAAAAATCAATATTGTTCAATCACTGTTACAAAGTTATACAAAATAGCTTCAAATTGTATTTCTAGGTAAATGTTTGAACATCTGCCTCAGAGATTTCTCCTCGGGATTGTTGTGGACTGTCTAAGCATCTCGTGACGAAGCGATGAGTGGCTCATAATTCTCCTCAGAATATTCATGGGTTAACTCGGGGTGTCCTTGTAAGCAGAGTTTTGGATCTAAGGCGCTTATACTTTTAATATACAGGTATTTAAACTGTTAACGGAAATGTTTTGCAATAAGAATGCATTTGCCTAGTAAAAAAATAGAATAAAGTTTTTATATTTGATTTGATTGCATTAAAAAATCAAAATAGTTGTTTTTGGTTATATGGTGGTGTTCATTATTACCAAACAATTTCATATTCATTATTATTAATGATACACTCTAAGATTAAATATGTAAGTTTTCGAACTCTAGCCCTTTGAACCTCAGGGTTTTATTTTCCTTGCTAAAAATTAATTTTTATTAAAATTATTACTGAAACTGCAGTATTCAATGTCTGTATCACATTTTCATTAAGTGCAAAAAATCAAATAGTAACTCATTTTAGAGTAATAACAATAAAATTATTCTACCTTACCTCACGGTAACTCCTCTTTAATAAAGGATTAAACACAATATTTTTTCCATCCTATGTTTGAATCAACAATAGTTGAACTAACAATATTGACAAAATACATTGCACATAGGGGGTAATGTTACGAGTTTATTGATCGTACACCCATCAAGAATCAGAAATTCCAAACGTTCGAATTACCCCCTATGCTACCTTAACCAATGTTAGCTCCTTTATGATGAACCCTAAAACAAAATTTATTCCTGAAATTAATTAGTAAATTTAATTACTAAACAGCCAAGCCGGAAGATAAATAAAAATGTATTCTGTATAAGACTTGTCTTTTATTAGAAACATTAATACATTATATACTGTATATCGTTTGGAAACTGTAACTGACTCTTAATTAATATATTGTCTCTCACAGTGCCATCCTTCCCCACAACCCAAACCCCACTCACAGTGCGTCTCACAGGGACTCCACCATGAACATTTCCGACCGAGTCGCTCCATCCCTACACTAAGGTGTCCGTATCGCAGTAGAGCCCATGCGGTAGGGGCGTGCGCGCATGTGTATCGCAGAGGACGGCTTTAATGTCATCTGGGAAACGAGAGGACGAGAACGCGGACGAGGACTCGGACACCACGGCCCCCTTATCTTCCCCTTATCACTCGTCGCGCGTCGGCTCGCCGGAGCTGCGGGTGCTGCACGAGCTGCTCGATGAGCTGGACGGCGCCGGCGAGCGGCGGCCCAGGACCCGGGACCGGGACCGGGACTCCCGGGACTCCCAGCGGGGGTCCAGGACTCAGAGCCGGGAGCGCGACGATCACGACTTTGTCCAGGCCGAGGCGGACCGGCTGCTCTGCAACGACGCCCACAATCGCAAAGTCGACCAGGTAAATCGTCTGCTTTATTGATAATCTCTATAATGTTTTCAATTTGCTTTTACTTCATTTTTTTGTATTTTACTTTGTAATTTGTAATTAATTTTTACTTAGTTGCGCCGTCTGTAGGCCCTTCGTGAGCGGTGGATAGGTCAATGTGCCAACTCTTCCGTTAGCCAATAGGTAAGGCAAGGTAGGGTGGGTCTGGTGAGTTATTCACAGGCTGGGGTGCAAATTTTAAAATGATCCAAAATAGTGTCTACATTATAAAAGTTATGAAAAGTGCGGTTGGCAAGCTGTATGCAAATGTAAGCTGATTTAGCTACTTAAAACTTTCTATAAAGTCATAGAACATGTCGAATAGGAGCGGCCTGGTATGTGGTTAAGACGCGGGACTTCGGTCTCAGGGGCCCGGGTTAAAACCTCACCAATCACCAGTGGCTTGTTTGCTATGTGATAATGCAGTGACCCACACTAGTCCTGGCCTAAAGTCATGTGCAAAACAGTTCCGGGTATGGTCTAGCGTCCTGAGATGTTAAGGGGTGGGACAGTAAAAAAATGTCGATAACTTGTGCAAAATTCATGGTATTTTGGGATCTGGTATTTATGGAGGCTGGTTCGAATTTCAGATTGAAAAACTCAAAAAACGTTACCAATCGGTAAACAATACAATAATACGAATACAATCTCAAAAATACAAATCCATTCCAGTTTTCCAATTTCTTGTGCTAACGTGTCTATGTTTTACGCAATAGTTTGATTTGTGTACACGTTTTAAGGCTTAAAATATAAACCATGTAGTGCATGAAATATATCATAAAATATATATATTGCCCATTTTTTCAAATCCGAAAGCATTATTCAAATCACCTGTAAAGATTAAACTGTAAGCATCGTGCAACAGTAACACAGTGCAACAGCTGAGAGGAAGTAAGTGGCCAATCTAAATTAAAACAGTAACTATTGTTTCCTTGTAAAATATTAAGTAGGGTGTGATGTAGTAAGTATATTGTTTAGTTTCCATTACTGTAGTAAGTAAATTTAATTTATAGAGGTATTAACAGTTTTTCTCCATGTAACCATTCAACTATATAATACTGCAAGTTATGACCGAAGTTTATGTTTGTAGAATATATATAGTAGTACTTCCATTCAGCCAATTATATTTGATGATGATTTGTCAACGTTTTTCTTACGCTCATTACTTTTAACAAGTTTCAAAACAACTATATTCCCGGAAACAAGAAATTCAGTTCTTAACATACGGTACATTACAACTGTACAACACAGTACAATGTGTGATAGGATTTTTTACTTCATCCCATTCCCAATGATCTGCACAGTGTTTGCAAAAGGCAGGCAACGAGTCTTAAATCAGCTTAATATTAATTTAACTTTTGGAGAGAAAGTGAAAACCTCTTTTCACCATACTTTATTCCCTTGGACATCTCTATACACTAGTATTTTAGGAACTAACATGACTGGAATATTGCTGGAGCTAATATTGTGATTTTTTTCAGTATGAATCGGTTTTTCTGATTAATTTCTTTAATACTGTAGGCACGATTAAAATGTTATAATATTAAATTTACTTTTGATGGTAATGATATATTTTAAAGAAATATTGGGGTTTATTTTTCAATGAAATCTCGGAAAGTTGCAGAAACGACCTATTGAGTATTATATTTTTACTCGATTTAATATGTCTTTGCTATTCGAACTGTTTTTTTTTCGCCAGTTTGTATATAGAATCGTTGTTAACATGTTGATTCAAATGTTAAAACCTTATTTAACACTCAAATTTTCCTTTTACAGAATCTCTAAATGTAAATGATTATTCACTGGTTTATCTTTCTGTTTATTTATTAATGTGTTTGAGATTATCATTAAAAAATCAATAATACCAAACAATCTAACAATAAGATGTAACATTATAACTTCTACGTTTTACAATCTACACAAAGAAGCTTGCTGCTACAAGATTTTTACTGTCCTACATTTTAATTTGCTTTTTATAAAATTTTATTTTCAGCTAATTAGTTTTAATACCTAAAACAACATCACTCAGCACAAAAATATAAAATCTTATGTACTATCTTAAGATAAAATAACACTTTACAATTGTTACTTTAACAATCTTTAACAATTGTTATCCAATTTATCAGGTAACAGTTTTATGAACTTACGACTAAACCTCATTCAATATTCATTTCAACACGCGAATATTAATGTTGCCATCGATTCCACTTCACTATTCGTGACCTAACTGATAAATCATCCTTCGTCGACTCGATAACATTAATCTTTAAATACTGCTATCAAAGGATCGATGTGGGTGCGTGAAGCTTCTGTATCAGTTGTGGAGTGTTCCCAGTTTGCCAATGGAAATGCGGCTGGGGCCGGCACGAAAGTTGGCGTGAGCCACAACCACACAATACCACCGCCGTGTTACTGGCGTTAAACACTCTACTAAGCTCTACGTCAACTATATTCCCGAATATGTGCACGAGACAGGTGTATGAGCATTATTTAGAAACAGAAAGAAAGTTCCGATGAAAATATGTCGTAAAAAGTTTAGATTTTCGAATCTCCGTTTTTTTATGTATTGAATGATAATTAACTGCACAGAATATCTAAAGGTATGTCTTCAAATGTATCTTCAAAAATTACCTTCAGAATATCTTCAAAATCAATACACCGAAATTCCGAAACTGCTAAGAAAACTTTAAGTTATAAAGCAATTTGTATTGTTAATAAAAAATAAAAAATACAACCATTCGTGAATGAAGGATAAGATTAGACCCATCTTCAAGTCCAAACACTACTTCGAAAACACATTTTATTGAAATGTCCTTTAAAAAACTGATTCCTGGTTTATTTATCTCCATGTGCCTTTGCCAATCCAGTACGATGATTAAAGATTTCAGGGGTGAGGGAACATGTATCCTTTTTGTAATGTAAAGTACATATAATACCAGTAGTGCAATAGTGGGGCTGCTGGCCCAATCAAACTTTGACAGGCAGTCAATTTTTTGACAGCTACTTCCGGTCACGTGACCGGAAGTGACGTCATCAGCTGTGACGTAGCTGTGACGTGTTTTTGGTGGGTATTTAAAGTTTAAATGCCCTGCTGTGCTGGGTATTTAAATTTTAAATGGCCGGAAGTGTGTCAAGGTCGTTTGGGGATGTTTTTAAAAAAGATCTCGCATTTTCGGAAAATCCGAAAATGCAAGATATTTTCTTTTTTTATTTATTTGTTTTTTTTACAAAAGTATTATTTTACAAGTTAGTAAAGTTTGCTCCTAAATTTGAAAAGTAAGTTGTTGTCGGTGCTGAAAGTTCTTGTTTATTTTCATTCTTCTTGTTGTTGTAAGTTGGCAAAAACACATTTTTTTCGTTTTGATTGTTTGTTGCATAAAGTTCTAAAGATAAACCAAACCCAGTGGTTATAAGTTGTTTTAGTTCTTCACTAAAAATTTCCAAATCCTTGTAGGTTGTAAGATTGATAGTGTTGTAGTGAATCCCGCGAATGTTGAGAGACATGACTAGAGTTGTTTACTCGACGAGAGGTGTAGCAGGAATGACTATTGCAAAGCCGGTGCTGCAGGTACCTCCGATGGTAGTGGGGGTAGTGGTGGGGGTAATGGCAGGTGTTTGTTTAATCACTTTGAATTTAATCGTTGCCACAATAGACCGAGTCGATGTTGCAATTCTTCTAGTTTATCCAACCGGTTCTTTTGATATGTTTTGCAACTACATTTACAATAGCTGAAAGAATTACATTTTGTACAAGCTTTTCCGTCAACTTGATCTTCAGGTATTCTAAAACATTTTTCTTTGCAACAATAAGTTATAAGTGTTAGATTATTTCTTTTGGATGACATGTTGGTTGTAGCTTGTCTTAAACAGAACTGAGCCTCTCAACGTTAAAGTTTCGTATTTATGTAAAGTATTCGAATAAAACTATCGAATAAAATAATCGAATAATACTATCGATTAAAAGTTCAAGGTCATCCGTTTGAGGTTTTAAAAAAATACAACATATCAGTATATAAAAACATATACTGATATGTTGTTTTTTATCTTTTTATTTAAAACATTTTTTTTTACAATGTTATTTTTGTGCGATGTGCAGAGTTAGTTCCGTAGAGTTGTTTCCGCTCATTCCGTGTGACACCAAATATAATGATCCTGGTTGAATTTCCCGCAGATCTTCATTTTGCAGCAACTGGACGAATCGTTTTGGAAGATATACTTGAAACTTTGGTTCATCACCCGGTGTATATGGTGCATCGGATAAAGATGCGACGACTGCGTCTCCATGCGTTGTATCAATTTTCTTCATTTCATGAACAATATAATGTTTCTGTTCTTTTAATTCTGAACATTTCTTGATAATTAGAGTATTTGATTTTGAATGCAAGTTGAATTGTTCAACTAAACATTGGAGAAACTGTTGTGATGCCATCCTTCACAGGAGATGTTGTCTGTTCGGAGTATGGAGTTAGACTGATACTCGGGGTGTGTTGCCTCTTCGTTTATATAACCTTCGGAACCCCCACTACATTCTTCCGTTTGTTGTTGTAAGTAAGCAGCCAAGTGATACGCGTTTTGTAATGCGCATTGAGATTGGTTGTGTTTCGGATTTATTGTAGAAACACAAATATTTCTAGCATCAAAGTGAAATGTTTTGTCCACTTTTATGTTTAAAACTACTTTGTTTGTGTACTGTCGTATCCAATTCTTTTTTTCCAATCCTCTGGTATATATGTGTGTAAATTGTTTGCAAAAATGAAACATAATTTTGTGTACATTGTTGTACGGTAGGAAACCTTCATACCAATGGATATGATGAAAATTATTTGTTAGCCATCTGTTTGTTATTTTAGCTTTTGACTTTAGTTCATGGACAGAACACGGTGCTTCAAATAAAAACGGGTATGCTACTTGTGTAAGCAAATCCAAAATTACCAATTCTTTTATGATAAATCTATCATCGTTTCCGCGAAATGCTTGAAATTCAATTACACAAGGTTTTGCTGCCATTTCTTCATCCTGTCTGCTCATCATGGTGTCTGCTGATCAACTGTTTTCCACACCACGGTAGGTTAGATATATATATAAACCAGGCCGTACAGTTGTAGGCGCGTTGGTGTATGTTTAACGTGGGCACCATCCCCAGTAGGCCTACCCCACGGTTTATTCTTTTGTTAAATTACATTGTAGTTTTAACCTAGCAAAGTTTCTTCTTCTGTATTATTGTTGTTGGTGGTTTCTTCTTCTGTACTGTTGTTGTTGTTGTTATTGGTTTCTTCTTCTGTAGCCTCCGTTGCAACTTCGGTAAAAGGTTCAAAGTTTCTTAACTGCCTCCACATTTCCACTTCGTGAGGTATTCTATTAAAGATGGATGTATCTATTGGTCCGTATTGTAAAGTGCTTTCTGGTTGTTTTTCGCATGCATCTACCAGATATTCCTTAATAACAGAGCTTGAAAATACTAATTGTTTCATATACCTGGTAATAGGTGATGTTGCATAGTTTAAAATGTAAAATTCTTCACGTGTTAGAAGAATTTTATTTTCAAATTGTGTCGAGTCTCTAATTCTTACTTGTTGTTGACCACGATGTTTAATAATGTCAATTTCATTGTCACAATCCAAAAGTCGAATGTTAGTTTTTCTTCCAAAGAAACTGTTGGCTAAATAACATTCAATAAGATGTAGATGTTTTAAAAAGGAATCCCAAGCATTTTCTGAAAATAAAACCATCTTTGTTCCATGGCTTAGTATTACTGCGGGAGAGTAGTCTAATGATTTTACCAATCCTATCGACACACTTTTACTCATGCAAGATGAAATAGGATAAAAGATGCGAAGGAAAACTTCAGTTAAAATGTTTGGTGGAATATTTTCTTCAAGTTTTCTTTTCTTTCTTACGTTTGTTTTATTATTTTCCAACTTTTTATTTTGTTTTCCAAACTTTAAAAAGTCATCAATTTCCTTTACAATATTTTCTTCAAAATGTTTATCATCATTTTCCAATAAAGGTGCTGTTTCGGAAACGTCTTGTACAACTGATAAAGAACTCATTTTGTTTATAATGCTGTAGACGATGTTACCCATACAACTGTAGACAGTAAACTAAACAATTTTTGTTCCCGCTCCTGCTTTTATAACCGAGTGGTGGGGGTATTTTTTTTTCCTTTTCATTTTACAAAACTGCTTTTACAATTCCTGTTAAAGGTGTATATGTAACAATTTTATCATGTAAAATTAAACAATAAGCAGATGTATCTTTGGGTACATTTTGTTCAAATTCCATTTCTATTTTTATATCTACACTGGAAGATTTTACAGATTCGTTTTGTTTTGAACAATCAACTACAACAATCGGATAGTTAGATTTAAATTGGTTTGGCGTTAATAAAGGTGTGTTTGTTTTTCCATAATATGAATTTTGGAATCTTGCGTACATATCGTACAAAACGCTAAACCTGTCTTTTGTAAAGTTTATGTTGAAGTTGTCGTATGGAAAGAATTGAGAGTTTAGAAACACCTTAAAATTTGTAAGTTTGCAATGATCAAATTCACCAGCATGTTTAGTTATTTCGTTTCTTCTTTTTGTTTGTAATCCAAATATTACATATCTTGCCTTTTCCAAATGAGTAGAAGTTTTTACAGTCCATGTATGACGTTGTGTTTCCGGTAAAACCGGATATTCATGAAACTCCCAACTTCTAAATGGTATTACGATATCACGATCTGATTTTAAAGTTCTTAATAATGAAATTCTATTCTGATCGTTTAACCGTACATGCGGTACTCTCCAAAGAATTTTGTCTAATTGCATTTTCCATTCTAAAGTAGCTTCCGTTGTTCCATCAGTTGCTTGAATAATATCTTTGTCGTTTGATGATCTTAACAAAACTAATTCTTGTTTTACGTTTATTATTATTTTTCGGTAATCTTCGGCAAAGCCTAAAAGTAATCTTAAAGGAATGTAAAAGTCAAAATTGCCTGAAGTGTTTGGAGTGATTGTACTGGAATCGGGTGCTACCCATCCTGCGGCGGCCAGCATATTTTTTTCACTCGGTGTTAAAGATGCTAATCCTTTTAATGTACTTGTAATTCCCACCTTTTTTGTTGAATCTACTGTAACTCCGGAAATTTCATATCTTATTTCATCAAACAAATATGCCATGGGGTTATTTATGAACGGAACAGTACTTGCAGTGCTTCCATCTCTTTTTGTTACTCTTCCTTCGATATACAAATAACTTTCACATGGAAGTGTATAAATATCCTGTTGTTGTATGGGAATTCTAATTTCATCATTATTATTTAATTTTGATGAAGCGTAAGGGTTGTGCGTATGATATTCCTTTTCCCATAAGGTTTCGTCGAATGTCGGACCCTGCGCTATATCCAATATTTCCATTATTAATAAGTTTTAATCCAATTTCTTCTAGAAAACGAATGTTATCACTTGTTAATCCTTCTATAGCTGAAGTGCTACTGACTTGTTTACCAGTCAGCTCTTTCTTTTTAAATGATAACCCCATTGTTATATGGTTGATTTTATATGTATTCGTATAGTTATAGGTTCGTCTCTAAAATCAATATGATTTCCGTCTTGATCTAGTATGTTCACCACAATGTCTGAAATAAAACTGGTGTTTAACGGTAGGTACACCAAGTTTTGTGGCTTTTCCACAATTTTAAAACCCGGAGCGACCGTTGGATAGAATGTGTGCAATATATGAGTATTTTCACCATCTCTATAAGAACCATGTATAATATTACATGTAATATCTATACTGTTAACTTTCATTATTGTTACAGTTCTAGCACCTGAATGGTTAATATTAGGTTCTAAAATTTTTGTTGTTTTAGGAAATCCTAATAAACTACCAATTGAATGTTCTTTGCTAAAATCTATATAATATTTAGATTTAATTTCAGCTTTCATAGTATTGTTATTTCCTTTTATTGTTATATTATCTTTTCCCATATGATTTTGTATCGCTTCATTTATATCATCAATTTCATATGCTCCAGTGGGTAAACTAAATACTTGTATATCTGAATATTTGTTTGTATTTTTATCTTTTGTTTTGTAATAATGTATTTTGTCATTAACATTTTCAGTAACGTTGGGAATAGAATTATAAGTTGTTATATCTAATAATGCGGCTTCCCATAATTTATCTTTTTCCAAACGTAACGCAGGGAAAAGAACACTTCGCAAAGTAGATGAAGTTCCAGTTAATGATACTGTATAGGAAGACATCTTAAAGTTGACTAACGCTTTTTGTTAAAAAATCTAAACATAAATGTCCACAGATTACCGTATCATCAGGTTGCTCTCTTTTATAATTGTATAGAACATTTTTAGCTGTTTTAAAGTAATATTGTAGTTCTTTTGGTGGTGGGAGATTACCAAAACTATCAAAGTAGTAAATAGTTGATCCTAGTTTCTTATAACATACCCAATGAGTGCCTGATCCTTTACTATTATCTAAATTTACTATTCCGGTTTCATTTTTCCAAATTTTAACAGGTAATGCATCTTTCATAAATACTCCTCTAAAAAATGGAATTTTTAAACAAGAAACATAAGTAATTAATTCTTTATCTGTTAATTCTTTATTTGGAATTAATAATTGTTTTTTTCTGTTTAATACACACGATACGGTCTTAGGTATAATCCTCCTCCTTTTTTTATCATTGACCATATTGTTTGTTTCTTTTTATTTTTACCTGCGGTGGATCGTCGTTTTCTTCTTATATTTCCTCCACGTTTCTTTGCAGGTTTTCTCCTCCTTTTTCCACCTCCTTTCTTCTTTCCACCTCCAAACATCGTTTTACCCTTCATTGCTGCTGATACCGCTAAAGCTGCTGCTTTTTCACCGATACTAGCGTCACTGGATGTTACTCTTTGCCAAGCTTTTTCAGCAAGTGCTCTATCCGCTATTGATCTATTTTTAGTATCTGCAAACTTTGAATATGCTATATCGTGTTGTTTGCAGGCTTGATCAAGTTTATTTATTCCAAGATCTCCTCTAGCAAGTCTTTTTTTCAATTTTGTTCCTGGACCACAATATTGATAACCTCCTGGTAAATGTAGTTCTACAGGTAATAAATCGATAGCTTTGTTAACTATAGCTCCAACCGGCTTAGTAATAAGAGAAAGTGCTGTTGATGCTATTCCTCTTCCTCTCTTTATAACGTGTCGATTATGACTGATGCGTTGAACTTTCAACATGGTTTTTTATAGTGAAAGGAAATGCCAATACTTGTTTATTTTATAAATTCTTTATAATGAATGATGCACTTATCCTTTGACATTGTTTATTTATAATAAACATGTATTTTGTTTATGGGTAATAAACTTTTACCCAGTCTTTTGGTAGGATTGTATCCTTTTTATCAACATCAACTTGAGCAAATCTTAAATTTCCAGTTTTCATATTTAAAAAATATTTTTCTATAACAGTTTTCTTAACCCAATGTAGTTTTTGATCAGCTTTTATGGGCTTTATCGTATTATAAACATCATATAACACTACACTTAAGAGTCTTATAATGTAATTTACATTAACAGCATCAACAATATCAATAGGGTCATCTAAGCTAGTCAATCGCAAGTTTTGACAATGAAAAAACTTTTTGTGTTTTTCTGTTCTTAAGCATCTTTCACGCCATTCTTTTACTCTAACTGCATCACTGTCATTTACTCCCATTCCAACATTAAATAGTGGTCTTTCTTTACAATCAAAGCCTTGTTGACCAAGTCTTGATGAAATTTCTTTTAATGCAGGAACTTGTCCAATTGTTGCTACATCAACATCATTCAACCCTTCTTTAACATTAGTAATTATTTTTGCATCCGCATCCCATTTGTTATTGTTTAATTTCATTATTTGACTTATTGTAGCTGCATCTGATTTTGCAGTTCCCTCCTTAACGTTAGTTAACACTTTATTTTTGCAATCAATTGACTTAATATCATGTGTAATACAATGATCTGTAACATATTGAAGGTTTACCGCATCTTTCATATCTTTAGGGTCTCCAATATCGTGTATTACAAAGTTGTAAAAGGAAAATTTATCTGTTTTTTCAGGTATGACTGAATGTAAATACTTTTTGGTAACTGAATCTTGATCATTAACAGGATCTGCTATATTGGCTATTCTAAGATCTTTTGCATCATATGCTTTATTATTACTTTTAGGATCATATCTTAAGGTTTGGTTTATGTACCACATTAAATATTCTTTATTTACCGAATCATTCTTATCTATTGGTTTTGGAAGATTTGCAATTCTATAAAAATTAGCGTTATACACTTCATTTTGAAGCTTTAAGCTAGGTAATGTTTCACTTACCTAAAAAGTAAGTTTTGAAATTTACTGCATCATTATCATCTTTTGGATCATTTACAAACTTTAAACGTTTGTTACTTATATCATAATCTCCATCGGATGTTAGTGGTAAACCACCTCTTTTTCCATAAGATCCTGATTTGCTTCCAGTTTCGGAATACCGTCCAAACTTATCCACACTCATGGTTATACTGAATGTTTAATCGGTTATGCTTGTATTCTATATACTCATATTTTTATGCAATTACTCCTCGATTTCGCAATTCACCGACCAAAGCTACCCATTCGTTTTCTAAACCGCTATGTCCGGCTTGTTTTGCTTCATATATCAACTTCATTCTATCAACCAATTTGTTTATATCGTTGTAGTATATTATATTAGTATCATACAAGTTTTTCAATAATCCTTTTCCTGATAAACTTGATTGATTTGTTTTTCTCCTTTTATGTAAAATATTTATTTCAGCAGAAGATAATGATTTTCTTTTTATGGGTGCCCTTCTTTTTGGTGGGAAAAGTTTAGCAATAATAGTTTTATATTTTTCTGATTTATTTCTATAAACATTGAAATTTTTAGAATAATTTTTCTTATGCGCATTTGTATCCTCCAATATTTGTTTAAAAATGTTTAAATCCTTTTTAGTATATTTATTA
Organism: Flexamia atlantica; assembly: GCA_035578135.1. Taxonomy (NCBI): domain Eukaryota; kingdom Metazoa; phylum Arthropoda; class Insecta; order Hemiptera; family Cicadellidae; genus Flexamia; species Flexamia atlantica. The sequence goes on from JAQJVK010000002.1 coordinate 16,788,970, forward strand.
GGTTTCGGTTTAAAAATAAGTTCAAACAATCCTTTTGTACCTTTGTATTGTTTATTATTTATAATAATATTGTCATGTTCGTCTACATCAAGCTTGCTATCTCCAATCATTAGGCCATTTTCTTCTATTCTAGCACCAAAAGTATGATACTTTCGAGTTGGTTGTGCAGAATGTAACATTTTTAATACAAATTGTCTTGCAAGCGGCCCTTTATACGCAATATCCGAGCCCAATTTGCTCAAGTTGGATGGATTAATAGGCTCTTCTTCTTCTTGTTGTTCTTCGCTTGTAGAAAGACCTTCTTTTTCTGTTAAAACATCCGTTTCTTCACCTAGTTCGCTTTCTTCTTCAGTTGTTTCTCCTTGTTGCGTAAAACTTGTATCCCCTTCATATTCTTCTTTTTGTTCAAATTTTGAAATGGGTAAAATAGCATCTCCGGAAAAATTAAATGTTGAAGGTGTAACATTTTGCCCCAATTGTTTTAATGGCTCAGTAATAGGTTTAAATGTTGATTCCAGAAATTTCTCTCTTTCACTTATTCCTAATCTTAACGCTCTGTTTTTATGTCTAATAGAATCACTAAGTGATTTTATTTCTTTTAATAGCTTTTCCTGATTAACCATGTTTACACCATGGAGACTTGGACGATAATGTTGTTAATTAATGTATTAAAACAAATTTATCAAAACCTATGCGGTAACGACCATCTGTTATAGCTTTATCTTTCATAATTACCAAAAATCCATATTTTTCCGCCCAAGCTTTTCCACAAAGCTCTTTGAATTTATCAAATGACATATCAGCATTTACATGATCGTTGTATATATGTTTTAGGTTTGTATCGTCTTGTTTGAATAAAACTAAAATATTTGCATTGTCTCTAATTAGTTGTTTTGGAATTTTGCTATATGTTTGTCCGATATATATGCTATCAATATTATTATGTCTTCCCATGGCAAAATAGTTTCTAATAGTATCATGATTTTCACTAGATACATCATCAAATACAAATACAGAATACGGCTTAGCCTGGTCTGGTTGCATAACACTGTCACTAGCATTAAATTTGTAATAGTTAACATCAGGCACATCAGTCAGGATCTTTTCCAACAATTGATACTTTGGTTGATGTAAGGACTTTGAAAAAATATATAGGTTATTAAATCGCAATCCTTTTGTGTTTGTAATTAAGTTAAACACAACGTTAGTTTTGCCACAGTTTGAAGGACCGCTTACTATACATCGTACAGTGTTTGGAAATAAACTGCCGTGTTTACCATTGTTGATTTTAACGTTATCTACAGTTAAATCATCAATGTTATTAATATTAAATTTATCTTTATGGTGAACAATCTCCATCTTATTCAAAGGCTGAAGAATAAATAAGTTGATTTATAACTAAATCAAATCTTTTATAGGTATCCACGAATCTTCAGTTTTGTCAAACCCCAACCAACGTACTTTAACTTGGTCTTTTTTCCTTTGCAACACCTTTTCAACAAGATAGACATCACCTACTGTTGACTTTAACAATTCATGTCCGTAAAAACCGCCTTGTAACAAATTTCCTTTGTTATCTTTTAAAATATAAGTTTCCGGTACAGTAGGTTGTACTTTATACACTGTAAAAACTTCGTTTGTCCAATTGGGCAGGTATTTCTTAGTAAACACTCCTTTGTATTTACTAATTCGAACTTTATCATTTACATTAAATTTTCTTGGTTTTTTTTGTTCCGCTTTTGGCTGTGTATTCTTTTTAATTCGTTGTAAAACTAGTTTAGCGTTTTTCTTATTCACTTTGTTAGGTGCCATACCGATAGTTCTATGAAACTTGTTGTTGTAATCGCTTATTAATTTTGGTAAGATATCAACCCATACGTAAGAACCTCTTTTCGAAAACATTTTATACATTGCACCTTTTAAGGTTCTATTAAATCTTTCAATTATAGCTGCCTTTTTCTCAGAATTTGTAGAATAATGATTTATCTTATATTTTTTCATTAACAATGCAAAAGGTTTATTAAAAAATTCTTTCCCATCATCAGTTTGTAAATGTTTAATTTTATTTTTATCTCTTTTTATAGCTACTTCCATAGCTTTTGTTATGCTGTTACCGGTTTTGTCTTTTAATGGCAAAGCATCTGCAACTTTAGTAAAACAATTAACAATCGTAAGTATGTATCTAAATCCTTTATTTATTTTACTATGCGGTTGCATTTCAATTAAATCTGCTTGATATAAATCATTTATTCCTTTTACAACAGTATTTCTTCGTGGAAACTTTATTCTTGCAGGTTTATGAAGTTCATTAACAATCTTTTCCTTTAACTCTGTCATGATGTTTTTACTAACAAAGTCAAGTTAGTATTGAGTGTTTCTTTTTCTGCATCCGCTTTTATAGGTCAAGGTCATTTCAACATATTTTTAAAAAAGGGAAAATCACAGCGAGCATGCTGTGATTTCCCCTTTTTTTTCTTTTTTCTTTTTTTCTTTTTTTTCTTTTTTTTCTTTTTACTCATTGATAGGATTGAGAGAATAGTGGCCGAATGGTAGAGTGTGAATTTTGTCTGGAAGAATGTGTCGTTTGTCATCATTGGAGCAGAGTGCTTTTTTTACTTCTGTTACGCTGTACAGGTGATGGTTGAAACTTCTGATGGTGTTGAATTTTGCAGTTATAGTCGTTTCTTCAAATAAGCATTGCTTGTAGTGTTCGAAATTTACATTCTTCTTAAGATACAAACTTTTTACACCCTTAGCTTTTTTAATTACATTGTTTTCTTCTTTATGCAATTGTAGTGAATACAATTTTGACATTAGTGCAATAAGTTCTTTTAGTAAAATTCCATTTGCTTCGTCTTTAAATTTTCCAAGTTTCTTTTTGTTCCGATCATTGTCATAATTTAAATGATCTTTTGGATAGTCACTAAAATCAAATTCATTTTTGTGAACAAATGTTCGAAGATCCAAATACATATCTTCAGTAAGAATCCAGTAGATGAAAGCGTCCGTGTCCATGTAGGCGATTCCGATGTTATCTCTACCGTAGAAGGCAACCATTTTGTTGTAGTGGAAATCATACATATGGGTTTTGGAAATATCCAAGATTGACATTCCAACGTACAACGGACGATCCATTTTCACGCTTGTCTTCTTCATAGATACTGCTACAAGGTTTTCATTGATGATAACGGATGTTCCAAAGTTTGGTTTTTGTACAAGTTTTTCTAGTTTTATAGGATCTGTAATTAATTTAACATTTTTGTGTTTTCTTTTGTTTTCCAATGTTTTTCCAAATATCGCATTATTCATTAATTTAAAAAAATCCTTTTGAAATGTTGATGTTGCAGCTGCTCTTCTTCTGGTGTTTGAATCAATGTACGGTTTTAACCAGCATGATTGGGAAAATTTTAAAACTCTATGAATTTTGGTTATACGTAAACCCAATTGGAGTGCTTGTTGAACAACCCAAAAGTGAGCTACGTATCTTTGTTTATTTTCAAGAGTCATCATTAATTTTGGATGTTTGCCAATTGGTGAAACTTGTGTTTTTGCAAGGAGCGGAAGATCGTAATGAAGATCGTGCAAGTGTTCTGGATATTCAAAGTCACAGTCCAATATGTATCCGGTGTCTCCGTCTTTTGAAATTTGTGTAATATCACCAATAGAGTCTGGATTAACCCATTCAAAGTTTCCAAAAGGAAGTGGATTAGACATGGCCCATCCGTATAAATTGTTGGCATCGAAATATCCTAAGAACACTGATGGTTTTTCTTTATCGTAGTTTGGAAGATATTTGTTGTTAGCTTTAACATGTCTAGTAACACTTTGGGTCAATCCACCTCTAACGCCCGATTCGATCATCAACACCATGTCAATATCGGTTAATAATTGAAGGTTGCACTTTGTTTCTTTTAGCATAGCTTGCCAAGCTAGTCCTGGAGAAGTATAAGAATGAAGAGGGTCTAATCCGTAGGCTTCAAAGCAAGTGTTTCTAAATTCTTCCATCACATCGCAGAGAAGGGTCACATCAAGTTTTACATAAAAGTCAGAATAATCTCCCAGAGTGTTCATTTCCAATTCGTCCCAAACTCTGCATGCGTGTTGATAGTCTTCAGGTGAAATGTCCGAATCGGTAAGTTTACTTTTAAATGCTTCTGGTGGAGGAAGTGATGTTTCTTGAAATTTATGTAGTCCATCGATGTAATCATACGGGAAAACTCCTTTCCGAAGAACCAAATCCATTTTTTCTGCAGGTACAATTTTGCTTGTTTCTATTAAATTTTCTCTTCTTAAATTTTCAGAAAGTTTCATTAGACTGGAAGGCATAAATCTAAATGAATCAACAAATCTAAGTTTAATTTTGCCCACCTTTTTTGAAAAGCTTATAAAGTTTTCCATAGTTTGTGCCAAAACATCTATTTCACCGTTGTCTCTTGCTAATTCGGGAATGATAAAATGTCCATCGTATCCACTAAGATTGTGAAAAACCACAGGAATAAAAGATGGTAGTTTGTAGTTGATGTTACATCCGTTGCAAGCTGCACCTCTGTAGGCTCCTGTCAGATGGTCATGGTCGCGAACTTTAACTTTAGTTACTGTAAATTGATTGTTACACAAATAGCATGTTGTTGCTGAATCATAAAGATGAAGTTCTTCCGGCGTCATAGGTGACATAGGAACCACATTGCTATACATTGCTTCCACTTTCCCGGCGATGTTGTATAAATCATCAACAAAGTATCGAGCTGCTTCTTCTCCACGATAGATCTTCGGTGTAGATGTCAAACCATATTCTTGAAGATGTTCTTCAGACAGAGTGGATTTTACTATTAAACAGTAGCTGTTTGGTTTGTGAAGTTGATACTTTGTTCTGCTGGTATTTTCCTCTCCTTCTTCTTGTTCAAGTGGAAGCAATGAAGATTCAAAATCTGCATACACTACAACGGGAATTCTGTATTGTTGGATAACTTTGTCAAATTTTACTTGAGATCTTCTAGGGTGTGGTAATTTAATTCTTACTTCATAGTTTCCACTGCATAGTCTTTGATGTTCCGTCAGCCATTCTGAACCTCCTCTTCTCAAAGGTTTGTTTACAAAACAGAAACATCTTTTACAAGTGGTTTTTCCTTCTTTACGTCTTGATAACTGTTTGCAAACTAGAGCTTCAAAATCTTTAATATATACATAATGTGAAATATCACCTTTTGTTATTAATAATAAATCAGTATGATCTCTGCGTTCGGTAGGTGTTATACGTAAGGGGTAAACATTGTTGGATGAATCCAAGCCAAAGATGTTTACAGATGCAAAAGGATTTTTCTTTTCAAATTTTGATATGTCTTGAATTGAAACAGGGTAACTCATGCCTTGAAAATTATAGTTATGGTAAACCTCATTGTATGCTCTACTCGGTCGTTCCGCATGATTTCTTATATATTTTGCAAGCATTGCATACTTGAAACATTCAGCATCTTTATTTTGAACATTAATACAGGAATTGGTGTCTTGAATTTTCTTTGGCAATTCAATATGACTACTACCTCTCATTCCATATCCATGTTTATGAACTCTTACATCTAAGCTTGTTATACTTAACAAACTCCATCCAGAACCTCTTCCTTCATGTTCTTGTAATTTTGTTAAAAGTTCTTCAAAACAATCATCCACAATTGAGCTTATATCTGATGCAAACATGATGGTTTTGTTTTTAGTTAAAAATCCTCTTGGTGATGTTTCATTCTGAACATTTGTAAATACTGTATCTAATAATATTCCAAACTTTATAAAATTTAATCTTCTTAGTTCATTGTTTAATGTTTCTGTTACTAATGTTTTTGCTTTTGAAATAAACTGTGCAAGTTGCAATTGAGCATTGTCAATCTTAAAATGAGTTACTACACTACCTGGTAAGGCTCGGGCGTATAATTCCACATCCAAAGATGGTCCGGGTGCGTATTGAATAACACTTGATCTTGAATTTAGTTGTTGTTGTACGGTAGCCAGTATTTGATCTAAATCTTCCAAATATTCTTCTTCTGCATTGTTATTTGTTTCTTGGTTTGTTTCTTGGTTTGTTTCTTGGTTTCTTTCTTGGTTTGTTTCATTGTTATGGTAAACTTCTTTGTGTATTTGTAGTAAAATTTCATCTTCAAAAGATTCTTCGCAACTAATGCAGTAATACATGACGTAGGTGTGCTCTCCACAAAAGTTGCCTTAGTAATGAAAACCACTCTAAAACTCCCCCTATTTATAGCATTACCCCCACCACTTTTTTCTGTATTAAACATAAAAAGTGTAAATAACAGTTAAATTTCTTATATTTCAAAACCCCAAAGTATTAAGATTATCCGATGTAAGTTTAAAAAGAAATCCAAGTGTCAAGGTCAAATTATACAAGTTTAAAAGAATCTTTTTTTCTGTATTAAACACAAAAAGTGTAAATAACTGTTGAACGTTTTATATTTCAAAACCCCTAAGTATTAAGATCATCCAATGTAAATTTGAAAAGAAGTCTAAGTGTCAAGGTCAAATAATGCAAGTTTAAAAAAAAAATCTTTTTTTCTGTATTAAACACGAAAAGTGTAAATAGCTGCTAAATTTTTTATATTTCAAAACCCCTAAGTATTAAGATCATCCAATGTAAGTTTGAAAAGAAATCTAAGTGTCAAGGTCAAATAATGCAAGTTTAAAAAATCTTGTTTAAAGTAAATTTGAAGCAAATGTTTGAAAAACGTTCTAAGTCCTAAAATATTAATTAAGGGGAAGTTTTAACACTTAAAATTTTTACAAGTCCAATGTAAAGTAAAATAAAGAAATGTTGTTGCTTGTTGGAACAGTAACAAAAGAATGATGGGTTTGAAAAATTTTCTAAGTCCTAAAATATTAATTATTGGGAAGTTTTAAGACTTAAAATTTTTACAAGTCCAATGTAAGATAAAATAAAGAAAGAAGGGTTGTTGTCTGTTGGAACAGTGGCGAAAGAATAATGGAATTCAAACTCGCAGCAAAAAAGAAACTTGATATTGTAAAATAAATGTTGAAGCAAATGTTTGAAAAATTTTCTAAGTCCTAAAGTATTAATTATTGGGAGGTTTTAACTCTTAAAACTTTTACAAGTCCAATGTAAAGTAAAATAAAAAGAAGTGTTGTTGCCTGTTGGAACAGTAACAAAAGAATGATGAATTTAAACAATTTTCTAAGTCCTAAAAAAATGGATTATAGAGAAGTTTTAACACTTAAAATTTTTACAAGTCAAATGTAAAGTAAAATAAAGAAAGAAGTATTGTTGCCTGTTGGAACAGTGGTGAATGAATGATGGAAAGTAAACTCGCAGCAAAAAGAAACTTGATATTGTAAAATAAATGTTAAAGCAAATGTTTCAAAAATTTGCTAAGTCCTAAAGTATTAATTATTGTAAAGTTTTAACACTTGAAATTTTTACAAGTCCAACGTTAAGTAAAATAAAGAAAGAAATGTTGTTGCCTGTTGGAACAGTGGCGAAAGAATGATAGAAACCAAACCCGCAGCAAGGGTCCTGTGGTTTAGGAGGGGGTAAGCGGGGGGGGGGGGTGATGACCTCGAGCCGAGTTGGGGTCTGGGATCTGCGCGTGTGGTTCTGCATCAGTTGCTCGCTAGACAGTGAGGTGGTAACATGTTCAGAAGGCGCCCTGAACATTTTATCATTTTTGCTGTTTGGTGAAAATATCTTGGTGTTATTTGTACAATAACATCTTGATGTAGAACTGATTAATTTTAAGGCATGGTAGTTGTTTGTGCTTGTAGATACCCTAGGGTTTGTAGTTTGTTTTTAGTTTGCTGGTTTGGTACTTAGTATTAATTTAAAATCTTTCTTTTACTTACAATATATTTTGCCTGGAGTGTTTAAGTTTAAAGTAATATTTTGTTTTTAAGAATGTTATATGATATGTTTTTAATACCTTTCTATTCCAACTTCCTTTTTCCAACAAGCTTGTTGAGGGCATTCCCTCTCTTGTCTTGTATTCCTTTTTAGTTAGGGACACCTTTCAATTCCAATTTCCTTTCCTTTTTTCCCTTCCATCTTTTGCACGGTAAAACCAATTAATTTATGGTAAAACCGGCTACCGCTTTTGTAGTGATTACGCACACCAAAGCGGGTCACTTACAACCTCTATACGTGCTGGATGGGTAGTTCGCCTACCTCCGGAGTTTCGCTAGACCTCAGCTGTACTGCGTCGCTAATGGCGAGTCACTGGCTCCTTTAGTGTTAGGAAATAAAAACATATTTGTATAACATTTTTCCAAAATTTAATTAAGCAACGTGCTATTTCAGAATAACATTTTTTGTTTTAGCTTAGCGTTGTGCGCTTATGATGAGGTGTGTGAGTTCGCTTACGTGATGATTACACCGTAATCATGATGTGCAGCGCTGGGCTGTTTAGCTTTTTTACTTATCTTTTACTTTTTATTTATTATTTCTTTTAACTTAATTTTTTTTATTAATTGATCAACTCTAGGCAGGTTGTATTGTAAATTAGCTTTTCTTCTTTTAGGTTTCCGGGGGTGTACGGTTCTGTAAAACCATACACCCCCATTTTCTTTTTAATTAATGAATGACCTTGACCTACTTATTTTCAAGGTCAACCAAAAGAGTTAGCGAAAATTTCTAAGTCCCAAGGTTATTTTTATGTAAATTGTTCCGAACCCTATCATGTGGGTATTCAAATTATTTTAAAAATATCTAGTTGAATAAATGCAAAATAAACTACACTTGTTTTAAATATAAACATTTTATTAAATGATGTTACCAAACCTTTTTGTTTGTCTTTTCATTCTGCTTATTTTAAATACCTACATGATAGGATTTGGAAACATATAAAGAAAAATATGATTTAAAAGATTTTTTTTTCAGTTTTTGAGCTATAACTTTTATACCTTTGGTTTTATCGAAAAATGTTACTGGACCTTTTTTGTTTGCCTTTTTATTCTGCGTAATTTGAGTACCCGCACGATAGATTTAGAGCATTTTTGTTATATCCACTGCCACCGTGTACGGCGACGTAGCTCAAAAGTTGAACGGCGACGATATCAAGTGGGGGCCCCCCATTTCGCAAACTTACTCTAAACCTATTGTGCGGGTACTCAAATTACGCGAAATGAAAAGACAAACACAAAAGGTCCAGTAACATTTTTCGATAAATCCAACGGTATAAAAGTTATAACGAAAAACTAAAGTTTAAGGTCATTTAAAACTTTTACAAAACCTATCATGTGGTTACTCAAGTTACGTGGAATAAAAAAACAAACAAAAATGTTCAGTAACATTTTTCTATAAAACCAACGGTGTAAAAGTTATTACGCGAAAACTTAAGATTTAAAACCGTCCAGGTTACAAAACGTCCAGGTAACCTGGACGTTTTAGTAAAAACGTCCAGGCTACAAAATATTGTTAATTTCTTACAAAATAATGTTGATTTTATAACAAATGTTACCGAAGCTTGTTGTTGGTCTCATAATTTAAGTACTCACAAAATAAGGGTTGGAAACTTATAAAGTAAAATATAAAATGTTGGAAAATACTTTTTTTTTAGTTTTTGCGTTATAACTTGTATACCGTTGGTTTTATCAAAAAATGTTACTGGACATGTTTTGTTCGTCTTTTTATTCCGAATAATTTGAGTATATGCAAGATAGGTTTGGAGCAATTTTGTAAAAGGGGGGGGGGAAATTGCAAAATTACTCTAAACCTATTGTGCGGGTACTCAAATTGCGGGGAGTGAAAAGACAAACACAAAAGGTCCAGTAACATTTTTCGATAAATCCAACGGTATAAAAGTTATAACGAAAAAACTAAAGTTTCAAGGTCATTTAAACTTTTTACAAAACCTATCATGTGGTTACTCAAGTTATGTGGAATAAAAAAAACAAACAAAAATGTTCAGTAACATTTTTCTATAAAACCAACGGTGTAGAAGTTATAACGCGAAAACTTAAGATTTAAAACCGTCCAGGTTACAAAACGTCCAGGCTACAAAATATTGTTAATTTCTTACAAAATAATGTTGATTTTATAACAAATGTTACCGAAGCTTGTTGTTGGTCTCATAATTTAAGTACTCACAAAATAAGGGTTGGAAACTTATAAAGTAAAATATAAAATGTTGGAAAATACTTTTTTTAGTTTTTGCGTTATAACTTGTATACCGTTGGTTTTATCAAAAAATGTTACTGGACATGTTTTGTTCGTCTTTTTATTCCGAATAATTTGAGTATATGCATGATAGGTTTGGAGCAATTTTGTAAAAGGGGGGGGGGTGTTGCAAAATGACTCAAAACCTATTGTGCAGGTACTCAAATTACAAGGAATGAAAAGACAAACACAAAAGGTCCAGTAACATTTTTCGATAAATCCAACGGTATAAAAGTTATAACGAAAAAACTAAAGTTTCAAGGTCATTTAAAACTTTTACAAAACCTATCATGTGGTTACTCAAGTTACGTGGAATAAAAAAACAAACAAAAATGTTCAGTAACATTTTTCTATAAAACCAACGGTGTAGAAGTTATAACGCGAAAACTTAAGATTTAAAACCGCCCAGGTTACAAAACGTCCAGGTAACCTGGACGTTTTAGTAAAAACGTCCAGGCTACAAAATATTGTTAATTTCTTACAAAATAATGTTGATTTTATAACAAATGTTACCGAAGCTTGTTGTTGGTCTCATAATTTAAGTACTCACAAAATAAGGGTTGGAAACTTATTAAGTAAAATATAAAATGTTGGAAAATACTTTTTTTTAGTTTTTGCGTTATAACTTGTATACCGTTGGTTTTATCAAAAAATGTTACTGGACATGTTTTGTTCGTCTTTTTATTCCGAATAATTTGAGTATATGCATGATAGGTTTGGAGCAATTTTGTAAAAGGGGGGGGGGATGGGGGGGGGAGAAGAGGGGGGGGAGGGGGGGTGGGGGAGGGGGAGGGGGGGGGAAGGGAGGGGGGCGAGGGATGGGGGGAGGGGGGGGGGCAAAATTGCAAAATTACTCTAAACCTATTGTGCGGGTACTCAAATTACGCGGAATGAAAAGACAAACACAAAAGGTCCAGTAACATTTTTCGATAAATCCAACGGTATAAAAGTTATAACGAAAAAACTAAAGTTTCAAGGTCATTTAAAACTTTTACATTACCTATCATGTGGTTACTCAAGTTACGTGGAATAAAAAAAACAAACAAAAATGTTCAGTAACATTTTTCTATAAAACCAAGGTGTAGAAGTTATAACGCGAAAACTTAAGATTTAAAACCGTCCAGGTTACAAAACGTCCAGGTAACCTGGACGTTTTAGTAAAAACGTCCAGGCTACAAAATATTGTTAATTTCTTACAAAATAATGTTGATTTTATAACAAATGTTACCGAAGCTTGTTGTTGGTCTCATAATTTAAGTACTCACAAAATAAGGGTTGGAAACTTATAAAGTAAAATATAAAATGTTGGAAAATACTTTTTTTTAGTTTTTGCGATATAACTTGTATACAGTTGGTTTTATCAAAACATGTTACTGGACATGTTTTGTTCGTCTTTTTATTCCGAATAATTTGAGTATATGCATGATAGGTTTGGAGCAATTTTGTAAAAGGGGGGGGGGTTGCAAAATGACTCAAAACCTATTGTGCAGGTACTCAAATTACAAGGAATGAAAAGACAAACAAAAAAGGTCCAGTAACATTTTTCGATAAATATAATGGCATAAAAGTTATAACGCAAAAACTAAAGTTTCAAAGTAATTTAAACTTTTACAAAAATGACCTTGAGACTTAGAAATTTTCGCTAAGTCTTTTGTTGACCTTGAAAATAACTAGGTCAAGGTCATTCGATAATTAAAAAGAAAATGGGGGTGTACGGTTTGACAGAACCGTACACCCCCGGAAACCTAAAAGAAGAAAAGCTAATTTACGATACAACCTGCCTAGAGTTGATAAATTAATAAAAAAGATTAAGTTAAAAGAAAAATAATAAATAAAAAGTAAAAGATAAGTTAAAAAAAAGCTAAACAGCCCAGCGCTGCACATCATGATTACAGTGTGATCATCACGTAAGCGAACTCACACACCTCACCATAAGCGCACAACGCTAAGCTAAAACAACTAGACAGCCCAGCGCTGCACATCATGATTACAGTGTGATCATCACGTAAGCGAACTCACACACCTCATCATAAGCGCACAACGCTAAGCTAAAACAAAAAATGTTATTCTGAAATAGCACGTTGCTTAATTAAATTTTGGAAAAATGTTATACAAATATGTTTTTATTTCCTAACACTAAAGGAGCCAGTGACTCGCCATTAGCGACGCAGTACAGCTGAGGTCTAGCGAAACTCCGGAGGTAGGCGAACTACCCATCCAGCACGTATAGAGGTTGTAAGTGACCCGCTTTGGTAAGCGTAATCACTACAAAAGCGGTAGCTGGTTTTACCATTATTGGTTTTACCGTGCAAAAGATGGAAGGAAAAAAGGAAAGGAAATTGGAATTGAAAGGTGTCCCTAACTAAAAAGGAGTACAAGACAAGAGAGGGAATGCCCTCAACAAGCTTGTTGGAAAAAGGAAATTGGAATAGAAAGGTATAAAAAACATATCATATAACATTCTTAAAAACAAAATATTACTTTAAATTTAAACATTCCAGGCAGAAATATATTGTAAGTAAAAGAAAGATTTTAAATTAATACTAACTACCAAACCAGCAAATTAAAAACAAACTACAAACCCTAGGGTATCTACAAGCACAAACAACTACCATGCTTAAACTACCATGCCTTAAAATTAATCAGTCCTACATCAAGATGTTACTGTACAAATAACACCAAGATATTTTCACCAAACAGCAAAAAATGATAAAATGTTCAGGGCGCCTTCTGAACATGTCACCACCTCACTGTCTAGCGAGCAACTGATGCCGAACCACACGCGCAGATCCCGGACCCCAACTCGGCTCGAGGTCACGGCAGCTGGCAGCCGGGCCGGGCAGGTGTGGCAGGCAGCTGGTTGACCACCTGGCCTCAAGCGCAGACTCTGGACCCCAATTCGGCTCGAGATCACCACAGGAGCCTTGCTGCGGGTTTGGTTTCCATCATTCTATCGCCACTGTTCCAACAAACAACAACACTTCTTTTTTTTATTTTACTTTACATTGAACTTGTAAAGATTTTAAGTGTTAAAAACTTCCTAATAATTAATATTTTAGGACTTAGAAAATCTTTCAAACCCATCATTCTTTTCCCACTGTTCCAACAGGCAACATTTCTTTCTTTATTTTACTTTACGTTGGACTTGTAAAAATTTTAAGTGTTAAAACTTCACAATAATTAATGCTTTAGGACTTAGAAAATTTTTCAAACATTTGCTTTAACATTTATTTTACAATATCAAGTTTTTTTGCTGCGAGTTTAATTTCCATCATTCCTTCACCACTGTTCCAACAGGCAACAATACTTCTTTCTTTATTTTACTTTACATTTGACTTGTAAAAATTTTAAGTGTTAAAACTTCCCAATAATTCATTTTTTAGGACTTAGAAAATTTTTTCAAACTCATAATTTTTTTGTTACTGTTCCAACAGACAACAACACTTCTTTTTATTTTATTTTTCAGTATTAATGTAGGTTGAAACTTGTTTTAAAACAATTTTAATATTAGTTTGAAACTAAATTCATATATTATTAATGAGTAACCATGTTTTACTTAAGGAATATTATGTTTTAAGTCAATTGTAATACATAATAAAATAAACATTATACATATTTTCATTGTATCATAAATATAAATCTAGTTTATTAATGTTACTGAACTAAAAATAGGGGTTGGAAACTTATAAAGTAAAAATATAAAATGTTGGAAAATATTTTTTTTTAGTTTTTGCGTTATAACTTCTATACCGCTGGTTTTATAAAAAAAATGTTACTGAACTTGTTTTGTTCGTCTTTTTATTCCGAATAATTTGAGCATTTATGTTATATCCACTGCCACCATAGATTTTTTGCAGTTTTTGCGATATAACTTTTACACCGTTGGTTTTATCGAAAAATGTTACTGGACCTTTTTTGTTAGTCTTTAAATTCTGCGTAATTTGACTACCCGCATGATACATTTAGATCATTTTTATTATATCCACTGCCACCAAAGTTTTTTTAAGTTTTTGCGCTATAACTTTTACACCGTTGTTTTTATCAAAAAATGTTACTGGACCTTTCTTGTTTGTCTTTTAATTCCGTTTAATTTGACTACCCGCACGATCGATTTGGAGCATTTTTGTTATATCCACTGCCACCATGTACGGCGACGCAGTTCTAAAGTTGAACGGAAACGAGATCAAGTCGGCGACCCCCCCCCCCCCATCGATGTTGTCGGGGGGGGGAGGGGGGAGGGGGAGGGGGAGGGGGGGGAGGGGGGGGGGAGGGGGGAGGTTTCGTCCCGGCAACATTGGCGGGGGGGGGGGGGTTGGAAAATTGCTTAAAACCCTATCGTGTGGGTACTCAAATTACGCGGAATCAGAAGACAAACAAAAAAGGTCCAGTAACTTTTTTTGATAAAACCAACGGTATAGAAGTTATAACGCAAAAACTAAAAATTATCTTTCTTTACATCATATTTCATTTTATATGTTTCCAAACCCTATCATGTAGGTACTCAAAATACGCAGAATTAAAAGACGATCAAAAAAGGTCCAGTAACATTTATTTATTAAACCAACGATATAGAAGTTATAACGCAAAAACCCAAAATTATCTTTCTTTACATTATATTTTACTTTATATCCTTTCAAACCCTATCATGTAGGTACTCAAAATACGCAGAATTAAAAGACGAACGAAAAAGGTCCAGTAACATTTTTTTATTAAACCAACGGTATAGAAGTTATAACGCAAAAACTAAAAATTATCTTTCTTTACATTATATTTTACTTTATATCTTTTCAAACCCTATCATGTAGGTACTCAAAATACGTAGAATTAAAAAGACAAACAAAAAGGTTCAGTAAACTTTTTTTATAAAACAAACGGTATAAAAGTTATAACGCAAAAACATAAAAAAAAAATTTTCTACATTTTATATTTTACTTTATATGTTTCCAAACCCTATCATGTGGTACTTCAATAACGCAAAATAATGAGACAAACAAAAAACTTCGGTAACATTTGTTATTTAACCAACAATGTAAAAGTTATAACAAAGAAACAAAATTTAGATCTTTAACCAAGTTTATATTTAATCGAAACTGTAGTTTATTTTGCATTTCTGCGACTAAATTTTTTAGAAGTATCAAGGTGATATAATAAAGTGGCATCTTTAAAATATTGTAACTTGTACAAAGTTAAATAAGTGTTAAAACGATATTTTATTGCAAATATTTTAAAACCACAAGTTCAGAACGATTGTTTAATAATGACATATTCACTCAACAAGAGCAACAGTACGACTAACACTACATATCCAAATATTGCGAGGAGTCTCTCATGGTGGTGGGGGAAGGCAGGTGCGCGGCAGATGTTCCGTCCTGCACATGTCTTTCGAGGGAGGTAACAGCGCTACCACTATCACATCAGTTTGCTGGTAGGACTCGAAGAGTAAACATCTAAATAAACATGAGTTCTGTTTTATATGTTTCTTTTATCAAAGATGGACTTTGTATTGAAACGCAAAGTTTCACTATTGATGCAGATCCTGTACAACAAATTTTAGTACATCCTCCAGAAAATTATGATTCTATCTACATTTCGGTGCATGAACCAAACGACCCCCCACCACCAACTGCCGACACGGAGTAGGACAGCGGCTACCACACGTCATTAACGCTCCAGCTCTTCACCCGAGCACACATGGACTCTGAGCTTCAAGATAATACTGTTTCTTCTTCTACATCTACACAAACTTCCGAACAATTACCTACTGAAAATAAAACTACAACAAGTGTACAAGTAAACGAAATTTCATCAACTGTTAGTTCTGATGCGCAAGCAATAATGCTATCATTAATTGGTTTCGACTAAAAATTCAACAATGGAAGAAGAAAGAAATTCGCTACTTTGCAACTTGGTTTTTGTGAACCCGTCGAAATTTGTTATTTTCCTACTTTCATTTTTATGTGGTTACAATTTTGGTTACCTTGTTCAGGAAATACTAACAGATAAAAAGAAAGAACATTCACTATTTTTTAAAGTTTATATTTATGTAATTGCATCTTTATTTGGATACTTTGTAGCAGGATATTTTCTTGTTAACTTGTCAATTCCATTTTTAATATAATATTTTAATAGAAACAAAAATCAACAAAACAACAATTAAAAAACAGTTTGTAAAAAGAAACAAAACTTATCTTGCATTTTCGGATTTTCCGAAAATGCAAGATATTTTTTAAAAACATCCCCGGCCGACCTTGACCTTTTTCCGGACATTTAAAATTTAAATACCAGCACAGCTGGACATTTAAACTTTAAATACCATCCCCAACACGTCACAGCTACGTCACAGCCTGTGACGTCACTTCCGGTCACGTGACCGGATGTAGCTGTCACTTTTGATTAATGCGTTTTGGCCCAGAAGCCCCACTATTGCACTACTAATACCTGCAGTATGTCTATTTAAAGTAAGTACTGTAAGAAATTAATTCTTCTTTTATTTCTTTTTTAAGATGTAAGAAACGGGGGAAAAATATTGATTCCAATTATGTTTTAGTGATTTTAATTTAGCATAACAAAATGCTATTATGGAATATAAAGTAATGCCTTCTAATATTCTTATTTCACTTTAAAGTAAACTGGACTGGCAGACGAACATGGTCAGGACTGTTAAATCGTTACTGTACAAATTCCTAATCATTCTTGTCAGATTTAATACTTGCAGGGCCAAAGAAAATCGACTAATAATTAACTAGGGGCCCCATGCGCAAATTGCGCACTTTTATATTATTTCTGTTTTGTGAGAAACTCACCTACAGTTAAATTAAAATTGCTTGGCTTCAAACTCACCTTTATTAACCAAATAATCTTTTCAATTGAATTTTAAAGATCTCACCTAAATGAACAAAGGCCTAACTGAACAAAACACACACACTTTTTATTCATCACCCTTGCACTATGTTTTTGAATTTTGTTGTCTTCTCGTACAACAGTAGGATAACAGAAGTTTTTCAAGGAAGCTCATGTGCAAATTGCTCATTTTATTATTTTCTCTGGTGTTCAATCTGTCTTTTTCGCTCAGCAGTTGTCTGTTCTTGCCAAAGGTAACGCATATTTTCCCTATTCACATTGAGTCGTTTTCTCTATGCCCCCTCCTTCTTTCTGTTTAAGGCTCAGTTTGCAATATATTTATAATCTAACGATCATGAATCTTCACCATAAAGAATTATTTACCAGCCTCAATTTGGCTAAAACTTTTAATGAAAGTGGCTCAAATTCATTTTTCTAAGCTTCATTGGATTTTGTTTACGTTAGCATTCAGTCTAATTTTGTTTATGTGACTGGCCAAAATTCGTCTCAAGGTAAATCAGCTGTTAAATTACAATCGCATTTTAAAACAGTTATAACGCAAGTTGGTCAGCACTGGAGCGCTGAAAGCGCCCTCTAGAAATAAATTAAAGCCTTGGGGGTCGAAGCCGTAAAAGATATGTTCATTTTAATTATCAGTCGCGGGTGCGCTACATTTTAAGCTTTAAAATGACATCTCACTCTTAATAATCGGTTAAGTAGGACGGCTGAAAAAGGGATCTAACAGAAAAACCTTATTGCATAAAGTATATAGATGTTTAAATTATCTAGACATTAATTCACTGTATATGTTGGTTCGTCAACGGTTGCGCATTGACACTGACTACCGCCGAGCGGTGACACGTTGTCAGGGGACCTCAGTGCATTGATTCAGCCGCAACACACTCTGTCTATTACTTATCATTCATGTAGTTCGGAGCCAGTTTGCAGCACTGTTTCAGCATAGTGATATTAGTCCATGTATATATTGCTGTGATCAAAGTGATATTAGTCCATGTATATATATTGCTATAATCAATGTTGCTGGGTCAATATTAATAATTTCAATTTTAATTTAACATACTTTTTTATTTTTAAGGTTTTATCAAGCATGTTTTATCTATGTGTTATCCAAAATAGTTTATGAAATAAATATCAATTTCATTCAGTAAGTTCGTGTATGATAATTAATGTTGATAGTTAATGTTGTAATATTTGTCCCAGTTTAAAATGGCTTTACTCATTAGGCCTTATTCTTGTGTCTAAACGATTTTCCTAAATATTTATTAATTTTTACTATTATATTTTTAAATTCTACTTTGCACTTATTTTCATTCCATCGCGTTTACCTATTCTACTTTGTCGTGCTAAACAGTAACGTTAAGAAATCAAGAGCATTTTAAATCGTAAATACTAAATGTTATTTCCTACAAGCAACAGCGTAAAAGCCTTTGTTGATGAAATATGTTGTTTCTTGAGACTTAAACTGAGCCTTAAGTGCATTATTTTTTTGAATTATTGTCTCATTAATAAGGATACATTCGTAAAAATTTTTTTCATTCAACATTTTCGGCGTTTTAAAATGTGTCGGTATCTTGGGTTTGGCGTCTAGATCAAAACGTTATAAGTTAAAAAAAATAATATTAGAAATAACTTCATAAAAAGTAAAATTTAAACCTATAATTAACTTGTAAACGCATTACTCAATAGCACCCTCTAATGGTTCCAATGTGTTTTGCTCACCAAAAAATGCACACGCTTTATCCAAATGTTTTTAATTAATTTTTTAACGCATTACTAAATTGCACCCTTTAATGGTTCAAATGTGTTTTGCACACCAAAAAATACACATGTTTTATCCGAATTTCCTTTTATTTGAATATGCCATTAATATAATTAAAGCTAGAAGATACCGTAAAATGATTTTTAATCCACCCCATTTTATTGGGAAAGTTGGATACGAAATTATTATGAAATTATTTTAACCGATCTCCTATAAAAAAAACCGTTCCTCAAAATACTTGAATAGTCAAAAAAATCATTTTAGCAAACAGAGAAAATTATTCAAACGTAATTAACTGCAAACTTCTTTGATCATAAAATAATTATATAATATAAATATTAACGGTTGACCGGTTTTTCCAGGTGAAAAACTTCCAGTACGAGTGGAAAATCGGAAAATAAATTGTTTTGGTCATAATTTTCTTTCCAATTTCTCTTTCTCTTGTAAATATAAATACCCATAGATAAATTAACCATAAACTGCTAGATGATTTTGTAAACATACAGCCTATAACTATATCCGACTGTCCTTAAAGTAGACTATGAATTTTTATATTTTTATTTTTATTTTTTATGGGTACATATTTATTGTAATTCTTTTTACCAACACATTCAAAAGTATTGTATTGCAGTTTTCATTTAATTGATCTATTACAATCGTTTTAAGGGAGTGCAATAATGCATCCCGATATAAATTTTATTAATATATAAAGGCTTGAGTGTACTTAGATCTACTTTTTAACCCTAAAATAATAGTTTTTACCAAAGCAATGAAATATTTGAAAAAATAGCTAACAAAACATTGCAAATCAGTAAAACTTATTTTAAACTTCCTAATTTGCCTAATCATTTGCCTAATAAATGCACTGTCCAGTGAGGCAGATAAGTACGTTTTATTATTACACAAATGGATCCTGTACGAGTGGTCTGCACTTGATTGAAACGCCCATACTTGCCATTCATGGTACATTGTAATGTAATTAGACTGTACCTCTGACCAGTTATTGTTGTGCTCGTTATTGCTGTGCTCGTCCCTTTATCCAGAAAGTTATTTTGTTTGTTGTACTGGTTAAAAACTCTCTTTTCTAATTTTTTTTACGAACAAATATCAGTCATATTCCCTACCACTCTTTGTGGTTTGCTTTTATGATAACCTTCAATTTTAACGTAATAGTGTGAAAATAAGAATCCATAATTAATCATTACGAATAAGTCAGCCAATACCAAATGGAGTTGTTTGCAAATTTCTACTGCACAGGTGAAAACTGGCAGTCACGAGTATAAAACAAAGTTTTATGATAAAAGAATTTCATTGGGGATGTCACTAGCATTTCCAATATTTTTGCTTGTACTACTCTAGCCTTAATGCAGTAATTATTATCGTTGTCTTTGGCAATTGACGGTAATATTTTCGATTTAGAATCTTAGAAATCCTTTATTAAGATGATTGGAAGTGTTGAATCGTTGTAAATTACAGCGCGACGAACGTTTAAGCTATGTTGGATAAATAAATTTCACTTAATCGCATCAAGTATAAAAATTAGCATATTCAAGTTAGGATATCGGTATAATTATTTTTTATCGTCATTTATGATCATGTTAAGAAAAGCCTACTTAATCGTAATTGGTTATATTGCGATCATTCATATAAATTTTAATTAGGTAAATTTCAGGAACATGAAGGTATTATCCATCCGGTTTTGGATCTTTTCCGTTATACGTATACCACTGTTTTGGCTTTGTTTTTCAAGCTTGATTTTTGTAAGTTAGGCTAACTAATTAGGTTAATAAGATAACTAAACCACAATTAAAATATTCTTACAGGGAATTTCCACTTTAAAATCATTAATAACTATTATTTGACCTAGTTTATGGTGCTCGGTCAAAAATCAATTCAATCTTGATTTTGGTAAGTTAGGTTAGGCTAACCTAACCTAACCTAACCTAACCTACCTAACCTAACCTAACATAACCTAACCTAACCTAACCCAACCTAATCTAACCTAACCTAACGACTGGAAGAGGGACCGCTAGACGGCCAGACACTGGCTTATCGCGTCTGGACAGAGATAACAGTAGATAAGATAACGAAACCGCAGGTAAAATATTCTTACAAGGAATTTCTACTGTAAAACGATTAATAACAATTATTTGACCTAGTTTATGGTGCTCGGTCAACAATCAAGCTTGAGGGGTAAATTTGGAATTGTGGCATACGTATAACGGAAAAGATCCCAGTTTTTTTTTATGAAATTAGGACGAATAATATTAGGGCCTATATTAGGGTTGTTTTGTTAACAGGATGTGGCTTTAATTATTTGAAAAAAATCTATTACTAACGGTTATTAAATCGATAACATTATAAATCAAGATCAACCGAGAATCCCCGGATTTATATGACTAAATATTACAGATATTTTACATACAATTAAGCTGTTATACACAAAGTACGTCCTACTATTTTGTAACGCCTGATTAATTATTAGTGTTTTAGCCTAGTAATTTTCTTCAACAGTAAAATTTGAAAAGCAATGGCTATGCAATAATATAATTACGATTCATATACAGTCAGATATTATCCCCAAATTCGGTCCCAAAATTCAAAAATTTATTTAATTGAATACACAAAAGCACACCGGAAGCTGTACAAATATCATGCATTTTCATGCATTTTGGAAAGACTGCCTCTTTCGTGAGAAAAGAAAGCACGATTTAAATAAAGAAATAATTTTCTTAAGTAAAGCCATTTTTATAGCATTCGAATTCAAAACAAAATATAACATCAAGCATTTTTAAAGAACAATGATAACAACGCTAAGAAAAAATATTACAATCAATGTATCCTTCATTAAAACATGTTTACATTATACGAATCGCTTAGAGGCATGTAAAATCTTTGTTTGTACTAAACTCTACAGTTTACTGCTAATAAAAACAATACTGGGTACACCCACAGTGGATATGGATTGGTATTGCGATGTTACCTTTGTGATTGTTTTTTGTTTGATTGTAATCCACTTAATTTCAGAGACTTTCTAAACTCTAACAATTATCTTATTGATTCGTAAAATAATTTTCAATGTTTCTAATCTCTATGGAAATGCATATTTATTTTAATATGCAGTAACTAATAATATTTCTGTAATTACTGGAACTTATTTCCTTTTTTAAATTCCTAGAAAATAATCCTTATTGTTGCTTTATATAGTAATAGATTTTGTTAAAATCTATATCTATATAGCCGATGTATATCTTTCTGAGCAGTAGTAAGTTAATAAAGGCAATTGAGACTAAGACATTCACACACTCTTAATGTCTTATAAATAATAAAACCAAGAACAATTGTTAGCATTTTTGTTACTTGTGGTACGCTATTGTACCATCTTCCGCCATCAGATCAGTATGTCTAATGTCTGATCGCTTAGTCAAGGACACTTCATACTATTTACATTCCCTCAACGCCAACTAAAAATAAGAGTGAGAGATTATATTATTGCAGATGTGTAAAATCCTACTAGTATCAACACCGTTTTGTTTTTAGAAAAACGAAAAACGTAGCATACTGTATACAGACAGCATGCTACAGCTTGCTTGTGTTTGGCTTTTAAGTCAGTAATACGAGTAATCATTAAGAAAAAAGTAGAAACGATATAATAAACACTATTTGGAGATAGTTACTGAGAACACAAAAAACCAAATCAACTATTACAATTCCTGAGGAGTGCAAACTATTATTACTCAAATCTTCCCCAAGAGATTCGTCGATACAATAATGTCCATTTCCTGTCAGTCAAGTCCGGTTGAACGGATGTGATCATAAAAATCGTTCCGTTTACAGGATGTTATTTCCGCGGGATGTAGTCCGCTTACACCTATGCCCGGTTAAAAGGCGTCCGGTCAAGAGGGAGTCTACTGTACCAAAAACCCTAACCCATAGGATAATCAAGTTAAAAGTATAAGCCGACTTAACTATCCAAAATTATAATAATTGAAAAACTTAAGATTTAAATTACAAGCATTAGTGTCGTCTTTTCGGTATGCGGTTGGTGTCACTTAGTTTCGTTTAACCATGCCTTCAAAGTGAAATACAGTTTGAACAATACCAACTGTATAGCATAAATTATCTACAACTTGATGTGTTACAACTCACCCCAAAAGAAACATAAATAATGAAATAAGTAAAAACAAAATAATTTCTTATTTAGTATATTAAGCACAGTTACTAGTTTCAAAAGTGACATATAAATTATAAAGGTTATATTGCGTGATTTTGTAATATTCAATTAAAATGGGATAATTGTTTTCTTTTTGCTGTAGAGCTACTAATGGTACTTATTAACCTACTTATTAACGATGATTTTTTATCGGTGGTTGAATAAATTTTCCTCGGTCTTCACAAGATGTTAAATTTTTGACTTATGTGTTAGATCGCGTCGTATTGTTGAAGATTTCCACCGACCTTACCTTGTTGAGGGTTTCGGAGGACCTTACTTACGTACTTGAGTAATAAAGTAGTTGTTGTGATGTACGCGACTACGCTTTCGCCCTGAAGATGGTGTACTGCAATGTCTTCGAAACGTCGGCGGTAATCTTCAACAATAGGTCTAACCCAGAAGTCAAGAATTTAACATCTTGTGAAATCGACTGTGGAAGCCTACCCTCTTCTTTGAATCTTCGGTCTTTTTTTCAATTAAAATGATGTATCGGCCCTTTTCTTAAAAGTAATATGAAGTTGTGATTTTTTCTAATATACTGATTGCTTTTTTCAGGTAAGTAACGATTCTTTCTTCTTGGTTTGCAGTGGTAAGTTTATTTGCAATTATTTAAATTTTCCTAAGATTTGCTTGGTGTGTAAATGTGAATAAGAATTTAATAAAGGAATTACAGTTATTTAAATAATTCTTAAAATGTTTTGAATCAGTTTCCTTAGATTTTTACACAATGTAAGACCCGATATAGTTATGTTGGATTCCTGGTTGGGTTGCTTGTATTTTATCTTCATAAATATAAGGCGTATGATAACAAGACGAACCACCGAGAAAATAATTTGCATGGATGCTTTAGAAACGTAAGTGACATTTGAAGCTACCGAAGTGTCTTTTTTTTGTGCCGTTTCATTGGACATTTTCAAGCCTATGAAACCGAAAATAAGTAATTTTATGAGTGTTGCATCTATTGATGTAGTTTGAATCGGTCAACAGTCCATTATGATAAACCAAATATATATTATTTTCATTTTCTAAAACGAACCGATTGTTATTGCATGCTCTATAAAAATGTTCTACCAAACATTTACAATTCAAATCACGAGCTGATGGCTCTTAACAACTGTTGTTCATGCATTATTAAAGATACATACACATATTTTGTATGCAGTACTTCATGTTTGTAGTGCTTTATTTCACTGAATATTAAAACCCTAGGCTGTTGGTTTTACAGTGAACGGGTTTCTAGCCTACAATGAATTATTCATTCACTTACTTAAGTGGAAACAGCAGTTTCTATTTGAAATTCCAGTTAATTGATTTTCTATAGTAGTAAATTAGATAATCATACAATGTATTATTCAATGGTTATTTTTTACTCATTTTATTGCTTCTGAACTGGTAGAACTTAAGTTTTAACGCTAAAGAGTGTTCTGGCAGTTGCGACGGAGTCTAACCGAAATCTGCATGCGTGTAACTGTTCATTATCTGTAGGTCTACTATTAAAAAAATAAAACTTTGTTTCTAAATGAATGTGTTTTGTGTTTGGACTGTTTCAACTGTGAAGTGGTGATGGCAACTCAACCGGAATGCAATAAGCTTTATTGACACACACTACTTGACAAAAACGCAAAAATAGTGTCGAAACGTGTAATATTTAACAAACGAAACGTGTAGTGTCACTACTCGTAGTATTGAACAACGATTGACGAACTGGAGACGTGAAAGGTAATGTATAATCACTTCATTGGCTATGAAGGTAGACACAGATAAAATAATTTAGTTGGTAAAATGTAATCTTCAAGCAAATTCCACATTTGAACTTAATTATAGCTTAGAAACATCAAGGATTTATTTAGTTCACTTATCTAATAGCAAACTATTCCCGTATGAATTTATCACTGATTTACTTATTATTTAATCCCGATTTCTGAAAACTCAGAAATGTTATTTTAGATTGGGTGGCTTAGAAAATAGTACGAATTTCACTACATAATTTGATTAAAGTGAAGCCGCCAGGGATGTTTATTCAATACATTAATGATTTTTTTTATTTTATAAAGCACCACGTGAAAAAATTAAAAATATAAAAAATAAACCCTCCCCCAATTTTAATATTATTAAAATTTTCTACGATAATATTCCCAATTTTTCATATTAATGGTTATTCTTGTAAATTTAAAATGTGAATATGAAGCGATTAAGCAGAAACATGCTACAACCACAATATTACTATAATAACAAGTTAACCAGCATAATGTTATTGTTCGGTAGTGATGTAAACTATAATATAATCGCGGTTTCAAATACTTTGTTTAGTTTTAATCCGATAAACCCAGACAAAATATTGTGATTTGATACCAAGACTGATCAGATTGATAAACATTATGTTCTTTTATGTTTTTTAAGCTCTATTACGTTCCGGTTCGCTGGTTGGGGTGATTTCAATTAAGTACCAAATGACCTTTAATTTTAAACAAGCATAAACTATGTAAAGAACTTTTCTGTCGTTTAATCTACTGCTCTGGCTGAGAATCTGTGACTATCATGCTTAAATATATAATCTGTAATCATTAAGTTTAAAAAAACTCAAACATTAAAAAAAACCTACCACCAGAAGACCAGTATAATGAAACGAAGTATTAGTCGTAATTCCCTGCGCTCTTGGAGCTCAGAGCCCGTGCACAATGTGGGAGGTCCTAATACCTATGCTCCAACCGCATTCGTCGGTCAATAATACCATAGTAACTATTTATGTCGCGATACGTAACCTGTAATGTGTGTAAGTACGCTACACCCAGACGATGTACTTAGCGAGGTAAGACCAGCTCGTAGCTCACAGTTTCTCCAGCAGGCGGCAGCACTGTCGCTCAACTTCTGTAATCAATCGCTCGGTCGCTTATCGCTAAGCTCCACTTGGGGTTGCCTTCTCTCTGCTCCCTTATTATCAAGCCTAAATCCCCCAATAGAAAATATCCACCTCATTAACACTGAACAAACTTTTCCACTTTGCATCAATGAATCCGGTTTCGAGTGAGAAGCTTATTGTGAAAGGATCCCGGTTTAACGTTTAAAGCTATTAACAATTTTAATTAAAAATTCAAATTTACTTCTGAAATTGTGATTTTTAACAAAATTGACAATAAAATGATTTAATTTTAAATATATCTTGTAAAAATATACTAAATGAAATGTGGACTAAAATTTATTGGATTTCACAACAGTGAGCGTTAATGTAGCTATAATTAATTATTATGGCTAATTAATTCATGAAAATCATTGCAGTTAGCAATAATGTTGACATCAATTTTATTCTTAAGACTTCTAAATACAATAAATAAATCTTATAAAACGGACTTGATTTTTTTAATAATCGTTTCATTTAAAACCTAACCACATATAAAATAAGGTTTTCGATTTATTTGTTATTAGTAGCTTATGGACCCTCCGAGATGGACGTATTTGTTAATCTAATATACATGTCCAAATTTTAAAGTAGTAGCCTTTATCGAAGAGGGTATAAAAACTATAAGCAAAGTATATAACAAGTTTGCAGCAGGGACAGAACCACCGCAAGTGTTTCTCGAATCCTCTATAAATTACCTACTATCCTATATTTATACTGGGTCGTGGCAGACCCCTAATTAAAGCGTGGGAGAAACAAGATTGTTTCCTGTTAAAAGTCTGACTCAACCAAGTACCTCACATATCTAATTTTCTTCACTCCTACTATTAAATGTCATAACGTTTTTAAAATGAAGATGAGACAATCTCTACAGTTCTTCTATATTTCTATCCCTAATTTAAAATGAGCCATTTCATCTTTCATTGAGTGAGGTCGTACGACGTAGTCGATATTTTAAATTATATACGGTTATATTAAGATTTGTTCATGTTTAGTTGTTCATATTTATAAAAGTTTTTTAAGGTATTTAATTATTTCATGTTTTTCTATGTTTTTTATGTTATTAATTAGCTATAATTAAATAATTGGGGTTTACTTCTGAGGGAGGAAGTAAAAAAGTTAAATATCAAGTAACCAGTTGTTATTCATTGAACCATTTTAATTGTAATGTAGTTATATTATTCTTGTGAAGGCTACATTGATATCTTTGTGTACTAAAAACATTCTTTTCGACAAATTAGAAACAACAATAACAGAATTTTGTTTTGGTACTGCTGTTGTGTTAAATTATTTTAGTTTGTTTGTAATACTGTTAAAAAATAACATTCAAAAGACATTTTATCATTGACAACGCAGACATGAATTGAAAGTTCATAATTCTAACCCTATACTGAAAAATTAAAGCTATGAATTAGTTACAATTTAACGTAAATTTTATAAATATTTTAAAAGTAATCAATGTATTAATATATAAAATTGAGAACACTAAGTTGTTATGTGAATCAAGAAATTTGCATGGGGAGAAAAACGCAATTTAGAATCCAAGTTATCCAAGATATATTCACTTTATCTAATGCAAAATATGAATATTTTAAACTTTAATATTATTAGGCCTACTCCAACTGCAACTGAATTTGTCTATGTATGTAACCTTTTTTATATCTATTACCAAAATTTGTATATTTTTTTATATTATTATATTATTAATATTTTTATATTATTTTATATCTATAATTTTTTTATATTATTACCCAAGCAGTTATAGGTTTTAATCAAAAACAGCATAAACTGGTTATACTAAACTAACTTAGTTATTATGAGTTTTTATTAATGTTTTTTATCCACAATATTTTGATTCATTGTGAAGTAACAATACCAATAGTAAATGGATTATCAGTCAGTGAAATCATGATAAAGGCTTTAAGCAGAATTTAAATTCACGCACTAAACTCGTTTCTCAGTTTAATTCATGCAGCTGTCTTTACACTTGGAAAACTTTCAATCCGTTGACGGAAGTAGTTGGATCCAAGTCGATTGGATTGATCTGGGGGTGGCAGGTGGACGGTGCTGCGCTCCTACGAGAAGTGCAGGAACCATTTCAACCCCAACATATCGTAGACCACCCTTGTAGCTACAGGGAATCTCTCACTAGGCTTATTTGATTTAACGGACGTTAATTTTTAAACCAAAATATATGAGAGTTAGGAATGGTTTTGTAAGCAAAACTTATCCTACAAACTTTAATCGCTAGAGGCCTTAATAGGTGATCTGTAATGATCCGTGAATACTATTTGTTGTCATTGAAAATAACTTCAATTTATTATTATTACTATTTATTACTTATTTATCGATTTAGACATTTTTGAATTTTCATATAATTGATTGTCATTTATTCTGAGGTAGTTCTAAGTTAACCAATTACATCTAAAATTGCTGGTGAGAACAAAAATGTTTTACACAATATAAGTTAATAAATAAATGTATTTCCCATCATGTGATCCCAAAATATGCATTACTTTAGTTTTTGTTTATGATATTCAATAAAAACAGCCTTTTAGTTTACAGATTGGTTCAAAAGGAGATTGTAATTAATCATAAAAAAACTAAGCGCTAGAATATTGAATTACAAAACGCCAGAATCTTTGTTATCACGTTCATATGTGTCAGCATTTTACTAGTTCAGAAAAAAAACTTTACTTTTTCTGCTCTTTAAACTATATTACAAAGATTTTTCATTGGTTTCTGATTTCTGACCGAGATATTTAAATATTCATTTGAGTTTAAGGCATTCAGTTGTAGTTATGATTGTAAGGGTGGAGGTTTGCGTAAAAGTTAATGATCATTGCATACCTTATCAATATGATTATGATTTTTCTGTATCACTAAGCTTAGTGCAAGTTCGTTAAATATTTCGACCATTGCATTATTTTCATTTAACTGAATAATAAATTAAATTTTTATGTTATTTTCGTACTGTTCAAATGTTTTCTATTTTAATGTAGATAAAACATGGCGAATTAAAATATTTATTTTTGAGCTTAATAGTTTACGTGTTGCATGCGGTCGTTATCAATTTAGAGAGTGTCCCAACCCTAGTCATTTAGCTCTAAATAACTATTTCAAATAAAACACTTATATTACGTCTAAACAACACTCTAATTTTCACAAAACATTTATAAATTAATTACAAAGGTTTCGGCACTCTATGTTGCCATCCTCAGACCGACGTGACTCTACTGGAGTGCAAGATGGCGGCCGTCGTAGATATTGCTGCCACGTGTTGTTTAGACGTAATATAAGTGTTTTATTTGAAATAATGATGAGCAACACGTATGTACAATGATTATCAAGAAATTAACTCTAAATACCGTGAATAATGATGAACGGTTTTAACTTAAATCATATCAATACAAGGAATGTGACGTTTCTGAATATTGCTGTATACTTTTTTATTTTTTGTTTTGTGATACATTTTACGATTTGTATCTGCTAATTAGCGCAGCCGCTTTGTCAATGTCTAACAAATGTCAGCCGAAAGAAAGTCTTAGGTCGGCTAAAAATAAGTGTTTTACAATTTTTTTTAAGTTTTTTTACAAATATATTATGATTTTTGAGGAAATATTGATTATATTAATTTGTCCTTTAGAAAATAACTGAGTTAAGAGAGTATTATTCTGATAAAATCATATTACAAGTATCTAAACATACAAAATGAAACGAAACTATACCTTTTTGCTTTGCTTCTTGCTACAAGGAATTCGTTGTTATTCTTAGTTTTCTTTTCCTTTGTGTGGCGTACCTGCTTTAATCTTCGGTTCAAAGGCGGGGTAAAACATCCAGTACTAAAGCTTTCAAGGAAGTGCTGCTGCCAAGCTCAGGATCCACCGAGTGCCCCACTTCTTGGAAAGACTGAAGGGCTCAGCAATCATCCGTTCCTTTGTTTACTGCTAATATTAATTTCCTCCATTCCAACACTTAAATAGAATCATGGAAGGCTATCGTTTGCCCAGAGCTAAAGAATAAAACCGCCTTGTTATTCAAATTTTGGGATATTAAGCTATTTGCAGAATTTGTTTCCTCTTAAAACGAATCTATTTCAGCAATAACACAGGCCTTGAGTAATTAATTTAGGTTTAAAATATGGACTACGTAAAGTGTTAGTAGGCGTCGTATTTTACAGAACAGCGTTTTTCTTAACAGCTAATCCCTGCCGTTGGCTGTTCATGACGACTTTTAATGAGGGAAACGAAAATATTGTTCTCTATTGTTGGAAGCTGTTTCAGCTCAACTTATAATTAGCGACAAGTATACTTCAATTATTGAGCCTAAAACAACTTTTAATATTTAGTTGGGGTATTTTTTTTAATTGGTAATACGTCAGAAAAGGGTAGTAAAGAAGCATTTTTAAGACTTCAATTGATTATAATTATTGTATTATTTTCTTTAACTGAAGTTTTATATAAATTACACTCTAAAGTACTTCTCAAGATTTTTGTTAAATAATATTTATTATAATTGAATGGACAATCAACTATGGATCCAAGGATTCAAAAAAGTATCACATTTACAGTTTACTTGGCAAACATTATAAAATGTTTTGCTTTAAACGTGAGCTATTTTTACATATCATTGTTTTGATTTAAATTTCAATTTTTAAGCTTCTTTGACAAAATTACAATTTTTTACATAACATATTCACTTAATATATATTATGTAAGGGAGAGTTACAATTTAAGACGCAAACAAGTTTTTTTTTATTTTAATACATTTATCATCATCCTACTTACACAATTTTTCCACACTCAAAATAAAATTTTACATGCCTTTTCGTTCAATGTAAATCATACATATTTTGCTGTCATTTTTTTATTCGTCCCACCTTTGGATGAAATTGAATTTTCTTAAAGTAGAGACAGCACCGTGAATTCAAGATTGTGCCCCAAGGGACTATATTGCTCCCGAAACAAACTACCGTACTTCCATTTTATACCACTCAATAATTCATCAGCTTCACTAAGCCTCTAACTTAGTTTCACTCAGTTAAGACACGTTCATTTGATTCGTGATGTTATTTTGAATTATTACTTTTAAAAAAATACATTTAATAACAAAATAACAAATAACCTTAACAAATATTTTTTATTGTTAATTTAAAGAATGTTCAAATGAAATCATATTACAAACATTTTCATGGTCCATCTTTAATTCATCTACTTGGGGATTCATTCAATATATTAATAAATTATTTTACATATCACAATGTTTGTTTTATTTAGATTAAGCTTAAATATTTTTCATCTACGTTTCAACTTGCATAACTTTCGTACTATTCTAATAAGTTTTGTACTAACACGACATATAAAAGAATTTGCCAAAATATCATGAGATTATGTTTCAATCTTTATATTAATGGGTAAGCATGAATTTTGTTATCATTTTTTCTCAGCCTATGAGCAACGTAGGAAAATCCAAGCACACCGTTAGATAAGAATTGAATTTCAACCAGTAGGCGATCTCTAGTTTGTTTTTATTACTTGAGCTTAGCTCAAATTTCACTTTCTTGACCAGTATATCTAGGTCTTTGATTCAATTGTGTGTTTCCCTTTTGTTGCACGGTTAAGGGCAATTTTGGAAACATCATTTTCGCTCCACAGTCAGCAGATAGATTTCAGAGCCGCCCGAAACATCCCTTTAAATCCAGAAGAGAAGGCCCTGCGCTTCCTTTTCCACAAATTCTCTCTTCCGCTCAAGTCCAAGTTCTTTTTTGAATACTGCCATCTGAACGTAAGATGCAAAGTTTGTGTGTTTTTTTTGCCTAAACAAAAATATTGATTATTGAAAGAATGTTAAACTTACTTCAATTGTAACAGTAACCACAAGCAAACGATATATTGTAATTTGCAAAAGTACTTGCTGTCATTTTTGTATTCATCCTATCTTTGGACGAAATTGAATTCTCTTGTAGTAGAGACAGCCCTGTGAATTTAAGATTGTGCCCCAAGAGACTTTATTGCTCTAAAGATATAAAGATATGTTAAAGATATGTTAAAGGTTGGTATTGTGAAAAGTAATAGCTTACAAAATATAATAGTATTACTATTGCTTTCATTTATTTTACAAAGTAAAATTCGTTTACGCTAAAAGAATTAGAAAAGTCTTTTTTCACAGGATCAAGCTTTTAAGCATGTTCTCGGAGCAGAAAGCTACGTCTGACCTGTCAGAGTATATTTTCGACGGGCAACAAACACTTTAAATAAGCTAATTTCACTAAATTCAAATTTAGTATGATTGTCTTCCTTCTCGATTTGCTTTTAATCTTGTTTATATTTATAAAGCTTCTTTGGGACTATTATTGGTTCCTATAAAAAGTAAAATTGAAATCAATTGAAGGTAAAGGTCACATTATTTTAAAGTCAAAAGGTTGCCTTATAATAAGAAGTAATCTTCAAAATCTAGTAACCATGAGTCTTCCATTGATTTGAGTGGTGATTTTAGGTTGTTTTATAGTTAAATATTGGTCCCAAAATAGCTTTATAAATATAAACAAGAGTAACAGCAGATCGTGAAGGAGGACAATTTATACTAAGTTTGAATTTAGTGAAATTAGGTTATTTAAACAGTGTTTGATGCACGTCGAAAATAAACTCCCACTGCTCAAACGTGGGTTTCTGCTCAATGCTCATGCCTAAAATCGTGACTTCGTGTCAATAGTTCTCTGTTTCTATTAGTGAATTATTGTGTAAAATAAAAGACATGTGGATTATAAATAGTAAAAAATACCATTTTAATACTATTTTATTATGTAAGCTATTACTTTTTACAATATCGTTTACTTGTGCTTACTGTTACGATTGAAGTAAAACTCTTTCAATAATCATTATTTTCGTTTAGACAAAAAGGTGAAGTTTCAATACTACGTTCAAGCGGAATTCATCAAGTTAGATCCTGAAGGTGAGCAAAAGAGAGAATTTGGGGGAGAGGAAGCGCAGGCCCCTCTCTCGTGGAGCAAAAGTAATGTTTCGGGCGGTTCTGAAATCTACCTGCTGACCCGTGGAGCTAAAGGGATGTTTCGAAAAGGGCCGTTAATCGTCGAGCAAAAGGGATGCAGCCATTTAATAAGGTCATAAGTATTAACAATATTTATTCTATCTAGTGTAAAATATTCGACAGCCTGTTCAATATTCACAATTGGTTTTTGTCGTAAAGTTATTTCTTTGCAAATAATAGAACAGAGAATATTTACGTTGGTTTAATTACCTTGCAATGTTTTTAAATCTTGAATATTATTTTATAGACAAGCCGGTTGATATTGTCTTGCTTTTGATCGCGTGGGTTTGAAAGACTACAAGATCGCACCACAATCATCCTTCACTCATCTGTCATTCATACTTGGCTTAAAATACATACATGCATAGGTCGCCATTTCAAAGTAATGTATCTAATATGTATCTTATATTGTGCCGCATCAGAGCCCTTATATAATCTTTGTAAACTATTACCCCAAGTTAATATTTAACTTGATTTACAAAATAATTTGAATACGTACTTTTCAAAGAGGTTTCAACAAAAATAAAAATTTAGAGATTTTAAATTTAAAAGTTTAATAAGCCAGTCAGAGATATGGTCGTAAACTCCACCCTTTGTGTGTTTGATACCTTTATGAACGAGACGCAATCTTGTTTAACGGTATCAAGTATCAAGAGACATGTGTTCAGTATTAATTGGAGATGCTATTGGTTGGTCCTGTTATATCAGGTCTCCGTTTGATAGCAACAAGATTGGATAATGCAAAAAGCTGAATGGAAATCACCCTGTTTGTATTTGGTTGATATTCAAATGTAAGGTATAGAATAGTCCTGGGCCTACGGCCTAGGGAAATGCAAATACTTGTTACTGGCTGCGGCTTGATTGGCCCTTCTTCCTACTATTTTTTTATTGTTACTTTGTCCATAAGGTTTTCCAATTTAGACGAATTCATTTTTATCACAACTCAATTGCTTGCTTTAAATAAATGGTGGCTCTTATTTATTTCGTTTTGTACAAAACAAGATTTAAATGTTTTCAAGATTATTTTTTTTTTCATCCAAATAAAGCAAAACAATTCTCATAGTCTACATAAATTGTAATCTTTCAAGAGTTTTTTTTTACACTACATAGTTCCGTTCTTACTTGAAAAATTCTAAAATGTGATTTATTTTAAACCTGAGGAAAATATTCAACTCTATATTTTGATACTTTTAGGAAAATCTCGTTCAATGTTGTTGGTCTCATTAAGCCAAAACAAAAAATCAAAATAAATGGGTTTTACTTCACAATAAAATACACTTTTATTATATTAGTAAACAACTCAATCGGAACTAAGACATCTGTCGTAGCCACATGTCTATATTGCTGATACAGAATATATTTACGAGAATGAAAGAAGGTAGAAAAGTTGAAAATGGTTCACACAATATTTCACTATAACTTCACATAATACGGTTTTTACTCATCAAACGATGTTAAAAAGTCTACTGTCAGCAATAGAGTTACATAACGCCTCAACATTTCAAGGGGCAATGTATTTTGATCACAGCTCTAGGAGTGTGTAGGATTCGATCAAATAAAAATTGTATGTAACCACAGGTTGCAATGTCAGTTGATATGTTGACGTGGGTAAAGTTTTAGTTAGCAGAGAATGTTTTAATTGAATAATCATTCAGTTTTTATGTCAAAAGCTGTAGGTGGTAACTGTCCACTGCTTGTATAATCAACTTCGCAGTGTGGGGGTCCCTGAATAAATTAAAAAAGTAAATGTACAAATAAAAAGTTGACATGTATAAAAGATTAATGAACTAGAGGATTTTTCAACAATCGAATCATACATGAGATATGTCAAACGTCCTAGAGTGGAAGCAGTCCCGAGATTGTACAAGACAAACAGTTACAACGTAAACAAAGTGTGGGAGCACGTTCTCAAAAACATACCTAAAGGCATTTGTTTACGTGGGTAAAACGTGATGAACCAGACAATATTTCGACAATATATGAGTTTATGGTAAATGTTCGAAACGCTGTAGGACAGAAACAGCCCTCTGTTTGTACAATAAACTAATTGCAAATTTCAGTGTGGGAGCTCTTACTCCAATTTATAAAACTAGACATGTTTCAACGTGGGTACAATCGAATAAACCAGGGAGTACTCTAACTTTATAATCACATACTGTTATTCCAAACGTTTCAAACGCTTCAGGGTGGAAAAGGAAACACGTCCACGGTTTGTACAGGAGAAGTAATCACAACTTGTCGTGTGGGAGCCCGTCTCGTACCCACATCGCTACCCACGTGGCCCGGGAGCCCGCGGATCATTGAGGGCTGCCACTTTAATGGGAGCCATGTTGCCGGGGTGGCGCGTGCGCGGGGGGGCGGCCGCCGAGCCCAGTACACTCAGGGTCGCCACGGGGCGTGCACACTCAGTCAGATGGGCCAACCCCTGAGGTGATCCTGGAACACCCCGTCCATTCGAGTTTATTTTTCTACCCATGTGATAACCCGTAAGGTGCGCACAATTTAAACTAGCTCGTCCCCTGTAAATATCTCCCGATGGCTATGGATATACCGATTATCACGACGCAGAGCTACTTCGACGAGGAGGACCCCTCGCAGGGAGGCCCCACCAAGAAGAAGCGGACCCGCAGCAAGTACGAGTTCAAGGGTAGCCAGTCGCACAGGTGCTCGCTGGTGGCGGTGTGCGAGGCGGACACGGGCAAGACCACGGTCAAGTGGAGCAGTGTCAAGGTCGGAAGGGACGCCAGGAAGAACTCCTCGTGTCCCAAGACCAACTCGGCCAACGGCGGCCTCTCCCTCACCTCCCCCACGCTGGGCAGCGAGCAGAAGAGCATCGCGAAGGAGGCGGTGAGTACGCACAGTGCTGCAGCGGGCTGTTAGAGTCGTTGTTTACACGGGCTCCTAGCTCTAAGGGTTCATATCTGTTGGGTAATCGATACCACAACAGTCATTTTCTTGGTTTAAATACTCGATTCTATTGGTTTTAATAATCCAATAATGCTGAACACATGATTTATTCTCGAATGTGTTAGCCTGTTTTTTTTTCGTGGGTATTCTAAGAGATCTTTATTATTTTATTTGGTGATGTTTCCGAATATAGTCGGTCTATTTTTCATTATTCCTTTTTTCGCATTTTTAAATACGTTATGTTTCTTATACGTCTATTGACGTTATGAATCAAGAAATTTTAACAGATATTATAATAAATAACAAAGTCATCATGTCAACACATGACATATTCGGTTATTTTGTCTTCACGCCGCTCTATCACAGTTTATATTAAAATAAAGTAAAACCAGCACTTTAATATTCCAGAGGTTTTTCTTAAACGTCGTGTGTAATTCATCCATGTAAAATATTTCTATGGCTAAACAATTTGATAATCTACATAATCCAATATATGTCTGTAAGTTCTTCGTGCAATATTAAACCATCCAGCCGAACGCCATCAAACGTTGGAAAGTTATAGTATATGCGTCTACCAAGGTTTTTATCTAATTTCCATTTTTAAAATTCCCTCATGTTCAAACCCTGAGGCTTCTTAAGTTTTAATGTTAATCCTAAATAAAGAATATGAGTAAAATAAAAGGAATGGAATAGGCAATGAATATTATAGCTTAAAATAGTACATGAACAGCTGTTTTCTGATATTTTATTACGGAACAAAATACAAACACCGAATATATATATAAAGCCTAAATTACCCGTAACCTTTGCGAAAACCCTAAGACTGACATCTATTAACTCTATTAATCGAATGAAAAGTCTTGGTGAGAGAATCCGAGTAAAATATTAGGGGGCTTAATAGCTGATACATTTTTGTTTACAACTATTAGCTTACTTAACAGCCGCTGAGCAGCTCACTAGTTTACCATAATTCGCGCGAAGGGTGGGTATAACATCTAGTTTGAAATGTTTCTCATACACTTCTTACTAAAGGGGCTTGAAATGCCTCATAATTATAGGCACATCAAAGAGAACTAAACAAGCAGCGTACAAAATCGCTGTATCAATTACATATATAGCATAAAGAAATTTCTACATAATTTAGTAGTTTCTCTGGGGACATTAGTGTATCCAACTGTCATTAATATAAAAAGCAAGCATGTGTCAATCGATTCTAACGATGATTCCACAGGTAGTTACTTGAATCCATCAGTCGAATTGCGCAATGTGAGATGAACCGTCAGCGCGGGGAGGGGCGGGGGTGCGTGCGGAGGGCAGGTAACCACCCCTGCAATCTATAGATTTTTATTCCTTATGTGGACACGTCCGAATTGTGATGATAAAACGGCGGGTTTAGAGTGCCAAAAGGCTTTGGTGGAACAATCTTAAATAGGATGGCTGAATTTTCGATTTCTCTTTTTATTTATGCTCTTTATAATGTATTATTTTGGTTTAAGATTTTTTATTTACACATTTTTTTACGATGAGTATAATCGTAAGGTAATGATTAACAATACCATTGATACGCTTAGTTAATTCGGATAAAATTAAAATTAACTTTGAGAACTCATCAATTTGGTATAAATTTAAATGTTTATATATTTAAAAGATGTTTGCTCAAACATTTATGATATGAATATTTGCTTAAAAGTAAAATTTTAATCATACTACACTAAAAGCAGCTTTTTTCAGGTAATCCTTCCGTAAAATCGCACTTTTTAATATAGAGCATTGTTATTTTTCCATTCTTTTAGTTTTTGCTGAAGGCTTGGTTCACATATTTTAAGTTTAGATTGTAAACAACAGAAACGAAAACACTGTAAGGACTTATTTCTGAAAAGCTTATTTCTAAAATATAATAAAACGGTATCACATGGACCAAACGTGTATTTTTATTTATTATGATGAAAACCAAAATTTCATATTAATTATTTTTTTAAAATTTCGAAATTAATCGTTGCTTAATAATAAAGCCTTCAAACTTCCACAAAATTAAATGTTTATTTTGCATTTTGTACGTTGCAAATAAATAGCAGCTCTACTGCATTTTATCATAACTTAGAAAAAATAGGCTTTATTGTCAAACGCAGATTACGATTTTTGTAAATTAAAAAATATACTTACATTTATACTATTTTAAACTCTTAACTCTAAATACTAACCAATCAAAATAGCAACCAAAATAAACTAAAATAACACCCCTGAATTAAAGATCACCATATTGTTTCACTATTAAGTTCACTCTTTTAACAAGTGCACTTTGACAAAAATATCTTACAGTTAAAAACGTTTCAGTTAATAATATAATGACGCTATGTTTAGCCCTGCACAAAGGAAAACTACCCTCATTTCTTAGAATCGAGTTACTTTTGCTTGTAAAGAGTATAAGGTTTCTAAAGCTTATTATGAGGCTTTGGACATTTGAACTTCGGAAGCTGAAGGAAGGAGACATTATTTATCGAATCTTTAACGATGTCAGGTAAATTGGGAGGGGGTTACCACTCCCCGCTTTATGTGCTATAAAACAACCACCCCTCCTGCGCTTAACTCAATAAGTCTCTTGTGTCACCATTTGCACCACCTTGGGAAATTACGGATTATTTACTTTCATTTCCTTTCCTGCAATAAATATAATATTTACAAAAAGTGTTGACTCGCATAAAAATGTTCCGTAAAATAGTTGTGATAAATAATTATACAATACTAGATGTCCAGAAAAAAACTCTATAACCAGGATTAACTTTAAATTGCAGCAAGATAAAAATATTACTAAAAATAATATTTAAAATTTAAGGAAAACCCGCCACATTTTTGGTAAAAGACATAGTTTTCGTGAATTGACCATTTAGCAATATGACACTCAAAACACAAAAATCCAATTTCTTGCCTGAAAAACTCATACTCGGTTCTATAAAATCTACAGACCTTCAAAAACATTTATTTAGGTTTTTTTTCTTGAAACCCGTAGGTTACTAATCTCACCGTCGTCAATTCTGTAAGTTTCTCTATTGGATTCAATGTAGAAACGAAAAGATAGAAGACGAAAAGGTTAGTAACCTAGTTATTTTAAGTCTTCAAAAACACTCAAACTATAAATACCCCCGTTGCAGCAGACCTGCAAACTCAGCGAATTTCAAATGCAAAACAATATATTTCAATCCAACACAGCGAGATTTGACATGTTTTGGTAAGCTCCATAAGAATAACATGGGGAATGAGTATGCAGGTTTGCTGCTACAGGTATATTGAAACTGGGTGGTTTTAATTCATTATTTAGTAGATCTAAACTAGAAGAAGCTATTTACCAAGTTTTATCGAGATATGTTGAAAAATAACCGAGATATAGAATTTTACTTATTTCCCATAAGGTTAACATTGGGACAACGTTCTGTGTTTACCACTTTCAATATCTCGGTAACCAATGGACATAGAGCAGTGATTCAAATTACTGAATTGTTTGTTTTTTTGAGCTGAATTCAATGGTGCAAACAAAAATCGGATTATTTCTATTTTTCTTTGTAAAAAACTCAAAAAACCCATTTTTTGGGGGTTTATCCCCCCCTAACCCCCTTCTGATGATCCGATCGGACTGGTTTTCGAACTCGTCCGAATAATAACTACTTTACACGTCTGTGCCAAATTTCATTCCAATCGGACCATTTTTGCGAGCGCTATCGTGCTTACAGACACACACATATATATATATAGATATATCTATATAGATATATATATATATATCTAGAAATTTGAACGAATAGTGTTTTTTACTTCTAGGGGCACCAAAATGAAAAGTTATAGTGGTCCCGGGCTTAGGTCTTACCATGAGACCTACGGTAATAGCTTCTTCCCTATAGGGGAAATTCGCTAAAACGTAATGTTCTTTAATTTTTTAGCTTGAGTATTTACTGGACGTATAGGTTTACAGATATTAGTTAGAAATTTAAAAAAATCATATTTATTGGGTTTTCTAATCACCACCAATGAATGCTTGGGGAAAATGTTTTGTTTGAATTATGTTTACCAATTATGTCTAAAGATACATGCATCGAAAATTTGTGACTTCTAACATAAACTCGGTGAGTTTACACTTTTTCTGATATACTATTTATGGTGATAGAATTATTAAACAAAAATCTAGAGTTTTTTTTAAATAGGTCATTCCTTATGAGCACCCGGTGCTTCTGTTAATAGTAATTATTAATCACTAGCTTTTGAACTAGAGGATCTAAGTTCAATAGTTATCAAGTAAGATACCTAGTTTTGGGATTATAAAGTTGTAAAAGAAAACAGCGTAAATGTTACAAAACATTGCAAATTTTCTCTTATCTTGACAAGAAAATATTTAAAGTTATCCTACTGTTTTCTACTTGATCATTCGGATTACGGTTGAATATTGATTTTACGGTCTAGCTACGTTTATTCATTGCATGGACCTCTTCGTTAAACGCAAACAAAATTGAATTCTATAAAATGCCTAGGCTAGGCATTTAGCATTATATACCTTATTTACAACTGTAAAATATTTTCACTGTCCCGTTGTACCCTACGGATGAATGTCTAGCCTATTCATACAATGATTTATTTAAGTATTTTATTCTTTTAAATGACAAATTAATGTGATAAACTCATTTTAGGTACTTACATGTTATACCGACCACACCCGAATTTATAAGATACCGTGAGGTAATGGGTGCTTTTAATCTCAGATTGTATAGCTGTCTACTAACTGTAGTTAGTTGTTGTATAAATAATTAATTGTTGTGTACTCGCACAGAGAAGAATCTAACAGAGGTCGCTTTTAAATGGGTCTTCTGTTGAGCCCAAGTGCTTGCTAGTTACAGTTAAATCCAGTTACAGCTAAGCTACTAGTTACTTACTAGTTACATCCAGTTACTAGCTAAAATTAAGTTAAATTTGGAGAGAGTAGCGACGTGCTGCTCTCTAGTAGCGTTAACGGTGAACTATTTTTATAAGTCCTCGGCACCAGCGCTCGACACCAGCTGAGCGCAACATTAGAAGGTACCTCT
Organism: Flexamia atlantica; assembly: GCA_035578135.1. Classification (NCBI taxonomy): domain Eukaryota; kingdom Metazoa; phylum Arthropoda; class Insecta; order Hemiptera; family Cicadellidae; genus Flexamia; species Flexamia atlantica. The sequence continues at coordinate 16,829,887 of JAQJVK010000002.1, forward strand.
GTTTGATTCTCCTCTGTGGTACTCGCAAGTAGGGGAAAATGATTTCCCCTACTCTCGCAACAATACGATTCCCCTCTGCTGTCAAAGTTTTATCGCTATTCCCCTCCCCTCACCAGACGATAACAGAGAATGCCTGGCTGTCCAAGCGTGTATTGCGTCGCTATCGCTCAGCTATGTATCCTGAACTATCCTAACCAAACCTAACCACCCCGGTTGGTATTGGCGGGTGAAGGCGGCGATCCGCTCTACACACTATACTCGGCGGTATCGTTCGGTTTTGGAAGGGACAGAAACCCAACGAACAATACAAATATTTAGTAAGTTTCTAATTTCGACATTAAAAAGTTGTGTTTTCGTTCATTTGTGTTAATTTTATTCATAATACGTTAGTACCGGATTGGTACCATCAATGGCTAAAATCAAGTGTTATACCATTTTTAGTTTAGTAATCTAAAAGGAAATAATAAACATTTTTGGTTTAAATCCGACTACATTTAATAGCCATTCACTGTTCATATCCAGACATTCTCTGATTACTATATGTATTTTGAAGAGAGTTTAAAACAATTAACAGACTTTTTCGTAAATGATGACGGAGGTACCAAACCTGTTTTTACATAGCCTGAGAGAATTATGTTATAGGGGCAGGATTATTTTGCCTCATCCAGAAAGGATCAGTTTGAACCCCCAACACCTAATTTCTAATAGACTCATTGCTTACTGTATAGCATTTAATTATCTCAAAAGGAAAGCTAAGCTAAGCGTCATATTTGCTTTGAAATACTGAAGTCTGTCTCCATTATCTTCCTCTATAAAGCCAAAGTTTGGACCGGCATTTTTATACATTCAGACTGAATCTTTCCACATCGATTTAGGAGTTCGTGACGGCCGCGATGACATGGCCGATGGTTTGTCTAGCTGGAATATATACGGCGACATTCAGCATGGCGTGTGCCACTAGCGTGTGGATACGCTAATGCATATCTGGCTCATATATAATACATACGCTGCCTTGACAACGGTAAACCATCCGGGTACACAACGATTTGTACTGTAATTTTTACGTTTGTCTTATGTTGGTTTTTAACCACGATCTTAGAATTTGCATATATACTTGTTAAATATATACAATATATATTTAACAAATATATATTAGTTGCATATATACTTGATGCCTATATACTCATATTGGTTTTTTAGCATTCGTACGTGAAATATTTCTTATTACGATGTTAGATTTTCCTTGAACCTGAAGAATAAAATACAGTTGAAGCCTGTTATTTTTTTGAAGGATGGGTAAATTAGTAAATTTGTAACAAAATAAACTTCATTGCCTATATAAGTTGATTAAATTTCTGTGAATAGCTCACATCAAAAAGGATCACCAAAAGGGTTATTGGAGTATAATAGTCATTAGTGTTTTATTACCTCGTTGTCGTTTTAAGCACCAGTTTGAAATTTATTGTCGAACAATAACAGGACATTATTTTGAACAATATTTTCATCATATTTAAATAAATATGATGGCCTAAATAGGCCATCTCTACCCATACTGAAACATAGTTCAACTTTATGTTATCAACATTGACCTTAACTCTTTAGAGTATTTAAAAAAAAAAACGAATCTAACAAACTTGGAGCATAAAATACTGTGATACGGCGAATTCTGTGATATCACACCTCAGGGCAACAGCCTTTTTAGTTCTTAGTTTTCTTTTTAAATGTAACATGCTGTAATTATCGCATTAATTGAATAATACTTTAATCAATTGCCATATGAAATAAGATCCTCGTAAAGTCTAAAACAATTTACTACCAAAATTATTACATGGCTCTTCAAGCAAGTAGATGTATGTTATACTTAAATACTACCAATGTTTAGGTTAAGTATTCTTTCGTTTAGTATTTCAGTAAATAGTAGGTCTTTGTTTCTCATAGTTAAGGAAAATTTTATTTTTAATTTAGTTCAAACTTTATCTTCAAGTGATTAGCAGAGTGTGTGTGCAGGCGCTGCGGGAAACTGCTCTGTTATCAGTGATTATTGTCGTGCAGCTGAACTCACCTTATCAAGAATAAGAACACTGTATTATAAGTATTGTTATTTTGCTGGCCAACTACTGGATACCGGCTAGCAATAATTCCTAAGTTGCACTTTTGTTTTGTACGTATTTTATATTGAAGGAATAAATCATTATTTCATTATTTCATAATAATTAATGGAGTCGGGACAGTGAATAACTACCCAGACAGACAAGGCATATTGTAATGTTAAGTATGAATATATTGTATTTCATATAGTGGACCAACAATCTTTTTACAACATGTTCCACATCAGGATTTTACTAAAAATTTTAAAAATTGGAACCAAAGGTGGAATGTCCTTTATTCCACGTCGAAATCACGGGGACAATCCAGGTCAGTCCAACTGTTCTGCGCGGAGCTTTCCGCTCTTTAACGAGGTGTCAACTGAAGCGTTGAAATATTCGTCTGGTTTTTACAGTAATGAACATAATTAAACTCTATTGATGCTTAATAAAACACTAAATGAAGTTCACATCACAAGCATAATTTGTTTTTTACATTAATCTATATTTTGGATGGGTTCGATACTTATCGTTTAGTTTTTATTTATAATTATTATAGAGGGTATTCTAAAAGTTATTTATATTCAACGCTTGTTAATTATTTACTCTCAACTCCTTTAATCCACAACACTGAGTATCCGGCTAAGCACATTATACTTTGAGTGAATCCTATAACCCACGAACTGCTAGAAACGTATTCCAGGCACAAGACAGTGTTTAACTATTAGCACCACCTTGTTGACTTCTTAATAATAATATAAACGTAGATGACGGCATATTTTTCTTTATTTTGGCACATATTTAAATTTAAATATCCCAAGAATTATGGGGCAAACTCAATGCCTCGAAATAACGTGACGGATTTCTTCGACCATGAAAAAAATCATGAAATTCAAAGAGTGAATTATATAGCGAAACCAAAATGATAGTAGACAGGAAATGAACCAATAAATAGCTTTGCTTCATCACCCCTTTTTCTAGGTGAATTTATTGTACGAAATTAGGATTTTACTTACTGATAGCAAGCGCTGCTCATTAGATTAAAAACGTTAAGTCGATGTATCATATGTATAGCTCTCTGAAAAATTCTCCATTTGTCTCACTTTTGCTTTAGTTTTCAAATTGCAGGAGTAATATTTTTTTGTGGTCTCTCCATGATAAAACGACATAGTAGAGGCAGTAGTATAATTTTACATTGAGAAACAAATAACTTTTAGATTAGCATGATACGTGTTGTTCTATATACTGGATATAAATATTTATATCCAGTATTGAGAAACACACCGATATTTTAAATAATTTTGGTTTTGAATATTAAAACTTTAAAATCTGGGCGTGTTTCTCAATGTAAAATCATATAATATCGAATATTAGCGGTTCATCAACAAGAATAGTAGATAGTGTTGGATCATAAAATCGTGATGAGATAAAAAAAAAGTGTGAAAAGCGACTGAAATATTAACGTTACAAATCACTCGTAGACAAAATTGTGGCAAAGATCGTTTAAACTCAGGTACCATGTGGGAAACATGGTCGAATTATTAAATGTGTTTAACACATATCTGCGCTAAACGAAAAATAATAATTAATTAGCGTTGAACACATTTAATAATTCAACCGTGTGTTTTCCGCATATTACTGAGATATTCTAAAAGAAGATCAACTTTTTGTCTTCTTTATTTAGCCTAGAAGCTTTTTTATCCTAATTTCATCTATTTTGGTTTTTATCTTTCAATAATTGCATTATGTAATAAATTATATTTTTAGACTCTTTTATCTGCTGAAAAAAGCTTAAAAGTTAAATTATGTTTGAAAATAATTACATTTTACTCTCTAAATTTACATTTGATGAAATAGTCCTTTTTGGTCCGTAAATCAATCTTGAGTGAATCTAGTTTACAGTGTTAATTCACGGCAGGATAATTATTTTATAAATGCCATAAACAAGCTATATTTAATTTAGGAATGTAAGTATACGGTATATTATAATACAAAAATGGATAAAACCCTCGACACAATTTATTTTCATTTAACTTGGAAGGTTTGTTTATCCTGTTATTTTCCATTGAATTTTTATCATTAAAATATATATGGTAGAAGATTTCATTTTGCAGACATTTGCATTAACAAAAACAAGGCCAAAATAAAAATTGGCTTAAAAATAAGCAAATGCCATAGTTTACATTTATATTGAATAAAATAGTCCTTTGTGGTCCGCAAATTAATCTTGAGTGAATCTAGTTTACAGTGTTAATTCACGGCAGGATAATTATTTTATAAATGCCATAAACAAGCTATATTTAATTTAGGAATGTAAGTATACGGTATATTATAATACAAAAATGGATAAAACCCTCGACACAATTTATTTTCATTTAACTTGGAAGGTTTGTTTATCCTGTTATTTTCCATTGAATTTTTATCATTAAAATATATATGGTAGAAGATTTCATTTTGCAGACATTTGCATTAACAAAAACAAGGCCAAAATAAAAATTGGCTTAAAAATAAGCAAATGCCATAGTTTACATTTATATTGAATAAAATAGTCCTTTGTGGTCCGCAAATTAATCTTGACGCTTATTTCAGTGTTAATTCACTGAAGGATCATCAATATTTAGCAACGAACTACATTTAGTTTAACAATATACGTATACCGTCTTTAATACAAAAGTTTCTAAAAGATTTTTTTTATTTATTAAATATTAATCAAATAATCAAGCTGGTTTCATCTCGATAAGTTATTACGGTAAATAGCCAGAGTTTATTTTACCTATTTGTTGGTAAAAGCTTTATCATATTAAAGATTGTTTTTCTTTTCTTTTTAAGAGTGATTTTCTTTTCAATCACTAGTTATTTTATACATCATTTACATTATCAGTATAACGACAAAACGTATTCCAGTCTGCTCTAACAAAAAAAAGTTACATACAATGAAAGTAACATTCGCCATAACGAATGTAACGAGGATCGATATGTCCGTCCGTCCGCGCGCCTTCTTGAGCCTTCATGAATTAATTATAAACACACAGGGTGATGAGGAACAACCCGTCTTCTTGCCTGTTATCGTGTCATATATTCTCATTACAATTTAAAAAGCTACAAAGAATTTAGGAAGCTAGAAGGACTATTTCGTTGAAGATTTTCTTAAACTTTGATATTGGTATTTTATTAGAAATAGTTTTACCAACTAAATTAATAATGGATCTTTGATGTTTAAAGTAGTTGTCTTTTGACCCACTGAATTTGCAACTTTTTTTAAATAAATAAATAAATGAATGAATTTATTTCCAATCAATATAAACATTACAAAAACAAACAATGAACTTTTTGGAAATTTACTCGCCACTTTTTCAAGTAGTGTGGCCAGTTACTAGAAATATAACAAATAAATAATAATACTCAAATCATGGAATAAAAGTTATTTCAGTTTCATTTAATGTCCAATAACTTTTACACCATTTTTCAAGAAGATTAGGTGTTTTATGCTTTCAAATATCACAGGCATTGAATACAGTACGCATTGAACTCTTTAAAACATTTTCACTAAATAAGTTTGGATTCCTTGTGATACATAATATTTTCTCTACCATTTGATAGTGCCCTGCTATAATATTTCTTCAAGATCCAAAACTATTCTCATGCCAAAAATGAATTATTTTGATGCGTAGATTGAATATTTTCTGAGAATTAAATCATGAAAGGTTCATGAATGCTACTGATCAACTTAGTTGTCTAAAGAAATTGTAAAAATCATTTTAAAATTATATTAATCGTATAAGCAAATTAGTACTATGATCCAATAGTACAACAGTCATAAAATGAAAATATAGGGTGATTATCGTTTTCGTCAGCAGTTTAAACTCAAAAATGTCACAGGCTATGTTGGCATATTTCGGTTTTTACAAAACCATTCTCAAAACACAGAACATCTGGATGTCCTAGTCATCGTCAAATGTAAAAAAAGAATGAAAACTTACACATATTCACGATAAAAACATTAAATAACATAAAAATGTAAAGTTTGATAACGACAAGAATCCCAGGATGTATGTGTTTGAGAATGGTTTTATAAAAATCGAAACATGTCAACATATCTTGTGATATTATTGGATTGAACTGCTGACGTAAAAACAATTTATCCTATATTTTCATTAAAACTGCAGTTCAGGGGCTTCAAAACAAATTTCAATAGTCATAATATTATTGTAAGACCCTGATTTTACTGTCACGAAAGACAATTACCTGTCAAAATAAAATTCATTTATTTTGTCACAATATCACTGTGAGCAGATGATTGTACTTACATAACCTGTTGTGAAGCATAACAATGAATAACAATGTCTTGAACGTTATTGTGTTTGAAATTACATAACCAACCTTCCACTTTCACTAGTTGAGTTATGAGAAAATTGAACTCTACAGTTGGTTCATTTGAGGGTTAATCATTCCACAGTTTTAAAATTGTCTTGTCTTTGCAAAAGTATGTCAACTTCAAATAGAATATATATTCTAAAAATTTTAATTTTGAAATTTGAATATGAATTTTAAAATTTGAATTTAGATTACTGATTGTGCTTTTTTTAAGATAATAGGCCACAAATAGCAGATTATTAGAACTACTGTATTAAAGTTATTCAAAAAGAAAATGCCTGATGTTACACACTTCATTTTCCAGCAACATGTATGCCTCATTTTTCATGATTTTCTTCATTACTTTATAGATTAGTAGAGTTAAAATTTACTCGGAACAATTTTATTTAAGACTCTATCTCTAAGAATTAAAATATTCAGTAAAACGTGTTTTATGTACTTATTTGGAACTATTTAGCAATTCTGAAAAGAAAGTTTTGGTTTATTTTCAACTTATTCCCAATGCACAGATTATATTACGTCATATTCTAACCATTAACATAAAAAACTGTACTTCATAAAATGTGACGTACGCTATCTGACTACGTTTTTAAATTAAATGTACAGACACAGCATTAAAGTAATCAATCGAAATACTCATTATAAAACAAACTTCAAATAACAAACACATAAAGCCTAAACATAATCCTTTGCCCTAAATTCACATTGCGTGTGGATACACTTTCTTTTCTCTTTGTTAAAATCTTATTTTTGTATAAATTTTCAATTTGTTTCTTGGAAAGATAGAATTCTTCCCGTGTTTTCTACCATTTATGTCTTCCTTCAGTGTCAGAAAAATAATTAAACAATTTGTTGACTACCCTCTAATCATTGTTTATTTACTTAACATAATCCATAAATTATTTAAAATCTGTTAAATTAAATCGGGTAAATTTTTGATCTGCTATTTAAAATTTACTGTACATAAAAATATAGTTCAACTGTTTTCAGAATATTAAATCAATTAATTCGGTTTTCTCCGTCGATAACGCTTTTTCATGCAGTTCTTATAAATCCGAGAGTTTTTAAATCCGGTTGATATTTTTCCGCTGTATTTGATTTTAACGCATGAGACTCAGGTCAGTGCTACTGTTCTGAGCGAGTCGGCAAGTTTTATAACGAGGTGTCAATTCAGTCGGCCATAAACTGGTTGAGTTTTTTACAGTTATAAACTCGTTTAAGCTTGTTTTAGTTAATTCTGCCATTTAAATCGCTGCACCATGATAACATGTCTAATAAGGCTTTCTTTAAACTGTGTATTAAAACTTTCAACTAATTAGTTTATATAATAACAGATTTACTGACTTACTTTATTTTGTTGAGATAAGTTTAACAAATAATTATAATACCTGGTCCGTGAAATTTTTTAGGTAAGTCTAAAATGTAAAGGGAAATTTCGCATGAAGCCCAAAATTTCAGCAATCATCGCATCGATATGCATTAATGTATTATAAATGTCAACGTTATTCAAAGGCAAATACAGTGTCTTATTGTCATTTTCAGAAGCAAATATTCATTTGATCATTCAATATCCACCACTCTATTATTTATTGCCCTTCTTCAATAACAAGTAATACATATTAAAAAAATGTTCTACCTTTTCAAACGAATTTATTGATTAATAAGTTAAGTTCAGTGTGTAATTTTAGGGGTTTCCTGAATTAATTATACGTATAAATAAAGCGTCATACTTAAAACTGTGTTATATATGGCTTGTACTTTTTGTCTCTCTCTCGGTATATCAAGGGGTGTACATTGTATATATCTCTAAGATAATAATCATCTAAAAACCAAACTAATTTTTTTAGCGTCCTTTGATAAAATTCTTAAACATTTGAGGAAGTAGAAAAATATCTCAGGAAGCGACTCGACGCCACGGTCTGCAATAAACATACTCTTTGACACTTGGAAAACTTAAGAGCCAAATAATTAATTGGATTCTAAAATTAGTAAAAATCATCTTCAATTCGTGAACTTTCCAGGTGTAAGAGGTTAAAAAAGGGAACTTTCATACACACTTTTAAATCCAAAACCTTGCTTACGTACTTATATTTTCCTACTACTACACCAATAAAATGCTTAAACAACGTAATGATGTATTTATTCAGTTTTTATTTTTTTATCAATCGAATACAGTAAGTAGTTTAAGTGCTCCGATATTTCTGTTACATAACCAAAGTTGCTTTCGAAGAAAAGTTGTTAACACACAGTGGTAAGACAGTAAAACGAATGGAAGAAAGAAGTTTTCGTCATTGCAAGTGTGGGGGGATAAGGGGAGACTTCCACACGGTCGACGGCTATTACATCGATCCACAGGCTTTCAGCGAAAAGAGCCTTGTCGTTATCACTTTACCGTATTGAATAGCTGCATCATGAATGTAAAAATCGAAAATAAACTACCTACAAGTAACTTTTTGTTTAGTGTTTGGTGCTAACACTTGCAGTCCATTACTTTTTTAATGGAAAATTCGTGAGTTTTTACACAGAAAAAATCTTGGATGTGAAGGTGAAGGTTTTGTATTTGGATTTAATAACTTAAGTTTTTTCTTTATCATGTCAAATAATTCGTGTGACGGTACTCTTCAGTAGTAATGCCGTCGGTTTATGGTAAAATGTGTCTGTCGGTGTGTGTATATAAAGCGCTCTACGAGTGCTAGCGAACTAGCGGACTTGCACTTAAATAAATAGAAAACGTTCCAGTTGTTATACTTTTTTACTTCTTTGCTTATCATCTAGTAAAGAAGCCAGAATTTACCTAATTCAATTTTTGGTAAAGTCATAATTATCTTGTAAAAATGTATTTGGCTTGAAATCAGGTCATACTGATTCCTCTTGTAAGAGATAGAGAGCCCGTCACGTAGAGGAGGATTACGTTGACATCAATCAGCCTCAGAGAGTCGGGGGTGGGCGTCCTCTTTTCATTTTAATTCCTACTCTTAAGGTTTCGGTGACGTAAATAACGTTTTTCAATACACTGATCTACAATCTTTATCGATAAGTTTAATTTTATAATATTTCCCCTGAACGGAAAATGTTGTTACGTTATTTGTTAGATTTTTTTTAAGTTCTATAACATTTGTTAAACTTCAGGGTAAAATAAATTAAAATTATGAACAAGATAATATGCATATATTTACGATAAAGTGATAAATATAATGGAAAATCTACCTGCTAAATACTATGGACTTTGAAGATAACTTGATGGGAGACTATACTTTATAACTATACAAATTACTGAAATCCATCACTATTTTAAAAATCATTACTATATGGTCATGTAGGTTATTTCCAGCCACATTATGTTCACTACATAAAACAGTCTGACGTTGTATATACAGGTCAACGATACAAACCTTAATTACTAATGTTGTTTACCTAATTGTATAAAAAGTTGTGGGGGAACCCCAGTAATACAGAAACGCGCTACATTATATGTTTATCCTTTTTAACGATAAATTTTTACTAACATTTGTTGCTAACCCTTCATGTGTAAATTAACGCTTGTGTTGTTTGAATCAGCTGATAATTGATTTCAAACATTTGCTATGATGTCAATTAAATACTACCGTATTATTATAGATTATTTTAATCACTTAACGCATAAACAACGCATTAAACGACGCATGAAATGAACAACGCAATAAAGCTCTCATAGTTATTAAGTAAAATATTTTATTTAAATCGAATACCGTAGTGCACGCTATTTACTCTGATTAAAAACATACATAATTAACCAATCTTATAATATTTTTCCACTACACTTGTTGATTTTACTATACTGTTATTAATGGTTGGGGGCTTAAAGGAAAAATGTTCAACAAGCTTGTATTACATTGTTTGACGTATCAACGTATTTAAATTTGCTGTCGCAAAATATATTTAGTGGAAGACTTGTCTTGCCTCGAAATAAATATTAAATAAATTATTATCAAACTCAATTATTAATAATTATTATTAAATCAATTAGATGTTTTTAATCACAGACATATTTTAAAAATATTATTTGTTGGATGAATATGGTTAAAGACATGATGTTGAGTTTTTAAAGGTTATCATTAAATTACAAGATAGCGGTTAGCCGAAGTTGGCCAATAACTTTTGAATGTTGACCAAATTTACAATATTTCAAATAATTAATATTCAACGAATTTTCCAAAAATTAAAGATATTAATATATTAATTAAAGAAAATTAAATAAATTGATCAATTGTTATCTGGTCATTTTTCATATTTTTGAGTGAGAATACTAATAGCTTTGACACAACCTTTTACGTGCCTGCTGGATTCTATTCAATATTAGATATTTATTTTGTATTTAAAATTAAAGTTCTCTCGGGTGGAAAAGCTAGCTGATATGGAATAATAACTCTTGGAATTTTTCCGTTCCAATGTAAACTTAAACAGTAATGTAAATTATCATCAAAATACCACAGTGGAACAAAGTACAACTAAGGAAAATTGTTTTTTCAAACATTTAAAACGACGAACCTCCTGAAAAATATTTAAAATATCGAATATTATGGACAAAAATATAAAAGCCATTTGAATACCCCAAAAACTTTAAGTTATTTTAATGTGGTTTGTTTTGAATATAGCAATTATTAAATTACCATTGTGTTGCTGCCCTCCTGCGTTGTTTTAGCTTTCGCGGGATATTAATAACAAATATTTTAGTTAAAGTTTAGCCCCATTCCCGCTTAAAAATCTTGAAACGTTTAGGATCTATCACTTACTTAGTCTTTATTATCTACTAATGTAGTAATATACTCAAAAACTTTCAGGTTATCCAATGACTGGAATAACACAACCAGTAAGTTTTGACCGATAAAAATAAAATGGACTATTGCCTACTTCCAACTTTTTAAATCAATGACAAAAAACTACGATAATTACGATAATGCAACTGAAAAATAAAAAGGAACTAACTAGCAGCGTTTCCGAATAGAAATATAAAATAGCAGTAATTAATATAAGAACTCAGATCATAAAATTTATTAAATACACCATGATTATGATTTAATAATCATCAAAGAGTTTATTGGTATCTTGGGAATGTTCAAGATATAACATCAGCTCTATGTAATCGATAACGCTCCTCAAGCAGGAAGTAGTGAGTGTTCAATTATAAGATAATCTAAACTTAAGACATCTTCGAATACTCTCTTACTACTTAAATATTTCATGGAGATAAACATCTATCGATATTCTGTCATCCTCTTTTAGTTCTAGGTACAAAAAAGGCATCTTATAAAATAATAATAATAATTAAACTAAGAAAATATTTATTTTCAAAAGAGTATACAAAAGAATAATGATTATAGAAATAATAATAAATAATAAAGATTGAAGTGAGACCTCAAATTTATTGATTCAAAAACACCATTGGACTCGTTGGTTTTTAAATATTTCTAATAGTTTGGTTTTGTTATTTTAGCCTTAAGTGGTCGACATTTATCTCACGTTATTAAAAAGACTGAACACTAATATTCTTTAAAAATTTTTAAAACTGTGTCTATTTCTCACCAACTGTAATACTTACGATTTAAGCGCATGCTATTTGTATAATTAATGGATGCATAACCTAGTTTCTTTATATTTCAAACTCATTTATTGGGAATTGCTTCTCACGCACAAATTAGATTGTGACGTTGAAGTCTTCTGCCTTTCAGATACAAAGAAGAGTTTTTTCTGTAATTTAAGTGAATTTTGTATCGTATATTGTGTAACAACTATTACTTTTGTTTGATTTCCATTCGTATATTTGTGATGAACCAGGAAGGTTTAAAGGAGTGATGTTGCAGTCAGCAGTAACTGCTCCTGAGGGAGGCGGTCATAAACAGCTGTTTAGTGTAGCTTTAATCTGCGTACAGTCAACCGCCATTCCACTTACCCTCTTTTATTTGTATTTTACTGCCTGTAAAGAACGCAAAGAATTGCACTAAGAAATATTTTCCATACAAACAGTATATTATACTTATTTGTTTACTTTCTTACTAATATTTTCCAGGTTAGTAAAGTAAGGAAAATATGGAACCATTTTAAATTTGCCGATTAAAAATAAATATATTTGATTTATACATAATTCATAATATGACCTTGTTTTTATCCGCATATACCGTTCCTAAAATTTTCATCGGAGCACTCAAACAGATAATAAATTGTTTTATTCCGAATATTTGTACTGCCTTATTAATTTTATATTACAATAATTGTGTTATATGCAAATCGAAATAACTTCTTTAAAGCATAGAAACAATTCAATTATTTATACTTCGTATTTAAACTTTTTAAATAATTACCCTGAAAGGGTCTCCCTTTTCAAAACCTACTTTTGTGATCTGTGTCTATAAATGATTTTTTCTTTTTCATTTATAGTCTTTTTCAACGTTCGTTCATTTGTTTGTTAGGTGTTGATATATTCTCTGGTCTTTAATTTAAAACATTCTTCTTTCTTCCCATATCCAAAAATAAATTAAAGAGGCTCATTATTTTCTTTCTAGAAACACAAGATTAATGTAATAAATGTATGTAGTTTATTCTATAACAATTTGCCATCATGTATTATAAAACATGTTGTTATCAGTTTTAGAAGAGTTATTGAGACTGGGTGCTTTATTCAAAGGTATAATGCATCACTTCGGCAATGTGAATTACACTTGAATATTTCACTTGAATATTCAGTCACTTCTGAACGGACAATTATGTTTCGCGGATTTCGAACTGAGCTGCTTAATTACTCATGTTTCGTTATATTATAAATGTAAAATCAACTGTGGTAAAATTTTTGAGAGTAGCTCTGAAAATTTCCAAAACCATTTTGACTAAATTTAAATTATCAGGTTTGGATCTCAAGTAACTTAAATCATTAATATTAAGTTAATATTTATACATTGAGGCAGTATTAGTTAAATCTGCACGGCATATTCTAAATATATGGTTCTTTTCCTTGTGCTATAATTTAGACAAATATAATAGATTTACCTGCACGAATAAAAAAACTACAAATAAACAAAATTTAACCTTTTTTACTGAAGAAACGTTCAAACAAACTAAACTCACCGTTTTCAAAAGGTGCGAGTGATGTAAACTTTATAATTGGCAAACATTTTTTTACCTTCGGATTTAATCGGAATTCCCGGAAGCTGCACCGCACTTTCCTCCAACACCCCCCCTCCCTCCATCCCCCTCGCTGACAGCCCTATACATCAGTTCCCGTTATAGCAATCACGTTAATCCTTACCGGGGTTCGGCTATACATTCGGTGGTGTTTGCACTTATATTGGGAAAAAGAAATCCAACATCTCATTTTTATTTAATTTTCAGTTCCGGCTGACATATTATTTACACTCAGTTAACGAAATACACTCATGTTTTAAATGTGTTTATTAATTTTATGTTTGCATTATCTTATCGTCATGTAACTCTCGTTATTAAAAAGACTGAACACTAATATTCTTTTGAAATTTCCAACTACGCAAAGAATTTCTAACTTCGTATCTATTGCACTTTTGAACTTCTTGATCAGCACGACCCGTGTTGTTCTATGTACTGGATAAAAACAAAAGACGTCTTACTACACTTGAAATAAATTCGCACTTATACTGTACTCATATAAAAGACGAAAAATATACATAAAAGATGGAAAATGGCGGGTCGATTTCGATTATTTACACCAATCATCATCAGGCTAAATAACAGACTAGCAGGATCAAGATGGAGGCTTTCCTTATATCCTATTGGACGCCGGAAGTTCTAACGAAAAAAGGTTTCTGTCGGTTCCGCTCGAGTCGAAGTTGACTTGTTCTTTCATTAATTTGTCTCTTTCCTTACATTTTTCTTTACAAAAAAATAATTCTTCCCATGCATTAATAATATTTCCTTTCTTGCCATTATTGAGGATATGGAGTGATTCTTCTATTTTACCTATTGAGTAGCCATTTTCCAAAAGGTGTTTTACGACATTCGATCTTTCTGGTTTATTGCTTTTAGAAGCTGAAATCTATCATTAATTTCCATCTTTTATGTACATTAACCGTCTGTATGTGAGCACAGTATAAGTGTAAATATGATTCAAGTGTTGTAAGACTTTTTTATTTATATTTATTTAGTCTTCTCATATTATAACAAAAGGCTTAAAACATTTTAATGACGAAATTATTATTAATTTCTTTTTTTTAATTCCTGATTATTTCCTTCTATATGAGTTTAGTTATTTTCAATATAAGATTCCCTGTATATACAGAGATTTCAAACTAGATTACACAAGTAATCCTTATTGATAAGTCATTATATATATCTTTATAACGGTGGCGATGGGAATTCTTGCTTGAAACAAAATTTATGAAGGTCACACTGTAAGGGGGCCCATAAAACTTCGTATTTGACAATGGTATAGAAACTTTGAGTAAAACAGCTGATTGGAGAAAAACTCATTTTTGCAACAAAGCAATATGTTATCGATTGAGGAGAAATCATTAAATACATAGACTGGACCAGAATTCAAACATCCATTTGAAATTGAATATTCAATTAGTAGCAGCTACAAGTCCCTACAAGTTACTAGAAAAATAGTAAAGCAAATATAACTATGTTGTACTCGTATCGTGCACAAAATGCATCACAGGTTATGTGAATAATAACAAAAAAACCCTCATGCGTAAAGAACCGTTAAATTCTAGCCTAGGCTACATCTAGTCTCGTTGGTCACAATTTCACTTCTCTAACGATCCTTTCCACAAGGGAGGCAGGTTTGAGTGAACACATTCCCGGTTACCGCAGGCTGCCGCCGCGTCGCGGGGGTGATAGAGGCCTCGTCGCCGACTCTTGCCTGGTTTATTATTTACATCCAGGCTGCCATTGTCGAGCGGCGGTGTGATTGGGTTGTGGTTTATTCCTACCTGTTTTCTTTACATTTTCCTCTCAAACTTCTTACATGGGATAGTTTAAAATATACATAATTTTTATAATTTTATTAATTTACACATATCATTATGTATAAAGGATTAATCAACAATATTATTTAAAATTCCTACACTCATTTTTGAATTTAAAAAATTAATAATTTTATGAAATTTAAAACCGGTGCAAACACCTTGTTTCTTTAATGCTTTTTAGGAAGGTTACAACAATATGTATTACTTACAAATTAAAATATCTTAACGTTTTTTTTTGCATGGGCGTTTTTTTTTACTGCTTTACTTTCTTCTTTTTTAGAACATAAAATAACTAAAAAGGTTACATTTTAACTCTTAAAAATGTTTGTTCTCTTCGGCTTTTTTACGTTTTTTCAAACTCCTCTTATGTTTCATGCCAATATTTGTAATTTGGTCTAATCCAATTCTACCAAGATACCCTTCCTCGTCTTAGAGTGGGGAATTGAGGAATATCCCAACAATATTCACTGACAGAATTAAGTTAACTCGAAACTTAAAATCCAATTTCCTGAGTTCTTTATAATACAGAATTGGCATTGTCTTTAGCATAATTTTAAATAGGTATATCAGTTTTTTAATTAACTTTTACCATGCAATATAGATAATGGCACTTACCACTTTTAAATGTTTAAAAGTTAAAACTACCCTAATTTTCATCCTTATCAATAAATAAATCAGGTAATCTCTCTATAGAATAGACTGATTTCACTCAAAAAACATTCTTCCACATTCGAAGCCGTTTCCATCTGCTAGAAAAAATTATTTACATTTAAATTTAAAAGTATAAAGTTAAAATAAAAAAGTATAAATTTTATAAATTCGTTGTTTTTTTGAAGTCAGTTTATAAAAAAAAAAAAAACAGATAAAAATGTAACATCAAATTCCCGGATTTTGGCCCGGGGTTGAAAATCAAATTACCTTATCCAATCACTATTATTCAAAAATCTTTTAAAGAACAGTGATTGGAAAAGGTCATTCTAGTTTATTGTTGGTAAAGTTTTACTTCCAATTGTATTTACTCACTTTACTTCACTTAATCGTAATCTAACTTATTAAGTTTTTTTCAGCATTCAAATTAGCCATAAAATCATTTATAAATTCGTTCTATTACGTGTAGAAAAATTACGGATCCATACGAGGATAGTTTTAATCGTTTGCACACATGACGACTCAGTATGAAAATGAGTTTAGAAAATTGAGTCCTAGGAATTTTAAACCAGTTTTTCAGTATGTAACTGGGAGTCTGCCAATTTGGCCATGATGGGCGCAGATTGGGCTCCGTGGTTTTAGCAGTTAGGGTGATAGCGACATCGTATAACCACAGTACTGTTATTAAACTGATATTGTTACTTTTAATAGTGTTGGCCGGTTGTTCGTAAATTGGACCACTATGTAACGCATACTGCTAGCTCGCATTAAAATATGTAAACCCAATTTTCTTGAATGTTGCCACTATTGCTGTTTACGTAGTGATTCTTATAGACGTTACCCAAGAGCATTCATCTTTTAAAAAATACCAGATTTAATTTGTAATGAATTTGTTAATCAGTTGAGTGGGTAAGGACAGTTTAACTCAATTTAAGTAAAGACAAGAAAACTAAGTTTATTTGTATTACTAAAACAATTAGAATCATAAATTACAAACACAGTAAAAGTTTTAAATTTAAGGGAAAAAGTAATATTTTTTTACAATTATTTATTAATCTTAAAGCATTATTGTTAAATATAGTTGGTTTTACATTTTTTGAACTATTCATGAAATAATTTTGCTATGGTTGACAAAATTAAAAATTAATTTCCTATTACAACTTTTAAATTTCATGAAAAAGTGTCGATCTCTATTAAGCATGCAGTGGTTCAGAATACCAAAACATTTTCTTCTGAAAAGAAAACGAATTGTTCTAAGTATTTAATAGATTATCTATAGTAGGTACACTATTAACGAATTATAAACACTTAATTTATCAAAATATTAAGCTATTTCACAAAGTAGTTAACCACAACGTGTATCAATGACGCACACAATCTCCAATGTGGTACAGTGTCATTTGCAGAAACTCGCTAAACTGCCAATTACTTAGCAATATCACATTGATCAAACGGATTACAAACTATCATTCTCGTGTTAAGTGTATTTTGTCTTAAGGCTTTGATCGTAATAATAGCTAACACAATTTTTATTTTATGAAAAACTAACTAAACGAAAATATTTGGTGAAGGTATAAACTTTTAAAAACTTAGTATCATAACTTATACAAAAATTGAATTTCCAACAACCTTACCATATTACTTTATACCTAAACTTTACCTTTTTAAAATTGAAATAATTACTATTTTACGATTTCGCATGTCAAGACTGTTTGCAAAGTACCATAAAGACCTGTGTAACATTTATGTGAAGAAGTAAAGTTCCTTAACATTTAAAGCGGTTACCTTCTGGGAAATTGGCTACGATTGTGTTCCAATGTTCCGATGCCATTTATTCGGTCCCACAGCGATACTCGTCTCGATTGGGTTGGCTGCAGAGGTTCGGTGTGGTCTACTGCATTAAGCGTTTTATTATTATAATTTCAATTCCTAAGGAAAGTTAAATTTAAACTTTTTATTTTGATCAGTTGGTTACGTTTCATTGAGATGGTCATTTATTAATATTTTACAATTTTTATAGACCTGTTGTTACGACAGAGTATCCGACGAAACTTTCAATCGATGAAATTTGTCTTTACGTCATTCCGAGTCAGATAAAAATTGAATCAATGAATGGTTGGCTAATAGATAAAAAGAGGTTTAAATTTTTATGTGCAGTCCATGTATGAGTAAAATATCAAGTAATATGTATACTAAAAATATTATTGTAAAATAATAACTGAAAGTGACTAGGCATTGAAATGAACAGTTAAAACTTAAATTACATTTGTTCTAAGCAATAATAACGACAATTAACGGTAGTAAAAGTAACTATGTAGTCCTAGATGAAACTGTTTGATTCAATGCAATGGCAAACAGAACAAGACAGACATCACACAGACGACACAGACACGAGACAGACTCTCTGCTCGTTCTTTGTGTAAGATAACGAAAAATATTTTTTTTCAGTATATGTATAACATAAATATTTCTAGCCTCATACCACGTTTGATAAATATTGTTCAAGAAAATAAAGAATGAAGATCGTTTATCGTCGATTCGTTTATCGTCGCAACACATGTAAACAATGTATGACAACGAATGTCAGTGTAAAACATACTTTACGATTTCGTTGCTGAGGATCACAATGTGCAATAAACTCATCCACATTAAGACTTAATCTAATAAAAAGAATGTCCATTGAGTTTTCGGGGATAAATAACAAATACTTAGTTATTTTGATTAGGATTTTTGCGGACATTTGCCATCACTGATTAGTAAAAAACAAATTTCACGACGTTTCGGGATCTGGAATCTGATCCCGTCTTCAGGTGGAAGAAAACCTAGAACATAACAAGATTAGTAACACATGGCCAGGAAAACCTGGACAAAAACACAGCTAAAACAGAGAACTGTAAAAGCAGTCACGAAAACACTAAGCTGAAAACAAAAACAAAAACACAAAATAACACAGGAATCACAAGTATCAAGAATCACCAGACAGGAGAGAGCACGTCCACACCCAATCAGAGCTGAGCTGAAACTGGTGGGAGGAAAGCAAATGGCGGCGGCGGCGGAAATGGCGGCAGCCACGGCCAACCAAAACACGGCGCGCTACCGGTAGCAAAACCTGAAACAGAGACATGTGATATGCAAATTCCGTGTGTCTGTTTGTGTTTTTTAGTTAATTTTTAACCTGATTTTGCCCCTTGGCCTTGCTACGGGTTAACATGTTGTGAGAATTTTGAACAGAATTGTTAGTAATTACCCTATTTGCAGACACTTTATTTTCCCTGTCTTTCAATTCTTTGTTTAATATTGGTAGCCATACTGGCCTTATCTCAAGTGAAGATTGACTGATTGGTTGGTCCGCTAGTTTTATGTATGAAGCTTCAATTAATTGTATGGAGTTTGTAGACTTGAAGTTTGTAGACTTGCATGGTAATTCAATAAAAATTTATAATGAAATAAATGACTAATAAAATCCAAACAATTATGCTTAGTACAGACTTTCCTGGGAAAAAGAGAAGGAATAAACTTTTTCTGGGTATTGAAGACTTGTCAGCTACAAACTTGGCTTGTCAGCTCAACATTTCATTTTGTACTTGGTTTTAGTTTCCGTTGTATATCGGACAATAATCTTCACAGGCTTTCCTTGCAGGAAACTTTCAAAACACGTAACTATCTCATTTCAACTTTGTAAATTGTAAAATGTTGCTTGTAGGTTTCTTTAAAAATAGATCAATATATAAGAAAGGTGTGCGGCTTAGCTGGTACATTTTAGTAATATTTTTATCAGCCATATTTCATTAGCTGAACGGTATTCAGTGTTGAGTAGCTGAACTGTTCCCAAATACGTATATTTTCTATGTCCCACTAACCCTTTTTCACAAACATTTATTCTCTGCCAGAGAACTCCGCAATAAGATTTAGAGATAAGGTGAGATAAGGTAAACGAAATGGTGAAGCATACAGTATTATGTTTCCTTTTTTATTTTACTAGGGAAAGTCTTGCTCAGATCTTAGTTTAAGTTTTAAATTTTAAAGCAATCAGCTGGCATTAACCTCTAAGACTGAAGGCCTTAACTTTTCTTGTTTTAGTAAAATTGTACTAAAATCTCTATAGTAAAATAAACGTTAGTTTTTTATAATGTATTTTTTTAACAACTCCAGTGTTTAGGGTAAGCTGGGAAGGTTACCAGCTTCAGAGGCCATTGAAACTTTTCCAAAGCCCCGGCGGAACCATTTCGTGTAACATAATGTCTGCCATGGTGGCTTTAATTAACTGTGTAAATTATACTAAAAGTTAATGCCAGTCATTTTGCTGATCATTTCGCTTTAAAAACGTGACCTCCAATTCATTTTATGAGTGTAAGACAACATGAATATATTATTTCTTTAATTGATCAAACTGACCACCGAAAATTACGCAAAGGATTGACTTTATGATTATTGGAATCAATCAGGCCAGAACTATTGTGAATTTACAAAACTATTACCAGAAATCATGTTTTCTATAATTGGCCAATGACCACTTAATTGTACTAGAACGCCGTTCTTCTTTCCCCACATCAACTAAATAGGCACACCGGCACAACGATGGAATTGTTCTACGACTAATTTTTAAATGTCCCCACCCAACGTTTGCCCTATTTTTTTAAATTACCAATTCCAGACTGCTGCATTTCCAGACTGAATTTTTCATGCTGCATAATTAAATGCAGTGATTCGCTTTGAATTAGCATTTTTTGTATGAGACATCACCGTTTTTCGATATTACAAATAACAGTCATATTTCAATTTCTTAGTGCCCATCAAATTTTGCTTAAAAGATTTTGATATCTTACTTAAAAATTAAAATAAAACAAATTAATTTGTTAGTTAATATTTTTTAAGTTGCTTACGGATAGGTGTAACTATTGTAATACTTAATAACAAATAACTATTAGCAGAGATAAAAATGACAGGAAAATGAATTTAAAAGGAATTTGGAACAATAAAAGCATTTGGAAGACTTAGCAATGTTCGATCCAAAGACAATATTAGTGAGCCAACAGCCGACGACAGGAGCTCCGTGCAAGCGATCTCTGCGGCGATATTGCGGACCGGACGTGACAAATACAGCCTCCGCACTTCCGGTAGGCTCTTCCCGCCATTTCCTCAAAACACAAAGCAGACATTATCGTGGTGGATGATTAAAGCTAAAGAGGGGCAAAGAGCGATAAAACTGTCTAATAAGTCCATAAAGAAATAATTTAAAAATATTCATGTTTTATATTATCTGAGGGTTATTAAAATGTAGTAAACAGTTTTCGATTAATGTAAAAGGTACCTCTTCGATATTTATTAAAAACCCGTTTAGACTCTAAACGTTTTGATCGCAAAGGGAAAACCTCTAAATAATATTTTGCCTATAGAAATGTATTCAAGTAAAAATTACAAATATATTTAAGATTCTTTAAGAATCCGTGTTTTCTAAAACGCAAAAATAATAATTCTGTAGCCACCTGGTGACTGGCTTTTAAAAATCAGTTGGTCTCAAAGGTAATTTTACCTGTGTGAACAATATAGCAAAGCTATTTTTAGAATGTACATTCAAATCCACATAGGCCATCCATCCGGCAAAATAATTAGTAGACAATTTCTAAATAAACCACTCTGTTTAATTTACTTGTTTAATATTTAAAACATCATAAATATTTATGCCTGTAAAATACAACGAAGATCGACACCGTCGTCGTAATATCTTTATCATCTGAAGCGTATCTGATCGGCGGAGTAATGAAATATGAATCCCAATCACTCAGCCTTATCCAATAAACTGCCACGAGGGTTTACCGACCTCCTTGGTAGGTACCGGTTTTGACACACGTCCCAACTCTTTACCCATTACCCGTCTAATTTACTTGTTGGAGACCCCAAGAAGTATTTAATCTACAAAAGAATTTTCAACTTCTGATTTAATGGTATTACTACTTTTGCACTTGATTTCATTCATCAACATTAAAATTCAAAACATTAAACTTAATATTCAAGCTATATTCTTTTACCTGATATTTTAGAGTTACTCTACAAATTACTAATGAAGAACCCGTGTCGGAGAAAGTGTCGAGTACTCAAGATTTTGTGGAAGTATTGGGATTTTAACAAAAGACCTCCTTATCGATACATCACATCACAGAAAATTTCACATAAAGGTATTAAAAACACTTACTTTTGGACCAATGTTAAGAGATATATTATCATGCTTTTACATGACAATATGTCTCAGAAATGTACTAAAAGAATGCAAAATACATTTCTCAGAAAAAACAACTACCATATGCGTTATTTCATCTTTAATTTACGTTTTATTTTAAATAAAAGATGTTTGTAATAAAATAATGATTCAGCCGATGCATCTTTTGTATTTATTTAATTTCGACTCCGTGAAACCTTTTTTGCTATAGCCTACATAACGCCCTTTGGTCAAACTCCGTTATCTGCCCACAACTGAAAAGCATTTTCCTATTGGCTGTATACGTTTCATGGCTAAGTCTTTTGGTTACTCGATAGTTTTCTTAGCATATCGGAATATCGGAATCATTTTCTGAGTAATTCGGTCGGTATTGTTGTCGCTCTTACCTTATGTGTTACTGTCAAACATACAGATAACGTTAGCATCGACGACGCATCGCCGCACCTGTTACTGGTTCGGTTTAGTAAGGTTAGGTTAGGTTAATTTATTCTATAAAATACAGAATTAAAGATTAGGTTAGATTTTATCCTAACCTAACCTAACCTCTCCTCTTGTGTTCCCGCCACTACAGGTAACGGCGACATGAGATAAGATAACGGCTCATAATATAATTCTCGGGTATAAAAATGCCATGTACGAATGCCATGTACAGGCCATGTACGAATAAAAATTGTTTCTATAATTTGTCTTTTACATTTTCAATTACCTCTACACATCAAATTTATTTATTATATTACTGCCAAATGTTATATTACTTTGTTGTGGGCAGATAACGGAATCTGACCCGCCCTTTTTATAGCTCAGAATTTTAGAGGGGAATGTACTTGAATTTTTTAGTTTTATTTAACAACCATCGTAAATATACCCTTTCCGAATATTTATAAATATTGTTTTAGTAGTCCCTTCAGTAACGTTAGAGCAATATTTGAAGGAATTGTTTTTACTGCTATGTAAGAGGTATGTAAAACTTCAAAAATTGACTTAACTTAGTAATACAATATACTAATATAGTTACAGCTTACTTAGCTTTCTCAAAGCCCAATATTCAAACACTTACATAACAAATTCAATGTTCATACGTTTATATCCCTGAATATATTTGAGCAATAATTTACCCGTAGACTCTGAAGACTTTGAACGTCTTATTTAGTACCCACCATGAGAACGAAGTCGATTGAAAGAGCAATTTCAAAAGGAAATTTAGATCGTAGTGCTTCAATACTCTTGTAACGTAATCTAGAAGTATATCTTTCGGGAAAGAAAACAAGAAAACCCATAGTTATTAGGTTTGTTTATTGAGTTCAATCCAATCAAATCAAACAACACCCACTGACACTCGAACCCAAAGTGTAATTTAATTTGACATCTCGTTTACCTTTTCACTCCAGGAACATGCAATATTGGTTGTTATTGTGGAAACCTCTTCTGAAACAGAGCTTCAAAGTGTAATCGAATTTTAAAATCATTATAAGAACAGTTGCGTAAAACTCCAATCATCTTGGTTGCACAACTGTTTCATCGTTTTTCCTTATCATTATAAAACTACATAAATTCAATTTTAAGCATCAAAACGGCCAAGGCGATCCATACCTGTTACCTGTTACCACCGAAGTACGTCCCGTAGACCATACTGGCATGATACCCGTCATTCTTCTTACTTCTACAATATTTCTCTTCAATTTTTTTATTTTCTACCAGCAGTCATTCGACTTTGTCAATCAGGTTTGGGTTGGAAAATGGCAGTGTGGTGGATGGAATTTTAGGAAAAATTAGGCAGGTCATAATAACATTGTTCAATCAAATGTGACATTAGGGCCTTCTTAAATTTCTTTATGTTGTCTACTTGTCTTAATTCTAAAGGTAATAATGAAAAATATTTGGTGCCTATGTAACTGGGCTTTGTTTCAAAGAGTCTCAGACTGTGTTGAATTGATGGATTTAAATTTCTATCAAGGCCAAAAAAAAAATAAGGCCGATGATTTCTATCGGTTTTTTTTTGGGTCATATCTCAATAGGTAAACCGTCTTCTTAAACAACGAAATGCATAAACCCAGTAAAGGAAAATACCTCCCCATCCAAAATTTCAACCGTGAAACACCCAATAAGCTACCAAAGTTATTATAATACTATAAACTATAATCAATTTTAGTAATGAATGGTAAAACACCCTCGTTTGAACTGTTTACCTATCCGACCAGTTAAACCTTTTCATTGATCACCTGGTTAACTGACCTTTCAACCTGTACTACATATCTTTTCTTTCTGTAAAGCTGAACGGAGATTGGCTAATTAGTTTGCAGCGCGCAGACACTCCCAGCCACCTGTCTCGTCAGATTCATGATAATTGTTAGATTTCCGCATCAATCTAATGATGAATCTTTATATCCGATGAATATAAAGTTGTTTCACCGAGTTAAGTGAACTGCTTTGCAGCAGTCAATTTTTATGATTTACCTCACATAAAATATGTTATTTTAACTACCGGTAATGTAAAAATATATCATAAAAATGTAGTTTCGAGTAAAATTTTTAATAAATTAGGTTTTTCCTCTCCTATTACCCTATCGACCAGACAATACACACCAAGTTGAATGACTTCAAGAGCATTCAATCCGTTATACCACTTCCTTCCCTAAAAAGCAGGTCACAGATTTCGCAAGCTGCCAGCAACCATCCTCACCTTATCACTATCTTTAGATTTCAGCTACCGGAAACGCTTGATTCGGATTCCAGCAATCGGTAAGTTGGATTCCAGCGATCGAGTGCAGCGAACGGAGATGCAACAGTTGTGCCGGTATGACCTACTGTGTCTGGATCGATCTGTCGCTGGTTGCTAGGCAACCATTCGGTCTCCGCACCGCACCCCTCGCTGGCTCTGTGTTTGTAAACATTTATGCCCAAGCTCATTGATACCGCCCACCCCGATCCCGGCTCTTTGGTGTTAAATATTGTTAATTTGAGTTGAGGACTGCGATTTTAATACGTGTGAAAACTGTGTATAAATATAACTTTAGTAAAATTGTTTAAAGTAATAAATAATAAATTGGATTGCTTTGATGTGAGCCTTTGACTGTTTATTGTAGAGGCCTAAATATAATAACAGCAAAAAACGTTATAATGAATAAATTGGTTGTAGATTATCTGGTGCTTGTTATGATGAGGGGAAAGAGAGGAGAGTTAGTCGTACCGAATATAGTATGTTCGGGTTTGATTGATTTTGATTTTCTTTACGTTATTTACATATTTATAAATTTAAAAGTTTTAAGTAGGAGAAAAGTACTTTTAATAATCCACATAGTGAACTCTTCTGAAAATAATTTTGACTAAATTTTATGTTCTCTTAAGGTGGAAATATAACGTCTCTTAAATCCAGGCTAAACTGAAAATTTGAAACTATATCAGTGCTTTGGCGATTTGACTTCCGGAATTTTTTTATTTCGTGTAAATGCTTATTAACCATACTGTAGTCGAAGTTAAACTGAATTTGGAAGTAAAATCGTTTTATCCTGGATATTTTATGTTGTAAAAACCTAACATAAGTATGTACGTAAAGTAATGTGGATACTTGAATCATTTCATTTTATGTACTTTTGCTCAGGGGCATCCAACGGTTCTCATAAAATCTATAGGAGAATATCTGACGAAGATAACTTGCACAAAGTTAACGCATAAAACCTTTACTAGCAGATAAAATTCATTTGCCCGTCGCGGCGTCGGGGATTGGCAGTCTGACAGAACTAGTTTCACTAAGTCATATAAACTGTTTTATATACTCATGATCTTTTTATTAATAGTCTCTGCTTAACTATTGGACATGATGGTAGTATAATTTGTAGTGATTATAGTATGGTAATAGTAATGATGATAGTATTTGTTTTTGTATCCATAAACATTTTCTCCAAAAATCCGAGTTTTTTTTAATTTGGTTGGAAGGAGCCAATTGCACATTCATCAGAATTTTAAACTTGCTGACTATTCAGGCAAACTTTTAATAATGAACAAAATTATATTGGTATTTAATTATTCTGTTTATTTTTATTAATATTACCTTATATTTCGCTTTTGATGAAATTTCGTCTACATTTCTCCCAAGACATATGAACTAATTTTTAATTTTCTTTTCCACCATTACAATTTCCTTCAAACAATTCAATTAACTTTATGCTCTCTAAATGGTAGTGATTACTCAGAAATTAATTTAAAAAAAACATAACTAAATTAAACAAGAAACTTTTTCGTCAGTTAAGTATATATAAAGACTAATTTTTAGCAAACATTGAATAGCTCTAAGATAAAAGATTATTTGAATTAATCAAGCTTTATTATTGTAATAAGTTTAAGATCATAAGACCCTAAATAAACATGAAAATACAAACAACAATAAAAAAAATTTACCGTCATGCCAAGTTGGCAGAGGCCCATGATAAGTAAGTTAATTTGAATAACATATATCAGGAAGATTATTAAAGACTTATAAATGAACATTTGGCTCACCGAACCGAGGGCGTAACCATAGTTTGTGCTGCAAAGTCTGGTTGGCAGAGATCCTAAACCATCTGGCTGTAGGCCTACACAAAATAGAGCGTATCACGATTGGCGACAAACATGAAGAATATAGACAAATTACCTGGGCGTATATTTCATTATTTCTTACGAACGTGACCCGATTCGGGATAAGATAGCGTTTACACACGAGGCACACCGTGCATGGAAAGTGCTATCGAGTCCCAAAATGGGACTCAATGACGAGTACTGTACGACACTTTTCATCACGATATAAAAATAACTCAAGGGTTTTTAAATATTATACGACGGTTCATGGACTAGGACCGTCTTCTTCATATGTAAGCAGAAAAAGGTTTTACAATTTATTTTAATTTTAAAAGTTGGAGAAAAGAAGAATGATGTCTGGGAAAGTTAGTTTGTTAAGGACAAATAGCGTAAAATTGTTAAGACTAGAAAAGTCAGTTTTTTCTGTATTTCATCATAATTTTTTTTATCAGAGGAAATAGCCAGAGATTTGAAAGTTGTAATCAAAACTACGCAATATCCCTTCTCGTAAATAAATCCCGATCACTCACTATAAGACTAAATCCTTTTTTTATTTATCTGTATATATTGGATCCTCTTTTGTCAAAGGAAACCCCAACTGTTTAGTGGTTTTATCATTAAATTCTAGAAGCCTCTCTAGAGAAAATTTACATCAATGACTGAGTTTACTTAAAAGAAAGTTTACATCATGATATTGATCATAAAAATTTATTGGACCTAAAAAAGAATTTTTTTTTGTAAAAAGAAAATGTTTAATACATTATTAGTATTAATAATCCAAAAGTTTAGGCTTGGTTTTATAAGTGGTTAGCTTTACCATCTGAACAAAATAGGGCAAATATTGTTTTTATTCTAAAAAATTTACAGTTTGCATATTTCTCTAAGAAAATTAGGCACTATATATTTCACTTAACGCACTTCTAAAAAAATTAATTCACTTAATAGGGGTTTGGCGAAACTTGTGGATATAGCATTACTTTATACAATTTCAATCAATAAGGCGTTAATCAGCTAGCCTGCGGAAATCACTGTCAATACATTATAAGGACATCTCAATCGACAAGTCTGGCCCTGTCGTCAAGCCCCCGCCTTCTTGACTTTAACAAGCTTGTTTATTGAAAAACTTATTTTATCTCCAGGAAAAATATTATTAACGATTGCCTCGAAAGTGGTTGAATAATTTTAAAGCTTCACTTCTTTAACCAAATTTATTGATAAAAGTGCAAAAATTACATTGAGGCTTCTTTGAGTTGGTTATAGTAATAATCCAAATTTTCTTATAAAACAGTAGTTTTCATCTTCCAACTTACTGTACGACTGACGGGCTTATATTATGTCACTTGGAGAGCATTCACACCATCTTCAATATTGATTGTAGAGAATGAGTATAGGTGAAGATTTATTATTAACTGTAGTAGATGCATTTGACATGTGGCATAGACTTATCTTCATTATCATATTAGTCTTCAACTATATTTCTGACATGTTTCTTCCTGTTGCAGGTGAGTACTATTGCCAGTTTTGGGGTTGGTGAGTCCTTCGATTTACATTACCAGCCATACCATGTTTAAACTTGGCGAAATCTATTAGTTATCTATATCAGGAAAAATATTGAACCTGATATAGTTATTCATATTAACTATTAAACTGAATAACACCTGCACTTTATTCTTGATTATATTTCGAAAAATATCTATCAACTTAAAACTTTTCTCTTCTCTCCAGTAAAAAGTAAATAAACCTATGTTAACGTTGATATTGTTCGTAGAGATTGTTTTTTGACATATTTTAACTAAACATCTTGACACAATTAAAGAGCCTCTTCTCTTGTGAGAAGAGAGATTTCTTGGTCATTAAAGAGCATATGCGTGTATCTATTCCCTTACTAGCCATGTTAAAAAACCGGTTGAAAATTATGAAGGATTATATTTTAAATGTTATTCGATCTAAAAACTTTAAATTGTTTCTAAACATCAATAATATATCTTATTGTTAAATTTTACACTTTTATATCGATCTACAGTCATTTAGGTTCAAATCGGATTTAAAAAAGATGTAAAAAACAAACAAAACCCTTTAACAAGCGAAAAATAACAGAAAACTATAAAAATTTAAGTGCTTTTTGTAGACCCTAACACAGCTCTTTGCAACTCAATTTTTACCGTTACAAATTCAAGGCATTTATCCAAAAATATTTATGAGAAAGTGAATTCTAGAAAGTAATAAGGCTACAATTGTGTAACATCTGATTTAATCTAAAGGACGATTATTTCTATACAACTTACATATATTTGAAATATACTTAGTTCGCATTCTGGCTTTTCAAATAAGATATTCAAATCTTATGAATGTCAGTTGCTGTAAAGGATGGAGCGAGAATATATTCAAATTAATATTGAAGCTGAACGATTGAGATCGAGAATACGTTAGCAGAGGTCGGTGGTAATAGACTTTCTGTCAATAAAATATTCCTTTCAAAACTATAAAGCGTTCTACTTCCCTAAATCTGTCACTGTTTAATATTGCATATTTGCTTGTAATCTGTTGTTTTTTTATCTCAAATTTATTTGTACGATTTAGTATTTTGCCTCTGTCAGTAACTGCAAATTCTTCACTTGTAATTAACAAAATAAATTACGAAAAAGCTCTTCTTTGAAGTATGTAGCAGGTTTGTTTGAAACGTTAATTGGCAATTTACTTCGGTAAAATTGGACAAACAAAGTACTTTTTAGTCCCTTTTAAAATCTGATACATACAATTAAAAGTAGAATTAGATTTGTTAATAATTGCGAAACTTGGTACGAACTGTAAAAACAATTTGTAACAATTTTTCTATTAGGTTTTAGAAAATCTTTTTCGTCTCATCAGTTTTAAAAACATTATTTTTAATTAATTTCGCTTAATATAACAAAAATATCGTTGGATTACAAGAAATATACTGTTTATGTTAAACATCTCTAATGAGAAATTAATTTATTTATTACTAGGTATAAAATGTCTTTGCAAGGATAGTTTTTCCTGCCTTCACAATGTAGGACATTAGACCTACACCGGAACAATTTAGGTACTAACAAAAACGAGCTCCTAGGCTACTAGTAGTACTATTATCCGTACTAAGGCATGCCATATTACTTATGTTAAATTTCGGAGCTGGTGGGGTTCTTTAAAACCCACCATCTTTAAAAACCTATGGTAAAGTTACCATGGCTTTAAGCTGATGGTAAAGTTTTAAAACTACGGATCTTTATACACATTTATTTTGCATTACATTCATTTATACCGTTTTAATTACGGAGTCGTTCAGGAAAGGCATGTACATCACTTCCGTTAGTCCTGTCTGTAGTTTATCAAACTTTTAAATCACATAATTTGCTATTATATTGACAAGACTTTTTGTTCCTGTTTGAGCTCAACTAACCATCATACTATTAAAACATTTATTTTAGAAGGTAAGCTAAACCATTAAGATAGACGCTATTGTGTTATGTAATACATGTAACCCAAAAATAAGATAAATTTATGATAGAGAAGACCTTGAATCGTGATGTCGGTCTGACATTTAAAGGTTCATAAATAAGACGTCCTTCGCTCTCCTTTGTACGTTTTTCTCTCAACCGCATACATCGCATATGACGATATTACGATCAATATACGATTTATGACGAAATATGAGTTGGCCTTATTTCTCCTACGTTATATTTTATGATTTATTTGGAGAGTTGTAACGGTACTGTGATCGATTTGAATTACTTATTAATTAATTTATTTAAATGCCCTTATACAGGATGTTTATTAAAAACCCTTCAGGGCTTCGAGATATGGTCACTTACATCAAAGCTAAGAAAATGTTCCTATAAACAAGGGTCCTAAAATGCTCGGTTATCCGTCTGTCGGTATGTATGTGTTTTAACACGATTTTGCATAACTTTGAAACAAAAAGAGATATCAACTTCAAATTTGGTCGCGTGTATGTTGACTATTATAACCTATTTTGGTGAGGAGTATTAAGTTTCTGCTTTGTACCATTTAAAAAAGGTAGCCATTTTTATATTTTAAAATAGCCATATCCCAAAGTCCTGAAGGTGTTTTAGTAAACACCCTGTATATCTTTATTTTTTGTGTCGGTACTTTTCCGTTATACGGAGGCCACCCCAGTACAACTTCATACATGCTTCAAATTCAATTTATTTGTCTTCACTATAAATGTCAATAGTATTATGAATAGTTTTACGATTGTAACAATCTCGGAAGTTCAGTGCGGCTCGGAAAATGCACATTTACTTAACTAGATCAAGGTCAATGCACCACGCGGCCGGACGGCGCGCTACAACAATGAGTTCAAGTTACTGTATCTTTCCTTATTTTTCTCTTATCTGTCATTGTTGCTGCATGACCACCATTCCGCCTCAGTTGAATTCTTATCGTCTTAAAAAACAAGAGGGAGACAAGCAGACACCACCTTGACTCGTACCTCGCCGAGTACATGTGAGGCGACGACCTCTTTGATAAAAATTATTATATAAATCATACTGTTTGTAACAAAAAAATTAACGATTAGAAACGCTCGAGAAACATATAAACATTGACTATATATTTAAAAGGAAGTCAATGGTATAAGTGTCAACGCATGAGTCTTAAGTTGATGCACCCTTACTATTAACAAAAAAATTCTGAAGTGCACATAAAAAATCGTCAATCGTAAAAACCGTATGCCTAGCCGTCAAGAAAATAAAATGCAATATAAAACTTACACCTATTGAAGTATTTTTGTTATTCCGCTCGTCAAATTTAATAATGAGTTAAGCGATTTTGTGATCCCAATTTCAAATCCCCAGAGTACTGTTCTTTACGAGACATCCACCTCTATTGCTAATAAACCTTGGAAACAATCGGCCAAGACAAAGGCGGTCCCTTTATGGCTGGTCGGCTCCTGGGCCATACACTGCATTGACCTTACGCAGCGTTATATTGTGCTCAGCAATGAATGGGATCATCCATTCTTACCAACAATATTAAATTTTCCCAAGTAGATTTTCTTTGATTGTACATACAACAGCAAACATTGCATAAAAAGTTAAATGCCATCTTTGATTCGAAACTTTATTTGTTAAAGGAAATGCTTTGGTTCATATAGAGTTTTTTGGATATTTTAGCCGATTTAAAATTAGTTTTTTGTTTTTATTTAATGAATGGTGAAAATATATAACTTACAATATAGATTTTCAAGTGACTTAAAATTTAATATTAAAAATTACAATCTGCAACTAATCAATGTACTTGTAACGCTTTTCTGTACACATATTTCAATTTCTAAGTAGAAAGCTTCTAGTGAAATCGCCCATTTTTGCAGGCAAACAATTGTAATAGCTAGGTTGTAAAAATGTCGAAAGAGATACGATGATTAATTGGCAATCGATTGCTCAGTAAATTATTCATAAACTGTCGGCACGATTTTATAGTCTCAGAAAAAGTGAAGTCGAATGATTTTCGATATGGGAATAAAGAAAAAATGTATAATATTTACCTCTCAAAAGAATATAACTTATCGAGGCACATTCACTCACCATTGTACACAGAAGGTTATATAAAGAAATTGTTCACGTGGAATCGAGATTCCAGGCTACCTTTCTACTGAATTAACTTTTAACTAACAAAAACCATTTCGTTTTACATCAAAGAAATGCTAACCTCCACCTTTTACATGATATTGAATTTTCCGTTTGGTGACCAATAAGTGTTGTTTTAAGGATTGAATAAGTACTTCTAGAAACTCCTATTTCAATCAAATATTATTAATTAATTTAATCCATTAGAAATCGCTATTTATTATTTTAACAGAATGATTTATTCTGATGAACATGATTTGATTCCCTTTATTTGATTCTGGATATTTATCATATTGTTTTTAAAACCCTTTAAAGTGGATTTCAATTAACAATGTGGCCGTTTTCGTTCTCTTCACGTAAAACTATAGAAAATTTTAGAGCGATTTAAGTTATGCGTATTTTATGCAGATTGTCAAATTTCAAAAGTGACTTTTTTAATTAAGTAGGAAACTCCGTTTACATCATAATTTCAGTGGGCCTATTGGTCACTGTTCAAATATCTTTAGAATTTATAAATGTGGGAGACACTATCCATTTAAGTCAATAGGTAATTAAACCTCGAGAACTATTGTCTTGGGCTGGTTTCAATGCGATGTCACTGATAATAACAGTTTATCTCTAGAACATGTATAATTTTACCTTACCTTTATAACCACAAACTACCAAACTAAAAGCCTAAACGTCACAGTTTACTCATTATTGCTGAGTCGACTTATCTTGATCTACCTCTTCTTTTATGATATAATTTCTTTTATGTTGCTTGTTCTTAAGGCAATTTTACATAGAATAGGTATCATTTTCTGTATTAGAGCTAAAAAAAGTTGTTTGTCATTTTTCTGCATTAGAGCTAAAAAGTGTATATGTATGTGTATGCACGACTGTAGGGCGAGTGTAAGTATTTGTTTGTGTTACTTTCTCGAAAGCAACAATAAAGATTTGTCCTCTCAGAACATCTACAAAGTTTCTTATCACTGAAATTTTTTCAATCAAACATATTAATCAGCTACGAAAGTATGAGGTTGAGAATATAGGTTTTCTACCATTCAAGATAAAAAATTTTAGGTAATAAAATGATGAACGATATCTACGATGGTAAAATTAATATTTAGCTGTTTAGTCTACAAAAGTCAACTTAATAAATTAATTCAACAACTCTGATTTCATTTTTTATTACTTTGCGCACCTAGAAGTATTTATGAAATACCTAAGTATTTATGAAAAGCTTTTTTATTTAAAGAATCAGAACTTTATATAAAAATAAGGCCATAACTAAGAACGAGAGAGAGTGGTTTTGGTTTTGTAACTAAGATGATGAATTTTCAGGTTACAATGTTGACAAAACTAATATTGCCAACCTAAATAGATTATAGGTCCATTAGTTTGCAAATGATAGCATCATTCATTAATAATGTCCACGTGCATCCAACCATTACGTAGCAATATATAGGTGAAATGGACACGTCCAAACCTGTCCCTAACTGGTTATTAAATTGTAAGTAGAGACTATTACTATTCGACTCCTAAATTACGGACAGATAATGATTATTCTTTATTATGTTGCTAATGTATTTGCTTCAGCGCATAAAAGTTGATTTTTGTCATTGTCATCAAATCTGAAGTCCAATTATTCCTTGAAACAAATTTTTTCCATAGGTACTTACTATCCCCTCCAAAAATGATTGTGGAACCATTTTAAAATTTTAGTGAATTCATCAGGTTATGAATTCGCTTGAGAAGTAAATGGTTATTATTCTGTAGTACACCCTACTTCATTCACCTTAGTGCACTCTTTTTGCGTTTTTCGTTTGTGATGTATTTTAATTATAAGTTATGTTCAGGATTATCTAAAAGCGACTCAGAACCTCAAACATAATTAATCGGAACCAAAAACCAATATTTATGAATCTTTAATGAGCTCTTTAAACGGTAGTTTTCCTCTCAGTTTGCTTACATGAGTTGCACACCATCATACAGCCTTTGGCTTAGTAAAATGTACCAGGGTCTTTTAAAACCTATACATCTAAAAGTTTCTCAAACAAATATAACTGTAACTTGTCCTCTTAAAATAAGATAAGTTATATTACATTTTGACATATTATACAGGGTGAGTCTTCTAAGCCGTCCATAACAGATTATAGGCGAATGGCGTAACATAAAAAGACGAAACAAAACATTTCCCCACTAAATCATACCTAAGGAACAACGTAAAAAATATTTTTAAGCTTTTTAAAATGCAGGGTGTTCCAAAAACCGGGGGTCATGGGTTCGAATCTCGGAATTTTTAAATGTAAACATATGCCATATTATACATCATTTTAAAGCTCTAAGCGAGATAAACAATTTGGTGAAAACAGAACTCAATTATCTTTACTATTTTCAAAATGGCAGCCGTTTTTGTGAAAAATATTGGTACTTACGGAGTACCCTGAATCTCGAGAACTACTGAAAGTTTTTTCGTTCTGTTTGAAAATTCTTAATCCCTGTAAAGTCAGCTTTAATTTGATATGCAACATGCCAACATTAAAAGAAAGGAAATATATTTTTTTTAATTTTATTTTTTATAAATGTTGATAACACTGAAAATAAAAAATGTTAAATGGCAACATATGTTAAATAGTATATCATTTTAAAGGTCTTGCAAAAACCTACAATTTTTCAATTTATACTCCCCTTCTATCTTTGGTAGTTTTTCAGTAATAAACAAAAAACTCTATTTTCCCATATAACGCCCATGTTAAATGTGCAGTACTCAAAACATTTAAATTTGCATTCAGCAATTGTTACATTGAGTACAGCAAATTTAACATGGGCGTTATATGGGAAAATAGAGTTTTTTGTTTATTACTGAAAAACTAACAAAGATAGAAGGGGAGTATAAGTTGAGAAATTGTAGGTTTTTGCAAGACCTTTAAAATGATATACTATTTAACATATGTTGCCTTTAATATTTTTTATTTTCAGTGCTACCAACATATATAAAAAATAAATTTTTTTAAAAATATTTTTTTTCGTTTAATGTTTGCATGTTGCATATAAAATTAAAGCTGACTTTACAGGGATTAAGAATTTTCAAACAGAACGAAAAAACCTTCAGTAGTTCTCGAGATACAGGGTATTCCGTAAATACCAATATTTTTCACAAAAACGGCCGCCATTTCGGAAATAATAATGATAATTGAGTTCTGTTTTCACCAAATTGTTTATCTCGCTTAGAGCTTTAAAATGATGTATAATATGACATATGTTTACATTTAAAAATTCCGAGATTCGAACCCATGACCCCCGGTTTTTGTAACACCCTGTATTTTAAAAAGCTTAAAAATATTTTTACGTTGTTCCTTAGGTATGATTTAGTGGGGAAATGTTTTGTTTCGTCTTTTTATGTTAAGCCGTTCGCCTATAATCTGTTGTGGACGGCTTAGAAGACTCACCCTGTATTTAATATTTATTTTAATTTTAAACTCATTTATAATAACACCTAATCATTTACATGACTAGTGAATAATTAAGACGTTTATTCTACACTTTTGTTACATTTGTTCAAACTACTTTTTCGGCGTACCAACATATCCTAGTATGCTTTAGTGTCTGAATATATCACAGTTAACTATCTTCAGGAAGTGTTTAAAGTGGTAGTTTCCACGACACGAGATAACAACTGAAGGAAAATCTTTAAAAACTGTAAAATGCTCTAATAGACCGCTTCAATAGCTCGGGTCTGACAGAGAGCTGAGTTCGTCCGTCGCCGGAGTGCGGACACTCTGTCTTGTTGATGAATTGGGCTTGGCAACGGTCATGGCTGATAGAATTGGCTTTGTAAGAAAGTCAGGGTTCGAGTTGAGGACGGTCAAGCTCTGGCCGCACGGAATGTGCTGGGAAGTCTGCTCTGAAAGTAAAAATATTGATCTGAATATATTACTCTGAGCTGCAACAACGAATACATTTGCAAAAAATTATTTTATTCCTACATACGTCACAAGGCCATTTGTGATTTGGAACAATATATTCTTTCAAAGGTTACCGGTTGTTACATTTTTGAAGCCGAACTCGTTATAAATTTAAATGCGGTTATTATACTATTTAAATTACAATAGCAACTTAAAAAAACCGAAATAAATAACAAGAAAAGTTATATTCACAACTTGTAATTTTCTCTGTAATCAAGTAAAACACATTTGTATGTGATTTATGTGAAGGGATCTATGTAGGAATGATTTCAACTGTTACGGGCTTCTTAGTATGACACATTAATTAAACACATTTATCTACGAGATTTTTCTATATTTATCAAGAAATTTAAAAAACATATTAATTAAGGAGTTAGGCTAAAACATCTGTTGTTTTTTATAATGCTAGGTACTTCTCAAAATGTCCTTTCTGTGGGGTTAGATCACTGGTGCATAAAGCGGTCCAAATAATAACATGCATAAGGTATTAACCATTCAATTTCAAGTGCGTCTACAGTTTAATGATAAACTTCCTGAGTGCTTTCCTGAAATACACATAATGTCAAAGTCTCTCTCCTAATTTATTTCCTTATGGACCTCCAACTTTTCCAAGTAGATTCCCCAATTATAAAGATAATACATTATATAAATTAGTGTTCACTACTCCACAAAGTACAATAAACGATGATTGTAACACTCATAGCCAAAATCGCAGCCAACTCGCTAATGCATTACGACTTCGCGCAGACATAAATTGTCCAAACCACCGTAACATAATTGTACTCATTATTCACGAATGTTTTACAGTAATGTTGTTGGTCGCACGTCCACGGGATGCTGGCCGCGTGTGCACGTGATGGGACGAAAGTGCAATTCGCTCCGACGATGTAACACACTAAGTAGATTAGCAGTCAGAATGTTTGTTTGAATGACGAGTTTAAACAGAGAGATTAGGTTTGGAGGCCTCGTGGCGTGGGGCCAAAACTTGCCTGCCCCTCCCCCCTCTATACTCCCCCCTGTACTTAACCCCCTTAACCCACCGTAACCCTTCCTCCATCATCTGATGACCTGCACTTCAGAACACCCCGTGTCACAGCCGGATCGTTTGTTTTAATTAGTCGGATGTTTTGTAAACATAAATAATGCTTACAAAGACATTTCCTTATTTAGAGTCGGGGTGAATCCATCATTTTTATTTTACTCATATCCTGTTAATTGAACTTCTATACATAATATGAGAAAAGGTTAGCGATAATTCCTAATCCACGAGCGTATAAGGAAACTTTGATTTTAAAACACCTGAGGCAGTAAACAAATTATGGCGAATGACATTGATAGTGAAATACTAGATAAATTTACTTACCAAGAGGTGCCTTGTAGTCAATCCATACTCCGCGATGTCCTGGAGTCAAGTAGTGTATAGGTTTTATTCTAAATTACATACAGTTCATTGGAGGACTTTATTTAATTTCCAAACAGGGCTTTTTTCGACATAAACTTATGAATACCTTACATGAATCATCAAAATAGATGCGGTAACGTAAACGGATAATCGGCTGAAAGTGAAGATATCATTATCATTTTAGGCTTGACGTGTCTCATGTACAACACGTACTCTTTCTTTGCAATAAAAATTTCTTAGATAACTTTTAAATGTAATTGTATACAATAATCTACTAATTACCAGAACTTCTTCGTAATATTTTAATAAAAATTGTCCACGTGCTAAGCAGTTTTTTTTCTACAAATCATGTGTGACATTTTTGATATTTTACCACCACCTAAAAAATGTGGAATTTACCACCACCTGTACACGTGTGGCGTTGTAAAAGCATTAATATTTGTCAACTTTGGAAAAAAATGCCTCTGCCATTTGCAATTAAAGAATGAAACGACCTTTCTAAGTATAGTTTTGGATCAGGTGTACGATGCTCGTCATTTGAACATAGAATAATGCCTTGTTATGTATCCTATATCCACTCGCACGCTAAACATGGCCGGGCAGGCGGGTTGGCAATAAGCCAAACCCCAAGATAAAACATGTGACACTTTGAACCCCGAGCTACATACTATGCCACACAAATTAGGCTTAAATGGGTATCCCGAGCTGTACAAGTGATAAAAATGTGTATGAAACACTAACAAATTGCTTTGTTTAGTTCAAACATCTTTTTGTCTGGTCATGACTTTATTAGTTTACTTCGATAGTACTATCTTATTCATATTTGTAGGCCTACAGGTTTTTTTTATGTAAATACCATTAATTTAAAAAAATTCTGCAATAGATTCCTTACAATCAGTAACTCAATGTATTGAGTTCAAATTACAAATGTTTACTCAGGATTGTTTAAAACTAATGAGATCCATATTTGCTTTATCTGAATTTTCTATTGCATATATTTTCATCCAGAGTTCAATTAAATTTAATATTCCATCACCGCTTTGAAAACTTATAAATCTACTGAAATAGGCAAACAAAATTGACATTCATTTGGACTATGGGGCCATACACATATTACGTAACGCATTTTTTCGTCATTTCAAACCCCCCCCCCCTCCCCCATGTAACTCACCGTAACGCTTAAGTAAACCCCCTCCCCCACCCCTCATGCGTTACGTAACTCGATCGTTACGATCCTGTTTAATCACAGAGAGGAGATACGAATGTTTTCTTGTGTCAAAAAACCATAATACTTTTTGGGAATGGATACAGCTTAAACATAATTTTACTAGTGGAATATAGATTTTAATAAATAAATAAACTTGTAATGACTTTTGTTTATTAATAACATTTTTATAGGCCTAATCAAAATTGGTACAAACAAACAAACAAGATTGTTACTATAATATAAACAACAAAAACATCTTGGTTAAAACGTATTTATTTATTTTTACTGTTATTAAAAGTAGTTTGACAAACTTTTTTTTATAGCTAACTGTAACTTTGATTTAGATATCAATTTGATTGTTTTTGTATTTTTAAAGAGGGACAAAATTTAAGAGTTACGTAACGTTGAGCCGAACCCCCCCCCCCTCCACCATATAACGCAGCATAACACTACGCCATACCCCCTCCCCCCCCTTAAGTGCGTTACGTAATATGTGTATGGCCCCTATTCAGCTTCAGATTTAAAACCACTGTGAAGGCTTCCACAGTCGTCTTCACAAGATGCTAACTTAGAGTTTTCTGGGGTAGACCAGGATATTAAGATTATGTTAAAACTGTTTTCGCTAATTCACTTTCCTTATTCAGAGAGTCTTTCAAATTGGGCTTTATTCAAACATTAAGTTTCCATGAGAAAATTAAAATTCATCTGATTTTTATTTCTTTTGACTAACTTGATTTATCTGATTCTGTGCCTATTTTAACACAAAAAGTAGAGTTAAGATTTCATTTCATAGCCTGTACAAAATAGTTCTACACATATTGGTACCTTCAAAATGTTAGTTTAAACCTTCGAATCGACTAACTTATACCAGAAGGTAATTAATCTTAATTTTTCAAATTTCTAGCTGATTTTATTTATTTATTTATTTTTTTTTTTTTATAACTAAATAAAACACCTAACTACACATTATGAGTACACTAATTCAATATTAAATGCAAGTTACGAAGTGTCATACATGTTATGAAAGCTCATAGTCAAATAAAAAATAACAACTCATTCTTTTTACATACAAACCACGTCATCTGCCAAAACTATCTGACTTGGAAATCTCTTAGAAGTTATGAGGCAGACGTGAGTGGAAGTACGAGTGGACCTGAAAGGACTTTCCTTTTCCCTCAAACAAATCTTTAAATTATGTGGGGAAATCATGAAATCGTTTTCAACTACAACTGTATTTTGTTCTTTGTGTGAAATTCATTGTTGATTATGGTGAGTTTATGGTTGAATATGAACTGAATTCTCCTTTTGGTTTGAAGAAGCACAATCAATCTTTTCAACCCTAAAGTCATCAATTAATAAACAAATTTTGTAAAAATACTCATCAAATTTGCAATATGTTAGTTGTTGAGAACTATTTTTATGGGTTTTTATTTTTGACATCTGTCTATACACTGAGCAAAATTTAATCACAGAGAGGAGATACGAATGTTTTCTTGTGTCAAAAAACCATAATACTTTTTGTGAATATTATTTTAACGCCCCCTATAAAACAGTAACCATGTTTTGCGTATAAAACCTCTCATCTGTAGAAGTTTAATAAAATATGTGGGACGTAGTTAAGAAGAAAAACTCAATTGTAATAACTTCAATATAGCTTTATGTATACTATAAGAGATGTAAAATCGATTTTAAAACCAGTTTCGCGTAAGAATGGAACAATATGACTGAATCAAATTTTAGCTATAGTCACTAAATTCAATATCATGGCGTATAACAAAATCAAGAAGTACCACATTAAATTATGCTGAACAATTATTATGTCATTGAACTAAAACTTCGAAAATATAACGTAACTCCTAGGGAATTTGTGGAAGTTGAACAGATCTAAGGATGAAACCAGGTCATAAATGCCAACCAGCCTTTTCTTCTCAACAATTTAGGACGTGCCGGGACAACAGAGAAGGTGAAAGAATCCGCACGGAAACCTGATATTACTCAGCAAATATCATAAAGAATATTTCCTCTGTTGCCATCGAAGGATATATCTACAAAAGATATGCCACTCTTACATTTATCGTCCAAAATAATTTGTTAACGTTTTTGCTTGGTTGAAAATTTGCAGATTAAAATCAAATAGCCTAGTTACAAGTTAAAAAGAAAGTCTTGTTGTATGGAAGATTTTTAGTTTTATGGTTTATTTAATGAGGGTGGAGTGTTTTTAAATGTACATCGTTCTCAATGAAGAGGTGTGTGATAAATAATTCTCCAATAATATTCTTAAATAGGGGAAGAAAATTAGGCTTTGAATCCTACAATTATCTACAAAAGTAATATTTGTTTGAAACACAATCAAATTGCCTATCAACAATCTATTTTTCACGCTCCTGTTCTACTCATTGTTATATGTGAAATTGGTACTATGTATCACCAAACAAAAAAATCCTTTATGCGTCTACATAAAACGTGTTTACTAATTTTTACATTATGGATTTTTTTGTTATTGCTGAAATTTACGTTTGCAGCAAATGACCTTACCACGAGGCTTCAGACTACTTTTGCTTAGCTTACTATTTCAAAGATTAGAAATTATATTTTACGTTTCCTAGGCTGTGTTTATATTTCATCCTTTGAATTGCACTCAACCAAAGGCTGTTATAGCTTGGCCTCACCTTATTTTTATTCGTTCTGCGTTAAAGTTCAAACTCGCCATCTTAATGTTAGAAGCAATAATTGTCATGTCCTTTGATTTCAATTTTGTTCTCGTTAAAAGTTCATTATTTAGTTGTATTTTTTATTGTATCATCTTGAAATTGTAGTTGTACCATTTTTGCTCTACAGTTACTAGTTAAATGTCGTGCTCTTTTTAAATTTTCTTTGCATACTTTAATTAGTTAAATTATACTGTACTGTGATTTTGTTTCGTCTTTTTATATAAGATTTTTTTTTGATCATCTTGAATTTTATTCGTGAGTGGACATGATTTCTTAGCGATACATTTAGAGGATTTAAATTAAATTTTACTTAAAATTACTTAAAATTCGTGAGTTGTATTTCCCACGTACATCACAGATGTGCAATACTCCTCCCTAAGGAAATTTGACATTTCGTTGGCCAGCAGAATAAACAGTACTAACACTAGCAGTAGATTCGACCCTTGAGGGACACCTTAGCTTTTTGTATTTATCTTGGTAGTTGAATGAATCCCTTGATATTGTGGTTTTTCAACTCTGGCTCTCCTAGGAGATTTCCATTCATGCTCTCTCTCTCTCTCTCTCTCTCTCTCTCTCTCTCTCTCTCTCTCTCTCTCTCTCTCTCTCTCTCTCTCTCTCTCACTCTCTGCTTTTTCCCAAGCCCTTTTTACCAGATTTTAGTGATCTATTTCATATAAACGTGTAAAAGATTTATCTACAAACGGGTTGTCTTTGCTGGTTTAAATTTTTTTTCATCTTAAAACATAGCCACTTTTTTGTATACAGGTATCACCTATCGTGATGACTATAGTTTATTACGATTTACTTACCTTGGTTTGCCTTTAGGTATTGTAAATTTGCTTTAAAATTAGATTTTTACATTTCGCCGTATCGGTGCAGCATCTTTATGGAGTTTCCTGACTAAACTATAGAACCAGAAAACTATGTTCATTATTTGTATGCATTGTTATTACGTAAAGGTATTTATTGTGGTTTACTGTTGTGGTTCGTAATCGTTTTTTAGCGATAGGTTTTAGAGAGCCAGCTTAGTCAAGAAAGCTTCATGAAGATGCCGCACTGATGCGGCGAAATGTACATTGAGGTTTAAAGCAACTTTAAAATACCTATAGGCAAACCAAGGCGAATAATTCGTTATTATAGAGGTCTTTTGACCTTTAACCTAAACTAAACAAAAAATATTTTATGTTATTCATAAAGAAAAAAACTATATTCATTATTTGTATGCATTGTTATTACGTAAAGGTATTTATTGTGGTTTACTGTTGTGGTTTAGTAAGAAAGTCGT
The DNA here is from genome assembly GCA_035578135.1 of Flexamia atlantica. NCBI lineage: Eukaryota > Metazoa > Arthropoda > Insecta > Hemiptera > Cicadellidae > Flexamia > Flexamia atlantica. Next base: position 16,872,891 of record JAQJVK010000002.1, read on the forward strand.
TGAAGACAATGACCTCCCTTCGTAACCTGTCAAGTATTGTTACATTGAGTTCCGTATTGTTTTTGTCCTTCAAAAAGAGATATTGTAAATTACAATGTTCAATCAAATGATAGTTATTAAGTGTACAGTAATTTTAATTATGAGTTTCTTAAAAGCTACTAAAATTCTTAACATAAATAATACGTTTTCCAAACAATTCTAAAGACACTATGTAGGCCTACTTGTTTAATTACTTTCTCAGAAATATATCTTAAAAGGTTTGAGAGTGCAAAGCATCATTATATTTAAATTTATCATGGGAAGATGAAAGTAGCTAGAGGCAAGAAGATACCGGGAATATGTTGAAATCTTAACAAGATTTTATCATCAGCATAACTTTGGTCGTTCTTTGTGTTTATTTGTTCTTTCTGAACTTGGAGCATGAAAAAAAGGTTTAATTTTTTAATCTAAGAATTCACCTCTTTTACTTCAGATAATGTTTGATTCAAAACCAAAAAAAATCATAAAAGTAAACCAGATTTTTATAGTTAGCTTGTATTACACTTATATTCATTATAATTTCGTATTATAAGGGGCGATTTATTGTTTTTTATAATAAACTCTCCCCCTTATTTCTTATCTGTTTTTAATTACATTATTTTTATAACTGCGATTCAGGTAATATTTTGCGATTGGTAGTCTCAATCAGAGTGTTTATGTAATATCACTAAAACGTTTTCAAAACTGGCTGCACTTTTTTAATAATAATTACGATTTATGAATAACCGTTTACCAACAAATTGTATTATAACTGTACAAAGTGTTTTAGGTTGTAATAAACTTTACTTTCTTACTTTATCAATATCAAGTCAATAAACTCTTCTTCAAAAATAATCACCCAAACCAAACGAAATTTCCATTCTAGTTTTAAATTATTACCTAACCTAATTGTTGTCTTCATGTTTTATTGAAGTAATTAGGATATTACTGCTATGCCACAGGCTGATGGCCGAAATATGTCTCCATCTTTTAGATCATATTTTTAAGGTTAGAGTCATCCAAGGAAATGATACCTAGATATTAATTCCAAATTTATTAAATTGTAGGCTTGTCAAACTCAATATAAAAGCCGTACTTTGAAATAAAAATTAATTGACATATTTTTTTAAGAAAGGGGTGAATAAAATCATTTTTATATCTTGAAATGCAAATTTATATATCATTCATGTTCTCCTCATGAGTTATTTTGTACAACCAGAAAATTTAACTACAAAAGCATGCTCTCATTATTAGTTATCCACGTTATGCATTGGAGAAGAGATGCTCTCATTTAGGGCTTGCGAGTTGAAGCCGCGGATAGTGGGGGAAGGGGTGGTTGAGGAGAAGAGGAGAAGGGAGGGAGAGAGATCAAGCCAAGCCTCTAATGATAATTAGATCAGTTATGGTTGGACAAGCAGGGTAATTGGTCTGGCTGCAGACTCCCACAAACGTCGTTGCATACTTTGACTGATATCATTCAAAAACGTTTGTGTAATCTGAGTGAACTTGTGTTGCAATCATAAACCCCTATTTAAAGTGAAGGTCACTGGGTCAAATTCCTTTCCGTCTGGCTGAATTGATTTATTTATTGTTAAATAAATATAATAGATAAAATAAACTATTGAAAGTTTTGACTTAGAATGTTGTTGTAATGCTAACGAAAACTGAAATTAAGATCAGTCATACTTCCACTAGCCTAGGATGGTGGCTACGTTTATTTATTTTCTGCTAGCTCGTTATGACGGATAAATTTTACTCAACCTTGTCCGTCTCATTTTAGTACAAATACAACACCCACCGTTTCGATATCTTACATCCATGAACTAATTATGTTTTCAAGTTATGAATTGACTTGAATGCATTAATTTATATAGAAATAGAAATGGTAGGTAAGTTACTTATTAGTCTATCCTTACATAAAACGGAGCTGTTTTCCAGATCCCAATGAAAAATGTTTAAATTCATTTCTACTAGTTTATGGTTTAAATGACGTAATAATTAAATTATGCGTGATTCTCTTGTGTGTTGTACACGTCTCGTGATCGTGCTGGACTACCACAGTGGGATATAAACATGATGAGTGTTTGAGGAGGAGCAGATGAAACAAACACGGGTTGGAGCGAGGTGGTGCTGTATCGAAGGCTTGGTATTGACATTTCAGTCGCCACTCAGTCTGCTCCCGACCCAGAGCCTGCGACCATTCCCTTGGTTTATGCCCTTTGTTCACTGCGGATGAGGAACTTAAATGGATTTATTCTTTTGTGTAGTCGGTAGCGAGTAGTTTGTTTTTGTTTTTGTTTTTTATGAACGTTGCTTAAAGGTTTTATGTGTTTCGTCCTATAAAGTCTATACAGTTTTAGCGATTTAGTTTGTTCTGTTCATGATTCGTGTTTTTGACAGAATACCATTCCAAAGTTGTTCCTCTCCCAACAGGCCAAACTTAATTTAAAGTTGAGTAGACATGAGGATACAATTAAACTTTGAACATGCTACTGCTAATGCTTAACAATTTCAACGTAACATTACGTTAAACCGAATTCATTAACCTGCATTTTATCAAGGTTTACTGATTGGTATAGGAATCTGATTAAATGGCAACAAAATCCATCCTGAGAAAAAATAAGGGTTGATATAAACATAGAAAATCAAAAAAGTTTGTAAATCTACAGTATACTGTCACATTACTTTTAATGTCTAAAAATAAAAGTTTCACGTCTTGAAGTATGAGTCCATTAAAACAAAATAAAAGAGCAATTAGTACATTGATAAACGGTCGATTCATAAATTTTAAGTATTTTTTTCATCCTAACTTATCAGCATATTGGACTCCTTAAAAGTACTGTTGTTATGTTTAAGTTTGTAAGTAAAATCCAAAATATTATAACTAAAACATTGTTAATTAAATAATTCCGTTTTATCTCGTAGCTTGTTAGACTTAAGATAAAGCAGCAATAATGTTGTACACGCTAAAGTAATATTTTTTAATTAGAGTGTTTTTTAACTTTTCACCTTAAAGAGTAATTACATGGGAAAGGATAACAAAAGGAAGTAAAAAGATGACAAAAACCGTTTACAAAGTTGGGTCTGCCACTGACATAGAAGCGGCCGCGGCGCGACTGGCAAACAAACAGTCTGTCCATGCTTGTATTGTTGTGCACCTTCACAGTGGTCTGACATCCTAACAACACTCTTGGTGATGTCTCATTAAAATGTCCTTTCTTCTGGTTTTACCAAGAAGATTCAGTCAATAATTAAAGTCAATTTTAAATTAAAATTGATTTTTTTACCTCGATTGTGCGTTTTAGTTTACTTTTAAGACCTACTTTTATAGACGAGTGAAACTTAAAATTCTTAAAAGAGAATTTGAAAAAGGTTACTTTGTCACCATCTTAAAAGGTTTACTTATTACAAAGTAGGAGCTGCTTCAGTAATTTATGGTAATTAAAAAAAACATATTCAAGTAGCCCCAATTTTGTAATAAATAAAACTTGTTATATGCGGTTTACAGTATTGAATTTTATTCTATAATCCCTATAATTTCTACAAAGGTCCGTTACCCATTGGATTTTATATTTAATAGGCACACACAAAAAATAGCTTTCAAAGTTAAAAATCTATTTCAGAAGATTGAACTGTCCAACCTGTATTGATTAACGTGTTACCAGTTATTGTCAGTGCTGAGGCCATTTAAGTTATTTGTCCTGAGAACTTGAACAGCCGTCATTATGTGAGGGATGAATCTTTAGAACTGCGGTTTCCGGCATTGTACCACACTTACCTTTTAAAACTATATACACATAAATCTATGCTTACATTTACAAGAATAAATGTTAAGAAATGGTAACCCTCGAAAAAATTCGCATTTATAAATACAAGTTTAGTGTGCTAGGTTTGAATCTTCTTACCAGTTTCGTATCAAAATTATAAGAACTGGAACTTATAAGAACTGAAACTTGAAGTGAAATTGCGCTACTCAGCATCAGATTCAAGTTTTAATTTAGTCTATAAATCAATGGCTCTTATGATCAGGTGTTCCTTGATATTTTTATCACCATATTAAATCTCATAGACGAATATGAAACTCTAAGAGTGTCTGGGGTTCTTACTTTTGATATAGACTTAATTAATTGTATTTCCTGCAAACCTTCACACCAAGAACTTTCCAACGACATCTAAATTATTAAACTCGTTTCAGAACTGAAGGAGGAGTCTTGATCATTAAAACCGCCTAGCATATTAAATAAGTGTAATTGAATTGAATAAAAGATAATCGATTGATTGATTAAAGGAATGAGTTCAAAACATTTTCTAAGTTAACAGGTATTATCAAGATTATCAGGTATTTCAAGCCGTGCTCTGGAAATAATCAGTGTTATGACCAGTGTTTTCCTCAATCGTGGAAGATTTTTAATTAAATTCATCCTCTTAATTTGAAGAAGAAAATGACAAGGTTCGAAACCGTTTTTAAAGTCTACCACAAATCCAACAACTTACCTTTACTTAAAAAAAAACTTAAAAGATTGTCGGTTTCTGAACCAGTCGAAATGTTTGGTTACTGAAAAGAAAATATCTCTTTATTGTTTCTCTTAATACGTCTACGAAAACTAATTTTAATTGAAATGGATTCTTCAAAATAATACCAAAACTAAAGTTTATTATTTGCACCTTTAAAGGCTTGCATTTCACTGGATTATGCACAAACCAGATGAGGAAAATTTAAAGTTCTACCTGTAAAAAAAAAGAAATTTAAATGTAGGTTACCTTCTATAAAGCTACATAAAAATGTTTTAAGGTATTAATGATTGACGACATTTATACCATAATTGGAAGAAAGATTAATAGGCATATTTTATTTATCTAGAGTCGACTAGAGTCCATTTACTAGATAAGTAACTTTAAATTTAACACTAGTTCTCATAGAAACCAAATAAAAACTACCAAAACCTTAAAAATAACTAAATAATTAACTAATAAAAAGCCTACGGTGATTTTAAGAACTTAAATAGACCTATGTGTTGGCTGTGTTCGTGATCTACTTTCGAATCAAATTGAAATTTCAGCCCGGTTGGTTCTGCAGTTTGTGTTTACCCCTCTCAACAACCAAAAAGAAACTCCCTCTTCCTAAAAATATAATAGATTTCACTAGTGGACACGTGCTGCTCAGTAGCTTTTGTTTGCGGTCAGCAGATAAAAAAGATTATTAAAATCCAGCTGACATTGTTACCATCCGGCTTAAGATCTTTAGTGCGAAAGTTATTGTATCCCAAAAAAGCATGTCCAATATTTATGAAATTCTAGTATAATACGGCAAAAATCATTGTAAATGCTGCTTGCAGTCCGTAATTTTATAATTTTAGTGCAGAGTTCAACAGCTAATGTTAAAACTAGCAGTATTTTTTATTGTAAAATGCTTTAATTTGCGTATTAAATAATTAGTACCACTAGATTAATGCAATTTTTACTAACCTCGGATCAAGGGAAATCATTTTATAAAAAGCATAGAGAATCTTAGCGAATCTTAGCAAGGCAGTCATGACTTTGATAAAACACTAAAGGAATGGGTGTGGAGTCACCCTGAAGAAGTGTTATTGTGTGGCATGAATACCTTAGTACTCCTTTTAGTATAAGGTTGAAGATTTGTCTAGTCTTACCGCGCTGTACCATCAGAAAGTTTCTAACAATAATAACAACCTAATTATAAAATGATTAATTGGGGTTATCAATAAAACTTGATGATAATAACGATGAATGTTAAACTTACAAAACTATAACTGTAACTCAAAAAATAATTTTATTCGGTGTTACTATCTATTGGGTGAACCATTTTGCCAAGCAAACGAATATCTCAATAAACATAAACGTACAATTGTCCTATTTTTGAGGTGGTATATTTTATACTGGGTGTTTATACGGGCGTTTTTGTAAAATAAATTCAGAGAAGTGTTTTAATCTGTGTGAACCAGTTTTTTTATATACAACATAAGTTTTTTATTAAAAAAACTTTTACAAACATAGAATAGAATAGAATTATATTTATTTTCTCAATTTCACAATTTATCACAATCATTGTACATCATACTTTGGATTTCAAGTTTGTTGGTCCATTTAGGTTGCCCAACACTGCACAAAAACAAATAAAAAAATAAAATAGGTAATAAAAGTAATGACCTTTAACTTGTCAGGCTGACTTCTGTTTACCTAAAACTAAAACTTAAAACATACTGGAACAATTAGAGTGATAACATTAAAGAATATTAAAACATAATAAGAAAATAAATAGGGTCTCTTTAGGCAAAGCCTGTGTAGGGGTTCCATCACTTAACTTTGTACTAAACTAATAGCGAACAGATAAAACAAATTACTCGACTTAAATAAAACAAACAAATGGTCTCTTGAATGAATGAATGAATGAAAATACTTCTTTATTGAGGCGAACTTAGGACCACATGGTCCTTTCTTACAGCTAACCTCTAATACTAATATACAAAACCAAAATATGCTTAAAATTTATAAACAAAGTTTCCTAAGATATATAAATAAACAAAAAAGTATATAACAACAATAATAATGCCCTAACATTCGCACGCACTCACACATTCATTCGATGCCACAGCTAAGCCTAACGCACGCCATCCCGCCACGCCACGGTCATCCGCTCCAGATAATGTTTCTTCAGCGCCACCGTCAGCCGTACACGATTTTCAACGGATTTTATTTCATGGGGCAGAGAGTTCCAGAGGCGGTAGGCTGTTACAGTGAAAGATTTATTGAAAGTTGTGGTCTTGTGTCGGGGAATGCGTAGCGTTGACGAGCCAGAGCGGGTGTTTCTTGCGCCTCTCTCACTTAAGAATTCAAAATTTGCCGCAAGATAGTTTGGGATTCCAAGGTTGATTACAGAATGAATAATTTGAATGATTCGAATTTGCCTTAGATCTGATAGTTTTAAAAGAGAAGAATGAATGTAATAAGGTGTGATGCGATCATCTCGTCGAAGATTATATAAAAATCGGATGCAATAATTTTGAACGCGTTGCAGTTTTGTCTCCAAGGCCACAGTCATATCATTAATTACAGTAGAGCAGTAATTAAAGTGAGGAAATACCAGTGATTTGATAAGTAGCAGTTTAATGTGAAAAGGTAAGAGTCGCTGCATTTTTTTCAAAGTGTGAACGGCGGCAAAAACCTTTTTACATGTATTTACCACCGCCTCAGTCCAGTCCAGTGTGTTGTTTATCGACAAACCAAGACTCTTAACTGTATTGTAGTAAGGCAAAGGTAGGCCATTAACTGTAATTTTTGGTGCTTCGTCTAGTTGTAATCTGTTTAGTAACCGTGAATGTCCGAGAATGATTGGCTTTGTTTTGTCAGGATTTAGTTTTAGTCCGTTCTTTGTTGCCCAAAGGACAATTCTGTCAATGTCGTCATTCATTAAAGTCTCTTGCTGATTTAAATTTTATTATTAGATAAACAATAAAAAAACTATTTTAAACTATGCCAATAAATAAAACAAAATTAACAATGTTTACTTTTGCATGTGCAAATATTTACTTGTGCAAAATGAACATGTTTACGTTATTCCTTCGCATTAATTTAGTGAGAATTGACTTGTTTCATCTTTTAAGTCCAATAAGTTTGAGTCACAAACTGTTAGTGGAGACAAACTGAAGATGAAAAGGTTAGTTGATATAACGTAGAAACAAATTTAATTTACTAAACGAACACAACTTTTTCAATCAATCCTTTTTTACTTGCATCAAGTACTTAAAGTATATTAGGTACTTGGTGCACAATCTACGGCCCCTGAATACCGGTAAGAGAGTCAAGAGGATATGAAGAGCGCTATTTATGACCTCGCCCAGATATGATCGGGCTTAGTGGCATTGTTACTGTGTGACAGTTGCAGTAAAGCTTGCAAGTTAATGCAAAGACTTTTTAACCATTTTGTTACTAGACTTATCTAAATTGGAAATTTTTATTTTTAGGTAGCTGGAATTTTGATGGCTAAATGTGTTGATTTAGATTGTATGAGGCTTGGCAACAATTATGTACTCTGAATATTTTAACAAAGATAAGTTGGGGATTTTCTTCACATTAGTCGGGCTTGGATGCAATTAAATTCTATATTATAATCATAAGTCAAGCAGGTGTTGTAGGGGCTAGTTACGTTATCTTAGCTGATGTAAGGTTTAGTTAAAGTATTGTATGAGATTTTTAGGGATTTGGACATGTAGGGGCGATGTTCTTTATCCTACATAATACCAGGTTTAATCACAAAAACATCCCATTAGAGTTTCCCACGAAGTAGGAATGTTGAAACTATTAAGCGTTGGTTTCCCTGGCTTAGTAGCAGAGTTGTAAGGCCCAGATACTACATTTACAAAACCTGTATATCCTTCGCTAGACACCCTGTGCTTGTATAGTCGCTAGACAGTGATCCCGGCACTCGTTGCTAAAAACAGAGTTATGTAAACAGGGTTGTGTTATGTATTGCTAGGCACAGCCACACGAGGTACAAGGTGCCTGCCTATTCATCACTTGCTAGGTACAATATTGCTATTTACGTGCTAGGCACAGTCGTCTCCAACAAACTATGCGTTACTTGCTGCCAATGTGTGTTGGTGTAGTGTACTGCTAGACACACTCATAGCTAAGCCCACTATGCATCACTTGCCTACACGACTCGCCAAGCACAGTGTAGCGGCTGGCGGGCGAGTCGAGGGCAGAGGCAGGCACGGTGTAGCGGCTGGCGGGCGTGTCGAGGACAGAGGCAGGTACGGTGTAGCGGCTGGCGGGCGAGTCGAGGGCAGAGTCAGGCACGGTGTAGCGGCTGGTGAGCGAGTTGAGGACAGAGGCAGGCACGGTGTAGCGGCTGGCGGGCGTGTCGAGGACAGAGGCAGGCACGGTGTAGCGGCTGGCGGGCGTGTCGAGGGCAGAGGCAGGCACGGTGTAGCGGCTGGCGGGCGAGTCGAAGGCAGAGGCAGGCACGGTGTAGCGGCTGGCGGGCGAGTCGAGGGCAAAGGCAGGCACGGTGTAGCGGCTGGCGGGCGTGTCGAGGATAGAGGCAGGCACGGTGTAGCGGCTGGCGGGCGTGTCGAGGGCAGAGGCAGGCACGGTCTAGCGGCTGGCGGGCGTGTCGAGGGCAGAGGCAGGCACGGTGTAGCGGCTGGCGGGCGAGTCGAAGGCAGAGGCAGGCACGGTGTAGCGGCTGACGGGCGAGTCGAGGACAGAGGCAGGCACGGTGTAGCGGCTGGCGGGCGAGTCGAGGGCAGAGGCAGGGACGGTGTAGCGGCTGGCGGGCGTGTCGAGGACAGAGGCAGGCACGGTGTAGCGGCTGGCGGGCGTGTCGAGTGCAGAGGCAGGCACAGTGTAGCGGCTGGCGGGCGTGTCGAGGACAGAGGCAGGCACTGTGTAGCGGCTGGAGGGCGTGTCGAGGGCAGAGGCAGGCACGGTGTAGCGGCTGGCGGGCGAGTCGAGGGCAGAGGCAGGCACGGTGTAGCGGCTGGCGGGCGAGTCGAGGGCAGAGGCAGGTACGGTGTAGCGGCTGGCGGGCGAGTCGAGGGCAGAGGCAGGCACGGTGTAGCGGCTGGCGGGCGAGTCGAGGGCAGAGGCAGGCACGGTGTAGCGGCTGGCGGGCGAGTCGAGGACAGAGGCAGGCACGGTGTAGTGGCTGGTGGGTGTGTCGAGGGCAGAGGCAGGCACGGTGTAGCGGCTGGCGGGCGTGTCGAGGGCAGAGGCAGGCACGGTGTAGCGGCTGGCGGGCGAGTCGAGGGCAGAGGCAGGCACGGTGTAGCGGCTGGCGGGCGAGTCGAGGGCAGAGGCATGCACGGTGTAGCGGCTGGCGGGCGTGTCGAGGGCAGAGGCATGCACGGTGTAGCGGCTGGCGGGCGTGTCGAGGGCAGAGGCATGCACGGTGTAGCGGCTGGCGGGCGAGTCGAGGGCAGAGGCAGGCACGGTGTAGCGGCTGGCGGGCGTGTCGAGGACAGAGGCAGGCACGCTGCGGATCAATACTCCCGCTCTCTCCTCCGCAACCGACGACGAGTAATTGCGATTCTATACGATTTTTTCTTTGGTTTTTTTTTTACAAAAGTCAACAGGAACAGTTATAAGCTTGTATCTAATATAGATCCATTTAAGCCATATTCAAGTTTAATCCGCTATAATTTATTTCCTTGCCATTATCTCAATTCTTGAGAGACGAAATTGAGCACGGTTGTTATAGCTATTTAAAAAACTGTTTAACGTACGAAAGTTGAAATTGAAAGCTTTGGACAAGCAAGTTTGTAGTGTGGAGTCTTTCTGGTATTAAGTGCAATATTCATTTATTCTACACAAACCCCGCAAAAAAATATCAAACATTATTTTTTATAATTTATTGTTCAACCTTCTTTTTCAGCAGAGAATTTTCAAAATAATTTGAAACTGATCAAATATTTTCCTTTTTAATGAAAAATGTTTAAATGAATAATTTCCAACTTAAGAGAAGTTAATTAGTTTAGGATAAACTTAACTTTTTAATAAACCCATGAACTTCTAGGAGTAATCTCTTAAATATTACCATTTGAATATTGCTTAGTTCCTCTGAAACATTTTTACGAAATAAAAACTGAAGAAAGAGGGTCCTGAATAGGTTCCAAAATTGTAATGAACTTCGTTGGCTCTCCAATTTGCGCTTCTATTATATGTTCTATAACTAATACGTAAATATCAACATATTCTATAAAATCGTAAATTTCAACATTTCATTAATAGAACTCGTTAAGCAATTCATATTTCAGCATAGGAAGAAAGGATTGAACCCAACACTCAGACATAAAAAAATCCAAATAAACTAATGTTACAAAGGAAATACTGCGTTCCTCATTAGTAAAGATAATTTGCTTTGTTATAAAAAAGTGACTCTAACAAAAAGAAGTAAGGAGTGACAAAAAACCTTTCTTTTTGTTTGTAGACTCTCCTTAAGTTTATAACTGTTAAAGAGCTCATTTTTATTATTATTTTTCAAGAGTTATATGACTAGATTGTGCCGAGTAGCTTAATTGTTATATTTAAACAATTCATTTAAGTCAATTTGCTTCATGATTTGAAATAAATGTATTTTTGAACGAAACACTGTGTGTCAGGAGGACACAATAACACTGAAAAATATGTATGTAAATTACATAAATACTATGTGTAAAAATATTTAATTAACTGACTTTTTGCCACCGTATTTTTGTTATATTGTGATACCTGAGAACATAAATAAATAAACCTATTATTTTGGTTAGATAAACCCTACTAGGTTTAGGCGAGTTATAAATCTTAATTTAAATTGAAATTTCCAAAACTAATAAATTTTGTAATTTTTTAATGATCATTTTAACTTAGATCCACACTTTTTCACATTGTGGATTTAAGATAAAAATGGCTCAAATGAAAGCCAAAAATCACTTGAGTGTTTTTAGACCAGAACGAATACGGGGACGTAATTAAAACCTGAAATATAAATCTTCACGTGTAAACTTTATTTTGAATAAAATACATTTTTTTGTTAAATGTTACATTATCTTTAAATTTAAATTTTCGATATTTAGTAGCTTTATATTTATAATCTCGTTGAGTCGAAGTTCTTAAATAACGTGTGGTTGCATGCTGTTTGAAAGATTGTCTCTGTTATTCTTGTTCCTTTATACAGGTGGAACTCTTCCTTTATATCCCTCACATACGCTATCAAAGAGAACATCCCTAATCTTGATTTTGAACAAACCGGACACGAGATGAATATGTATGTTATCTTTAATGGGAGCCATTAGTGATTTTTTTCATTCTGTGTTGTTTTAGTTAGTTATAGCTAGTTAAAAAACTGCTTAACGTACGAAAGTTGAAATTGAAAGCTTTGGACAAGCAAGCAATCAAACTTTCCTTATATTGGAGTTCAGAAGCGGTTGTGGATTATACGGTCATTCTTAGAATTCTGTCTTTCAACATTGACACCAAATCCCTTAATTAATCTACTTCAAATTAAATCTCGGTGTAATATTTTCTTTACAAAATAATTTAAGGTTTTAACAGTTTCCAACATAAAATGAGGAAATATCACTCCATCTATGAAATTACGCTAGAAATGTGGTTCTTGTCTGTCTTACTATTTGATTATATTTTCCTGGTAAACATAAAGTTACTGAACCGGTTGAGCTGAAAATTTAATTTAAATATCAAGCAGATCATGGTTTTGAAAACCTACAGACCTACTTTTATGAACGTCTGAAGTTTAAAGGTCAAACCAGTTGGATAATTTAAATAAACCCAAATTAAGTATAAATATATGTGGACAGAGTATAACGCCCATGAGTATAATAGGCCAATAAAACCTATTCTTCTTCAATTGAAAATCATTATTGATGAGGGTGATTTTATGTTTTGATGTCGATTTTCGTGGAAGTTTGCTATCACTGATTAGCAGAAACTAGTTTCTCGACGTTTCAGCATCTGAAATCTGATCCCGTCATCCGATGGAAATGAAATCAGTAACACACAACCAAGGAGACCCAGGCAAATATATGACCAAAACAGAGTACTGAAGTGTTTTTGACTGCTTTAATAATTCTCTATTCAAGCGTCCTGGCTGTGGTTAATACTCTTATTTTCTATGTATCTTTCCACCTTAAGACGGGATCAGATCCCAGATCCCGAAACGTCGTGCCAAACGGTTTTACTAGTCATGTAAATGTCCACAAAAAACCAAAATTAAAAATTAAATCACCTGTTTTGGCTGAGAACCGTACAAGTGGTAATGGTATAATGTAAAAACATTTGTTTGTAAATCACATAATGAATCTAATCCAAGGTGCATGAACAGTTTAATTTCCCGACTCCTTTGAAGAACCGGGCCATCTGTTTTCAATGAAGCGTGCCACCGCTACTCTCTGCGTTGGGTGATAATTTAGGCCAGACCCCTGACTGAGCTTGGCCAGAAACTTTTGGTCGATATTTGAGTATGCTAGTATTTGAGTCTTGCACAGTAAATGTGACCAGGATTAAGACCCTTAAGCCTTACTCTGTGGAAATCGAGAAAATACACTTTTTGCATAATTAACGGTGACTGCTAAAAAATCATGGTTTAAGCTAGTTTTAACATAGAAATGACCGAGAATACAAAATTATTCATGCGTTTCAATTTCCAAAATGTAAGATAATTGTGTTTTTAAAATAAACAATGCTTTAAAGATTAGTATGTAGTATTAGTATTGCTTTAAAGATTAGTACCTATTTATTGGTTTAATAAAGGACACGTGTATTCAGATAAATGAAAAAAACTGTGCCACGAGGTGGCTTGTGACAGGTTATGCTCCCCACATTTCAGCCTTGGGTTAATTTCTTACGATTTCTTTGCAAATTTTTGAAACTAGAAATGTCTAAATACTAATTGAATCGATTTTATAATGACAAATGAGTGGTTTCCCAGAAATAACTTTTAAGCGCATATCTTTTTTCAGGTATTTTAAATATTAAAACCAGAAGTTATGAAAATATAGAACCAGCAGAAGTTGTGGATATATATTTTCACACGTAGTAGGCTCAGTTATGAAAAAAATATTTAACTCAAAATTAGTATAATTTTTATTTTGTATTTTGTACCAAAACAACTAATTGAAATATAGCATTCGATATAAAATGTATTGGCATTTGTCAAAACCGTAAAGATAAGAAGTTTAGACAGAAACATTAAAATGAGACAAAATAAAACGTCATCTACCACAATTTTTCTTGACTGACGTTGAGTTTCAGTGACATTTCCGGCATAACTGGCCAACGAGCCTTTGTGCTTTGTCAATTATGAAAGGAAACTCTTCGTGTTTCAGTTTATTTTCATACCTGAAGTTATTCTTCTTTTGTACACTTTCATTCTTGATGTAAAACTCGTTACAAAAGTAAGATTATTGACTTGTTTACTTTGTAATTTAATACAAATAATTTAATTGACTAGTTTATAAAATATTAAACGGTTAGTTAGAAAGTTTTGTGAAGACTAAATAAACAAGTAACTAAATTAAGCTTCGTGAAAAACTTAAAAATCTGATATTAAATTAGTCGTTTTTTAAGTGTAAAAGGTAAAAGTAATACACACAAATATGAGGATTAATTGACAGGATGAGACCTAAATTATACAAGTATGCTACAGTGCAAATCTAAAACGATAAATCAAATATGTAAAACTTTCATCTGAATTCAACTTTCATCTTGAATCGATGTTTTCATCAAGCTCAAATATTGATTTCGTATAATCGGTTATTTTGGTCAGATGGTTAAATTAGCTCACCATTGGATATTGGTATTTTAAACATCCTAAAAATATTATTTTAGCATAAAAGAGACCTCATTTGGCCTGGTGACGATCGGCGTGATCTTGGAAATCGTAATTTTTCATCTTTCGGACATTAATCGCCTGGTTTTTGAATATATAAGTTTTAATATTATATGTGATGTAATACTTTCTTTTATTTCTATTCATTAACGTATTTTTTCTTATATAGAATTGATTTATTTATATTTAGTAAATAGAATAACAAGTATCTTGCTAATTGAGTTGTTTGACATAATTTTTAATTATTGATTTTTTTGTGAGCAAGGAGATGTTTTTGAAAGGTTCAGGTTGTCCGGTGATTTTTTAATAGTTTGATGAACTTACGTATTAAAGATACTTTTTGAGCAGCTTAAAGCTAATCTTACACTTCATCAAAAACTTTTTTTGAGTCAACGAAAAATCCATTTAAATGACCGTTAAAAGTAAAATAAAAATTAATTTCACAGATTCGTTCTCAGTATATGGCCAGAATAATTATATGTAATTTAACAAAACTTTATAAATGATTAAAAATATTAATATTTGTTATCTCTGGATTTGTAATGGTTTTTACTGTATTTTAAAACTTAATGCACTCCCTTCGATATTATACTCCTTGATTTTCCTAATTTCAATGATAATCTTTTTGAGGAATGTTATCTAAATCAATGCTCTAGAAATAATCGATGATATGATCTTTTCCTCAATCGTGGAAGATTCTTAATTAGATTGATCCTCTCAGCTTAAAGAAGGAAATGACAGGATTCGAAGCAGCTTTTGAAGCCTGCTACAAATCCAACGACTTGCCTTTACGTTAATAATAAAACAACCTGAAAAGATTCCGGGCTGTCAAATAAATCGAAGCGTTTCCTTATTGAAAAGTTTATAATTTATAAGTTTATTCATTGCTCTCCTCAAAACTTATATGAGAACACATTCCAAGTGGATTCAATGCATCAGAATAAAAGTGTTCCCAAGTTGGCACCACTACTATCTAGCATTTCACTGTATTTGCTTGTGTACAAATAAGATAAGGGGAAATAACTTCTTCGGTTATCTCGGTAACCAATGGACATAGAGCAGTGATTCAAGATACTTAATTGTTTTTTTTTGAGCTGAATCCAATGGTGCCAACAAAAATTTGATAAATTTGATTTTTTTTGTAAAAAGCTCAAAAACCCCATTTTTGAGGGGGTTTATCCCCCTTTACCCCCCCCTTCCGGTGGTCCGATTGGGCTGGTTCACGAACTCGTCCAATCGATTGCCACTTTACATGTCTGTACCAAATTTCATCAAGATCGGACCATTTTTACGGCCGCTATCGTGCTAACAGACACACATCACATCACAACTCGAACGAATGGTGTTTTTTGCTTCGGGGGGTTGAAAACGAAAAGTTATCATGGTCTGGGGCTTAGGTCTTACCATGAGATCTACGGTAATAGCTTCTTCCCTATAGGAGAAATTCGCTAAAAGTAGGCATTATGCCCTTTCCTTCTGAAGTACTATTTGGGGTTCATTGTTAAAAACAGATTGTTTTTAAAATCTAACTTACTGCCCTATCCTTATACGGATAGGGCACGTAAGGTAACTTGAGTCAAGTGGAAGCAATAGTAATTGCATATTTTTCCATGTTTATCACTTTTTTCTCAGTTTCTTCTCTAAATAAATCGTTTTTATAGGATTATGTAAATCACTGTAGTAACACGATCCTTTAGTTATTGGTCAAGTAACCACGGTATAAACTATTAATCAAAGTTCTCCAGCATTTTAAGGGGATTATCATTCTATAGTGGTACAATAACAAATTCGACCGATCTGTCAATATTTCCACGCTATTTATTCGATTTTAGTTTTTATATTCGAAGCTGCTGATTAAATTGTCTAAAATTTAACTTACGTGTCAAAACTTGTGTGGAAAGACCAACAAATAAATCCATTGCATTAATAAAAGTACAACTCGTTATACCACACTTCAAAAGTGTTTTAAAAGAATTCACATCCAACCCTGAATATAAAACCCACTAATTACACATAATCCAGTGTATGATCCTGGCCACATTGCCCACCTTTGATAAAACACTGAAATATTAGTTGGCATGAATACATCGTAAAATTTTAGAAAGGAGGCTGTTTGTAATAACTGCAATTCTGGCACAGTCACCGCCTTTAACATGAACTATATTGTATGCTTTTAGAGGCTTGAGTAGGTCGTAAAGACAGAAGAAATTAACATTCGGATTGCGGCCACAAAAATAAACCACTCCAAGTGATGAATTCCATCTGGCGCTGGAGTGATGATCTCACCCCGGCTTCGCAACTCTGTAGGGTTTGGGCGGTTTCCCTTGGGGTTTGGACCGTTTGAAATTAAAACTGCGGGTGGTTAGTTTAGGTCTCAAAGTAGTGCATCAATGGGAAACTATTTTTATTGCGAAGCCTATATGAATATTAAATTTAAAGACATGTCTAAATTTAAAATGAACAATGTTTAATTTGTTTTGTGAACCAAACCTATATTCTTATATGAACAATGTTATCTTGCGTCCTTTCGCGCATTCTTGCAAAATCATCTCAAAAACGGCACCAGGATTTCCTTGAAAGTTTAGAAATAACTGATTTCTGACTCGAAAACAAGTTTCTTGTCGGTTAATTCGCCAGAGAAAATCT
The DNA here is from genome assembly GCA_035578135.1 of Flexamia atlantica. NCBI lineage: Eukaryota > Metazoa > Arthropoda > Insecta > Hemiptera > Cicadellidae > Flexamia > Flexamia atlantica. Next base: position 16,889,899 of record JAQJVK010000002.1, read on the forward strand.
AAATACCCCCGTTGCAGCAGACCTGCATACTCAGCGAATTTCAAATGCAAAAAACATATTTCAATCCAACATAGCAAGATTTGACATGTTTTTGAAAGCTCCATAAGAATAACATGGGGAAAGAGTATGCAGGTTTGCTGCTACGGGTATATTAAAACTGGGTGGTTTTAATTCATTATTTAGTAGATCTGAACTAGAAGAAGCCATTTACCAAGTTTTATCAAGATATGTTGAGAAATAAGCGAGATATAGAATTTTACTTATTCCCCATAAGGTTAACATTGGGACAACGTACTGTGTTTACCACATTCAATATCTCGGTAACCAATGGACATAGAGCAGTGATCCTAAATACTAAATTGTTTGTTTTTTTAGCTGAATTCAATGGTGCCATCAAAGATTCGATAAATTTTGTTTTTCTATGTAAAAAACCCAAAAAACCCATTTTTGGGTGGTTTACTCCCCTTTACCCCCCCTTCCGGTAGTCCGAACGGGCTGGTTTACGAACTCGTCCGAATAATTACTACTTTACAGGTCTGAGCCAAATTTCATTCCGATCGGACCATTTTTACGGCCGCTATCGTGCTTAAAGACACACACATATATATATATATATATATATATATATATATATATATATATATATATATATATATATATATGTATGAAAATGAACGAATAGTGGTTTTTGCTTCTGGGGGCCCCAAAACGAAAAGTTATCATGGTCGCGGGCTTAGGTCTTACCATGAGTACTACGGTAACAGCTTCTTCCCTATAGGGGAAATTCGCTAAAACGTAATAAACTTATTTTTAAAATCTAAAAAAATGAACATTGGGTATAAGTTGCCGTGCTAGCATCGAAATAAACAACGAAATGTAAACAAATTAAGTGATTATAACAGCTGTTTACAAACCATATTCATCTAGGAATAATACAGGGCGTGGTATAAAGAGTGCATAAAGCAGTAAAAAAGTGTATTTCTAAAGGTTACAACACTGATGTTTTATTGTCATTGGTAAACATAAAGCAAAACCGAGCATTGCTTGTTACACCAGGTACTCTCATCAATGCAAGAAATTTGCCTTTAGTATAATTTGTTTTTATTTAAATGTTAAAGGCAAATTTCTATATTTTAAAACTTGCATTCAAAACTTATCTTTATTTTTGATCATAAAATGCGTAATTATTAATGCTTATAAAGAGAAATAACAACTATCCATTGAGTAGTAGAATATTATAAAACAAACAAATAGCGACCTCAAACGGCTTGAATAAAGTTCTTCAGATTCGTTTTTAACTAATTAAAATTGAGGATGATATCATTCCTTGTACAAACATGTGTGCTCCGTTACTAAAGCACGTTTGACTAGTGTCTGTTGACAATGACGAAGCCAGGAATACAATAGAGAAAGGATTAATATTTACGCTGCTTACATTTCCCAGTAAATGTACTTAAAGTATGAATAAGGAGTAAAGCATGTGCGTCCTTTAACCGCAAAAAGATGACTGTTTAAAAATGAAATGCAACTGAATCAGTTTTTGTCAACTTGGCATTTTTAACCCATTTTCTGGTCCTTAAAACATAGCTACATGAAAACGTCCATATCGTAGCCGATACCCTCTTTTAAATTTTAGATTGAATATTTAATCTATGTCTGAAATACCTATTCAACAGGTATTTCAAAGTACAGGTATTTCTACAGGTAATTTTTTATTTTATTTTGATTTTGATTCACAAAGTATTATAAAAGTACTTTTATCCACCGTTGTTCTAGCCTATTGAATGCAATTCCCAATATAAAACGAAAGTGCCTTGTTAGCTCAGAAGCTTCCAGAGCTTCGTTTCTAAAGGTCACGGATTTGACCCGTTCATTCTCAATTCGGTTTGGAACGATTTCCCAGACAGCGTTTTACTTGCATTTATGAATTGAAACAAAACTCCCCTAGGCCTGCTAACAAAATAATTCTATATGAAAATTTAAAAAAAAAAACCTATCGGCATACAACTTTTAAAATCAATCATTTCGCAAGCCATTTACTACTACTTCTTTAACCAGTCAACTCATTTACTAATTACTTATTAACCATACGTTTAGTGACTTATGTATTGTATTGTATGCTTTTAGAGGATTGAGTAGGTCGTAAAGACGTGGCAATTTTGGTCCTTCAAATGTCCATCTCGTAACCAATCTTCTTTTGAATCTCAGATTAAATATTGCACCTATATTTGAAATACCTTTTCTACGCTGATTTCAATCAATTTTTATTCAAGTTTACGCTGCACCATAAAATTATTTTTATTCACCGTTGCTCAAGAATATTGAATAGCACTCAAATGTAAAACTTAAGTATCTTGTCAGCTCATAAGTTAACTTTAGAGCTTCTCATCTAAAGTCGCATGTTTGACCCGTGATGCCCAATGTGGTTGGAATGTTTTTCCGAACGTTTTTTAATCGTAGAGAATTTGTGGATTGAAAGAAAACTCCCCTACAAAAAAAATGTAATAAACAATAACAACTACTGCTGTTAGACACCAATTACCAATACTTATTGACCAACCGTTTAGTGGCGAGTTCAAAGCCGCCGGAGCGTACACAAACAACAGCGTGGGCGCGTATCTAACACCTCCGCCAAACACATACAGGACGCGGCAACAGCGGCAACAATGCTCTGTAAGCAATCTCGTATTTATCTAGAGCCGCCGAAACATTGGGACGGCGATGGGAGCCGCTCAGTTGTGGTCTGGCCGCCACGTGTGGTAGTGTGTGGTGTGTAGTGTGTAGTGTCTAGCTGGAGGGCTGTAGTGTGATGGTGTGTCGGGATGGAGGAGGAAGCACCCCCAGCTGACATCGACGTGCCCGTGTACCCGGCGAAGCCGACTGACACGTTTTACGTAAGTGGAAGTGTTTTACAAACCTGTGAGGAAGGTGATACTAGAGATTATTTCACCTTGCATTGTAAAATTTTGTATACTATCACTTCTATCTGATCTTGTATTTTAATTTTGTCAAAGAAAAGGTACTTCAAAAGATACATCTTTAAAATAACGTATTTTGTGTTTTTGTCGTCTGTAGGTGTTCGATTTTAGTTTTAATGTATCAAAACAAACCTAATATTTCTTAAGTCTGCTTTAAAGCGTTTTTATTGTTTAAGATTCTCTATCATTAAAAGTGGAAGAACGACATTGAGAATGGTAGCCGTTGTAACATTCAAAAAAAGTAAATTACAATTATTACTATATACAATTACAATATTCTATATTGTACTATATACTATATAGTATATACTATATTCTATATTACAATCGTTACTATATACAAGAAAAAATTACAGTTTCTATGAAAAAAATAACACTACACATGACCATGGAACAAGAAATATGGATAAATTGAAGTTACAACGAACAAGATACTCTAAAACACAAAGAGCATTTACATGCACAAATATATACCTATATAATAAGCTACCAGCAAATATAAAAAATTACGTGATGACAAATTTAAAAAGTACAAGAAGACATTCTTAACAAATCATTGTATTTATGATACAAATGAATTTTTAAGCTAAAATGTTGATAATGTTATAATATATATATAATGAATATTTTGTAAAACATTGTAATGCACCAAATGGTGCCATATACAATAAGAATAAAAAATAAAAACCTCAAGGAGTGAAAATTCAAGATTAACACTGTTCTTGTGGATCAAAATTCAATGTGGTTCAAACGCAATTTACAAACGTTTTATATAACATGCACATTATAGTTTTAAGTTTGACCCAAGATCGTAGGAGACACTTACTTCGTACAAGCAAAAATAGCATCCTAGCAAGTTAGAAACAGCCATCCTATGAAATACGTATTTACCGAAGTGTAGGTAAAAGGCATGTCAATGGCTACCGCATGTACATCACTCATTCAATATGGAACATAACGTCTACCGACTGTCAAACATACCATAAATCCAAGTTTATTCCAAGAAGTTTATGGGCGGGAACGTTAACTATTACTGCACGTACCATATACCATAGTTCCAAACGCAGACTCAAGCTAAGGCTTTCAGAGAACATAACTATTGGCCAGCGCAATCGAACGAATATAAAGTATTCGTTGAGATTGTTCAAACTTTTATCTGCTGTGTTATTTTTGGTTTGACTTGAAAATTTATTCGGGAAACATTTTGTTCTTTGATGTTTCACCCATTTATCCGTTACATTCTGAAACTTGGTTAAACCGTTAAACCCTCTAAAAGTAAACAATGACTTCAATAGAGACGTTTTAATGAAAATGTCACGCATATAAATGAATGACTTAAAGGAATCTGTATAGAGGGAAATAGTTCTAAAATGTTTCCCGGCGAAATTGCATGATTTAAGTTACGTAATTACATTTTTCAAAGACATCTTGGGCTCATTATCCAGTATTACATTTTGTTCTGGGAATATTGAACGCAATTCTCAAAGAACATTTTACTCTTTCTCAGACAACCTGTGAAAATGAGAATCGACTGTATAACTTTGTTATAAAGGTCCTTTAACTGCAGAATGATTTCGTATATTCTTCTTTATTCACTAAATTGATTTGTGTTGCTGAAGTGAAGAAATTTATAAATGACATAAGTTTCAAACTGTTATACTTCCTGCTCTTTTGTGTAATTGTCTCCTTAGAAGTGTTCCAAGAAGTCTTGAACGTTTAATAGTCTTTCAGGTTATCTCTTTATTAAGATAGATTTTCATTATTGGTCGAACAAGTGCTTGACTTATTCTACACATAGCCCGTTTTATTGTTAAAGATGTTATAACTTAAATTTTTAAACGTATTTAAATTACATTCTCAAGTCATATACTATATGATTAGTTAAAAATATAACATAACAAAAATATATTTCTAATTGGAAACGATATATTTGTCTTTATTTTTCATTACATTATAATTCCATTATATTAAATTTGAGTATATTTAATTGGGGTTGTAAGAAATTACTATGCCACTGATCAGAACCCAAAGAACCTGTTGGATGAATATAATTTTTTTATTTATTCCATAACTTTCTGAACACTGGAGGGATAAAGCTACACCTCCCAAAAAAAGTAAAAATCAGATAATGAAATTAGTATTTAGATTTAAATCTGCTCTGAATTATTTAATTTAGTAATTAAGCATCATCGACAAATTAGAATTAATAGACAACAATTAAAGACAAGCATCTTATTGTATCCAATACTTCAATGATTTCCCAAATTTACAGACTGTTGCACTGATGTAGTAATAAAACTGCATTTAATAGAAGCCAACAATTATCACTTTATCCTTGATAAAATGGAACACCCAAACAAATCAAACCCTTTTAATTCCAACACTACGAAAAACATACTACAGCAACTATATGTTGTGATGACATCACAGTTGGACAGCATTGAGATTCTAGATGTCCAATTTCAATCGAAACCAATACCATAAGTCAAGTTGGCCAATTACCAGGCTGTGTAGATTACGATATCAAACCATTACTTGGTGATTACCACAGTGCAGAGATATCGATCCTAATAATGTATTCAATCCACCTGTTATTGTCTCTATCCTTTGAATATTTATCCTATATTCATTGATCAATAAAACACTCCCGAGCACTTTAAACCCAAAATATACGACAAGATACTGAAAACAGACAGTAAGACGACAGATAACGGACAGTAAGGACAGTGTCATTTTTTGTTGCTACTAGATTAATCATTTATTTTTGAGTAAGATGAAAATCTAACCTTTCTTTATTCGTCAAAATTAGGTATATCTTGTTATTAAGTAAGGTATTACATTATTTTAGACGTGACTTTCAAGTTAATTTTAGTTTAACTACGCCCATAATTTAAGTATTAAAGCACACACTTCACTATTTGTGTTTCAACGGAGAAGCGAGGAATATTCTGGAGTTTACCTCTTCTTTATTCTTAGCTACATCAACTTCTGTACCTAGCAAAATATTTGGCTGAAACAAACTATTTAAATCGATGTTTTTGGGACTCCCAATGAATATTCATTCATCAATTCCACAAACGTAACGATCAGTGTTACTGTCATCGCAATCCTTCATAGAGTGGTTTTTTTTATGTTTTATATTTTATTTTTTAGATTTTTGTAAAATATTTTGCTTATGAGCAAAACTACTAGGATTTAAGCCGTTAAGCATCCAAAAGCATCCTATGTTATGCCCTCTTTTTTGGGGTAAAAATCTGCTAAACTTATAAAATTCCAAGTATTACAATAAATACCAAATAAAGTTATAACTATTGATGTAAATTTATTCATCAGTTAACATCCAACCGCATGAATAAATTACTTTAGTTTATAACATCCTGATTAAACCAGGAGAACTCGTCGTATAAGAGTTCTCATAAAACAAAAAACAGGTTTTGTCCTAATATTTACCGAATGGCATTGCTGTTCTCTGGGAGATACGACGATGTCGGTTCATTTTTTTGTATCCAAACTTATGCTTAGGTCTTAGACAGATTATGTTTGGATTCACTAAGAAGTCAAATAAAATACCAAGCCTATCAGCAACTTGAAGGTTATGAAGACAACGTCTTCTAATAAACCATCAATAGGCCGCTTGCAGGGTAAAAACGTTGTTGAAAACCCGAAAAAAAATCTTCAAAGAAGCGAACGATTTAACGAGCCGCTGGTGGGAGTGAGACATCAGTTATAATATGTCTCTCTCCCTCAGTCACTCCATCCCTCTCTCCCCCTCTCCACAGCTGGTCATATTGAGACAGCGAGCGCTAATAGTGGGGGAGGTCTAGTAATTATCCATCCGCTCGACGAACGCGTCCTGCTTGCATAAACTTCTAAAAATATTGAGGTTTTAAACCAACTCGGGTTTAAATTATAGGCATGCGTCTCCTCAGTGGTGCAGAGTTAGTACATTTAACAAATTATAAGTTTAAAGGTCCTTTTTAAAGTCGTAAAACATAATCATGTACATTCCTTCATCCGACATTTCATTACTTTCGGGTTCATTAAGTTTCATTTCATTACGTAAACTTTGGGAATGTACTTGAATATGGATTTCGTTTGTATTCAACATTATCACTTACATTACTATCATCCGACTGCCTAAAAGTACTATATTTTTAAATTAGCAAATCTTATTTGTAGTGATCTAGTAACTGGTCCGGTACTGTTCCGAAGTCCTGACGGGTTGATAAATAATTATTTTCACCACACTACGACGAAATCACCTGTTTTACAAACGTCAAACGCGGACCGAAACACACCGTTTGCCGCCACAGGACCGAAAACGTTGGGGGCCCTAGTGTCGAAAGTCAGCTGATAGTTTATTTGCTTGAAACAACGTCAGAACATCACAAAATTATACGGTTATCAAGATAGGATAGTTGCGATCATATGATTGTCATAGCTGTGTTTTGTTTTCAAGTGAGTAAAATAATAATCAGTTTTTTCAATTATTTATGGTATATTTTACTGTGTAGTGTGGTGAAAAATAGCGTTCGCACCTCGGCCGAAAGGGTTTTGCAGCTCTCGATCGTTTCAAATTCTCGACTTCGTCTCGAATTTGAAACACGATCTCGAGCCTGCAAAACCTCATTTTCGGCCCTTGTTGCGAAATATACTATTATTTGTATTACTAAGGAATTCGATTTTTTTTTTTAATTTCAGTACGACGGTTATTACCAGGAAGCTGTGCATGAGATTCGCCCTCCGGTCATAGTTTCTGGATTTTAGAATATCATATAGCTGTACTTAACCTCACCCAGCCCCAACATCTTAGACATGATGTTGATATTCAGGCAATAAAAAGAACAAAAAACTGAAGCTATTGACTGAAGCCTTTCTTATTTTTTTCTCGTTTGGTTTCTTTGCTTTATAAAAAAAATAATAATTGTAGGCAGTCTTGGAAAAGGTTATACTTTTTTATTCTTTCAAGTTTTTGCTATTTCTTTGCCACGCCCAACCTCAAAATAAAACTCAATACAAAATTATTGTGTTATTGTGTTGGTAATTTGTCACAGAACATCGCGACAGCTGCAGACTTTCTGTCAACTTCCGCGATCTTCTTTGAGATTAAGCGTCGTAATTCGGATGCCAATCCCAACAAAACTACAAATAGATCCGTCCGGCCCGCAGCCAAACAACAAACAGCCGCCTGTGTTGAGGCATTCGTCAACATTGTCTCCGCTAATTTGTCAATCGACTCACACTTTTATGACTATAGAGGTTATAAAATATTGTAGAATCTCATTCCATTCTTAATGAATTGTATGATAGACGTTATTACAAGAAGGATTCTTGTTCTGCATCAAAACTCACAATATTACTATACCGAACAAAGAACTGCGCACTAACAATATATATTAAGCTACTTGAGGTTTGCGTTAACGGTCGGCGAAAAATAGAAAATATATTGTATTTCCTGAGAGCTGAGACTCGAGAGCTTATAACTACTTAGCTTTAATGATCTCTATAAGGTGATTTTAAAACATTTTATTCCTCAATCCCTTTTGTAAACTTAGGATTATTTTAGATATTATTTTCAAACAGAGTAAGATCTCACTAATGTGTCATCCTAGCTACTACTCAAGGATCTTGTAAATAATTGTAAAAAAGGTGTGAACAAATCATCACACTACATCGAATAATAAGAAAGTAAAATGCCTTTAATACCTCTTAATACCGGGTAAGAAAATAATATATACTATGCAAGAAAATATTATTAGTATTCCCAAAACTACAAAGTTTATACTCAATCAGTATCATTGTAGTCAATTTCTTTTGAGAACTCAGTTAGTAATTCAATTTCAAAATATTCACACCCATCCCAACTTAGTAAACTATTTTTAGAATATTCTATGAATATATTTTGATTTCTTCGCAAATTTGAAGTATGCTATGTTATAAATGAAAACGAATAACAGAAACACAAGAGTAACAAAGCTTGAAATTGGTTTGGACGAAACGCAAATTAAAAATGGTTAACAAAAATACCACAAGGTTAAAAAAAATATTTCATGCTCAATATGTTTTAAAAACAATACTCTGAATTCGCCGACAACATTCCTACTTATTATAATACATAACGTAGCTTTAAAACAAAACTCAATGTATTTAATTTACTCCACAACACAAAAACCCTGAGGCAACTCTTTCTTTCTCCATCCACTGACTTCCATTCAGTTGTTTTAAAACTGTTGAATTGTGTTTTAGCTTTTATAAAAAAAAAATAGGATGGAATTTCGGAATTTGGCTCGATTGGAAATTATGGTTCTTCCAATCGTTCTTTATGGGCTGATAACCAACGACAAGTTATTCTCTTTTTGTGAAGACGTTTTCGATTTTTAGTTTTCCTTTCTTTCATATTAACCTTCTCAAATGGCTCAATAGACTACTCGTTAGAACTATAAATACCCCCGTTGCAGCAGACCTGCATACTCAGCAAATTTCAAGTGTAAAACAACATATTTCAATCCAACATAGCGGGATTACACATGTTTTTGAAGGCTCCATAAGAATAACATGGGGAATGAGTATGCAGGTTTGCTGCTACAGGTATGTTTAAACTGGTTGGTTTTAATTCAATATTTAGTAGATCTGAACTAGAAGAAGTCATTTACCAAGTTTTATAAAGATATGTTGAGAAATAAGCGAGATATAGAATTTTACTTATTTCCCATAAGGTTAACATTGAGACAACGTACTGTGTTTACCACTTTCAATATCTCGGTAACCAATGGACATAGAGCAGCGATTAAAATTACTAAATTGTTTGTTTTTTTGAGCTGAATTCAATGGTGCCAATAAAAATTTGACAAATTTTATTTTTCTATGTGAAAAAGTCAAAAAACCCATTTTTGGGGAGGTTTATCCCCCTTTACCTCCCCTTCCGGTGGTCCGATCGGGCTGGTTCTCGAAATTGTCCGAGTGATTACCACTTTACACGTCTGTACCAAATTTCATTAAGATCGGACCATATTTACGGCCGCTATCGTGTTAACAGACATATATATATATATTGATAAGATTAGTTTTCATAACAAGTACCCTTTTTTTTATTTAAAAAATTATTTTATTTATAAGATGACATGTTTCGAAACTAAGTTCATTTTCAAATCTTATTCTTAACCTCTTTTAAAATTTTAATTTTAGAATTTTAAAAGAGGTTATGAATAAGATTTGAAAATGAACTTAGTTTCGAAACATGTCATCTTATAAATAAAATAATTTTTTAAATAAAAAAAAGGGTACTTGTTATGAAAACTAATCTTATCACTATATTAGTAGCCCTTATCATCCACAATTACTCTAATATATATATAAATTCAAACGAATGGTGTTTTTTGCTTCTGGGGGGCCCAAAATGAAAAGTTAACATGGTCTCGGACTTAGGTCTTACCACGAGTACTACCGTAATAGCTTATTCCTTTAAGGAAATTCGCTAAAACTATTTTTATATACAATATTCAGGGAATCAGAAAGGTTTTGATTGCCTGGTGGAAGAGCTTGTGTTAAAAAAGTATTGAAATTGGTTGCAGTTACGATAAGAATCGGAAAACTCCCCGATTCATTTTGCAACAGAGGACTTAAAAAATTTATTTTTCCAAAATATACTTTGTTTGCATCTTCCTCTTTAAGGTATAATTGCCTTTACATTGTCCGTACGTAAATCTTATTTCATTGTTCACATTGTTCTTGAAATACAATTATTGGTTATTTGAAGCGATGGTCTCGGTCGATATCCGTGCGGCACTGGATAAATCGTAGATAACACTATCACTGATGTCTTCCGTCTGCACGCACTTAATATCTACATTCTGTAGGACGCGCGTTTCGGCTTTCGCCATCTTCTACTACAATAATTGTAGTTGAGTATTAAGTCCGTGCAGACGGAAGACATCAGTGATAGTGTTATCTACGAATTATTGGTTATGGTTTTATTTGAAGCTCTGATCAAGCGTCATCAATGTGAATTCCCCTTGTGCAAAACACATAATTGATAAAATCAAACATGTTATTTATTTACTTTATACTTAATAACAAATTTCGTATAAATATTGTTTCTCTGTGGTTGTATAGAAATTTATAGTGTTCGGTAATATATTCAACTGAGGCTAAGGTTCGATTGGCGACTCGACGATTTAGACAGCTTTCCCTTTCAGTTCGTATTTAATTCGAGAATGATGGTGGTTAAAATAACTAACTATATGTAAAAAAATCGATAGAGACCTGTCGATTTATTCATCAGTCGTTGAGGACAGACTTGGAGAAGTTTTGCCTTAAAACGACCAAGAACGCGCGGGTGTAAAATTATTCCCCAGCTGATTGTCCCAACAATGGCGCAAATTACAACAATACAGTAATTACCGCGGCGCGGCGAGCTGGAGTGACGTCACGTCCGTCTGTCTGTCTGCCCCACCGTCTGTTTACCAAGGCGCATTGTCCCCTGTTATTTTGGCACTCCGCGATCGCCCACGCTAACCGAAATTTACACTTCTCGTTTTATTTACAAGTGGCGAAAGTCGTAATGTTATTTTCACCCTATGTTTTTATTTTTACACTCTTTATTTTCATGTTCTTATACTCATATGTGGAGTTGCTCTAAGGATTTTCAAGGAGTTGCAAAGTATAGTACTTTCTTACATTAATCGTGTAGAGTGGTCTAATCCTTGCAAAAGTCCAGCAGTTATGCATATTTTTCAGATGATATAGAATATGCAATTTGTATAATTTCAAGCTTTTTAAAGTCAAACTATCAACAGAAACAGACATAATCCCCTTTACTTTATTATAGCCTCTTCTGAAGACAAATTCCCTAATTCTAATTCTGTCCAATTTAGGCCTAATCCTACTAATAACGTCCAATATTATTATCTTGCCCAAAATTTTCATCAAATATTTTATTAATATTTTTATATTTTGTTACTATTCTCCTTTAATTGAGCAAGAATTAATTGTTTAGCCTTGACTACATCTCGAGGTATCTCTCAACTTGGTTATTATGATTAAAATTGAGTCTAAATAAAATGGGCTCGATAAATCTCGCGCTTCAAACTCGAATATGCGATGACTCACTTTCGATTCCTGTTATGAAATGTGGCTATTTAAAATTATTGCTGTGTGGTTTTTAAAAATGTATAGTAACAAAAACATTGAATACGCTGAGAAGTAAGTAATTCTAAAAAGCTCCAACTTTTATTTTGTACCTCTTATCTTAATTGCTTATATTGTCCGATTTTGATAAAAAGACGTAAATCAAGCGAAAATGTAAAAGTTTCATTAAATGTCAAATGGTTTTGCAGTAGAAAGGGAAGAATTTAGTTTAAAATGCTGTGAAAAAAATTAAAGCGCTTCTGTTCAACATAAAATATATTTTGGTTACTACGGATGTTTTAATTTTTTTTTATGGTCAAAACTCACATGAAACGATAAGGAAGGATGAAATTAAATTTAATGTTTGTAGTCATCATTAGGCCTCTGTCAATAGTTTTTATTGGCTGAGGTTTTGTCCATTGACTTTTCAAACTACGTGACAAAAATCTCAATCTTTCTAAGATAATATATGATTATCTTGGGAACCAAACCCACGCTTTATTAGTAAAAGGTAAAGCATTGCTGCCGGTTGGTTGAAATATGTGCTGTAGTGCAACAAGATTTTGAAAATAAATGGATATTTATAAAAAAACACCAAGTTTTCATCAAATTAATTCAATTCCATTGTTATTAATAAATTAAAACCGAGTTTGTAGAATAGTGAATATACTTAGGTGAGAGATTCAATCCAGAGGCTCAGCTCCATCAACCCTTAAATCATAACTCCTGAGAAAAATCTAATTTTTGATCCATCAGATAAATGGTTTAATTCAAAATACTTTGAAACAATCGTAGTACTGAGACTATTTTTGCTTTTTAAGTCGGTATCACTAAAAAAATCTCAAATTCTGTTAGTTTTAATTTAAATTCCGCTCGAGGCAAGTGTCAAGTGTCAAGGAACTGAAGACATTACTAATTCCGACACGTCAGGAGGGGAATTACGATTCAAGAAGAAAGGCTTCGCTTGTAGTCAGGTCAAACTGCATTTTCCACATAAAAGATCTGATCTACAAGTCGGAAATACGCCATAATGCAATAATATTCGAGAACGATTCAATTGAGTGGATGGATAAAGAATTGACGATGTGGAGGGGTGGAGGGGGTCGGGTGAGGCTGTTGCCCTGCTTCCCCCCTTTACCTTAACTACCTGTATTTAAAATGTCAGCTTTTCGAGCGCACCAATTGAGGGCCGAGTCTGCGCCAGGAAGGATATGGTAAGAGGTCTTAATCTTTCTGCAGAGTTCTACGCACTTCTCATTAATTCTCCGGAGGTTGCGTCTCTTGAGGTTATTAAATTTATGTAACATTTATAAAGTTTTTTAATTTTTTCTTTAATTTTTTAATGAAAAAGCTGTTAAGAGAGTCAGTTATTTAAGTTTATAAGCGTTCTTTCGTGTGTCTTGTATTTTGCAAAGATGCTAGTGATTGTGCAAATAGTGAAATGTCGTCAATCGTGAGTTATCTTTAACATGATGGTCCAAACAGATCAGCTAGAAATGGTAAGAATAAATTCATGTACATGATATCCACCTCTCTAAACAAGTTTTGCAAACTACTAATTTTAACTCTGAGGCTTTTATTGATGCTTTGATTTAAAAAAATCGAATTAATCAAACATCAAAAACGATAAAAAATCTTCCTCTGCTAAATGTGATTCTTGAGGTTTCAAAGTGGAAAATAACGTAGTTTTTTATGGTTTAAGTATAGTATCGATTCTATAAGCTGTTATGTTCCAATATATTTACCTTTAAGACCTCTTAAGAATGGGACGCAGCACTGGCTGGTATTTTAACCGGAATATGAAAGAAGGATGAGTGTAGAATGATTGTTGTACGATCTTGTGGTCTTGTTACTGACTACGGCCGACATTTTCCTTAGACATGACAGTTAATTAATAACCCAACAACCAATGGCAATTGCGGGTCCTACATTTAACGTGAGAATCAAACCATACGTAATTACCGTCACAAATCATAATTAGTGGCCAATAATTATCGGCTATCACTTCGGGTATAAGACTAAAACTAAAAGCAAGGTTTTATTTGCGATCGAAATTCCAAATTCGAATGAGCCTATGTGTCTTGAAAAACTTTCTAATAGGGATAGTATTTTTTTGGTGGATCATGTTTGAAACTCATTTCTTAATGGTACAACATAATACCTTAAGTATCTGCCTCAGATGTATTTCGGTCAGGAAAGAGAATTAGATTAAATTCATGTTTAACAATCTAGCTTAGTAAAATAATCTTAAGAAAACTAATTTTGCTGAGTGTTTCAACTGGGAATTTTCCAACTCTCCAAGTGTAAACAAACTTTAAAATTACTCCAGAATAATGGGTAAATTAGATGTGTCTGAGGAAGTTGATATTGAATCAGAGATGTTATGTCTGTGCTCTTAAAATTTTTGGAATGATTTTTTTTTCAAATTAGTTATTTCCTTTGGCTATGAAACGCAATAATTATCGAATTATGTTTTTATGGAAATCAAATGTTTGCGAGATCAAATAGATATTATTAACCTTAAAAGGTAAATTTCAAATCATCACACTTTCTTCGTAATAAAAGTTTAGTATCTTACAAAGCAATAAACATAAATCTTAAACATACCTCGTAAGAACTGGGACAGATATCGATATTTCTATCTGGGAAACCGCTCGAGCTTTAGATGTATTGCTTTTCAAACTTAATATTTATCTTCTAGAGACCTGAAACAATTATTTCTTCTAAATCACAAGCTAATCCTATATTCTAATGCTTTCTTTGATTACCAAAATATTCTACATTCCAAATTGTATATATTATAAATTTGTGTCGTTAAGGGTAAGGCTCTAAACCATGTTAGGCTCATCAAAAAGAGGTACATGAATAATGTATGAATTGGGCATTTTACTAAATCTATCCCTCGGGAACTTATTTTTTTTCTAAATCTTTTATTGTTGTGAACAATAAAAATACAACTATTTTTAAGTAGTTATTATGAATAATGAACAGAATTGTATTTTAGATTAAACTTATTTCGAGAGTCAATTAAATAAAATTTAATTTTAAATTTTTTAAATTTAATTTTAATTTCGAGATTGTTTTAAAATGCTTTTGAATTTTTCATATTATTTTTACTAAACATAATACCACTGAAATGGGTCAATTTCAGTAAAAAAATATTTCAAACATTTTGAAGTTTACAATCGAAACGTTTGCTTTTTTAAACTGTTTCAATTATTTTTAGCGTCATTTCTGTTCATTTCCCATTCACTCGGTGGATTGTTTTCAAATACCATGAACATCTCGGCGCTAATAGTCAAAACAGGCACTGCCGAGCCCGGCGGGTATTGCATACTGCACGGCGCAAACTCCCAATAAGACACATCGTTACAGAACATATTCTTGCTTTTTATAAGTATCGAAGTCCATAATATCAGGCTCAAGCATACGTTTTAATTTACGTTTAGAAATTATAACTTTCTTTTTAAATGAACTACATCCAAAAAGGTCATGCTATGCTGATTGCTATTGCTCGAATTAAGGCAGTAATAGCATCCCATGCATGTTGTGTATATGTGTCCCGAGGATAAGGCGTTGGGCTTATTTAACTCAAGTCAAGTGCAATAATCACCTTAAAGAAAATTTATACATATAAAGTTCTCTCGGTTCTTTTTCACATTTTTAGAAGTCACCTGGTATAATTAATGAAATATTACTCAAGCCGTTAGGTGATTGATTCTTGTCCTAATTTAATACTTGTTGGTAAAATATGCATATACAATAAATAGGGTACATATAGCACACGTAGTCAATACAAATCGCACACCTGCTTCAATTCATATTGAAGGGTCCGGCTTCTCGAAGCGTAACATGGTTTGATCACAGTAAGTGGACCTTAATTGTTCTACCTCAGCTCTTCAGCGATTACTAGGTGAGTGATTCGACGCATCTTGTAACTTGTAGGACTTGTACCTTGGAGGAGGGGGGTAGGTTTTAAAAGTATGACAAATATTTTGTTTTCTTAAAATATCTATTATATTATTTATAGTATTGATGAGTACTTGAATTCCATTACGGACAATGTTTTTTTTCCAAAAATAGCCCCCAAAAATAGCTAAGCCCCAAAAGACTCTTTTTAACTTGTTTTTTTTTGTAATACACATGTTGTTAATGTACACAGCAAACATAAACTGTAACTTAATTGCTACAAACTTGAAACATAAAAAGGTTTAAGATATAGATAAGTTTTAAAACTTGTATTCGAGGTAAGAAAAACTTTCTATTACTACTTTTTTATTTCCTCAAATTCCAAGCAAAGAATACGGTGGCCGTATAGAGCATATTTCAATGTAAAATCTCAAAATGCCATGGTAATGTTTCTAGGGCCTCCTTTTCTCATCTTAATTAATTTAAATCAGTCCTACATCAGGAAAAAGCTCTGATCATGTTTAAAGACGACTACCATCCCTCAATTTCCACTGGATGTTGACCTATTTAAACCACACACGTTTACAAATCACCTTCCAACACGCGAATCCAGCGGAACCCGATCCAACAAAAACACATCAGCTGTTGATTGGTGTTTTTGCTTTCACTTTAACAAACACGGGGCTGAGTGGTCAGATATTGACCTATCGTCATCATCATTAGGCTACTTCCGGTCTGGCGCCGACGTACATCCGGCGCGTCGATCGATCCGGTTATAATTAACTCGCCTTCTCTGGACAATGTTGGACGGAAATAAGCCTCTCGAGGTCCGAACTGAGGCGGTAAGATGGAGCAGTGCCGGTGCAGCAGTGGCGGAGGGCGGAGGCGGTGACGTTCGCTGGCGGATCAGCTGATTAGTGGAAGTGGGGCGGACAATCAGCTGATTGTAGGGGATCAGCTGTGTGTACAAATAGTGATGACCACGTGTAGCATTGTTGTGTCAAGTGAAAGTGTTTGTTTGACCAGGTTGTGATGTAGATATCAATTGTATGGAATTTATTACTTTTTTACTATTGTACTTAATAATTATTATATCTTTATAAATTTACTTGTGAATGATACGCTCTCGTATTTCGCATCAAATTTGTTGTTTTAACAAATATGGTTTTATACATTTATTTCTCTTAAATAAATCACTTTTACGATCCATTGTTGAGTTGGAGTGATAGTAAAATGTTTTCACCGCATACGTTCTTTGTTCCATTTCATATATTCACATTTAGTAATTATGTATAGTTTACTTTATAAGCTTACATTTGTTAAATATTAATTTAATTTATCAACTTTAAAACCACTTCACTCGTTAGGCTATCGTTCGCTTAAATAACTCAGAGGCAAACTATTTGGGACGATGATTATTGTTTGATATAGTAAATTCTAATTCAAAAAATATCATTTAATTTTTTAACGTTTAAAATATAAAATAGATTAAGTTTAACGCCGCCTAATAGTTTATCTTAACCAGTGTACTCTAATTAAGTATTGGGTACTCAAACATAATAACACCTTAATCGATTTATATGTAGATCAAACATTTTGTGATTTCGTAGCCCGAAACGGAGGCATAAATTACGTAATCGTAACAGCTGCTATGTCTATCACCTTTTGATCAGCAAACTGACTAAAATAACACCGGTTCAAACCACGAACAAATTACCTCCGAGCTAACAAGCACAAATGTCTTCACCTAAACCACTACTTGTATTGATGCCAGCTCAAACTAAAAATAGCAATGAATTGTCCAGTTTACGACTTCTGGATCAGACATAAAAATTCAAGTGTTTGTGAGATGGAAGTGCCAACACATCGACTGCTGGTATAACGGAAATAGTGAGTTTTGAACTTTGACCGGAAGTGTTGCAAGCGCAGACTGCAGACATGAGGTGGTGCAAGGAGTGCTGGAACGCTATTGGCTACGACCTGGCAAGACCCTCCATATTGGAGAAGTTCGATGGCACCAGGATTATAATGGTGAGATTTATAGGTTTGCTGAATTCTTTAAAGCTACTGGATTAGAAATTGATGTGCGAGATTCGGTTTGGTATGTAACTTTTGCTGCTCATTTACTCTTATTTTTATGTATTTTATTTAATCATGTACTCTTTTGTATTGTAGTCTTTTTGTATTGAGTACTACTCTGTACTCGTTTACACATTTACCAATCAATACATTTTTGTATTTTGGATCAATTAGCTTTTTTGCATAAACGTGTAAAAAAATTCAGGTAAGCTAAATATAAAAAACCAGGGAAATTATAGTTTTTTATGCTGGCAAAAAACGAATGTGCTACTTTGCAAATCGCACTGTCGGAGTTTCAAGTAACAAAAGGGTCTTTGGTTCAATATCATTCATTGATTAAGCCAAACTGACATAGTAAATATTTCGCTATTGATGCGATGAACTTAAGAGACATAGAGACATAGGGGGTACGATGTGTCATAGTCTT
Source organism: Flexamia atlantica (assembly GCA_035578135.1). Classification (NCBI taxonomy): domain Eukaryota; kingdom Metazoa; phylum Arthropoda; class Insecta; order Hemiptera; family Cicadellidae; genus Flexamia; species Flexamia atlantica. The sequence continues at coordinate 16,908,418 of JAQJVK010000002.1, forward strand.
CTGGCGGTTTATTATGATTTTTATTTCATTTTAGACCTGGTTTTGTGATAATAAAAACTAAATTTGTACTATGTATAAACAAAACTCTAAACTTTTAAAATATTTACGAGGATGATTAAATAAATCGATATTGTTATTAAACTAAAAAATATATTTATGCGCTTTATAAGTCGAGTCACAAAAGTGGGGTTTCACAAACTGACTTATATTTGGCTATTTTATTTATTGTCATTAATCATCCATTTAAAACTATTTTTATGCTATTTTTAAGCTACCTAACAACTCAACCTTACCTTTCTTGGGATAGCTATATTGACCTGACCTCAAAGACGAATTGTAGCTGATTTCAACCTCATTCAATACATTACACAAAATGTAAATGGAAGTATATTTAATAGCCTTGGAGGCAGTGAATCATGACAATACTCAACAAGCTAATCTACATTTACAATATGTATAACATTAGCGCCTCAAATAACATTTGTTCGGAATAGAACAAAATTAAATCTATGAAGATAGTAACCATTTTGGATAAAACGACTAGACTGAATATGAAAAAATAACGTTTTAGTACATATTCACTATATTAGCACACAAATAGTAAAAGATTATTTAGAATGTTTCAAAAACAGATGTAACTATTGAATACTACAACCAAACGAAATCAATCACAATTGAAGTGATGACAGTGATGAACGATAGAAGTGCCCTCTTTCCTCTCAATAGTGTCATCAGCATTACCGATTGAATGTGATTGGGTTTCGCCTACCTTCATATTGCGCCTCCGAGGGAAATACAGTTTTTTAGGTTATGGATGGGAACGGTCTAAACCCTGGTCTTGTCTTATTTGTGTTCGGTGTGTTCTATACTAACCGCAGACCATTTAAATAATAATTGAATAAAATGGAAAATTTAATATAAACGATATAGTTGATATAAACTTTTATTTTTAAACGGTGTTTTATTACGTTCCTGATAGTAAATTGAGTCAATAATAATATTTACTCCATGCGTTCGTGTGTAAAAAATAATTGGTAAAATTTTTTAATTAGCTTGAATCATTAAAACTATAATTTGATAAAATGTAGTGCAGAGTAACTTAATTAATGTCGATTTCATTAATGATAATCGAAAGTGCTCTTCAAGCGTAATACATACATTATGATTACTCTATTAAATATTTCATGTACCTGTTTATTCTTGGTATCAAACTTCATGCAATATCATGGAATCGTATTGCTAGGAAGTATTAGTTTGATGATGACATATATAATAATTTCATACAATGTTATTATCAGCCCTGCGGCATTTTATTCCAAGAAGATGTAATATATCCAATTTTGACAGGTAATTAGGCACCTAAAACCATTAGTTCAATAATTGATTGCCTAAAATATACAATAATGAACGTCAAACTATAAAGAAAGGTCAATTTAGTGTGATATCAATACGTGTGCAGTTTAAAATTCAAAATTTATATAAAACTTTACAATGTAAATGTATACCTATAAAACAATTCCTTCATTTTTCCGACATTATATCGATCAACTTGAGCTGTCCCATCTAACTTAATCTAACGTATGAAAATATGTCAACTTTAAAAATGTATAGCACTGCTCATTAAGGCACATGCACTCATTAAATGTTAAGCACTCATGTTGTGTCACATTAAAGTTTTATTTGTAAAACGTCTTTGACTTGGAAGTAGCATTTGTTGTTTAAGCTTTAGCGTCCAAAAGCTATACTTTGTTACCGTAGTTTATCTCTTTATTTAATTTACTTCATGACCTATATTATTTGTTTTATTTTACTTTTAACTGTCAGTTATTGTCATTTCGCAAAAATTCACTCACAAACATAATGCACATTTGAATAATTGCTTGATCTCCTCTAATTATTCAACAAACAAGGTTATATTTTTTAACTAACAGAACCTTAACGTTGTCAATTATTTGAGTGGGTGGGATATTAACAAGATATCTATTGTGACTTGTATTGTTTTATTATTGCGCATATAGTCCAGTCAAAAAAACATAAAAAAATGGCCCAACCTGGAAAAATTCCGTTAATTTTGAAACTTTGCACACTTATTTAGAAGTACAAATAAGTACTTCTAAATAAGGATGAAGGAACCAAAAGGATGAAATAAAGTCCACTAAGGATGAAAATACCAAAAGTCCTGGAAAATATGTGGCGAGCTCTAGTGGCAATTGATGGAAACAGGGTACTTTTTTTGGTTTTTCGTAAAAATCTCGAGTACCGTTGGTCGGAGGTGAGAACTTTAAATGTACAAAATAGAGCTTATTAAATTTGCTACAAAATGATGTGGTACATTTTCTTTGTACTCCTAACGGTTATTGAGTTATAGGGCGCCAAAAATAAGGATCTTTTCACGATTTTCCCCTAAAAATGAGCAAAATTTTGTTTTTTTAGTTTTTAACGTATGAAAATAAACATTACCTAAATTTGGTGGGCACCATTAAATTCAGCTCAAAAAACCAAACAATTTAGTATCCTGAATCATTGCTTTATGTCCGTTGGTCACCGAGATAATGGAGGCGGTAAACGCCCCTTACATTGTACCTCAACTATATCAAGCCACGAATCAAGTTTTACTATGATATGTTGCGAAATAAGGGAGATATAGAACTTTTTTATTTCCCATAAGGATTACATAGGTACAATGTAAGGGCGTTTACCGCCTCCATTATCTCTGTGACCAACGGACATAAAGCAATGATTCAGGATACTAAATTGCTTGGTTTTTTGAGCTGAATTTAATGGTGCCCACCAAATTCAGATAATTTTAATTTTCATACGTTAAAAACTAAAAAAAACAAAATGTTGCTCATTTTTAGGGGAAAATCGTGAAAAGATCCTTATGTTTGGCGCCCTATAACTCGGTAACCGTTAGGAGTACAAAGAAAATGTACCACATCACTTTGTAGCAAATTTAATAAGCTTTATTTTGTACATTTAAAGTTCTCACCTCCGACAAACGGTTCTCGAGATTTTTACGAAAAACCAAAAAAGTACCCTGTTTCCATCAATTGCCACTAGAGCTCGCCACATATTTTCCAGGACTTTTGGTATTTTCATCCTTAGGTACTTCTAAATAAGTGTGCAAGGTTTCAAAATTAACGGAATTTTTTCCAGGTCAAACCCTGTTTTGACTGGACTAATAATGACTTAGGAATACAGGGTTTTCATAAAATAATGGTGGGGTTTTAACTGTCTGCCAAACTATTATAAGGCGAATTAAATATTTCATATTGGTACACCTTCATCAAGTAGCTCAAACAGTTTTGTTTACATTGATTAAACTGCTGTGTTGATTTTTGTGCTAACCAATAACCTTATTCTTTGAAATGAACTTTAAGTTGTGTTTTTTTACAAACATGTTTTCTGATAAAAAAAGGCTGAGTGTGTATTGTTGTTAGGTGAACTAAAGTCAGTGGCTCTAGTACAACGGGCATTTAGTAGTACATTTAATTTAACAAAGCTCCACTTCATGAATTCGTCTTTGGAGTAAGCAGTTCATTAACACCGGTTCAGTTAAAAAGCAAAGTAGGCCTGGTAGACCAGATCATCGTTTGGACGTCTGTAGAGCAAGAAATTGTGGCCATGTTAAAGTTTATTAGCTATGAATAAAATCTTTTTGATGTGAAATTCAACAAAATAAATAAGTTTTTTGTAACTTTACTCATTTTCTTTTTATTTCATTTTTAACCCCCACCATTATTTAATGGAAACCCTGTACTATGAAAATGTGGAACGTTCTCTGTTAAAACACCGTGGCTACAAATGGTTCTGAAACACCTGCACTGAAAAATGTTAGAATAGTGGAAATCATTTGAACTATATTACATATGAAACAACGCAAACAATTAGTTTGCTATGCTAATGCTATTTTCGTGGAAATGCCGGTTATAAAATACAATACAATCTATATTCGGTCGATGGTTTTGATTGATGTATTATTTGACTTCTCTATAGTCGACTGCACATAAATGTTGCAATCTTGTACTCTATAGCTAGGTGATGTAACGTGTACCATGTAAAGCAGTAAGACTCGTGTTGTGTTCTGGCACGGTTTGGGCCTTAGTTGCCAACCCCACGATGAGTGACATGGGCTGTTTGTTTGTTCGGCTGGAAAGGTGATGCCGATATACAACACTCGCAGTGATCCGGTCGAGAGTGGGTGTTTTTAGGTTATTGGTCATGTTCTATTTATTATTTTCGGCTCGTCATTGGAAATACACCAGCTAAACTCCGGATCAATGGTTGATGTTACGTCACTTTTACTGAAAATAATTCATATAAAATCCGTACCCTATAAATGGACCCCTATTTTTTGACAGATTTTGGGGACTTATAATTTATATTACACCTTGAAATAATCTAATTTATTTTCACAGCAATATAGGAAATAATTACAACTCGCAAAGCCGATTCATGACCTTTAATATGTGTCATCAGTCTATCTGATTCCCTTATCAATTATGGTGTAAAGCGCTATTGACGGTTAAGCCAAAATAAGTAGAATAATTCAATAAATATTTTTAAAAAACACAAATAAATGTAATCGTCTGAAAATCTTTAAGGCATCAACAGAACATAAGTGGCAAATTTAATATTTCTTCTACATATCGAACTGGAAACAGATTTGTTGTTGAAGGTGAATATTAACTAGAGTGTATTTTCGGGCGAATGTCAATAAATTATGACTCGACGATGGATGAGCTGCTTTGTTTAATACATGACCGCTAGTTCTTCAGCTACAGCAGTTTTAGTATCCACTGGAAAGCGAATGGCATGTCAGTCTCTAAGTGTTAAACCTTTACTAAATTGTTCAGCTTTTTACTCAGGTTTAATATAAACTAATAAAACCCCATTATAATACGAACGCAGAAAACAAAAATGTTTGCATATATCAATCATGGAAAGAAGTGTTTCTGTTAAAAATAAATGGAGAATTAAAATTATACGATTTTATCTTAAAGCAAAGTTTTACCTCACCAAACATGATTACAAAATAACAGCGAACATTTTCAGTCAAACAAAACACTTGTTTCACGGTCGACCGGCCACCGTCGAATCGATAAAGAGTTCATCGATATTCAAACGCATTGTGAAAACGGATATTTACCTCTTAACCTGACTGTTTACATGAAAAATACAGTGTTGTGTCGTTTAACTGGCCATCGCGATGCAGTTCAACAACACCTAATTGCAATGCATCGATCTTCCAACTTTAGTTCTTCATATTGAGTCTTAACTAAAGATTGATTATGTAATTGGACATCTGAAATTTTTTTTCTCCTCTACTGAAACTACAAAAAGTCTTGATCTGACAAACTAGGAACTATTGACTTTAAATACTGAAGGATTATTTTCATGGCCATGATAAAAAGTGTACCAACTTTTGTTTTAACCAGGACTTGAAAACTGTCGCAATAACAGTATTCTCCAACAGGTTATACTTTTGTTAACGAGTAATTATGCTTTCAGTATGAGTTATATAGGCAATTTGATATTCAGGGGGCAAATATAAGCTCAAAGCATTTTTCATTTTTTGTGTATAAATTTCTGAAGAAAAAATATAAATATCTGTAATACAAGGTGTATAGCAGCACTTTGTGCCGGTGAAATAATTAAACCTCATCCACTTCAATCCAGGCCAACACAAAATAGGTACAGCTGTGCCGCTAGTTTTCCTTCTGTATCCTAAGTAAATGGTAGGAGTTGATCATTGTTTTTATGAAATTTAGACCTCAGTATTTTAAAAGCTGAGTTCAAATTTCACAGTTTAATCCCAACCTGTCAAACCTAAACCTTATGGTAGCTTGACGACCTTTATCGTCCTCATAGGTCAACAAAAGTTATTTACATGAAAAATGCATCATGTACATACATAAAAGAAAAATATTTCTTCTACATATCCAATTGGAAACAGATTTGTTGTTATACATGGGTTAATTACAACTGGTGATCCAGCATAAATAACCAATTTTATATTTAGGGGGCAACTATAAGCCTTAAAGCACTTTTGATTTCTAGTGTATAAATATCAAAAGAAAAAATATAAATAACTGAAAAATGGTTTATAGCAGTACTTTCTGCCGGAGAATTATTCAGATCACTTCCACTTCTTAACCTGGCCCTGCGTGTTCCTTTTTCCTTTCCCATTATATTGTATTTAATATGTACAATATAATATACCTATCTAGATAGTCTTGTGTATCTATTAAGAAAAGAGGCTGTCATCATTTCAGAAAACCTTCCCGCCCGTCCAATTAAGTCAAATGAATTTGGCGTCCACGTTGTTTTAATAAAGGTTAGTACACGACATTCATTTCATTTCATTTCACATGCGTGTTCCGTCAGGTCGGTACCTGAGCTTATGCCTTACCCGGCCCCAGCCAGGCTTGAGACCATCGCCCCTGGCTGTCGGGATGGCTTAAGACCATCACACTCGTCAGCGGCAAAGCCGAGCCCATCGAGGAAGGGGTTACCCCCGAGCCTCTAACCAGGGCAAACTGACTACTCATGACCACCAACTGAAATGCTTAAAGGGACACTTGCCACGGATGACAAGAGCCCTTACCACACCAGTGGGGTGGAGGTCTACGTGAGCTTCGCACGAGGTCTATCTTACCTCTGACAGAGCCAATCCGCCATTTTGAGCCAGAACAGGGTAAACCAGACTCATGGGGGTGACCCCATAAGCCCAGCGGGACATACCCTGCCCATTTCGAACCCAACACACACGACATCGAAAAATCCAATTTTCAACATACTTTTAATGTTTCAGGTACTGTCGCTGGGCGCCGATGTGCTGCCGGAATACAAGCTGCAGTCGCCGCGGATACACAAGTGGACGGTGCTGCACTACAGTCCGTTCAAGGCGGTGTGGGACTGGATCATCCTGCTGCTGGTCATGTACACGGCCATCTTCACTCCCTACGTGGCCGCCTTCCTGCTCAACGAGCCTGACTTCAACACGAGGAAGAACAAGAAGTACGGGGACGACCCTATCGTCATCATAGACCTGATAGGTGGGTCGGTTAATTTGGTATATTCTTATGTTCTGTCGACGATTGCTTGAGTTTAACGATTGCAGATAACATGCTGGAGTTGGGTTCAGGGAAGTCACTGGTTTGATGCTCTTTCTTATTCCTAGAGATCTGATGGGGAGGATATGTTTTTCTTTGGAATAAGTTCATGCTAGTTGAACAAAATGTATCACTGGAAGTGTTTGTGCAAAGTAAGACCTGTGGATTGAGTTTTAATGTCTATTTTAATGACAATTAGATTAAATTTTCTATAGTATGATACTCAAGTATGGATTTGCACCGTAAAATAAAAGTAGTAACAATTGCAACAGAAAATAATTTTACCGGTGGCGAACATGTGCTCTCTATGAAGAAATTGACTCTGGTTTGAAGAATGAAAGTCAGCAACAACTGCGTCATGTAATTTCCATTCAGGATAAGGTATAGAGTATAGATACATCCACAATGTATATATCTATTTATTTGTACTGTTTTTTTTACCGGATGTTCAGCAAAGCTTCATGTTCAAAAGAACAAGACAAGCTCGCCTGACATGATGCAGTGACTTTGGAAAGAAATCCGCTAGAGATGGCATATATGTTGTCTCGAACGACTCATGTAAAAATTTGGGTTGGTCACAAACTTTATTCATTTTGTTTTAAAAACCTGCAAATACAAGTTAAATCGTTGAATTTTTATAATTCAACCCCTCTGCCTGTCCGCACTGTGGTTACGTCTTTCCTGTGTTTTTTCGTTGTATGTAGTGTTTCGAACTTTGTGTGAAATAAAAGTACAGTATGTGATGTTTAAAAACTTTTTACAGCCAACAACCACAAAATATAATGGGAAAATATTCATCAGACTATTTGACGAATATCAGTTCAGGGACTACCATGGATTCTAAAACAAACCTTATGTTCCAGTGGACGTGACCTTCATAGTGGACATCCTCATCAACTTCAGGACCACGTACGTCAACAACAATGACGAGGTGGTCTCGCACCCAGGGAAGATCGCCGTGCACTACCTCCGAGGCTGGTTCCTCATCGACCTGGTGGCGGCGATCCCCTTCGACCTCCTGCTCTTCGGCTCCGACACCGACGAGGTAACTATCCCCGCCGCCCGGCCTGCCGGGGCATCGCTGTCAGTCTAGTGTTGTGGGCATAAGATAACGTCCTTCAGAGTGAGTAAGTTTATTGTGTGAGAAATATTCGTTATTGGGGGAAGAATAGGGATGGTCATAACTTCAGAAAACCTTACCGCCCGTCCAATTAAGTCAAATGAATTTTCCGTCATCTTTTTTTAAATAAAAGGCCGATGTCGATTTAATTTAAGTGATTTCGCGAGAAATTATTGGCTATAAAAATATCTGCTATTTAGTTAGACTGTTTCACAATTTGAAGTAATACAGAGTAATTTTGACCTAACAGATTTTTGTTGCTTTTATCATTGGTCTTCTTCAGCACAATTTTGAGGTTACAACATCAGCGAGCAAAACAATCTACAAAGAAAAAATCACCGTTTTTCACAATTTATTTTGTTCTTTTGTACTTTCTGGTTGAATTATTACTAACATAATAATTGTTGTAATTGATCAATCAATTAATGATTGAATGAATTAATTAAATAATTAATCAAACAATAGAATGAACATGTAAATTTATTAGATTTGATCACACGAACAGAACTTGTTCAACCGATCAAGTTGAAGGACCTTCAGTTTGCTCTTATTCCAATCTAAAAAATGGTGCTGGGGACGACGATAGAAAAGGAGTTTGAAAAAACTCTAAATTGCGTTAAAACCTAAGAAAACTTTTAATGCTAAAAACAGTCCGTTAGGCGATAGTAGAAATGTTCAATGAACTTTGACAGTTTCAAATTGCTAAATACAGTGTTCAAAAGTATTATATATGGAATTTAGCGTTTTAAAATCATTCTAGTTTAAATAACACACAAATAATACATGTGCTGAAAAAATGTGAATTTTATTCTTTAAACAAATCAGTAAAGTTAAACAGATAAGTGTATACCAATTATTTCACTGTGGAATATATGTACAAATTAATAAAGCAACATCAGCATATTCAAAAATTATATTTTAAAAAATCTCCAACGTCCCAATCAATGTTCTCCCAAAACAGTTTTTTGTATCAGTTATATTTTTCATTAACTTTGATTATTTCGGCAATAAACTTATTCACTCTAAAACTACAGCTCTTTCTTTTGACGTTTCAATGTCTAGAATAATAGACTCACTTGACTGGGAATGTAATTGCCTCAGTTTCACCATGGAATAGTTTCTTAAAACTTTCAAAGTTGAATACTTTTCCTTTTAAAAGTAGTAATTAATATTTTAATTTTAAATAGTTTGATTCCTTAAGGATGAATTTTTCGTTGGGTTCTCTTAAGTAGATATCATAATTTGAAGAGTGAACTTTGTACGAGTTTTTCCTTTACAAGTATTATCTAAAAAGTAAAATCGTTTCTAGTCTTCAATTGCTCAAACTATGACCATAGATATTTTTTTATAATGTATGATTTTATCTATTTATCTTAGTAAGTGTTAGATTCTACAAATAGTTACGTAGTAAAGTTCATTTTTCATTTAGATTGGTAAGTTGAAATTAAGTCGTAGTTTGAAAGGTGATTTATCAATTAGTAAATGTTCTTTTTACATAGTTAAAACTTTGAGTAGATTATTGTTGATATAATCCAGATTTCATAGACGAACAAAATGTCGAATTTCTTCAAGAGAATTAAAATTTAACAATTCAATGGGTTTTAAAAATGTTGCTGCGTAGTCGTATGCATTTAGAAACGTTTTACATGGTTTAATCAGAATTGAAGATTGATTATTTGTTGTGTATCTTATTATATTTTAAGTCTTTATAAAATATATTTGAATTGCCTTTTAATTAATACAATCCAAATCAGTTTCTCTTTATAAATTTAAATTAAAATGTATGTTATGGATTGGAATTTTTATAAATACTTTTTAAAGCATTCATTTTAGAGGAGTCAGCCATTCCAAAAAAGAAGATTTAATATTTAATATTTTAACAAAAACTAATTTTAAGACATTTTGGTAAATCCGGAAATGTCTTATCAGTGAGGTTAAAACAGAAATTAAAACCAACAACTAAAAAACATATCTGCTGTCTCTTTGTGAACTCTTCAGTCTCTCAAGTTTCTTCCCCAGTCTGTTTTCATAGCCGTAATTCATCTAGCCTAGTCTTTCAATGTTGTACCCATTGCATGGTGGAGCTATGTTATCTTCAACTAACTGTAGACGTTTTTTACCGGTGAAACAATATAGATAGAGTTCTATGACCAAATTCCAAATTAATATTTTCTCTCAATCGGATAATTCTACAGTTAGTTAATTGTGTATGTAACTGTAAATATAGTTGTCTCAGTGTTGAACCTAGCGTAGCTTCATTTTCGCGATGGTGTTGTGTTCAAATGTAAACAGTTAGACCAATTTTGAATCTTTCAGCAGTTGGGCTTGGATGCGGACGAGGTCAGTGGTTCTTGACGTTAGAGCTTGCTTGCCGTGCTCGTGCAATGGTTGCCGTGCCCGTGCAAGGTTGCCGTCCTCGCTAACTCACTCGCAAGTCGTGCAAATATCGGGTTTCTAGATTTTTACACTTTCCCGACTCATAGTAGTGGCAAAACTTGAGAAAACTAGTTAGTGCTTTAGTAGGAAAATAGTTGGGAGATAGTTTTGGTTACAACAGAGCACATTCTATAAGTCTGTTATATTTTAGACTTTATTGCTGATTTTAATTAGTGATTGCTGATGTAGATATCAGCTATATAGATAAATATGAACCAGAAAACCAAATGTTAAAATTTAATAATAGTATTTTTACTATCTTTGTTTATATAAAGACGCAGGCACAATATATACCAAACCGTTATGAAATTGTATAACACTTCAGTAATTTTGAAATCCCGTAGTAAGTGGTACCTCACTTAAATGTATATTTCGTTTTTATTTTCCAAAACTCAATAAATAACAAAGGGCTCCATTAACTCGTGATTAAAAAAATATATATACATAGATATTACTTTGAGACCGCCGCTTCATTATTTATCATTTTCAATTTTGCCACTACTTTTAATGATGTTTAGGGGTTAATAAAGCAAATATGTACATTACGAAATTTCCCAACCAATTATTTAGAAATATAAATATATTTTGCGACTGATTCCTTCCGCGGTCACAATTAAAACTTTATATAACAGCCATTTAATAATATATTCTATTTGAATATCTGTGATATACCAAGCAAAACTTTGTTGAGTTAACAAATAATAAATAAATAACTTGAAATTATCACAAGATAAACCTTTAGCTTCAGTGTAAAATCAGCGTTAATACCATTCTCAGAGGGACGCAATCCTCTTGATGCATGCGACTATCTACTGCATGAGTCTATGTTTTTCTTGCATGTATTTGTGGTTTTCCATTATCTTTTTGCACTATTTGATAATTGTTACTTAATTAATCCGAAGTTCTTCATGACTTCCAACCTAATCTTAAAACTTTTAACTGTGGTAGATATTATTACTTTAACTAAAGTTGAATGTTTAGAATTAAATGTTTGTTTTAATATTTAGTTTGGAATTAGTTCATGGTTTTCACGTTTTCTTTATGTTCTTAATAATAAAAACAGTAAGAGTATTTTAAACAAACAAACGTTAAGGTATGTGGTACTGTATTGGGATTTGAATTGTTTTATTTTGCTTTGAATGTGTTTGGTTTGTGGTTTTCTTTGTTACCATATTTAGAAATATGAATTGATAACATTTAATGTTAAGAACTGTTATGATAACGTATGGTTATGTTTATCTTTATACTTATGAAATTCAAATAATATTTTTATAACGTCCCTAGTTCCGTTAATATTTTTGAAATTTTTAGTGTGAATTTATCACAATGTAAATGAACTATTAAAATAAATTAACTTACATTATTGAAATATTGTAGTTAAATCATTTATACACAATTAAGTTAAAATAAAACATCATTGTTAGTTCATGGTTATTAATTTTTCGAATTCTTTTTTTACCAGATAAAAATTGTAGGTTAACTAGATATTTGGTATATTTTAATAAATATCAAAAAAAATTATAAACAACATATATCAAAAGTCTAATCTAATTATAAAATCTAATTATGTTATAAAAATAAATATAATCAGAAAATTCTGATTCAGATATTTTTTTAGTTCCATAACAATTTAAATACATAAATAAATTCACGTAATTAACTTTTTAGTTTATGACAAAGTCTACAACAATTTTTATCTTTTTTAAAATTCTGCTTATTTTTAGATAAGGTAATTTTAGTACCCAGTAATTGAGGTGTAGAAATACATAATCTTAGCAAAACATTAGGTGCTTTTGCTTTGCTTTTTAACGCACATGCCTTAGAACTAAATAAGAGCCTCTTAAAAATACGAGTAGAACATTATGAGCAACCGAAGAAGACAGTGCTCAGAACGTATCTAAACAAACATACATACATGTATGTTGTTGCATACTTGTTATATTATACTTCAAGAATTAGAAAAAGGTAAATTTTATTCTTTTGTAGTATATAATGTTATTGTGTTCAATGTTCATATTTTTCCACTATGTGTTTTTGTTTTTATGTTTTAATGCAATTTGCCTCTTTATTACCAAGGATAAAGATTACTTATAAATAGAAATTTACTAAATCAAAAACCTTATGAGTAAATATTACTTACTAAGGTAATATTTATACTATATATAATTAGTATATATAGTATTATATAATTTTATACTATACTGTATATAATTTTTATAATTTGTGGTTAATAGAAAATTACAATTTTATACTTTCGAAATTTGTTCCCGTTTCTCCTGCTGCAAACCAATAACAATTAGCTACGTTTTATCAGCTGCTTTCTGCCAAATTCTTAGTTTGTAAAAAATTATCTCCAACAATTTTATCTCATTGCTGATCAAGTTGTTCCATGTAGCTGACCGGTTGCCCTTTCATTTTTAGTTTCAGAATTTAAATAATAGACATCTCTTGTATCACCACCTCATTCACCCCCCTATTAATATTGGGTCAACAGTGATCAATAATTTTTCTACCAAAAATGAAGTTACATTCTCATCTTTATGAAAGCACGGAGGAATGTAGAATATTTTCCACGCAAGGGTAGAAGGATTATTTTATCTGAACCACGACCCAATTAAAACAAAATATTATCAATTATAAGAAAACCTAAAGACATTTGAAAAAATGAGAGAATTGATATCACTTTGTGTTTTGTGATAAATTGAAAAAAAATTATTTAAGTGGTCTGTGGTAGCACTTTACAAAGCATTATTCAATATTTCAATTGATTGCACCAAAATATCGAATGCAATCCATTCTATATTTTGGTTGTATGGTTGTACCTTTCCAGGACTACCTGTGGTGCCTTTCTTTAACATCAAATTTTCCTTAAGAAGACCTCCTAAGAACAAAAGCTTTTACTTGGTCAAGGAGTCAGTTCTCGAAGATTGATTATTCTAACTCAGACCATCATTTCATAAAAGGTTTTATGAAACCTTTGGGCCGAATTGGGCTAACACATTGAAATCCCATTTTACATCAATTAATTAAGCAAGACCGGAAAGCATTAAGTTGCCAAGGCTGAAGCCTCGACACAACCCCGTCGACTGGTTGACACATGGTGATGATTGCAGACGACGACTCTGATTGGTCTGCTGAAGACCGCTCGGTTGCTGAGGCTCGTGCGAGTCGCTCGCAAGATCGACCGCTACTCGGAGTATGGAGCGGCGGTCCTGCTACTGCTCATGGCCACATTTGCACTCATCGCTCACTGGCTAGCTTGTATATGGTGAGTACTTGTCATTTGGTAGAAGCATTGACTATAAATAAGGAAGAAGACCTTCCATCGCCGTGTTAAACGGTGTAATGACTTAAGTGTCAGCCAGGAATTGAAAGAGGACTTAGTTACAGTATTCTCCAACAGGCTGTACTGCTAAAGTTTAGCAGGGGTTATTTAGAAAATTTAATATTCAGGGAGCAAATAAACTAAAGAACTCAAAAGATTTACAGTGGATAAGCTTTAAGATCTAAAATAAAGAGCTGAAATAAATATTTATCTATCGGTGACGTAATCAAAGTATGTACACTTCAAATCCTGGCTAACTCAAAAATTAGGATGGGAGGTCTGTTCTGTATTACAAAGTCAATTGCAGAAACTTAAAAGTAAAAAATCTTCGATAACTGCAACCTGATTTTTAAACTTTGTTTGTGTAAAACATAGAAACATAAGATAAATAAATTTTGTATAAATATACTTTGAAAAAAAACAGCCATTTTGTACAAGTGCAGAAGTGTGCTAGTGTATCCATTAGGTATTTGTTTCAGAAAATTCTTTTAGTGTGTCTTTAATTTTTAGGGGTTGGGTTTGAGAATCTAGTTCTTATAATTTACAAATTTAATTAATTTTTGCTATCCTAAAAAGATAGTTCATGAACAATGAAACTTAATATTATATACCCAACAATAATTCATTAAGTTTGATCTATAATCTGGTTTTATAATCTGAGCTGCTGCTAAAAAAAGAAATTTTCAATAATAACTTGCATGCTAGAGTACGTGCTGGCATGCCTCGATGTGAAAGAACTGGTCTGATATGCAGTGCAGTCTCCTTACCTACTTCTCAAATTAATTTAAAATGAAAATTCTTAAAATTCTCACCATGAGTACTTTTAACCTTCATCGTCATTTTTTAGACGAGTGACATTAAATGCTTTAAGGGGAAAATGGCGCAAACCCCTAAAATTTATGTGGGTTAACGAACATATAACTTCTATAACTGTGGCACAGTGGATATTAAAGTATGAACAGTAGCAGTTTTCATTGAAGTACACTGAATGTGTTATACAGGGGTGGATTTACATATGGGCTTAAAGGGCTATAGCCCAGGGCGGCATTATTTGGGGGGGGGCGGCAAATCAGAGAGATAAGTCATAACCCCCCTAGAAATAGCCTTGCGTAGGGCCCGGATTAGGCAAAAAACGGTCGGAAATGACCACAACGGGTTAAAAAAGCAAACGCGCGAGCAAAAAAAAAAAGGTCACCACTTTTGCCGAGCCGGAAATCCCGCCGCCGGCCCTACTCCCCCTGTATAGCCCAGGGGCAGCAAATTTCCAAATCCGCCTCTGGTGTTATATTGGTTTTTAACTAATTTAATTTGATTGTAAGTATGAAAAACCATTCTTTCATATCTCAATAGAATGCTCAACTAAGTATAAAATCTGGGAAAAGATAAACAAACAAATTAGAAGGGCCGCCCGTCTTGCTTCTTGGAAAAGCAACTTTCCTTTCGAGGAAACAAAATATTTTCTCCCTATGAAAAAGAAGGAATGAAAAACAATTAAGAGACTTATGGTCTCTGAGTTTCATGTTCTTATGTTTCTGCAAATCAAATTTTTGTATTTTTCATACTTTATTTCATCAAATTAAGTCAAGCAATCATTGTGCCAACTGAACTAGCAGTCTCAGTACTCTTGGGTGAATTCACTCTCTCTACATTCAATCATATTCCACAAAATCTACGTTCAGTCTCAAATGCTGAATAATGAATTAATTTTATATATTCCAGGTACGCAATAGGTAACGCTGAGCGACCCCATCTCCAAAGCAAGGTCGGCTGGCTCGATATCCTTGCAAATGACACCCACCAGTTCTACTTACATAACAACACTGGCGGCCCCTCAATAAAGGTATTTTTCCATTTGAAAGGACCAATGTATGTATTGCATTCTCTTCGTAAGCTTGATTTTCCAATACATATTTGAGTTTTCACCATGTGTTTTATATTAATTTGTTTATAAAGCTCGATGTAGGATTGTAACTTGAGCTTAGAAAAAGTGTTTAATATCCTCAGTGCCGGACTGGCTGCTCTGTGGGCCCTCGGCAAAAATTTGTCGTGGGCCCCCCCACTTGCGAATGTTTTACACCCAACGTAATATAAAAAACTTTTTTGAAACTCATTATTCTCTATAAATATGGCATACATTTATTAATATTAACATAAGGCCAATGAAATAAATAAAATGAGTACCCGTTGACACTAGGAAATTAGGTTATAAATTTGGTAATGCCTATATAATTTCATAGAAATAGATTTATTAAAGGGTATTAAAAAACAATAAGTCTACGTTAATATATTAATAGACAAAATTTAATGTGTGTCAATTTCTTAGAAACACATGCATATAAGATTATATCTTAAAGACCATAATTATTATGTATATTGTACACTATTTAGTTTCTTCAAAAACATGAATATTTTCAAAACAAAACTGTATACGATTATTTTTAAGTGCATAACATATTGATTACATTATCAATATGTTGATTGTTGAATGTAGGCTATCTAACGGCAACATAGT
Source organism: Flexamia atlantica (assembly GCA_035578135.1). NCBI lineage: Eukaryota > Metazoa > Arthropoda > Insecta > Hemiptera > Cicadellidae > Flexamia > Flexamia atlantica. Next base: position 16,924,926 of record JAQJVK010000002.1, read on the forward strand.
CTCAAACCATGGTCATAACTCACTAAATCACACTATTAACATTTGCTTAAGCTCTTCACTTGAGTAAGCTATTTCGTTGATTATAGCTTCTCTATTTACGTTCTTAAACAAGTCCCTCTAGCAGTTCATCAGAATTAAATTACTTAGAAGTTCTTGGTCCGAAGAATTTCTTAACTTATTTTTTACAATTTTAAGTTTTGAAAAAACCCTTTCACATGAAACCTGAGTGCATGGTGTTGTAAGCAGGTATTTGTAAACAGAATACAAATTGTTAAACAGGCCTGATTGAGATGACAGATTGTACAATATAGCAAAGGCACACGATAAACATTGGGCACACCGTAACTTCTCTTCGGTCTTACATGGAGGTTTCTCGTCATCATTCTCGTCATCGTTAGTAAGCAATTGATCATCACTTGGCCTAGACTATTTATTCATTGTAAGCAATCACACACAGCACACTATTAATTTCACTATTGTATTGTCACTACTTCACTAAGCACTAAGAAATATTAACCTATAAACTCTTGATCGTGAAGTAAAGAGAGCATCAGCAATAGAAAACCTCTAATAATCACCATGCAGACGACAACCAGCGCCCACTGTTCGCGATCGCGACGACAACGCCTCACAGCTGATTCTGGTGGCAGTGGCGTCTAAGCAGACAGCTCAGGTGGTGATAACGAATAAACAAAGACAAAATGTGTTGCCTGTGCTAAACATAGACAAATGTGTGCTGTGCAGTAATCTTATAATGTTCATTAGTCAAATTTATCAGCTATCTTATTGATAAATAAAATCAAAAATCTTATTTTGAAATTAAAATATCGTGGATTTAGTTTTTAAGATTGAAAAACGGTATTTAAATAATTTTTTATTTTTGAGGCCCGTGGGCCCCTTAGGGCCGTGGGCCCTCGGCATTTGCCGACCTGCCGACCTGGCCAGTCCGGCGCTGAATATCCTCTTTTAGCAATATGTAAATAAGTATCTTGCTTTTCAACCTTTATCAGTTGAATAAGAGGGGAGTAACAGTTATAGGGACAGAAATATAGGGATTGAAAATCAATTGAAACTTATTTAGCAGCCATATAGTAGATTTGTTCTCTCATCTTCGAACTATTGAATAAGTTAAGCCACTTTGACTCAATATGCTTGTATTGGGAAATTTTTATTGAATCAAATCAACAAGATAAATGCTCTTTCTTAATAATTTTTGGCACTTGGAATTGCTATAAGTATTATCTTATTATAAAACTAATTTTTCGTTTTAGAAACACAGTTTTAATGAGTGCTTCTTTTGTTATTGGTTGTCCTCTACTACCCTTCCCTTTTCAATGTAATATTAACATTTATTTAATTATATAATGTTCTTTGTTTCAGTCAAGATACATTACAGCACTGTATTTTACGTTTTCGTCATTGACGTCAGTTGGCTTCGGCAACGTAGCGCCAAACACTGATGCCGAGAAAGTGTTTACCATTTGTGTTATGTTAGTAGGATGTAAGTATCTTTAAACCGGTTGGCTTATATACACATATTTAACAACTTCCTGCCTATTATGAGAAATAACCTCTGAAAACGTTTTATACTATTAATAATTTTTGTAGTCCGTAAGCCATTTTTTGTTTGACTAAATAACTTTAATTTTTTTAATGTTTTTAGCTATGATTCTTTAGAATCATTTAGTTTAAAACTATACTAGCTAATGCAGAGTTTTTTTTTCAACACATTACAATATTTCTACTTTGTAATTATTTTATTTTATTTTATTTATTTATTTATTTATTTTTGTAAACTTAGTACAATCAGATGTTTAAGCAAATTATAAAAATTCCAAAGGTATAAATTTATGCTACACTACATGATTATTTTCTCATAGTTATCTATTTTTGATGATTAGTTTAATCTTATTTTTATTCATTGGCTGAATTAACTCTTTGGTATATTTATTTATTCATTTAAAGTCTTCAATTTTGTCAATGCTGTGAAATACCCAAAGCAGTTTACACTATGGTATTAAGATTATTCACCACAGTTGAATAATTAATAAATTTTACAAGCAAGAAGAGTAAAAAAAATCAACACCAGACATAGTTCTGAGTACATCATGTTTAGCATGCATGAGGGATCGGAAGAGGTGGGATTTATGAAGGGGCCCAGGAAATAAATGTTACACCAAGTTTAATTTCCACCTTTCAAAAGCTTTTTTAAAGTAACTTCAAGAGTGTTTTAGCTAACTAGATTACTGGTGCAGCTTCGCTTGTAATGACATTCACGATTCCAGTGATAACTCATGTTTTTGATGTTTACTCTTAAGTTGCAGTTCACTGGTAACAAGAACTAATTCAGATATGAAGTTAATGATCAATTATGTTTGCAGCCCTCATGTACGCCAGTATATTTGGGAATGTTTCGGCAATCATCCAGAGGCTGTACTCCGGCACGGCGAGGTATCACACACAGATGCTGCGGGTCCGAGAGTTCATCCGGTTCCACCAGATTCCAAACCCTTTGCGCCAAAGGCTGGAAGAATATTTTCAGGTACACTAATTATGTTCGCTTGGGGTGAAATTTAACTCTTCAGTATCGCCATCTGACTGCGATGAGTGTTGTTTTGATCCTAATGTCTGATAGACAGCTATCAAAATTTGTTATTTTTCATTTTAAAATGTAATCTAAAAAGATTGCTTTAGAAAATGTATTGGGAAGTTAATCACACTGCGCATATGTGTGTATAAAGTTAACTTAAGTTAATTTGAGAACAATCACTAATACATAACTGCTGTAAAGAAAAGCATTGAAAATTAAAACATTGTTTTTAGAAAATAAGAATTAAAAAAAAACCTTTTTAAATGTATATATGATAAAAATACTTCTATGTAATGTTTAATACACTTACAAGGTATAATATAGAACGTAGAATTTATGTTATACTAACAACTAAAAGCTCTAAACACATAGATTGCTTATATACTAAGTACTACGAACACAAAGTGAACAAACGCTGTTAAAATTCAAAGGTGAAGCACCATAGGAGTGCTTGAACAATGAGCAAATCAAACAGGGAGCACTATAGTCTATGCCTGCTGATATGGTTACTCATCCATTTGGCCTATGTCTTTGATGGCAAATGGACTTGAGTTGAGAGAAGAGCACTAATCCCAGTTCTCCATGGCCACTGACGGCCATGTGCACACTGTACTTTTGCATTGCTTCAGTCAAATTCTTCACTAGAAAGTGAAGAGGGGTTTTTGGTGTCTTATTTAGAAATATATTACTTAATGGTTTAGGATTTATAGAGCCAATATTTCCTAAAAACATAATGGTGGTCATCAAATATGGAAAAGTTAATCATCTGTAAATCATGTTTCAAGTTTTTTTTGCTGGCTCCCACACCAAGAAGAATGGAAAGAAATAGGTGGTCCCGTGATTAGCAATTTCTCTTATTACGCATTCACATCTACTTCCAGCTGTGATTTCTGAACTAAAACACAATTTAAGGGAAAGCAATTTGATGACGCATCTATGTCTACGTCAGCTGGTCAGTGATGGAACCACCTGGTTTTGCTCTATTCATCTTACCTCCAAAAAGTGTATTTTTTCTGGTGTGAGATGAAACAAAATGTTTCTCTGGATTTTGTATGGCTTTTAATATAATAACCCAAAATATACTATGGTTATATTCATTACTTTCTAATTTTATACCAAGTATTCTCCCGAATGACTTATCTAATCACGCTAATTTTTGTATTCCCTCTCTATTCTGTTTTGAAAATGTAACACTCATTGTAATGTTTCAGCATGCCTGGACGTACACTAATGGAATTGACATGAACAGTGTACTGAAAGGATTCCCCGAGTGCCTTCAGGCTGATATTTGCCTCCATCTCAATCGCAATTTGCTCACCAACTGTTCTGCTTTCGATGGTGCTTCTCCTGGCTGCCTCAGGTGAAAATAAACTTGTAAATTACATTTTTACAAAGGGGTTTACTGTTGTAAACTGTTATCCCAAATGGGATAATATAGTTCGTGCAAGAAAATCCTGACCAATTTAAAGAACCTGTGCAAGAGAGATGGACAGTGAATGTTTAGATTGAGATAGATGATTCCTAATTATGCGTATGCCATTGGCTGCAGCAATTTGTTTTTTTTGTACCTGCTTGGTTTCCTATTTGTTAATCATTTGGATTTTTTTATTGTTCTTGAAGTATTTTTATTGTCCAATCGATAGGGACTTTTAAACCTAAAAGTGCTGTGACAGCTGTCATCGATCAAGGAAAATAAACATTATTAATTTTCATCTGTAAAAGCTATTTTTTAATTAAAACTTATGACGACATAACTATATTATGAGTGTAAGCTCTATTTTAATAACAAATAAATAAACAAACATAGAATTAATGTACATTTCCAATATAATAACTGAAATTACAAGGATAAAACTTACATAAACAAAATCTTAAGACCATTACCTTAAATTTCTTTTACAAGTAAGAATTTTATTTTGTTTTGAATATTGAATATTAGTTCACCTATTTAGAGCTACTTAGCAGCAGTGAATATGTGGGGCTTGAGTAGAGGAGTAGACTTCCCCTCCTCCCCACCCCTGTGCATCAAATTCTTACGCTGGTCGGGATTTTCTTTTGTGAGCTGTAACAGTTTTTCACCTATATATCTGAAAACAGGGTTAAACACGTTAGTAAAAACAGGGGTGTGATTGAACTTTTATCAACATAGCTCAGAAAATCAGTTTAAATGGGTAATCAAGGAATCGCCAATTTTTCTACCTTTCTTATTTTATTGGCAATGCATTCTAAAGAGGTTTTTTGTTTACTGTAACAAATAAGAAGTTTAGAGGAATTTTCAAGCAATTTTACTTATGAAACTTTCTTTTAACAATTTTAGTTTCTTTTTTCAATAATTATAACCACAGTTGGAGTTTTATGTCCATAGAAATTCCCAACTTAATTCAAGAAAGTTTTGAGGGGAGGGGGAATTTCCACCTGCCATTACGCTCCTCCCACATGGCCACTTCAGAATTGTACCCATGTCTATCATTCTAGAATTCCAATATTCTAGAACTTGTTTTTTATAGTGTGTATTGGTTTTATTTCAGAGCATTATCTCTTAAGTTTAAAACGACCCATGCCCCCCCTGGCGACACCCTGGTGCACAAAGGCGACGTGCTGACCTGCCTCTACTTCATCTCCCGAGGGTCCATCGAGATTCTCAAGGACGACGTGGTCATGGCTATCCTCAGTAAGTGATCGTAATCAACCAACGTGTGAAGTGAATGTTATTTCTGTCTAAGTTCATTGCTGTGGTCCAACTGTTGGTATTAGACCAAAGGCAATGAACCTAGACAGAAATATTCACTGTAGACGTTGATTAATTTGGTCCTACACCAACTTTGCTCTTAGACTTTGCATAATCATAGGCTATTAGACTATTCATGCAAAAAGTGTGCAAAGTGCCACTTATTTGCTACACTCAAGAAAAATTGTTTACACATGAGCAGAAGGCGAATCCGGCATAGTTTCTTAAGTGCAGCAAAAAGACACATTGCACTTGAATTGCACATTAAATTTTCCTAACAGTGTGTAAACTTGTTCGAAAAATACCTCCTAAAATACCGATAGGGAGCTTTTAGGTTATAAGTATCATGTTTTTAAAAAATTCTGCAACAATAAGGGCTTATATTCAGTTCCAAATTAATGCATGAAAACATTATGTTATGGCGATTGAATGCATACTGTATTCGACTGTTCAGATTCAGATTCAGATTCAAATATCTTTATTCATTAATACAAATAATGTACATGAATGGCGTCATTGAGTCTAATCTTAGACTCTTATGTTATGTTATGTGTTCTTAAGTTGAAACACTGGAGTAAGCGAAGTAAATTGACAGAGTGCTATGTTAAAATGAGTAGGCAAAGTAAAAACCACCAGTACCAGAATCGCTTGTTTTGCAACTCGACATCAAGGGCCAAAACATCTGCTTTCTCAGACAGGCATGGGTAAAAATATTTATTAATTTATATTCTAAGCTCGAAATTTTATATTTTTGTGCTGGAATGAATTTGGTTTCAACAGATTAAAAGAGTTATAACACCAGATAAATATTTAGGTATGAATAGTTAAATGTTTAGTTCATTTAATAATACCTTGGGGTCTAGTCCAGTCGCCAAGCCATGACACCTTGAAGTAGGGTCCGACTCAAATTTTATGACTGATTCTAGTACTATTTGATGTACTGAACAAGAATATGGCGGATGCCAGACTGGCATCCTTTAGCAATTTTGAATATCGAAGGTCAAAGTTCAAAGGGCCAAAAATAGAGAAACAGATATTGAAAAAGATTGTATTTGTGGTATCCAAACAAATATTCCCAAATGTATTGATTTTAAACTACCACCAATAGTTTCTGGGTGGTAAATACTTTATTTTGCTTGGGTATTAATTTTCAGCCGCCATCTTGGGTCCGCCATATTGGATACAAGTTAATTTTTTTTAATGTGAATGTGGTGTTGTGACACATTATTACAGACTAGATTTTCACGCTGATTACAATGCCGCAATCCGTTTTTGAAAATATTGTTTTGTTATCGAGATGTACTGAAATGAAAATTCTTCCTCATACATTTCTTATATGGGCGTTTCTAAATTAAACTATTATTTTGTTTTGTTTTTCTTATATCTCCAGTTCTAATCGCATTATAAAGTTTGTTTTGGTCCTAAAAGACTCAGTGATTTAATGGCTTCAATTTGAAATATTAAATATTCAAATACAACTAGTGGGAGGTGAGTTACAAAGCAATATTTAACATAAAATGTCGATTTTTCAAAATTTATTTTTACTTAAAGATTTATAGCTCAGGTTTTAAGCAAATCTAAACATTGTGTTCTGTCTTAAAACACTTACCTGATCTTTGTCTTTCATTTTAGACCAAAACGAACTTAAAAATGTGATTATAACGGGAGGTATCAGAAAATCAAAACAAAAATATTTCAATTTGGAAGGTCATATGATCTTTGAATACGCTTAGCTCTTTTTCCAAAGTCGGATTAACGTCATCAGTGGCTCAAATGAAAGCCAAAGATTAAATGAGTGTTTTAAGACTAAAAATAATATTGAGACTTACTTAGAACCTGAGATATAAATGTTTAAGTAAAAATAATTTTTGAAAAATCTCAATCTTGTGTTCAATGTTGCTTTGTAACTCATCTCAGACTTATCGTAGTTATATTATTAATATTTGAAATTGAAGCCATTAAATTACTGCATTTTTTAAGACCAAAACGAACTTTATAATGTGATTAAAATGGGGGATATAAGAGAAACAAGACAAAAATAATTAAATTTTGAAGATCAGGGCCGGATTTTGGACTTTTGGGCCCCTAGGCTCACTCATTGGTGCGGGCCCCCAGGGCCACAGTGCCCAACTGTCCGTTTTTAGGAGGACATGTCCTCCTTTTTAACCATTGTCCTCAGTTCCTCCCGACTTGTCGGTCGCATTGCGGAATACAGCAGCTAACGGGTAAATTTCTCGGTCGTTTCGCGACCGACAAGTCTCTCGCTCTTTTGTCAAATCTACTGACCACACTGCGGCCGGGAAATCTAAACCTGGTCGTTTATACCGCACCTGGCAAATTTGTCGGTCAAATCGCGGTCTTCGGTCATAATACCGCGGCTGGCAAATCTCTCGGTCATATTGCGGTCGGAAAATCGTGCAGTCTTTTCGTTGCCCGCAAATTCCTCGGTCGCATTGCGGTCGGTAAACCTTTTGACCTTTTTGGCCTGTGGTGGAACCAAAACTTGTGAATCTGAATTTACTTACGTCTTCAATCCTTAAATTATTTAAGGATTGAAGACGTAAGTAAATACAGATTCATATAGCATCAATCCGTAGCTACAAATCATTCATAATACAAAACTTGTGTCTTCAATCGTAGACTCATATCCGGTTTTGCAAGCTCTACTAGCCTATTGGATGAAACATAGCTTAAAAAATTAGGTGTGAGGAATAAAATAATTATTCTTCCTCAGATTGGCTAACATTAATTTTGTACTAGCTGCAGGTTATGTTTCCGGTCCTCAAAAGAAGTCACATTTGTTTACATTTTCGACTGAGCTAACCTGAACACTATTATTATTCTCTTCTCTTCACCACTACAGACCTTTCCCCACACCACACTTCGAGAATTTTGCGGCGTACAAAGCGGCGCCGTCCGCAACATCTGACCTACAGTGGAGTTGATGTCATATCTTTTGTGCTGTCTGCTACTCGTATTTAAGTACTTAAAAAACGTTGTTTCGCATTCAATTTAAACAATTGAATGTTTCACGTTCAATTAGGATAACAATTATTAATTATCTTTTTATTCTTGGTCGAGGTTTATTGAGTACCAAACGACGATAATTCCTGGATAAAAAAATTATATATTTTTGTGTGGCGCGGGCCCTCTTGTGGCGCGGGCCCCTAGGCGCGCGCCTATGGCGCCTATGCTTAAATCTGGCCCTGTTGAAGATCGTATGATCTTTAAACAGTCATAACCCTTTATACAAAGTGGTTTCTAAGTTGAAAATGGCTTAAATGAAAGCCAAAGATCAGATGAGTGTTTAAGACCAACCATAATATTTGGACTTACCTGGAGCCTGAGATATAAACCTTTAAGTAAACATAAATTTTAAAAAATCAAACTTGTATGTTCAATGTTGCTTTGTAACTCATCTCCAACTGGTCTTGTTTATATGGACAATATTTCAAATTAAAGCCATTAAATCACTGAATCTTTTAAGACAAAAACAAAATTTATAATGTGATTAGAACCGGAGATATAAGAAAAACAAAACAAAATAGTAGTTTAATTTAGAAACGCCCATAAGAAATGTATGGGGAAGAATTTTCATTTCAGTATATCTCGACAACAAAACAATATTTTCAAAAACGGATTGCGGCATTGTAATCAGCGTGAAAATCTAGTCTGTAATAATGTGTCACAACACCACATTCACATTAAAAAAAATTAACTTGTATCCAATATGGCGGACCCAAGATGGCGGCTGAAAATTGATACCCAATCAAAATAAAGTATTTACCACCCAGAAACTATTGGTGGGGGTTTAAAATCAATACCTTTGGGAATATTTGTTTGGATACCACAAATACATATTTTTTCAATATCTGTTACTCTATTTTTGACCCTTTGAACTTTGACCATCGATATTCAAAATTGCTCAAGGATGCCAGTCTGGCATCCACCATATTCTTGTTCAGTACATCAAATAGTACTAGAATCAGTCATAAAATTTGAGTCGGACCCTACTTCAAGGTTCATGCCTATTTTCCTATTTGGCGACTGGACTAGTCTGTCATATCACTGGATGTAACCAAAAAAGTTTTACAACTCTTGAAAATAGTAGTAGTTTAGTAGTAAAACTAAACTAAATAGTTTAGTTTTAGTTCAGTAAAATTCTAACCAAATTTGGACTAAATACTATAAGAAGTATTCTAATCACAAACATAATGTTTACACGTTCACACTTATATGTTTTTACTTACAATACAGTAAATATTCACAATAGTTGAAAAATGGCAATCGATTTCGATTGATTAATCACACCAATCATCATCAGGTCCAATGAGAGATTGGCAGATCCATCATGGCGTACCTTAAATCCTATTGACTGCTGGAAGTTTCGTTGGAAACAGGTTCTTGAACGTACTGCTAGAGTCAAACTTTAATTAAACAGAGACAGAACTTTAACAGGTAAAAAGTTGAAACAAAGGACTGGAATGACAACTAAATACGTAAAATTGGAGCTAAACTATTTAAGTTTTGAACAAATTTAAACGTTTTGCTTAAAAACAAGTTCCTCCTACCTTACCTTAAAACCCACCTAAAATCAGAGAGAGCAGGCAGTAATGACAGAAGTATTATAATGACAGTGCATCATACCACCATTCAGTAAACAGTATTGTCTGGACATGACCATAATTTATCTTGGTCATGGGAGCACCTGATTCAATTGAACACTTACTTTACAATAAATAACCAATCACCCATGACATTGTCTGGCAGGCAAGGACGACATCTTCGGCGAGAACCCGTGCGCGCATGCCACCATCGGCAAGTCGAGCTGCAATGTGCGCGCGCTCACGTACTGCGACCTCCACAAGATCCACCGCGATGACCTCCTTGACGTCCTCGACCTCTACCCGGAGTTCTACCAGAGCTTCTCCAACAACCTGGAGATCACGTTCTACATGAGAGATGTACGTGTCAATTTTGTCTTTTTGGAAATAATTATATATTTTATTTAGCTATTTTGAATTGAGTGAAATAATGTTTTTTGTCAAAATCACAACTACTTGAATTTGTATAAAATAAGCTTATGAAATATATTTACTCAAATATCTTCTAGCATCAACCTTTATAGATTCTCTTTGTGAGTTCATCCTGAATATTTATGAGCTATTTTACTGAATTTACGTAAAAAAAACAAAAATTAGTAAAATAAATAGTTTATACTGTTACCTGAAAATATTCCAACTCACCTTCTAATAAAGTAATTACAAATGCTCAACCCATCAAGATCATTATTGCTTTTAATTTTACCTAAATCATGTGTCTCCATCTATAAGCAATTTCTTTTTAATGACCAGCTCAGTTTGAAATTTGTTGTCTGCCAAATCTCCCTACTGAACAACATTGCTCTTGAGTCAGTTTAAGACAGAGATGTATTTTGTTCCTACAAAACAATAGGATCTAGTAAAAATTTTCATTATGAATAACTTTGTATTATTGAATTTGAATACATTGACCTCACCATTTGACATGTTGCAGGAGGAGCAGGCAGGAGTGGACCCGCGGGCGGGGAGGATCAGCAGACGACACCTGCACTCGCGCAGTGGCTCGCAGGACCCGGGGGGAGGGGAGGGCGGGACGCTGGGGGGGCTGGACATCGACGTCCGCAGGTTCACGTTCCGGCCCCCCGGCGCATCCAAGCTCAACCAGTCCAGCTTCGAGAGCACCCACTCCTTCCGGGCGGGCTCCAGCGACGACGGATCCGACCATCAGTGAGTCTTGATTAACAACGTATAATGATTACCTTGAATTAACAAAGTTTCATTTTTTGCCAGCCATGGCTGGATTGATTGTGTCACATTTAATTTAACATAACTAAATCTAAAAAAAACTAATAATTAAAACTGATCTCGCTTGATCACACAATGATTGCGAAGACCTATTTAGAGGCGGGATCCCGAAAGATTTCCTCGACACTATAAATTGCAGTCTCAGCCTAGAGACGATCTTGGCAGCAAACTTTGTAGAAGGAAGTACTTCTATTTCTTCCTCTGCAGTTTTTACGAGGCGACAAAAAGAGGCATTGATTAGGCTAATGTAGGCTAATGCAGGCGTGATGGTGGTGTATTACTTCTTGTTTCAAACAACTCAAGAGCGTTCCTTACTTAAACCAGGCTGCTGTACACATATTGGCTGGCAACGATAAGAGTTTGCAGCGGTCATTCATCTTGCTGCCAGTCAGAGTCCTTATTGATTAAAACTAATTAACTAACTAAACTAATTGCGTTAAAATGCAGCATAGTTTGCTTATTTAAAAAAAAGTGAAAAGGATTATAGTTTCCAACCCATTTCCATTTTACCATCTTTTTCAAAAATTTATGTGAAGATCATCAATGCCTGGCAGCTCACTTTGAAAAGACTGAAAATATAATTTATTTTATGATGATCAACTTGGCTCCAGAAAAATACACAAAAAAGGAATTATTGGAAATTTTAAGTCATGTTTCATAGGCTGTTGACAAGTAATAGTTTATTGTTGGTGTTTTCTGTGAACTGTCAAAAGCCTTTGATTGTGTTAACCATGAGATAGACGAATTACATTACTATGGTGTAAAAGAAATAGCATTTCAATTGATCAGATCTTAGTTATTCAACAGTGAACAATCAGTCACTCAACATAATTTTAATGGGTTCATAATGTTTTGTATTACAGTGACAAATGCAGTGGTCATGGAATTTTGGAATTTTCCACTGACAAAGCTGGCCAGGACGTAACACCCATGAATCTTCAATTCGGGGAAAATAAAGAAAGATCGACCACACTAAACTCCATCACTGGTTTGTGCATGACTTCTTTGATAAATTTTATAAATTTTTTTCAAACTGCACAGAAAATAGTTTACTGTTTATTTGTGCAAACTAATATAATTATACTAAAATAATCACTGTTTATTTTGCTTATGTTACATGTCAAAATATTTTTACATATACTTTTGTATTTCTATTACTTGCTCTGTGTGTAGTAACAAAATTTGTTTTTACAATTGAATTTCCTGCTGTTTTTACTATTTTAATGTGTCATTATTACATTTATAGTACACTCTAGATTTATTAAAGTCCAGACAGGCACTACTAATGTGTTTTCATTGTGACTCAATTTAATTCAGTAGTTTGGCTTTGCCTATTGACTCTTTTCTAACATAAAAAATTGAAAAGGTCTTGTAAGGTGCATGTTTTTCTTGCTAAGCAATGTTGCATGTTGCTCAGCAAAATGTTCCATGTTTTTTAACCGACTTCCCCCACCAACAAAAGGAGGAGGTTCTCAATTCGTCTTGGGAGATGTTTTTTTTTTTTTTTTTTTTCTAGGGATGTTCACCGATTTCTCTGCGATACTTTTACCAATCAACGTGATTCTACCACCAAAATAACCGGAATGGTTTCCCGTAGGTCCCATATATAACATTTTGTTTCATTGAAATATTTATTTAGGAGAAAAATCCAAAAAACCTCAAATATTCAACATTTTCAAATACTTGTTGTTTACAAAACAAAGCTAAGGTGAACAGGGATAAGTCAGGTTTATTTTATTACAGCTGTTACATCCTTCAAATTAAATTTATAATAATAGAGCAAATGATCAGCTGCTTCATGTTTATATAATGTCAAAACAGTTTGTCTTCTAGGTTATGAATTAATTATTTGTAGATTCAAACACAGTCAATTCCATTGTGATTATTATTTCTTAAATAAAAAAAGTGTAAACCAAAAAACATGAATGAAGAAGAGCAAGTCTAAATCTTAACGTTTTAGTGTGGCCTAGGAATACCTCAGAAATACATCGGAAACTTGGATCTTGTGGAAGAACATACCTACATAACTTAAGACCATCATAGATTGCTTCTATAGCACACCAGTTAATTTTAAATGGCCAAAAAATAAATGTCATCGTCGTACAAAGAGGATTTTTTTGTGACTTGTCATATGTGAGCGCTCTTGCAGTTTCCACTGAAAAAATCCCCAACAGGCTTTGCAAGTCATTGGCACTTCTCTGAGTTCGTGTTTCACAGGTTGAAACATGCGAAACATTATTTTTATATATCTTATTGGACAACTTATAGTGCAAACGTGCAAGCATCGTAATTCGAGACTAGATCGATCTTATGGACAGTTTAGCGAATGTACTTAAATTAACTCATTTTCCATTTTCCAGGTGCCAAGCACATGGTTATCTTGTAATAAAAACCTCTACAGTATACTGTCCGAGAAAATCTGTCGCCAAATTCGAGGGTTCAATAGAAGATTGTAATTGTGCACGTGAGATAATTCATAATATGACCGCCGCGTATCAGAATTTCAGAAATGTTCCAAGGCTGTGCTGAAGTGATAAGGTTTTTAATGTTTAGTTTATCTGCTTTAAAAATTGTTTTAAGTATTCTCCCAAATTACAATGTTGTGGTCGTGAGTTTGTAAAGCAAAAAAAGCGTAAAGACATTTAATAGTAAACTTTGTCTGATATATCTGTTTGTGTCTTTAGGATAGAAACGCGCAAAAACTAATAAATAGACTGAGCTAAGCACAGAGGCAATCTATTCCAGTTCTTAAAATACAGTTAAAAAATGCCACTGGCGTAGAAAGACACAAAATAAAAAAATATACACCTGAAAATATTTTGCATTAAGCAGGATCAAGATCAGCTGTTTCGAGCTAACAAAAAAATTGACTATACATTAATATCTCTTAAACGGCCAATGTTGAAGAACTGGAACATACTCGGTGTCACACAATTTTACACCCTCAATATCTTTAAATGTCTGGTGGCTTATCTATGTTATATAGAACAACTAACTGATAAAATAATTTTTTTTGCTCACAGTACAGTAGTGAAATGCTGTGAACATTTAAATATTGTTTTATAACGTAAATATGGATCTGAATATGTCAAATGTGAAAATTACGAACCTATTAAGCTGAGAATTTGCCAGTAATGTATTTGGCCCATATAGGACTGATCTGTAAAGCCCATGTATAGGCTTTTAAAATCCCTTATAAAATGAGATGTTTACAAACATGTGGCCATATGCATATTGCATAAGTAATAAATAGCTAGAGACGTGGAGACTATAACAAATTATAATGTGTACTATATACATTGTCATTTACCTGAGACTTCGCTGTACAATAGACTGTTCTAACCTGTCCAAAAAATGAGTTCAGCAAATACAGTAGTACAGTTTAGAAATCTATTAAGTGATTGAGTCATCAGCGAAATGAACTGGAGTGGAGTGTTAATGGTATCCTACAACTATTATTGAATAAATCGAAATCAAACATAGCAGACAAAAACGTCCACTAAAAAGTATGAAATAATTTATTTTTGGTAAAAAAAAACAACCGACTTCAAACGCTCTAAAAAGTATGAAATAATTTTATTTTATAAGTCAAATTTTGTAATATCCAAGCTCACGTATTTCAAGTCGGCGCGGCTCTATATTGCATCTTAGTTATGTATCTTCTTGGCAGAATAGCTCGAAGTTTTAATAACATTTGAAGTATGTATTTATTGTATGGCTTACCGGTACTTGAATGTAACATTACAATAAAAATTGTGTGTTAATTTCATATGAATAAGAGAGGAGAGTTTTAAATTTAGACTAGAGAATGTACTTGTGGGTCTTGGGTCTACAATACTGTAAAATTTGTATTTTAAAGCAAAATGTTGTATTTTATAAAGCAGTCGAGTTGACGACTGAAGTTTTATCCCGCAATTATTATAATTGAGATCAAATTGAGATAATTAATCACTACTCACAGTTTATTGTTTCATATATTGATAGAGCCGCGCCGACTTGAAATACGTGAGCTTGGATATTACAAAATTTGACTTATAAAATAAAATTATTTCATACTTTTTAGAGCGTTTGAAGTCGGTTGTTTTTTTTTACCAAAAATAAATTATAATCAGTTATCGATAAAAAAATATTTTTTCAAAATGTATTAACCTCCAACTATTTTGACTGTCGGTAGAATCTTTAATTAGTAAAAGATAAGATATTAGAATACCATATTGTATTTTAAGTGGCCTTTCTGATTAGTGATATTCTTTAACCTTTAAAAGCTTTTCCGAAAACTTTTTCTTCTGTCAGGAAATGAGGAATTTAAAATATTCAACACTACAAAAAAGTAACTACAGACCACTTTGTAATACAAATTGTCTTTGGTTCATATAAAACAACAAATTTGATTATTTGTGGGATCTGATAAGTGATTTTATTTTACAAAATCTAATGATAATTACTGCAAAAAAGAGAAATTTAGTTGAAAACTACAAAAAATTTGAAAATGGAGATGGTAAAACTTTCCCTTTAATACAAAATATCATTACTACCAATCATTTCGAAATATTTTGATAAATTTCCTTTTTTTGGCATCTGTTTGGCGCTGTATTGGTATTCACATACTTGAACTGAAAATCACAGGTCAAGACCCTACCACACAACACCTAGAATACACTAGGGTGCACTAAAGAAAACTACTTAAGAGTCAAATAATCTTTCATCTAAATAAAAACAATCTTATATTTACATAGACACTTTCACTTTAAAAATGTGTGGGCTAAGCATGCTATCGGCAAAGTTTTGTTTCACGTTTAAATAGCGACCTGTACTTAAGTTAATAATCAACTGCCACTAACTAAGTTGTTACTCTAATAATGCTGATATGAAAAAAAACCTTAAAAAAAATAAAAATACTATAAAATATGATATTTGAATCACATATTTTTTTACCACCCTCCTGGAAGCTGTTTATTGTGCCATCTAAACGTGAAGCAACCAGTAGTTTACTGTGTTGGATGTTAGTGAAGTGTAGCCGTGTGTCTGTCAGGCATGTTCGATCATCTCAAGCGTAGTCTGACCGACCTGCGTTTGCATGGGTTCGGCTCTAAGCAGGCGCCGAGAGACGAGTCGCCCAGTCAGCCTGGTACGTATTTGTTTCACCTTACACACATACATTTATACACTCACACATCATTCACATCATATATATAACACATCAGGAAATGAACATTGAACATTGATTTATCAATCTATAGTTTATTTCAGTGTAAACAAAATTAGATTTTCCTAAATCAGTACAATTTTTGCTAACGAAAAACTAGATCCACTTTCAGGTATAGACTAAAGTTTGAAATCATTAATGAATACAATTTTAATATTGAGGTAAGATCAAGATTCTGAGTCTAAGGCCCCTATTATACTAGGTGGCTGAATCATGTCACAGGAAAATCAGCCATCTGAGGAGCAAAGCAGTTGCTCGTTTTGTAACAAATAAACAATATTAAAAACTGTCAGCTGACCTATCGACAGATACAGCCCTGTCAATGTGATAACAGCTGTTTAATCGCTTCTGAATTTAAGCTGCTGAGCAGCTCCTTTCCACACAGCAGCCGAAATTCAATAGCGGCAACTTACCACCTAGCTGAGCCACTCAAATCTGCGACAAGGCTCGGCAACCTAGAGTAGTAGGGGCCTTAGGGTCTTTTCACATTAAGCGACCGGATGCCTTGTCATGTCACCGAGTCATGTGGTTTTCATCATTGACCTCGGAGCCAAAGTCGCCGTGTGTGAACACGTGCAATTGAAACAATGTTATTTAGAGCGCAACGACTTGACTCCACATCTGAGTTGTTGGCGACGGTCGTCTAATGTGAAAAGGCTCTTAGTCATGGTTATTCAGTAATGGATTTTTTCATGCAGAGGTGTAAAAAGTCCCTTGATAATTTATCATGTGAAATTAATCTTAACTCATGGCATTTATGTTTTATTATTGATAAGCAGTATAAGTGCTCAACTGAACTGTACAATTTCATTTTGCTATTTTTAAAAGTTTTAGAATTTTTCATGGGCAGATAAATATTTTAGTCTTAGAAGCCCTATATAAACACAAATAATAATTGATTACCTTTCAGTCATAAACATATAAATAAATAGTCACTCAATGAACATAAAATATTTATGATAAGGTCTTATTCCACCTTTAGCCAATAAAATTTTGCCCAGCTTCGCCAGTATTAAATTTCTAGTACTACACAACTAACAGATTTAACAGATTTTTTTCTACTTGGAGAAAGTAGAATACAATGCCTCATTACTTTTTATTGAAACTTACTAAGAATATAAATTAACTTGTTTTTAATTTTTCTTTATTGATCACTGACCCGTCATAATACTAAATATTATTTCAAAACATTCTTTGTAACAATCAGCAAATTCCTATTTTCTGCATTTATATACTTGAGGACGTAAATGTGACAAGCAAGTACTAACAATTTAATAGACAACTCTCTTGTTTTCAACTCAGACTTTCTATATTATTTGACCTAGAACGTTTTTGACTTTTGCATAAGCATGATGAAGGATTTATTAGTATGAATCTTCAGGCATGGATTGAAATATTCTACTACTGCTACTACCTATTAGACTTCATTGCCCTTCAACCAATGCATGAGCATATTTTCTTATATGAACATTTCTTATATGAAGTGTTGATATGATGAATTGGTTCGAAAATATATAGTTTTATTGTAATTTATAACATTTCTAAAATTACTAATAAGTTAAGAATGAAGAAATTGGTTACAAATGAATGATTTATGTTAATTGTAATGGATTATTTATGAAAAAATTCAGTATTTTGAAAGTTTTGTCTAATTTGTGAAAAATTAATTTGGATCCATAGTGAAAAATTGATTGGGGACAGTAAAACTTTTTTTCCCTGAAACTACATCTTGTAAATATAACTTTGATTATTCCTCCTTTTAGGATTTATGACTTATGCATTATGGTCCTTTACTTTCAATGCACCCTGATCTAACCACAAATTGCTTTCAACCCGATATTTAGGACGCTGAAATAATAAATGGTATGTGTTAGAATGAACCCTTACACAAAACTGTTTAGCCCAAATAACTAACCACTTTAGAATTTAATAGTCCTGTTGAAGTCCCTGAATGATGTCTTGATTCCCTAAAACTCAGTTTTGCAAGATTAGTTTATTCACCTGTCATGTACACTTTTAACTATCTCCAATGTTGAGGTAAAAACTACAATTCAATGTTTACGACAATATATTGATCTTTTAATCTTTAACATATTCTGGCATTCAATTTCAAATCCTCATAAGGAAAGCTTAACTGAGATTGTTCTAAGCAAATTTACACAAAATAAATGAACGGTAGTTTTTACCGAAGGTATGACCATGTCACATATCGCTCCTCCCTAAACCCTGTATGCTGTAGTGTGGATGCTTGCTTGTGACTTAGGACGATCCGAGAGCCGGATTAAACGGTCCACAAGTTCCAGCAACATGAAAACCTCTAGACTGGACCTGAGAACGATCCCTTCCCCCACCACTAGAGAAACACAGCCCCTGTTGGACCATCAGGACCCAAGTATGTCTCCTCGTGGTGAATGCTAGCATAGATGCCAAGCGCCTGAGCTAGTTTCTGAGTAGCAATTAGACTAGCTTTCTTAGAGTGAGTTTTAGACAAATCGATGATTCCATGCCTTTTGGATTGTGGATTGGATAGTACACTTACAACTACAATACATTACTTTAATAACTTTCAGTTTTACATATGATTTGTTTGTAATTAAGCTATCGAATGCTACGGAGGGCCTCATTGAGCAAGTTTACTGGCCAAGTATCCAAGATTTCTTGTGCCTTAAAATATTTTAGTGATTAGATCAAAATAAACTGTATGGTACAGATAGGACAAAACAAAAATATGTGAGTAGCTAACTGACCTAAAATTAATTCTTATCAATATAATTAAATTGTTGTTGTCTTAATATTAATATTGCATAACAGGACTAGAAGCTGTTGCTGTGATGTGGTTATCGTTGTAAAATGCGGCCCTAAATTGCTACATTGTTGGAATATAATCAAAGAAAAATAAATAAAATATAACTATAACTTAATTAAAAGTAATTAGTCTAATCCAACTTAAATACTGGACCTCCTTTTTAAATTATTGATTGCATTTGAAGTTGATTTCCAATTCAAGAGTTCTACATATAAAATATTTTATTTAAAAATGCAAAAGAATAAGACGCATATAAGAAATTTTTTATAACCTTAAATTGGTTTTATTATTTCAGTTGCTGTCTCAAAAAGCCACAGAATGCAAATAAAGTTCATTAACCACTACGAGAATCATAAACACACAAAAAATATTTGTATACCTTGTTTGGTTAACGACATGCTATTCTGATATAGTTTACTTATAATTTGCACATCCAATTAATTGTTCTTAGTGACGTTGGAAAAAGATGGGTAGTGAGCATTTATTTATAGTAGGTATTTCAAGTATAGTCTATGTACTTAGTTAGTAAAAGTTCTTTTATCTCTTAATTGAATTAGTATTCCAACCTTGAATTGTAGAAGTTGGGGCAGTTCATGATAGTAATAGATAGATATGATATATATCTATCATATATAGACATGGAAGATATGGTTCATGTAGGTAGTAGATGTATATAGAAGAACTCATAATTAATTGTAGTTAAAAAAAAAGTATTAGCTGGGGTGTTAAATAATTTTTTAAATACAACCATTATGAAAGTAAAGAGAAAAAAATTCAAGACAGGAATCCAGTCCCGTGTAAGTACCTGTTCTACCATAAGGCCAATTTTTTAACTTTCAAATTCGGTACAGCCTCAACCACTCAATCAAAATTGTTAATTTATTGCTCATTTAAAAATTTTAAAGAGCAAAAAATTACTAGCGATTCTAGTTAACACCCGGTTTAAGTTGCAAATTAAATTAAAGCTTAAACTTATGTATACATTTTTTATTTGTAAGCTATTAAACAAATTCATCTACTATTCTTCTTTCTATGGGTGACAAAAATATTTCCATACAATATTTAATAGTAGATCTTATTTTTTCTCTTCCTTTATTTAAATGTTTGGGACTCCTCATCAAGTAGCAGCATGTTTTGCATTTTTCTTCTCCTTTTGTTCGAATTTTCATATGATATTCTAATTACGTTTTAATTTTCTTCAATCTTTATTTTCCTGAATTTTTTTCATTGATTAACGATTGGGTGATTTCAAATCCTCTTTAGCAAAAAAAAGTATAAATCATTTTTCATTTTAAACCCTAAAAGAATGTAAAAAGTTATTTCATTGTTCCTCTTTAGGACCTTAATACACTAGGCAGCTCAGAGGAGCCGCCAAATCACCTGACTTGTTTTTGTGTATTTTATTAAATGTAGGTGGCTGTTCTGCGGTGCCGTCAACAAGCTAAGTGTAATACCTCCTGTTTAAATCGATGCCCAAAAACAAACACCAGGGATTGTTGAGTTACAATCACTTTACTTATGTTAATTTTCCAACTACCTGTAACATTCTCATCCTCCGGCGTCTTTTCTCTAAAATATTCTATTTTGGCATAGTATTTTTTAATATCTGCTCATTTTTTAATTCTTGAAATGATGTCCACAAATTACAAAGCAATCAAAATTCAAACCTAATTTTTATTATATCATAATACTTTACTTACATTCTTAGGAACATTAAATAAGATCAAATTTCTTTCCTTTTAAAGAATACTACCAAATGGTGTTGGAAATCCATTTTTTTTAACTATAGTTTGGTATTTAAATGTATGTTTTTGTATTTAATTTAGACAGTTGTATTTGGAGCATAATTAATTTAGAGTTTTTTTCACTGTTACATCCAGTAACTTAGTTTTTTTACTCTCTGTTATTCTAATAGACGTAATATTAATTTTGCCCGAGAAGAATACTAATGTATGTTTAACTTTCTGTTTTTATGTTTGTTTTTTTAGCTTTCCAGTAGCTAGACTTGATTAATGTGTATTTAAACTGAACTGTTTTTTCTTTCACTTCTGTTTCACACTGATTATGGAAACTATGACCATTAATTTCTAAGTATTTGTCGTTATATTCTTTTTGATACATTTATAAACCCAAATTGATTAACTGCTTTCATTTCCAGTGTCAGAGTCTGGACTTCCCAGTCCGCTGCACCAGGCAGTGACGGCTCAGGATTCGTCCGCAGGTGAGGCTAACATTTTACCCGTCACTAGGACCGCGTCACACTTCACCCCCCTCCACCACAGCTTCAAACATCCCCCAAAACCCCCTAGATACTGGCCATGTGAGTAACAGTTTCGCGATTTCTGATTGCTCGTTTTCAAATTCAGCTACATTTACTGTTTTCAAATATGTTACAACTTTTGGCCGTTTTCCTTATTTAGCTCCATAGAGTGTTTTGAAATCTCTTCCAAAATAAAGTTTATTAGCCTTGCAGTAGTTTTGAAAACACAGCTACGCATGTTTTTATTCTACTTTCTTATTTTTAAGGTAGATAAAAGAATTTTAACTGAGAAAATCCTTAAGAATGAAATGTTTAAAAAAACTTTAAAAAGATTAGATACATTTTTTTTGTTTTACTGTTAGCATTGTTTCATTTTTTATTTTCATATTTTGTTAAATTATTAAGAATATGTAAGTTGTTTCTTAAGAATAGTTTTTAGAAAAAAGTATACTGTCATTTTCAATTTTGAGATTGAGTTTCAGATTTTTAACAAACAAATTTTTATTAATTTTCTTACCGAGAAAATTAATTTCCTACAATTATTGACCTCTAGAAGTGTTGTTAAGTAATAATAAATGCAGTAGAGGAAGTAAGAAATATATTTCTTGGCGCTTATACTTTTTCGATCATGTTTCCAATCAAACAAGTCTCGTGAAAGCCATATGAGAAAAATAACAGAATTTTTAAATATGGTAATAAATTGATAGTTCAATTTTCAGTGAAACTAGCTTTGTCTTTCTTGCAAATGAATAACATTCTTCTGACAATTTTCTTGTAAATATAGCACTGAGAAAACTATAGTTGCTCTGTTTTAATTTAGAGTACAGTAGACATATTTTTGTCATATATAGATGCATATATAGATGTCATATACAGTAGTTCTTTTGTGTCATATATAGATGCATGTTTTACCTCAGCAATATCATTGTAATTAATTGATTGGGCCTTCATTGAATTTTGGCGATAACGACGACTGTGCAGTTTTTTGTGGTTGTTGATAAACATAAACATTGTTGAAGAAGTGTTTCTTTTACATTTATGTTTGAGATGTTTCTTTAATCATATTATCGTACTATCCATCCTTTGGTGGAAAATTTGACTAATAATGTGGAAAGACACGTTTTTATAATTGTTTAAAGTTGATAGTTTTATTTTATTTTTATTTAAATCAAATATATCATTATGACTTGTTCAGGAGACTCAGATCTCTTTTTTATCTCTTTGTGGCAATCCTCTACTGTACACTTGGTACATTATATCTTGGACCATGAAAGGTCATGGACCAGGGTCCATTAAAAGGAACTGTCAGACATTGTTCGTTGCCAATTATTTATGACAACAAACAATCTAAAAACAAATTTTGACAAACAAAACATCAACTGTATTTTTTACAATGACAGTAAAGATATAAATTGACAGTTTTGGGAAAATGTTAACATGTCAGGCAAGAATGACTTAGCACATCAGTTGTGGTGTCATGATGACCTTTAACCCCACTCAAAGTTCTTTAGTTGTAAATCCCAAGTGTCAACATATAATGCACCAAGTGTACTTCCTATGACAAAGGTTGGTATGACAAAGTCTAGATTCATTACAAAATTGTTTAAACACTGAACTTCTTAAAACCCTTTTAATTTATTAAAGCTGGTTATTAATCAACCAAGTTTTCCTCGAGTCACCTAGGAACTATTTATTATTTTAGTTACCACTTCGTCTGTGATACCTTCGCTGCCTGGCACCGGCTCAGCGCCCACCCAGGAGGAGAGGGAGAGGGAGAGGGAGAGAGAGAGAAGCTCCCACTGCTGCGCCAACTGTGGTCGTAGCTACGAAAGTGATATCAACTCTAGGATAGATCGCCTTTCCAGGTTTGTAAATCAGTTTTGATGATATACTAAATTTTAGGTACCTAACTTGAAAGAATTCAAAGAAGAATACAATTAAAGAATTCAGTAAGAATATTTCCTATGACTTTGACTTTTATGAAGTTAGTGGTAAGGCCAGTGAGCTTTAAGAATGTGAGTGATACCTTTGATAGCTTCCATTATTGACCATTCCTCCCAAAAAAAGTGGTCAAACTGAGAGTCTGAGTTTTAAACTTGGAATAAAGCTGATGTAATTAGAAAAGAATTCCAAAATTTTACTCTTTTTTTTATTTTAAGTTATGATTGTTGACTATTACATGGGGTGAAATGTGAAATCGTAACTAGATTTTAAATGGTTTCCATGATATAATCATTGTGGGTTACTTGTTTTTTTCACTTGATAATAACTATTTTTTAATTTGCATCCGTTTTAACAAGATATATTTTTGAGTCCATCTAGAAAATAGATAAGTGAACCCTTGGCCTTTTGTTTGCTCACTTTCATATCGTTTATCGTTCCAGACATTTGGCATCACTGGAACATTCAGTGGCGACCGATGTAAGACTGATCCTGGCTCTGTTGCGGCAGCAAGGAATGAAGACTTCTGGGTCATTACCAGAAAACAGAGAGGTATAAAAGGAAACTCAAACAACGGAACATATATGATTCCACTTTAAACTTATTTGCTTATTTGAAGTTTTTTTTGTGATCTTGAAGAGAAGGGTTGCAAATTGTTACTTGTTGCTTGGGATTCCAAGTGGTAAATGTGAAGTAAAATTACGTACTTTTGTGATGTATATTCAGTAACTTATACAACTGAAATTGAAGTCAAGGGTACACAGAAATATAACTCTGAAAAGTGTACTGAATCAGATAGTCTTTCACTATGATCCAGTATGATTGAAAGCAAGGCCGTAGCCAATGGGGGGGGGGGGGGGGTTAGGGGGTCAGAACCCCCCCTGAAATAGTAGAAATAGCATTGAAAACGTAGTAAATGGGGGTGGAACCCCCCCTCCCCGAAATAGTCGAAACCCCCCCCCCCCCTAAAACCCCTGAGTAAACGTACTGGGGCCCGGAAACAGTTAAAAAGGGTCCAAAATTACGATAAAGGCGCCGAAAAGCATATAAGCGAGTAGAAAAAAAAAAGGTCACCACTTTCGCCGACCCGGAAATCCACCCGCCGCGCCTGTCCAAACCCCCCCCCCCCCCCCCGAAAAAATTTCCTGGCTACGGTTTTGATTTAAAGACTATACCAAAAGATAGTAAAACTTATTCTACCCTACCAAAAATTGACTTGCCTGACAATATAATTAATAAAAATTATTTCTGCCCCTTTACAATATTTACGAAAATACAAACACTGAATTGTAAAACTGAAACACTTCATTAAGATTTGACTCAATGAATCCCACCTGTGACAGCCTCTGTGGATGGAGCCCAGCTCAAGACCGAGGCCAACAACGGTCCAGAGAAGCTCGAGTGTTCCTCAGAACGGGCGCAGTGTACATTCCTCTACCCCTCTTTGCAGGTAATTAAATTTTCCAGCAAGTTTACTCCTGTAGCTTGGTTTTAGTGTTTTGATTTCACTGCAGTATCGATCTTCCAAGTTTTGAGGGACCGTTTTTAAATTATAATGCAAAGATTAAATTGATGTTTTCAGGAGAACGTATATTATTTATTTTAAATCAGGAAATCAACACCTTCACTGTAGTAAATTTATACCCTGATGTTTATTTGAGTGTCATGAGTAACATGTTCCTTGTGCCTAGTTATGAACTGTGTGCTTCACATGCAACCAGTTACTCGTGGCAAAGCCCGTGCAATATTGAAGCTGAGGGTGAAGCTAGAACACTCTAACTGCTACCTCAGAAATTAAGACCACCTTTTTTGTCTTATTGAAGCTCAGGATTTGTTTCTGACGTTATAACCCAAAAAAATGGAAAAAATAATGATCTTATTTATTGGGACAGTATCAAAATTAAAAACTCATTAGTAAGTCATACAGGAAATGCTAATAACATATTTATATGGCAAAAGTATCAATAAGTAATGTGTGTATTATGTTTTTTAATAATAACAAAATAAATTTAATGTTACTTAAATAACCTTAGTGCTTATAGTAACCGGTTATTCGTGTACACTTAAAAATGAAATTGTATTCTCTCTGAAAGCAAGAATTCAGATATACAAAATTTATAGTGATAGCATTACAACAACTAAGATAAGCAAAATGCACGTAGGGAACAATCGTCGATTTCAGCCGCTGCAGCCAGGCAGTGAGCAGCACAGTAAAGGTGTTAGTGTTAAATAATACAGGAATGATATTAGGAGTACCTCACAAACAAAATTTATATTATTAATCATATACAACTGTTTTTTTCTGAGTAATCTTTACGTTCATGCATCCTCGTGTTTGTTTCACTTTGCAGGGGTTCAACACAAGAAGAGCAGCAGCCGGAGGAGGCGACAGGGGGCACAAGATGGCCGCCGTGCCCTTCCCCCCACCCACCAGGCAGTGTCATTCCACGTCGGAGCCAGTCCCAGCCAGTGGACGTGTCTCAGGTGCGTCAGACATTCAGTGATTCCTTCGGAAACTATTCAATTGGCATCAAAATTTCATTTTATGGAAGATCTTTTTTTTGGATGGATGCTATGATGAGTGTGAATAAGGGTTGAAGAACTAAAAAAATTAAACCCAAAATTATCTAAAAGCTGAGCTGCTTGGTTGCAACATGTTCGCTGAAATGAAAAATATGCAAAATTGTATGGGGACCAAAGTGACTAAAGGACTGGTGCCTTGATCTTGAAAAATAACAAGTGCTTCAAAAGTTGGGGGTTCACAAACTGTGAGTGCTACACAGTATTGACCTCTTTAAAGTAATTGATGGCATGAGATAAGAAAAAGAAACTCTACGATTCTTACTTGAAATAACTTTTTTTAGACTTGCATGTGAACTTGCAGAAATTTTCGGTTTCTCTTGAGTGCAAATTCATCTTAATTTTTAGTGAACTTAAGTTATTTAATGGTTACTTTGATGTTTTGTTAAATTTATTAATTCCAAACCCTTTATTGTTTTCTTAGGCGATCCCCCAACACCAACAAGAAGAAGCCATCTGGTCCAGTGCCCAGCTTATTACGTCCAACGTTCCTGAAAGAGGGTGAGTTATAACCTTCTCTAACATAGTATTTTTAATTAAATTCATAAACAATTTGAGTCTAAACTACAATAATCAACTGAATAAGAAATGTTTGTAAAAGTTAAGTATGTCAGAGAAAATTACAGATAATTTTGATATTTTGAGTATTTTCTTAATTGAAGTTTAAGAGCCCGCAAATACAGAATACAGATTATTTATTGTTACACACATAAATTTGAATTACTGTCCTCAAGTGGCAAAAATATTTCCAAAGATTGCACTGTGTTATTTCTAAAAAAAGTGTTGTGGATAAAATAATACCAATTCAATATTTTTAAGAGATTTTTTTAAATGAGAACTTTTATGATTTCTCTACTGTTAGAAGAATAATTGATCTGACATCCCTCTGTGCACAGTTCGGAGTCAGATCCGTGGCGGTCGGACATCGGCAGTCGTCGGCGACAGTTTCTCTCCAACCGAAGTTCGGCGAGTGATGAAGCCGTGATGCTCGAGTTCCCCTCCGCCGCCACCGCAGTCGCTCCTCTGGCTAGGCTCGACTCTCTACAGGAATTGGTAAAAATTAATTTTTTGTGAAATCAACTGATCTGTTTAAAACACCAAAAAATCCGTTACTCTCAATGACTTTTTTTCAACCAAACTTCAGGAGGAAAAGCCCATAATTGCTATCAATGTTTTTTGAAAATGTAGTAAAAAATACTGCAATTGGTCCAATTTGTTCCTTGCCTAGAAACATAACGGGGGCCAGCCTGGGGAAGCATGGGGATGGATTATGTAAGCGTACTCAATACCCATATTTCAATACCCAATTGAAAGTCTGAGTTCTTAGTTGCTATTGAACCTACCTTCAAGATTTATTCGATTCAAATTAAAAAGGATAATGTGAAGGTTCGCCAAATTCTCTCAGAATTTACTTTTTTTAAGAGCTACGTTCTACAGGCCTTCAAAGATTGAGTCAATAAAGTTCTTATTGAAGAATAAAATTTGTTTATATTAACAGCTGTTGATTGCAAGCGAAGCTGCAACAGTAATCTGATCCATCCTTATTTGTTATACTGGATGTTTTTGTGATTAAACATTCTCCTAGAGAATTAAGCCTTCATTTGAATAATTAAGGTATCAATGGAAATAGCTTGCAGTGAATAAGTTTATCAGGAAACTTAATTTATGAAGATCAGACTAGAAGGACGCTCCTAAAGTTTGATATTTCATCATGATTAAATACTGCATTGGAATAGAAATTTTATAGACCAGCTGATCAAAAAATGTTATCAGCAGAGCATAAAAAAATAATCAAAAACTTAGATTGCTGGCCAGCAAGTGTTCACTAGTAGATATAAAATATACTTCAGGCGCGCACACCACACATTTTATGAAGTTGGAATAAAAATAGGGATGATGACATAGTAATTTTTTGATAAAAACAAGCAGTAAATCTGAAAACAAAACTACACCATAGTTGTCCTATATCTCGATCAAGTCTAGTTTCTGGAGCAGAACATTTACGCTTCAGGACACCACTCCAGAACCAAAGCTTATCACATGGCCACTATTCTTGAGCATATTTTAAAATATTTACTGCAATTAATTGTTTTATTTTCAGGATGGACGCAGCACAAGAATGAGTTCGTCATCTTCAGGCAACCAACTTGACTCAAAGTCATCTCAAGTTTAGTGGATGGTGTAGACATTATGATTAGTACAAGACATTTGATGTATGCTCGGTTAATGGGAAATGTGTTTCCAACAGATTTGTGCTTCTTCTTAAATTTGGTTGGCTTTTTTCAAATTTGATTTTACTCTCTCCTTTGTTCCATCAATTTTTTATACAGTAGAACCCTGTTTAACTAGAATAACATGGGCACAGCCACTTCGGATATTAATTTTTTTCTGATCATGAATAGTCAGTACTTAAAGGTGAATTCCAGAAACATATGCAAATAATTTAAAATTTTAAAAAAAGATTTTGTACAAAATTTTATCAGTTTACACGAAAATATTTCACTACGCTATCAATAACTTTTTGAACAAATCCTACAAAACTGTTGGTGGTAGATTTGGCACTTGCACTTATCCATAATATGGTAATGGAAAAAAGGGAGAATATTCAAACCCTCCCCACCTCCAAACAAACTTAGAAGGATGACCGCTAGATGCAGCAATCCTGTTGCGACTTAGGTGTATGTCAGAGACTGTGAACTGCCTAGGTATTATTATTTATTTAATTCCCATCGACCGTTACGGTTAGCCCAAGTTAGCAAGGTCAAGTCAGAAAGGGTTCTACTGTAGTATCTTTTAATCCTCAATAAAGGCTTTTCAAAACCAATCTTTTTGATTATACACTTTTTTCTTATGACCAACAATTGTGCCTTCACATGGGTTTGCGACCATGCTATAATATTTATAAGTCATTTTACTAAAACTGTCTTTGATTTTTGTGGCTGTTACAATTTTAAAGAAGTGCACAAGAGGGGGAAACAGTGATGTATTACTGTGTAAATAACACTTTTAATCATTTAGTCCATATATAAAGCTTGCTTCAACCTAAAATAAAAACAAGAACTTTAATGGATATGCTTAATAAACTCAAATAATATTGGCTATTAAAAACGTGTGTTTAAGACTATCTTAAAGGATTTCATCAAAGCTTTGATAAATCTTATTTTTAATATCATTAATTTTCATAAAAACTAATCAATTAATAATTGTTACTTACTTTGCTTAAAAAACTGTCACTAATTACTAGGTCTATGTCAAATAACTGCTAAAATAAATAAAGTAACAACTTTCATTTTTTATATTTTTATTCATCCAGTTTAGATTCATATAATATTTATTGTTAATTGCTAGCCTGAATAAATTGGGCTACACAGATTTTAAGTATAAAATATACAAAGTTTTCATTCAAGTAACTCATAAAAATGAAAATTATAAAATTATACTAGGTATTATACCTTAAGAATTGGTGTAATATTTTATATCCTAAATTCTTACGACTTATCATAATCGAGATGCTGGCAATCGCAACACTCCTGAAATATAAATCTATGGCTTACTACATGATGGATTAAATTTTGATAGGTATATTACCAGTTTTAATAAATTGTGAATGGTATTTGGTTAAAATAACATGTGTATAACAATATAACACTGTATTTTATTTACCATGATCAAATTGATTCATTGATCAAATTAAGGTGCAGAATATACTGTAATAAATCACTATTTTTCCCATGAACATATTTCCCATGGACTATTGTATATTTTTTGTACAATCCACAATACCAAAAGATAATAAAGTAATGGAAATATTTATAAGACAGCATTTCGTAGACTTTTTTAAGAAGATTTGTGCTGACTTTGGCTACAACGATCTGAAATGTCTCACGCTTTCATTTTCACTAAAGCATTATCGTAATGGCTGTTGTTTTTCATTACCTCTTATAATTGTATTTCAATGCAAGTTCCAGTGAGTAAATGCATAATGATTGTTACCTTGCGACAAATGTATCATCGACTAAGTATGTAAGCTTCGTCCTTCAACCTCATCGGCTAAATACTTTATATAAACAGTCAATACGAATTACAAAATATCCAACAAGTAAAATGGATCGTGTTTTGTCCAATGATTGTATTAGTTGAGTTGATAGTTCACTATTTAATTGTAAGTATATTATTAATAATCATTTACAAACTTAGAAAGGATTTGGTACCCTAGCATGTGGTTGTTGCCGCCTAATCAGATAAACTATGCTTCTTGCAGTTGAAGACATTTTATTCAATAATTTATCAATTTATTTGTATCCTAATATTTATGTGACATACCAGCTCTCATCACTTGAAACATGCTAAAGAAAGTGGTTAACTATTGGCCTAGTTTGATAATAACAGTATTAACGATGATGATGGTGGTGGTGGTGGTAGTGATTATGATGATGATGATGATTAATTATTACTGTGAGCATATAAATTTATGCGAATATGATATAAACTTTAAACAGAAAATATTCAAACCAAAGAATGCTATCGAGGTAAAGACAATCAATGAGTAGAATAATTTTAAAATGGCTGTAATAGTATCCATTTAAAATCATGTTTCTGTTTGTTTCTTTCTGTTTATGAAATTTTATTCTAGTAATACTGAAACAAAACATTTACAATTTAAATATGGAGTATTTTTAGCCTATATCCACAGTAATAAGATTGTCATCAATTCTCAATGGTGCTATTTCAGGAATGTTCATTTTTGTTTGTTTACTTCATATAATTAGAATATCACAGGTTGTGTTATAAACAAAAGTTACAAACATTTAGAAGTTGAACAAACTCTACTCAGCCAACTTTACGCATAACGGTTTTTATAATAATTATTTTGTATCTTTATATTTCATAATCGGCATTGCAATTGATTTTTGTATTCTTTTAAACTTTTTCCCCAAGATATTTTTTAACACAAGAATTTTGTTGTAAGCATTTTAATCATTTCTGGTTTGTATGATTACTGTTGATTTAAGAGAGCCTGATATAATTTAACTGTTTGTCATATTTTACAAAAACCTAAACTGAGAAGTAATATTCATAAAATTATGCAGGTTTCCTATTTTTATTATAGTTCTGGACAGCCCTACTGGCAGGTGGCAACAAGAGGAAACTTTACAAATCATCTGCTAAAACTCATGATTGTGTTGAACTGTCAAAACGCTGTTTATGTTTTTAAGGCACTTTGACACTGTCAAATTTGTGTTGCAATGCTGTACTGAAAGTCTTGCGCAAATACGAAACGTAATATTGAGTATTGTTACTACTAATGAGAATAAAACCTCTTCTTAGACTTGCGGCAAGCTCTGCAGGAACTTTTACCGTGACATTACGAGTACCGAAAGTTTGACAATGATTTTAATGAGACCTTGTTTGGATTTAATATTTATTGCAAATGAGCTTGCAGCAAAACTTTCATATTGTAAGTGCGTCTTTACTTAATTATTTGATCACATAATTGATTGCCTACACAATACAGATGTTTAACGTCGATTCCGAATATAGTGCACTTACTCACCCGCCAATACGGCAGTCCAGAACATAACAAAAATTTGGGCGTCGGTAAAAGTAGAATTAAATTATTTCTAAATAGAATAAAGAAACCATAAGAGCAAACTCTATTTTTTTATGGGTAATTTAAATAATGTTTAATCATAATGCTTCCTGGCAAAACAGAGATGTTAGTTCAAGCTATATCACATGAGAAAGGAAATACCACTACTTAAATAAAAATTTCTCCTCGTTTGTCTTAAAATATTACGTCATTCATCATTTGTATTCTTTATATTTTTATTCTCGAAATCCTACACACCACTACTTGGTAGAATAATTTACTAAGAAATGTACAAATCTTACAAAATTTATGTTACAAACAAGCAAATAATATTTTATAATAATTTATGGTCAATAAAGTTTGAGGTTGTGGGTTTGATATGATAGCTTAGAATATGTTAAAGTTGAAATTAGACAAGGCCTGTGCATTAGATAAGGTGCACTATTTTGCACATAATGTTTACATATCATTTCCATTTTGATGGTCCCTTGAAACTTATTATACTTTGTTATTTTGACGATAATTTGATTTATGTATTATTCCATGTACTATAAACTTACTCCTTATGTTTTTAATGTTGTCCAAAAGCTTTTTAGTGTTAGATAACTATGGATGAGGTTCCAACAATCGTCTGCGAGGACGTTAAAATGTTTTTTTACTCAAGTTATTTGTAATTAAAAGTCATTATTTTATGTAAATAGATGTATATGCCACCTTTTAACATTTAAAAGTGGTTCGAAAGATGTGATATTAATCGTATATCTTGAAGTAATTTTCTTTTCTTTTGATCGAAACTATCAGAGTGTATTATTTCTATTTTGATTTCTGGTTCTCTATTTAGTATTCAAATAACCATGGAGTTTAATAATAATTTTATCGATGATTTCCAGTTAAAGACGAATTTCCTTATAATTTATTGCATAAGAAAGTGTGCGATATTTACCACAACTCCCACACGCTACTGGCGAATGCAACTCTGCTAAGTAAAATCTGCTTCATAGATTTAGACACTAGGGTAGGTTTTATAAGGTTACAATAAGAAGAATGTAAAGTTATAACCACGGCATCAGTTTAGCATTCATTCGTCATGTTTAAAAGCCTTATTTTAATTTTTATACAGAATTTGCAGATTGTAAAGCGTTTTTTATTGAATTGTATAGTGTCTGGATCACCCTGTAAGTACGAGTACAATGCAAATAGACTTTTTAACTCCAGTGCAGACCGTAAGTTGCTGAGCATTAGACTTGATACATTGTCACATCACAGTGTTGGTGCTTTACCTTTTTATATAATATGGTGTCTTATCAAATAAAAGACTTAGAGTAATCCATTATTTCTGGTAGTTTGTATTCATTCTCAATTGGTTCTCTTTCACTTATATGTCGCTCCTATTGCATCTATCATTTTTACCAGAGCGATTGGTATGACCAAGTAATTGCTGTCAGATGAATGTAGCAATTTTTTTACACTGTAAATAAAATGACTGCCTCTTGCCCACAGCTTGTTTCTTTTATATCAAGAATGCATTTGAAAATTTCATGTTCGGTAAGTATGAAGTGTCAAATGCTATAACCTAAACAATTTAGCAACGTTGTACAATTTTGCATTGAGCTTTATTGATTTAGAAACATCATAAAAAGTGTAATTTTAAGCAAGTTGTAAAAATATGTATAGTCCAGCTGATACCACTGGTTGTTTTTTTTTTCTTTTGATGGGATTACTTATTGATGTATTGTATGGAAAAATGGCACAACTTATTAGAAAAGGTTCCATTATAGGCCCCTTTCACAAAAGGCGTTTTTTTGCAGCTCGAGTCCCCGCTGCCGTCTCAGTTTAGCATGGGGATCATACGAAATTGCTTTGCGGCATGCTGCCGCGTCATGTCAAAGCACTCATAACATTACATACAAATAAGAATCGGACGACATCTTGTCATACATCATGAGCCGCATCAGAACCGCTTCATTTGAAACGGGCCTTACATGAACCAGCTATTTTCCATCAAAATATTGACTACAATATGTTCTGTCCTTAATAACCCTTTAATCATTCATTCTTCGTTATTTGCTAACCGATTTTGATAAAATTTGGTATGTATTTTTTTGATAATTAATTGTTAATTTGTTTTATTTCATTATATGGGTTTCCTTATATGAAATGACTTTAAGGGAGAAAGTATGTGTCAGTTTCCTGATACCGTTTATTTAAGTTATTTTCACCAACCTTTGGGCAGATACCAAAATTTTCAAAAAAAAATTATTCTGTTTTTTGGATAAGTTTTTCTTACTTTGAGGAATTATTAGGACGGGATAGTTTTTGGCCAATTATTTACAGGTAGAGGACGAGTGTAACTTTACAAAATTTGCTAACGGCTATGAAAATTATCAAGCATAGGCCTTGGCATAATAACTGACCATAGGTACTGGGTATCTGATAGCGAGTGAAGGAGTGTAACTTTGCAGGAGATTATTATCCTTTTCTTTTTTAAAAAAGAACAGTTTATTTAAATCACCATATAATTCAAATTTTCATGCTTCCAATTAGGACCAGTCTCAAATTAGTTTGGATTTAAAGAGTTTCCATGTATAATTCTGCCAACCCCCAAGCATCATGGTAAGTGTAACCTCCCTTTAGGTGTATTTACCAATTAAATTCCCCTCTCACAATAAACTAAAATAGATAGATAATATCTGAAGATAATAAAATATTTGTGTCAACTAAACAACTGTAAAATATTACTAAACAGAGTTTTAAAATGAGGTCATAAAATTTTGTTACAGAAGTAGTGAATGAGCCATGAAACCAATAGAAACAAACCTAATTTTTTCATATTTTTTAGGGTAGAAAAACTAATCATAGCTTTTATCTTCTCCTTTGTGTGGTTATAAAGTAAAACTGGGAACACAATTTTTTGTAACATTTCAAGGATTTAAACAATATATTTATTATAATAGACAGAAACCTGATAGCATTTGTCCCTCTAATCATTCTGACTTATTTTGAAAAAGTTAGTAGTACCAGTTCCATAAATACTTTTGTTTCCATTAGGAAGTTGCAGTATCTTTATGGCAATTTACAGCAATTTCTTCTGAAAATTAATTAGTTTTCTTTTCAGATCTGGTCAGAAAGATTTTTTTTCATTGATTTTGCCATAGACACTTTCTGTGGAAAATTCAAGCTTGAGGCATGTCTTTGAAATGTGCCTTCAGTGTAAAAAGTTTTCTGAAATATGTATAAATAATAAAGATTTAATTTTGTTGCTAGCGATTGTATCCAGCGATGTACCTTGCTGCAGCACATTGTGATTATTCGACAGCAATTCCTTGGCGTTTACAATGTGGACTCATTTATCCTTGTCACAAGAATTGAATTCACATTCTGGAATATAGATGATGAACCTCTTAGGTTCATGCATCTACGTAAATCATCATACCAGTGGTCATAACTTCAAAAGTTGTAACTAAGAATCTAGACTATTTTTATGATTCCTTAGAACGTTATTGTATATTTTTCAAAGAAAAAACGACAATTTCAAGGTTTTGTTCTAGATTTTATTTGTATTGTTTTAATTCATATAGTTAGTTAAATCAACACTGACTTGAATATTTTTAAAATTTTATTTGTAATATCCCTAAACTCTAGAGGAAACTCTCTTCAGTCTGCAGCCGCTGTTGATGTTCCATTATTTACTGATGTTATTGTAATTAATATTTGGAAAAGATGCACAGAATGTGAAATAAATTCTTTCTTATAATATTCCTACTAAGTTGATTACCAAATAGGTTTGTTTATTTAGACTTAAAGTAGACTACTATTGTTACATCTTTATATACTTACTATGTAATTTCAGGTATCAAAAAGCCTTGTAAATATTATGTTTATATAAAATTAAGTTGTTGATTTTAATCAGAAATGATGTTTTATGTAAATTTGAACAATTCACTACTGTATTGATAAATATTGTTACTGCTTGTATATACTTGTTTTTCTAATTATGACCTATATTTCATTTCGATTACACGTTTGATCACTCAGCCATTAAGTGCTTCATTTTCCACCACTCCCTTAAAAAACCTTCATACAAGTTTGTTGAAGAGTAACTTCCAACCAACATAACACAAACAATTTAATTGAATTGTGTTATGCAAATCGATTGAATTTCAATTGTGATTACATAGAGAGCCACAATGCTTCAGTTATGATTCAGACGCATGGAAACTTGCATGCATTGTGTCTGAAATAACAATAAGACTGTATATATCCTCCTGGGAACCATGTTCCTAAAAAAAGGCACCCTGGCATAAAGACCCAGGTTTTAAAAGAGAATATGTGAAAATTGACCTAAGTGCCTTTTTTTAGTTTACCCCCTATGAGTCCTGAGAATATATTTTCATAAATTCTATATTTAAGTTATGATACCCAACTAAAAATACAATGAAAATATGGAAAAATATTTAAAAAAGTAATTTGACTTTTTTTAATTATTTTTCAGTTGTCCTAAAAACAGGCACTTCGGTCTGTGTTTAGTAAATACTCACTTTATTTCTAGGAAAACGGATATTTGAAATTAAGCTAACACAACCTAATAAAACTGCAGCTAACCAAACAAACACCTCTGTGGTGTAACAAATCGATGTTATATGCTATCAAATACCTTTTTTTGATGCAAATGGTAGCGTGTTTCATAATAATTAGATGCCAGTTACTGAATTTTAAGGTAAAATATAACAAAGAAAGTTTGAGAACAAATTTATTTTTTTATACAAACATCAGTCAAACTTAACTAGCAATTTAAAAATAGGGCAGAATTGTGGCCCATGATGCAAAAAACAACTTTAAAAGACAACACAAAGTTATA
The DNA here is from genome assembly GCA_035578135.1 of Flexamia atlantica. Taxonomy (NCBI): domain Eukaryota; kingdom Metazoa; phylum Arthropoda; class Insecta; order Hemiptera; family Cicadellidae; genus Flexamia; species Flexamia atlantica. The sequence goes on from JAQJVK010000002.1 coordinate 16,961,331, forward strand.
CCCTACACTATCAAGAAACATGGTACAACTCAATTTACAGATGGACCAACAAAAACAACCAATAAGTTACTTTGAAGACGATTGAAAGTGACTTAAAATTTGTAACCAGACACAAAGAAGGACCAAGGGCAAAACCCTAACAAAAATTAATAAACCCAACACTTGCATGCTGAGAGGGAAACTTTGAATTTTCAACTGAACAAAAAATGGACCTTGGTCGAATTTCAATTTATAAATTAACTGACTTACTGACAAACACCTTAATGCTAATAATTGAGAGGGTAACAAAACAAATATAAATATTATACAGCAATTTTGAGCTAAGGAAACATAAAAAGGTACCGCAGTTCTTTGGTCACACAGCCCCAATCACTTAATTAATACTCTTGTGACAACGCATTCCCAGCTCCTGGCTTGCTCTTTTCTACTGCCTTGCTGATTGCTTTCTTTGGCAAGAGGACTTGCTGAATGTTAGGTAGTACGCCTCCGTCCGGCAAAACTACATTACACAGCAGTCTATTGAGCTCTTCATCATTCCTTATGGCCAATTGGAGGTGACGAGGTTTGATCCTGAAAAAGTCCCCAAATTCTTTGTTTAAAAAATATTTTAAGGTAGATAATTCTTAAAATATTGTTTAGAGACTTTTTTTTATTTTAGTTTAAAGATAATGTTTAGCAAGAGATGAACAAATAAGATAAAAATGTTTTTTACAAAATATTTATCTAACTTTCACATAGGCCTATTTTAAAATGTGAATTAGGCAAAGTTCCTTTACTTTTGAACTAGAATATTGGATATCATAAGAATCTACTTTGTTTTTAACTATCTTTTGATATCAAGATATCATTAGTTAAGCTTAGGGTTTTGGGGTTAGGATACAACACTACTAGGGAACTGTAAGTTTGTTACATTTTGTTCGGGGTTTAGCCCCACAATTAAACGGTTTTTTTTCATATCATCAATAATTATTGTAGCTTGTCAAATAAATTCTCACAAATTAACCAATTTTTAATCCATCTCCTCATTCCAGGACCTGGAAAATCAGGTGATGTCACGTAAAGTCAGAGAAATTGGTTTAGGGGCAGGAAGTGCTAAAAAAATGCTGAAAGTCAAGGTAAATTTGTAAAAATTACCTAATTTTTCCAATTCTATGGAAAAACATATGGAAAGCATACGCTAACGTGTTAGAGATGTGTTGTAGTTTATGACGAAGTGAAATAGTTCCCAAAATTAAATAAATATAAGGAAAGAGCAATGTCAAAAATATGCAAAAATCAGGGAACTCCAAAATATAGATCAGGGAATGTCTGAAGGAACATTACACTGTTAAATTATCCCTGATGTGATGACAAAACAAGCATTTGAAGCACCCAGTTCCTGACACCATTTTTCAACCAATTATTATCAAATTACTCCCAAGCTATTCAGGAAGTTTCTCCTTATTCCTATATATCATGATTATAAAAAATTACGTGTCATAAAAAACAGCACAAAAAAATTCTAATTACTTGATTTTCAAGATTTAAAAAATGCAAATAAAAAATATTCAATTTGAAGGTTAGGACATGAGAAAGATATGTACCTAACTTTGTTGAAAAAAAAAACTCACCCCACTAATTAATTAATAAGTGCAGCAACATAAAAAGGGTCCATTAAAAGTATATTTGGGATAAACCAAACTGACGTATGATTGGCCGGCTTGGGAATCAGACCAGCTACTAACCTTCCGCCAAATATCATGTTTAACTATCACAAGCACATGGAGTCAAGACACATACGAGCTCCACATCTTATTCGGAATCGTAAAGGAGTAGTCCCTCTTTTTAGCTAGACGCCTTTGGAGATGACACCCTTTCATGCCTTAGCAGCATACGGCCGTAACTCGCTTAGGTTGTTAACTGCACCTTACCTCTAAAGCTATATTATCGAATTTAATTCTAGTAAAAGGCTCTTCAAATAAAAGGAGAACTAGACACAACTATCCCTTTTATTAGCTAATCATTAAGGGCCTAATTTATAAAACAATCAGTAAGGTAATGACAAAAAATAAATGTGGTGACTCCTTCAATATTTTCTTATGGTACTCCAAACAAATTTCTTTGGGGGAGACTGATGCAACTAGACTATTATGAAATGTATTATCAATACTCCGAACTATATTAAATTTAATAGGAACCAACGTTCCACCAATAAATAAAACAACAAGGTGGTTCTAAGGAACTTTTATTATTAAAATTTAGATGTCATAAAATTAATTTCAAATCATATAGTAAAGGATCCTTGGTCTATCTATATTAGTAGTCTTCACTGAAAAATAAGAAGCTATCTAAATATTTAAGCTCACCAAATTTTGAGTATAATGGTAAATGTAAAAGAGGGGTGAACAGCTATAAGTGTTACACTCGGATCTGCACTCTTCTGACATAAGATAGAACAAGCCTGCTGTTTGGCTAAGCGCACGCAAGCAAGCAGTCGTAAGTGTAATTGCTAAATCTTGATGACATACCTGCAGTCTTAAATGTATTTTGAAAGGATCCCCTCCTTGGCCCTCACTTCAGGCTCAAGCATGTGACTTATTTTAAATAAATCAGACTGTACGCATGAAATTCTCACGCGAACGATAAAAAGACTCTTGAAACAACTATTTAATGTGAGCCAATTTTTTCAGGGGCAAAGTTATTTGGCTATCACCCAAATAATAAATATCATCAAGAAATTAAACTCTTACCTTGTTTTTTTATTATCCACCGATGCATTTCCAGCAAGTTCTAAAATTTCTGCGGCAAGGTACTCCATTACTGCAGCGAGGTAAACCCCTGCGCCCACTCCAATTCTCTGGGCATACTGTCCCTTTTTTAGGTATCTCAATACTCTTGCAACAGGGAAGGTAATCCCTGCCTTTGTTGATAATGTAACTTTTTTCCCATCTGAAAGAAATTTCAATAAGAAGTATCAAACATCATTTAGGCTTGTAATAGTTTTACTGCTAGGCCTAGAGCCTGTTCCAGTTAAAAAAAACCAACTATAAAACCAACAGCTGAAATTTTGCAGAAAAGTAGATCACCAATATAGCCAGCCAACGCACAGGACTTTTTATAATCCCCTTTGGCATTGCTCCATGAAACTACCTACTTAAAAATGAATGTATTTTGTACAAATTTTTGGGATTTAGGTAGTTTTCATATTTATTTCAAAGGAAATAACGTTCTTTTTCAGTTCAACCAAAAAAAAACTCATAGCTTATTACAGCTAGTGTTTAAATAAAGGGTAGTCAAATATAATTGCATACAGAGGCGGCTAGGCCTTTCTTAAGTTAGGTGCAGTGCTCCGCAGCATCAATTATTCAAGGCAACATATTATAGTTCTGGACAGCCTTACTGGTGGACGGTGGCAAAATGTGGAAACTCTACAAAACATCTGCTAAAACTCATGAGTGTGTCGATCTGTGTTTATTTTTTAAGGCACATCAACACTACGAAATTTGTCTTGCAATACTTACCGAAAGTTGTCTTGCGCAATACAAAACGTAATATAAAGTACTGCCACTACTAATGAGAATAAAACCTCTTCTTAGACTTGCGGCAAGCTCTGCGAGAACTTTTACCTTCATTTTACGTGTAAGTTTGAAATAGATTTCAACAAGACCTTGTTTAGATTTAATATTTATTCCATATGAGCTTCCAGCATAAACTTTCATATTGTAAGTTCGTCTTTACATAAACATGTGATCATAGCCTATGATTGATTGCCAATTCAACAGATGTTTCACGCCAATTCCAAATACAGCGCACTCACTCACCCGCCAGTAAAGCTCTCCAGTACTATAGTATGGTAAATGTTTGACAAAATAGAAAATTTAATGGGCTAGGCCTAATATAGAAATGTAAAATTGGCTTCGCTTTCAAGAAGGAACTGAACTGTTCCATGTGCACATGACCAACTTGTGCACAACCTGACGTATCCATTGCAAAATTATTAAGTTAAACTAAAACTATAAAATTAAGTTAAATAATTCTTACTGCAAAATTAATTTAAATTTCAGAAAAGTAGGCCTATTGCAAATGAGAATCATTTCAGCCTATCTGTTCCATGGCTGGGAAAATGAACTTAAGAAGATTTTTTTTTATAAAGGCTGGTGTGAAACTGGTATGTTGTGGCCAATATAAAAAATAACTATGTTTGTAATTTATAAACTTGCTTTAACACAGTAATAGTGTGGACAAAGCTGAAGTTCAGGATTGTATATATTACGACTTCTTAATAGGTTGTAAGTTATTTTGCCAGATAGCTTAAGATTAATATTTTTTTGGCAGAAAGCACATTGCATAGCACCAGTGGTATGCATACCACCATTGAAACCCTGGCTTTGGCAAAATTAAGTTAGAGGTATAAATTTGATGTTTGCTCCAATCAAAAAAGTACCTATGGTTTTAACTTAAACTATCCTAGTAAATATAGTCTCAGTATGATTTGAATAATTCATTACTTGTCTTCTTTCTAGCACCAAGTAAAAAAGTATGTCCTGCGAAGGATAAGTGGACTTTCGAAAGCCTTGCACTCTCCAAACTTGTATACTTTGGATTAATAGAACAACACATATCCTATTCAATTATCTTGTGGGGGGCTGTAAAGAAAAACCTTGACCAGATTTTTATCTGGCAGAAAAAAGCTCTCAGAACAATTTTAGGCATGTCACCGCAGACCAGCTGCAGAAATGCATTCAAAGAGCTTGGCCTTCTCACAGTACCTTCACTTTTTATTTTTGAATCAGTTAGCTATATAAAAACTCAGAATATCCCACCAATTTTTACAGATCACTCATATAACACCCGGAAAAAAGGCATACATGCAACTCAACATAGGTTAACCGCTTTTGAACATAAACCGGATTATATTGGAATGAAATTGTACCAGGCCCTGCCAGAAAAATTACTTGGGATCCAGAGTATTAATAAATTTAAGTTTGAAGTAAAAAAATATCTGGTGGAGTCAAGTTTTTATGACATTGACAGTTACCTTAATGGTAACAAGGTTAAATATTAAGCCTAAGTATTAAGGCTAAGTTATTCTTTGCTTGAACCTTTTGACCTGTCCAATTCCTTGTGGCAAAGGACCACGGACGGAGACATCATGTATCATGTATGTATCCAAGCATTGGACAATGTTATAAAATTACATAATTCTAGACCACAGTTTAAAAAACAGACATGCATCTAAATAAAGCCCAAACTACCTGTTTACAACTTTTGAGAAAAAAGTCTGACCTCCAGCAACCCTATAATTAGACGAAAAGTCTCAGTGAGGAAATTAGTAGGGAAAATTGATAGTTTTATGATACGGTAAATGTTTTCCTAAGAACACAAATATAAAGAGAAGGGCTAAATATGTTTAGCTGACGTGTTTGTTTTATTTAGGCTACCTACAATTGGGCTTAGTTATTAGTGTTTACTTTTTCCCAGCGATGGGGGTCACATCAGCTAGTGATAGGTAAGATCTCCAAAACGACACATCATGATCCTTAAAAGAAACATTTTACCAGCTGAGATTGGCGAGAAACTTGTTTAAACAACTAACTTATCTAGAACCAACATTAAAGCATTGGAGAAATATAGGTGAACCGGCAAGACCTAGTTACAATGGTTATACTTCCGCAGAAGGGTTACACTTAATTGGAGAAGTCAGTGGGAACCTGGAATGGAAGGAGGGAAACTATTGAGTGATAATCATTACCAAATTACAAAATAAATTTGCCTGTAACCTTACTTAACTTTTAAAGGGTTTTTAATATAATCAATTAGATCACATATCGCACAACCAGCAAAGTTTTTGAGATGAAAATAGGTGGTGGATATTTCAGTTATAGTTTAGTTAGTTATAGTTTAGTTAGTTATAGTTTAGTTAGTTATAGTTTAGTTAAAATTGATTTTAATTTATTAATAGTTATATTTATACAAGAATAATGCAAGTTCAATTAACCTTAAACTTATTTTAGAAATGTTTTATAGGTTGGTATCAGTTTACTTTCATTAATGAAGTCTTTATGTATTGGGATTAATATTTGTAACAGACATTTTGTCTACACTTTGAATCACCAATTAAGCTAGTAAATGACATTTCTGACACATAATTTCAGCACTTTTATGGTCTTTAAGGTTGTAAGAGCAAAGTATTAAGATATATAAGAAAACGAAAGTGGCAAACTAATAGTTCATGGTGTAACCCTTCTGCGGAAGTTGCACCGTTACAATTAGGCTTAAGTTAAGGCGTAAGCTAGGACTATGTTTAAAATTATCGTTTGTTAAAAAAAGTACTGTAGGCTATGACAAAATGACACGATTAAGGTTCCATCAAGTTAAACTTACTCTAAAATGGAAATTTAACGGAACCCCCTTAGATTGATGAGCTTTCTAAAATAAGTTCTGGGCATATATCAAATCACTCAAATGGGGAAATCCCACTTTCGATGGACATTCATCGCTCGAGCCTAGTTGAAGAATGGTAAAGCACCGTTTAATAACAACAGGGCCTGCTGGTAACAAACTGAGACTACAATATTGCTGAACGAATCTATTACAGGGTATCTTATTCTGCTAGAAAAGGTGCAAGGTAGGAAGGTTCATTTCCTTCCTCAAGATTATAATTTATTACAGAAGTCTAATGAACTGGTGTTTTTCTAAACCTAATCAAATCTAATCCTAAGGCTACCCTAAGGCTAAGTTTAAAAGATATGTCAAAGATAGGCCTAGTCTTTCATTCTGCATTGCCAAACATGTTCTTTGAAAACCAAGCAATAGACCAACTTTGTCCCTGATATAGTAGGCTAATTGGCTAATACTAATTTAATAAATTTGGTAGAACTTAACTAAGGCCAAAACATTAGTTACCTTTTTTCCCTCCTTTTCCTTTTGGTGGAGCCATTCCTGTGTATATCGGTAATTTATAAACGGTAATAAATCCAAAAATTTAAACACAATGGAAGAACTGACAAACGATTAAACCAACAAGATCAGGAAATTTGTACAATGTTAATTTCAAGAATTCTATTGGCGGGTAATGGTTGTGGTTGGCGTTGGCGGGAAACGAGGGCATAGAGAGAAGAACAACAAAAACATTCACACAGGATTAACCTAAGGAGGTTTGAAACCACTGAAACCTCCTTGAGCATGACCAAGGTCTGTAGACAGATAAGAAGAGATTAATATAGTTTGGATCAAATCATAAGGCCCACGCCGTCCATAAGCTCAGACTAGGGTAACGAAGTTATTATTATTACTCTATGCTAGGGCCCCTAGCCTAAGCCATAAGCCCAATGCTAAAATTAACATTAGTCTTACAGACGGACTGGGGTGATTTTAATCGGCTTTTATTAACTTATCTATATTCTTATGGTGCTTAGGTCCTGTACACATGAGAGCGTTTTCCGTCGCGCGTTACGACGCACGTTTTTGAAGTACTACAGAACAGATGCTGGAACAAGTTTGTGTACACATGCGACGCTCGCTGATAGCGTGTCGCGTGACGTACCGCGCGTCTCGAGGTTTCTTCGTGAAACGTGCGACTTGTGGGCGGCTCGAGTTCCCATATCTAGATTAGACCGTACACTTGGTTCAGTCAACCCCGCGATTTATAACAGTGACCACCTTCAATTATGGAAGAATATATCGAATCGTTTTACACCGAGTTCTTCATAGAGGAAGTGAAAAATCGCCCGGCTATATGGGACATGTAAAATGTAGAATACAAAAATAGAGTTATGAAAAGAACAGCTTGGGAGCAATTGGTTGAAATGTTTTCTCCAGAGGGTAGTTCAAATGAGGTATTAAAACATTTTGGTAAGAGACACTTTTAATACTGAAAACAATTTCTCAAATGATTAAACACTTTTAATAATGAAAATTATTTCTTAAATGATTAAACTCGACAGTGTTTATTTTATGATCAGTAAATAGTCATGATGCAACCATCGATGTAAACTAGATCAATATATCTTTGATATTCAATTTAGGTGTAAAATATGCTTAAATCCAATATAGGATTTTTTGTTACTCATTGAATAAAATTAGTGTACTCTTGGGGTCGTTTGCTTGGATAACATACATCTCTTCATTGAACAGTTTTCGGAACTGTAGTCCTGTTCACATCATTTTATCCTGCCAAGGTATTTTGCCTTCTTTGATGAAGTAACGAGCAAATCTGTCCCTCACTCCTTTTGCATACATGCTCTAAGATTGAGGTAAAGTTTTACAAAAGAGCCGTGAGTCAATCTGTCACATAATATTGAATGTACCCAGAACCTCCTTTGCCTTCGTCTTCGTTCTTTATACCATCGGTATAAAATCCAAACACATGCAGCCTCTTCGACTTCCGTAGCTGAAATAGGGATCAACGCGGCGTCAACACTGTGAATGTGTACGGTACGGGTTATCTGTCGCGCGTTGCAACGCTCTCAAGTGTACATAGCCTTAAGGTCATCGCACACTGCGGCCGTACGCGCCGAACCGCGCCGCGCCGCCTTGTGAAAATTTCTGATGCTGAGGTCGCACACTAATAGGCGTGCCAGACGCCGCGTCGCCGCTTCCTCCCTCGCCGCACCCCTGTACCGGCCGGCAGTGCCACATTGTCTCGCCTGGCCGAGGATGACCGAGGTAGTGTGAAGACACCCGAACATGGTCGGGCCCGGCGCGGCGCTCGGCGCTCGGGAGTTCTGATGGCGCATGGCTGTAGTGTGCGATGACCTAAATTCCACTCGACTTCTCCCGAGAGTTCTGACGGCGGAATTGTTCCGTGGTGGTTGCGGCGGCGCAGCGCGGCGCGCTCAAGTGTGCGCACTCGCATTAATTCATATGTAAACTGTTTAGCCGGAATTTCTTTGCGGCTATTCGATTCGGCGCGGCGCGGCGCGTCTGGCTGTAGTGCGCGATGACCTTTAAATCCCACGGCCCACAAGGCCTGAGGAACCAAGTGGTTATAAGTTTCCGGTATATAACAGACGTCACAATTCACGATCCCAGCTAGTTTCCGGTCTATAGAAGACGTCACGATTTGTCGTCTATCGTCATCCCAATGAAATGTATTTCTATGAAATTAACAGGGGCAGTCTTTCAGTACCTTCTGATTTTTTTCAATGTATAAACATGTTGGGATTGTCCAGATTTTAGTTTCGCAAGAATATGAAAATATTTTTTTAATGCTGCAGTCAAAAAGAATCCAGAAATTAAGCTTATTAATGATTTATTCTGATGTTGTACATACAAAAAGTTTAGGGAACTTGTGTTTGTGGAATCAAAGTTAAGGATGTGGTTTCGAATATTGCCCTTACAATGGCATACATTTTATTAAACAATTGACACAATAGTAAGAAACGAGAAAATGAGCTTTTAAAATAATCGTGGAAATATTGTCATTCCTACTTAGATTTAATATAGTTTGTTTCCCAAGTGAAAAAAATTTGAGTTTTCTGGCCCAGATCTGGCTTCTTCCAAAATTGGCCAGAACTGGCCAGATCTGGACCAGAACTGGCCAGATCTGGACCAGAACTGGCCAGGTCTGGACCAGTACTGGCCAGGTCTGGCCAATTTTGGAAGAAGCCAGATCTGGCCCAGAACTGGCCAGATCTGGCCCATAACTGGCCAGATCTGGCAAATTTTGGAAGAAGCCAGATCTGGCCCAGAACTAACCAGATCTGGACCAGAACTGGCCAGAACTGAAGAAATGTGAACAAAATTTGGAATATTGGAAATGTTATAAATAAAGACAAAATATAAAGGAAAACATTTATTGGATGAAAACTTAATACATAAATACTGTTCTCATAATCCTTATCCTAGCTCCTACACCTCTTCACTTCCTCAGCTCGCAAAGGCCCGCTGAGAGTTTTTTTTAACACACATGTCATCTTCAATCCTTAATTTTCTCTTCAAAGCAGCTACCTTAGCGAATTCTGCAACAAGAGCATTTATTAAAGGGCAAGTAAGGCCACTTATCACTACAGTTAGTAAAATGTTTCTTAACATATAAATGCAAAACAAATTACTTTAAAAAATGCAACATTCAATATTATATAATTAATCTACCATAAAAGAAATATTATATCTATACAAAAGTTACATTTATTTAACCCATCTATATTTTTTGTCCTTTATCTGTTAACCATGAACTCAGACATTGTATTCAAAGTGCTATTTGCAAAATCTTACAGCTGAATATAGTATTTCAAATACTCCTGCTTGCCGGCAGGATTCAAAATAGTTATTCCCGCCAACCGTTGCTCAAGATATTTTAAATTTGTAATTTTGGGTTTTTGGTGAAGTATTTTTTTCCTAAATACTGAAATAGCAACTTCAATTCACAACTTCAACCTCAAACTTTCTTACCAACCGTCTTTTTTTAATTATTCCTAATGTTTTTGGTCTTATTTTTGTTATTTGCAAAGCAACCCAGCGGACGCACAGGCAGTACCTGCATATGTCTGCCGATTTCCTGGACTTTTATTTTTAATTAAATGCTACAAAAAATTATGTCTTTTTTAGTTTTATTTCATCATTTGTGAAACACTTTGTGTTTATTAGCATTTTTATTACTTTGTATGTAGGCTAGTCGCTTATTTTTGTGCGGAATAAACTTTTCATTCATTCATCACACTATTCATATACCACACCTGACCTAACCTAACCTTGCTGTATAATCGTTATAGTAACTGTGACAACTAAAAAACTATTAACTGTAAATTGATATAACATATCTAAAAGTAGTTTTGTTTGTTATACAATTCAAATTCAAAATTTCAAGTTCGAGAGAGGTAACTTACTGGAGTGCAAAACACAGGTAATAACAAAAAAATAGGCTACATGTAATAATGAAAAATGAACAATATACAATACCAAACTGGTAGGAGTTTCATATCTGACCTTCTGCCGTTCGTTCCTATAGCAGACAATTCAACATCTGATTATCTAAGAAATCAATGTCGAACGACCTATCAAGTTCGATGTACTGTTTGATGGACAGAACTTGACATCTGATTTCTTTGTACAGTATAACATTAGATTGTTTTGTTATTCTGTGAAAATACATTTATCCATAAATAGTATTTTAGTATAAGATAGCGGATGATGAAAAATAAGGTAGGCTAGGTTGTGTTTAGTAAGTTAATTGCAGTAACATTTTAGTTTAGTTTTTAATTTTTATATACATAATTTTAGCTGTAGGCCTATTACATTTATGTTTGGTATGATTTATTGTTCATGAGAGAATAATCGAATATTAAAATTGACAATGGTTTTGGTTATTCTTTGTTATCAACGTTTCTTCATTACTGACGGTTGTTGAAACAGTACAACAGTACATCGGTTGAGTTAAACACGATAGGTTGATAGTTGATATTGGATTGGTTAACCGATACCTGAATTGAGTACCGAAAACAAAACTGATCCTCGCCCATGTTAATTCCTATTGAGAAGTCCAGTTATCAAAACCTAATCATTCAAGGTAAACAATTGACGGTAAACATAACCTAGAAGATCATATATGAAACTCTACCAAACTGGTAATAACGTAGGGGGCAGAGCCTATAGCATTAAATTAGAAACTCACCATTCTTTCCAAACCTTTTCCATAAGCTTTCCACATAAATCGAACTGCTTCATTCAGGTTCTGGATTCCGATCGCAAATTAATTGATTTTCCGATTTTCCTCACATATAGGAACTGTTCCGTCCTCTTCACAGTCAATTAATTAAAACATTGTAACAAAAATAACAGAAACAACTCAACTACCACAGATAAACTGAAATTGAAATCAAAACAGGCGGCAATAAAAGTCAAGGTGACGCATGTCGATCGGATCGGAGTTGAGTTAGCTAGCTGTGTTGCTGTGTTGCCGGATCGTCCAGAACCAGTGTTGCCAGATTTCAATTCAGACCATACTATACGTCATACCTACTTACTTACTTCCTTCGGAGGAAAATGTGGTGATGGAGATGATATTCGTGTCTATGTTATAAACTTCGTGAGTAAGTAATGTGCCAAACTCCGGGAATAGGTCATATGGGTCAAAATAAAAGAAAAATGCAGATAAAATTTTTTTCCAAAAACGCTTTGTTTACTAGATATACGCCATTTTGTATTTTTTACGAAATATTTTTTATATCCGAGGTTTTTCAGTCGATTTTTTTAACAACTCGTTATGTACCTGTATCTATTCAAGGTAATTTTATTTAAAAATAATTAGCATGATCGAACAGTAAATTCCATAATGGCGGCCGTTTAAAATCTTTAAATTGAAATAACGAAGAAACGGTACATTTTACAAAAGAAACTAAACAATAATAATTTTTAGACAATTTTATTTACAATCTAAGGGCACAAACTTTTTGAGAATCGGTGTATAAACAACTGAGTTATGGTCGAATTTAGCTAACAAGGCAGCATATTTTGAAGCAAAATAGTCCATTGATGCGCTGAGCCATGCGTTGAAATAGACAAATAATTATGCTGCCTTATTAGACAAATTCGACCATAACTTAGTTGTTTATAAACCGATTTTCATAATTTGGTATCATAAGATTGGAAATAAATTTTACTAAATATTGTTATTTTGTTATTTTTTGTAAAATGTACCGGTTTTTTGCTATTTCAATTTAAAGATTTTATACGGCCACCATTTTGAAATTTACTATTTGATCATACTGATTATTTTTTCATAAACTAACCTTGACTAGGTACAGGTACATACAGAGTTTGAAATAAATCGATTTTAAAACTTAGGAGATAAAAAATATTTTGAAAAAAAGGGGAGATTACTGGTAAACGAAGTGGTTTTGGAAAAAAAATATTTTGCATTTTCTATTTATTTTTAGGCTTGCATAAAACCTATTCCCGAAGTAATTGGTGAAATCCAGTATTATGTACTAGTTGACAAAAGGGGAAAGAAAAAACTATATTTGGTTGTAAATGTATTTCAAATAAAAAAAATCTAAGCACTTCTTATAAAACATACATTTATATTATGTCTTGATTTGATAAATTTGTCAATACTTGTCCGCCTCAGTCCTTAGTAATGACATTTTAGAGCACCATTAATTTCCTGATTGCCAAGATTTTGTAGCAACTGACCTAGTTCTGGCCCAGATCTGGCCAGTTCTGGCCCAGATCTGACCAGTTATGGCCCAGATATTGCCAGATCTGGGCCAGAACCAGCCAGATCTGGGCCAGAACGAGCCAGATCTGGGCCAGAACGAACCAGATCTGGGCCAGAACGAGCCAGATCTGGGACAGAACTAGCCAGATCTGGGCCAGAACGAGCCAGATCTGGGCCAGAACTAGCCAGATCTGGGCCAGAACGAGCCAGATCTGGGACAGAACTAGCCAGATCTGGGAGAGAACTAGCCAGATCTGGGCCAGAACGAGCCAGATCTGGGCCAGAACGAGCCAGATCTGGGCCAGAACTAGCCAGATCTGGGCCAGAACGAGCCAGATCTGGACCAGAACTGGCCAGATCTGGTCCAGATCTGGGCCAGATCTGGCCAGAAAACATTTTTTCACTTGGGTCACTGACTTTACTAACGAAATTTGTTTCTTATGAAATGTTATTTGGTCTTTGTACTAAATGGTTTAAAGGAATTATAAAATGTGTTAATATTGATTCCCTTTCTTCCATCTTCAGAAAATCAAATGAAATGTGCTCTGAAAAATAACTAATTAAGTATTTAATCGCTTTAACAAATCGAAAACCTTGAGGTTGTTAGCATTACGGCGCCCGGGGCAAGCGTAGATAGTCAACCGCTCCAGCGGCAGCGCGGCGTTGCCACTTCGAATGCCGCGGCCTTCGTTAGAGGCGGCTATGCTATCGTTCTCTATCTCTTTCTATTCTTTTCTTCTATTGTTATCTGTCATCACGTCATCACAAAGCGTTAACCTAACTATTCCTTCCACCATGAACCTAACCTCGTTGAAATGAAATTGTGTGCTCTTGCTGCTTATTGATTGACCTAACTGTTAATTAACTTAGCAGAGAGCAGAGACTGGAGACCTATCGATAAAAGCAGATTGTCGACCTATGTTGAAATTGTTAATGTATATCACTTAAATGAACTAGGCTTTTGAACTATGTCACTTAGCCATTTCGACGAAAAAAGTGGTGTAGTATCGTTCAAGACAGAGTGGGGGTCTTGGTGGCAAACTGTAAATGAAATTCATATATCAGTGAATTTGCCCAAGAATACAAGAGCAAAAAATGTCAAAGTTAACATAACAACAAATTGTATTGAATGCAGTGCACATGATGTTACCTTTTTCAAGGTAAGCCACAAATGTCACCTTTTCCTTAGCAAATATTCATAAACATAGAAATTAACCACCATTGACAAATAAGTTTTAACTTACTGGTATATGATGAGTTTTCCAGTACCCCTCTAAAATTTCAAATTTGTTTTCCAGTACCCTTCTAAAATTTCAAATTCTTAAAAAAATTTGTTCGTCCATGGCTGTAAAATTGTAGAGTGAAAAAACTTCTTTTCCTAGAACAAGCTTGACATCAAAAACTCAAAATCTTGTAATTTACCCTATGTATATTGAATGAAAATAGTGTCAGTGGTGTTCGGACATTGATAGCTCACCATCGATATTAACATCGAACTAATACCATTGATGTTGCAAAAACATCGGTTCAAAAACATCGATGTTATAAAGCTGAAAACGTCGATGTTTTCAACTAAATCATATCGAAGTTTCTAATCTCGATATACCGATATTCATTTTCAAAAAAAAATGCATGGCCGTAGCTGAAAATGGAAATTTAACATTAGGCCTATAGATTTAATATCCATATTCAGAGGTCGAAAAAAGACAAAATCTATCTTAAATTCCATTTAAAACAAATTGATACCAAAACATCGATGGTAAAAAAACATTGCCTTTCTAACATCGATAGTAAAAGCATCGAACATCGATGTTTTGAAAACATTGATGTTCGATACCGAACATTAAGTGTCAGTAAACTTGATCTAAGGGGGAAAAGTACAATAATTTTTTCAAATGAATCCGTTTGTTTCTCGGTTCTAGATTTACGTTCCACCCCACTCCTTACCTCAATGCCATTGTTGTGATTCGATTGTCAACAATTTAAAGTATGCCTTCAGCGACATCTGTGCCCTTAAGGAAAATTGTTGTTTGGCCAGAAGTCAATGAACAATTGGTAGGCTAGTCTGGCCAATATTGGTTTTTAAGAAAGAAAAAAACGAAAGAAAACAAAAACATTGTTTTTTAGATATGCTGCTATTATAATCTTTATATTAATTGCAAACAATCAGCAAGTGAATCGCTATATCACACAATTAATTCAATTGATCATATACATAATTGATACTTACTTGTTACTTGTAGTTGCCATCCGTTGGCTCGATGAGCGTTTGATAGGTCAAAGTGCTGTCATTGATTCAGCCACTATAAGGTTGGTTAGGAGGGGAGGGGTCAGAGACCTACACAGGGGGTTACATTGCCTGAAGTGTTCTATTAACCTTCCACAGAATAAAAACAATGCAGAATCAGATAATTTTTAACTGTGGTTTTAAATTTTATGTCATCAACTATGGTAGAAATAAAGTCAGGCAGCAAATGATAAAATTTCAAGCCAGCATAAAGAGGTTTTTTTTTTAAACTGACTATCTATGAAAGGTGGAAAATTTAGATTTGAACCGAGTGTTGTGACTGTGATTTCTTTCACATGAGTTCATTAGTTTTTGATTCCTAATATACATTAAAAGTTCATAAAAATATAAAGATGGCACAGTCAAAATACCTAGGCTTATGAAATAATTTTCGCAATGCTCACAAGGAGCAAGCCCAAAGATGATTCTAATGGCCTTTTTTTGCCAGGTAAAAATTTTCCCTAAATGAGTTTTATAGCCCCCCCATAAGGCGATGGAGTACATATGAGATTCTATTAGGCTAAAGTAAACTATTTTAGAAACATTCAAATTGCAAAATTTACTAACTCTTCCCAACACAAACAGCCCTGAAGCAAGCTTTTTTACTATTTTTTCTATTTGGTCGGCCCATGACAACCCATTGTCCAACCTCACTCCTAGGAAATCAGAAGAGTTGGAAGGATCCAGCATGTCCTCCCCAATAAAGACATTCAAATCATCAATTGCTTTGGACCTCCTCAGTTGACATGTACTTATGCAGAGATACCCCGTCTTTTCGGTGTTTAAATTTAGTGCGTTGCTGGAGAAATATTGAGCAAGAGCGTTGATTTTTGAAAAGGTGTCAATTTCCAGGTTTTGGACACTATTGTTTTTGGTGAAAAGAGTGGTATCATCTGCAAAAATAAATAGACTCTCGTCCGACACCATCCCTTTCATATCATTAATATATGTCAGGAACAGTATCGGGCCAAGAATCGATCCCTGAGGAACTCCGTTTTTTATTAATTGTTTGCTTGATTGGAATTTTTGAATTTTGAAATTTGATTGGTGTTTTAGCTCAGCGAACTGGTAGCAACCAATGATGGACACATCCTCCCACCCCGAGCGCCCTCAGCTTACTGAGCAAAATTTGGTGATCGACACAATCGAATGCCTTGGATAAATCTGCAAAGCAGCTAATAACAGATTCCCCGGCTTCCATTGCATCGATGCACTGATTTACAAAATCAATGAGTGCCAATTTGGTTGATTTGTTTTTCCTGAACCCATATTGTTTTTTGCATATTGAAAAGAGGTTTGACTTTAGCTATTTTGCATTGTTGTGGAAATACCCCACTAGTTAGAGAGGCATTAATAATGTGGGTGAGTGGCTTGATGATTTCAAGCTGACAGATTTTGATTGTTTTCATGCTTATGTCGTCAAATCCTGTGGAAGTCTTGGGTGCAAACTTGGAAATAAATTTGGAAAGATCGGTTTCGCTGATTTTTTTGAAGTTAAAGAAAGAGCAGTGATTTACCGGGTGCAGAGGGGCAGAGGGGCTACATCGATCACAATCCTCATGTGGTTATCGGATATTCCGTTGGTTATTGAGGTTAGGTCGGTATGGGATGAAAAGGAAACTGCAGCCGATTCCTCCACTAAACAGGACCAGACCTGCTATAGACTGCCTAGGCTCTTAGGGCCGTTGAAGGGAACACTGGGCAGCCCTGTTTGCAAAAATTCAAAGTAGAACAATATTCAATTTCCTTAAAGAAAATATTGGAGTTAAACTCCAATTTAACTCTTGAGCGGGCGCATGCAGAGTTTTCCTCCGCTCGTGGATTTTTTTTATTTAAAATAAACAGGCATAATGGGTGGCAGCGGTTGTGTCCGGCCCCATACCTCATGCGCCTCATTCCCGGAATCCCCTAAAGCTAAAAATGCCCCCCATTCCCAACTGGTACCTTGTTATTTGCGATTCAGTGATACCACGTCAGTTTGCGGAGCACCCTCTCCCATGACACTGACAGTGATACCTATGTTATACTAGTAAATTACTATGTTCAGTTGCAATATTACACCTATTAAGTTGAACAGTTAATTGTAGTATTAATGATGTGATTCCTAATGAAGTGTGTCAACATTTAAATACTATATTTCGTTATATAACAAATAAAATAGGTACAAGTAAAATGGGTTAAAACTGAGAGATTCAGTGTTGCAGAGTATACTCCGCATGCGCCCTCTGCCATTTTACTGGTGAAGCGTGCCCACTCAAGGGTTAAGAATTAACCCCCTAAGCGCCGAGTAATTAGCCCCCACAGTTTTTAGTAGCGCACAGTTTAATTACACGATCAACACGAAAACGCTGGGTTTTCATCTAAACACGACGAGCGCGATACTGCAGATGTTGTGGCGTGGACGTAGTTCCATAAAAATCCACTAGAGTGCAGCACCAAACGGTCTACAGCTCTTCAGGGTCAACTGTACAGTCTTAGCAGGAAAAATCCTAGCAGAACAGTTGTATCAACATAAATCAGCTGAGAAAGTCAAATCCGAGTAAACTCAGGCGTGGCAGTGAAGGCAGCAAGGGTGACACACGAGATATCTCAAGCGTGGCGGAGCGCGCACAGAACACTACCACGAGCTAACTCGTGCGCGGCGGTTAAGGGGTTGAATGTTATGTTTATAAGTTAACAGTTTAGAAATACTTTACATGATGTGCTTATCATCCTATACTCTTATAATATGTATATTATAAGTAAGGAGTTCAGAAATACTTCACATGCTGCGTTTATCATCCTATATTCTTATAATATGAGCAATGTTATCTTGCGTGCTTGCTTGTTTGCAAAATTACCTCAAAATCGACTCCGAGGTTACCCCTCAAAGACTGGAAATAAGTAATTTATTACTCGAAAACGCGTTCTATGCAGATGATAACTTTGCCAGAGAAATTAAATTCTAATGTAATAGGCTAATATTAATTTTAAAGTTTCTAAATTTTAACATTGGTCTTATGAGTTGCCATAATAGCAACGAAATAAACAAGGAAAATGTAAACAAATAAAGTACTCATTAAAGCTGTTTGCAATCTATAGCCATAAAAAAGTGAGCCGGTGGCGCAGTTGGTAGCGCACTCGGCCTCGGAACTGTGGCCACGAAGCGTCGCAGGTTCGAGACTCGGGCGTGTCGCTTACTTTTAGCAGTACTGTTCACCCCTTGTACTGTACCGGCTCACTCCTTGGCTTTGCTTAATAACGTCCACGCACAGATCAATAGTCTATGTGGGCGGGGCAAAGGCAAGGTAAAAAAGAGGCCGCCACCCTCTTTTAAAAGAAAAACAAAGTAAAAAAAAAACAAAGAAAAACAAAAATTCAGCGTGTGGGATTAAGATTGTATGGAGTACCCTATAGTAAAAAGAGTTTGTATATATCAATTTTATGGCACTGAAATATTTTATAGTGATTGGATGAACTGGCAAACATTAAATTAATTATTAATTATTTTACTGAGCAAAGCTCGGTCCACCAGTTACTTACTTTTTATCATCAGGAAAACTTGAACTTTTTTATCTCCAATGGTGGAATACCCCACTCTCCCCTACCTGACTAAATGCTATACCAATAGTTAGCACACAACATTCTCCGCTCTCTTAGTACCTTTGCTGTTATGTAGTAGGGTTTCTATTTATCTTGACGTTTGAGCCAAACATTAACCATTAATTAGCTGGGTTAGTTTAGGCCTACCATTTTTCATAGTTGGGAAAAAGATATGTAATGTCAAAGTATTCTTATGTTGTTTATTCTTTTGAAATGTTATCAGTAATAATTTGCATAAGTATTTATTTGAGCTGTACGTTAGTTATATTATTATTTTTCTTTGATTAACTCTCAAAATCATTCTTTAGGCCTATTTAACAGTATCTCTTAGTACTTTTACTCGGTAAGCTTACAATATTTTCGGACACGTAAACCTATTTAGGCTATATTTTCAAAGAATCAACTACATTTCAATTCTATTGATTCTCGTTTTATAAGTACAATGTGTCAATGGTATCAAAACATTCAACGTGCACTCTTTACTTCAACGAAGTACAATAAAAATATTTGGCTGGGAATTGACATCATGTAATTTGGCCATTTATCAAGTTTTTATTTTGTTACAAACATGGGTACCCAAGAGATCCAATGTTAATTATTATATTTTTATTTACTTTCATAACCATTAAAATGTAGAATACGCCATAAGCAGTAGAAAGCTCCTCCTTCCTTTTAACTGAAGGAGCTTAACTATAATATAGTTTAGCTTATAATATGTGTGGTGTTGATATTTACTGGCTGGTGTCGTGGCTTCATTATTTTGAGTGACCGTGGCTAGGATGATTTAAAAACCTAATTTTTAATGACTTAACCTAAACTGATTTTCTTGACAGAGGATTTTTCACAGGGTCAACTGTATAAACCAGTTCATCCCGATGACTGTGTGTGGACCATTGAAGATGGATGTGTCCTTGATATAATTCTGTCCAAAGCAGAATACGACCAGAAAGATACTTTGTGGGAAGCTCTCTTGAAGGACGGAAGCTACCAACCAGATCCTCTGACATTACATGAGATGAGAAAGAAACTGGATCTTGAAAAATTTCAAATCGAGGTAGTTTTCATTAATTAAATGACAAATAGTATTTTTTTAAATATTTTCATACATGTAGTAAGGTAGATCATCTGCTTATTTCCTTATCCACATTCTTATACTATTTGCCTTTTTCTATTGTAATAATACTGTATCTTGTATTTCCATCATAATGTCACAAACATGTTTGTTTCAGCATCCTGGAATGGATTTTAGCAAAGCCAAACTTTCAAAATGTTACGACAAAATGCCTGGGATGGACACACTGCAAAACCAAGATAATTGATTTTTTTTTTAACTTTATGTATTGCTACCATATAAAAATATATTATATTTATTATTTTAAAAAATGTTGTTCAAATCCTATTAACAGATGTGAAAGGTGTTATTTGTAGTAAAATAACAGATGTGGACCTACTGATTGGTAGTAAAAGCTCGATGATGGTTTTAACATTCAATGCTTTCTCTCTTTGTAGCCGAGTTTGACACAGGCTCACACCTAATAAATAATCTTAGCCAAAAAATATTAAGTTACACAATATTAATTTAGCCTTAAATTTTGATATAGTTAAACAAAATTACTAGTGCAGAAGTTGGTTCATTGTATTTTATTACATTAAGGAAATTTTACACACAGTAACCTGCATTTTAATCCTTCTATCAATGTAAAATTTCATATATGCTTCCTATGCTTTCTACACTTCGACACACGCTTAAAATCAAACTATTTGGAGTCTACTGTATATTTTAAAACTTGTTGCGCCAAAGCAAAATCTTACATGCAGGCCTTTTAACCTGGAAATTTTTTTAAATCATCAAATCCTATTTTAAGGGTTCTTTTAAAGTTTGAATCACTTCCTATTATTTTCCTACACTTTCTTGGTAATATTGTAAACCAGTATTTCCCCAGTCTAGGCACGTCATATATTTGCTTTTTACAGTAAACACAATTTTTATATACAGAGAAGAAAATAATCATTACATTTCTTATGGGTCTTTTTCATACCAGGCATCATGAAATTACGACCCTGAAAACTCCACAACAGCTGGTTTTTTCTTAGATAATCATATGGGTAAATAACCAGCTATTTAAGTTTTTAACACATGCACTGCGGGGAAAAAACTGTTCGACTTTCAGCCATGCTGAAAATGTTTTTACAGAATCATTTACGTATGATGTTGTTTATCCGAAAAATGGTGTCCAAAAAAATCCCCTTGGCCTATGATGTCATCTGTGACGTAGTAAGTTTTTGGCCCGAGATCGGGACATCAGCACCCGGGAACGATGCAACGTGATTTTTGGCTTGTTTTATCACTATTGTCACTTTTACAACTTTTTCTATTGTGAAAGTGCCATACTAGTGTGAAAACGCGAAATTAGCGCCTCGCTGTACTCCTCAGCTCTAGTTTCGTCGCTGACAGGGATGTTGTTAGGTGGACGGTAATCAAGGTCACTGACACTCGAATCATCCAGTAATTCCAGTACAACATAATTTTATGTATTTTTCAATGAACCTGTTATATATTATAATAAAAACAATTACAGAAATCACAATTCAATTGAACTACAATTCAATCACAATTGAATTACAATTCAATACTGCACATCAATAACAATATGATGTGCATCAGCGCTCATCCCGCCGCTCAAAATCCGCCTCAAAATAAGTCGGAAACACAAGCGCGAAATTAAAACCCCGCTAAAAAATAAGGGCCGCCCGGACCACGAAACGGACAGTGGAACAGGTGGGCGGGGTTACTGTAGAGGGGGCAGAGCCAATAGCAACACTCCAAGTTGTTCACTAGCCGCCACGCAGCTACTTTTGTGTCGGCAGATCTCGTGCCCGAGATCGAGACACATGCATCTGGGAATCACCGCGTATGTCCCGATATCGGGACACATGCAGCGAATGTGTTAAGGTTGCAATTACATGATGCCTATTATAGCCTTACCAGGGGCTCTTCAGACATGCACATAATGTTCATTAATGACCAGGGCAAGGGTTTAAGACGAGTTTGGAAGAAGTATTTGTGTGTAAGATTATGCCTGATATGATAACCTTAACCTTTTCATTTGCCCAAGAAAGTGTGACCAGTTAGGAGGGGGTAAGACACATTGTATGATCAGGAAAATGATTTGAAAATATATATTTATTTTATTATTGGGTTAATTTGGGTAGTTGATGCCCAAGAATGAAAATTACAAGTAATTACTTCGGTTGTTGCCTCCCAATACAAGGGCAGCAATGTTAAGCCACCAAAGTATTACTAACACAAATTCTCAGATGGTACATTCTTGGAGGAAATGTAAGTAACAGTCAAAGAGTCTACCCAGTCAAAGGCAGCAAAAAGGAGGACCTTTAAAAAATACAGAACTTCGGAGGACCGGGTAAGATTTCCTGGCATGGAGCTGATTGTAAAAAGTTTTATTGTAAATCAGCTTAAGCCTAATAATTTAAAGCACTTTTATTTATTTTTCAAGTTTCCTAAAATTTACTTCTGTTAACAACACATACTGGTGCCAAAATTCATATAATGCAGCGGAGTCAAATATTTCTGCACCGCAAATATAGATGAGGAATTCAAAATTTTACTAAATTGGGAAAGTTGGAGGACCTTCAAGTCAAAAGAAGGACTTTAAAAGGACCTTTTTCATAAGGAGGGCTTAGAGGACTTGTACACTCCTTGGACATTTGAATCAACTAGGGAATTGGAGAAAAATCATATAAAAATCAGAACGTAATAATTAAAGAATTTTAATTCTGTACAGTCCTAAAAATTTACAAAAACAAAACTAGACTGATTTTTTATAGAACTTTTATTCTTTGGAAAAACGTACAAGTTTGACGAGGACATTTACTTGAAAAGATTCCAACAAAACAGAAACAGTAACATGTTAATTACAACCAACACCCTACACTGTGACTGCTAAATAGATTGTGCTACATGATACGACATTTACATTATGGAATGGTAAAAGTTGATCTTGATCTAAGTAACATTAATATTTACAATAAAAGAAATACTGCCTCAATCTCAAATTCCAAACAATCTTAATGTTATTGATGAACACAATATGTAAAGTGGTTTAATTGTCTTTCTTCATTCGTGTGCTTGTCATCCTGTAGATAATAGAGTCACGTCCGGGATCCATACAAGCTATCACCACTGGAAAAGAATTATTAGGCATCAAATATCAAAAACCAAGAAAAATATTTAACACATAATAATTGATGATATAAATGTTCATCTATTTTAGTAAATCAATGCTTTAGAGGGGGGAAAAAATTGACTTTCAATCTTTTCTTTCTTTACAAAAAAACCTATGTGTTGAAACAAAATCATAAGATAGATATTTAACTGATTGACTTCAGTTAGTCCAACACCAAGAGATGAGGAATCAATCTGAGATAGTCCTTCCACGAATATGTACACTATTGATGTGGTTAACGTCTTGGACTTCGGTTCAAGAGGTTACAGGTTCAATTCCCGGTATGCCCATAAAAATTTGAGGGTTTTGGACAGCTTGCCTTTCAAAAAGTTAAAGAAAACTTGTAAAATGCCATTGACGTAGACACAATACCCCCATTGCAGCAGACCTGCATACTCAGCGAATTTCAAATGCAAAAGAGCATATTTCAATCCCACATGGCTAGATTTGACATGTTTTTGTAAGCTCTGAAAGAATAACAAGGGAAATGGGAATGTAGGTTAGTTGCAACAGGTACGTTAAAACTGGATGGTTGTAATTCAATATTTAGTAGATCTGAAGTAGAAGAAGCTGTATACCAAGTTTTATTGAGATATGTTGAGAAATAAGCGAGATATAGAATTTTACTTATTTCCCATAAGGTTAACATTGGGACAACGTACTGTGTTTACCACTAGCGATATTTCGGTAACCAATTGCAATGTATACAGAACCTTCTAAGTAGGGACATACAATGTTAATTTGTTTAGTTTCGCCGCCGAAAAGCAGGGCAGAAATTAGCGCTGATGCATGGAATAGTTCAAGCTGGACCCGTATAGTCGGAACTTCTATTCACTACCCAAAATGTCAAATGAGAATGTTTGTAAACAAAAACAGGTAAACATTATGGTAAAAGACACAACAATACGAAATAAAAACATACAACTGTCAAAATATTACAACCAGCTTCTTGACTTTGCAAAGTCATCTTGATCCGTAAACTCCTACAATTCCTATCGGACTAAAAGCCCCCATCTCTTTTTCGGCGGCAGTAACTACATTTTTCCATAAGGTGTCCCTACTTAGAGGGTTCTATATACATTGCCAATTGTCACAGAGCAACGATTCAAAATACTAAATTATTTGTTTTTTTTTAGCTGAATTCAATGGTGTAAACCAAAATTACATTATTTTAATTTTTCTAAGTAAAAAATCCAAAAAAAACCCATTTTTGGAGCGGTTTACACCCTCTTTCCCCCTCTTCCAACAGTCTGATCAGGCTGGTTTTCGAACTCGTCCGAATAATTACTACTTTAAATGTCTGTGCCAAATTTCATTCAGATTGGACCATTTTTAAGCGAGCTATCGTGCTTAAAGACACATCTACACATGCTATCGTGCTTAAAGACACATGTACACATATACATTAATGATGGTCGATTCCAGGATTCCCGATTCTCAAATCCGAATCCAAATCTTAAAAAAATCGATAATCGATTCTCGAGCCTCCAATCCCAAATTGTGAAACTCTTGAGTTGCTTGCCTGAGTACTGTTTACAATTATTCAAATATAACTCAGCCACTTCAAATAAACCAGTTAAAGTTATTTTCAAAGAAGCTCAAAAACATAAGTTTCAAAACATCAGTGAATCATTCATTTATACCCCAATCATATATTTTTGTTAGATTTGTTTCAGAAATAACTAATAAAACAAAAACCTCATTTACATTATTATATTAAAGTATTAAAAAAAACTTTAAACATAACCCAAGATTATTATTAGTAAACAAAATGTTTATTTGTTTTCCTCATTAGATTTATTATAAACATTGCCATACCTAAATAAACTGAATTCTTTAGGACCTTCATGTTGTAAAAATTTGTTTTGTTTCAGTTCTCATTTAGTATTAACTCTGTTTTCATTCCCACCCTAGTCAAATTAAGATTATTTAAATGTATTTTAAGATAAAAAACTTAAGTTGTGTATAATAATAATGCTCATTTGGAAAATCTTAACAACTGCAAGATTTAATTATGTTTTATTTTCCTCCTAAAATAATATAATAGTTATTAAGAGCTTAGCCATGGAACTTTTGACAAAGGAAATGGAAGTCGAGAAGTGAGAGAGCAATGTTTGTTTACTTTCAAGGCCACCCCACCCCCTGTGCATCCCATTGTTCCACTGCCAGAAAAAAGAGCGACACAACTGGCCGTGATTAGATAAGAAAGAGATAATAACCCCCCAATACAAAAATATCATAACCTTAACTACCGGTTATGTGAAAACCATGACATGACATATTTTTCTTCTAATTTTTACAAATCAAATGAGACAAAAATTAAAGCTGTGCGATACTCCATTCCAGAGATAAACGATGATTAAAATAAGACAAGTAGTATGAGTGCGAGTTGAGTCAGAGCTATAGCTGTATTCCCTGTTTTTCCGTGTCCCGAGAAGTAGTTTTTTATTGAAACCTGTCAATATCCTTTCCTTATCAGTTGAAATATTGTTGTTATCCGGCGACTGATATTTATTTTTATCACTCGTGAAGCTAGATGACCGGTGATAGTAGGCTTGTGACCTTCACGTTATTGATCGAACACACGAGCGTGATTTATGTTAAAATTTAATAGCTACGCAAACAATTTCGGCAGTTTTGAAGGATTCGATTTTCGAATCCGAATCTTTTCCGAAGTATCGGTGGATTCGAGAATCGAGTTTCGGATTCAACTCATCCCTAATAAACATATATATATATATTTATGGAAATGAACAAATGGTGTTTTTGACAACTGGGGACCTCACAACAAAAAGTTATGATGTTCTTGGGCTTAAGTCTTACCATGAGACCTAAGGTAATAGCTTCTTCCCTTTAGGGGAAATTCGCTAAAAAAGATACACAGCAAATTTAAAGTAAAGTATGACACTGTATCTCATAGTTTGCAGACAAGAAAAGTGTTTTTTGTTGGTTGGTATTCCATTTAGAATCCTCATTACCATGTAAAAATTAAATTATTGCCATTAAAATATGAAATATGGCAAATAATTTGGAAATATCTTTGGCTACTTACTAGACGTTGCAATGAGAGTCATAATGAAAGCTATGGTGAACCAGAGGAAGATGTTGAAGAAGATGGGGTAGTTCTCATCATAAGTTGGAGCCAGCTTCAAGTCAGCCTGTGGACAAAATGTCATACCAATACCCTCATAAAGCAGACCTGTATACTCAGCTAATTAAATGCTCAACTTCTTTAGCATTCTCTGTAATTAAGCAGGGAAAGAATATGCAAGTTTACTGCTAAAGGTAAAATTTGGAAATTTTTGAGCTAACACACATTTTAGTCGTTAATAAGAAGCGGCCACAAACCAAGTTGAATTAGTAAAATTTGAATATAGGGTTGAGTGGAGTGATTGTAAATTTGTGGTAGTTGTAAACACTATTTATTTCATGTTCTAGAGAAACTAGGTGGATAGCACTGCTATCAAACCATTTAATTTGTTGGTCTTCCCTCTTAAACCTCTTGTTTTTCTTGTCTCCAGGTCTGTGTTTGAGGCCACAAATTTCAAGCTAAAATTTTCCCGATCAAAAGTTTAGATAACAGTTTTGCATTCATCCACAGTTTGTCTTAATTCTAGTAAAAAGGAAAAGAAAAATTTTTAATACAGTAGAACCTTGCTAGTCCGACCTCCGATAGTCCGACTCCTCGGTTAATCCGACCATGCCGCCGGGGAAAATAGGCCTCCGCAATTTTGCCCTCACCGGGGTTCTCATCGGTTAGTCCAACCACGCAATTGGAAATTGATGTTTGTTTACATTTCCGGTGCAATCCTTCGTTCAGGTTGGCTCCTGTCGATGACGTATTACTCATTGGGAGTGCGTATATCGTTCAGTAGAGCAATAACATTTGATGTGGTTAGTTTTTTTTGTCCTAATGTCGTTTTTTACAGTACAGTAGCTTGTTAAACACTCTTAATGCATTTTTTCTGATCGAAATACTGTTTTTGTACGTTTTCATGTCATTAAAATGAGTTCGTCCGATAATCCGACCTTTTTGCTGTTCCGACCATGCCCCTGGTCCCGTAGGTGACGGATTAGTGAGGTTCTACTGAATCAAAATTTAGTGTAATTCCACTGCACTTAAACGTTTACATTCACTTCCTTCAGATTTGAATAATCAAAAGGGGGAATGAACATGAATGAAGGTCATTCACAATTACATCACAGAAAAATCGCTTTAGAGTAATTGTGAATCATCGTTTTAAGTAATCATGAAAATGTTTTGATGACACCATTCAACGACGTATATTTATTATTAACAGAAGGTTCTGCTAAGAGATAAGGGATATAAAGATCTTTATTTGTATCCTTTGACTACCACACTCGGTCAAGACATTGTATCAACTACTTTCAAATATCGGTACCCAGTAGACATTAAGTAATGATTTGAGATACTAAATTAGGGCTGGAACTTGAATTGGGGAGGGGGGGGGGGGTGTCAAGGAGGACATCTGCCCAAGGAGAAAAATTTTGAAGAACAGTGAAAAATTAATCAGACCTAAGTTGACACTTGATAAACCAACACTGAAAGTCTCACATACTCGGTGATCAGGCGCAGCGCTAATTGTATCATCAGCCAACCTCTGAATGAATGAATTTTGATTTTCATTGTGGTTAGTGTTTTGCGTTCCGGTCGCAGTTTCACAGTCCTTATTTAGTTCAGTATCAAGTACACTCAATGCAAGTAACTCTTGCTGTGCGCTGAGGCAGGGTGAGTGCGAGGTACAGTAGAACGAGTCATGCCATCATTACCAACCGCACCGTTTACACTCTCGCACTCACCTGATCTAAATGCATACCAAGAGATCTTTTTGATCTATATGCATACCAAGAGATCTTTCTGATCTATATGCATACCAAGAGATCTTGCCCTATTTAGATCAAGATCTAGGACAAGTCCTTAAGCTAGATCTGCACCATAAGCCATGTCGTTGGGTTGGGGCTTATTTCAAAAGACTCATTAAACATGAGCATCTCGGCAAACTATTCAATAGTAAATGGACCTCTTCCCAATATGTTTAAAAGCTAGCTCGCCAAGATGTTCGACTTTGAATGTAAAACATTGGTTTTTTTTAGTGGACACTCTTTTAGATGAGCCGCTTGACCTTAACATTGTCTCCAACATGCTTGCTTGACAAATTCTATCTTTTGTAGAGGCTTTTAGATTTACAAATTAGATTACATCTTCTGACAAGGGGCTATCCATAAAGTAGCTCTTTTGAATCCCCCCTCTTGAAATCATTTTCCCATCATTATTCAGCTTCCCTCCCACAATATAAGAAACGACATAATCCTTTGGAGAACCAGAGTTTAAAGAAATTAATAATTTCTTAAAAGTGTAGTTTTCTCTTCTTGATTATTGTGATACAGGGTTTCCGCAATAATATCTTTCCTGTTAACTATTTCATGTATTACAAACAAAACCCATTGAAAAATCTTTAGTTTGAATTTTTCCTATCTTAGGGTACAATACTTACCCGTCCAATACTTACAATCAACTCCTCATTAGAGCGCCTGAACCTTCGGGTGTGGGCCACGTCACTAGTCAGGACAAGGAACAGAGTCTGAAAAAATGAAAATGACATTTTGATTCAGGGACTAATTGTTTGAAGAATTTCGCGTCTGTTCAGGAAAATTAATTACATTCATATCCATAGTAGTAAGGGGTACCTTAATGTGGAATATTTTTAATTGAAAGACCTCTTAATTGTTTCTAGAGCAATAGTCTCATTTAAAAAAGTTTAATGGTATTAGTTTAAAGAATAAAACATAAACACTCCTTGGATGAATACATAACTAATCAAGTATTAAAATAAGAACTGATGTGATGAATAAGTTCTTGTATAAAATATATATATATATATATATATATATATATATATATATATTTTATGTATATATATATTTATATATAAAGTAAAATTGAAATAAAAACAAAGTACACTTTAAATTTCTTTAATTGACTGACTAGTTTCAGCACTAAAGCCATTTTCAAAGTCTAGTACAATACCTACATAACCTCTTCTAAGAAAATTATAATAATTTGCTTCCGGTGAAATGTGGCATATGGAATTTGGGATATATATCATATACATAAAAAAATTAGAACAGCTCTTATTAAAAAAGTAAATGGGTAGTCATAGTCAAGTTCCTGTGATTTCCGAAAAAAATACATTTCACATGATCACTATATTAATGGCTTTCATGAAAGTGGTCCAAGAAGATTTTGAGTGATTTGATAGATTTGTTTTTATATTTTGAGAGAGCTAATAATTGATGAGCAGAATACATCATTGTCTGATACAGGTCACCCTATAAAGACACTGATTATTTTTGAACATATTGAAATCTTTTTATCTATGCCCAAATCTTCCGGATCCCGAATCATCCTTACAGCAGACAATCTCTTTCCTTTGGAATCATACGGATATCTTCTTGAAAATAAGGCCATTACTCAAAATCGACACATTGGGACCAGGGCCTTGTCCTGAACCGTCCTGAGGTCTTTCAAACGAACAAAAAGTTAACGGGAACAGCGTATCTTTGTTTAAAATTACTCATGTCGCCTTTAACAAATGCTCCTTTAATAATTGATCTCTGTTATGATATATCTAGCCCAAGAGTTTTTTGAGCATAAATCTAAAGGAAACACTATGTTTACGTCTCTCTGTCGGCCCATAACACAGTTTAATAAACGAATGAGCATTTGTTTAAGGCGTTATGAGTAATTTTAAATAAAGATCCGCTATTCCCGTTTACTTTTTATACTTTTGAGAGACCTCAGGATGGTTTAGGAGGAGGGTCTTGTCCCAAGGGGTTTTTTTCTGTGGTAAAAAGAAATCAATAGCTAAACATTACCTACATGAGCTTAAACAAATTCATAAATGGACACAGAAATCTCTCATAATATCTGTAACACCATTTAACCTAATAAAATTGCCTAGTTCAAAACTTTTTTAAAATATGAGATAGAATGCTAACAATTAATAAGACTTTCAAAACTGATTGAACTTCAACCTTTTTTTTTTCAAAGACTTCACTCAGATGTGTGAGCAGAGTACAACCTAGCCCACTTACCTTGCTGTCATAGGCCTTATCAAAAACTTTCTTAGTCTTCTTGATTTGAGAGACTACCATGTCCTTCGCCTCGATCACAGGGTCGGAGCTCTCCCCGTAGATGTCGATGAGGGGATGAAGCCCTCGCAGGTTGAACCAGAAGAGATCCGGCAGCCCGTCTACTGGGACTCCCTTCTCCTCAAACTGAAAACAGTCAATAGCACAGTCCTTGGCTTTGAGGGCATAGATATCTTCACTAGAATGGTGAGGGAATGGTATGAGGCCAAACAACTATTTCGAACTATCAATAGATTTGGCTAGGGATCTGCGGGTCCCCGAATTTTTCAGATCGGGTCGGGCCAGAAGCTTGTTTGAGACATAGGGTCGGGGCAAACAATATTTAGGACCAAGATCGGGTCAGGCCGCACCTGATTAGTTACTCCCCCCATTTAACCGGTGATGGAATTTATGTGCAATCCACGTGTGTGCAATCGAACTTTACAGCCAATTGCGAGTTACACTAAGCTTCATCTGCTGTTTTTCCGCAATCGAAAGATTCTTTAGCGCAGCCGCTCACTAGTTTCACAAATAAGCTGCATTATCTGTTCATTTGTGGTCGGCAAATAGGCGTGGCTTTTTTATGGCCAATCGCTAGTTTCACAAAGTTGCATTTCATTTATTTACGATCGGAAAATACACACAATTGTTTTTCGCAGCCAACCGCAACTTTTGCAATACTACATTTGCAGATTAGCAGCGATCCGCAAATACACGCATTGTATTTTGCAGCAGATTGCAAGTTTCGGAAAGCTAGATCTGCCTTTTATCCGCGAACGACAGATATGCGCTATCGTTTATAGCAGCCGTCCACAAGTTTTTCATAACAATAACCTCAACAATAATTCATTAACTCGTAGAAGACTGGATTTCGACAGTTATCTAGAAATACCACCTTTCAAAATAAGAAAATTGAAAACTTACACCTATATTTAGATCTGACCTTGCAATTTACAACTTCAAATTTGTATTCATAGTTTATATTGTTTATTGGCGCTATGGTTGTTGTGATAAAGTGTGCTTTGTAACAGTAATAATCATTAACTCTCACAGTTTTTTGGAAGAATTAGTTCACCTATTAGTTTTTTATCTTAATTTCTAGTAGTAGGTTAAAATTGAATTAGGCCTACCTATAATTAAATTTTAACCTACTAAAAAATTATTAGACCTTGATAGACAGTTATAATTTTCATATTAATTTTTTATTTAATTTCTTGATTTAGCTATGGTTGTAGTTAATTATTTAAATATTTTTGGCCTGTGACCCGAAAGCCAAAATTAAAGTCCTGACCCGACCTGACCCTAACTTAAAACGTGTTCTGGTTTAAATACCTGTTGTCAAGTGATCCAAAAATCCTTAGAAAGGCGACCGGTTTCGACCTTAAAAGGTCATCTTCAGGCGAACGTCTTCATTTCGTTCTTACGAACACGTCGATATTTTAAAAAACATTGAGATACTGAAAACATTAAACATTAAATACATACGAACACACACGACGATTAAATGGCCACAAATTTTTTATCGATCGATAACGCAGCGGGCGGCGCGGAGGTAGAGCCTAGACTGACCGCTTCCGGTGACATTGTTTTCCTTGTATCCCCACCACTAATCATTCTTATCAGGTGCACGCTTTTGTCTGTGTCCTTTCTCGACTATTGTCATTGCAGTATCGAAAATAATATTTGATGCGAAAGAGAGCTTGTCGTTTAAAACATTCTGAGGGTCTTGTTTTACGGCCTTATATATTTCAAACTCCTCAATTGTGGTAATGAATGGGCCTTTATTGCATTTATTGAGTACTTCTAAATTATTTTCAATATTAGTATAACTATGGTTGTTATCAATTAAGTGGTTGGCATATGCCGAGTTTGATTTTTGTTTTGACTGTTTCGGTAAATGCTCTTTAAACCTTATGTTGAATGATCTTGCAGTCTGTCCAATGTAAATGCTGGGGCAATCGTTGCACTTCAATTTGTATATTCCAGTTTGTTTATTATTCTTAGGTTTATCTTTCAGAATGTTATCTAGTTTGTTAGATGTTTTGAAGGAGACAGTAAAGTTATTTTTAGCCATTTCATTTCTGATTACATTATTCAATGAAACTCCATATTCCAGTGATGCATATTTCCGTTCACAATCTGATTTATTAAGTCTATTTCTCGTTCGTTCTCTTATCGTCATGTGTGTTCGTATGTATTTAATGTTTAATGTTTTCAGTATCTCAATGTTTTTTAAAATATCGACGTGTTCGTAAGAACGAAATGAATACGTTCGCCTGAAGATGACCTTTTAAGGTCGAAACCGGTCGCCTTTCTAAGGATTTTTGGATCACTTGACAACAGGTATTTAAACCAGAACACGTTTTGATCAGTGATTCGGAGGCTTAATCATAACTAACTTAAAACTAGGCAAAATATTTTAATGAAGTAAAAAAACTTATATAAATGTTTAATACATGTTTGGAAAGGTTGTATTTCAATTTTCTTTTAGCAATTTAGCAAAGTTTAATTTGAGCTCCGTTAGAGGTACGGTAAACGTCACATTGGTATTTCACCTCTTCCCATGTCCTAGCCAGCATCTGGGGGAACGGTTGCCACACAATTGATTATTCGTTGCCTGAGATGGTTAGTGTTTCGAATTTTCGAAAGTTTCTTTGTACCGTAACAACAGATTTAGTTTCTTATAGCAAAATAATATTATTGACAATACTCCTAGGTATTGACAATAATATTGATGGGGAAAAGTGTGGGTTTGATGTACTGATAGAAATACTGACGAATTATATAAATGGGACTGGCCAGTATTGTCAGAGCATAATGTCAGTATGTAAATAAATGCCGACAATGTAAAGTTTGCTTATTGGAAAAAAAATATTAGATACTGAATTGAAAAAAAATAATTTGAAAAAATCTATGGATTTTAAAATAATTTATTATAGTACAAGTGTATTTACTTAATATATATCATAAACACCATTTTACATACAAATATCTTTGGTTGTATGGAAATTTTAAGGTGATGTAGACCAATCAACCAATCAAACTAAAATAACTGTGAAATCAGGTACTTATGAACTTTGAAATTGTGAGTACTACCAAATATTAACACTCAATCCATTAACATCATACAAAAAGGTGTACCATAAGGTAAAACCCCTTACATTTGGCCAACATTTGATTTAATTAATAATAAGTAGCCAATGATTAATGGTTTAAGTTAAGACTCTTTTTGGGATATTTAATAAAAAATAAACATCTTAGTAAAATTAATACACTTGACAAAAACAAAATAATTGAATGAATGAACTGGATGAATTCAAAGATCTGAAGATGAAGATGATCTGTACTGGATGAATTCAAAGATCTGATTACAAGTTACTAGGTCAATTGAGTGATGATCAAGTCCAGTGTAAACAAACAGGTACTGCAAGAAAGCATGAGAGACACTATACTATAGGCTATAGGAAATACATTTTAATACAGGCTTCTGAGGAGCCGCTGAATAATCCGAGGCCAGATATGAGGGGCTCTACTGTATCCTATTTTATTGGTGTCAGGATTGAATGTTAACAAAATCATCTTAGCATTTAGTAGCATGACATTAATATTTGATAATGACCTAATGATGCTGAATTAACAATGGTGGTATTCTATAAAATTTAAAAGATAAGGGATAAACCTGCTTACTAATTTCAAACTAGAACTTTTGCATG
Source organism: Flexamia atlantica (assembly GCA_035578135.1). Lineage (NCBI taxonomy): Eukaryota > Metazoa > Arthropoda > Insecta > Hemiptera > Cicadellidae > Flexamia > Flexamia atlantica. The sequence continues at coordinate 16,995,447 of JAQJVK010000002.1, forward strand.
CTTATTTTTTGGGTGACTGTTGATTTTACCTGATTTAAGGCATCATCTACATTATTTATTTAGGCATTTGAAATTCATAGAGTAGGCAGGTCTGGTCCAACAGAGCTATTTTCTTTATTATTTGTTCTATAATGAAGAAAAAAGAAAAAAATACAGCATAAATCCCCTAGTGCAAAATTAAAGGCACCTACAAAAAAAGGTTATCACAATTGTGATTATCTAGATGATTAATCATTGTTTTAGTGAAACAATGATTAATCATCTAGATCTACCTTATTCAAAACAGCCTCCCAAGTGGCGATTTGACCAATGAAACTGGCATCATCTTCTTCTTCTTCTTTTAGGGACTTCACAATTGGTCGTTTCACTTTCAGACTTCCTTTGTTGAGGTTAATCTCATTCTGCACAGATGGCAATTAATAAATAGCACGGTAAAAAAACAAATATTTTTTATTTTAATTTATGAATCTCGTCTTATGTTTTTATTTTGACTCTATGTTTAAACAAAGGCCTAGAGAGAAGCTCCTTAATTCACTGCATAAATTGAAGGGGTCCCCCGTAAAACGTTCTAAGCGACAAAATTTCAAAATCGGAGATATTTAGTGAAAAAGGTTCTCTAGGACACGAGCTACACCGTGGTATATTTTGTTTTGAGGATATTTGAGTTGGTAGCCCTGATTTCGTCTGTAAAAGTTTGTGTGCTTCGCGGGACTGCACGGACTTTTTGGGGAAAACGTTCTATTCGCCGAAAGATGGACTACCCGCCAGTTGTTGCATTGTCGCCCAGCGACCAAAATCGTGTAAATAAAAATAAAAGACGTGAAGAAAATATTGGAAAGTGGAAGGATAAGACCAGAGATGAGAATACAAAAGCTTGATTACCCTTATTTCAAAAACTAAATAGCTGAGGCCTGGAAAATTGCCCCCAATAGAAGTGAGTAGAATAACGTTTTAAGCACCACATTGTGATAATATTTAGCAAAATGACGTCTCACGTTATGTGACAAAATTACTTTTTCATACTTTTATGTCAACAAAATTGATTTATATTGAGTTTTATTTTAGTTTATGTTGATATTCCTACACTCCCATGATGTTTTCTCCCAAAGCAGAAGAGCAGTCCGTCAGAGAACGATTCAAGCACCAGTCGTTTAGAACGTTATAACCACAAAAAAAACCTCGTAAAATGTTTTAAAACTATTAATGGCAAGTAAAAATTGAACATAAGTCTACATTGTGATGTTATAAATAGGGTATCAACAAATTATACATGATTTTAAGTTCTAAACTTGAAAAACCCATAAATTTTAGAATTCAATTTTCAACGCTTGATTACTCGAAACTAGGTTTTGTCGCTTAGAACGTTTTACGGGGGACCCCTCCAATTGACACTGTCAGTATTCTGGAAATCTGCTTAGTATTTGTAAATCAAAATTAAAAATTATACGAACAAAAATCAACACCAAAATTATATCAGGCTTAAATATTATAATAAAAAACTATTTAATTCTCAGCAGAGGGATTACCCGAAACTGAACCAATCAACCAAACAGTCCCTTTCATTTGGTATATTAGTAGGAGTAGGTATTCCATAAATAGTATCAGGCAAGCATTTATATGGAAAAACATAATCCAAACCAAAATTTTTTTTTTACTTTGATTAATTTTATTGTACCAAGAAACAAAGTTTAAAACTTAACTTTTATTGTTTTTTCCTCCAGATCACTGTTCAAAGTAAATTTGAGACGTTAAAATACCTTAATTCCATCAAGTGATCATGGTTAACCGATGAATTTGTGTTCCTTCAGAGCCTGAGGATGACCCTTTTGTCGGGTTGAAACTGGTCACCGCTCATGACAGTGATCACTTGACAGAATTAAGGTTTTTTAACCTCTAGAATTTTAAGGTTTTTAAGATAAAAAGTGGGTGTACTTCATTATGCAACACCATATTTGTTAAACAAGCCATAGCCATAAGAGACGATGAATTTACAAAAACAAATTCAACCATCAAAAATATAAGAAATTAAGATCAGATTACTCACAGCTCTCACGTCATCATCAAAGTTGAGCTCCACCAATGACTGGTTTTCACCGTAAGGGTAACGTTCCAAGCACTTGGACTCGAGAGTAGCCCAGATGTTGTCCGAGGGAGAGTCGGCAACGTAGGGGAACTTGTGACCTTCGGTGATTGGCAGTGACGCCACCCCATGGACAGCGATCACCACCACCGACTCGGCAAAGTTGAATGGGCTCTTTATGTACATTCCAGGCCAGTCGCTAGTCTGTGGAACATTCTTTAATGCAATTACATTGATAAAAATGTATTGTTATTTAGAAGCAAATGAATCATTTACTAAGAGTCTTAACGGTTTTTAGAAAAGGTCATTCCGCTAGTTAGGCGCTGATCTCTATGAAATATTATTTTTATAAAACATGGAATGAATCAGATACTACAGTACTGCTGTCTATTGTGACCTCTCAAAGCATTTGACTGTGTAGCTCATGATAGATATTTATTATTGAAGAAGCTTGGGATATGTGGAATTAGAGGGCAGTCTTGGAGGAAGTTTACTTGTCAGAAAGAACACAGAAATCATCATTAGTTATGGAAAATGAGTTGTCACTGTAAATATGAGACTGCTATGTCAAGAATGCCACAAGGTTTGATTCTGGGCCCAGTGTTATTCACAACAGGCTATACTCAAATGATTTTCCCATAAATATTAATACCAAAATAAACATGTTTGCAAATGACACTGCAGCACTTATAAAAGAGGAAAGTTAAGAAGTAGCCTATAGAAAAGGACAAGAAAACAACAGTGAAGGAATTAGGATACTGGTTTGAAGTCAACAGGCTTTTAATGCATATTAGAAAAACAAACTTTGTACGATACACTTCAGAAAAAGGTTATCTAGATATGACGAGTTAAAGTAAAATAGAGAGCAAAGATATAGAAAGCCAAAGATGGCATAAACTTTTAGGTGTCATATGCTGAAAAATTAAGATGGGATGGTCATATGTCACAGTTATGTAAAAGATTAAACAGTTTATGTTTTAATATGAGCTGTTCGACTTCGACACAGTGTATAATCATGTAAACAAAATTAATGTTATACTGAGGTTTTTTTTGTTTATTAGTTACAAACGGAACTACACTATGGGGTGCTACTGAACTTGTAAAAGAAGTAATAAAAATACAAAAAAGTCTAAGAATTATGCAATTCAAACCACCACAGATGGTCAATCCATGCTAAGTTGTCCAGCTCTAGGTTACTTAACCACCTCAGAAAAATTTTATAATTTGAAAGGAAAGTCTTTGATGTTTGGGAAGTAAAAAATATTATTTTTGGAATTTTCTTGTCTACTCTTTGAAAATGGTGAATTCAGGCATTAGCGATTTCTTAAATTGCTCTGCCTTAAGTTGACCAAGGCTTTCAAAACAAATTTAATTAGCCTAATTTCATTTCATCCTAGCCAACATAATTACCCATAGTACATAATTACCCACTTACATAACCTCCTTCTCAAACTTTTGCACTGCAAATTAAAAAATCTTAAGAAATATGGTATAACAAATTGCCTGATGATATAAAAAGCCTATCTTTGTGACTGTCTTTGTACATTGAAATCACAACCACAAGTTTATAGTCAGTTTAATGTCAGATTTTGGGTACGGCTGGGAAAGGTTTATAGCAGTACAGATTAACTTGAGGGTCCAATTTAAAAAGTCTTAAAAAACAAATGTAACACTTCATGAAGGAAGCATTGAGTGAGTTTTAAATTATAACTATAATTTTAACTATAATAAAAGTTATTTTTGCTTTGATAGCGAAAACAACTGCAGATATTAAACACAAACAACTTACCGGATAGGTGGTAAATCCAAGACTGGTGGAGCAAATATCTTTTAGAATGTAAGAGTCACATTCTTCATGTCCTCGGAACTCAATATTTGGTGGTTTACTCATAACTATCACTTCACCATCTCCAAACACTGAAAGGGAACAAATTTTGAGAAACTTAAGACTTAGATTTTATAAACTCTGGATTTTGATGTAGCTCAACTATTGGCCCAGTTTTCTACAATCCTCATATGCAATGTGGATGAAAAATGAAACAAACAAAAGTTGAATAGTTTGACCTCTCCATCTCCAGTTTATAGGAAAGATTGTAAAATACAATCTAGGTTATTAAGTGGGTCACTGTCAAGCTGATATCCGTACAACTCCTGATGAGTAGTCACAATATTAGAACAATCGAATATGCATAACACAATTTCGCACTAAATTTTAAAAAATCATTTTGCACAAACAAATTAATGAGTCTTAACAGATGACAAACACTAGGCATGGAGATAAGTATGCTGAAATTTGCCGGTTTAAACTTTTTTTTCAAAATTTATCCCTCTTTATCTAGGGAATCCAAGAAAACAATAAATTTTAATCGACCCTGAGAAGGTATCTCTTAAACCATAACTTTTAAGACATGGATAGTTTCCTTTGCACATGAAGAGTTGTAGACCCAACTGCAACCCTACAAATTTACCCTTCCTGGTGGCCAATGAGAGAGTTGGCACCATTTGACCTGTTTACTGCTCTAATGAGCCTATGGACGGAAACAGCAAGTATCAATTAAGACATGTTAATGTGAGATAACTCTGACTTGTTATCTATCAGTTTTTATTTTTCAAGTGTGTCGGCTGATTCAAGTGACCAATGCTAAATAAAGGTTTTGTTTTATTTTTTAGGATAAAATATTGAGTCTCACATTGGGCCTGATTCGATGATTGGTGTGACCATTCGAAACCAATCACCATTTTCCAACATTTGTGTGTATTCACGGTCTTCTTGCAACAGGATAATTGTAAATATATTTTTGAGTGTAGTACAACATTCTTGGTTTACATCCAGTGAATAAAACAACACGTAACATGCAAATATATTTTGCAATCAAAAAAATACAAAATATATGGTTTTTATCTATTTACTTTTTGTTGCGTCTAAATGATACTGATAGAAAAATATGTATACATATATGTAAAAAATTACTTCCATAAAAATAATCATAAACTATTAAAAACCCCCAGTTTTTAGATAGATAGAAAAATATAAATTATTACAAAACAACAGTGTTAAAAAGTAATATACCCCAATTACAAGTATTTTCATCATACTGACTCAGAAACATCTGTTTTCTGTTCTTTTTACGACAAAGTAGTACCGTACTTTCCAGCCTTGTAACGTAATATACTATTTTTAACTACCAACCAAAAACAATTAGGTTTTTAACCGTGCATGTTTTTTGGTGATATGCCAACATGAACTGAACACTAATTTGAGGACATCAACTAGAAGACAACTACAGTTGACTCTACAACTAAAAATTAACAGAACTACAATTTTTCTTCAAGTTTCATATGGTTCGACTACGCTTATAGTTCTTGTTATAGAGGTCATTCTTGAATGATCCAACTAATACAGCTGACCTCTCCTTGATGTAGAATGAGATATAGAATATGATTCGCCGGCATGTTCTGAATAGTGTATGCCAAAATTAGTCGAAAACCTAATTAGTGTTAATTAGCTAGTTAGTGTATGTAGCTATCCTAGTCGAAAAGCTTAATACTACTGTAAGGCTGCTACTCTGTAAGCAGAGGTCTTAAAAAAACTTGATATATAGAGGTTACCTTCGACTTGTGGAGATAAAAGTGCCAATTGAATTCTACTTATCCAAAGTGAATTTTGCCTATCTTCTTCACATTGGGTAATAGAGGTAATTTTTGTATTTCCCTGACTTGTGAAGTAAAATATAACAGTAAAATTATTTTGAGTAATGTATGGTTATTTTCTTGACGAGTCAGGTTTTTACGAAGGGACTGGACATTTTCCACAATTAGCCTAATTGAGATTAGGAAAGGTAAATAAGAAACTGCTTCGAATTTGAATGAGTTCATAATCAACTTAAGATGAATAAAACAAAGTAATAGCTGAGCAACTCAGTAAGCTCAGCAATAATTTAAAACATATCGTTCCATATTGTCCTCATTCTCTTTAGAAAAAGAATATTTTTTAAATAAGTTTTCTAAATAAAGGTATTGCAAGAAATACTTACTCTGTATTTTATTGTAATTCAATATCCAAAGGGTTTTTCCAAAGACTAAAAGTGTCATTTACTACGACTAAATTATAAAATAAATCTGTGAAATATATACAGCATCTTAAAACAGATTCAATGTTTTTTTTTACTTTCACAAAGCGTATTAAAAACACAATGTGCCTATTCAAGTTATATCCTGTTCAAAAACTATTTGGAGGGTATACACTGAGTGAAGGTACTTTTAACACTGATCATCCACCACACAGGCAACAATATAAATCAATAACAAATAAATCAATCTGGTTAAAAAAGAGGACGTAACTAAGAAAAAATATTTACAGTAAGTTTAGGCTAGTGGAAAAAATTATTTTCTTTGGCCTTTTAGACTTTTGTATAAGCATTTTTCTTCACTCTTATTTCAGCCATATTTTTATTTTGCGGTTCAACACGAGTTTGTAAAACTATAGTTTTTTAGCCATTGGCAGTTGAAACTTTTGATGATCGAACATTTTTTAATGCAGTCTCAATTTCAGATAATTTCTTCTCAAAAATTTCGAACTCCTTCTCCGTTTGCACACTATCTAATAAGTTTAAATAATGAGATTTCATTATTTCTTTTCTTGATGAAAGACAAGGAATAGTTACGTCGGGGCCTTTCATTGAAATTTCATGAGTCCCATTCAGATCATAATGATTTTCAATATCAAACTTGAATAAATTATCATTCTGACTGCTGTTGACTAGGTAGCTGAGATCATTTTCCTCAGTTGTGATAATTTCACAAATAACATGAGCTTCATCAGTGACTTGGCTTGCTTCAATCTCTTCAACACATTCTTCAACAATTGTTTCATCACCGCCATTATCAGTATTGTATTCTTCATCACTTTGCTCCACCACAAGTGTTTTCGAATCCAAAGAGCGTTTAATGTTATGAAGATCCTTTTTTGTAAGAAGGTGTATCCTCTCAAGAGAAGACTCTGTGACAGAATCCCTAATCCTATTCAAGATTTCATCAAATGGAACACCATTTATTATATCCTTCGCAATCTTTTTTTTCTCTTTTTCTGTTAAATACATGTGAAAAATTTCATTTTCATGTCCAACATGTGTTTTTACAAATTTAACTTTACATGTTCCATCATCAGCTTCTTTGAGCTGGATACTAGCCGGGCATGTTCCATTAATTTTTTTACTACCCCTGGATTTTAGACTTTTTATATTTTTTCCACTCGGAACATAACGTCCTGACCGGTGACATGCGTAGTAGTTCTTCATGTAACCGCTTACTGCTTTATAATTTCCATTTTTCTTGACAAACCTGGAAAATGTTTCCTTTTCTAATTTTTCCTTCCACTGATCAAATTCATCAACTGTCTGGAATGACAGTTCTTCAGTTATTACTGTAATGCTGTGATTTGTTTCAAGATGATTTGAAAAAACAGTATTTTCTGGAGTGGTAAATTTACAAAGAGGACACTTCAGGCGATTTGAATATTTTGGGCTAATGAGCCCGTGACTTTTACTTTCATGACGCCTCAGACTTCTCAGATTTTTAAATTTTCTATCACACAACGTGCAACCATGAGTTAAATTGCGAAATGAATTGTATTCATTGTCCAATTCTGCGGCAACTTCTTTGAGGTGATATTTTGACAAATGATTGTGAAGGCACTGTTTATGAGTAAAGTTCTCATTGCAGAAAGAACACTTGAATTTATTGGAAACATTCATTGTCAACTCACACCAAACCAAATGTACTTTGTTCATTCACACTATAACACACAGTCGTCATTAAGAAGAAGACATTTTTATTCCAGAGATTTGACTACTAAAGAGAAGGATTTTTCATTGAGACTATGTACCCTAATAACTTGTAAATATTACTAGCCAACTACTTTTCATTTCTCTTACCTATTTTCATTGCAGGCCAAACTAAATTTCTTTCCTACAGTTCCAATGCAGTTCCAATGCATATTTGTTGATTTTTTGTAGTTTTCCTAATTGATCTACTTTAATAGTGTTTATACCATAGTTACCAGCATGCAAAATTTCAGACAGGGATTCAGTTTTTTGTGATTTTCAAATTGAGTTTTTCAAACATTGTCAAAGTTAATGTTTAATGTCCATTTATTGTAAATTGCAAAACTACTCTAATGAGTGACAGCAAATCAACATCTAGATGGTCTGTTATTATAAGAAAAAATTAACAAACTGCTTGGACAGATGTCTTTTTTCTTTCCCTTTGAACTTACTACTGAATCAGTTGTGGTAGTAGATAGTCTATGTACGAGGGCTGTACAGAAAGTAACTTACAACCATGCTCAACTCGGGAAGTGGTGGCAGCAACACCATAATTTATACATCAGCATGTGCAGTCACTGTACTTCTTTATACTTTACTTTATACTTCTCTTGAAATGGCGATCTACCCAGGTAGGTATTTTAAGCCAAGTATGAATGACAGATAAGTGAAGGATGATTGTGGCGCAATCTTTTAGTCTTGTTACTGACTAAGGCCGACATGTTCCCTAGACAGGACTGTTAATTAATAGCCCAACAGCCAATGGGAACTAAGGGACCTACATTTTAATGTGGGGTCTCAACCACAATTTTGCCTGCTTTACAATTTATGAATTGGGGTCTAATCATGACTGTTCTATGAACGTAGTAAATTCAATAGTGCGGTCATTAATCCCCACTAGGGAACAAAGCATCCACAAGCCATCGTTCACAAATATCAACAATACGTGACCTCCAAGTAACTGGATTACAGGACACGCCACCATCCCAGTCATATCATATACATATAAGGCATATTTTACTACTGCCGCATGTTTTTTAAAATAACCTCGAAACAAGAGTGCCTCTGTAGAGAATCCGGCCAAATTGGAATGTGCTGTATTACAAAATTTTGATTCCAAATAACATACAGTAACAAAATTAATCCTGAATTCTGTTTAATGTACCGTCCTAACATTATTAGTGCAATTTTTCATCAATGAGTGTATGACTGTTAAGTGGAAAGGCACATAACGATATCCTATCCACACAACAATAGGAGCCTTGACCTAGACTTAAATGATGACCTGGTGAACAAAGTAAATAAAAAAAGTTTGCGAGATACATCAATTCACAATCGCAGATTTTTTCAAAGTTTTTTTCGCAAGGCAAAATTAGCTTATATCCAAACAGCATAAAGAATGAATTTTGGTTATTTTTAACATTCTTATGATACAATGCATCTTAAATTTTGCTGGACTTTTTATTGAGGCGCTCACATCTTGAGGTTAACTTATATTTAAAAAATGCAAAGTAGGGTAGTATGGTGATCTGCCACACTTGAACTAGAGGCACATGTGAAATTTTTACTGCTGCTACTTTCTTAGCTTAGCATGAACAGACGTTACTTCATGAACAGCCCAAGTATTTATATTGCTGATGATGCTATGTTATATACCACTGGTGAGCCATGTAACGGTTGCACAAACAGACCCTCCTCATTATTTTTTTTTATCTTTAAGTTTCCCAGCCTTAGGCTTAAGTTACACCTTCTTTGGTATGAATCAATCAGAAATATTTCAATTTTTGCATTGGGCCTGTTTTGGTTCAGCTCTCTCTTCTTATTACACCTATCTAAATAACATTTGGAAAAATCTTAATGTTGATCTCTGTCCTACTCTTAGATGTATGCAACCAAATTATAAATAAATAACCTCATTTTAATACCCAAGGCCAAGGTACTCCGACTTGAAAACCTACTTTGAAAAGGTAGTTAAAAAAAAATTATCCTCAGAATCAGTTAATTTCAAGTAAACTATGCCTATTCGGACAATTAATTTTGCTTCAATATCTTAGGCATTTCTAAAACTGTCAACCTTAGGTAGGCCTACAAGTTACCTTACTTACAATTAAAAATCCATCACAACCTTCTGACTTAGCTGAGCCAGGCTTAGCTTAAAAGATAGCCATCCATAGCAACCCATTAAAGATACTTCGGGTGTTTCCAAATCCCCTTCAAATGGTCAAAAGTTAGAATGCTAACTTACCAGAGCATGACACACAACTGCAAGGCCTAGTTTCCTATTCGATTTTCTGCCTTGCGATGGTTTTTGGCTCAATAAAACACCTTTTTATTGAATAACGGCCTGACTTTAACCTTGACAACTAACCTGTCTTGAACTAGACGGTTTTTATTTAGGCCTATTGTGCAATCGGCAGGGGCTGCTGCTAGAAAAAACATGTTCTTGACAACCCTTGCCGATATCACTAGAATTTGCCTTGCTTAATTTTTGCAAAATTGGGTAGGCCTACATATTTGTGAAAAGGGGCAAATTCAATCTTGAAAATTCAACTTATTTTAAATTTCCAAATGGAGTTAACGTTCTAGCTAGGCCTAGATATTTAACATATATCTAAATATATTAGATAGGCTACATTAAATAAATTAAAAACTTGCCAAATTTGGTAATACAGCCTTAAGATGTCAAATAGCCTACTTTAATTTTGTGATACATTGTGTCAAGGCTTCAGCAATCTATTGATTTCATAAATGTTACATTTTGAATAATTAACTAGATTATTTCCCCCCATCCTTTGCAACTAGGGCCTAGTTCAGTGATTGAGGGGGCTAGCTACTATTCCAGGGGGAGTTCTCTTTTAGACCTAGGATATAACATAAAGGCCTAGAGTAATCCTACCTATCCCTAGTAAAAACCGGAACCTACCCTCAAATTTTGATGAAACTCCATGAATTTGTGACCTAGGACGTTTAGGAACCCTACCTATCCATAGTTACGATTCGAACCTAGCCTACCTTCAAATCCCTGGATCTAATTCCAAGACTTAAGCTGGGATTTATAAATGATATATTATTATTGATGATCTAAGTTACAAATTAAAATACTGAGTTGCTCATTACTCTAGGTTAATTTTGGTATCCATATATTGTTTAAAACCCATCAACCCTTGCAAGACAAGTAGGTATCGCAAATGGGTAACAGCTAGGCCTACAATGAAATACATTGATTTTTCTTACCTCCAACAGATAGAAACAGATTAAGAATAAAAGCTAACTTCATTTTCATAATAATCTAGGGTACACAGTCTCAATTTGAAAATCAAATATTAAATTAATAGAGAGATGAACTTCTGTAAGATAAAAGAAACCGAATTACACAAACTGTGACTGACTAGCCTTGGTCAGCTGACTAAGTTATCATGTGACTTGATTGATTCTGACTCTACCAAGGAGGTTTACCTGAATTATACCAACATAAAAAATAGCAAATTTCCTGAAATAACGCACTGACATACTATCGGCACATCACAGAACTATATTATAAACTAATGACTACTATTTTCAACCAAGTGCATTTTATTATGCACTTTTTTGGCGGCTCAAGACTTTCGGTCTGTTTGCCGCCCTTATTGCCCAGGAACAGTACAAATAGACTGAGCACACGAGGCGAAGTGAAGCTTACATTTGCTTCTATAGCTCTGGACAGCCTTGGTGAGTGAGTGCGCTGTTGTGTTGTCGTAATTAGTGTTTATTATCTGCAATGTTTTGGTAATAAATCACATGGTCATATGTTTATGTAGAGGTAATTTGCACAATAAAATATTTTGCTGCAACGGCAAGTGCAACTAATGCTAAGTGCTTGCAAGCTCAACACGATTCATGAAGTACGATAACAAAAGTGTGGAAACACATTCTTAAATTTAAACAAATCATTTAAGATGAAAGGTTGCCAAACTAAAAGACCAGCTGATGCATTGCGCAAATATTTTCCAGAAATTTTAATTGCGTTAGAAATCTCTCGGTGAAATATTACAGGGCATTCTTTGTAGTGTAAATGAGGTGAAACGTAAACAAAGTTTTGACAGTTCTACCAAAACATGTGTTTATTTAGCAGACATTTTGAGAGATTACAATTTTCGCTACTCGCCAGTAAGGCTCTCCAGAGCTATAATTCCTTTTCATGGAAAAACAAACTACGTAAAAATTTACAAATTTATGCTATCTTGCTATCAAAGGTCTGAATTTCACAGCGGTCGGACTGTGAAAAGAAAACCGCTTGCGTATTATGAAATGAAATGAAATGAAATGAAACAGTGCTTTATTTACATTCAAAATTCATAATTATTACAATTAGAATAGCCTACCACTTTTACTTTAAATGCAATATGTTTCAATATCATTGATTTGACAGTTTTTATTTCATTTTCATTTTTTTCTTATCTGTCAAAAGTCAAAACACAGCACTTAAACACTGGCCTCTAAGGCCGTCGGTTTGGTTGGCACACACTGTTTTAATTCTAATTAATTATAGCCATCACAGTTAAAAAAACCTGTAAATGTTTAGAAATTATTACAAGAAAAAGAAAAAATATATTGCCATAAAAAACTATACCATAAACAAACAAAAAAACAATAGCATGAAGGTGAATCTCCACAATATTGCGAAATATGCAGTTATCTTTCCTTTTCAAATTAGTAATTAAATTCCATTATCCAATGGTAACGGCGTTTCCAAGCCTCCCCCATAAATTTTCCTAATATTTGCCAATTCTTCCCATTTAGGTAATGAAAAAATTCAATTTCGTTAATTGGGCTTTTATTGAAAAAATGAGTTCTGATGTCTGAAAATATAGGACAAATTGCTATAAAATGAAAAATATCTTCCCTAACATTTAAATTACATAAGGAACAGTTGAAATTTATCCCCTCCATCCATGGCTTGTAGTTCAAATCGACCAGTTCTGCCCTCGCTTTTATCGCCCAGGATATGATTTTCAGGTCGTTCCTATCATCGGCAAACACGCTCTTATCTCCTAGGTGAAGGTCTAACCTCAGATAATTTTGATGATATTGCGAGGTCCGCGCTCGTCCCTCCATCTCGCTCCACCACGTAACCCGCGTCTTGTCCACCAGGGCCATCAGCTGTTGCTGGAGCCCCTCCCCTCCCCTCACCATCCAGTCTAAAACGATGTCATTTTTCCTAGCCATTAAATCCCATTCCTTGTAAAATCCCACTTGTTTATCTATTACTTCTTGCATTAAAATCCTAGGAAGCCGATTTGGCTCCAGCTCTAGCACTTTGGACAAGTATTTTACATTTAGCTGCAAATTGTAGAAATGTAATTTTTCGATACCAGTTTCCAAATAAAGCGAGTAGTTAGGAGTGTTAACAGGCAATTTAAAAAGGCGTTTTAAAAATAATTTCTGTACAGATTCAACATATTCACTCTCTTTACAACCCCAAACTTGTGCTCCGTAACTTACGATTGCTCTAATTACTGAATAAAAACAAGAAAACTTTGCATTTAAATTAATTTTGTTGTTGTTGATTATATGATTCCAAATAGTATTAATTGCCAATTTTGCAGTCCTAGATTTATCAGAAAAATGTGTTTCCCAATTTAACGTTGACGTAAAAGTTACACCCAAGTATTTATATTTTTTAACTACCTCAATTTTTTCTCTTTTGTACCACCAACTTTCGTTACGCTTTAGCCTCCCTCCTTTTCTAAAAATCATAATTTTGGATTTTTCAAGATTTACTTTTAAGTTCCAAGCACTACAATATAATTCCAATTCATTTATCATTTGTTGCAAGACTGTAGGCGTTGGCGCTAACAAAACTAAATCATCCGCGTACATTAACACATTCACTCTGCGCCCACTAAAAATAAAACCACCCCCAATGACGTCTGGTAAGTCATTTATGAACAATGAGAAGGCCAGGGGAGAGAGGGGGCAGCCCTGTCTTAGACCCCGGACAGTTTCGAACGCTTCCGTTATTCCGTCGCGACACCAAACTGACGAAGTTGTCCCACTGTATAAATCTTTTAAAACATTCAGCAAACGTGTGGAGACTCCCAAACATGACAGTTTAAAAATAAGAGCCTGCCGATCAATAGTGTCAAAGGCTGCACTAAAGTCTACAAAGAAACAATACACTTTACCTTTGACTGCAGCTAATCTTAAACTTATTATACTACTTAAACTAAATATATTATCTACAGTAGAATACGACTTTCGAAAACCTGCTTGTAATTCAGTTAATAAATTCATACCCTCAGCCCAATTTGATAATCTTACATTTATTAAACCAGTAAATATTTTACTGATACTATCAATAAAAGATAACCCCCTATAATTGTTGACCTGGCTTACATCGCCTTTTTTGTAGAGGGGGAAAACAATAGAATTCTTAAAACTATTTGGTACAACTCCTTTCTCAAAAATATTATTGTAAACTTTTAATAGAATTCCTAGAACGTCATTTGGTGCGTATTTATAAAATTCGTATGGAATACGATCTAGGCCTGGCGCTTTTTTATTTTTCAACTTTGACAACATATTTTTTAATTCTGCAATCGAAAAATCCGCATCTAGATAATCATTCCGAACGAATGGTTCAGCATAACAAACACAATCATTTAATAGTGGAGGATTTAATAGCTTTTTAAAATAATCAACCCACTCGTGAGGAGCGATATTTCCCACAGGACGCGCTGTCTTGTTTTTAAAATTGCTTATCGCTTTCCAAAATTGTTTTGCATCGTTACCGTTGTTTATATCAAAAATCAATTGATCGAAATAAGCTTTCTTTTTGTATTTACATAGGGACTTAAACATTTTTTGAGTTTCATCGTATTTAAACTTCACCAATGCGGAATTTGTTTTACGGAATAAATTTAAAAGTCTGAATGTTTTTTTCCTTAATGTGAGGCACTCAAGGTCAAACCACGGCTGTTTTTTACCAAAACTGTTTTGATCAACACTGAACGATTTGTTTCTCCCGGAAGCGTTCTTTATCGCTTGGACAATGGCATTTACATCGCATTGACTGTCTCCCGATAGTTCCGTACTTACTAGCACCTCACTCACCCGCGACCTATAACTAATCATATCCTTATCTGACCAATGCAATTTTGGCAACACGGGTATTGTCTTATCATTTTGATCCCCATATTCCTGACTATTTCTCTCACAAGATATATTACTAGTGTTTACCAACAACTCTACGGGCAAATGATCTGATCCAGTATGGCAAACAACACTAAAATTATCTACAAACCTTAAACAATTAATATTTACTGCCATTATATCTATGACCGAACAACCCATCGGACCGACAAACGTGAATTCACCCTCTGAGTCCCCCTCACATCTACCATTCATAACTATTAAGCCCAAATTATCTAATAAATCAAGTATTTTGCGACCATTTGCATTAACTACTGTATCTTTAGAATTTCTATTTTCCTTTAAGCTTAAATTGAAAGGTAAAAACACAGTATCATCAACAAGTTGTTCTTTTCCAATGCGACCATTCAGATCCCCCATTAATATAATATTTTCTACGTTTGAGTCATATAAAAATTGTTGTAAATCGAAAAAGTCCTGATCCCAATTACTAAAGTTTAAATATACCGGCAAGATATGTACATTCTCTTTAATTTTATCAAAATGCAACTTAACTAGAGTATACATGCCTATTTCTATAAAGGTTAAATTTTTAACCCAAGGAGAGAGAAAATTAATCCCCCATACTACCCCTCCTACATTACGCCCTACATTTGCTCTTCTTGTTGCGAAATTAAATTTTAAATTAAAACCCTCTAATCTATTGCAAATAAAATTCTTATCTTTTTCAGATATAAAAGTTTCAACTAAACAAAACACATCGTAACCTTTTAAATAATTTACAAGAGTATCTTCAATTACCTTGCTTTTTAGGCCACACACATTATAAAAGCACACTTTTAATTGTCTCTTGGCGTTTTTTAAACTATTTACTGTCCCATGCTGCTCCTTAAGCCCATCAGTCGAAGAATCGGCGTTCCCTCCTCACACACCTTTGGAGGCTGCGCTGTTCGGAGTCCTCCCTGGACCCCCACCGCCGTTGTTCCCGCTGTTCTCGCCATCGCTGGGGCTGCTGGTGTCCTGCTGCTGCTGCTGCTGCTTCTGGTTGCCTCCTCCGCCTCCGTTTATAACCGCACATGAGTAGGTTTTCTCATTCTGCTCCCGTGTCAGTTCTCGGCCACCCCGACCAAGGTTTTGCAGGAACTCCGAGAGGTCGCGGCCAATAATTGACTTTAGCTTTGGAACTCCGTCCAGACGTCCCGCCCTTAGCGTACCATTTTCCCAGGTGAATCTGCACCCCTCAATGACCAGGTGATCGTGGACCAACTGCATCCTCCTTTTTCCGGCGACTCGTTCCACTTCTCGTCTGATTGCCATGAGGATTGATCTCTTCTCCCGGATCTCTCGGGGAAAGTCGCGGTGGACAATAAAACCAGTATTCCGCAAACAGTTAGTGCGTGACATGATATAATCAATATCACAATCGTAAGGGATATGTGCGATTATAGTGCTCTTATCTTTCCCTAGGTGGTGTGCCCTGTTTACCCACACTTTGTCATTTCCAAACACATCTTTAATGAAATTACTCACTAGCAATTTACAGTCTCTAGTGTTATCGGCCCCTTTTAACCCTTTGAATATGAGGTTATTGCGCCTTGAACGGCTTTCTAAGTCGACAAGTTTATCGACAACACGGCTCTCCCTAACTTTTATTGACTGAATTTCTTGCCTTAAGGCCCTATTTTCCTCTTCCAACTTAGTTACTTTCTCTGCTAGGTTATAAAAGTCTTCTTTTGTCGCTAAATTAGCCAACTTACGGTCTAACATAGCACCTACTGACGCCGTGAGACTTGCCAGAAGTTCCTCTTGGGTTAAGTCGCACACTTTTTCACTACCCATTTTTGATTGTTCCTCACTGTTTCCGGGGGACGAATGAGACCGTTGTCGCTTCACACTGTTACCCGTGGGTGTAAAATAATTATCTATTTTTTTCCCAGTCATAAATGTCCAAATAAAGCTCACTTAACACAAAAAATGACCTAGGAAAACGCCACGTTTTACTCACGCACACGATCCAGCCGGTAAGCTGAGCAATGACTGACCACGTACACCGATCCTCACGTTATCTCAATCTCGGACAGCGTCACGCTCGGTTTAATAACTGATAAACGTAACTTACAACCGCTACACGTCCTTTAATCAGCGCTACTAGTATTTCACTTCCCCTTTCTATTTTTAATTACGCTTGCGTATTAATATAGGCTATAGAAGATTCTCCACGGCAACGCCTTTATACAAAACAAGCAATCGATAATAACAACAACAGTATGTATAGAAAAATAATAGTGTACATAAATGCAATTTAAATTACTAATAATCGCTGTACAGTTCGCGCATTATATCTCCGGCTATGACCGCGTCAGCTGATTGTAAGGTGCGGGGGGGAGAGGGGGTACTTTTCTGAAAACATTTTCTAAAACGCCGCTGCTTGTCAAATGATGTGTTTACCAATATCATATGTTCAAAATATCATATGACATGGTTAGTAGAGTAGTGGTCATAGCCAGAGATATAATGCGCGAACTGTAATCACAAATAAATGTAACACAGATATAGAAATTACAGAGTGACTAGAATAATAACCATAGGCAATTTTTCAGGCAACAGCAGAACGAGATTGGAAAAATTCAACATTAACAACCTTAGATACAAGAGTGCAAATAAAAGGCAAAAATATGAATACCATATGAGAACATTATGTAAAGTTACTGTGTGATCTACACATAAGGGTGCCTGAAAATAATGTGGGACTAGTTCATATATTTAAACAATTAATAACAAAAACTTAACAGTAACAATATGTGCAAACAATAAAGAAAAAACTACGTTAGCAATACAAACAGCAGGTAAAAAGATTGGCAATTTGACTGATCAAAAGTCTATACTGAGTGATTAATTCCGGCTATTTTGCCATGTCTGTTCCTTGAAATAGTTATCTTACATATTGAAACCTTAGACTAGGAACCTAGTCACCGGCCTGACACTTAAATGGAGCCAAGTGGTAAGCTTATATTGGAGCGGGTTAGTTCGAAGCACTTTAGTTAGATGTCGTTGTAAAAACATGGTTTTCTTCTTCTTCACTGAATCAGCCAATCAAAACCACGATAACGATCTGCTAACTTCCTATTCCGTTTCCCCTGATTTTCTGTCACGACGCGACGTGTACACAACCATAACGAGTTGGAATTAATTTGAGTGTGGGAAAATACCTAAAGTACGTTTGCAGAAAGTTGTTCTAGTGTAAGTTGTTTCGCGAAATACTGTACTGCGTGATTCATATTGTGCTTAGCTATTGATGGAAAATAAATACGTAGATGTTTACATAAAAGCACTTAATAAAAATTAATTAAGTTAATTTTTATTTAGTGCTTTTATGTAAACATCTACGTATTTATTTTCTATCAATCGTTTGAAGCACAATAAGAATCACTCAGTACAGTATTTCGCGAAACAATTTGCACTAGCGGCAAACGTACTTCATCTAAACAAATCGGTAAAGTCATTAAAATTGAAAGTCTAGCAGACAAAACAAGAAAACGAAAATATAAACAAAGCAGACGACGACGATCGATATGTCGCATCGACGACTATCGATATATCGCATCGACCTTTTTAGTTCGTAGCACCATAGATAAAAATGGGGAATTTTTTATCTATGGTAGCACTTTTATAAGATAGCGCTGCTGTTCCCTTACCACCGAGTTAACATGGAAGTGCCAACTCTTTACGAAGTTCATTATTACTCTATGGCTTTTTGGAGCGGGTTCGTTCGAAGCACATTTGTTAGATGTCGTTGTAAAAACATGTTTTTCTTCTTCTTCAGCCAATCAAAACCACGATAACGATCTGCTAACTGCTAACTTCCTATTCCGTTTCTCCTGATTTTCTGTCACGACGTGAACACAACCAAAACGAGTTGGAATTAATTTGAGTGTGGGAAAATACCTAAAGTACGTTTGCCACAAGTGCAAGTTGTTTCACGAAATGCTGTACTGCACAATTTGAATTATCATATTGTGCTTAAAGCGACTGATAGAAAATAAATACGTAGATGTCTACATAAAAGCACCTAATAAAAATTAACTACCTAAATTAATTTTTATTGAGTGCTTTTATATAAACATCTACGTATTTATTTTCTATCAATCGCTTTAAGCGCAATATGAATCACTCAGCACAGTATTTCGCGAAACGTCTTGCATTAGAGGCGAACCTATTTAATCAATTTAATCTTAACAAATAGGTAAAACCATTAAATTTGAAAGTCTAGCAAACAAAACAAGAAAACGGAAATATAAACAAAGCAGACGACGACGATCGCTATATCGCATCGACGACGATCGATATATCGCATAGATCTTTTTAGTTCGTAGCACTTTTATCAGACAGCGCTACTGATCCCTTACTACCGAGTTAACATGGAAGTGACAACTCTTTACGAAGTTCATTATTACTCTATGGTGTTGGCAGTCTCCTGATTTTTTCTGATTTTATTGGGTTGGCAATATGTAGTTTTATGTTCGGTCGGATTGGATAACCTTAAAACTCTGTTTAGTGATAATAGTCTTAAATGTTTTAACTAATTAGCATATATGATCGAAGTAGTATGTAGGTTTGAATCAGTTTAGATTTAAGTAAATAAATATTAATATAGCGATTTACGATATTAAATAATGGCAGCAAACCCTATTATGTGTACCCTGAGGAAGGGTCAAATACTAATGGTAAGTACGTTTAGGCTTAGTCTTGTCTTAACTGATTGCCTACCTAATCCTCTTACTTATATCACTGGCTACATGATTTATTTGCAACCCATATCTAAATAGGTGATTCATCAACAAGAGTAGATGGGTTGAATCAATAAACCAGCAAGATATGTTGCATTTGAAGCAGGCACTCAGGAAATTATGCACACTTGGCCTGTTAATAACTGAGGCCAAGCTGATTTGGTCTGAGTAAGTTGATATGTTGCAGTCTACCAGACATTCTACCAAGCTGCTTATGTACTTTGAAAATAACGTTTATGTGCGTGAATGGTGCTGATGGAATTCCAAGCGTTAGACGGCCAGTACAGCTAGGCCTACCCTGCTGATGAATTATTTCTAGCCGATGCAGAAATTGTAGCAACCTTTACAGCTCGACATCCGCCTGTTAGGACAAATAATCTCAGTAAGATTAGTTTGAGTCTGTAGTGTAGGGATGGCATTTATTTTTAAAATATCGATAGGCCTAGAGGCCTCTATGTCGTGTTTTCGAAGCTTCGGAACCATTAATATAATAATTATTAATATCGATACATACAATAGCCTAAATCGGGAAACAAATAATATCATCATATAGGTATCTGATATATTGTGAAAATTTCCAGAGAAAATAATACTATTTGCAAGTTCAAAGAGGGTTTGAATTTTTTCAGTTTCAGGGTTTGCAACCATGGAACTCAAGATTTTTTTAAATCTTACTGGGGGAGATTTCTTTGCTTTTCAAACGCAATTATTATACTGAACTCATTTTTTTTAAAACAGGCTCGATAGCCTAACACTAACTATTTGTCTTCTATAAAACCTCTTTTCTTAAGTCGATATGCATCATAAAAAATATTGATACCTACACCAATAATATAGGAACAAAAATATCGATATGCTCTTTATAACATATTGGAACTAAGATATAAGTTAGCTTATCTGTGCATACAGATACAATTTTGGAAACATTAATTTTGGATTTCTGTGCAGACTGTATTTTTAAAGTTGATGCGAGCTGAAAAGGCATCAACTTACTGCCAATAAGTTGATCAAAAAACTGGTCTACCTTTTTTTAAGTAGACTGACGAAAAGTTTATAACTATTTATCTATACTTATAGGCATACAATAATGAATTTTAATAATAATTTTTTGTCTTACTTTCAGAGACATCCAATTAAATTCAATACAGAGTTTTTCCATACTTCTACAGTATGTCAAAAGAAGCAAGCAGGCCGATATAAGAAAACTCCCAAGGGAGACAAACCTCTTACTTATGAGATGGCCATGAGGCCGGAGGCCATTGCTCATACAAAGTCATGGAACTCATGGAACACCTGTAAGTACCTTTTGATACTCTAACATTTTAATCTAGAAGTTTAAGTTTCATCACTCAATAACTTAATAAACCTAATGAAACACAGGTGAATAGAATTGTTTATTGAATTACAGTAGAATCTCACAAACTGGATTCTTGGTAACTCGGCACTCCGAGGGATAATTCTATACGGTATCTTCATTTCTATTAAGAGGGCATAGTTTTTAGAATGTAAGGACAATCTATCTTTTAATTTATTACCGCTTTCAAGTTGTTTATGTTTAGTTGTACCTTTTTCAGAGACTATTAATAAGTTGTAAGTATACAATAGTAGGCCTACCTATACAATTAAAGCATTTTATTGGGTTTTCTTCATCTCCTACAATGTAGTATTCTGGAAAACTCAACATTCCCACATTGTTTCAAGATTGTGAGACTACCATGTCATTTTATGTAGGCCTACCATTAATATATTGAAGCTCAATTTCATTTGCTCTTCCTAAGATAGAAACACTTGTATAATAATGGGAGGTATCGTAGTAGAAGTAATAAAATTAACCCATTGGCTGACAATCCTGAGATATCTTGCGGTCTCTGAATTGGACTGTAATGATAATATTGCAAGTTTTATCGTTGTGGGACCCAGTTAGTGTGAAGGCTTGGCCTAGCAGTTCACTGAATTGCCGCTTGGGAAAACTGTAGAGACGGGACATGGTAGCCTAGCAGTCTAAGGCACTACAGTGATGAGTGTAACGTAGAAGCTGTTTGGAACATGCACGTGTTTGAATCCCAGTATGTGCAGTCCCTTGCAGTACTGTATATGCAGTAGGCTTGCAAATGAGTGGCTTAATGGCCGGTAGAGTCTGGGGCCATAGAAGACAGGGGCTGGCTCACGGGAGCGAGAAAAGTGTCCACGCTTCCTCCCCTACTTCCCCTCTCTATGACGTCACAGAGCGTACACGGTAGAACGGGCCGCTGTTTCGTTACATCTCGCTCGTTTACACGCTCGTAGACTCTTATAAAATTTTTGTCTTCGTCGAGCATTATATATTTGTATTCTGCATATTTTGTCGCACCTAATGGTGTAAAAATCCGTTAGGTAAGACTTGCGAATTGATAAAAAAATTTTAAGTATTTTAATCATTGTCACACGTAAAAGTTAGTCGGCTACTACTTTTTTAATTTTTAGGTCAGGAAAGTTTCATCTGCACGAAAATTGTAGGTAATTAAATTAACTTCCGACTTTGTATTTAACGTTTTTTTTAATTGGTCTAGTTTTCTCAGAAAAACAGGATTAACAGCGCGGCAAAGTTCAAACTCGAGTGCGCGGCCCGTCGTTTCGCAAGTTAACGCTATACTTCAGGATAACTTGTCCACATGATAACATCAAAGTATAATTGTTGTCAATTACAAACATAGGCGGCTCCAGACTGGATTTTCTGGGGGGGGGGGGGGGCTAGCATTATAAGGTTATAAGGTTGAAACAATAGTATATATTATGTTAGCCGGTAAGTACTGGCGTGTGAAGTACGATACGTTACATTATGATATTCAGAAAAATACTTTGCTTTCAATCATAAAGTATGCCTTGCATAAACCATCACGTTTCTGTTCTATAATCCTAACTTATAATAAACAAAAAAAATTTGCTTCCGCTACCAGTGCTGCCACTATACATTCCTCTGAAGCAACCAATCAACATGGATTAAAAGTCGGTTTATTGCAATCAGCTGATTTTTTTTATTGTTGACTTCCGTTATTTGCGTTCCCTAGTGCACGGTAAATTTACTGTGCAGTGATCGGCAAAGAGTAGTTTTCCAGCCAAGAGTATAAAGCATAGAAAACAGATGTTTCTGTGTAGTATGATGTAAATACTTAAGATAACTAAGATTATTCTTCTCCTCTGCAAACGGGGTACCCTTTGGTATTATACATAAAAAAACATGCACTTCATATGGGAAAATAGAGTTTTTTGTCCATAACTAAAAAATTAAAAAGGATAGAATAATTTGTAAATTATAAAGTTGTAGGAATTTTGAAGGCCTTTAAAATTATTCTTCTTCCAACGACAATGCCATCATAATCTTAGTTAAAAAAACATGAGTCCCCTTCAGAGAACGGCGTTTTAACGCAACTTTTGAAGGAGCGTGAATATGCGAGAACAGCCTAGTTGTGTATAGAACATGCTTGTTTAGATTTTAATAACGCTTAATTCGTTAACTAATGTTAATATTGTTATGTTAATCTTCGAGTGATATTTGTTAGGTGCTAATTTTACTTGACATAGGCCTGTCGAATTACACTATAGAAATGGTTAATAATGGTTGTTTAGTATGATAAATGAAAATTCCTAAAAATCTGTTTAATTTTCAGAAGATCTGGGGGCTTAGCCCCCCAAGCCCCCCCCTTCGGCCGCCTATGATTACAAATACATTTTGTGTCTTACATATCAGAGAAATATTAATGATTATAATTTCAATCAGTAATGGTTTGTGCATAAGCAATAAGACTATTTTCAAAATTAAGAACCATCATTCTAATTAGAGAATTAAACCGATCAATCAAAAAAGATAAACAAGTGGTTAAAATCGGCCAGTTAAGGTAGGCGTAATAAGTTATCACTTCATATTACCACTTCTTATCACATTAAAATTATTGTTATTATTCCTAAATAAGATACCAGAGGTATACGTATTAGCCAAAACAGTGTATATATTATTAAGTCGTCACATTGTGATTAAGCAGTGAAACGGCGCACCGCGCATTCGACTTTGAACATTGCCGCTCTGTTAAACCTGCCGTTATGAAAAACTAGACCAGATAGGGAAAAAGTTAAATACAGTGTTTGTAGTTCATTTCATCTCCTACAAATTTCGTACATACGAAACTTGGCTGACCAAAAAATAAAAAAGTACTGGCCGACTAACTTTTTCATGGCACAAAAAATAAAAATAGCTTATTAAAGAATAAGTTAAGTTTTTTTCTTAGTTTGTAGTTTTTTTTATTATTCGCAAGTCATACCCGGACGACTTTTGCACCATTAAATTTGTCAATTTATGTAGATTACAAATATATAAGGTTTTGCCAAATATATTGTTGTAGAAGAGATAAGGGTGTGTAAACGAGCGAGATTAAACGTAGCAGCAGACCGCTCTGCCGTGTACTTACTCTGATGTCACACAGAGGGGAAGTAGGGGAGGCAGCGCAGACAGCGGCGGTGACGGAAACATCAAACGATGAGCCAGCCCCTGTCTTCTATGGCCCCGGGTAGAGTCCACCAAAATAATTAATGTCATTTGAATGTTTAATAGTGATTGCACAGACACTTGTTTTGCTTCTTTTACATTTGTTTAGAGGAGGCGGACACATGTTTTTTTATTTTTTTAAGAGTTGGTCTTAGGTTTCCCTCCACAAGCAATTAAAAAGCTTCTTTTGTTTTAGTAAAAGAAATATCTTTGCTTTTGTGAAAGTGTTGTTAACAACTAAGTAATTTGTATTCAAGTCTTCTGAAACCTTGTGAGAGGAGTAGGTAAAATTGAAATTTTAACTGTGGTCTTTGAATCCTCTTGACACCTAACAATAACTGAATGTTCTAGCCAATCTTGTTGGGGGTCTGCGCCCAGCTGAGATTGCTGTTGATGACGTTTTCATCCGCCGATTTGTAACAGGAACCTGGCACAATTTGTTCGTTTCTGAAATCATCATAAAACGACAACACAACATGATACGCGTAGCTGGAATCGTCCATAGATCCTTGCCTCCTAGAAAAATGTACTTTCTGATCGGATACACGGAAGAGCTCCTTAGTTATTGGCTGCAGTGCCCTCTGAAACTAGAGTTGCAAACTGTGGAAGACAGAAAGGATGTCGTTTATAAATATGTTTAAAGCCTGAGATATGTATTAGTTTAGTCAGTTTAATGTAATAAACATTGTAAATATGTATTTTGTATTCTGTTAAACCTATCCCAGGCTTCCTTAACATTTTATCTACTAAAACATTGTAACATTTATCCTTAATTTTGTAGTGCAGCAAATATTGTTCAAAAAGTGAAAAATCTGAAAAAAATAATATTAATTAAGTTGAAACTAGGTAATTTATAATTGGGAGCACTAAATTAGGCGTCAGCCCGAATAAGTGTGCTGCTGGTGAAATTAGCGTTTATCATTTGTTTGGGTTGTCAAATATATTATCAAATGTTATTGAAGGCCCTGGACAACACGAATATTTGACAGTTCAACACAATTATTTCATTTAAACATTTCAGATAAATTTTAGCATTGACTTTAAATCAGGAAAAGACTTTCTATTGCCATTATAAAAAGCGTACCAACTTTTATGTGAGCCAAGATTTGAAAGAGGGCTTAGTTACAGCATTCTCCAATAGAGTATACTAAAGTTACTGTCAACTATTAATTATTACAGGAGGGAATATTTTGACAATATGGTTTTCAAAGAGCAATCATAACATTAAAAACTATTATTTTCTAGCATATTAAGATTTGAAACTGAAATAAAACATTTATATCAGCGCTACCTATCGGTGATTTAGACAAATTACATCCAGTTCAATCCTAGCTCAGAAACAGGCACAGCTGGCCCATAAGGTTGGTTAGTCTCCTCCTGATTTAAAGTCAATGGTTTTAGCAAACGATCTGATGAGTTGTCAGTGATTATGTCTGGCCTGTTTCGTACTCCAAGTCATGTTTACTCTCTAGTTGAAGAACATGATGAATCTGTAGACATTCAGGAGGTTGAAGGTAGTTTTTCTTAGGGGGAGAGGGGATTAATAGCAGTATTTCGTTGCAAGTGCAATAACTGGTAAAATACCTGTATCACTAGCTATCCTGCACACTCAGCAAAATTCTAAAGGATTTTTTTTATATGACCGCATGTAAGCGAACATACTGTTTTGAGTGTTTTGTAGCCAATGGTTTTACATAATTAATTGTTCACTAAAAAATATATGTCATCATTCTTGAGATTCAAACATTTGTTGCAATTGTTTTCATTACAGTAACATAAACTTTTTGTATTTCTTAATAGCTCCTTATGTTATAATATTTTGAACTCTCTCTCCCTCCCCCCATAGTATGGAAAAAGAATTGTGTTTTTTCAAAATCTTCAATTCGAGTTGTTAGTAAAAATATTTGTTTTACTTTCCAGAATGTTGTGTCGGTCTGTGTGGAACCCTAATTCCTCTACAACCACCAAAGTTTTTCATAAAAATTTCATGGTTTTAGCGAATTTCCCCTATAGGGAAGAAGCTATTACCGTAGGTCTCATGGTAAGACCTAAGCCCGAGACCATGACAACATTTCGTTTTGGGGCCACCAGAAGCAAAAAATACAATTCGTTCTAATTTATGTATATATCTTCTATCTATAAAAGGAAAGCCCTCACTCGCTCACTCACTCACTCACTCACTCATTCACTCACTCACTCATCACTAATTCTCCAACTTCCCAATAACCCAGAAGGCTGAAATTTGGTTCACTGTTTCTTTAGGCATTAAATAGGAAAACTAAATGGTTTTCATCCTGATCTGACCCTCGGACTCTGCCATGGAACCTCTCAAAGATCCCATATTATCCTTATGGCAGAATACAAATTGGTGAAATGTTTACATTTAAACAGATGTAAAATGCAAATTTAGTGGAATGTCAAACCAGCTGTCAGGAATAGAACATAAAATAAATCACTGACTAGAGATACTTATAAGACCTTTCTTCCCCGTAACAGCTGTTAATGAAAGAGCTAATTTAAACAATTTAATTTATCCTTTGTCTTTTAGAAAATTTTATTGATGGAATTATTACCATAGGTCTCACGGCAAGACCTAAGCGCGAGACCATGATAACTTATCATTTTGGAGCTCCCAGAAGCAAGAAACACTATTCAAACTATATTTAAAGCTGAAAACACAGTACATTGTCCCTTTAGAAAAATTCTATATCTCGGTTATTACTCAACATTTCTTGATAAAACTTGGTATATGGTTTTTTTGGTTCAGATTCACCTGATATTGTTTTAAAACCACCAAATTTTTAAATGACCTGCATACTCATTCCCCATTTTATTCTTATGGAAGAAATGAAATAAGGTCCTGCACGTAGTCTGGAGGTCTGCTGCAACGGGGGTATTTTTATGTTCAAGATAGACCCTAAAAACCTTAGAATTTTTTTGACATTAAATCAAGGCAATTTCTACGTTTTACGTACTTAAACTTTCATGAAACAGAAAACTGCTTTAGGATTCTCTAAGTACGCAATGTCTGCTGCGATGGAGATTTTATATTCCTGCTTAAGGGCCACTATACAGTATACCATGCATGCGAGCAGATTCAACGATATTGGGCATAAGCCTTCCCAGGGCAGTTGCACCCTTGAGGCCTTTATCGGTGGGGCGCTGAATCTGCTCATATGTATAGTACAGGAAGGCCAAATAGAAATACCTCCTGCGGGGGGCAGCAATAGAATAACTCCAGTCGCATCAGACCTGCGGACTTTGAGGATTCCTGAAAACATCTTTCTGGTTAATGAAAGTCCATCTTCTTTATATTTGTCCAATACCACTTACCTATCATTGCTCAGCCCAAACTACAAGACTTAGACCCTTGGACCTTTGCATGGACGATCTTAAGGGCGTAAGCATCCCCTAAGAATGGGTTTTTTAATTCAAAGTTTTAAGGGTTTTGGCGGGGTTGAAGTTTATAAATTTTCCTACGCAAGTGGAATGGATGATCTTTTGTTTGATTTTCAATGTTCATTTAACAAGCAGGTGGTTCAGCTTCACATATTATTTTACAGTTGATTTATAATTTGGTTACTTTCATAATGGTTTTATATTTGTTTTGTTGATTTTTTAGGTGATATGTATGTTAAATATATAAAAGTTAAATTTAGATTAGTTAGTTAACTTAAATTTGTCATTCGTTTTTGTACCTCATCTGTTTAATCATAAACTCAGTATATGGCCCTATCTTCATTTAGGCAGCGGGAATTACAGTTTTTATCGTGAGCAAAGCCACGGGTAACTGCTAGTGTATATATATATATGTCTATGAGCACGATAGCGACTGTAAATATGGTCCAATCTTAATTAAATTTGGTACAGATATGTAAAGTGGTAATCAAGTGGTCGAGTTCATAAACCAGCCCGATCAGACCACCGGAAGGGGGAGTAAAGGGGCATAAACCCCAACAAAAGTGGGGTTTTTCAGTTTTTTACATAGAAAAATAAAATTAATAACATTTTTGTTGGCACCACTGAATTCAGCTAAAAAAACAAGCAATTTAGTATTTTGAATCATTGCTCTATGTCCATTGGTTACAGTATCGTAAGTGGTAAACACAGTACGTTGTCCCGATGTTAACATTATGGAGAATAAGTAAAATTCTATATCTCACTTATTTCTCAACATATCTTAATAGAACTTGGTCTGTGGCTTCATCTAGATGAGATCTAATGTATTTTAGTCTAAAATCCCTGAAATTTCCATTTTTGTGGCAGCAAACCTGCATAATCACTCCCCATGTTATCCTTATGGAAAATAGAAAAATTCTATATCTTCCTTACATTTCTTGATTCAACTTGTTATATGGCTTCTTCTAGTTAAGATCTACTAAATAATTAATTAAAACAAACCAGTTTTAACATACCTGTTGCAGCAAACCTGCATACTCATTCCCAATGTCATTCTTATGCAGATTATAAAAACATGTCAAATTTCGCAATGTTGGATTGAATTATGTTATTTTGCATTTGCATTTGAAATTCGCTGAGTATGCCGGTCTGCTGCAACGGGGGTATTTAGTACTTAAGATGCCAAAGAAAATTATGTCAACTGCATTTGTGTGTTAAAATTCAGGTCCAAAAGTTATTTATTTGTCACTGTATTTATTTAGGGTTAGATTTATTTGTCATGAAATTCATCTTTTCAATAAAAAAACTTAATCAATCATAATCATAATCTTATGCGAAAATTTACTTCAACCTTTAAGTTCTTTAGCATTAAAATAATCAACTATTTTGAATTACAGTACATCTCGGATTAACCGGACCCCACACTATCCGGATTCCGGATTAAAACAACCCAACAAATTTGACGCCACTGGAAAAACGTGCACGAAAAAATACAATAGGTTGGGAATCTGTTGGCCTATAGTTCTTCATCTGAGACTCTACACCCTACACCATATACAGAGTTGAGAGTTATACCCATTTTTTTATTTTAATAATTTATTTCTCATGTGCAACATACTATATGACAACATCCTATTACTTTAAATGAGCTATTCTTGTACATATGTATGAAAATGAACGAATGGTGTTTTTGGGGTCTGGGGGCATAACAATGAAAATTTACGGTGGTCCCGTGCTTAAGTCTTACCATGCCACCTACGCACAGTGGGGCAGAACGCGGAAAACATGGCATAAACCTAAAAAATGGATTTGCTAAGATTGATTTAATTTTGCATGAATGTGGTTTGGAATACCCCAAATGACAATAAAACGTCATAGATAAGGCCGATAATGCCCGAGCGATCTTGATAATCTCATTCCATTTGCCGCTTTCTTCCAGTCGGCGCAAGACGCTCGCTGAACGTTAAAAGTTAGTCAAGTTTCTTCAATTATTTTTAGATTGATGTAGAGACCTCTAGTTTGCGCCATTCTTTTTCTTTGATTGTGACCTTTAAAATGATGTATAACTCAATAGGGGTTTACTTTAAATATTTCGACTTACCCCCAAACTACCCCTTTTGGGGGGGGTGGGGGTGAAAATTTACATACCCCAAAAAATTCCTTTTTTGATCATATAAACATTCTCTGAGTATTATACTTTTATCTCTATTAATAAAAAAATAACAGGGGGGTGGGACCTTCGGGACACACGGTATGTGTTGTGTGGTTTTTAGTGTAGATTTCCTATAAATAAAAATATATTTTATGCGGGAATCAGATTCAAGATCCGTAAATTTGCAAACAGGTAAGCAGTACAGCTTGTTGCAAACCTATTAAAACTAAATGTTTATTTCATACCTGATTTTTCAAATACTTGATTTTCAAGAATTCCTTAAAGGATACAATATACAATATATATTATATACATAAGTATATTTACGGTTTTAAGCTTAAAATTTCAATTTTATAATTATTTAGAATTAATTTGAGTTATTAATTACAAATTACACATCTTTAAATAATTAATGCCATGTTTTCCGCGTTTTGCCCCACTGTGCTACGGTAATAGCTACTTCCCTGTAGGGGGAAATTCGCTAATAAAGAACAAGACACGTCCATCAGACCCTGAGGAACTCCAAAGCGAATGTCAATAACTCAATAAGTTACTTGTACTCTCTACCCTCACTAATTGTTCTCTTTCTGAAAGATAAGATTTAAACGATGAAACTGAACGCCCCTTTATTCCCACAAGTTCCAATTTTTCTAATGTCAGGTCATGATTAATCGTGTCAAACGCTTTACTGACATCTGAAAACAATCCTTCTGCGACCTAATCTACTACCGCGCAAATGTTGGTTACAAAAATTGAGATAAAAAAAGTTTGGAATACTGTACTCTTTTCTTTTATTTCTTCTCTATTTTTTTAGCTTAACAACGTTGGTACCCAAATAGCACAATGTACACAAATAGCAGATAGAAACATGGCGAGACTTTATCAAATGAACCTCTTCTTCAATAAAAAGGTGGAAATAGTCAATTAAAATACTCCATCTCACCTTAGGGTTATAAAAATGGCTGTAAACCGCGGTTATTAAATATCCGGCATCACCTTGTAAACCATTAAAATTATTCAGTTGGAAACACTGTTTGCGAGTTTCTATCTCCTGTGTATCGATGCTATCGGACTTAGAAACCATGAAAATTCTTCGGTTGGAAACACTGTTTTCAAGTTTCGATCGCCCGTGTATCGATGCTATCGGACTTAGAAACCATGAAAATTCTTCGGTTGGAAACACAGTTTTCAAGTTTCGATCGCCCGTGTATCGATGCTATCGGACTTAGAAACTATATGAACATTCTTCGGTTGGAAACACTGTTTTCAAGTTTCGATCGCCCGTGTATCGATGCTATCGGACTTAGAAACCATGAAAATTCTTCAGTTGGAAACACTGTTTTCAAGTTTCGATCGCCCGTGTATCGATGCTATCGGACTTAGAAACCATGAAAATTCTTCGGTTGGAAACACTGTTTTCAAGTTTCGATCGCCCGTGTATCGATGCTATCGAACTTAGAAACCATGAAAATTCTTCGGTTGGAAACACTGTTTTCAAGTTTCGATCGCCTGTGTATCGATGCTATCGGACGGCGCGGATAACGGATCACATCCGATGTCGGATCGCCGGATGGCTCTAATCAGCCCAGAACACGGCATAATCTGAGGCATTTCCGGAGGAGAGTCGCCGACTTGAACCCGTCCCGGCCGGCCCACGCTCTCGGCAACCGTGATTAATTTTTTATCGTTGTGAAAACAGCTCATTATATGGCGGATTTAATTTATTCCAGTAGTCCGCGGAACTTATTTTGATTTGAGTGTTTGTTGGTGATGGTGATCGCCGTTGTTGGGACCTTCTTGTAGTGTTTGTTGGTGTCCACCGTTGGGACCTGCTTTGATTTGAGTGTTTGTTATTCTTTGATTGGAGAGTATGATGACGTACACCGCTGTAGATTTAAACTATAAATGGGTTTTTATTAGTCAGCCGAAAAATTCGTTAGGTTCTGATAAGTTCAAAAAACTGATTAAGTTTATGAAATTCAGAGTAACTTGTGAATGCTAAAAGTGAATGATTATGCCAGAGAAAGTTTGGACATTAAACCATTAAACGTACCTAACTGACCGAACTGAAAAAATAAGGTTTCAAAACATGTTTCAGTAAGTTATCCACAGCAAACGCAGTTTTAATCCATTAAACACCAAATTATCGTAAAATCCGGAGAGATATTATTTTAGATTAGACTTGTTTCTGGTTTGAAACCAATAATATCTATGGGATAGCCTCTGAATAACCGATTACAGAATTTAAAAGTTTTAAATTACCTATTTCCTCAAATGGTTCTAGTTCTGTTCTAGTTTAAGTGACCCTGCTCTATTGCGTGTCACTTAAACTTAATACAAATTTTTGAGTCTAAACGTCAAATTTAAATTACAATGCTTCCATCTTCATAGTTAGCTGTCAAATTATTCACAAACATAAAAGACAACATCCCTGCCAATCCAGGGCATGTTGGACACCCATGCCCAAACGTGTTTGTTTTTTATACAGGGAAATCATTTGGCCAAACATACATACAAACGACGAAACAATTAAGAACGGTACCGGTATGAGATTAGATTACTTAAACGTGCCTTATTTATTGAACTGTTTTGATGAAACTTGGGAATTTCAATATCTTTACTTAGTTATTTTTTATTCTTTAATTGTACTATCCTCCCCCCCCCCCCCCAAACACTCGCAATAAAATATCGAGAATCGCTCTCACGATTTAGTTTAAAATTTGGTAGTTTTCAAACCTTTGGACACAATGAAATGATCATGCACCAACTAAAAAGAATTATGTTCTAAGTTAATTACAAATTTTTAAAATCAATTAACTGAATTAATTATGGAAAAACAGAGAAAATAAGCGTATGATTTCTAATGCCATTTATTTACAACGTTGTATTATGCTTACGATTTTTGATCTAAAAAATCGCAGATCTAGGTCTTGCCAAACAGCTAAATTACCAGATACTTAATTTAATCTTAGTCGCAGTGTGTCAATTTGTCAAAGCTTTACGTTTTCTAACATTTCTAAATGTATTAAATGTTTATAAAATGTATTAAGCTTATTAAACTTAATTGCAGCTTGTCTCATAAGTTTAAATGTGCACATATCTAAGAGCGAACAATTAATTCATGAGTTAGTAAGTTTTATTCATCCATATTATATGCACTTTTCATAAGTTTTACTTCAGTTTTTCACTAATGCAGAGTGAACAAGTCATTTTTACATCCGCAACCCCTTCCGACTTCGACTCCTCAAAACCCCACCCGATTACACAACCACGTACCTGCACACTTGCTCAACAACACACGAGTGGCGCCAAAATACGAAACGACGAAACACGGTCGACAAAGCGTTCGGTCTCTCCCCTCCAGTGAGTCACCAGGTGTTAGGGCTTCGCCCCGCGGGCTCGCGCTCGCCGGCCGGCGGCGGCGGGTGAGTCAGTAGTCAGTGGCGATGTGTCGCGCACGGAGGCTGGTGTGGCTGGTGCTGTGGTGCGGGGTCGGCGCGTGGCGGAGCTCCCTGGACCTGGGGGGCGGCGACCTGCGGCTGTCGTGGACGCCCCGGGCCGACCGGGTGGAGTTCCAGGTGGAGGCGCGGACCCGCGGCTACGTGGGGCTCGGGTTCTCCCAGGACGGGACCATGAGGGGCGCCGACCTGGTGATCGGCTGGGTGGAGGATAAGAGTGAGAGAGTGTTTTTGCTGGTGAGTGTGTTATTTTTTTTATTTGCTTGTAATAGGTTGTTTGATTGTATTCAAATTATCAAAGGTAATAGGAAGTTTTTGCCAACAGGGATAAAGCATCATCACGGTAAACGTCAAACGGTATTTTTTAACATTGTGCTAAACGATTGATAGAAAATCGGCTGATTTTGTTTGCCTTATCGATAGTGGTCTCAATCCCGGACCTAAATTCCGATCCAGGGATTTCGGGATTGACAAAAGCCGATCCCGGGATCCCGGGATCAGTCCCGGGATTCCCGTTTTCTATGTAGGCCTACCTATAATGCTGTGTGAGAACAACACTTATGAAATTTTTTATTAAAACTAACTATAATTTTATCTTACAAACTTGTCAAATGTGGGCTTGTTTACGGCTGATTACCTGTTGTTCCAAAATTTTTAATGGCTTTCATGCTGTGCGTAGGCCTACTTGTCAAATGAGTGTACAGTCCCTTCGTGGACCCGCCTTAAATTTTTAAACAAATTTGCGAATTATACATTGTGCTGTTTTCCCGTCCTTTTGTGTAAGACGATGATAACAAACGGATGAAACATCACAATCCTTCTAATGGGTCACAAGAACATTTTGGTGGCCCATTTTACTTCACACTTCACAAATAATTCACAGATCTCGCATGGTTATTGTTAAAAAACGAATGATGAAACTCACTACTCACTACACAAAATCTTTCCGCCTCGCTCATAAGTTCGCTACACGAAAGCCCGATAGCAACTGAAAATGTTAGTGATCAGATAGATATGAAAATTCAGTAAGATCAAAAATATCAAAATAAAGTCCTCTCTGTGGCCCTTAGGATACGTCGAATCGTGGGAATTAACTGCAACGAAAGTTCAGAGCGATAAGGAAACTATTGAGTAGGCCTACACTGTCCCAATACATTCCAGGAATCGTTGAGTTGAATATTGATTTTGGACAAAGTAAACATTGGGATCGGTATTTGCTATTGAAATATTGATAGCAAAATATTAATATATGCTATTTGAAATATTAATTTCCCAAAACATATTTTTATTTTATACGTTTGAAAGGGCGACTTTTGAATATAAGTTAAGCCATTCAAAGCACGCAAAAATTGAGAAAAAATTATTCTTTTGCAATCCCGTCAACCCCGGGATTGTGAGACTCTAATCCCAGGATTATCAGGTACTCAAAAGCGAGGGTACGTTCAAACTCGCCAACATTTTTGGGACTGTTTCTAATATACAAACTCGCCAACATTTAATTAGGTGCAAAAACTAGGGTCAGGAATCCGGCCGGCCATATTCAAACTCGCCAACTTTTGACCGCGGGCAGGTACCCTCCCCCGGCTCGGTGACAATTGTTTGCCGGGACCCCTGCGTACAGGCCTCCGCTACTTCACCTGCATTCAAGTCTATATTCCTTAATAACTACGCTTAACATTGCTACTTAAGAACTACTGTATTCTATAGCATTGAAATTAACTGTAGTTCGAACAATTAATTATAATTAAATAATTACTAAGCATTTGGAAAATTTTGGTTTTAAAGCGTTCATGGTAATAAACGTTTAAAACCATATAAGAGAATGATAAATACAGTAGGCTACAGCTTATTTACTATGAATTACCACATGTTAAGACGCCGATGAAACTATAACAGGTGACTAGTCGTCGATTTTTGTTGATTTTGCAGCAGTAATCTTCACTTTTTGTTTTGCGCTGAGACTCCGTATCCATTCATACATTGCTAGAATGATCTGATAAATATACAAATCAAATCTAGCAATGTAATTAATTAACGGATTTTATTTATTTTCACATTTTGTGTCAGTCAACCTATCTGTGGTTTTTCATGATTTTTTGTATCCGATAAAATTTTTGTTAAAGGAGTTACTAAATTATGTAAAAGTTACCTTGTTCATATTTTTTAAATAATTAACATACTTTCCATTTGAGAATAATATTATTTTTGTTTTATTTTATTGTTAACGTACAATTTGACTGAACTGTGATTTTCTTACAAATAGCATAGGATTTATTTTTAATGTTTATTTTGAATTACAATTTTTTAATTTTCTGTACATTAAAGTTACACAATATACATGTATTTTTAAGATTCTTTATAGCTGAGGATTGGTTATTACTATTTAATTATTTGGAATTGTTCTTTCGCTTCTAGAGTTTAAATTACATTAATTTTGTTAAGGAACAGTTTAAACACTAGAAGCGGATGGAAAAGTCCAAATAATGAAAAAGTAACAATAGGCCTGCTTGTTTTTTGTTTAGAGATTCTGTAAATTGAATATTGGAGAATAACTTTTTTCTTTAATGATTTATCTCTTTGTATGGAACAATGCAATTAGACGTAGGCCCTACCTTCATCCACGGGGAAAATATGAAAATAAATAAAATCCGCTAATCACATTGCTAGATTTGATTTGTATGATTATCAGATCATTTGCAATCTAGCAATGTATATGAGTGCATACGGAGTCTCAGCGCAAAACAAGTAAGTGAAGATTACTGCTGCAAAATCAACAAAAATCAACGTAGTCACCTGTTTTAGTTTCATCGGCGTCTTAACATGTGGTAATTCATAGTAAATAAGCTGTACTGTATTTATCATTCTCTTATATGGTTTTAAACTTCTAGTGCCTGGCGGACCGAGCCTTGCTCGGTGTTATTTCATGTTTACCAGTTCATCCAGTTACTATAAAATATTTCAATGTCATAAAATTGATAAATAGAAACCTTTTTTATTGCTCCATGGACTCTTCATCCCACTTGCTGTATTTTCCCTTAATGGCTGTAGATTCAAAACAGCTGTTATGATTACTTCATTTGTTTACACTTTCCTTGTTTATTTTCGTTGCTATCACGGCAACCCATAAGGCCAATGTTAAAATTTTACAACTTTAAAATTCGATTTATTACGATATTAGATTTTCTCTGGCCAAGTAATCTGCATAAAAGACGTTTTTGAGTCATAAATTACTTATTTCCAGACTTTGAAGAAAATCCTCGGAGCCGTTTTTGAGATCGTTGTGCAAGCAAGCAAGCATACATACATACAAGATAACACTGCTCGTATAAGAGTATAGGATTACCATGAACGCTTTAAAACCAACATGTTCCAAATGCTTAGTATTTATTCAACTATAATTGATTTGACTAACTTTTTTATTTTAATTGCAATTGCTCGAACTACAGGTAATTTCAATGCTATAGAATACAGTAGTTCTTAAGTAGCAATGTTAAGCGTAGTTATTAAGGAATATAGACTTGAATGCAGGTGAAGTAGCGGAGGCCTGTACGCAGGGGTCCCGGCAAACAATTGTCACCGAGCCGGGGGAGGGTACCTGCCCGCGGTCAAAAGTTGGCGAGTTTGAATATGGCCGGCCGGATTCCTGACCCTAGTTTTTGCACCTAATTAAAAGTTGGCGAGTTTGAATATTAGAAACAGTCCCAAAAATGTTGGCGAGTTTGTATGCAGCCCAAAAGCGACCGGGATCCCGAATCCCGGGATTGAGAACCCTACTTATCGATTAAGGTCGTTTGCTAAAACTCCCTCTATTCTGTTTACAGAGTAAAGTTTGAAAACGGGTTGTTTATGCTGAGTCGTTAAAATATTTAGAATTTTCTGTATTATTTGTGAATAAAATTAATGTATTGTTGTTAAGTTTTCATTCTACAAATTGCTTTGTGTGCATCA
Source organism: Flexamia atlantica (assembly GCA_035578135.1). Classification (NCBI taxonomy): domain Eukaryota; kingdom Metazoa; phylum Arthropoda; class Insecta; order Hemiptera; family Cicadellidae; genus Flexamia; species Flexamia atlantica. Next base: position 17,032,743 of record JAQJVK010000002.1, read on the forward strand.
ACACATCAACCCTATACTGTGTACACATCAACCCTTTTTATCTTGCTTATATAGCACGAGCAATGTTTGTAGATTTGCTTGCATAATTATCTCAAAACGGCGTCGAGAATTTTATTCAAATAGACCAGAAATCGCTTATTTCTGGTTCAAAAAAGATTTCTACGCCGGTAACTGATGGGTTAGACCAAATTTCATTAAACTGGTCCAAATTTCAAGGAAAAAGGCGAAACAATTTTATGGGGTCTTATGGGTTGCTATATTGGTAACAAATTGTAAACAAACTAAAAAACTTAACTATTTTTTTATAATCCACAACAGGCTGTTTGCATTTCACAGCCTGCTCTAAAGCGTTCGGGACGAAGACTGCAATTAGAATATTAAAATGACAGAAGGTATAACAAGGCACTGTTTTTTCATAGACTAATAGTAGGTTCAGGTTGAACTGATAAAATAGAAATATCACAGAGCAAGGCTCGGTCTCAGCTCACTCGGTAATAACACATAAGCAAACGGCAGAATTCTAGTGCGTTTATATGCAGGATAAAAATCATCATATGGAGTTTAATTAACAAACTTGTATTACACTAGAAACTGAGCCTATTTGTAGATTAATAAATATCGAGGGAGCGTGATTTATTTTCGCCATTTTTAAAATTTGCGATATTATCTGCAAAAAAATCGTTTTGATATAATTATAATTCTTCTCTGATTAGCCTATATTATAAGTTGCTTTAAGCTTTTACTATTTATTTGTTTAGTAGTCTAATGCTTGTACGTACGTTATTAGTTTTTCAACCACATGTAAATTAATACCGAGTGTAAGCGTCTCGTACGAGACCAGGTTCACTGGCTTCGACAGAGGGGCGAGAGGTCGAAGGGTGCATTTGAAAGCCAGACCTTCACACGGAGAGCAGGAGGGGTTGTGAGTGGTTAGTTAGTTCAAGGCCAAAGTATTGCTACACCTGAAAGGAATATTAACGGCTAATTATACTTTAACCTTGTATAGAGATCGTGGGTGGTGAGTGAACCAGTGAATGACCGGTTAATAACGATGTATAATATTAACGATTATGAAGTGTTAGTAAAATTGGTTACTTGAAGGAAATAATGATTGTACCACTGTAACACTAATGAAAATTCTATAATGTGGATGCTAAAGTGAATGATAGGGCCTGCACTAGTGAATGCCTGGTCTTATCCCAGTGGATATGACCGGTCACTTTTGGCTACATATGTGACATTTGGCACATATGAACAACACATGACAATAATGAATGATTATCAGAATAAGCTGAAAAACTTTGCTTAAACACTTTCAAGGGTATCCCACTAAATCTATATATTAATACGCAAGCGGTTTTCTTTTCACAGTCCAACCGCAACAACGGCTGGACCGATTTTAACGTTTGAGGTATCAAATTAAAGGGAATTTTATGTATATTTGTCGACAAGTCTCAGAATTTTAAAAAAAGGCGTCACTAAAGTACAGTAAAGGGCTGAAGTTTCGGAACAGTGGCGCTATTCATCGACATTTGAGCAAGCTCAGTTTACTTTGTTTACAAACTGAACATATGGCCAAGCTCTGAAATAGTTCTACAGGTAAATCACAGATGGTAGCAATGAATTACAATTAATTTTTCGAAAAGAGCAGTTTTTATTTGTACAGCTGGTTTGGCTTTGTTTTCAACAGTTTTCTTTTCTTTTATTATGTAATTTAGGTTATGTTATGAAGTTTTTAAAGCTCTCATACATTGCATTTACAATGTAGTTTACGATATCTCATAGTGTTTTTTGAAGTTATACTAACCTGAGCAAATCTATTTTTGGATTTGGTGTATTTATAATTCCACCGATAAGGAGAAGACGAACATTGACCGGTCGGAGAAGTCGGAAGGGACACGATCGCAACCGCTGGCATCACCCTCCCGATGTACCACTTGATGCTCCTTCCAACCTCACACCAAGGAACTAAAAATGTTTTCATTGGGTTGCATTTCAAGAATGAAAAGACTGGTAGAGTAATGGGTCATTTACGCGTTTTTACCACAAAGGAAATGTTGCCTATAGACAGCCGTCCCCTACAATATCTGTTTTGGCGATAATTATCAATAAGCTGCAGCGGCAATCCCTAAACAAAGGAAGTCATTGCTCACGGCGCCAGTGTTTGCTCTTGGTCAGCTACATGTTGCTGTAAGCAGAGCGTGATCTTTTGCCGGTGTTAAAATATATACATATTAGAAAAAAGAGGACATGGGGAAATGAAGGTGTTCCCTAAAAAATCGTTTACGTTTACCAGAAACTCCTGCGGTAGATCAAATTAACTTTAATAGTTTCAGTAATTTTAGCCATAATATTGTTAATGAAGTTAGCCCTTTGATAAACCTTAAACGTATATAAATAGCCTGATTATTCTTCATTATTTTACCACATGATTTTTGCTCGATTTCGAGCTACGTGTTATCTAGTAAACTAAATTGGCTGGATAGCCGAGTGGATAAGTGCTCACCTCTTTATCCTGACCAGGATCGAAACTGGGTCCAGTTGCCATTTTTCATTGGGCTATAAATTAATGATGCTATCCAAAAAAGGTCGCCGCTAGGTAGTAGCGAGACTCGGGTTTGGACCGTTCCGATCAAAACGTTAAAAAATGACTCTGGCGTAGAAAGACATAAAAATGCAATGATAACGGCCAGTGGTGATGTTTATACCTAGTAAATGGCCGATCTACTTGAACGACCGCGAAGGTTTCCCCCGGTCATTCACTGGTTTTATCTCTAGTTACGTTCCAGTTTATGGGCACCCTCACTAATAATCAATTTAAACAAGTAGATCAATACATTTTGTAAAATTCATCAAATTTAAAAAGGGTGTACACACGAATAATTACATTTATAATTATTATATAATTAGTACTATCAGTCAATGTTGGCGTACTAAATCAGTAGTTTCTTTTGTAAGCCATTGCCTAATTTATTCAAAAAATGTATTTATGCATGTCAGTAATAAATTAACAATGGCGACATTAACGTAAGAAGAGTACCTATTACAGGTATTATTTTTGCATATTTGCCTAGAGTAAAAGGTTGCCTAAACTTAGCTGTTACGATCATTCACGTAGCATGTCTTTACTTTTTTGGTGGCTCATTATCCAATACAAAAACAAAATTTTTAGGGAAAATGTTAAGCTCCTACCTGAAAACTAATTAATTCAAAATACTATATTGATGAAGCTGTACCATGACGCGTTGAAAGAATATGTTATCTAAAAAATAATCAATTACCGCAAGTCAGGTTCCGTTCTCAAACGTAATTATCATGACAAGTCCTAGAACCAGGGTTTGAAAAACCGGTGGAAGCAGCATTCCCTCGAACCTTTCACATCATTAATAAGAGAAAACTTCCGAGGAAACCTAATTGACCAGCCTGTCAGTGCGTTATATAAAAAAATAATATTAGTTTGATACAGTAATTAATCCGCTGATGAGCACTGGTTATTTTCCTTTCCGTTAATAATAATAAAGGTGTATAGTTCCCTCGGAAATAGTCCGGTAACAAAAAATTGTTTAGCAAACTTATACAGTTTGAATTATAGTGTTTTCAATTTTGAAGCCGTATTGAACCGAAAATCAACTCAACATATCATTTTTCTAGCTTTACCTGAACATAATATAACAAGAATTCTACTACCTATCTCGGGCGGTCACGCCAGGTCGAGTAGTCAGCGATATATCTTGGAGAGCTCAAGGGGTCCCCCTGACAAAAGGGAGCCCCGGGCAGGGGGTCCTAAAGTGCATGGATACTAAAATAAAAATAATAATACGTAAAAAATCAATGTTGTTCGAGTAACATAAAATTATTTTCATAAAACGCAACCATAAAAAACACATTTTACGCATTAACTTATTAGGCTGCAACGGATGGATCTCTTAGTAGGCTACTTTTCGCTAGTCTTTTAATGATTTTTAGAAATTAATGAATTGTTTTTAAATGAAATATAATTATTAGATTTTGTTGAAAAATAATAAAAATGCTGAGAAAAATAATGGACGAAGGTACAATTTTACGTTCAGTAAAACGATTCATAATGGGAAGTTTATTCTCTGTTTATTGCACAACAAAAAATGATGCTCTAATGGCCCAATGGTACAACTTTTTTCCGTTTTCAGTAATTACAGTTATAACTACCATGTTAACGACCCCGTGAGGAATATACTGGTAGTTGTTCGTCGATCGTCGACGGATACAGCTCCCAGGGGCGTACCCAGGGGGGGGGGATATCGGGATACATCCCCCCCCCGAAATTTCTGGGGATGTTGGTAAATTTTTGGGAAAATTAATATCTCGTTCATAATGAAGGTGGTAGTATCACTAAACTTGTCGTAAAACTCTACACATTAATTAATTAACTTTTATAAGGGTTTTAAATGGTTACATTCTATTATTTTAAAGATAATTGATTCGGGGATTATATATTGGATTAGGGTACATTCACAGTAACTTGAACATCCATACTGTAAATATCATAAACAATATGCGCAGTAGACCAGCCAATCAGAAAGCGTTCTGCTGGTCGGTGGTGCGCACCAGAGCGACAGGACTTTTACAATAATTATTGCGCCAAGCAGAGGCGGATTTGGAAATTTGCCGCCCCCGGGCTATCCAGATTTTGCCGCCCCCCCCCGACGAACACACGCCTTATGTTGCAGCCCATTTCATTCCCATCAAAACGAAATTTTGGGCAGACTCCGCAAAGCAAAAGAGTGCTAGCTGAAAAGAGGGATTTCTTTCCTTGACTTTTAGCAAGCCGCGCGGCAAGTCTGTCTCATTCATTCACTCCTTACGGTACGTCCTGAGTGCACGCTGGTTCCGATTCCGACTCAGATTCAGATTTTCGGCGACAGGAATGACACTTGTATTTTAACGGAAGTGGCCATTGTGGCAGCCGGAAGCAGAGCTTGCGCGCAGGTGCCTGCTCACCGGAATGTATTATTCATTCCGGTTGCGGATTCCAGTTTCCGATTGCTCCAGCCGCCATTTTTAATGTGTAGCAACATTTAATTTTGAAATCTAACTAATTCAGCAGTTTAATGGATTTACCAGCTATAATCTCTCATATTTTAAGAAACCCACCAATCTAGGATTAAATACTCATAGAATATTCAAACATTCAAACAGAGATACAGTAGATAAATGTTGGAAAGAAATTTCATTGGAGCTCGGCGTTGAAGGCTAGTGAAACAACCTATTTGTGCAAGATCATTCATACAATACTTCTTTTATGTTCAATGACTGTAGGCCTAGTGGATAAGACGAAATAAGAATTTTCTTACAAATAAAACAGCTTATTGAAACTTATTAGAAAGTATAATGGTCTGATTTAAGTCACAGGAACTAAAGGTCAAATTTGAAATGATAGGTTATTATATCAGTCAGCTAACATGAGAGTTAAAATATTCCTAATACGCGCCTCCAATTTTTTGTAAATCCATTGTTGTTTCCTTATCTGCTCGTCGCACTATCTCAATATATTTTTTGTCGATTTCCACGGACTAGAAATTCTTAAGATAAAGTACACAAATTAAATCCTGACTAAGTCGAAGTTGCGAGCATAAATTATATTTGTTGTTAAGCTTGCTTTGCTGCCGTTTACCATTATAAAACAATTAATTGCTTAGTGTTTTTTTTTACCACTCCCCGATCTTTTCCTCTGAGGCTTCCTAAATTACCAATATGCCGTGTAAAGTTATTAATGACATTTATTAAACTAATTATTTATTACATTAGCTTTACAATCAATGGTGAAATAATGTACACAACATTGGCAACTCTAGTGCCTGCTCGCCGAGTCGGCGAAGCCTTTCAAGCCTCCACTATGGCCATCTACAAAAAATCTGATTCAGCCTAAACAGGCGCCGATAATCTGAAACTGAATCGGAATCGGAACCGGTGTGCACTCAGGACGTACCGTTAGCCTCTTAGGCGGGTTGCTCGCTCGGGCGATCAGGTGTTGCGAGGAAGCCGCGACCAATCGCTTAGTGCGAACACTAAATTCGTCGCTGATACAGACACTAACACATTGTTGTTTCTGCAGCGCTACTGCAAGCCGCTACTAAACACGTGATCACCCGCGCGAGCAACCCACCTGTTGTAATCGGGCCTTTACCGCACTGTCTCTTTTAATCTTTCTAGTATCGTACCTAGCAGCGCCGCAAGGTACACGAGGCGTTCACGTCAAGCTTGTCAAATTGCACTAAAACTAGACTGAACTCAACTGAACAGGACCGGCGCGTGGTTGGTCGGGAAGGGGTAGCAACCCAGCTAGCTCACCTGACGGCGCCGCCCCCCCCCCCGGCGGTTGCAGCAACTTCAAACGATACCGCCATCCGCTTTGAACGCCACTACCCCAGAGCTGACGGCTGACAATTTGCGGGCAAACTCGATCGCGTCTCTGAATCCCGCGGTCTGTTTTCGGGAGTACTTGTGACAAAAAAATATTTTAAAAGTTCTAATGTCAGTGCAAAATAAATTTTTTTGTTTGCACTTTTTTAATTTTTTCTTTCCTCTAAAATTTGCCGCCCTCCAAATTCTGCCGCCCTGGGCTATAGCCCTTTAAGCCCATATGTAAATCCAGCCCTGGCGCCAAGTTCTTTTGCAAGTAGATCGACGCCTCAGCAAGTCTCGCTGCAAGCCAAATTAGCACTAACCACAGACAACTGATTTATTATTACAACATGTTTCTTAAGCTTATAACTCACCTTTTATTTCAAGGTTAAGTATTTATTTGTCAACAAATGAAGACTATGTTTCATTCTAGTAATGAAAAATCTTACGAGATTTGGCGTAGTTTCACGATATTTGTACGTGAACTTGCTGAACCTTCTGTCAAGTGTTAGACTACCATGACGTCACACCTTTTTCTCACTCTCACCTGCGCAAGATATCTACCGTAAAAATATATTCTAGGTACTGTGGGTACATTTACCTATTGTGGTTATCGTGAGTAAATGGCGGGAGTAGGCCTATAAGAACATAAGGCAAGCAAAAATTTCTGATGACAACAGTAGCCTCGCAACAGTAGTCCGCAATGTTGCCGCCATCGCCATTGTCGTCAGATGTGGCAAAAGACTCATCATATTTCGTGAAATATTCATGGTAAAAAAATCACGATGTTAAAATGCGACAGACGAATATTGTCGTCTTTTCACGGCCGTGTACTTTACACTAATCGCCTGTCGGACGATCTCGTAGCAGCGTCGCGGCAGACGAAAATCTGCCTAAGTTGCGTGAAAACCAAGACTCGCCGTCAAATCTAAGCAGATTTGTGATAATTCTGTCAAATTGTGAAGATCAAACTTATTCCGGTGGTCTCCACTATTCGACGTAGCCTACCACTAATATGTCATTGATTATTATCGGCATTCAATGCTTGCATGTACATCATAGCTTTGCGGTTGCGTCCTTGGGCTTGAGAAACTCTACAGAGGTGAGACAACCTGCATTTTCTAATTCTATTGATCAACCTCGCTCGGATAATCTAGGATCCGGATATTTCAGGTCCATAAGGTCCGAGGTGTGCAATTAATGAGAATGCGAGATATAGTTTTTACTTTGAGATTAAATAGAACAAAATATTTTTTCCAAGGTTAAGAACGTATAATTCTTGAATTACTTTCCTACCTGTCTTTTAATGTTAGGCCTACTATATACAAAAATAAGCTATTTCTTTGATTATGAAAATGGTTATTTTGCTAAAATTCCTATATGATCTAAAATTTTCAGAATTTAATCTGTGAGCAGCCTCAAATCAGTTCAAATTTCGGGTGTTATTCTGTTTGTTGTTATGCCTCTAGATTGCCTAAAAACGTGAATTTACAGTTGTAATTTATGACAATTTTCCGGGGGAGGACCCCCGGACCCCCCTCTCCTTGGGGGCTATTCCATACCCCCCCGGCCCCCCGGTATATCCCCCCCGAAAATAAATCCTGCGTACGCCACTGACAGCTCCAATCGTGGTGAGTGGAGCGCTAGGCAGACGGTGCGGAACAGGCCCGCGGCCCGCGCTGGGCATGTCGATGGCAGTAGGCCTGATGAGTAATCTGATTTACAATTTATTAATATTGTAAGTTATTTATTATTATTATCTTTAGCTATAATTTATATCAGTGGCGTTGCATAACCGTAATTTATTATTATCGGATGGGCTCGAGCAGGAAGGGGGTCCGGGGAGATGTTGAAAAAGTAATCTGTAATATTACGTTGAAGGCGCTCCACAGGATTTCGAAGCTGATCACTTTTAAGTGTATATAGGATATTAATCTTTCGCGTAACTATTCACTCTCGGTGCGTTTACCGGTTTATCCAAAAAATAGTAAATATACGCAAAAAATGTTTTTACGGCTATACAGGCCGGGGGAATGAACAGACTTCAGCCCAGGCTCCCCAAGAACCACCAGACTGTCTACTGTTAATTGAATTGGAAAAGTTAACACTCTCTGTGAGTGAGAGTGTGTACGATACTTTTATATAGACCTTCCTCGGGGACGATTTCTTACATTTCTAATTCTCTAGTAGTAAAGGAGATAAGAGACCTCGAGGGTAGCTTATTCAGACTCCATACACGCCGCCGCCGCCTCGGGCCTAGGCCGAGAGCGGAGGGTGTAACGTATCCATGACAGCGCCCCAGGGTTTGTCCAGGAGGTGTAATACTTGTGTTGCGCGCTCAGCCGAATGCGCAGTCGACGGACCATGGCCCTGGACAGGTGGTGCACTTATCTGTTTCCGGTGACGCCGGCGCAGGTGCAGGAAACGTGTCTCACTTCCGCTCTTAATTATCTCGAATGCTACTTCACACACAATGGCCGCCCACAACCCTTCGGCGACATAGTCCAAGGTTGGACATAGTCGTCATCAGAGTTGAAGAAATATCGGGCCGGAGTAGACAAGGGGATCTGTTTGATGTCTTTTTGACAATAGACCCCAAATATACATAAATATTACACTTCCTTCACAGCTATATTCAAATATTGTTACAATTTTAAGCAATTTATTACTCCATAAGACTCAATATTAAATCTATTCTTCCATGGAGGAATAAGAGCCTATGTTAAATCTATTCCCCATAGGAGCCCATGTTAGACCTCAAGTGGAGGTATCTCTACTGGTAGGCCAGACAGAGGCGTTACCGCTGGCACTGCTGGGGATTGATGCTGAAGTCAGAATAAAACGGTTTGGGTGGAATTTCTATTTAAACCTTTTGAACCAATTCCTCGAGTTTACAATAATTTGTTCCGGTTCTTCAATTTAAGCGGTTGAGTCTCTACCTTAAAAGCTAAAATGGGTTTTAAAGCTGGTTTTGACTATAAATGGATATTTTATACTTCAGTTAATCTAAAAACTACCATTCCATACGAAAACAAGTCAAAAAATCCAATGAGCTAAAAATTTAATTTATTGTCTTATTTATATTCTAATTTATAGTGATTTTTGCTAGCCTTTTTTAAATCGATTATTGAAAACAAATAATAAAAATATTTTAATTTTAAAGGTATCATTTTTCTTATTAAATTCACTTTAAAATCGCCATTTTGAAGATGGTAAGTAATAATTTACTATTTTTAATGTACTGGCAAAATTATATGATTGTTCACTTTTTTTGTATTTTTTTCAATTAAAAATCGACCTAGCCAAATTTATATAAAATACTTATTTATAGATAATTTAATCTGAATAATAATACAAAAATGCCAAAGTTATAGCTTAAGTAGTTATTTAAATATAAATTTTAGTATGCTGAAAACAGTAAACATGCTGCTTTCGGTACTTCTCTGTGGTGATTGGAAGTTTACCGCTTAAAGTGTAGCAACATTGAGTTTTGTGTGGTTCTTAAAAACCTTAATCAAAATTGTGCACATACTTTTCATATTCAGATGCAGCAAAATAAAAATATACTTTTTTATATTCAATAGAATTAGAAGAGGGAATTCTTTCAGTTTCCAAAGTGAAAAGTTGTTTTGTCCCGAGTAACAAATAAGATCATCTTCAGCTTATTGTTGTAAGGTTGAAATGTATTTGAATTTCAATAATGTCATGAACAACCAACAAATATCATCAACTGGGCCATCCAACAAATATCCCAGAAAAATAATTTGTAAACCCCAAAATCAATTTTCTAAGGTAAACTCCCACACTGCGGCCGATAACACCGCATGTGCATGTACGGTATTTGCTAGAACTAATTTGTATGAAGCTGCTATTCGGGATAACCTCTTGAAGAGCACCTCAGTTTCCACCAGAAAATTCCTCCTCCTGCTCAAATCTTTAAAAATTTACCGTACTACTCATCAACCATGTATCATATTGTTAAGTTATATAATATGTAAATCAACTAACGTTACAACAGTATTAAGCTACCATACGTACAGGTTAATTACAGCAATTATATTTTTTAAGCCTACATCATCATCAGTTTCATTGGATCTGGTGTCTAAGCAATAGACCTAACAATCAAGCAATCAAGCAATAACAACATTTTTACCTTAAACTATTTGATCAAGGTCAAGGAAGTCCTTCTGGCTCGGAGCCAGATGGAGGCGGACATTTGTTGAAATCGAATGTTTGCCGAGGCTTCGTAGTTTGGTTGAATATGAAAAGAGAAGAATAGATTTGGTCACATGAATAGCATTCATCTTCTTGAAGGCGAATGACGAATATGGTATGTGTTTGTTTACACACTCTTGCGTCTTGCAAAATATAAACACTAGCTGTAGTTTTGACTACCGGTGCTGTGTGATGTGGGACTCATCAATGAATACAAAAAGAAACTCATGGAGATTGTCCGGTGCATGTTCAACTGGCGTCTGCCTAACCCATATAAATAAAACCCACGCACGTCAATATTTTATTCAGTAGCGTTCTCATGTTGGCAATTTAAATTGAGAAGAGCGCCAATGTTTTAAATTAGTAGTTTATTCTAATTTTTGTTTTTTTTTACCATCCATTATGGCGTAAAATGCACCCAACTGCATTGATTTAGTGCCCAATGAAACACTTACTTTCAAACTAATTTTAACATTAATAGCCTATGCATAGTAAAATATGTGATTCTTTTGGGTTTTAATTTGAAAGTGTGTTCATGTGCCTTGTGTCTTAAAATATTCCCTACCGTAACTTTATATTTTATTGGGGATAACAATTTATTGAGATGAATGATGGCTTTATTTCATAATATCATACTAATATCTGAAATTCAAAACGTGTTGCAATGAGGGTATAAAGGATATTTACACATATTTCCCAAAATAGTCCTCAAAATATCAAAGATATGTTTGAATTACATACAACTAACTATAACAGTGTAAAGCGAGCACTCCTTTAAAGACATTATTTGATGACAAATGCCCTCGCGGTTGCGGTCGCCGGGCCCGGACGGGACGTGTGGGAGCAGCGGCCCCGCGACGTGCTTGGCAGACCGACAGCAGCCTCGTGGGAACCCTGGGACCCGCGGTCGAAACCCAGCATTCAGCAGAAACCTGCCCAGTGGGCGGACACTGCTTGCTACTGTGGGACTGTCAATTTGTCTCCTCCGCAGGAGGGACGGGGAGGAAATTATTGGTGTTGTGGATGGTAAAACGTTAAAAACAAGAGAGTGGCACAAAGTAACACTCGGGCCAAAACGGTGTTTAAATTTCTAAATAAACTTGGTGGGAAGTTTTACAGATATCATTGAAAAGGGCGTTCCAGGTATGTTAAACATTAAGTTACCAGATCTCTTATATGCCCATCGAAACACCGTTCAGTCTTGCTTGTTATGGTCTGCAAAATTATCGATAGATACATTCGAGGCATGTCTCATACCAAGAATCAAATCTGGTTATTTCTGTGAAAATAATTTCCAACTATACAATTGAAAAAACAAAACTGGGGTGAATCCCAATCTTTACTTTTAAAATGTAATTCTTAAACAGCCAGTCCTGTCATGCGATCCGGTCTTAAATCAGGGATTAAAAATCGCTCCGAGAGACTAACAAAAATCGGCTCGATAAGTCATATAAGTAAAAATTTTTATGGATCAATAGCTTAAAAAGATGAAGTTAAGAAATTGAATATAACTTTTTTCGGTAAAACAGGTAGAGAAAGGGCTATGCGTGGAGCCGCATCTATAACGAAACGACCGTTAGCCTCCTTAATCTGTTACAAAAATAAGGGAGTCCGACGGTTGAAGAAACGAGGCAACCGTCTCCCCAAGAATATGACACCAATGACACCAAGACATCAATAAATCACCCAAGGCGAGGATTGATCCCGCGGAGCTGCCGGTATTGTCGGGCCGCCCGAGCGGAACGTCGCCGTCGCGGCGAGGAGCAGGAGCAGGACGTGAGCAGATGTCGGCGAGCAGCTGCGCGTGGCGGGCACGTGCCGGGCAGCTGCCGGGTCGGCGACAAAGGAGCCAGATGGAGGCGGAGGCGCTGCGCTGCGCAGTTCAAGGTGGAAGACGGGGCGGAGGCGGTGGGAGGGGGAGGGGGAGGGGGAGGGGGTGTTTGGAGGATCGGAACTGGATGTCAGTGTCAGAGAGGAATGTTGATTCGGGTTCGAGTTTGGTCGGAAGTGAATAGTTTTCCACCCTCCATGTGCATAGGCTTGATCAAAATCATGGTGTAAAGAGAGAAGAAAGGTGTGTGTACAGTCAGCTGCATTACTATGACGTAGTTGGGCTCATGCAAGTAGCGGACATTGCGGTATGAAAGATGAACTAAGATAGTACACAATATTTTTATTGAGTTGTATATACTAATTTGCATTGTAGTCGTAAGCGCTAGTTGTGTGAACCCAACTACGTTATTCCAGCTGACTGTACACAGTGCACACACCTTTCTTTTTTCCTTACACCATGATCAAAATGAACAAAGATCATCCACTGGTCGAAATTCAACGGGAAAATAATTAGGTACACAAAATCCTGTATGAAAAAAAATTTGGGTTGAGACAAAGCAGATCCACTCAGATGGCAGTATTTGGGTTGGTAAGTGACCTTTTGGAAGCCTTGGATGGGTCACAGTCGGGGCATGGAATTTTCTGTGAGTTGTCCAAGGCTTTCGGTTGCGTAAACTACGAACTATCATTATCCAAGTTGAATTATTATGGTTTCAAAGGTAAAGTATTAATCATTTGAATTTTATTTGTTAAAGAGATTTCAAAAATTGAAAATTGTCGATGAAAATAGCCATACTTGTTATTTAGATTGGAAAGAGGTTATCTGTGGGGCACCGTAGGATTCTATACTCGGACCTGTTTTATTTTTGCTCTACATTGACGATTTGCCTTTTAACATTTAGATACCTCTGTATTTATTTCCAGATGAACAACACTGAATAATAGGCAAAAATACAAATTATGAACGAAACGAGCAGGAGCAGGCAACCGATTCAAGCAGAAACCTGCCCAGATCAAAAAACAGTGCCGTAACCTAGTTTTCTTTATTTCAAGAAATTAATGATTGGCTCTCTCGGAACGGCTTGTATTTAAATTCACCGGATTGGCTCTCTCAAAACGGCTTGAATCTAAATTGCTCCGAGAGTAGGATTTTATATTTTACAGCTGAAACATGATTGATTCTGCCGAGGAATTTGTCATGCCAAATAATGAAATCACTTTGACGCAATTAGGCCTAATGTAAATTTCTTTGGTTTAAAATTCAAATTGGCAGGAAGTTACCTCGGTTCTCTTTTTTGCTATAAGGACAATGGTAAATATTTCTAATGTAAAGATGACATGTCTCCAAGTTCACCATGACTATTTTTTATCAATTGTCACAGTATAATTCTGTGAGGAGGAAAATCTGAAATAGATTAAGTATATCTAAATTACAAAAACAAGAATTTTTAAGTTAAAATACCGAGAAGCTACTGTTCAAAAAATTAAAAGCTTTCAACTAACTGTACCTGCTTTCCAGGCGGTAATATACAGGCAAAACTTCAATATTTTTCCCATAAATACCCCAAATTAAATACTTTAGTCATAGCAATCTGGAAACGCAAGGGACGAGAAATATGACACCCTTCGGTACCCGAAATAGAGAATAACGTTATTCGATAGAGGTCCAACCTCATGGCTATAAATTTATTTAATACCTGCGCTATAGAAATGAGAGAAGAAGCAGAAAAGGCACAATTGTGACAAATCTTAAAAAAAAACTATTAATTACAATTTTGTTTTCAATTAGTAAATGAACTCACTGTCGAATAATAATAAACCAAATGCAGGGGGTTGGTAACAACATGTTTATGTAAGTTGTATGTTAACAGGTAGGTAAATTTGTTAATTATTTAAGTAAACAAATGTCAAGTCACTTGATATGTGAGCTATCACATTTAACCTAGACGATTAAATTACCTGAGCTATTAATGTGACGAATAGAGAGTTCGAGGCTTCAGTTTGAGGACGAGTTTGGGTTTGAGTTTTTTAGGTTTGGTTTTCGCTCCTTGCTGCAATAAAGTATATGTGTTCACCGTATAACCATAGCATAACCCATAACCCATATAAGGCCGGTGTATGTCGAAATTCATTTTTTAGATATCTTAAAACTAAATTAACTTTTGATGGAATTGTGAATGTGCACATCTAGAGAAAAACACTTATCTTACAGTGTGCTTAAATTTGCCCTATGCACTCGAGCTGAGTTAAAGTTTAAAAAACCAGTAAATATTTGTAGAATGTTATAGACAGACACATTCCAAACTTCAAGAGCGACTACGGCTCTTCTCTTTCGGCATCCATAAATGTTGTTTCCTGCAAAACTTCACGCCAACATTTTTCGAACGACCCCTAAGCTATTAAAATCTTCTCAGAACTGAGGAGAAGTATTTGTTACAAAAACCCAATACTGTAGCGTGCTTGTATGAAGAATTTAAAGATATAGATACCTATATATAGGTTTACTTAACGCTTTAACTAATATTTTGACCATTACTATACACCCAAAATAAGGCAGTAAATGGTCATTTTCCTCTAAATTCAAAGTATTTGGTATTTAAATTATGTTGAAATTATAAATAAAACTATACTTTTATTGGAATGTATCTAGCACGCTCCTATTTGATTTATACAGCCAATGTCACAACGCAGTTAATTCCAATTCCACAACCAAACGAATCATCTGGTATTTTAAATTCACAAGGTAAATCGTATATGATTTATCCTTATCAGTTATTTTTCTTTTTATCATTCCAATCGTACTTCCACAACGTCATCTCATTACACTTAAACGTAGGCGGTACAAAAACCAAGCTTTACAAGAAGCAAACAAACCTGAAGCATCAGACCCTCGGCTATTTTCTCCTGAAAAAAGGTTTATAAGGACCGAGAACCATAAATCCTTTAGCTCCGTCCGGCCAGGAGCAGAAGAAGAAGTAGAAACATGCGATAATGAGTTGGCGGGCCCGAGGATGTGGCATGCAGCCTAATTAATCTGTTCACTTACCTCTGCGGACACCGCCGGAACCAAATTAATTGGATGGAACCAGTTTGTTGGAATAACCTTGGTCTCGACTCGGCGGGAGGGCGGGAGTCGGTGGAAGGTGGAAGTGTGGAATCGGTGCATCCGCCGCTGCTTGGAACTTGCGCTCGTGTAGCCTCTTGACTCTTGGGTTTGCTTTGACTTCGAGAATGCGTGTGGAAATGGCGTTTGCCATCACTGGGTGCTTTATTGGTATATACTTCTTAAAACATATCTTTTACTGAAGGATTCCAGAGATAACTGAATAAATCAACTAGTAGTATACATCAACTAGTAGTATTCAAATCAGTTTAATTTCTATTGTCATGATTCGTGATATAAAAACAAGTAAAACGGCATGCAGTTTGCACATTTATTTGTACTCGTTACATCTGCGTACAAATAGGATCACAACATCGCAGTGGAAATGTTCTTCTTTCTGACGTTTTTAGGAATTTGAATTATTATGCTTATGGAGCAATTCGAATTTCAGCAATTTGAATTTGTTTATGGGGTGAGAAAGTGCCAACGAATGACCACCTCTTGTGAATGACCGTTTCGTTAAAAATATCTATTAAGTTTCCTTAGGCTTGCTACAAAATAAATAAGCTGATAACCGGCCAATACATATATATTATTTAACAGATCTCTTTTATTTTTTTAACATTTGCGAGGTCAAAAAATAATTCCTAAACGTATAACATATTTAGTTTTGAGGTCCAACCAGCTACGATTTGGATGCTTGCCGCTGTAGTGTTCTCCTTGCAAGGCTAGGCTCCGTTCACTTCAACTGATGAATAAATCTAAATTGTGTTAAAGCAATAAAGTAATCGTATTCAAATATATTTTTGTGGGCAGTTATATTATGAAACGTAACTTCGGCTAAGACCAGTGAATGCCCAGGGGAAACCTTGGAAGTCATTCAATTGAACAAGATTGCTCATTTACTGGTGCATTCCGAGTCATTTTATGGAACATCGTTGCAAATGTGTTTTAATTAATATTACCATGAAGGAATAGCCAGTTTTATTAATACATCTCAATCCTCAAATGTAGGCTAAAAGATCTTTGCAAAGTGTGTAGTAATATATAAATGTAACTAGGAAATGAGGGAGTACTGTTTAGTTAAAATGAGACCTAATCCCACGGGTCTCTTGTCTTACCTGTATAAGGTGAAGAATGTCTAACTTTTAAACTGTAAACCTTAACAAACTTTTTATTTTATTTTATCCCCTCATTGGCTACTCTCCTTGTGCTGATTTTTTGATAGTTTCGAATTTGAAAAATATGGCTAATTTCCTAACTGCAGTGTTTATGGCCTAAAAGAATCCTAGACAAATTTTATATTTATTGTGGAGAAAACTTTAACTTTACCGATCTACTTTCTCATTGGTTTAAAAAATACCAAAATATAAGTTTCATAAAATAACCCCTAGGATCGAGAATCGTTATCAAATATAGGGCGTTTCCAGGCGTTCCGTCAGAAAATTAAAGATGTCCTCAGTTTTGGAAAATGGTAGCCATATTTTTCATATTCGAAACTACCCCAACAATCAGCTTACAAAATAAAGGGGAGTCGTAAATTACAAGGTTGTTGTCAGAATAACAAATATAAAGTTAAAAGTTGGTTCACAGAAGGTGAGAGACACGGTATTTAAGTTTTATAATATTTTTTAAATCGTAGGTAAAAAAATATCGGTTTATTTTTATTTATTTATTTGAATTACAGAGGTTTTCACAGTATTTGGCCTTACTAAGTAAACTTAACTTCTTGTCATTAATACATGATCATAACTTTAACATAAATCATCATAGTTTCTATGGAATATAATCTAAATATTCCATTCCACCCGATTTACTAGGAGATAAATTTTGTTCTAGAACGTTTTCGTACAATTACGTACAATTACATACTTAGAAAGACTTTGTAATCGTATTCGTATTATTGTATTGTTTTTAGAACAACTCTAATCTGAACAACATTTTAGATTTCGATTAATATGGAAAGATTATATATTTAAATATATTTAAAAAGACCAATATATATTATTTTAGTTTATATTTAAAATAGATTTGAAATTTATACCAGAATGTAATGAAATATATTTTAGGAATATATTTTGAACATATAACATATATATTTCAATTCAAGTAAGACGTATATATTATGAAATACTGTTAGTGAAATATATTTGAAGTAATTCTTGTATATATTTCAAATATATTTAATGAAATATATTTTTAAATATATTTTGCATTACATTAGTTAAGTAAATTAAGTAAAGTTACTTAAGTAATTTTAAATTCAAGTTTAAATCCAATTAGTTCGTAGCAAAGCGAAGCTACAGTCTTACCTTTTTTTTGGAAAACCACAAAAACCATTAACACTATGACTTTGACTAAACCTAGTTGGCGATGTTGGATGTTGCAGGACTACCACGGGACGTCTCGGAACGCGGCGCCGGTGCTGGACTCGGCGCAGAACTACGAGCTGCTGGGAGGGTTCCAGAACGCCACGCACACGGTGGTGCGGTTCCAGCGCGCCTGGGACACCTGCGACTCGCTTCACGACAAGAAACTCGGGGTCGGTTGGAATATATTTAGCCTCCAGAAAATTTAGGAATGTGCATAGAATATTTTTTTAAGGGTTAGACAATTAATTATAATCTAAATGAAATCGCATATAACAGGACCAGGTAGCCAACTGGGTAAAGTGCTCACCTCGCCAGTTCAACTACTAACCACAATTGAAATGTCATTGGGCTGTGAATTAATAATTGTTGCTATCTAACAAAGCAACAAAGGTCACCGTTATATAGACAATCGCAAGACCCAAGTTTGGACCATTCCTGATCAAAACGTTAAAACATGCCGCTGGTGTAAAAACACATTTAACAAAAATATGTATGGTTAAAATAGTAAAAATATTGTTTGAATAATTATTTAATACTATATTTAAATGTAAAAGCTGGTTATATTTCCATTTTATATTTAGAGGAACACAAAAAAAATACTAAATGTGGAAACTCATGTATAAGTAACTTAAAACATTCATTTTTGTCAAGTTACGTGATACCCTGGCCTTTAAAGTCCTATTCCAAAGGACTGATACTGCTACCATCGCCACCTTTTCACCTATACTGAATGAGAGTGTAGCTGACTTCAAAATAAAAAATCCATTGAACATACAATTCATCATCATTCATCATAACTCCCTATCAACAACAAATAACTTATTTGATGAAGTGGACTAAATTACTCTTTGGTATTTAAGAAAGGGATATAACTTCTACAGTCGTAGGCACCAAAACGGACGGGCGGCAAAAACTGGAAAGACACCAAATCGTCTGCTGAACCTCAGCTGATATGACCAAATGAAATTTTTTTTGTTGGCCTGTCAATAAGCAGGACATTCACTCACCCGCCCTATTTGGTGCCCGCAACTATATAACTTACTAGCTGATCAACATGGTTTTAACCCGTGGAAAAACATAAATACTTCCTTTGGATTCATGATTTAATGTTAAGGTTGCCATGACAACTACATGAGCTCTTCCCTATAATTTAACATTGAAACTTTGATGTATCATAGGGCGTAGCCCTGAGGGAATTTTTAAAAATCCGTTCTTAGCGGATGTCTACGCCCTTGAGAGGAACGTTCATGCAAAGTTTCAAGGTTCTGAGTCAAGTAGTTTGAGCTGTGCGATGATAGGTGAGTGGTATTTGACAAATATATAGTAGATTTTATTTATATAGCATTACAACACCCATTTAAACAATATGCTATCATCACCACTGTTGATATAGGCCTGCAGCAAAATTCTGCACATTAACTATTGTTGACAATTTTGATACTACATTTTGGTACTACATATACATTTTTTTAAATATTTTTTTACTTCTGCTTTGCTACCTGGGAAGCTGCAGTTTTGCCACGTTTTTCATCAGCACAGAAAACATATGTTAAGACTATTTTTTGTGCCGTAGAATGACACGGAGAGGATCATCTGGGCGTGGCACACCCGGGATCCTCAGGACTCGGGAGTTCTGGAGTGGCACGAGAAGATGCACCGTGGGTCCCGCAGTGTCCATCTCATCAGTGGTGCCAACCAGGCTCCTGGAAGCAGGGGTGCCAACATGCCCAATGTCAAGAAATGGGACATCCTGCTCAACAATGTGAGTAAAGTGTTGGATTGGTTTTAGTAAACTTGATTTTTGAATTGTAAAAATGATCAAATTATTTTGGTCTTATCACGGTTTTACTCTTAAATACGCCACTTAATTCACATACGTTTGCTAGGGTATCTCATACATAAAATTAATTTAAGTTAAATTATGTTTTTAAGAATGCTGCAATACCAGTAATATTGTAGTAAAATGAGAAATTTAATTCAGACTTGATATTTAACTTCACCTCCAAGTTTGCAACCTCAAAATTCAAAAATGCAGGTTTTTTAAACTTTTAATGACAATTTTTCTTAATTCAATCCATTCTTCAGAGCTATAAAAGCTACGGACTGAAAATCACTCACATTGTATATATAATTTACTCTTCTTAAAGATGCAATTGAGTGTTTTCTGCGGGATTAATGGTTTTTTATGTGTACAAAAATCCCATAGTTTGTTTTTGTTGTTTACCACCTCCAAGTAACTCTGAGGCTCTTGAATCTGCAAGCAATGGGCCAAAGTACTCTAATGCATTAAAAAATCCACTCAATTTTTTGCGAATTTAATATCATGGACAACTGGACTACAATCCACGATTATCCTTACGAGCACCATAGTATTGTGGTTTCTATACTTATAAGCTGTAAATTGATTTAATTTTTAGGCTTCAAATAATTACCTATAGATATTTTATAAAAAAATTAAATTCTTATCATCATTTTAAGATGTTATGGGTGTTATTAATATTTTTGTCCATGCAAAATTTTTAATTTTGTTTAGTAGATTTTTATAATGTATTTTTTTACAGTTTTCAGTGCCTGAAAATATGGACACAATGTACTGGTGTAAAATATTTAAAGCTCCTTCAATGACGGGGAAGAATCACATTATCGGAGTAAGTATATAACTAAACAGAAACATAATTTTAATAATTTAATGCAAATATCGAAAATGAATTCAGGTTGAGTCAGTTATTATGGTTTTGACCTCTTCCTC
This sequence comes from Flexamia atlantica, assembly GCA_035578135.1. Taxonomy (NCBI): domain Eukaryota; kingdom Metazoa; phylum Arthropoda; class Insecta; order Hemiptera; family Cicadellidae; genus Flexamia; species Flexamia atlantica. The sequence continues at coordinate 17,053,396 of JAQJVK010000002.1, forward strand.
TTAGAGACTACACCATGTCCTTATCAAACCAGCCTCAATCCATCTCATTAGTCTTAAAAAGACATAGTTAATCCTATAAGCAGAAGCTATCTGAACTGATGATTAGTTAGATGTGTTCATTAACTGGAAGAGTTAATCAGGTATCCCGCAAATGTATCTGTTATTTAGTTCCTTTACTGCAATGTACTTGCACTTTTGGTTGAGGGTCATTGATTGAAACTGTACCTATTTCACACAATGTGTCCAATTATTACATATTTGAAAACAAACAAAAAAATTAATTGACAAATTTGAACCATATTTTAAATTTTAAATATGTGCAGATATAAAAATCAAAAAAGTTTTAGTAGTACCCAAACATCTTAATGTTGCCCCTGTTTTAATTATTTGCCTGGTCTGCAGGCAAATAATTAAAAAAAAACTTAACCTCTCACAAGACATTTAACAGCATTACCTGAGCAGATGCTATAGCATCTCATCTTTACTTGTATCTAAAACTTCGTATTTAAAAGGGAAAATGCCAAAATTTCACAATTTAAGAAACTAAATGTTGAGATTTAATAGCTATTTTAAGTTGTGTTAAAACCCCCCATCCACCCCAAAACACCCCCTCCCTCCTCTCCAGAAGCATTACCTAATTTATGCTAACCACAGAGGACCAAACCAATTGAAAGTTTGAATGAGGGTGGAAGTTATTACATGCAGTCAGTCTTACAGTGGTTCACACACGTTTGTCTTTGCCTCGGCAGTACGAGCCGCTGATTGCCGCAGGGGCGCAGGGCCTGGTGCACCACATGCTGCTGTACTCGTGTGCGGGCGGGGCGCCCCTGGAGGCCTACAGCGACCCCCGCCACACCGGCGCCCCCTGCCACGGCCCTGACATGCCTGCAGTGTGGGAGTCCTGCGTGGCCCCCGCCGTCGCCTGGGCCGTCAGCTCTAACGGTGGGTTTGGGGTTTTAAACAAATTATTGTTTTTGATAATGAATTTATTTTGTTTACTGCATAAAGAGCACAATCTTGGGAGTAGTAACAAAAAGAACGTTCTATTGAATTGGTAAAAGTTTATGAGGGGCCGTCCATAAATTACGTAACGCTCCTAGGGGGAGGGGGTTGAACAGCGTTATGCACCGTTACAAGGGGGGGGGGGGGCGATTCAACGCACGCTATGTAACTGTTAAATCTTAATAATTAATACCTAACTCTAAAAAATATTAAATTTTCTTCTGAGTAAAAATTTTTTGACTTTTTACGGGGGTTGATAACACAGCGTTATGTAATTTTTGAGGGGGGGTTAATGTCAGAGTTACAAGTCTGATACAAGGGGGGGAGGGGGGATTTGAAAAGGCCGAATTTAGCGTTTCTTAACTTATGGATGGCCCCTGAGATTCTGTTGAGAGTATATGGTAATGACTTGTTTTGATTCTGATTTTTGTGGATATGCCATCTCTGATTAAAAACAAGTTTCACGTTCTTTCGGGATATGAAATCTAATCTCATCTTCAGGTGGAAAAGACCCTAGAACTAGGAGAACCTGAAAACAAACCATAGCTAAAACAGAGAACTGTAAAAGCAGTCAAAACAATAATGTGGAAAACAAGACAAGAATACAGTATAGCATAGAAATCACAAATATCACCAATCTGAACAGAAAACAGGGCCGTAACGACCACCGGGGCAACCGGGGCACCGCCCCGGGGCCCCCGAGGATAGGGGGCCTCTGGCCGAGCAAAATAAAACCATACTTGACACCGACCTCGTCGCGACCGTACGGTATTATTTCCGAGAAAACTTGATTTTCTTAGGTTAAAACCAGTGAAAATATTAATAGATGTTTAAGCAGCTTTGAGACTGGGATTTTCCTACTCAACTGTTTTTATTTGGCCATATTACCATTGATTGTAATAATGTAGTAAATGTTTTAGAACCAAAAGCTACAGAAACCGTGGTATAAGGGATTATGAGGCTTGGTCAGTAGTCAGGTGGTGTCCAATAGGTGATCCAATAATTTGGGTATTAACTAAACCGGAATGATTTATTTAATTTGTGGCCGGAAAATCTGTCGACTACATTGCCGTGGTCTGAGATTTCCTCGATGATCCGTCGCGATCATTTCCCGGCCATTTCGTCTTTCCAAAGCTCCCCTATCGTTTTTTTTTTTATCTCGGCCAGTTCGTAGCCGAGTCTCTTCGTTGTATCGTGGCCGTCAAATCCGTGTAAATCCTTTGCAGGGTGACTACCAGTCGGAAATTAGAGAAAGGTCGGAAAAACGTAATTAATGAAACCTTTGGTCGGGAAATTCGATACTCGTGATAACAAAACGAAACGACATAAAGTCGTCGCCGCCAAATCTATCGATCGAATCGCAAATAAAATTCGGTAATATTGCTGCTGGAGAATCACCAACCGTTTACATCGCGGCCGGCAAATCTCTCGGTTCAATTTCGGTCGGAAATCGCCCGCTCGTTTCACGGCTAACAATCTCTCGATATAGCATCGCTTGCCGTCAAGTCTGACTCTTTCCGTGGCTACCACATATCTCAGTCGTGTAGCTAAGAAATTCGCCGGCTCATTATGCGGCTGGAGAATTGCTCGCTTATCCCGCAACCGAAAAATTACAGATCTATTTTCGTGATCGTCATACATGTCGGCCATATTTCGGCCGGAAAATCTGTCGTTTATTCCGCAGTCGGCAAAACTTTCGGTCGAATTGCAACTGGAAAACCGCTTACTTTTTTCATGGCCGTTACATGTTTTGGTCGCATGCGGCTGTAAAGTGCGGTGGTTTATGACAAATCCCTCAGTCATAGTTCAGTAAAAAAACGCTCAGTGTTTCCGCGGCCAGTAAAATTCTTGATTCCATTACGGCTGTCAAATAATATTGTATTTTGCTTCGGAAAACGACATTAACCAAACATATACTGAGTTTAACATTCATTTGAAAAGAAGATTAAAAAAATATAAAACAGTAAAAGAATTGGCAGAACTTTTAGTTATTGGTCATAGTTCGTTGTCTTCGAGTTATCTACTCCCAGTAACCACTGCAGAGGCAGAGTGATATTTGTCTAAATTTAAATTGTTAAAAATATATTTTAGAAGTACAATGGCACAAGCCAGTTTAATTAGCTTAGCTCGAATCTCTATTGAAAACGACGGAGCTCAAAAATTTTATTCTTAGAGTTATCGATGACTGCCTGCACGAAAAAAAGAATAAAACAAATGTTTCAGTACTAAGATGATATTTTAGTAACTATGAGTTGTAAACCAATAAAAACAATAAAATATTACAATCATTTTGAATTATTTTATATTACTATCAGTTAGCTCCCTACATTATTTAGTTTTGATCGATTATTCATAAATTAAGGTTATTATGTTTTCTTTATAAATGCTATGGCCTACAAAAATCAATTAAATTTTGTTTTATGATTTTTGACACTCACACTCTCACGCTTGAGTAAGATATGGGGGGCCCCATCACCTAGTCTTGCCCCGGGGCCCCCAAGTTTAATGTTACGGCTCTGACAGAAAACTTTCACACCAAATTAAAGCAGAGCTATGACTGGCGGGAGGTAAAGCAAATGGCGGCGGCAAAGGGAATGGCTGCGACCACATCAGCCAACCAAACTGGGACGTACAATTAAAACAATGAATTTAAAACAAAGGTGTACTTTCTTGACTCATGGAAGTCTTATGGAAGAATCTAGTCAACTGAAGACCGATTTTGAAATTTGAGGCTCAGGGAAATTCCAAAGTGTTAATTTGTATATTTAATTTGTATTTCTACCAGTATATAATCATCAATAAAAAAATATTAATGTGAACCTTTTACAATTTTTTCAGGAGAATTTCTTCCGGACCATGTTGGAATACCGATTGGTGAAAACAAGAGATCAACCTTTTTCATGTTGGAAATTCACTATGACAACCCAACTCTTAAAAGAGGTATGTACTTACTAGAATTTATATGATATCACATGATATATATATATATAGTGCATGAACCTTCTAATGATTCCTAATTTTGTGTTAATGAGAAATTTTACCCTATGTTAAGGATAGCATAAAGGTTTTAATACATCCAAACTGCTAGGGAAACCTTTTCTGTTGTAAAAACTGTCGTGCGCCTTAAAGACATGTAGGACTTCCCCAGCAAAGTAGCCTTGGATGCCTCATGGCATAATTAACCTCAATGATCGATCAGTATGGCTGATATATATGGTGGAGGTCAGAATTTAGATTATGGGTCTCAAACCCATGACAGTAACTTTACTCGACTTATAAAATGTTTATCTGGTAGCCCTCCACACCACATCGAGGTTGCCAAGATGTTTAATTAAGATGACACAAGTACAAACTGAAAGATGGATAGATACATTTCAGAGGCATATTATCTTGATGAGTGCTTCCCTTCCTATTACAATCATTGAACACATTTTATTAAAAAAATTCTTCAATGTATGTACTGGCAACAAAAAAATTAACATATTGACTTTTCTTTCAGTGATAGACAGTTCAGGGCTGCGACTGTACTACACAGACAAGCTGAGACCCAACGATGGAGCCATACTGGTTACAGGAATCATCATCTCTCCTCTCCAAGTGATCCCACCGTTCCAAACCGCCTACAAGACAGCTGGCTACTGTGACTTTCACTGCACTCACTCTGTAAGTTTGTGTGTGTTTGTGTGGCTGTACTATACATTGAGTTATTGATTAAGGGCCACCCATAATTCTGGTCAACTCTATCTCAGTCTTTGATACCCGGAATATCTATGAATACATATTTTTACTACTACAAAAATAATTTCTTGATTAGCATGATAGTTGATGTTGTATTGACTTGATGTAAATAAAAAACGTCTTACAACACTTAAAAAACACTTTTTAAGTGTTGTAAGGCTTTTTTTATTTACATCCAGTACTAGAAAAATTAAAAAAACCTCCAAGACTTTGCATTGAAAACTTTTAAATGGTTGTAAAATTACATTACCTCATAAGATCAACCGCTACAACCGTAAGTAGTATTTTAAGGTAAATATGAGTGAAAATGATTTTAGCACGATTGTGGCGTGATCTTTTAGTTTTGTTACTGTCTAAGATTAATATAGCCCATCGGCAAATAGCAACTAAGGGACTACAGTTCAATGTGGGATCCGAACCACAATTTCGCCATTTCATTACGAAATGGTCTAGTTATAAGGATGGTCTTATGGATGAACATAATATTCGCCATCCTAATATCAACATCCAGCATACTATGGATGTCAATCCTCATTCACTAGGGAACTAGGGAATACCGTATCTATGAGCCATCACTTATAACCATCCACAATTTGTGACCTCCGAATAGCTGGATTACAGGACACACCACAGTTCCAGTCTATTGAAAATAAATTTAATAATAAATTTACTATAAAAGGTTCTATTTTTGCAGACTTTGCCATCGGAAATCAATGTAGTCTCGGCTCTGTTACATTCCCACCGGGCCGGTCAAGAGATAACACTGAGACATGTCCGCAATGGAGTGGAACTCTCACCGATAGCACAGGTTTGTAGTGTTGAGACAGTGTTGGCTGGGACCAGGCCTAGGGCTGTGGGCTGAACAAGATACAAAATTAGTATTTTTATGTACATTTTTAAGATAATTAAAATTTAAAATCAAATTAATTTAAATTTAATTCAAATTTAATTCAGATACTAGCCTTTATATCTTGCAAGTTTATTTTAAGTTTGTCAGTCATGAAGTAATTAACCTGATTAAATAAACAATTAATTACTGAATAACTCAAAATTCTCCGAGCACAGGATGGTGGGGACCTTGCAGAAAGCTTAGCCTAAGACCTCAAGTCTGTAAATCTGGCGCTGAGTACAGATATGAGTGATAAAAATAATTTTAAAAAATATATATATGTCTTAAAACATTTGTTTTTAATCCTTTCAACTAACTATGTAAACATGTTTAAAATATTTAAATTTATAAAATTTATTTTGTCTTGAATTTATTTAATTTACAATAAAATTGATATTCCAATTGGGTTTAGGCTATAAATCGGCTACAGTATTCAAAAATGCATTACTTTTTCACATCCAAATTTGAAGATATGAGACTTGTATGATTTTTTTTAATTTTGAGATATCCATTCAATACTTTTTGATCTAGACGATTGGTGGTCAGCAAAAATATTCTGTTTAAAGAATACATTCATTATAAAATTCAAGAGGGACTTGTACACAACTCCTATTCAGTTCCCATCTCTCAACTTGCAGTTCTTTCAGTATTGGTATTCTTTTTAAGATTTGAAATCTAATATTTAAATAAAATTTGTTTTAAAGAGATAAATTTGGTTTTATAAAATTACAGTTACAAACTTGAATTTTTCTAAAACAATGATATAGTGAATCATAATTTTTCTAAAGCAGTGGTATAGTTAATCATATTGTTTGCTTCCTTATGTATTGCTAACATCTCGTTTATAACTACAATTATTGATGAATTATAATTTTCTAATATTTTTCTCCCAAGTATCTTTTGATAAAAATGTTTTTCTTGTGATTCAGGATAAAACTTATGATTTCAACTACCAGCAGTCCAGAGTTCTATTGGAGGAAAAACAAATATTGCCTGGCGATGAAGTTATCACTGAATGTGTCTACAACACTGCCTCGAGAACGGTGCCCACTGTTGTGAGTATCTGAGAATAGCATTGTCATTTTTACAATATTACGGTCTAAATTACTCAAAAGTCAGAATTGTTGCATCAAATTTATACTTGATTACCCTTTTTGGTCAAAAGCACAAGCTAGACCAGGCTGTTTTAAGGGACCACACTTAAAATCCAAAGGGAACATGAAATGAAATGAAATTCCTTTATTCCTTTAACAACATTACAATAATACTATCCACATAACATAAATTATCAATAGGAATTAGTAAACCAAATCAACATAAAATAAGCCAAATGGGTTTATTAATATAAACTTTAATGGGCCGCATTGCAATATATCTTTCACTTATTTTTTGTAACTTAGGGCAGATTTACACGGTTAGAGTCGGCAGGTGAGGCAAACTGGTAGTGCTGGAAAATACTGTTGGATTCTAGAATTTTCATTTAACAGGCTGAAAATTGGTAGAGAGATTGTACCCATACAGCACATAACGTCTATACAACGTCTATATAAGGGCTTGCAAGTTACATTGACGTCTAGGTCAATATTCGTACATCTACTAGACATCTACGATATCATGTCAAAAAGACATCTAACGCGGATGTCAAAATGGCGTCAATTAGATGTTGTCGTATATGTATATGACGTCAACGTAATAACATTTAATAGACGATGTATAGACATCGCCGACATCGCCGAAAATAATAATCCAAGTACATAGTACAAATGAGTATATTTTTTGTCAATAAAACAAAATTGCTGAGAACAGAATATCAATTAAACTTTTTTGAAATAAAAATGTAACAACGTTATTTCCTTAATTATATTTTATTTCCCTGATGACTACAATAATAAAAAACCTTAACATTTTTATTGGTTTGAATCCCAAATTAATCTGTTATTGTTTACCTCACTATGCCCACATAACAGGTTGTTTTTCGGCAAAGTTGCCTTCATTTGCTGTTGGTCTGATAAAGCAACTTTTCACTAGCAAATTTGTCACACATTTGCAGTTCTTTGTCTAGGCAAAGCTGTTTCCTGATAGTTATGACAACTTGGCGGCAACTTAACATGAGTTTGCCATTTCACATATTCACCGTGGGTGGTGTACACATAGAAAAATAATAATAATTATAATATTTTGGTTAGCACCATTGGATTCAGCTAAAAAAAAAACAAATAATTTAGTACCTTGAATCATTGCTCTATGTCCATTGGTTACTGGATACTGAAAGTGGTAAACACAGTACGTTGCCCCAATGTCAACCTTATAGGAATTAAGTAACATTCTAGGCCTATATCTCGCTTATTTCTCAATATAATAAAACTTGGTTTGCGGCTTCATCTAGATGAGATTTAATGTCAAAATCAAGTCAAATCTCGCTATGTTCGAATTGAACCAAGGCCACACTACAGTGTAGTGTGGCCTTGATTGAACTATGTTCTTTTGCTTTAGAAATTAGCTGAGTATGCATATCTGCTGCAACGGGGGTATTTCACTTTCACATTATTTTAAAATTTCATATACACTTACCACATTTCTCTTTTATTAAATAACTACTCGCATTGAGCTTATAATTACTTTACATCGATTTGAGTAGAATAGAATAGTATTTAAACATTTATACGAGGTAAATTTTAGGTAAAAAGTTTTTGTCATTACACTTTTTAAAATAGTTGTTTACTGAAAAAATATTATTATAGTGTGAATGGGGAAAAAAGTGACAAGGAGGCACTTAATAACTCGTTCTCAGTCCTTAAAGGTTATCTCTGCACTACATTTGGATCCTATAATGTTTACCACCAAAGCAGTAGTTAAGATGAGATTTTGCCCTATGATTATTATCAGGTCTGGTGGTGTAGTGGAAACAGGCTCAGCTTACGAAGGTAAAGGTCCCGGGTTCAAATCTCAGCATTGGTCAACAGAATTTGCTTTGTGGTAACGTGTGTAGAAACTATGTACAAATGCATATCCTTACTTAGATTTTTTATTACACTTTTTGGATTTTTTGTATATTTATAATTACAATTTTGTTATTCATTACCTTTTGTATGTTAATTGGATGTTCTGTAGATGTCAATATATGGATGTGTAATTAACATCTATTGAACATCTATTCTACATCCACGTAGAATGTTGATATAAGGTCGATAATGGTGACATTTGAACGTTGTAGGAATGTCTATTAGACGTTAGACGTCTATAACGGTCACGTTTAATAGACGTGTGTGGTTTAACATGAGGTACATCTATTAGACATCTAGTTGATGTGACTGTGCTATCTGGGTACATTCAGCTGAGATCATCATACTAAAATTCCCAAAAAAATCCAACTTGGGCGACAAGCCGCCATCTTAAAAAAAATTTCCGGTTCGTGTTTATCTAAACATTTTTTTGATTACCACGAAAACCATGAGAGACCCAAAAAAAAGTATAAAGGGCATTCTTTATAGGACATGAAATTTCCAATAAAATGATAAATATATACAAGAATTGTTTATAATAACTGCTGATATTATCAATTTTCTTAAATGTAATTCAATACCCCTCTCATAAAGAATACAAGTAAAGTTTTATGTAAAATACATTCCCAAGGGGGCGAATCCATTTCATCTAAATGTATAATAATTTGAATCCATAGAGTCCCATAAAAATTTCAATCATCAAAATAGGTTTACTATAAAGGCGTTATACTATCAAATATTTTATAAAAGATTTGATTTAACCAATTGAAATTCAAGCCAGCTAATCTTCAAAACAAAAACTTCAATTCTGATTGGTCAAATAAATCTTTTATAAAAGATCTTTTATAAAATATTTGATAGTGTAATGTGGGCCTTAGTTCACAAAAAGATATTCTTTGAGGAATTTATAAAAATATTACCACAAGGAATCATTATTTAACCAGCCATCATCTGTCTGACTTATACAGTCTACCCGAAAGAGTCAGATATCCAGTCAGTCAGTCAGTCTTAACGGATAGTTATAAAACCCTCAACCTCGAATCTGATTCCCCCTGACCCTCCCCCCCACCCCCAAACCTCCCGAACCCTCCGAATCTGATCTGAATTTTTAGATATCTGCACACCTCTACTCGACAGTCTAACTCAGCCCATGTAAATTCGCCGTTAGTGCTACAGATAGAATATTACAGTAAGTCTTTTGTCCATTCCAAAGGAGGGACCTTGGACTTTGACTCCTTGGTATGTCCTGAGAAGACGGATCTCATAAAAGGAGTACTAAGAAATTCAAAAGGAAGAAGATTCTGAAGATAATGAAGCCAAGAGAAGGTCGACTAGATACTCTAGAATTACAGAATAGAATATAAAGACTGGATGGACACACATAAATTAACTGAGGAAAACACAGTGGGTTGAGAATCAAACAATTTGTTTGATCGATCAAGAACGAGTATAATCTGATACATTGCCTGGATAGAAGAAATCATTCTGGTGTTTTTTTTGCTAATTATATTTATTCCTGCCTTTGGCTTGCAGGGAGGATACTCGACCAAGCAGGAGATGTGCCTCAGTTTCCTCACCTACTACCCTCGCTCACCCCTCGCCAGCTGTCTCAGCATGACTCCGGTTGACTTCTTCTTTCAGACATTCGGAGTCAAGAAGTTCTATCAGTACAACATGAGCACTATTGAGAAAATGTTTCTGAGACTGACTGATAGCCAGTAAGAATTTCTTTCTGCTTCATTATCTTAATATTTTTTTAAACATAATTCATTAAATTTAATGTAAAAATTAACCAATCAATAATGTTAGGGATGGTTTAATAAGGTGACTTTATCCCTTACACACTAAGACATAAAGTATTTTGAAACATTAATTAAAATATTTCAGTGGTTTATTCATTCATCAAACACCACATAACAGGTTTAAACCCAATTATTTACTGAACTGTGTTCAAATACATTTATGCTGGGAAAAGGTGTGGACCTTCATGCTTATACCATTGAATTTTACACTATCACTTATACACCTTAATGCTCACTATGTAATTACAAATAAATAACATTAAATAACAGTTGTATTATAGTAAGCATGTTTTGAAGATGTGCCCCCCCCCCCCAAAACAGGTAGACGGATAGTCCTAATCCCCTGTTGGCAAACAATGCCTTAGTGCCTTTGTCACGGGCGGCCGGCCGGGACTCCCTGCATCTGCCTGCAGTTCCAGATAACAGGTTTCCCAATATTCAAGACTGCAAGTCGCGGCATTTTCTTGGAATGTAAGCGGATGACAGCCTGCACAATGGTGGCCACCCGTAACAAAGACATTGTAGTCTAGTCAATGAATGCTCAAAAGGGGGGTGTAGAGGACATGGAGGGGGGGAAAATTTTTCTTTGCGGGAATGTGTTTGGGGTAGTTAGAAGATAAAAATACGTCTGACCATGGGTGGAACGGCAGCACGGTGAGGTCGATTACTTCATGACCCAGTTCCTTTCTGGTCACGGGTACACTTCCAAGCCTATCTGCACTGGATGGGTAAAGTCACCTGCCCGGACTTTCTGTATTGCCCCGACATCCCAGACACGTCCAAACACACCCTCTTTCAGTGCGACCATTGACACACCCGCCGAGTCTCGCTTTCCTCTGAGATCAGTATGGTCGTCCCCACATAACTTCGTCGGAGCTATCTCCAAGGAGAGAGCAACTGGAACTGTGTCCGGCACTAAGTTCAGGCCATTCTTCGGGCGAAAAAAAGTCATCCTCAATCGGCCTTAATCCTCAGCTTTTCCCGACGGAGGTTGCCCTAGTGGCGTAATATCAAAGGCCTAGCCCAAGTAATTTGCGAAACAGTCCCAGGCTAGTGTCCTCGGTGTTGAGGGTGGTGGTTTAGTCGGTAATTTACTGGACTTTAAGCTCGTGGGAGTCCAATACGAGCCCCTCAGTGTGCTTAAACGCATTCCACCTTCTACCCCTCCCCAAAAAAGGATTATATGAACTTATTTGACGAAAAACGCGGGAAAATCAATTCATAAAAGAATTTCTATGTTAATATGAGAATATCTTGGAAACTAAGGGATATACAGAAAAAATGAATATAATCCTTTTTGTAGAGAATTTTATGATCTATATTTTTTATCATTTACATTTTTGCCGTACGATGCACGGTTTTCAGTGTAGAAGTAAAATACTAAAAAAAGGGGTCTTTGTCTCCCTCCCCCCGCTGAAGCAGCAGGGCTAGGGGCGGGGACTTTTAGTATTTTTATCTTCTAACTACCCCGAACACATTCCCGCAAAGAAAAATTTTCCCCCCCTCCATGTCCTCTACAACCCCTTTATTGACTGGACTATTGTTTGACAACAGGGGATTAGGACTGCCCGTCTACCTGCTTTGGGGGGGCTCATCTTCAAAACGTACCTACTATAGAAGTTTTAACATTTTCTCTATCAAAAGAATGGAAAGAAGAGCAACATTGAAATTACAACTTTCAACATTTTAAAATTTAACCAAACTGTCATCACCTAACCCCTGTTTCATTGATTTAAGGATTATTAAGAAAACCATATCAACAACACCTCCAACCTTCCCTGAGCAATCGATGGATGATGAGTGGAACGAAGCGATAAATGAAGAAGCGATTTCAACTTTAAGGAAAATGGCTGACTTTTCCATCGACAACAATGGGGAGCCGAGTCTCTTTGACAGTTTGATCATCGAGGAACCCGAGGAGTTCCGCAACCGCAGCTTTGTTGCACATCTGCACGAACTACCGTGGAGCGAGCATCTGCTGACACAGACCATAGAGACGACCATCTACCATGGGAAACACATGACGTTCTGCAGGCTGTACAACGACTCTCTGCAAACGGTAAGTTATAGGTCAATTTAATGTCATGGTTCAGTCCTGCCATGAGACTGTTAATTACAGCATTGGGTTTATGGACGGCCTGGGCCGAGTTATTTGACACAACCTAAAATATGGTCATTATTAGGGAATCCAATCCCGGGATCCCGCATGATTTTATTAGGGCCTTTTCAATCCCAGGAGTCTCAGGCTCGATCCCGGAATTTTCGGGATTAAATCAATGTTTTTTTTACAACTAAGAAAACCTTGTCAAATGACGTTTTTGATCAAGTAAACAATGGTTTTTTATTGTAGTCTAAGTGATGGTTTTCAGTTAGTTCAAGCCTTGAAAAATTGTCCAAAATAATTTTATTTTTTTTCTGATACAGAATATTGAAATTGCTATTAAGTTTCATTACAGAATATTGAAATTGCTATTAAGTTTCATTATGATCTTCTTATAATTATTTAAATTATTTTTGTCATAGTTTCTTTTTTTATTTTACTTTGCATCTTTCTGAGCGAAGTTTTTCTTTAAGTCCAAATGTTATTTGACCAAGTGTATTCATGTTGTGTATACGAATTTCCTTAAATTATGTTTAAATCATTATTTCTATAATTGTTTTGCATACACATATTGCATATTTTGCATACACATTCTATGTGGGGGTGATTCCATGTACATAATTTAGTATTCTTCTGTTTAAAATATGTATTATTTTTGGAATAAACTTATTTGAATTGAATTGAATTGAATATTTTATTGCTATTTGTCTGATAATGAGTTCCGTTTTGACCTGATGTCTTTATTATCCAGTGTTTCATGATGTGTGACCATATTCCAGTGTAACCATATTTTATTTCTAATTGTAAATTTTTGGAACTTTTTAATTTTTAATTTTGAAATTTGGAACGTTTACAACTTTAAGCTAACTAGAAGTAAAACTGATTCATATACTGCCCTATAATTACGAAACCATGGTATATATGCAAAATTATCAAAAGATTTTTTATATCGGTAAATACTGTGAAAGTTCAATCCCAGGATTGGTCCCAAGATCCCGGGATTAACGTTTTCAATCCTGTTATCCCGGGATTGAAAATATCGACCAGGATTGGATTATTATTACTCCTTCAGTAAATATATTGGTTCTAAATATTTTTTATTAGCATTCATACGGGATGGTTTACTTATGTTTTTCAAACAGTTTTTTAGAACCTCATTAAAATCTTTGTGTTTGAGATTGTACACCATCTTAAAGATATTTCAAACTCTTTTTTCATCTTAAGCATATTTATAGTACCTTTGATTTAGTACATGGTAGAGAAGGTTAAAACTGAACAGCCTGGTAAATAGATGAATTTTTTTAAATATTGTTTGTATAAATATTCTGAAAAATTGAAATTGTAGCAACTTTTACTGCTTTTTGATTTTATATCATAGTTATGTAAGAGTACATTTTATTTAGATTTTAAGAAGAAAAACAAATTAGCTGTCGTCAAAGATAAAATAGACTTTTAAAACACTGTTCTACAAAAATGGTTATGACTTTTTACAACTAATTGACTTCTAATGTAATGTGTTGATTGTGTAATAATCAACAAAGCTCGTTTTTTTTACAGCAACCCCAAGTATTCAAGTTCCCAAACTTTACGGAAGTTAAAGCATCGCCCCTCAACAGCTGTCCACAGAACAAAGAGCGCTTTAAAGGATCTGCTCCGAATGGAATTGGAACCCTATTTGCTATTCAAAATGTAATTTTTGCTCTTATTTTTGGATTTATCAACTTGATTTTTAGATAACTTTATACAGAACTCATTATTTATTTGGTTTACTGTGTTTGTGTTCAAAAAACCCCAAAGTCTTGAGTATTTGAGTTTACTATATTAATTGAAGTTCCTACCAAAGAACAACTTTGTGATATTTTTACCATTTTGTTTTGTTGTTTAGGGTTCTCAATCCTTTTGTGTAAATAGGTATTTTTTTTATATAGATCTTGCTAGTTATAAAGCAGAAGTAAAGCTACCACTTAGCAAGGTTTTTGTCCTAATGTGAATGAGTGTTTCAATATGCTGTTGTTTTGTAATGATTATTTTAAGATTTTCTTCAAAAAAATATAACTCATATTGTTTTTTTCATACACTACTTAAACATTAAAATTGACATGTAACTAATGTTTATTTTTAATATTTAAAGTGTTTTTTATTAGTTTTGCAAAATCATTATTGTTTTCAAAAAGGTAATAAAGAAAAATAAAAATTTCACTGATTTAGAATGTGGTGTAGCAAACTGTTTGTGTGCTTACTTAAAAAATAGGTATAACAAAGCAGAACTTTAGTGTAACAGTTTTTATTTTCTAATTCCATTAGGTTAATTTTCTTGTAATCGCTATACATGTGACCATAATTTTGTTTGTGTAAGGATGTTTAACTGTATATTGTCATCAATTTTTTGTTAGTTGTTGATTAGTTAACAATTTATTTATTAAATTATGTCTTTGATGTTGCTTCAAATTCCCTCTCAGTCAAGGGAAATTGTTTTTAATGCAAAACATGTTATTGGTCTTTTTAGAATTATTCTTTTCATGTTCATCATTTTCTTTTTAAGCGAATTATTAAGCTTTAAAATTTTGTAAATTTTCTCTATAGTTGTAGGATTTATATGTTAGTTTGACATATGTAAATTTAAATAAAAACAGCTCTTTTGAGGTCATTTTACGAATGAAGTTGTACCTTAGGAATAACTTGAAGGGTATTAGTTAAGCTCCTTAGATTAGTTTAACTTATGTATTTATTGTGATAGTGCAAAATAAATTACATGGTTCCAACTGTTGTTTTATTACCCTCTATCCTTTGTTCTATATTTATTAAGGGGGAAAAAACTTAAAAAAATTAGTAGGATTTATTTATGCCCATATCATTGCCAACAGCTTAAACAACTTAATTTTTCTAAAAAAGTTATTAACAAGTTAATAGGCAAGAAAAAATCTTAATCAACAGATTTTTTACGATAAAAGTTCAATGATTTGATGCTTTGTCAAAACCTGCTTAAACTAATCGGGTACATCGTAAATTAATATAAGTTTATACTTCAAAATAACATCTCCTGGGAATTGAGTAGCAATTCAAAAGGTAGTGAAAAAGGGAGAAAGATAGAGTGGTTATTCTACTGTTTGCAAATTGAGATCTCATATTCTAATATAATCTAGTATAATTTTGGAGTTCATATCTCATTTCAGGAAAAGAATAATTGCCATTTAATAAACTTAGTCATTCACAATTAACTTTAAATTTGAACGTTTCTGGAGGAAAAAAAGTTGTTTGTGCAAAATCATAAAAAGTCCTGAAGATCCACATCACGTACTCCCTGGGCAGCGCTGAAGATATAACACTCTAATAGCTAGACTGCACACATGAGATCTTCCAGAAATGGCTGCTGCCAAACTGAATCAAATCTTTCTTCAAGAAGGGCTTTTTTAGATAAGAAAGCAAATTATAATATTTCTAAGAAGACAGCAGGGAAAAATTATTAATGTTTCAAATTCAGTACAAGTCAGGATTCTTTATGGTCAGAGGTCTCACTGTCAGGTCAAAAAACCAATGTTAAATTTTAGCCTCCATTTAACTCACACCCTATACCATTAGTATATGCGTTTGGTGTCACCTATTTTATTTAGTGTACTTGAGTTTTGGTGTCAAATTAAAAGTTAAACTCTCAGTTAAGTTACTTTTGATCATTATTTTCTTTATTTTTAATTTTCTTTCATTTTTCTCTCTGTAGGTATTTTGAATATCTTAAGGAATAACTTTATAGTGTTTGCTTCTTGCCTGAATGAAAACTAAAAATTGGTAATGTAACTGCAGCTCTGTATAGAATCCTTGGTGAAGCACTGTTCACAAAATTCTTTAATTTGTAGTTTTAAAAAAGTTTTGAAATGAAATAATAAATACCCCCGTTGCAGCAGACCTGCATACTCAGCGAATGTCAAATTCAAAACAACATATTTAAATCCAACATAGCGAGATTTTACATGTTTTTGTAAGCTCCATAAGAATAACATGGGGAATAAGTATGCAGGTTTGTTGCTACGGGTGTATTAAAACTGGATGGTTTTAATTCAATATTTAGTAGATCTGACCTAGAAGAAGCCATTTACCAATTTTTAACAAGATATGTTGAGAAATAAGCGAGATATAGAATTTCACTTATTTCCCATAAGGTTAACATTGGGACAACGTACTGTGTTTACCACTTTCAATATCTCGGTAACCAATGGACATAGAGCAGTGATTCAAAATACTAAATTGTTGAGTTTTTTACATAGAAAAATAAAAATTGGATTATTTTTATTTTTCTATGTAAAAAACTCAAAAAACCCAGTTTTGGGGGAGTTTGCCCCCCTTTACCCCCCCTTCCGGTAGTCCGATCAGGCTGGTTTACGAACTCGTCCGAATAATTACTACTTTACATGTCCATGCCAAATTTAATTAAGATTGGACCATTTTTACGCGAGTTATCATGCTTAAAAAAAACATATATATATATATATATTATGAAAATGAACGAACGGTGATTCTGGCATCTGGGGACCTCAAAAAGAAAAGTTATGATGGTCTCGGGCTTATGTCTTACCATGAGACCTACGGTAACAGTTTCTTCCCTATAGGGGAAATTCACTAAAACAAATATATCTATTAAAAATATGGCAAATAACATTTACTGTCAAAGGAAAAATGTAAGGGTCTAAAACCACGTTGCCTGAAGACGCTTTTATCAACAGAATGCGTAAATGGTGAGTGCCAGAAAGTGTGAGGATCTTCAGCAAAACCGATACATATAATTTTATGTGAAGTTAATAAAACTACTGTATGTAAAAATGGCAGAAAATTATAAAAAACATAAAATAGATCCTAGGGGAGCTTTAAGATTAATCAGGAAAAATATTTAAAAATTATTAATAGCTAAATAAAATGTTTAAGAAGCTGAAATAATTATTTAATCAACACAATAAAAAGTTGGTTAATGTATTTTTAAAATTAAATTAACAACACAAAAAAACTTTATCAAGGGCGATTGACAAGGTTTGACAATAATGAAAACCCGACGTTATTAAAATTATTCTTTACAGAACGATTTTACAACGGCTACCACAAATGACAAAACCCCAATTACCGTTTGTTCCGGAGACCCCGGCCGACGTGAGGGGCTTCCCCACCGCTCTCGTTGGAAACGCTCCGTGACACTAGGTCAAGGTTGCTCCTGCTCGCCTGCCGCCAGTCGTCATGCACCCTCCCGCTCCCGCGCTCGCGGCGCTGCTGCTCGCGCTGTCAGCTGTCTCGGTCAGCTGTGACACTGGTAGTGACCCCCGGGCCTCGTTTGTGGACAGTGTTTGGAACATGCTGAGAGACGCGCTCTCCTACTTTTTTAAACCGATCATGAGTAAAGGTAAGGGGGTAGTATTTATAATATTAATAAAATACAATAGTTAAAATAAGGAGCACCAATATTAACTAATTTCTTAACTTTGATTTTGTGTCAAATTACTATAAATTGAAAGGTAAAGCAAACGTAATCTATTGGAACTGTAGACGCAAATCAGTAAAACCCCGAAACGTCTTTTATTTAGAGACGGTGTCACTTCATCAACCTCGAATAGGTTTAAACATGAGGTGTTTCTGGAATTTGAATGATTTTTATTTAATCTCAAACTAAATTAGCAATTTCTTTAAAAAAAGAAGTATTAAAGTAGTAAATAAACCTTTCTTATTAGATTTTGTTTTTAGTCTTTTGAAATTAGTAATGAGGGAGGCAATAAGTTAAAGTATTTTTCGTTGTACTGCTTCAAAAACAGATGTTTTTAATGCATGTTTTCCGGACCTAAATACACTCTTTTTATTCCTAGGAATTAAAAGCTGATGTACTCGATACCAGCTGACTCTTTATAGTCCTAGGACTATAAAAGTCAAAAAGTGCCGAGTACGTCGTAATAATCGAACAATATTCATTCGATTACAAATAATCGAAACATTCATCGTTATTATCGAAACATTCATTGTTGTCAGTTTAATCAATTTGTGAAACTCGCTCATTTCACCAATCGATTATTACATGCGTTCGATACGTCGATAGTTGTTCATTGTTGTCAGTCTACCCTAACACAAATGAAACAGACAATCAGCTGATTGCTTCAAATAGCAAGAACAAGACGGTGGCATCTTTTGAAGACATCTTTAAAGGTAAACAAGCTGTAACATTTTGGTTTTCTTAAGTAGTTTACGTATTGTATTGAGCAATATAACGAAAAATATAGTTCATCACACGGACCTAAAGCTGCTTTTCGTTACTCGGTCATTTTTCAACCTCGGCTTACAGCCTCGGTTGTAAAACTTGACCTTGTACGAAAAGCGTCACTTTAGGTCCTTGTAATAAAATATACTATTATACACAATTTTTAAGCATTTGAGTTCCAAACCGTTTCCCATAAAAATTAAATTTATGACTCAATTCTTTATAGAACTATTATAAAATTAGGGATCAGTCACCAGTGGCTCGTATACTAAAAGATAAAATATTTGACAAGTAGGCATGAAATTACTTTTTACTAGAAAATATTAATTATAGTCACGGTATAAAAGCATTAGGCCTGTTTTTTATTGCATTAGCAGCTTAACTAGGCGTCATCATCATATAAAGTCTTTGCTATGAGGCCTGTATTTATCACTTGCAAATCTCAAAGAAAACTCCATCACTTAAAGTTCATCAGAAACCTCTTGAACAGGTTGTCTTTTTAACATAACTCTCTCTAGTCAATTATTTTCAATGGCCAAACAAAAGTTTGACAGAGTAGGTCGACGCACTCAGTCCGCGAGTCCGACATTACCACTGAACTGTTGGTTTGGAAACTGTTCACTACAATGAATCAGGCAAAAACTGTAAAATTATACCTTACTAACTTACTGTAAATATAAAAATTATTTTATATTATTTATCAATATTACCCAAATACTCTGTAAAGTAATATTACTGTGTAAACCAATAGTTTTCGTTATCCACAAAAAATAAACTCAATTATAGACCTAAAAGAACATATTCATAATAGAAAATATAAGAAAGGTGTTAAGAAAAGACTAATTACTTAATTAAAGCTATTATTATTTATTACAGTAATTAACGACTCTGATTAGGTAGAATAGAATTATTAGTCCACAGTGAAACTAAAACCGGGGTGCAGTGGTGCAGCATCGACTGTGTGTTTAAATGGGATTCAGTAAAAGGTCGTAAACGTTGTCTGCAGGTAAATAACGCTTAAATAACGAACAAGACTGTAAATTATACAGTGATAATAAAGTTCGTTACATAGTGTAATATACTACAATGTTTACTGTAAAAGAACAAAATGCTGTCTGCCACATATTTACGGCGTGCCTTGTAGCTATATATTTAATAATCTTTGCCATAAACCTTTTTTAACACACGTCTCATCTCGTCTTGTTTTCTGTTTGACGGCATTTAAGCGTATTTTACTTTGTTTTTTTAAATATTCATCATGAGTTTTTCCTAAGGTATTAACTTAAAGTTTGATACAATAGTTATAATTTTAAAATAGTAGGCATACATTTTTCGGTGAGGTATCTAGTTCCTACTTTCTTACCTATTCTTCCATTTTTCGTTTGTCATAATATCTTACAAATTACCAAGGATAAAAACTCTCGTTGCTGCAGAGCATACCCATTTAGAACATTTCAAATTTAATATTCCTCTCAAGAATAACACGGAAATGACACGGAACCTCACGCAGAGGTTCTGTAGCTAGGATTACGAAAATGACATTTCGTTAGAAATATGTCCGACCACAAGAAGGCAAGAGACAATCACGATCAGTGACTACCAGATCAGGTCTTAGAGGACCAATTCAAAATATTCTCCATGGTCCATGAGAATGTCAAGGGGCTGATCCACTGTCATACAACCGGTTCCAACAACACAGGTTTGCTGCCTTCATGCATTAGGGTAAAAATCAACGTATTTACAAACTATATAAACGAGGAAACCATATATTTGACAATCTACTGCGTTTACAACCCTCAATACTACGACAATCACTGAACTTCAACAATAGTTTCAATTACCAAAACAATAGTTCAAATACCAAAAATATTGAATTCAACACTATTTGCGTTGTGTTCCAGCGGGAACGATGGTCGGTTATGGCCGTGCCAGCGACCGGCTGAGCTACCGGCAGTACCAGCTGCTGCGGGCGCTGCCCCAGACCCCGGAGGACCTGGAGGAGCTCGAGGGCTTGGAGGAGGAGAGTGGAGTCATGTTCTGGGGGACGCCCGCCGCCAACCGCTCCCTGGACATGGTCGTGGCGCCCGGCGTCGTGGACGACGTCAAGCAATACCTCGCCGACAGCGACATTGACTACACCGTGCTCAGCGTCAACGTCCAGGTAACTCGAGCTAAAGATACTCGATCAGTCATTCAATAACATTAGTTTACCATAGACAATTCTCCATCAACTTGATCAATAGAGCAATTAATGTCGTAAACACCAAAAAATCACTAAAGCACTCAAACATCCGGTCTTTTATTATCACTAGGACACTCAAATATCATTTTTTACAATCACTCAAAGCTCCAACCGCTTAATCCCTCATCACTCGATCCCTCAGCCAAATCCACATTTTTATCTAGTAGTATTATTTTTTTGTTAAGGTTGATATGGGGTAAAAGAGTGGGTTTGGGAGATTACTTGATTAGTTAAAATGAGTGCCTTTTGTGGCATGACTGGGTAGTAAAAATCTGCTTCCGAGTGTGTGACTGATTTGAGAGATTTCCTCTGGGTGATCTAAGCATATACAGTGTGAGACAGGGACACCAAAACTGTTTGCTCTATATAATTGTTCCATTTACGTCAGAAATCAGAAAAAAATGTTTAAGAAAAATGTTTTGTTTACAAAAATGTTAATATAAAGTCCCATGGGACTTGGTGCGGGGGGAGGGGTCAAAATTTATAATGTATAAGTCTTTAAAATAATCCTACTGGCAGCTATTTTAGTTCTTACAGTTAATGCTTACATCCAGTTTTCGCGCACATAATACTTAAACATGTTTTTACCAAAATATATCAAACAAATAAATATATTAAATATATCAAAGCAAACAGAATTTCAAACTGCAGAACGTACAACTGCATGGTTAACAGAAAATTTCAATTGAACATATTATTATAAATTTATTATGACAAGCATTACAAATATTTTAATATCATGAAATATATAAATCTCAAAATTTCAGAGATTACGCATGAACATACACGCATCACAGTATACGTATAGCTGCTATATATGCTATGCTAGCTGCTCTCCCCGACCCTGCACGCATCATAATATTCAAATTAGACGATCAACTTCTTATTAACAATCTTGATATAATAAAATAGGATTTATTTTAGTTTATTAATACCGATGAATAGTTTTGAATCGGATTTTGATATACTAATGATTACCTTATGTTTTATAGTATCAAAATGCAATAATTCATAGCACAATGACAATTGGCATAGTACATAGTCCAGTTCATAACCTACACAAAAATATCTAAGGATCAAATCAACACAATCTGTGAATCACGAAGCTGGTACGGTACGTTACCCAATGTTTTATCTAGCCAAAGAATCCTTCTTCCTCACAAATCAAAATTTAGTTATGCAGTAATTTTTAACAGAGCTACAGTCGACAGTGAAGTAAATCAACGTTAGGATACCTTGCATTTTGCTGATTGAACCCCAAAAATACCACTGGGGCGTCAAATTAATTTTACAACGTCATAAATCCATCCACCCTTCTAATTTCAGGACATATAAAATTCTCAAAATGCATAATACATACATAAAAGTAAAAGATAATATCACAACATTCCGACAAGTCATCGACGGCTATTTAGGCCTATCTCACTCAGAGAAAAGAATGCCTCTAGAGATCCATCTAGAACCAGTAAAAGTGGATTGACCTAGGCGTATCACGTCTCATGAACTCCCAAACAACCGACTGGGTCTAGGTCTAGGTCTAGGACTTGTAGGGAAAGTGGCCTAATCCAGTGCCACGCGCCGGAAGATGTCCCGTTGTGTGCACTGACTCACTATAGTTATTCACCCAGGCTACACCTATATGTATATGACCATTATTTCGTACACGCCACTCGCGCTCATTTCGATTTCACCCTCTTTGTCTTGGCATTTTCTTGATTGCATCACGGCACGCGACCACAAGCGATAAGTTACTTTTAATTTAAATATTGATTTTTCATAAGAGATATGTCAAGCAAATGTCATTCAAATAATAACATGCATTAAAAGTATTTTTAATGCCCGTTTGTAAATTTTGTTTAGTGGCACATCAATACTGAAAACACAACATTTCATAAAAAGCAAGAACGGATTTTAATTACTAACGATATTCCTATTTATAATATTTAATAAAAATTTAATTGTAATAAATAATAAAACAAATTATTAATAAGTAAAAAATTAAAATAAAATCTATCAAAACTTTCAATGAAGGTAGTGAAGGTAAAATGATTATTACAATTTGAAACCAGAAACAAATAATTATAGTGAAACTTTGGATGCAAAACAAGGATATATCAGTTAAAAGGGGTTGGGGTCAACTGCAAATGCTCAACCGATCTAATTTTCAACCATTTTCCAAATAATCGAAAAAATCTATGCCGACCCAATAAATAATGTTGCCAAAAGGTATAATGCAGTATTTATTTCGTAAATGATGTGTATTATCATTGACTTTATATAATCATTATATTTTGGTTTATGTATTCAATAAAAATTTACTCTATAAGTTAAATTACTATTTGCCTGAAGATGAAGCTGTAAGACCCAAAACCACGTGACAGGATGATGTCCTACTATCCGGTGAAAAGACAGAATGAAGGTAATTTAAATTTTCATTCTGCATTTATAGATCTCAACACCGTCAAAAATGAATACGTAAACGTTGCATTGCAGTAAAAGCAACGACAAAAACAATAGAAAGCGAAGCGGTAGAACGTATGATGAACAAGTCAGTGGCCTTGATAGCCAGTCATCACCGCTGCAGCAAGCTGTAGTAAATCTGCATCTGGCAATCACACCACATCACACATCACACATCACGCCGCAGTCGCAGTCACCGAGATTGATTGGTAGAAAGCTTAATGGTCCACTAAGGCTCATTAGAGAACTCGAGGAATGTATTTCGTCTTCAATCAAGAGTGGTTAAGACCTACTCTAAATAATTAAGATTTAGTTGTTGTTCTGGAGTTTGGATCCTCAAAAGAAGTCCTTTTCTTGTATCCAAAAAGGAGAAAAGAGGTGAAAAGAAATACTATTGGATTCCTTAACATGGCAATAAGTTATTGCTTTTGTAAGAAACAGCTGGATGTCTGGTTATTTACAGAGTGACGGGGTAGGCTCATTTATCTCAAACTCGTTCATTCAGAGCCCTTGAAAATCTAAAAAAAAGATTATAAGAATAAGAATGTTTTATATTCTCCATAAATATTACATATTATTTACACTCACATTTTGCACATTTTTTTAAATACATATAATGTCAATAATGTACAATGAAGTCTCCAAAAATAAAAAGAATAAAAAATGTCAACAAATGTCTATACACTTCCAGCAGACTGACTTGAGATAAAAAAACACTGTAACAGATAATACCCATAAGCTACTTAAACTACTACAGAATGAAAATAAAAATCCCTCTTTATATTTAATCGCTTAGGGCTACGCTGCATGGGCTTATTAAGTTTCCACATTATGCCCTTCCGCATCCTTTCAACATTTGATGTCTTGCAGATAAAACATAGCTGTAGATAACAAGTTTTTCCAAGCCAACTAATCTACTTTTCAGTGATTTAGAATGGCAATGTCCTTTTAACCCCACTGCGAATGTCGAAGGTTACTTTTTGAAGAAAAGTCTTCTATAGAAAAATATTAGTACCTGCAATAATAAAGGATAATTTAGTTTGTAAAACACTTTCTACGTCAACTTGACGGAGCATTCCTTCCTTTCTGGGTTTAGAGCCCCGCATAAAACTTCCAGGTTTATGCCTATATTAAGATACACACTACATTAAAATTTCACCTGACCTTGTGCAGGTTATTTCAAATCTCTTTAAGTACTTAACTTGTTTATGGGGTTGAAAATCAGAATCTAACGCTTTTTCAGGGTTCTTAGCCTGCCCATAACAGACCCGTTTCCAGAATAAAATTGACTATTTTTACCGGTGAATATTCTCAGATTCAATCAACCGAATTAATCCAAATCATTTGCAATCTTATATGTTTTCCCTAGAAAATATTCAGATGCAATATTTTGTTTGCTCTCTTGCTTTAAGCAAACTCTTCTTTTACAATCTCTTGAGTCAATTACATGACATGAGGGAAAACAATAAAACACTTGCTAGCTATTAGGGACACCGCGGCCGCTTAACACTTTCAGTACTAATTGAAGCCTCGTCATCTGCCTTATCATAGTTCTCATCAGTGTCAGATTGAAACCACTTTACAAGATGCTTTCACTAGGATTTTCCACATGAAGTGTCAAAATCTGTCGTGCTTAGTCCAACGTCGCTTTGCCGACAAATTCAAAAACGTTAAAATGCTGTTGTTACAAGGCATAAGGAAGGGCCAAGTTAAACTAAAAAAGATTCCTAAATTTGAAATACAATAGAAATATAATATTTACATTGAATATCATATCTAGTGCGGTTAGTAATCCTACTTCAAAGTAAAAATACTTTAAATTTTCATTATATATTCATATCAAGTTATAATTCCGTTAAATAAAAAATCTATCTCACCAACTTTTATAGACAGGATTTTACTCTTTAAATGTTCGACTAATTTCAACAGACTTTTTTGGTCACTCCAAAAAAACTTAAAAAATTAAATAAGTTATGATTTTATATCGTTAAGTAGTCAAACATAACAACATGGATGCGGTATATGTATTAAGTGTTTTAAATAGTCTGGAGAGTACTTAAATGCGAGTAAGCATCCTCACTCTGTTCAATGAGCAAACGGCCGAGTGTTGCATTGCTTCACGCAAACTTGGTTTAAAAACGGAAAGTCGTTACTGCATTCCATCAAGGGAAATGGGTTTATTGGAGGTTGACGAAGAAGAGGAACCATGAGTGAAAAGCGTGAATGTTCTGAGTGGATGCGTCGAGTGATACACAAACCAAGTCAAACCACCAAAAACGGCGATCGTAAACAAACAATAGCTTTCAAGAGTTGAGATAGTGGCAAAAGTGAAAACGTTGTTTCCGGTAGACTGACGAAAAAAGAACTTCAGTAGTCTGTCAGTAAGATTCAGTGTTCTTCCTCCATGGGGATGTTTAAGGCAAATTCAAATTTATCATCGGATGGGGTATTAATTTAGAAGTAATAATTAAACGTTATTCAGTAATCAGGAACAATATTTAATAGCACAATAAAAGACGAATGAATTCGATAGAGTTCTACCGAACACATTCAATATCAAACGTTCATGATCAAACCTGTGAACATTGCGTATTAAAACCTTGCTTTAGACCGAGACGCAGCACTGCATATTTTAACGGAAATTACTTACTGTATGAGATTATAGTTCATGTCCTGAAACACATTTCAATACAGCCAAACATAGTTTCTTTTTTTAATTGATGGACTTCTAAATACAATATATCATGTAATTCTTGTTTCAGAAACTAATAAACGAGCAAAATCCAAAGCCTGACAAAAACGAGATTGTTGAACTGAAATCGAGCAAAGGCCATTTAATGACATGGACAAGATATCATCGGTATTCTGGTGAGATAATACTGAATTTCATCCCAAAACGTTTGTAAAAGTAGATTCCGTTAATTAAACTTTCACAGACCAATAATACTGTATCACATATTTAGATTTTTATTTTATTTAAATTAGGGTGAAAACTTTCACTTGACTTATGAAATAAAATCGCTTGTATATGTAATAGGCTAGTAGTTATTTGGTTGTTACATAATATTACGTTAATTAAACAAGCCTCTTTGTTAAAGCAAAAACGGCGAAAGTAATAAATACAAAGCGAGTTTAAAATGTAGTATATTGTTTCATATACGGTTTTTCTCTAGGATAACCAAAGAAAAATGTTGTCCGTAAAGCTATGTAGTTGCTTCACATAGAAATTTTCGTTGTTTCAGAAATCATCGGCTATCTGGAATACCTTCAGAACACGTATCCCAATTTAGTAGAAATATTTACAATCGGAAAGTCTACAGAAGGAAAGCCTCTTAAAGTCATAAAGATTTCCTCTCCTGTTTCCAAAGAGAAGAACAAACCTGCTATATGGATTGATGGCGGTAAGTCAAGCGTTTAATGAGATTATTTTTGAATGGTATAAAGAAATGCAACAATGAAACAAGAAATACGGTTACAAAGTTTATTTTAATTACTAACACTAGCCAAGCAACCCTATAACTGTGATTATTTAAAGCTCAAATATTAATGACCAAATATTGAAAAAAAGCAGTAAAAATTAAACATTTGCTTATTTTAAAGAGAAATCTAAAATTTGTTAACTAAAACCATAGCCTACTGAATGTAGACGGTTTATTTACTTCGTCACGCTACTTTTAGTGGACATCATCGCGGAGAAACGAGGTGGTTCTCCGGACGACCGCCAGGCCAACACGCCTGCATTGCGTTGCCTTTAGCCTGCTCCTTTTAAGAGAAGCATTATCGGTTTTCAATCGCTTGATTCTATAAAAAAAATCAGCGATGATATTTTAATGGTTCGCACGGGTCTGACAAACTCCTTCCATTGATGGTGGAAGAGTTACTCGAACAGTCAATCCCGACAAATGTCAACCAATGCGAAGTCGAGGCTAATACCTCTGCCTTCCTTGGTCCATGAACTCTCTTAAACTGCCCTTCCCAAAAAATCACACGAATAATATCCCCCTTTTTCCCTCAGGGGTCCACGGGAGGGAGTGGATCTCCCCCGCAGTGGCTCTCTACTTCGTCAAGCAGCTCGTGGAGAACTACGGCAAGAACCTGCACATCGTCGACCCCCTGGACTGGTACTGTAACACATAGGCCTATGTCTTTAGAACAAAATTAATAATTTAGATCATAGCAGTTGGTAAAGGTGGTGAGCAACATGTTGACTTTGTGTTTTAGATTACGACTGAGGAGGGGAGGAAATCGTCGATGACGTAAAAGTAAACAGAGCCATGTGGTTATATAGTGCAGGAAAATTATGCAAAATTTAGCGTGATTGCGGAATTTTAATTTAGCAGGCTGAAAATTGGAGGAAAGGTCGCAAATTAATCTGGGATCATCATACTAAAATTCCCAAAAAATCCCACATGGGCAACATTCCGCCATCTTAAAAAAACCATTCCTGGTCCGTGTTTCTCTGAACATTTTTTTGATTAACACGAAAACCATAATAGATATGAAAAAACTGTAAATGACGTTTTTTGTAGAAAATAAAATTTCCAATAAAATGAGTACAAATATATACAGGATATATTGATTACAACTGTTGATATTGTTCATTTTCTAAAATGTTATAATTCAGATACCACTGCCATAAGGAATACATGTAAAAATTGATGTAAAATATATTCGCTAGGGGACGAACCCATTTAACCTCAATGAACAATAAATTATATCCGTAGAATCCTGATGAAAATTCCAGTTATTTGCCAACTCAATCATCCAAATTGGTTCACTATAAAAGCGTGAGTAAGCTCACAAAAATGATTCCTTTCATAACATTTTTGTAAAAATTCCTTAAGGAATATCCTTTGTGCGAGCTTACCCACGCCTTTATAGTGAACCGATTTTGATGATTGAGGTGTCAAATAACTGATATTTTAATCAGGATTCTATGGGGATAGTTTATTATTTGTTGAGGTTAAATGGATTCGTCCCCTAGGGAATGTATTTTATATCAAATTTTACATGTATTCCTTATGGCAGTGGTATGTGAATTACATCATTTTAGAAAATGAACAATATCAACAGTTGTAATCAATATTTCCTGTACATATTTATGCTCATTTTATTGGAAATTTTATTTTCTACAAAAGACGTCATTTACACTTTTTTCATATCTATTATGGTTTTCGTGTTAATCGAAAAAATGTTCAGAGAAACACGGACCGGAAGTGGTTTTTTCAAGATGGCGGCATGTTGCCCATGTGGGATTTTTTGGGAATTTTAGTATGATGATCCCAGCTTTATTTGCGACCTTTCCACCAAGTTTCAGCCTGCTAAATTAAAATTCCAGGATCCGTCACTATTTTCCTGCACTAATAGTCTGGAAGCTAAAAAAATACTATATGTATTTTTACTACTATATGTAAAATAATATAAGTATGGGTTGATATTGAAAACAATGTTTTGCTCTTTGAATAACAATCAATATATAGAAGAAATGTTTTTTGGTTTGTTTTAAAACAGATGATTGACATAAGAAATTCGTACTTGAATCAATTGATCATCTGTTATTATTTCTTTCCTCTTCTCTAAAAATCCAAATTCATCCTGTTTTATTTGTAAAGACCCACGCTTCTTCATGTTCCTCGTCATCACCTATATTATTGTATACGTGGTCCCTGTTGTAAAAGGACGCTAGAAGGCTAAGATTAAGTTAAGATGGCTCAGATGGCTAAGAGGTTAAGAGGTTAAGATGGCTTACAAAGATTTTTTTTATGTATTCTAATTATAAATTAATAAACTTTGCTATACTCAAGATTTAGTTATTATTTACTCTTACCTAATGACACGCAGTAAATGTTACAGGTACATCATGCCGGTGATGAACCCTGACGGCTACGAGTACTCGCACACCCGGGACAGGTTCTGGCGCAAGTCGCGGGCGGCGAACATGGACGAGGAGGAGGACCTGGCGGGCAGGCGGGGGCGGTGAGTGGGGCTGGGTTGGGAATGGTAGCCTACTATAAGGGAGGTCGGTCCTTTCTAATATTACCATCTAGATTTTTATTTTTTTTTATCGAATCATTGATGTTGGATACTTCAAAGACAATGCCAGAACCAGAAGCAATAAATTATGTTATTAATAAACTAAAGGTCAACCCACACTGAAACCCACGGAAAAAAACAATTGTGTTTTCAAAAGAAAATGAAATAGGAATGTAAAGGACTGTAAGAAATATGTGCAAACAATTCATATTTGATCGTTAAATCACATTCTAACATTAATAGTAAATATGTAATAGTTTATGAATTCTTTAATTTTAAATTTAATCCTTTTCCATCACTGACGGAGACGTATAAAGGAATAATATTCAACTGTTCTAAGTGTAATCTTGTTGAAAATAATCTTAATAAAAGCTTCACTAATCAAAAACCATTTATACATTAGAAGGTTGGTTCATTACTTAACTTTATGTTTGAGGGAGTTGTATGTGGAAAACTCGTTCTGAAGTCCCAATCTCAACTGTTTGTAACACAGTAGGCGTAAAATATCCCACTGAAAATATTTTGTATTTATTTGTTCTACAAGAAACTACTAGATACATTTCTCCTCCAGATTCTACTGGAGTTCGTCGCAGAACTGCCAGGGAGTGGACCTGAACCGCAACTGGGACTTCCACTGGGGCGAGCGCGGGGCCAGCGACGACCCCTGCAAGGAGACGTACGCCGGGCCGCGCGCCTTCTCCGAGCCCGAGACCCGCGCCGTCTCCGACTTCATACTGGACCTCAAGGTGACTTCGTCACTCCCTTACATACCAGGGGTTATTGTTCACCCTTAATTTTTTTATTTATTCTTTACTTGTGATGTCGGCCAATCCTGGAGAGTTAAAGGCTCCATTACCACCACTGCGTCAGCACGCTCAGCGTCGACGTGGATGTCATTGCGCTTAGTTAAATGTGAAACAGGCAATGGTGACTGTTCGTAAACGATGCATGCGCTGATTGTTGACGCGTCAACATTTGACTCTGGAGCAATGACGACAGTGTCGACGCTGATCACGCTGACGCAGTGTTGGAAATGGAGCCTTAAGGGTTGAGATGAGTGCAGGGTGTGTGTAGAATAGTTGATACATTTTTTTTAATTTTAATGGCAAAGGTTTTCTGATTTATTTAACATGACTGTCTATTAGTAACCCACCGAGCAAAGGCAGCCAGACTCGAAACCAAAACTACTCCCAGAAACAAACATATAAAAAAGCTCAATTCAGAGTTTTTCTAGGCTCGATTGGTAACAAGCAGATTTTTTAATTGCCAAATATCGGCAATGAATCAGTTACGTTTTCAACAATCTAAGACTAATATTCTTCTCTGCATTTCATCTTTATACCCCGATTTCATTTAACTCTCTTCTGTTAGACTTAAAACTAGTTATATGAAAAATTAGTAATCACCGATAAGCGCACGAATAAATGCAATCCACTCCGGCTCATCTGGGACCAGTTTTAGAAAAATGATGTTATTATATAATCCACCGTAACTAATTTTTATCGAAATAATGATTTTATCCGGCCCACAGGACCGCCTGCGTGTCTACCTGACGCTGCACTCGTACTCGCAGATGTGGCTGGTACCGTGGAGCTATACCAAGAGCAAGGTGAAGGACTACGACGACCTCGTCTACCTGGGTAGGAAGGCCATCGAGGCGCTCAAGAAGGTCCACGGCACGGAGTACGACATCGGCACGTCGACGGCGCTGCTCTACCCTTCGTCGGGTAAGTTATATCTGGGAGGGAAAATAATATTACCCTGCGCTGCTCTATCCCTCGTCGGGTAAGTTATATCTGGGCGGGAGTAAATATTACGTCACGCTAAGGAAGGTAAGTGGCGCTCAAGAAGGTCCACGGCACGGAGTACGACATCGGTACGTCGACCGCGCTGCTCGACCCCTCGTCGGGTAAGTTATATCTGAGAAGGTGTAAATATTACGTCACAAATAACAACTCTTCTCCCTTCTACTGTTGTTTCACATATCCTGAAACTCGCCTCCTCCTTCTTAAATTAAAGGACGACAAACGAATTAAGTCACACCTGAAGAAAAAAGGATCTTTTCCAAATAGAACTTACTAAACAAAATAATTAAATCTATTGACTTATATTATTCAAATAACAGTAGAGCCTATCTTCTTTATTATTGACGTAATTAAAAACCAAATGCTAGCCAAATTTTCTTTCAGTTTAAAAGCTAGCGGTGAATTATTGCTTATATTTCTTCTCGGTTCCATCGTTCTATAGCACTTTTCTCGTGGGCGAAACCTTGGCGTTCAGTAAAATTATGTGAATCATTATATAAAAATAAAAAAAACTGTTTGGGAGCTTGATTTCCTTGCCTTGAAGACCAGTTGGAAACTCTCGAAGAAGGGTTCATATTTTCAGAGGATTCCTTGTAGAATAATTATGCCAGTTATTCAGTAGAAAAATTAACAGCTGCATTGCACTTTCGCGTTGATTGCTGCACTTTCCCCTGCGCACTGCTGAATGCGAGTGTATCTTCTGCCCTCTCGTTTAATGAACAGGTGCTATGACCTATTAATTTCATTTTTCTAATGGATTACTTTTACCCCGTAGAACAAAAAATTTATTTGCAAAATTCTCTTTATAATTTGTATATTTATATAGATAGAAGTTAGTATTGGCTTCGCTTATGTTAAAATTATAGTAAAGTAAAATATTAAGCAGTATCGACATCATGCTGTTTTGGGTGGAAACCCAAAAGATTAACTGCTGATCAATTCCTCTTCGAGTAAGGTGGTCAAGTAATTTTCCCATGTGGGGTACATAATATTGTTGGGGGTTCGCTATTCTGAAAAAAATATTTTGGAAAAATCGTTGAAAACCAAAAGAATAACGTAAATATAATATTCTATGCGTTTCAAAAAAAAACAAAACATGCGATTACACTTAATACCGAAAAAATTTGAGACTCAGTCCAAGTCATGGAGTACTTTTTTAGGAGGTTTTATAAAACGCCCCTTTTATCTTATCTAGAATTTTGATTTGTTTTACCTTGTTCGGGCTTCCGCTATAAATTGTTCTTCTGAACTCGATTTATTAGATAACTTATTCATCTTTAAAAAATTCACACCATAGAATTAAAGTGATGGTTTATCAATTTCTTATATCACCTGCTCCTGAG
The DNA here is from genome assembly GCA_035578135.1 of Flexamia atlantica. Classification (NCBI taxonomy): domain Eukaryota; kingdom Metazoa; phylum Arthropoda; class Insecta; order Hemiptera; family Cicadellidae; genus Flexamia; species Flexamia atlantica. Next base: position 17,086,036 of record JAQJVK010000002.1, read on the forward strand.
TTGAGATGAGAGTAACGATTAGCTTTTTTCCTGACTTATGCACTGAACTAAGACATTTTACTCTACTTCAACCTCTTTATTCATTATTGAAGCCACCACTGTTCTTATAATATATGGTAAGTACATACCAATTCATCCGTCACAATCGTACAACTTGTCCTTGCTGGATAACCCGGGTTTCGGCTTTTCTAAGCACAATTCATATCCATTTTCGTTTTCAATCCTGGTTGATTAAAATGTTGACCCTTCTAGACGATCGTCGATAACACAAACAACTTTTAACAGTGCACTGTTACTGTGCTGTTACCTAGTGAAACGTTGTGTCTACGTTATGTGTTTTTGTTTTAACCGAAGTCAACGACAACATCGTCTGGACGAATCAAAATTTTAATCAACCAGGATTGAAAACGTAAATAGATATGAATATGGCTTAGAAAAGCCGAAACACGGGCCAACCAACAAGGACGACTTTTACAGCTGCAACGGATAAATAGTTAGTCCAGGCAACAAAAAGGTATAGAAGGAAATTTTTGGAACACATTTCTGACTTTGTAGCTTTGTTTGGACTATTTAGGAGGTGAACATATCAAAAGTCCCCTTCCGTAGCCCTTGAGCGGGGGGAGGAGAGGAATCTGAAGATACCATTTCTAGGGTTTTCCTAAATATTTAAAAAAATATCAACTTTTAGTGTTCCCTATTAAATAGGAAAATTATAGAAAATTAAATTTCCTGTAAGAAAATAATATAATATGTTTAATTTGGTCCAACCTTTTACAAGGTAAGCACTAATTTTATTCATATTTTAACAAATATTGCGTTCATAAGAAATATATGTAAATATGTGTGTAACAAACATGCCTAATGGGGCAACGCTTTTTCACCTAAAGAAAAATATTCGACTTTCATGAAATATTGACAAAATTTCTGGTAATTTGACACCTCAATCGAAAATTATAAATAAAGGTGTGGGTGAGCTCACAAAAGAGTTGTATTAACCACAAATTTTTAGTAATTCCTTGAAAAATAACATTGTTATAAGTTTGCCTTAACCTTATAACTTTGGACAAGTTTTTATGACTGATGTGTCAAATTACTGAAAATTTTGTCACTATTTCATGAATGCTGTTCTTTTTCCATTACATGAAAAAACTTTGCCACATTGGGCTAGTACATTACACACAAATTACATGTAGATCTTATGGCAGTAATATTTGTCTAAATATTTATAAAATTACTGCTTATCGTGTAAATGGTCGGACCAAAATAAACATATCACATGCTTTTCTTACAGGAAATTTAATTTTCTTTAATTTTACAATTTAACAGGGAATACTAAAAGATGATAGTTTTTAAGATATTTAGGAAAAACCTAGAAATTGTATCTTCAAACCCCCTCAATCCCCTGATCCAAGGATACGAATAGGGACTTTTAATATGTTCACCTCCTAACCAGTCCAAACAAAGCTTCAAAGTCAAAAAATGTGTTCCACGCATTCCCTCTATACCTCTTTTTGAGCATTCGTTGCCTGGACTAAGTTGTGTATTACCATACATTATTCAACCTCATCATTCGACGTTTTGTCTCCGCCCGCAGGCAGCTCCGACGACTGGGCGAAGGGCCGGGCGGGGATCAAGTACAGCTACACGGTGGAGCTGCGGGACAAGGGCAGCTACGGCTTCCTGCTGCCCGCCGCCCAGATCGTCCCCACGGGGCGGGAGACCTTCGCCGCCGTCCGCGCGCTCGCCCGCGCCGTGCTCAAGGAGCTGGGGTGACCCGGGCCACGTCGTTTGACAGAGACTGTAGCAGCGGGAGGCCTGGGCCACGCCATTCGACTCAGATTGTAATCAATTGAGGTGTTGCCGGGTTGCCGTCAGATGGAGTAGGCCTCCTATAAAGACACCAGTATTTTTTTCTTGTGGTCAAGCCTCTGGATTACTGAGAATAAATCGGTTTAAATACCTGCTTCTTGTAATCGAAGTGTTGTAACAAATACAGTTTCGCCTTTCTAAGATGGCATCATCGGGTGATCCAAGGATGTATTGGGACCTCAACATTCTTCATTGAAGAAAGTCGTCATGTAAAACACAACAGTAAAAAAACACATTAAAAAATTGACGCGACACGAAAAACGTACAAAAGCACGTATCACAAACGGCCGCCAAATTTACAAAAAGAACGAGACGAGCGATTTTTGTAAATTTGGCGGCCGTCTATGATATGTGATTTTGTACGGTTTTCCTGTCGCGTCAATTTTTTATTGTTGTGCTCTACATGACGACTTTCTTCATTGAAGAATGATTAGGCCCTAATACATCCTTGGATCACCCCATGATGCCATCTTAGAAAGGCGAAACTATGTAGTCGTGTTACAACACTCGGATTACAAGAAGCAGGTATTTAAAGCGATTTATAAACCAATATTGCAGTGTGTAATTTGTTGGGGAAAACTATGTAGTGATAGGATTTTTTTATGGAGAACCTCCAGTAAATCCTATCATTTAAGAAGACTATTTAAGAAGATATTTCCTTTAAGGTATACCTTTAAATCTTCAAAACAAAAGAAAAATAAACTACAACACCATGAATGTTTTCATTAAGCATAAAAATATCAACTGCCACCTCGAATGATTATAATTATTTATTTTCTATTATCACTAAGGTATTTAACTGTGAAAGATTATAAAAATACATATTTGAAGTACAAAAGCATGTCTCTCGGTAAGCAAAATTTTCTTTTCCTTATATATTATTGCTGTAAATCCCCCAGACTACACAGAATACACGGTGACATTGCAAGTAGACAGCCTTGGTCTTCAATTAAAGGCACTAAACTATGGGCCCACTGCAATGACGAACGTTTCTCAAGTGAAATTTGGGTAAGGTAATTATCTACAATGTGTATATTTGTAAAATAAGACTTAAGTTCCAGAAGTATGTAAATAGTAGTACATAACTAGAAATTACATAATGAAATGTTAAATAATAATTTTAACTTATTGTTTTAAATTAAAATGTACTGGTTTTAAATTATTGTTTTAGTATTAAGGAATACATTTTGAATTTATTTAATTCAAAACTGCTTTATTTTATTTACAAACTGTAGACATTAATCTATTTTGATGTTATGAAATATTTTAATGTAGTGCTGAATATGATTTTAAGGGTTCTTGTGGAACTTGTAAGTATGATCGATTACAGGATCAGTTTGTTGTTTAGTAAGTTTTGTAAATAAAATGTCAACATACTTATTACCATTTTTACTTCCTTCTTTTTCTTCTTATTCTTATCTTATTCTTCTGTGAAGACGGTTTAGTCTGTGGGTGGTATTCTCCACAGTTGAATTTAATAAAAATAAAAATTCATTTTGCGCAACCTTTTTAACTGTCTGAAAATCATTACTTTCAAAATGAAGTTCAAATAAGGAGTTAAAAATTTATAAAAATAAGTTTCATTTAACGTGTTTTAGGAAACGCCGTGTAGAAAATTTAGCACAAACCACAATATTATTAGGATTTATTTTTGCATCGAAGAGAAGGCTACTCAACAAAAGCAATTGTCTAGACTCCACAAGTATGAGTTGTCGCTTTATATTTTTAACAAGTAAGTAATAAGATGATTGGTTGCTGTTTCCGTTGAAAGGGCGGGGCGGCGTCATTAGATAAGAGCTCGTGTCACGCTGATAAGAGAGATAACATCACACGGTGCGTGCCGGACACGGAAACGCACATGCGGTCACCAGAAACCGGATATAGAGTACGTGAGCTTTTATTACCTACGAGTTTTCTATTACCTGAGTTTTCTAATGCGGCCAAAACACACACGTGGCAGGGGATGGGTCTCTCGTTGTGACTACTTTGAATGTAGGGCCTGGAGTGAGTTAAATGTATATGCTAAATTAATTTAAAAAAAAGACTTAAGAGTCCTCCCTACCTAACCAAAAAATTTCAAAAACAGCTCTCACGCGGACCCATATAGACGCCCCATGAGGTAAGGGAAAATTTTAAATTCAATATTGTAACGGGAAATGTCCAAACTACTAGAATTGCCATTTGGATTTTCGATGACTTAAATCGTTTTTTTTCTATAGTCAATTTTAAATAGTTAACTTAGACATTAATATAACGTGTTTTATGACCTTTTTCAAAAAATAAAAAAGCAATTCCATAGTTAAATAATATCGTATAGTATGGATATGTTAAAAAATTAGGGCGCTAAACGAGTCCACACGAAACCTTACATCGCAAAATGTGCACTGATTTAGCATATGGGCTCTTATGCATGGTGGAAGGAATATCAATATACTAAAGCTCTTATGGAGCCGAAGTTCCAAAAGTCGCCGCTAGTGTCGCAGAAAAACGAAAACTGCCGTGGGTAGAGAGGACTCTTAAGATAAACTAAAAACCATATATTATACAAGGATGACCCCTGCAACGGACTTAATTTGAGTTATCTTTGTTGATTCTGATCAAAAATGTTCCATCAAATCTTTGTGCTGTTGATTTGCCTGATAAGTGCTAGTGCTTTGCAGTGGAATTTATTGTTTTCTGATTTCTCACCTCCAACTCCATGTGTTTTACAACAAACCCAAGACAAATAATAAATCTGTAAAATTTACGTAGGCTGGTATGGTTTAGATTTATTTATTTTACTATTTAAGTTTTAAATTGTTTTTGTGTGTTGTCTACACTCCTCATTCTTCAGTTTCCCAAAAAAAGTTCAGTTGGATTAATGAAATGATTGCTGAATGTTATCGTAGTTCCTTATCGTCTATTCCATATATGTACCTTATATAAATAAAACGAAAGTTGTATGTATATATTAGAAACATCGATTCGATTCAATGTCATCCATGCTTTTAACTTACTTTTTAAAATATCAACAACTGATCTTATATTCCAATTGACACTTCATTGCACTTTTAACACATCGATCTCCAGTTTGGCATAGGCCCGCATATTGAAATATTTTATTGGCGTCCAGTTGAACTATTACTTGCTAAAACAGTAACTTTTTGAAAATTCAAATTGAGGGTTTACAGTGCAGATTCTATTGCTCTTTGCGGTTTGTCGTCTTCTCTCCGAGTTAAAGAACGCTCAAATGGAAAGTTTTTTTGACGAATTGATCTTGTTCTTGAATGGCTTTTAAGCCGATGACCTCTGAAATGATCACACATAATCCTTAATTCCCTGTTCTGCCACCATAATACTCATTTGAGGCAGAACTTGATGTGGGCGTAATTTGACCAGGAAACCAATAACACGTGATGCTGCTGAAAGTAATCAATTACACTAAATTACTACAGCTTCTAATTGATTCATGTCTGAGAAAGCGATAATGAACTAACTACTGTAATTTCCACTCCCTGACATGCCAACTGAAGTATAGTATTCCCTCCTCACGCTTATAGCGTAAATAATAGTTGATGTCAATGTACAATATAAAGTATCGAGCGTAACTTCGCCTGTATCCTCTTTCGGTCTAATTCTGCACAAAATAAGCACACCTTTAACGATTTCTATGGATAACATATGTATCAATACACATATACATACAATATCCTAATGTGTATATTATATGACTATATGAGACTCTAACAGTGTGCTACAATTGCATAGGCGTCTCCCCTTAATTTTCGGCCTGGAATTACGCTATAAAAACTGAGTGAGGTCATGTGATCTAAGTGGTATGAAAATATTAGCGCCGACGACACTGCCGCCACGATATAATTAAGCGTGAGTGGCTGGCGGCTGGGGGGGCGGGGGGTGCCGCCCCCGGGGGTGGCGTCTGCCCCACTTGTTGCCGCGGCAGGCGTCGCCCGCGCGTCACGCTGTAAGTACTTTTGTCGCCGCCGTTTAGCGTAAACAACTAAACAATACACCCTGTAAACCGGGCGTATAACAGTTTTATCTAAGGTGTTTTTCTTGAGTTTTGACCGTGTTTTGCTTTTAAAGCGGTTATTGTGAAATAATAGATTTGATAAGAGTTTGTTGGAGGCCGCTTCATTAATTTTAGTTACATTACGATTAAATTAAAGGTTGCACCATATGTTAAAACTGTTGAAATATGTCGCTTTAAATTTGTAGGGCTTTATTCAGTAAAAAAATATTTTATCGGTTTATGTTTTCACACATTTATTGCTCTCGTATGCGAAATAGCTCTGACTTTTAAAACTATATTTTTGTGTATAAACGCTTGTCTAATGTTTTTACAATGTACTGGAGAATTAAAAAATTTCTTCCCTGACGGATATATTTCTTTCTTCAACGAGCCAATGGCATATCAATCTTTGCTTTAAATTATTTCTGTAATTACTGTGTATAATTTATAATTCATTATATAATTTAGCATTATTGTAACTATTCAAAATTTATAATCATTGACTGATTGACTAAGTCGAGTTTATAAAACTCACTGAATTTTTTTTAAACTTGATCACTTTACATGGTGTTTCTGTAAGCATTTATCTCATTAAAAAGAGACTATAAATTTGACATTTGCTGTATCCACCAAACTCATTGTCAAACTGATAATGAATAAAAAATTGCTCGATAAAAATTATAATTTGTCGGTAACTTAAGAAAAACTGAAAAGCATTTTGCACACCAACCAAGGCTATAGGCTATAGAAAATAACTCAGTGTAAGTTTTTGATTTATTATGTTCTCTAATTAGACTTACTACAGTATTATAATGATATCAATAAGTAAACACTGTAAAGCCATTTTCATTGTGTACAAGTTCCCTGCAAAAATGGCTTCTTAGTAGAAACACGTGTCATGATAATAAATCCAAGGGTACTCATGGTTTTTACTTATTAATATTATTTGTTTTTATGTGTCTCTAGTTTAGTGAATAAACATTATTCAGCCTTTTTACCTTCTGAGAGTTCTCAAATTGATTTTTAACAAATTACCAACTAAAAGCCATCTCAACAGAGCGTTGATTTGGATACCAGTTTCGAAAAATGTACCAGAAATTGGCGCGCCCTGTGGGAACCCGGGGAAGCTCGAGGATGAAAACTTGGATTTTATGTTATCCGGACAACACTGACAACATATCAAAAAATCGCCACTACCCGACCTTTTGTACAGCAACCCTAATGTTTTCGTACGTTTTTACTAGACTATTAAAAAGAAGAAAGGGCATGTTTGCTTGTTTACCTTTCCGGTAAACTACCTAGTATGTTCCTAAATATGGCATTACAATTCCATTGAACTTGAATTCTTCGATTTTTTTATAGAACTCTGTTGTAACACGTCTATTATTAAAAACAAACACTCTTGAACCAAATTACATATTTGTTATAATGATAGAATAAAGCAATAATAAAATCATGGTAAAAATCTCATTTGTACATACAGTAGACCACCTCTTAACCGACCCTGACGGGACCAGACCAAGGTCGGATAACTTAAAAGGTCGGTTAAAGCGGGTAATCCTCTAAACACCGAAAAATAAAAGCTCTATTAATTTAGGGTTCCATTAAAATAATTCTCAAGCAGTTTGTATTTTCAAAATATTTACTGTATAAATGTCACATTTTATAAACTAAATATCAAACGAGGCGAAATTTTTTTATGACGACACTTTTAATAACGTTTTCATATATTTTTAACAAATTTTACGTAATGATTGTCAAAATTAGTGAGGAGAAACAAGCAGTCATTGCATTATTACGGACTAGGCAGTTGATTTATAGTTTCTTACTGGTTACTTAAGTCACAAAAACCCATTGCAAAAACTTTGACTTCGAGTGGACTCCCCCCCTTCCCCCCCCACACAAACACACAACGTGCGTGTTTTTTGTTTTGTTTTTTCTTTACTGATAAATTATTTGATGTTTTCCGGATACGAAAACGAAAACTCAGACGTTTATAGTACTATGCGCTCTGGAAAGCACCTACTGTGCGTTTTAATAAATTAATGAATGCTGTATTTAAAATATTTTAACCTGTAACAAACAACTTGTGGAGTAGAGCGTAAAGTTCCCATCGTCGGATCTGGGAACGGAAATGCCGAAATTCCTAGAAAAGGGCGGTTAAACCGAACTGTTATCAAAATAGAGTCGGTTAAAACGAGGTCGGTTAAGAGGGGGTCTATTGTAATTAACTTTAGTTGTGAATAAGCCCAAAAGGGCTATTTTTAACCTATACTGTCCAGTAATATAAATTGTAGATAATCAATGCTGTTGTATTAATAAGTTATTAGAAAAAGAGTTAATTGTTAATGATTGACCTGTAATGGTTAACTAAAATTATTATGTTGGGGCAGTACCCATGATCATTGATCATAATACGAAGCAGTAATTTTGTCATACTACAGCGAATTTTCGTTAGTTGTAATTTTCTTTAAAGTCTTAAATAATTTGCATCATTAAGTATATTGTAACCCAATGGGCATTTTGAGTAAAGTCACTTCGGTAATTAACTTTAGTTGTGAATAAGCCCAAAAGGGCTATTTTTAACCTATACTGTCCAGTAATATAAATTGTAGATAATCAATGCTGTTGTATTAATAAGTTATTAGAAAAAGAGTTAATTGTTAATGATTGACCTGTAATGGTTAACTAAAATTATTATGTTGGGGCAGTACCCATGATCATTGATCATAATACGAAGCAGTGATTTTGTCATACTACAGCGAATTTTCGTTAGTTGTAATTTTCTTTAAAGTCTTAAATAATTTGCATCATTAAGTATATTGTAACCCAATGGGCATTTTGAGTAAAGTCACTTCGGTAATTAACTTTAGTTGTGAATAAGCCCAAAAGGGCTATTTTTAACCTATACTGTCCAGTAATATAAATTGTAGATAATCAATGCTGTTGTATTAATAAGTTATTAGAAAAAGAGTTAATTGTTAATGATTGACCTGTAATGGTTAACTAAAATTATTATGTTGGGGCAGTACCCATGATCATTGATCATAATACGAAGCAGTAATTTTGTCATACTACAGCGAATTTTCGTTAGTTGTAATTTTCTTTAAAGTCTTAAATAATTTGCATCATTAAGTATATTGTAACCCAATGGGCATTTTGAGTAAAGTCACTTCGGTAATTAACTTTAGTTGTGAATAAGCCCAAAAGGGCTATTTTTAACCTATACTGTCCAGTAATATAAATTGTAGATAATCAATGCTGTTGTATTAATAAGTTATTAGAAAAAGAGTTAATTGTTAATGATTGACCTGTAATGGTTAACTAAAATTATTATGTTGGGGCAGTACCCATGATCATTGATCATAATACGAAGCAGTGATTTTGTCATACTACAGCGAATTTTCGTTAGTTGTAATTTTCTTTAAAGTCTTAAATAATTTGCATCATTAAGTATATTGTAACCCAATGGGCATTTTGAGTAAAGTCACTTCGGTAATTAACTTTAGTTGTGAATAAGCCCAAAAGGGCTATTTTTAACCTATACTGTCCAGTAATATAAATTGTAGATAATCAATGCTGTTGTATTAATAAGTTATTAGAAAAAGAGTTAATTGTTAATGATTGACCTGTAATGGTTAACTAAAATTATTATGTTGGGGCAGTACCCATGATCATTGATCATAATACGAAGCAGTAATTTTGTCATACTACAGCGAATTTTCGTTAGTTGTAATTTTCTTTAAAGTCTTAAATAATTTGCATCATTAAGTATATTGTAAAGCCACAATAGATATAAAAATGTAGAACTACCAGAGATATAATCTTGAAAAGGCAATTTATATGCTGAGCAATATTTTAAATATTTCTACGTAATGATAGTTAGCTTCGGACGACCTACATACTTCATGAGACAACAATAATTCTTGGAAACGTCAGAGAGGAAATTACATTAAACAAGTAAATAAATATTTCTATGAATAAGTTAAAGTGGTTGTTTTATTATACTGAAAATTGATTTTCATGTAATAAATTTATACCAACTCTAAAATAGGGATTCTCAACGAATGTCAAGTAATAACTGCGTAGGGGCCCCTTTCGAAGAAGAGACGTGTGCCAATAATAACGCTAATAGAGTTTCCAATTAATATCATCATCGTATTTTTTTTTTAACATTGATGGATTGTGAACATATAAGCCCTAAAGTCATCAAAGTTTTGTCGTGATACTTATTATTACTGATTACTACACTTCTTCTCACTAAACTTGTTAATTTTTCTTTAAGCCTTTGCATTGGACGTTAAGTAATCTGAATATTGCATGTTCTCAGGTTAAAAAATATTAACTTAATACAACCTCCGGTCAGATTTGAAATCGTTTTTACTTATTTTTTACCAGTTCATTTTATAATCCAAATAATTAATGTATGTTTTTCTATTTATCGTTAATTGGAAGCAAGCACAATAACTTCAATTTCCTTGTCAGTTTTCAAGTTTAAATACTTATTTTTCTATGGTCAAATAGGGTATATCAATTTACATTCATATAAAACTGTTTCATATAAGTGTTTAGAACAAAGGATTTGAAAATGTTAAATTCAATGTTTTCTGGACGACAAAAATGATTCTTTGTATAAGTGCGAATCGCTATACTTATGCTTGGTACATATTTATGTCGGGGACTAAGCTTAGAACTCGTTATTGATAAAATAATCTCTAATTAATTTTATATTTGATACACCAAAGCCGATTATACTGAAGGCGGCTCCACACATGCGTTATTCGGCATGCAGCGAGCAGCGACTCGCCGAACCACGAGTAGTGTGGACAGGTTTATGTATTTGGCAAGTAGCAAACATTAGTGCTTGTTCATTGTCGGTCCTATAGCGAGACAAATAGTTCGCCGAACGTCGAACATTCGGTGCATGCCGAATGACGCATGTGTGGAGTCGCCTCAAGACAGAATTAATTTAATCTTGAGAATCTTCAGTAAAAGGCTTTTGTTTGGCAATTGAACCACCATTTGGCTGAAAAATGAGAACTTGGTATTAATAAGATTACTTGATGAATGAACAATAAAACTTTCCATTGTGTATCATTATTAAAATTTATTTCACTCGATCACGATGAAAAAAAGTTTATTGTAATTACGATTGGTAATAACATTACAATTCTTGCAGTAATAGAAATGTAGTTAAGAGATAAATTACATTAGAAATATAGATATACGTGTTCCTGATGAAATTCATAAATCGTTCTTAAAATGATCACCCTGTTGTTAAAGTTGTTTGTAGGCTGGGCGGAACCGATACTGAAGTTTACGCGCTTGACACCATAACTACCCCCTCTCCCGCCCCTCCCCTCCCTCCCCCTCTCGTACACAACAACACGGCCTGTTTGTCGCATCTTCACGCCTCATTACTGTAATTGAAAATGAAAAAGCATTATGTGAGAGATTATTAAGGTTTTACATGTTATTAAACTTCACTCAAATGAAGTTTTGCTTGGACATAACTTTTAATTATTGGTCTAGGAATAGAAAATTTACCTCACAGTAAACAACGAAACAGTGCTCTTTTAGTGAAACGAATCTGACGATTATCCTTTTTATGATTTAAAATTTTTATAGGTCTTTATTCTATTCCCAGTTTCTAGAAGTTATAAATCTAAACAAACTGGAGTTTCGCTAAGATGCAGATGCATAATTATTTTTCAAGTTGGTTATCAATCAAACTCATGCCTTGTGGTTGAGTTGACGTTGTTATTTCACAGTTAAAATTGTACAAAATACAAACACATCATTATTAGGAATTAATAAAAAATAAAAAAATAAACTGAGTACATGCACCAAAGCATAAGAATGTTTTACGGCCAAACGTTACGGGTTATTAACGTACAGTTCCGGGGTGATACTATGAACACTGTCTTTACTTTTCAATGTTATGAGAAAAACTTTAATTTAAAATGTCTAGCATTATTCAACTTCATTGTTATGGACATTAACATTTTTGTACATATAATCAGTTCTTGGATTTATTTTATTGGTTTTAAAAATACCATATGTTAATATTTTCTTTGTAATTTTAATTTGATGTTTAAAGCAGATGTTTGTGTTATTGTTTTTTTTTTTTTTTTTTGTTTTTTCTTAGAAGAGAAAAAATAAGTGTTGACAAAATGGAGTACATGTAAAGAGTTGATTAAAATTTTGTATAAAATAAAATATGTTTTCAGAATTTCACCAAAACCCCACTTTTTGATTAGAGTTGTTTTTCTAACCGTTATATTGTGGCGCCCAACGTGGGGCGCTGGTGGAATTATATAGTTTTGTGAATATTATTTGATTGTAAGAAAATGGATCCCTTATTGAAGAAGCTGAAAGTATTGAGGTCAACTTTAAGTAAAAATGTAAACAAGTTTTATGAAGTATACTCGGAAGATGCAGAAAAGGCGAATACACTTTTTAAAGTTATTGAGAATAGATATAACGATTTGAAAGAAATTGATAAGGAAATTTTCAACGTCATGCTGGAAGAAAAATCAGAAGAAGAAATTGAAGCGGAGCTTGAGAAACAGGACGAGTATCACGAGATGTTTGCTGCAGTAGAGGGTAAGATGCGAGGAAATGTACTTCTAATTGATGAAACCAGATCCCAAAGCTGTCATGTAAGTAATCCTCAATCAGTTCAAAAATGTAGCTCAATAAGACTTCCCAAAGTAGAATTGATGAAATTTGGAGGGGATCCGAAAGACTGGCTACACTTTTGGAGTCTTTTTCAAGCGATCGATAAAGAATCTAGCATAACTTCTGAGGATAAGTTCCAATACTTATTTCAAAGTATGATTCCTGGATCCAGAGCGTACGAAGTTGTAAAGAGCTTCCCCCCAACTGCAGAAAACTATCCAAAAGTTTTGAACGAACTAAAATGTAGATTTGGACGGGATGGGTTGCTAGTACAAGTATATATTAGGGAATTGTTAGCATTAGTTTTGAAAAACTCCGAAACAAGAAGTAGTGTACCTCTAATGCAATTTTATGACAAATTAGAATGCCAGCTAAGAGCATTAGAAAGTTTACAGGTAACTTCAGATAAATGTGCTTGTATCTTACTTCCCTTAGTCGAATCCTGTCTACCAGATGACCTCCTCAGAGCGTGGCAGAGACAAGGTTCATCTACCAGTCGAGAGAGCGACGGATCATCGGAAGCAGAGGAGCTTACCTTGGAAAGGTTACGAAAGTTTATAAAACATGAAGTTGAAGGTGAGGAACGAATAGTTCTGGCCAAAAGCGGTTACAGTATGAGTAAAAAGGTAAGCACTAAGAATAATGCTGTTAAAAACTCGGATATGCCATCAGCATCTTGTTTGGTTGATAAAGTGAAAGAGCCAACATGTATTTTCTGTTTGGAATCACATAAAAGTGTAAATTGTATTAAAGCTAAGTCTATGGATTACAAAGATAGGAGACAAATCGTGTTGGATAAAAAAGCTTGTTTTTCATGTTTGGTGCAAGGTCACACAGCTAAGTTTTGTAGGCGACCGATGAAATGTAATTTGTGTTCTCACAAACATCCTGCTATTATATGCAATAAAGAACAAGATGCTGCTGGAAAATCAAATAAGGCTGTACTAAAAAGTGAAGTAAAAGATTTGTCTAATCTACACAGGCAGAGTCAGATTTATCTGCAAACTTTGGTAGTTAATCTGGTCCATAACGGGTTTGTACGTCCTGTGAGAGTTTTAATTGACACAGGCTCAATGAGATCCTATATCCTGGCATCTACCGCATTTGAAGTTGGTTTGTGTCCTGAAGGTCAGGAAAGATTAACTCATTCTCTGTTTGGAGGTGTAAAAACAAATGAGGTTAAACACAATGAGTTTGAGATTGTTCTTGGTGACTTGAATAATGAATATTTGTGTAGATTCAAGGTGTTAGACCAAACACTTATTAGTGAAAGTATTCCTAGTGTTGAGAGAGGGCCAGAAATCGAAGAAATTGAGGGTAATGGCATTGTTTTTTCAGACGTAGACAATTAAAACTCTAAAATCGAAGTGCTGATTGGAGCAGACGTAGCGGGAAAGTTATTTACAGGGAAAACTTTACAACTTAAGTGTGGACTTGTAGCTGTAGAGACCTTTCTGGGCTGGACACTAATGGGTCGAGTGTCTAATATTGTAAATTGAGGTACTTGTAAATCCGAGGATTATAACTCGTGTATTAGTATGTTTTGTAGTAATAAACCCAATGAAGACATATCACTGTTCTGGAAACTAGAAACCCTTGGCATTGGTGATCCTGTAGAACAAAGGTCAAAACAGGAGCTACACGAGATGACACTAGAACATTTTAAAAACACTGTAAGTATTAATAGTGAAGGCCGCTATGAAGTTTGTTTACCTTGGGTAGAGGATAGCAGTATTCTTCCTGATAACCTTGAAATAGCGAAGAAACGTCTGCAATCTACAATAGATAAAACTAAGAATGGTGGTTATTTCGATAAGTATCAAGAGGTTTTTAGCAATTGGCAGAAAGAGGGAATTATTGAATCAGTTCCTGCTGACGAGCAAGATCAAATTAAACACTTCATCCCTCATCGAGCCGTTTTGAAGGACAGCGAGACGACTCCGGTGAGACCTGTTTTTGATGCTTCTGCACATTTTAAAGCTTGGATAAGGCGAGACGAGAATTGGGCTGTTTTTGTAAGGAACAGTATTAATGAAATTAGAAACACTTCTGATCCTGAACAATGGAGGTTCGTTCCTGGACAGCTGAATCCTGCTGACCTCCCATCACGAGGTTGCAGTGCTAAGAAACTTTTGTCAGTTCGTTGGTGGGAGGGTCCCAAGTGGCTCTATGAACCGGAAGAAAAGTGGCCTTCTGAAATAGTATTTACGAACGAAGAAGAGATAAACACAGAAAGGTGTAAGGTAGTTTTTTCTTCTTTGACAAATTCCAACTCTCGGAGTGATTGGTATTATAGACGTTTTTCTAAATATAAAATGTTAGTTAGGTGTATAGGATGGATCTTACGATTCGCTAATAATTGTAAAGGATCTGAACTGTCTGATACTTTGTCTAACGAAGAATTTGATTCTGCCGAAATTCAACTATTGAAACTTATTCAAAGAGATAGTTTTGTCGGTGAATCTTTATCTAAACTTAAAAACTTTGACTATTTTTCTGATGAAAAGGGAGTCATACGGTTAAAAACAAAGGTATTACAACGAGACGATACTGTTGATTTTCGACAACCAATCGTTTTACCATCCAAGCATCCAGTAGTCTTTCGTCTTATTCAACATTTTCATGAGATTTCGAATCATGTTGGAGTGCAAGGGTTGTTGAGCTTATTGAGGGAAAGATTTTGGATATTAGGAGGAAGAAGAACTATAAGATGTGTTGTAAACCGATGTGTGACTTGTTGATTTTCTTCAAAAAGTCTGGAAACTCCCTCTGCAACTTTGCCTGAAGAACGAGTTCGTGATCCTGTTGCCTTTGAGGTTTGTGGAGTTGACATGACAGGTCCAGTCTTTTTAAAAGGAAATCAAAAGGCTTATATTTGTACTTTTGTTTGTGCTACTGTTAGAGCCATTCACCTTGAACTGATACAATCGTTGTCTACAGATGCATTTATACAAGCATTACGACGATTTATTGACAGAAGAGGAAGACCACATACAATTTTTTCCGACAACGGCACAAATTTTACTGGAGTGGACAACTTAATGAAGAACTTGAATTGGGAAAATATTCAAGATGTCACAAGAATACATTGGAAATTCATTCCACCAAATTCACCATGGTGGGGAGGTTTTTACGAAAGATTGATAAGAATGTTAAAAGATTTACTGAAAAGAGTTCTGAAGAGAACTAGTCTGAACTATGAAGAAATGATGACAACTTTATGTGACTGTGAGAGTGTTATTAACACCAGACCCCTGACGTATGTATCAGAAGACCCGAATGATTTGAGCCCTATTACTCCTGCGATGTTTTTACAAGATTTAAATGATGTTAGGAAACCCGTTCTGGACGCGATCGAAAACATCAACCTTCCAAAAAAAGCGATGTATAGAAGGAGAATTCGAGAAGGACTTAAAACAAGATTCAGGAGTGAGTATCTTGGGTTGTTGAAACATCAAAACTTCGTCAAGAAATATAGACAGCCAGAAGTCGGAGAAGTAGTCCTGGTTGGTAATGACACTGAAAAACGTTTGAACTGGGTGATTGCGAAGATAATCGAAGTCTTTAAAGGAAGAGATGACATAGTTCGTACTGTACGATTGAAGACAGCTAACAATGAAATATTACGGCCAGTACGACGTATATATCCCTTGGAAGTACGAGAACAGTAATGAAACCTGTCGGTGTCATCACTGGGTGGGAGGATGTTATGGACATTAACATTTTTGTACATATAATCAGTTCTTGGATTTATTTTATTGGTTTTAAAAATACCATATGTTAATATTTTCTTTGTAATTTTAATTTGATGTTTAAAGCAGATGTTTTCATTCTTAGAAGAGAAAAAATAAGTGTTGACGAAATGGAGTACATGTAAAGAGTTGATTAAAATTTTGTATAAAATAAAATATGTTTTCAGAATTTCACCAAAACCCCACTTTTTGATTAGAGTTGTTTTTCTAACCGTTATATTCATCTTTAGGTTAAATCCTATTTATAGTAAAAAATTTAAATTTTGGTTAATTATTATTGAATATAAATATCAAATAACGCACAATTAAGATCCGAATAAATCTCTTCTATAGGCTTCTAGGTATCCATGTAAATAAAAATACATAGAATGGAGTTGCAATAAAATAAAAGTATAGTAATTGTACGTTAATTGGTCACGGTAATGGAACGTATACTAAGATTACATGTAGGTTTTATAATAGAAACTTTGATCAAAATAAATCAAAATAAATGTTGCTTTTTAGGTTATATTCACAGGTATTGCTCTAGTGCCGCTATTGGAAAGATTTCAAGGTCGCACGCAAGTGCTGATATGGCGAACAAAGACCCTTCAGCGGCACGCAAACACGCATGGATAAATACTTCGTCGATGAATTACGCGAGAGTAAATAAAGTTCCTTGACCCCTAAATGTCTTAAGGAATACTTAAAAAATAGTTGAATTTCGATTTTTATACAGTGAAACTGAAAATTTGCTTTTTGTACAGCAGCTGAAAATCCTGGATACATATCTGTAGCAAAAACTGTCAGATTGCAGCTATGAGCTTTATGTTTACTTATTAACTTACTATTTGATGAAGGCAGAGATCCCGGCTCAGTTATGATATAAGTAATTCAGTCGGAATAAGAATTTTAACATGTAATGAACTTTAAAATAGTCAAATTCCGGCTTAGAGTAAACTCGATGAACTAAACATTAGGTAGTGTTTTTTTTATTTGAGGCCAGAGGAAACCCTTTCATAAGTAGGACACAAACAGTACTATCCAATATCTGTGCTTTTGGCACTATCTATAGCTAACCTAGATGGTTGGTGGGTTGCTTGGGAGGTGTTTTGGATGGGGGAAGGAAAATGTTTTCTACAATCGCGGACATAAAATAGGGCGGTGAGAGACATAAAATACAAGCTCTGCTGGTGAAATTGTTGTTTATTATTTGTTTGGGTAATTAACACACTTACATGATCATATGTTACAGTAAACACTTTACACGTAAAGTGCCCTGAAAAACGTAAACAATGTTTTAACAGTTTAAAAAAACATTTCATTTAGCCATTTCAGCTGAGGTTTAGGAGACAGTTTGATGAGTTTACAATAATTGCCGCCCGCCCCATTTCGTGCATTCTATACTCTAGCACATACCTTTTAGTCTTATTTTAAATATTTTTTTTGGAATAATTTGAATCCAGTTTTTAATTGTTTATGGTTTAGTTTATTTGGTTTTCATCATGTTATTTTCTTTAAACTGTTTTGCCTGCTGAAGTTTATATAAACGAATGTCACTAAACAAAAATTTGCATTAAGTCATGTTTATACTCTTAAATAAGCAATGTTATCTTGCAAGTGTGCTTGCTTGTCTCAAAAACGTTATTATCTCAAAAACGGCTCCGCAAGAACTTCCTTCAAAGTCTGGAAATAAGTAATGTATTACTAAAAAAAGTGTGCTATGCAGGGTTACTTGGCCTGAGAAAATCTAATAACTTTTTAAAACGAATTTAGGCTCGCATTACACAATCAAATATTTTATAAAAGATCTTTTATAAAAGATTTTATTTGACGAATCAGAATTTAAGTCAGCTGATTTTCAAAACAAAATCTTTAATTCTGATTGGACAAATAAATCTTTCATAAAAGAATCTTTCATAAAATATTTGATAGTGTAATGAGGGCCTTAAAGATGTAAAATTTTAAGATTAGCCTTATATATTGCCATGATCGCAACGAAATAAACAACAAAACCGTAAACAAATAAAGTACCTAATCATAACAGCTGTTTGAAATTTAAAGATATCAAGGAAAAATACAGCGTGTGGGCTGAAGATTGCAATGCATGAATTAATTAAACCAATTTTTATTTATCAATTTTATTAAACTGAAATATTTTATAGCAATTGGATGAACAGGTAAACATGAAATAATCCCGGGCAAGGCTCCATCCATCAGGTACTGTAATTATATTACAAATGGATTAATGGATTGGTACTTTTCATAGTTTGACTAAGCCATATCTTAAAAATATAAAGGGGTTGAGTTGTTGAATAAAAAACTTCTTTAAATATGCCTTAAAATGGACCGTTTGAATGGGAGATTAAATTTAAATTTGAGCATTCAAACCTCATTCGTAAGGTGAGCTGACACCCCAAAGATGATGACCTAAATTATTAGGTAGTAACAAAACTTGGGTTTGGACAGTTCCTGTTTAAAACGTTAAAAAACGCAACTGGTGTTGAAATACACAAAATATATATATATATAAATGAATCCGCCCATTAAGGCAGAAGGTAATTGGAGGGTTGGAGGGTGGACTTTTCCAGTAAATCTCCACCTGAAGGAAAAGTTAGAGATGACTTCGTCAACCTCTGTGGGGAGCTAATGACTATATACTCCTTCCAAGGAAAGACACGCCTTGAAGGTTTTAATGTGTAAAACTGTTGTTTCGTTTTGTTGCTGCCAGAGGGGATGAAGCGGTACGATCTGGTGCTGGACGAGCCGGACAGGATTTACTTCTCCGGAGACGATGTCAAGGGACACGTCGCCGTCTGTCTAGACTCCAACATGACCCTTCAAGGTGCGCAATGTAAAATCTACTAAAGACTTCTGGCCATTGTCCGCGATGTCTCTATTTTATTAACCAGTGATGAATTAAATAATCATTCAAAAAAGTTAAAATAAAAGCTTTGATAGAAACCACTGCAACTTATAGTGTGCCGGTAATTGATATTTTGCCGTAAACATTAAAAAAAATTATAAATATCCTAATAATTGTAAGGCACAAGGGATGATCCACTCACTTGAATTGAGTATTAGGCCTATAGGAGAAAATGTTAATACGTCGGACGTCAGGTATCAATTCTCAATTAACGTACTTACTTTGGTACTGATTTCATTGATTATAATTAATTGTAAATTTTGGTCCTGTATCGGTAGTGAAAGGTACCAAGATAAGTAATATATTATTCCGTCTTATTATGTTTAAAGGTTCAGGAGGAAAATATGTTTCAATAACTACAGAACCATGTAGAATATTTTATGGCTAAATTGTTTTTGATGCCTATGAGAGTATTGAATTAATAGTAAAGAAATAAAAAGATCTTAATTAATAGTAAGGTGATTAAGATCTTGATGGGTTTAATGATTATATTGTACCTTTAAGCATAGAAGTGTGTGCCTTACGTATTATTATGAACATGCAAGTATTTTTTAAGGTATCACCATCAGACTGGTAGGCGAGGCTTGCATAGCAGTACCTGATAACTTTAAAACCACCAGAACTGTTGGAAGAAGAAAGCCTTTCAATAATAAAATGTAAGTAGTTTATGATCATGTAAATTACTATAGACATAAAATGAGTTAAACTTACTAAAAACTTTTAGCAGAGTAGTTTACTGAAACACTAATCCACAAAAACTAATTTGGTTGAATTTATTAACTTGAATGATATAACTATAATTGTTCACCATATGGACATTGCCATGTGACATTTCTTCATCTGTTCTGGAAAAAAATGTGATTATATACTAATGCAACAATGTCAGACTAAGTATAGTTTTGCCATTATTGCACTTAGTAATTTTCTTTAATGGAAATATAACATTGCAACTTGAGTTGTCTGTGAGAGTATTGACGAGATGTTGATGGTTACCTGTGTGAGTATTGACAAGGTGTTGCTGGTTGCCTATGAGAGTATTGACGAGGTGTTGCGGGTTGCCTGTGTAAGTATTGACGAGGTTTTGCTGGTTGCCTGTGAGAGTATTAACGAGTTGTTGCTGGTTACCCGTGAGAATATTGACGAGGTGTTGCTGGTTGTCTGTGAGAGTATTGACGAGGTGGTGCTGGTTGCCTGTGTAAGTATTGACGAGGTGTTGCGGGTTGCCTGTGTGAGTATTGACGAGGTTTTGCTGGTTGCCTGTGAGAGTATTAACGAGTTGTTGCTGGTTACCAGTGAGAATATTGACGAGGTGTTGCTGGTTGTCTGTGGAAGTATTGACGAGGTGGTGCTGGTTGCCTGTGAGAGTATTGACGAGGTGTTGCTGGTTGCCTGTGAGAGTATTAACGAGTTGTTGCTGGTTACCCGTGAGAATATTGACGAGGTGTTGCTGGTTGTCTGTGGAAGTATTGACGAGGTGGTGCTGGTTGCCTGTGAGAGTATTGACGAGGTGTTGCTGGTTGCCTGTGAGAGTATTGACGAGGTGTTGCTGGTTGTCTGTGAGAGTATTGACGAGGTGTCGCTGGTTGCCTGTTAGCAGCCCGAGCCCGGCGGTCCACGGAGAGCGCCCGCCGCGCAGACTCGGTAACACTAGCGCACTCTTCCACCAGGACAAAGTCTACAAATTTAGCGCCACCGAGCGGTACTTCCACTTCAAGGAGTACCTCTTTGGCCACAAATACAGCAGTAAGTTGATAAACATATTGCATAAAAATGTCAGTTTTATAGATGTGACAGTTAATTCTAACTCAATGCTTTTGCAGTTAAATGGGGAAAATAACAAATAATCTATATCTATTACTTATTTAATACACGAGCAGTTTTTTTGTTACAAAGACTCCTCCTAAACTACCGAACCGATTTTCATGTTTTTGGTGTCATTGGAAAGAGCTTGGCGTGAAGTTTTGCAGGAAATAAAATTTAAAAAGGTTTGTCTATACGAAAGAGCCCTAGACGCCCTTAAAGTTTAGTATTAGTCCATAAGATTTAACATGGGAATAGAAATTTCATATTAAGCAGCTGATTGGAGCAAACAAAGTTTTCCAGCAAAGCCATATAATGGAATTGAAACCATAGCTTGTAGAGCTGGAGGCATTTCAGTTGATGGAAGATGTAAATAAATAAACTATTATCCTAATACATCCTTAAGGTCAGAATTCTGTTTTAAAAACGTTTATTTTGAATTACATGTGTGAAGATCTTAATATTTACATATGATTTTATTCCAAAGAAAAATACTAAAAGGAGAAATAAATTCTTATGTATAAATTCTATAAATATATATATATATATATATATATATATATATAAATGAAAGAAAAAAGACACAGACTTAACATTGATTATAAGTAGATTTATTGAACCATTTTAGTTCGGTTTGAGATTAAGACGGGTCATACGCTACTTAGGGCCGCGAAACATGGACATCTCCTTAAAGATGGCTGAGTATTCACAAAAAATTTATTTTTAAAAAGCTTTTGTAAGAAATTTCAGTATAACAGGAAGTTTGACCATATAATTAATAAAATAATTCTAGAATACTGAACCATAATTATTTTCATTTTGAAATCAATACATAACAATTGCTCGATTTCGAGCAACAGGTTTACTAGTAGAAAAAAATCTTTGATGACATTGGTTTCAGTAAACCATCAATAGTTCAACACTTTATTACTTTGGCACTCATTTTTTATTCAACACGGTCCAAGAAACAAGTCAGTAAATCAGAAATCAGAATCTAAACAATCCAATAGTTCAAAATATATTGTTCATTGTAATTTAATTACATCTATACTACAATGTCAGTTAACAAACTGCTAATACAATGGTTTATGATTGTTTTATGATATTTAATAATTATAGGGCTACTTCTATGGAAACTTTTTGACTCCCTTGAAGTCCAGCAATAGTCAAACTATTGAGGTTCTCTTGCATTTAAATAGTGGTTCATTCATGATCTAGAAAATCTTATATTTTAAAGTCTCTATCACAAATTACGTCTTGAAAATGTACATTCAGGATGAAAAACTGTGCAAATATTCTTATTAAAAATAAATAAATATTAAAAATTATTGTTTACATGTTCTACACGTGCTGAAATGTCCATCACTCTATATTTATTGTGCAGGTTTTAAAGAGCAGCTGTGGAAGGGTTCGCACAGTTTCCCGTTCCAATACAAGCTGCCGGCCCAGCTGCCCTCCTCGTTCAACGGACGGTTCGGCTTCATCCGCTACTACTGCGAGTCTTCCCTGGAGCGCTGGCAGCAAAAGGACACCAAGCGAGTCTACTTCAGCGTCTCCAGTCTCACGGACATCAACCACGTGCCTAAAGCTGACGTGAGTACTTCAAAGTTGGCAGTTTAAGATTTTAACATGGGTTGTTATGTGAAGCCTATATTTTATCTATTATATTCTTCATTATTGTTGTCAGTTCCTCTTTCTTCAGACTCCACAAGCGGTTTCCTATAGGGTTGTTCTGCTTTATCAAAAACAAAGTGCGCCCCGCACAAGCTAAGGTAGTATAGGCATCACCTCACTACTATAATGCGGCCGCTGGTGAAAGCACAGCTGGCAAAAGGAGCAGATGCTCCGCCTTCAGTGGATTCTGACTTGCTGTTTTCGATGCATCAGGTACAGACAGACAGCAGATTTCAGCTGTCGCTGTACTACAGCGAACTCAAAATTTCAGAGTTCCAGTTACAGCAAGCATAGGAGAAAGAAAACTCAACTACGTTCTCTTCCTCAGTTAATTTTATAAGTCTCCTACAAAAGTTTGTTTTTCTTGGTTTCATATTCTTTTTTTTACTAAAACTTTCTTTGTTTACTGTCTTTTGCTCAACAATTTTCTTATGTTGGCCAAAGTGACATCTTCCTGTACTGTCCAGTGTTCATCAGCAGACGAGAAGTGCACAAACTCCTGTTTCTTCTGCGTTCCGCGAGGCACCATCATAGCCTCTTGTGAAGTTCGTCACAGAGGCTTTGCCTGCGGTGAAACTGCCAACATCACAGTAGATATTCACAACATGAGCAACAACGATGTTATCAAGACCACTGCTTCCATTGTTCAGGTACACGTACTGAGTAGTTTCTGATCAGTGTCAGTTGTACCCTGTAGAACTAATGAGAGAAATATACTAAATCCTCTTATCACTTTTTCTCCAGTTAAACATTAAAATCAACACTACACTTTAAAAAATGGGAAATAGCATGGTGTTATTATTTCCCAAAACATCAATCAATGATTTACAAAAAAGTACAAATCCAGAATGTTTAGCCATTGTCCAGAATCCTGCTAAAGTTCTTTTTTTTTAGTTCAAATGTAGTAAATGTTTTATAGTAATTTACTATAAAATATAGTTCAATATGTGCCAAACCTTTTTTAATATCACACTTAAAACATTCTTTACATGTCTATCTAATCCATCCTGATTTACCATTTTATCCAATTGATTTGTTATATACTTGATTTATTTATCAAAATAGTATTAGGCCTCCTAATTTATTTACTAACTAGCTGAACATGGCAGACGTCATCCCATTGACTATTTACCAAAGATCACCTGTACAAGTAGACATGTCATTAGCTTTAATATCATTTCTTTTTTTTCAAAAGGTTAATATGGACATCTTTTGGGCCTCTGGGGAGGATCCCTATTGAGTAGGACTAAATGGATGGCTTAAAAACCTTCTTTGTGGAATTTCACACGTACATTTCAAGTTTCATGGCAAACGCACAAAGGTGCACGAGTTCATGAACTTCAGATACTTATTTTACAAATCAGCATCCTCTTATATAAACAGATTTTTTCAGCTGTAATATTTTTTCAAATGAATAAATGGCAATGCCTGTTGTTATGTAAAATAAAAAATAAAAAATAAATTATGGGAGAGAAGAGTACTGTTCTCAGCTACAGGAAGATAATATTATTCCAACACAGATTTTGCACCCATTTCCACTAGGAGACCACTCCTTCAACTTAACTGAATGTGAGAAAGTCACAAGTCGTAAGTTAACTTTGATTACCCATTTTTCATTTAATAATATTAAGTATGACACTCATTCACAATATCAAACAAAGGAAATACTACACTGCAGAGATATTTAAGTAATTTTCTTTTAGACTGTTACATATTCATGTTCACAAAACCTGCGTCACCAAGAGAATGAGAGAACAGTTCTGAGCTATGAGATGAATGCTGTGCCCCAAGGAGAGTCGGAACATACTGTTGTAAAACTAACGATTCCACCTCTACCTCCTTCGTCCCTCAGTCAAGACATCTGCAAACTCATCCACATTCAATACAGATTTGAGGTAATCTCTGGAACCACAGGTCTTAAATGTTGTTGTTGTTGTTGTTGTTCAACATGGTTGAATGAAAATTGGCAATGAAAGTACAATAAGAAACAATGATATAAGGTTTTATAGACACTGCTTTGTTCATAAAAATAACACAAAAAAATAACGCAATAAAACGGCAGGCTGATCAAACAGCACAACTAGGCACAAGAAAAATAATTCCTACAGAATTACTTTGAAATTGTAGAACCTTTGTTGGATCTTTCTTCCTACTATCCCAGAAACAAATCTTAGGCTAAATGGGTGTTAATTGGCCAATATAGCTTTGTAAATAAGCCATAGTCTATAGAACTGGTTTAAAAAAAAAATAGCCTTTGCATTAACTATTAACAAAGAACCCTCATAGGTACTAAAAAAAACTAGTTATTCATTACTTTATGAAATATTCAGCTTTTTTTAAATCTAGAGGTCAGTGAAGAATATTTGATACCGTCAAGACGTGTTTTGCGACTGTGCTAAATTATCATGCTCCATGCACAGCAGCTTAACAGCCTTGCCATATTTAAGGCAACTCATCAGATGGAACAATTATTGGTTTGCAACTTAGCATTATCGAAATTGATTGAGGTTCAGTAATGAATGATTACTTGTAGTCATGTAACCAAGTAACAAACCAATATCACTGTTTACACTTGAGACTTTTTACATACTTATAATTTGGTTTAGTTTAAATCTTTTCGATAATGTGCAAGCAACAAATCTTTGTTTTGGGGATTCCCATGTCACTACTACAGACAGTATTAAAAGACTCCGTTTAGGTTTTTGGATTCCTCTAAAGCATTTTTTTAGCAATAACAAGTTTTAAATTTTATTAGAAAACTGAATAATTACTGGGGATATGTTTTGTTGCTCATTAGCAGTATGTGGGTCTTTGTCAGATATAATATTGTACCCTTATCTAATATTTCAGATAAGGATGGATATTTTGGATGCAAAAGAGCGTTTTGCGCTTCAGATGCCATTAGTTATAGGAAACATTCCTCTTAGGAAAAACTTTGAAAACCTAGACAGTGAGTCGATGTACAAGTTTGAAAAACAATTTTTAATACCATTTAGACATCACAAGCAAAGAAATCTTCGTAAGTACTTTTTAATTATATAGATAAGATTTATTTTGATTTCATTTATTTATTTTTTGGTTAATGTTACGTATTACCCTATTCACCATTGTAACAAATTATCTGGATCCCCTGGTACCCAGACAGTTTTTATCAAATTTATAATAATCCAGACTAAGTTTACAATTACGCGGTGGAGGTCAACATTCCAAAAAAAAGAACAATGCAGGACAAGTTTAACAATGTTAAGAAAATGTTCTTGCATCTTCCATCCAATGTATGTAATTAAAAACCCAGTATTATGAAATGGCTGATAGATATAAGATATTTTGATTCTAGTGATAATTTTATTGCACAATACATCATTTCGAAAATTGCATTAATAAAAACAAGGAACATTCCAAAAAATGTAAGTTACTTACAAGAATGCAATTTTCAGCTCAAGTCTGGAGCGAACTAAGTGAAAATCCACCGCCTGAAGAATGTGTTTATGAGAACCATGATTTTCACCCAGCATACCCGTATTATAGGGAAAAATCTAAAACAAATATTCCTCCAAAGGAAACCACAGTATAACAGTCCACCAACAAGTCTTCATTACATTTGGCAAGAAAAGAAAGACTCAGGATCAGAAAAAATGTGGCTTATAAACGGCATTGCTTTTGTGATATCTTATATTTATTAAGGCTATTTTTCTATGCTTATATATTCAAAGTTTGTATCATATATAAAGTCAAGTGATAAATAAATTTGTCTTCATTGCTTTCCTTTGTCTCCATGTCACAATAAAACAAACAATAAATCTTTGAATTTTCATTTTAAACAAATTAATATGAATATTTATTTTTTTTATATTTAATATTTCACTTCCATTGCCTCTTAAATTCAAACTGTTAAATCGCCTTTTCTCAAATTCAAGTAGTTTACTAGAATGAAATATCTACAAGGAGCAGAGGCTACAAAATCAAACAACTATCAGACATTGATTGTACATTGTTTTATTCAGTCATAAAGCTAGAGTCAATGCCCGCTAATTTGTAACATTTAATAAATCTGGCATGTTTTAAATTTTTTTGTGAATTACAGAAATTTTGAATCCATTCGGCTGAGTCTGTGTCTGGTCGGCATTGTTTGTGCGTGATTGGCATACTTGTAGGACAGTTGGCAGTAGGGGGCGCGCAAAAAAACTAGGAGTAATGGCTTTCTATCCTTTGACTTATTTTTAGTGGTGATTACCACTTCTCTCGCAATGGCTACTTTTATACAGCGCTCAGTATCCAGCATTTTTGTTAAGCCAGCATTTCTAAAGTACCAAACCTTCCAGATTAGCGAGCATCTACTCTACTCACAAAAAATATATCAATTATAAGTCAAATTTAATATTATAAATGATTACATTATATTTATATAAAAATAAAGCATAGTACAAAACTGTGTTAGTTAACTAGTTCCAACTATAATCTGCCTGATATATTTGGGAGGTTTGAGGAGGGGTTGAATCCCAATTATTTGACTTATGATTGTCACTAAGAAAATAGTGGGGGAAGACAATAATGGGGGAGTACTACATCTCCACACCCCCATAATCTGTCTCAATATATCAGACAGATTGATACTACAAATCAAATTAGACTAAAGTAAGTAAATGGACAAAAATATCAAATATAAAGGCACATCAATGAACAAGGCTTGTATAAAAAATGGACCTTCTATTTCATTAGTTTAGTTTAGCAACTGTATTTTATAATCAGCACCTGAGAGATAAATATTTGGAAGACACTTCGCTGATGAATAACTGCATTGAAAATAGTATGGTACCACATATATACCTATCCATTATGTTTTAAATCCATGATGATATTTTAATTCACACAATATTACAAGAATGAATACCGTACCCTAACTAAACCAAAAGAAATTGGTGGAATTTGTTTCTGTTTAACACATAATTGCTGTTCCTACCAGGAAATTCAGAACTGAATCACTTGATTATGCATTATTACTTCTTCCCCCGAAAAATCTGGTTGAATCCGCTTTTGTTAGTACCTCACCCAAGCATCACAATGTACCTGATTACCTCTTTTTATCTTTGAAATGTTCAGTTAAACAGTAAATTGAACGTTAACCAAATCAAAAGGTATGTTTAAATCAAAACAAAAGCAAAATCATTAATAAAATAAAACTAAAACATCCAAATGATAAAAAAATATATACACAAAATAACTTTCTTTAATATAAAAATATTTTCATAAACTTTGTAGGGATAGATACGACACCTGCTTATTATGCTACTTCACTTAAATCTTCATCTACTTTTTCAATGTATAGGCAACCCTTGATTACTGATGCAGTATGGCAGGACGTTTTGGATCGTCTGCGTTGTCGCAAAGCTTGCACCAACCAGGAGCGTCATAGCCTAACCATCCCATACCTTAAAGTTCTAGCTTTCATCCAGACTGGCACTTGCTCACTTCAAACCAGAAATTTTCGGCAGTGCCCAGACAAGAATGTAGTGTAACCAAGCTTTTAGGCCAGCCAGCCTACCAGACTTGATGCAATTATAAATTGGAGTACAAAATTAAGCAGGAGGCAAAGTTGTAAAATTATCAAGTCATCTGTTAAACCTCATCTGAAATAACTACATGAAATTATTTTGTCGATACGCAGCGCTTAAGGACCCTCTTGGGATCCTTGTTTGGTACTCCCAATTATAAAAATACGATTGAGGAAATAAATTTACACGTAAGACCATTTATTTATCAATCCTCTGGTTAATGTCACTTGTTCACAAGATCACACAACACACTTTTTTATGCCATTCTGTACCAAAAATAGCTGTTTTAGGCACAAGGTTTGCGAAGCAACTTTATAATCATAATCATTGGGAGATTTTGCTTGATTTTTACTTGTATTCAAGTGATTTTATAAGTTTTCCCCGTATGTCATCACTCCTTGCTCGGTTTATCAATGTTTCTAGGAACTTTGTTTGCAGAACAGTGTTTCAAGAAACAGTGCTAATCTCTTCATGATGATAGTGCATTCTATATTTGACCTGAATTTTGAAAGGAGACTAAAACGTCAACAAACCACCTCTTGAGTGACAAAATTCAGGAAACCAACCCAACAAATGAGGGTTTATAACAGTAGTGCACGTTGTGTACTTGGAGGCTTATCTCTGAATATTATTCATTACTTGTACATGTTCGTACGAGAGTGCACTTATGACATTATCTTGAACCAATCGTTATGTGAGCAGTAGAAGTGCTTGAAAGCTGGAGGAAGATACTGGGGTCTCATTACCTTCCAGAACCTCTCAAACCATCGCCAACGCAACTCCTCCAGACCACCTCCATACAGTGAGAAATAGTCATGAATGAATCTTCCGTGCTCCGATTCTGGCCTGAAACAAAACCAATGGTTTACATCACACTGCCAAATTGGAGGGTTGAATGCTGAGCTGAAAAATATTATTGCATGTGAAAGACTAGTTAAAATACTATTGATACCGAGACCTCAGAACCACAACTCCCTGGTTACTGATAAGCAATTGGTTCTTAAGAGGGTTCCCTACCTACCCCAAAACATGCTTAAAACACGCTCCGCGCGGTGTCATTTAGCGCCTACAGTTTTCAAAGTAAAATTTAATTTAACATAGCATTTCAAAGATAAAGAGTTGTAGAATGTTAATTGCAAATCTAAAATTGTTCATGTAACATATTCTGAATATACATTCCATTGAAGTTGGCCAACTTTATACCATGTATCTTTTTAATGAGTGAGCATATATGATTTTTGAGAAGCAAGAAACACTCTGCAACTCGTTACCTTTACAATGCTATATCCGAATAACTTTTATTTTAAGGATTGGAGATGCTAAATGACACCGTGTTCAACCATGCACCGGCTTGCATGGTGAAAAGCGCACTAATTTAACATAGGCTCTTATGGAGCCGCAGTTCCAAAAGTCACCGCTAGTGTCACAGAAAAACAAAAACTGCCATTGGTAGGGAACCCTCTTAAGTTTTTTAACAATATAGTAGAATTGATGGCAGATTTTATATCTAAGCATGAAATCCTCATGTCAAGGGGCCAGTAGTATGCATCAAGCACAAAAAACTGAGGGAAAGAAGAAAGCTCATTTCTCACACCAGTAAATAAAAAGTGGAATGGGGTTCTGAAAACTGTATTGGCTGAATACATAACAATACATCTAATGTACCAAAGGTCACAATAATCACACTGAATCTCTGATGTTTACAACAAATTTGGTTTTTGGTTTTAACTAATTTTGTTAGGGTTAGAAGAGGAATAATGACATGTTTTGTGGTTGAGATCATGAAAGTTTGTTGATCAATTTAATTCTAAATACGATAAAATCTGGGAAATACCCCCGTTGCAGCAGACCTGCATACTCAGCGAATTTCAAGTGCAAAACAACATATTTCGATCCAACATATCGAGATTTGACAAGTTTTTGTAAGCTCCATAAGAATAACATGGGGAATGAGTATGGAGGTTTGCTGCTACAGGTATATTAAAACTGGGTGGTTTTAATTCAATATTTAGTAGATCTGAACTAGAAGAAGCCATTTACCAAGTTTTATCAAGATATGTCGAGAAATAAGCGAGATATAGAATTTTACTTATTTCCCATAAAGTTAACATTGGGACAACGTATTGTGTTTACCACTTTCAATATCTCGGCAACCAATGGACATGGAGCCATGATTCAAAATACTAAACTGTTTGTTTTTTTGGGCTAAATTCAATGGTGCCAATAAAAATTTGAAAAATTTTATTTTTCTATGTAAAAATCTCAAAAAAACCCATTTTTGGGGGGGTTTACCCCCCTTTACCCCCCCTTCCGGTGGTCCGATCGGGCTGGTTTACGAACTCGTCCGAATAATTACTACTTTACACGTCTATGCCAAATTTCATTCCGATTGGACCATTTTTGCGCAAGTTATCGTGCTTAAAGACACATATATATATATTTATGAAAGTGAACGAATGGTGTTTTTGGCATCTGAGGACCTCAAAAAGAAAAATTATGATGGTCTTGGGCTTAGGTCTTACCATGAGACCTACGGTAACAGCTTCTTCCCTATAGGGGAAATTCGCTAAAACCATTTTTTGTTGATAAACACACAAGCTTAAATTTGGTCCTCGTGAACCTCCACCACAGATCACTGAAAAAATTAATAATAAATAATAATGAAAGGGAAACACGTAAAAATACATTACCAGCAATCCATTGACAAAATGATTTCCATAGTCCTGAGGTAAAATTTATCCTCAGGTAATTCGGGAAGCATCTTATGCAAATAGGATTCCAGAATATGAACCCATTCCTGCCCCCCTTTGTCTCTGGGGTCGCTGGCCAGCAACTCTGCAGCCAATTTCTTGGCTGTATTCAACTGTAAAAATAAACGTAAAAATATGTGCGGTGCTTTAAGACAACAGCCAACATATTGAAACCAAGACCACCAGTCTATAATCAAGATAAATTACAATTTTTTATTTTCTAAAAAAACAAAAACAGGAAACTTAGAAGAGGAACTCAAGTAGGCCTCTTACTAAAAATACTGGTTAAAAAGTAACTAAGACATATCTTAATGTTTTAAATATCCTGGAAATACTAGTGGAAGAAATATTTAGAGGAATAAAAGTTTAAAATGCATAATGTACTGTATGTATAACCTGAATTTTGTTAACCTTTTCAAACCCGAATTATGATGCACCGAGAAAAAAAAAATTGTTTCCTAATTTTCTTTTATTTAGGGTCTAAATAACACATTAAAACTGTTTTTCAAATTTTCCCTCACAGGTTAAAAAAAATTTGTTGCTTAAAAGCAACTACGGGCACTAGTGGCTACATCAGGCTAGACCCTGATGCCAATGTCCCCTATGTCCCCCACTTCGGACATGTTGTCATCAGGTATTATTAAAAATGTTCTATTTCCTTTTCGTCCAAATATTCTTGGTCCATTGTGAAGTTTAAATCATGTCCTGTACAAAATGGCCAAAAAACATAATTAACACAAAATATTAGCTGTAAATGAATTTAATATTAGCATGGGGTTATATGGAGAAACTGAATTAAACTAGTGAAATTTAATGTCACATTCGCCCATAGTTGCTTTTTGGCAACACGGCGATTTTCTCATATAAATTATGGAAATACTCCCTTAAATTACTAAAACTTATTAGAAACATAAACTAGAATAACTGAGGATTGATACGATATTTTTTCCCACAATACGAAATGTCTAGAACTATAGTAAAAGATCGCTTGAAAAAGCACAACTTACCACTAACCTTCAAACCATGTGGTCGCTCTAAAGAAAATTCTCTAATGCAAAGACAACTGGACTAAACTCCCATCTAGTGGCCGTTTTCTGAACTAAAGGGTGTTGACAAAAGGCAACTGTGGGCTTTTGAGGTTCAAACAAAATAATTTTAGAGAAAAATCGACAGAAACATGGCGTTGCCACTGAGGAATGTGGTGTTACAAATGAGGCAACATTGGGCGCTAAAGGGTTAATGTATTTGTAATGAGTAGGATTTTACAATTCTTTACAGTACTATTTAGAAGTCTTCACAATTACCCAGTCGACTAATAGATTTTGAAAGTAGAAATGCACCATTTTGCTTCAGGTATTCAAGGCATTTCATATTTATTTTTGATTATTGTTTACGTATTAGTCAAACATATACTTAAGATATCAAATTAATGAAAAAGCAGGGTCAGTTTTTAAATATATATGTTTTTGTTATGAGTTCTGCAGTTTGTTTTTGGCACAAATGGCAGTTTAATAAATGCCATTTAAAGATTTCCTGTCAATGATAATTGACAGGAAATCAGTTGTTGAATAACTTATCTTGTTCAGTGGTTTGAGCAAGAGATGGACTTGCCAATCTCATGAAGAATTAGCTTGCCCATTCATTATTTATGAAAAATATACCTAAATCTGAGGAAAAAAGGTGCACTAAGCAATCATGATCCATGTAAACTAACACCTAAATTAATGTTATTAGGACTACCATTAATTTAGGTCGTCTGCCATAGTTAAATGCAATTTGTTGCATAAAAACAATAATTATAATGGCCAAGAAAGTACACTTCAAAATTGTCACTGTTTTTGGCACTCCCGATTAAGGTTAGTTTATCTTATTTTCATAAACAAATGAGGCAGGTTTAGTTTGATTTATTTGCATATTGAGATTCCTTACAGTATCAAACCAAATAATTTATGCAAAATGAAAGTGGCTGTACTGTCAAAATTGCAAAGTGAAGAATGTATTGATAGAAAATGTTGAAACGTATTAAATAAATAAACCTCTAAAATTAAATGAAGAATCTCTTATTCATATTGAAAATTCAGGTCACAATGAATTTGTCTAAAAAATATAAATATAAATACAATTAATCCTTCATAAAAATGTGATTCACTCGGCGAACCCCCGTAAATAATCTACATGAAACTAAATTTAAGTGGTGATTTAATTCACAAAGTACTTTAACTGGGTATTTTTAAAACCCGCAAAAGGGGCAGCTAGCTTTGGTACTGTATGCGTATAGACAAATAAATGTGTAGGGGTCGATGTGCTCAATACTGTGCAAATCCTAGAAAATTTTATTCAAAAAATAGACAGAAAATAGATGTTAATACATTGGGACTTCTATTTTATTTTAAGTGCAACAAACTCTAGTTGGCCATAAACTTTAAAGTAAAAATAATAATACTCTGGTATTTGACTTGGAGGAGGACGAAATATAGCAACATTTAAGCTTCTCGATTTAAGCTTTTAAATCTTACCAATTTAAAAAACTCATTTCAAAAAATGTCCCTTGTAATCAATGTTCTGTGAGGGGTGAGTTTGGGCTGTCTATTTGTGATGAGGAAAGTAAAAAGGGCCCTCAAGTCAGAATTTTCCGGTTTTGAGTTATTAAAATCCTAAAATTCAGCATTAAAATACAAACAATTTGACATATAATTTACATGCTATGATTTTTTGTATTGACATATTTTTTGTATTTTTTGTATTGGCATTTTAAATTTAACTAGTTAAAACAAGTATTTTAGGAAATCAAGGCCCAAATCTTCAAACGTTCACAGAATATTTATTATTAGTATGTATTTAAGAAATTAATTAGGTATCAAAATAAAGCTGAAAACTAGACCTTTAAATCTAAACTAAAACAGATGTGATACACTTACAATTTAATTGTTTAAGAAACAAAAAAGTGAGAAGTTAGAAAAGGGACCTCAAGTCGGAAGGCAGAATACCCAGGAATAAAAGAGAAATACACCATCAAGACGGTGATTTTCGGACTTGAACACTATTCTTTTACAACGAAAAACTTTAAGTAGTTCACTTATCCGATGATAGATGTCAGGAGAGACTAGTTTTGTTATGCCCCTGACGACTTTGTCAGTGCGGGCTTGCACATTTGGGAAATTGGACCTGAAGTCGCCCGCCATGTTATTTCCCATTGAAGCAACCTGAGGTCCCTTTTCGCATGCATGACAAAGACTGCTAAATTGATTATTTTTTAATATTTCTCAGATTCTTATCGCTAAAATAACCGTATGAATATGTACTGGAAAGATAAAGTAATCGTATCCAATTGAAACCTAAAAATCAACATTTTTGACCCGTTTTAACTAAAATGCCCGTACTGCAAAATTTACTCCAGTGACTTGAGGCCTCTTTTTACTTTCCGCATCACATTTAATTTTTATCCAATTCTTTATAGGCATCAGTATTTTGGACTGGTGAATCAAAAGACAATTGCAAACTGAAAATTGGTTACTATTCTCAATAAATTCTCAATAAGTTATTTTCATTTGTAAGTCAGTTGTAATAATTGTACTTAAAATAAAAAAAGTATTGATGAACCCAATGATATTATAAACTTGTTTTGGAGTTAAAATGTATTATTTAAATTGGCTTACACTTTGGGTAGACCTAAACATCAAAATTACTTGATTATATCCTTTAAAATTAAAATCAAGCTTAATTATTCAGAACATTAGAGAAGGTGTATAAGAAAATAATACAAGAAAAGCTCAGCAAGAAAAAGCTTGGGCTCGAAAACACTTAATAAAGCTCGGCTCGAGTTTGAAAATCATTAATGACACATGCAACCAGGTAACACAATAAGCCAAATTAAAACACACACAGTGTCATTACACTTCAACACACTT
Source organism: Flexamia atlantica (assembly GCA_035578135.1). Classification (NCBI taxonomy): domain Eukaryota; kingdom Metazoa; phylum Arthropoda; class Insecta; order Hemiptera; family Cicadellidae; genus Flexamia; species Flexamia atlantica. The sequence continues at coordinate 17,120,936 of JAQJVK010000002.1, forward strand.
ACAAAAAAAATATTGAAGAAAATCTAACATTTCACATACCCTATGATCTTGGTAATCTGGATAAGGCGCTCCACATTCTTTAGTCAATTCGAGGCGTAGTTCATAGTCCACCTTTGTTCTACACTCTTCCAAACACTCATTACACAAGCATATGTAATAAAGGTTATATTCACCTGTAAGAAAGTAATTTTCATTACACGAGTTAAAACCATTCTTCTACCATGACACCTATGACTTATGGTAATAATAAACAATGTAAGATCGGATCTCTTCATGCAATTCCCCTAAGAACTGTTAGAAATGAAAGGCCTTATAATGAAAGTTTGATTAGTAATCCCCCTTCAAAATTACATAAAGCTCTGATATCACCCCTCCCCACAAAACTAAAAAACTTATTTTTTAAGGTGATTTAAAATCTTTGAACAAATTAGGAAATTCAGTTTTATATAGTTACATAACACTGTGTTAAACCCCTTACCCCCTTTTAACAATGAATAATGCTGTGGAATACCTCCCACCCTCCACAGCGACGCCACATAACTTATGGACGGCCCCTCATAAGGGCTGCCATCAAACTGGGTTACCGAAAAAAATCATCCATAATCCCACGTTTTCCGATAAATTAACACTATTCCAGGTGCATAAAATAGTATAAAATAAAAACTCACCTGGAAACTCAACATTGTAGTCTACAGGAACGACAGCTTTCAGTTTCACATTCAGTGTTGCTTCGTCTGGGTAACCACACACACAACACATTCTTGTACATACACCTGACTCAAGGATGAAAGACATGTACCTCAATTTCTTCCCATGTAGCCTACATTGGATTGACAGATTTAATTACGGTAGGCAAAGATTGCATCTCAGATTTTGTTAAAACATTGTAAATGTAAAATATCCCCGTTGCAGCAGACCTGCATACTCAGCGAATTTCAAATGCAAAACAACATATTTTAAACTAACAAAGCGAGATTTGACATGCTTTTGTAAGCTCCATAAGATTAACATGGGGAATGAGTATGCAGGTTTGCTGCTAAAGGTATGTTTAAACTGGTTGGTTTTAATTCAATATTTAGTAGATCTGAACTAAAAGAAGCCATTTACCAAGATATGTAAGAAATAAGTTTTATCAAGATATGTTGAGAAATAAACGAGATATAGAATTTACTTATTTACCATAAGGTTAACATTGGAACAACGTACTGTGTTTACCATTTTCAATATCTCGGTAACCAATGGACATAGAGCAGTGATTCAAAATACTAAATTGTATGTTTTTTTGAGCTGAATTCAATGGTGCCAACAAAAATTTGATAAATTTTATTTTTCTATGTAAAAAGCTCAAAAAACCCATTTTTGAGGGGGTTTATCCCCCTTTACCCCCCCTTCCAGTGGTCCGATCGGGCTGGTTCACGAACTCGTCCAATCGATTACCACTTTACATGTCTGTACCAAATTTCATCAAAATCGGACCATTTTTACAGCCGCTATCGTGCTAACAGACACATATATATATATAGATATATAGATATAAATATATATCTAAAAATTCGAACGAATTGTGTTTTTTGCTTCTGGGGGTTGCAAAATGAAAAGTTATCATGGTCTGGGGCTTAGGTCTTACCATGAGTCCTACGGTAATAGCTTCTTCCCTATAGGGGAAATTCGCTAATTAAGTATAAAATGATACACGATATATCAAGCTTGCATGACAGGAATGTGGTTGTAGGGAAATGTATAAATTTGCTTAATATTATTGTGAGAGCTACAAAAATACTCAAATACTCAAACAATTACACATAAAAATATTCAGTACTGCCTTTGACAACAATTCATTAATAGACCTCCCATTCTTATGGCTCAGCTGTAGCTATAGCTAACCAGCTCAATTTTATTACTCAGTTTAATAAGAATAAAAATAAAATTGGTGCTTCTATCAACACCATATTTTTGCTATTTATTTTAACATTTTGTATTCTAAATTTCATAAATCAATAATTAATTGACTATTCTTTGTTATCAGTGTCACAAAATATTGACGAGCCGGAAATACCAGGACATTAGGGGCCCGGCTTAATTTCTTAACCGGGGCCCGCCAAAGCTGGGTACAGCCCTGCTCCTGATATCTCGATTATACATGATATCAGAACAGGTCGCCATTTCAAGCAATTTAATGTAATGTAATCATGGGCAGATTTAGGTCATACAGGGTGTCTACCAAATTTCATTTATGAAATTCCTGACTTTTTCCCCGACTTTTCCCTACAGATACAAAAAATTCCCGACCTTAGGAAACATGACCATTGCCTCCTAAAACGAATATTGAGAACGATATTTGTAAATAAATACATTTAGACGGCTGCAATGTAAGCGAAAGATTGCCAAAAGATGAGCAAGATGACCGCGATAAGTCCAATAAATTTGCCAGCCGTAATGCGACCGAGATTTCCGGCTGCGGAAAGAACGAGCAATTTTCCGGCCGCGTTGTGACTAAGAGATTCTCCGACCGTGGTATAAACGACCAAGATTTGACAGCCACGATGCGACAGAGAGATTTGCCGGCCGCAATATGACCAAATCATATAATGGCTATGAAAAGAGTAAGCGACACACGATCAAGAAACAATCGGCAACCCGACAATTGAAAAACAAGCGAAAGATTTCCGGCCGCAATAAGTAAAAAAGATTTGCCAGCCATGATGTAAATTACAATATCTCTGGCTTTGAAAAAAATTAGCGATTTTCTTTTCGCAATACAACCAAGAGGTATAACGGCCACTAAAAGAGCAAGGAACTCGTCTGCCGCGAATCGACTGAAAAATGTTTCATTCTCCTAAAACGAGTGAGTGACTTTCCGGCCGCAATATGACCGAGGTCTAATGGCCGCGAAATGAGTAAGGTTCTCATCGGCCGCGATGCGACCACGAGATTTGCCTGCCGCAAGACAAGCGAAAAATTTCCGATCGCAACGAGACTGAAAATCTTGCCGGCCACGGTATAAATGATAGATATTCCGTCCACGAAAAGATCAAGCGATTTTTTTATCGCAATACGACCTAGAGATGTAACAGTCACGAAAAGAGCAAAAAATTTGTCTACCACGAGACGGCCGAGAAAAGTTTTGGTCCCGAAATAAGTCATCGATTTTCTGGCTGCAATACAACCGAGAGGTCTAACGCTCGCGAAAAGAGGGATGAAGTTGTCGGCCGAGATGCGACCAAGAGATTTGCCGGCTGTAAAACAAGCGAAAGATTTCCGGCCGCAATAAAAGGGAAAGATGTGATGGCCGTGAAAAGAGCGACAGATTTGTTTGACGTGCAAAGAGAGCGAGAAATCTGACGGTCCCAATGTAATAGAGAGGTTTGCTGACCCTGAAACGACCGAGGAATTTGCCGGCCGGGTTATAGATATTCTGGCCTTCATGTGGCCAATAGATGTGATAGCCACGAAAAGAGCGCACGATTTTAAGGTAGCAATACTAATGAGAGATGTGCCAGCCGCATAGAGAGCAAGCTATACCTTCGGTCGCGTAAAAAGCGAGAGACTTGTCGGCCGCGTAAAGAGCGAGGGACTCCGAGTACAGACCGTAGAGACTCGTCAGCCGCGTAAAGAGCGAGAGACTTGTCGGCTGTGTAAAGAACGAGTCTTGTCGGCCGCGTAAAGGGCGAGACTTATCAGCCGCGTAAAGAGCGAGAGACTTGTCGGCCGCGTAACGAGCGAGAGACTTGTCCGCCGCGTAGAGCGAGACTTGTCGGCCGTGAAATGAGCGAGCGTTTTTACAGCTGCATTAGGACCGAGAAACTTATGGCAGCGGAATAAGCGACAGCTTTTCTAGTCGTGATATAGCTAAAAATGTGTCTGCCGCGATTCGTTCGAGAGATTTGCCGGCCGAGACGATGACAATAATGAAGAAAACTGCTATTTCGTTTTGTTTTATAGCCAAATTCGAATTTCCCGACCAATGTTGAAATTCATTACTTTTTCCCGACTATTCCCGACCTTACAAAATCCCCGACATTTTCCGGAATTCCCGACAGGTAGACACCCTGTCATAATATTTGAGGGTGCCAGTTCACTTTAACATTTAAATTAACGTATGCTCAAATTCAAACAACAAACTCCTATTTACAGTGTTGGGGAAGCTACTTTTAAAATGTAGCTTGCTACAGCTACAGCTAGAGGTTGCAAAAAGTAGCTTTGCTACAGCTATAGCTGCAGGTTTTAAAAAGTAGCTTGCTACAGCTACAAAATTCCTGCTACAGCTATAGCTACTTTCACAAAATAATTCCAACTTTCCCTATCTTTCGCAGTGGTGTATTGACTGAACTGAACACCCGTCTAGCTTTTTAAACGTATTACCCCGAGTGTAGTTCAAGAAAAATACATGAATGAAGATGAAACTTACACTTTTTTAAAATTATTAGTCATTGTAGGCCTGCTCAAAATATATTGTCCAAGTGTTGAACGAAATATGATAGGCAGCTAGGTAATAAACATTAAGATTTGGTGTTACATTATATTTGTTTTTTAACATTTAACCATCTGAATGGGTATTTAGACAAATGTATAGCTAGAATAATCGGAGATCTATTATAGATCGTGCCCGTTTCCCGAGACCCTTAGACTAAATCATTTTCCCTTTCGATATATAGCCTGGAGCACAGAGAAAGCTGTGGCTTTAAAAACATACACCTACTACTCCTTTTATTATTTAAGACTTAAGACCTTTCAGTTTTGGTGACTTTGGCCACAATGGTGGTTAGTGTTGTTTTGATTATTTCAATCTATTGCGGTGTAAGTTCACTATCGTCGAACAAAGGGAGGGGGAGGATCCAGCGAAAACAGGCCAGTGCGAAATTTACTGATGCGTTCGCATGTCTTGTTACTGTTCTATGTCGTTCTCACAAGGCCTCATTATCTCTGTATTACAGGACAACTGTGGGGTATTCCTCTACGCTGATGACACAGCCCTTGTTGTTTCCAACAAGAATGTTGAGGAGTTAGAAGTTAATACTTATATTGCAGCCAGCATGGCCAAACAATATAGCCAAGAAAATGACCTGGCACTGAATGAAGAGAAGACGCAGCAGCTCTTTTTTTGGCCAACAGATAAAAAATGCTCTCACATTACCCGACATCTCAGCATCTCAAGAGGCTAAATACCTAGGAATCACAATTGACTGTTACCTCAATTGGAAACCCCATGTAGACCAGCTGTGCAATAAACTTGGCACTGCTCTTTATGTTATCAGACGACTTAAACACATTAGCAACACAGAAACTTCAAGAACAGCTTATTTTGCACTATTTGAGTCGCAAATACACTATTGGCTGATTGTTTTGTGGTTCTCATCTCAGGGAAACCTATATAGAGAACTGTTTCTTCAAAAAAAAGCAATCAGAATAATGGCCGACCTGGGTTTTCGTGACTCTTGCCGGGGAGTATTCAAAAGGCTTAAATTGCAAACAGTAGCTAACCTGTACATTGCCAAGGTAATAATGCATGTAGTAAATAAAGGACTCACCAACTTTTCAGAGGCTCATTCATACAACACTAGGAACAAAACTAACTAAAGACTTCCTACACATCACCTAATTGCCTACGAAAAAACCTACCTACATTGGAAACTTTTCAACACCCTTCCACCTGAACTGAAACAACAGATAGACAACATAACCTTCAAAGAATCTCTACTTGACTGGCTGCTGCAGAGGGAGTTCTACTCTATTGAAGAATACCTGGAGCAACGAAGTCAACCTCACTGATGAAACTTAAATTACGCCATTACTGTACTCTATGTATATGTAAGTAAAGATAATTTTGTCTTGTCTTGTCTTGTCTTTGTCTCGTCTTGTCTTGTTTTGCCTCATATTGTAAATAGTTGGCCGAATGTTTTAGGGGCAAGACAATTTCGCCCTTGAACGACGATAGTGAACTCCCACAATCAAATGTTGGTCTTTGGTCATAGGCAACTGATTACAGAAACAATAAAATCATTTAAAATCACCAATCATTACATAATAACAAAGAACATCACGATTTACTTAGATTCTTCATATGGTTTGAAAATACCACTAATCACTACTGAATATAGTAACTCGCTACAGCTACAAGCTACGCATTTAAAAAAAGTAGTGGCGCTATGGCCTTTGCTACTATAAAAGTATCTCGCTACTGTAGCGCCACTACTTGTAGCACGCTACTCCCCAACACTGCCCATTCAAATGGTCCATTTTAAGACCTATTCCAAGTAGGTACTTATTTTATTAAATAACAACCATTTGTAATTTATGCAAATACCTCAATCAAAGTTATGTTGAAAACATTTTTCCTCTTCACTGCCAACAAATCCACCAAATATCAGGGGATTCCAGGTGCTCCCAGAAATCAGCCCATGAATGTAATGTACTCTGATGGTGATACACCAAAACGAGCTCTTTTAAACCTGGGTCACTCAAAACCTGGTACACATTTGATAATGCAATGGAAGGTCTGCTTCATATTCAAAGTCAATGGTACTGCCTACTGCCAACTTTTGCACTTTTTTAGATGATCCAAATGAGCACTTATATCAATAAAAGTAATTAATCTCTTCCTTTATTTAAAAAAATTAATTGTAGGACTTTTGACTAAAGAAAAGTTTTAATTCTTATCATGACCAAAGCCCCAGATACCGCAACTACTGGTTTAACATAATCGTTGAATACTTACATAAACTCCTTCGGAATGTAATCAAGCCAGGTTGTAAAGCAGTCATCATAATTTTGCTTAGAAGAAAACTCAAATCTTTTGCCAATATAACCCCGAAAAAGTTTAAAGGAATATTTCCAATAAGTTTTTTCATCCCAAAACAATCTTCTTGGCCATGAATAAGATTTTTCAACCTAAACCACACAGCAATGGTCAGTATATTGTTATTTTGATTGGTTATACAGTAGAGCCTCGCTCGTCCTGTTAGCTGCTGCCAAGTGAAGACTAATGGCCTGATTACAGCTCCTCATATTTTAACAAATTTAAACAGTTTTAATTGAAGAGGTCCCCCGTAAAACGTTCTAACGGTACGTCCTGAGTGCACGCCGGTTCCGATTCCGATTCAGTTTCAGATTATCGGCGCCTGTTTAGGCTGAATCAGATTTTTTGTAGGTGGCCATAGTAGAGGCTTGAAAGGCTTCGCCGACTCGGCGAGCAAGCAGTAGAGTTGCCAATGCTGTGTACATTATTTCACTATTGATTGTACAGCTAATGTAATAAATACCTAATTTAATAAATGTCATTAATTACTTTACACGGCATATTGGTAATTAAGGAGGCCTCTGAGGAAAAGATCGGGGAGTGGTAAAAAAACACTAGGCAATTAATTGTTTTATAATGGTAAACGGCAGCAAAGCAAGCTTAACAATAACAAAGATAATTTATGCTCGCAACTTCCACATAGTCAGGATTTTATTTGTGTACTTTATCTCAAGTCTTTCTAGTTCGTGGAAATCGACAAAAAATATATTGAGATAGTGCGACGAGCAGATAAGAAACAACAATGGATTTACAAAAAATGGGAGGTGCGTATAAGGAATATTTTAACTCTCATTTCAGCTGATTGATATAATAACCTATCATTTCAAATTTGACCTAGTTCCTGTGACTTGAATCAGACCATTATACTTTCTTTTAAGTTTGAATAAGCTGTTTTATTTGTAAGAAAATTCTTATTTTGTATTATCCACTAGACCTACAATCATTGAACATAAAAGAAGTATTGTATGAATGATCTTGCACAAATAGGTTGTTTTACTAACCTTCAACGCCGAGCTCCAATGTTCTTTCTAACATTTATCTATTATATCTCTGTTTGAATATGCTATGAGTATTTATCCCAGATTGGTGGGTTTCTTACAATATGAGAGATTATAATTGGAAAATCTATTAAACTGCTGAATAAATTAGATTTCAAAATTAAATAGTGCTATTAAAAATGGCGGCTGGAGCAATCGGAAACTGGAATCCGCAACTGGAATGAAGAATACATTCCGGTGAGCAGGCACCTGCGCGCAAGCTCTGCTTCCGGCTGCCACAATGGCCACTTCCCTTAAAATACAAGTGTCATTCCTGTCGCCGAAAATCTGAATCTGAGTCAGAATCGGAACCAGCGTGCACTCAGGACGTACCGTAAGCGATAAAAACCAAGTTTCGAGTAATCAAGCGTTAAAAATTGAATTCTAAAATCTGTGTTTTTTTTTTTTCAAGGTTGGAACTTAAAATCATGTATAATTATGTAATGAATCCCTATTTATAACATCATAATGTAGCAATATATTAAAATTGTATTTGCCACTAAGCATTTTTTTAAATTTTACGTGTTATTTTTTCGGTTATAGCATTCTAAATGACTGGCGTCTGAAACGTTTTCTAACGGACTGCTCTTCTGCTTTGGAAGAAAACATCAGGGAATGTAGGAATACCAACATAAACGAAAATAAACTGATTATAAAACAATTTTTTGATGTAAAAGTACAAAAACGTAATGTTGTTGCATAACATAAATGATATGTCATTTTGCTAAAAATTATACAAATGTGGTGCTTAAAACGTTATTCTCCAACTTCTTTAGGGGGCAGTTTTCCAGGCCTTGGCTACTTAGTTTTTGAAATATAGGGTTTAATGGCTATTAGAATATTATTATTTCTAAAAAGAACTCACTGCAAAGAATGCAACCAACCTGGTTCATAGCTAGTGAGAGACAATCCGCTTTCGCTCCAGCCGTGACGTATGAGTTGGTAGCAGTGCAGCCAACATTAAAAACTAAATTTCCCTTCTGTATATTTAAATAATATACTACACTCGCCCTCTCTTGAATTTGAGGCTAAATTCACATAAAAATACTAATTGACAAAATAGGCCTTTTACACTGAAAACTAAAACTCTTCATCATAAAAACATTAAATAGGCCATTAAAGTTAAGTTCACTGAGTTCAAGATTGTCTTTAATAACTTTCTTCCAAAATAATAAAACAGCTGAATATTAAGAAAACGAAAAATTCTTCTGATTTAATTGTGTATACACATTACAAAGTTAGCTTATCGGGTTTGCAACAGTACTTTGAGATCTTCTCAACATTGGAGTTGGACTGCACTGCGTACCTGATTGCTTCCCATCGTCATCTGGTCTTCCTTCAATATCTGGATTTCGGACGGGTGATCTGAGAACCTGTTCCCTTGGCGGAGATGTATAACTAGGCGGTGACAAGCTCTTCCGTCTTGAAGACATTTCTCTGAATTGAGGACTAACATTGGTACTAGAAGGCCTACTCAAATTTTCTTGACTATCAGCGGGAATCACTGGTACTTCCTCCCTACGTACAAAAAAATCATTCTCATCTGCCGGATCGGGCCTAAGATGGTCAGCATGACAAAACCTAGTGCCACCGAGAACACTAACCAAATAAGTCTCCGGACTTCGGCACTGCAATACTTTGCCCGGGACCCAGGACACCTTTTCCTGCCTAACTGTCTTCACAAACACTTTTTGGCCTTCCGTAAAGAACCGTGGTGCACCTCGATGCCTATCGGACACTTGTTTTTGCATTTCTTGTTTCCTCTTGGCTTCAATCTGTAAATTAGGCTTTAACATTGATAACTTGGTCCTAGGTTTCCACCAAAGGAATAGCTCTGCTGGGCTTACACCAGTTACTGAAGTTGGGGTGTTGCGGTAGGTAAACAGGAAATTGTCCAACTGGTGCTGTAGCGAAGTAGGGTGGGTCAATTTTTCACTTAAAACCTGCCTGAATAAATTTTTCTTCACTTCCTGCACGCAATGTTCGGCTGCACCATTCGAGGCTGGGTGATACAGAGGAGAGAGAGTTAATTTAACGCCATTTTTCCTAAGGAACTCTCGGAACTCTAGGCTAGTGAAAGAAGGGCCATTGTCACAAACTAACTCTTCGGGCAACCCATACGCTGAAAATAGGGTACGGAGTTTCTCGATAGTCCTAGCAGATGATATTGAACTCATCAAAAACACCTCGATCCATTTGGAGTAGCTATCTACTAATATTAACATTTGCTGCCTTGTTGAGCTGTCCTCGGCAAAATCGATATGCACCCTACGCCATCGCTCCGATGCCAATGGCCACTGCTGAAGAGGTACCTTTGGTGCTGCATTCCTGGTACTCTGACAAATTATACAAGCAGAAAGTGTGTCCTCAATACTCTGTTCAATACCTGGCCACCACACATAGCTGCGGGCCAACAGCTTCATTCTTGTGATGCCAGGATGCTGGTCATGCAGCATCTGGATCACCTTATCTCGAAGCATGGTTGGTATCACCACTCTGCTGCCCCACAATACACAATTTTTGTCCAGGCCTTGGCCAAAAAAAATAATTAAGTAATTATAATGTTTGCAACTGGCCACACAACTTGTTATAGTGGTCAGTTTAATTTCTCAAATTGTACAATGACGTATATGTGTTATTTACTGTGGGAAATAAATTCATTTACTCATTTATTCACATGTGAAACATAATTATCTTCCAACTCCAAAGGAGGATCTTCATCCTCCGGTAGTGGTAGACGTGACAAGGCGTCAGCATGTGGCAAATCAGAGCCTTTCCTATACTTAACCTCAAAATTGGGGGACACCCCGCTTGGAACCGAAGATGGAGAATTATAGGCTTAATTCTTGCCCTGAGTCCTCTACTATCACCATTTGATGGACCTTATTTGAGCCCCATTTACCTTTATTAGGCTTAAAACTTTGCTTGATATGTTTATTGTTGGACCTGCAAGCCTTTAACAGATGACCTACTTTGCTACATCCATTGCACTTATAAGAAGAATATGGGCATTCATTTGCCTTATGTTCTACAGACAAACACCTGAAACATTTTACTTTAGACACATAAGTATTTTTACTATGATTAGGCCTTACACCACTTGCCATTGTAGATTTACTATTCCCCAAAAAAGAACTATTACTCGATTTACCAAACTTGGTTTGCAACTTGAACACATCATGTTTGTGAGAAAACATGTTTGTTTGCTTTTCCGCCTGTTCTAACCTGAGCGCAAACTCATATGCTTTGTCAAACTCAAAATCTTCTGACAACAACTTTTGTCTGAGTTATTCATTTTGAATACCAGAAATCAATTTATCCCTAAGGGCATCTTTAAGAAAAGATCCAAATTTACAAGTGTTCGACAAATGTTTAGTTGCTACAACAAATTCAGCAATGCTTTCATTTTGCTTTTGAACTCGAGAGTAAAAAGTGTAGCGTTCCGCCACCACCAATTTCTTAGGCGAAAAATAGTCCTTTAGAACTGTCTCCAATTCCTCATAACTTTTACTATCAACTGCATCCGGAGACAAAATATCTGATAATATCGTCAAGATTTTTGGCCCTAAAACCGTAATTAAAACAGATACCTTACTGCCGTCTTTTATGCTGTTAGCTTTGAAAAAATGTTTTAGTCGCATCAAATACGACTCAATGGCTTCCTCTTGCGGATTAAATTCTCCTACTTTGCCGATTCCTGTCATCTTGACCTCTTTGCTTTCAGATTTTTCTTCAATATTCATTGATTCATCTTCACTTCCCATCAAAAATACTTTTTAAAACGCTCACTCGGAACGTGGTCCGTATTTAATATAAATGACTGCGCCAATTTAATGGCTGTTAGAATATTATTACTTCTAAAAAGAACTCACTGCAAAGAATGCAACCAACCTGGTTCATAGCTAGTGAGAGACAATCCGCTTACGCTCCAGCCGTGACGTATGAGTTGGTAGCAGTGCAGCCAACATTAAAAACTAAATTTCCCTTCTGTATATTTAAATAATATACTACATAGGGTAATCCAGCTTTTCTATATTCCTTCACGGTCTTATCCTTCCACTTTCCACTATTTAGTTCACGTATTTTATTTTTATTTACGCGATTTTGATCGCTGGGTGACAACGTAACGACCGGCGGAGAGTGCCTCTTTCGACGAATAGAACATTATTCCCCCAAAAAGTCTGTGCAGTCCTACCAAACACGCCAACTTTGACAGACGAAATCAGGGTTGCCAACTCAAATATCTTCAAAACAAAATAAACCACGTTGTAGCTCGTGTCTTAGAGAACCTTTTTAACTGAATATCTCTGATTTTGAAATTTTGAAAAAAGGTTACATACCTTGAATAACTGTCTTCATTCACGTAGTAATCGTTATGATTTACTTAAGTTTCGACATCTGGGATGTCATTTTCAAAATCTTCTCCATACAAGAATAGTTCGATACTTCTCCATAGAACTCAATGGTCGTCATAAAATTTAAAATTTAAAACTTACAATAAAATACATATTTACATAGGACACACACACGAACATTACCGGCCTGTACGAGAACGGGTTCCAGACTGCAAGTAAAGTACAGATTGATTCTCAGTGCCTGGCGTGTAGGGAGGGAAGTGTGCGAGAGAGATGGAGAATCCCCCACCACTTTTCCCCTACAACGAATGCGTACAGTCAACTCTAAAATAATCAGCTGTCTTTTGAAGAAAATTTGAATGATTTTCAAATTTCACAGACCAACAAAAACATATCCATAAACAACAAAATTTATAAAGAATGTGTTATATTTTTAAAGATTGTTTATTAATCGATGTAAGTTTTTTTAAATATAGAATTATAATTAAAAATACATATGTTATTTACTGTTACAAAAAAATACAATCTATAAATATTAGAACAGTAAATAAACCACCAGTAACGTTTTAAAAATCATAAACCTATCCAGAAGCCAAAAAGGCCATGTCACACTGCGTCCATCTCGTCCGCGGACGTCGACCGAGAGTCGCGGCTTGAGCGACTCTTGAGAAACGTCGCTGGTCGGACGGTGGATCGCGCATGCGCATATACCACCTCCCCAGGTACTGAACTCCCTCCGTTTCCTAGAGATATGTGTCGAGGCCTACTGACGCGCATCTGGCAGTGTGATGGGGTCTGAGACTGAGACAGTCGCGGCGGACGTGGATGGAAGGACGGACGCGACGCAACGGTTGTTTGGCATGACCTTTAGGTGACCATTCGCGTACGTGCCTTGCACGCCGTGCATTGCACGTCGTGTCGTCTACAGTGACGGATTTACACTTACTGTTGCCTGGGGCAAAATCGGAGTTTGGCGCCCCCTCCCCCGAAAGCTGTAACCGGCCATGAAAGAAGGCAAGCGGTAGTTGCAATGCGACAAATATTTGCCAGCCGTGGTTTAATCGACAGATTTTTTTGCCGCAAAGTGGCCATTAAATATGACGACCTCGAAAATAGTGATATACTTGTCGGCGGTGAATCAACAAAGAAATATGCCTACCAGCAACGACTGACTGTCTGTTCAAGATATGGCCGATAGATATGTGACGACCGCGAAAAGAGCGAGATACTTGTCTCCGTAATGCGTCTAAGAGATCTGCCAGCCGCAAAACAACCAGGCGATTTTCCGACCACGAAATGAGCGCGCGATTTTTCGGCCGCGGTACGAGTGAGCTATTCTCCGTCTGCGAAACGAGCGAGCGGTTTTCTTGCCATTAAACAACGAACAACGAAAAATGCGACGGTCACGAAAACCGAGACAGGCTTGACGGCCGCGATGCGACAGAGATTTTCCTGCAGTGATGCTACTGATAGGTTTGCAGGCCGCGAGACGAAAAATTTGACTTTAAATAAATTTTTCGATTTTTAATTAATTTCGAAAATAATTAAAAATTAATTTGAACCTGGCCGCTGGCGCCCTATACTGGCCGGCGCCCGGGGCAGGTGCCCCCGCTGCCCCCCCCCCCAGATCCGTCACTGGTCGTCTACAACATTGGCCTTATGAGCCTGCCGTTACGTGTGTAGGCTTCATCGTGCTGGTGTCGCTTTATGGCGATGCCGCTCTGTGGCGTCGTCCGTGTCGTGTGATCTTTAATCTTTACTCATATTTACCATCGATAAAATCATGCCTTTACTCGCTGGTGAGATTGAAAATTCAATAGCTCAAAGTATGTTTACGAGGTGGCGATTAGTCTGGGTCTGGGTGGCACCTACAACGACTTAAGGCACCTACAGTCTATGTTAGGCTGAAAGCGCCGCCGAGCCCAACGCGGGCGCCGCGCGCCGCCACCGTGCTGCATAGTATTCAATTAAAAAAAAATCTAATGCAAGCAGATATACTATGTATTACAATGTTAACCTAACAGATTTATACTAAGAAAAACAAGAGTTTTTGTGGAAAAAGCTACTAATTAACACAGTGTAAAAACAGATTTTATGGTTGCTGTATCACATTAAAACTCCTCATATGTCTCAAGATTATTAAAAATATATGTTCAGGTAATTGTAATAACACATACGATGAAACAGTTCAGACTGCAAAGCAATACTTCAATCGTTACCGTTATCTCTATTCTATCTTCCTAATGTCACTATGTTAAAGAAGGAATCTTGATATAGGCTAGCCTCACCCTCATTATTCACGTTAATATAGGCCTAAATTGTGTACGATTGCAAGGCTTCTCAAGCAACTTATTATGTTTCTACGTATTTTCTGTTTTTTAACAACATCGCACGGCACCAATATTGCGTAATCAAACCATATTTGCAAACTACCTCCTAAAATACAGGAACAAAACGTTTATTCTTTTTTATACTGTCTATACTTCATATTTTCGTTAGTGTCTTCCAATTAATATTCCTTTCCTTTAACTTAAACATGACTTCGGGTGGGCGTCTCTTCGGGTGTTCGCTTTTTCGATTAGGTTAGGGAACTAAGATAAAAAACATAAACTAATGAAGGATGCAAAGTAATTAAATTTACAAGCATTTTGCACCAAAAGAAATTATTAAAATGTTGGAAACATTTTCGTTAAAAAATCTCGTTGCTATATTTACACATCAACAAAATAACATAACCTAAACAGTCACAATAATAAAAACATTATGTTTTGACAGATGACAGGCAGATGACAGTTTCTTGAGCTGACTGTATTAGGTCCCGTGGTGGGGGAAAGTCATCACTGCGCATGCGCAGACGAGGCGCCCAGCACCGTGAATCAATCTGTAGATACTAGCCTATGCCCACTTGACCTTGACTGTCACTGTTTACTCCAATCAGCTGTTGATGTTTAGAAGGCTGTGTCAATTCTTCAATGCGATCAAATAATATGTTGGTATTAAATTTCTGCTTTTCGTTGAGGATTTTGTTTGGAGAGCTTTTAAAGGATTTATAGATCTCATAGGTTTCTAGCGTATCCATCATGGGACCTTTATTGCATTTGTGTAAAATTTCCAAATTATTCTCTATGTTGTTTGTATTGTGATTGAATGAAACTAAGTGGTCGGCAAACTGTGATTTAAATACACAAATGCAATAAAGGTTTTTTATGTAAGGAAGAAGTGGCAGTTCCTCTAACCCACATTGTAAATTTTTCCATAAAAGGTTTATTGAACTGATCTCTCTAAATGGTTCAATTGAAACAGTGCCGACCTGATCCCGGGCAAAAAAACCGCAGGTGAAATTGACCTGTAAGCTTGAGACACCACCTCACATATCAACCATTGGACTTTATTTTTGGCTCAAAAGGAATTACTTGTAATTAAGAAAAACTTTTAAGTTCATAAGCCAGTGAGCAAACTTTTAGTGACAGTAACCTATAAAAATAAGTGCAAATTCTTAGAAATGGTCGGTGCAAATGTATTCTGTACAAAAAAAATATATAAAAATTATCCTAACACCATATATGAAAAAATCTTAAATCAAACCAAAGTAAAGCCAAAAATGTAATAAACATAATATCCTATACTAACTGATTTAAAATTTAAAATATAACCAAATGTTAACAAATTATAATACACCTGGTAGGTTTTAGCGCATTGTCTCTCATCACTATAATAGTTCATTTGGGAGCCCACCAATTTACCGAATTAATATTTGCTCGCCGTGACACTTGCCCACCTTTAAAAAATAAAATAAAATAAATAAATAAAAGCCTGAATCAACTTAGTCAAATTGATGGCTGGTCGTTATGACAGTTGCCCAACTTTATAAATATTAATATTAATAATTAAATAAAATACTAAAACCACTTGTTCAAATTGATAGTTGGTTGCTGTGACAGTTGCCCAGCTTAATAAAAATATTAGGTATTAATTAATTGACAGTTGACTGAATTAATAGTTGCTCGCCATGTCTCTTGCCCTCTTTTTAAAATTAAATTCAAATAAATAAATAAAAGCCTGAATCCACTTAGTCGAATTGATAGTTGGTCGATGTGACAGCTACTCGACTTTATTAAATTAAATAATAATAGTTTAGAATTTGTGTCAGTTGACCGAAGTGATACTTGCTCGAAGTGACAGTTGGCAGAAGTATGGTGGGGGCAGCAAGGAGAGGGAGTGGGCGGAGCGCCCAGCTCCTATTCCAATAGCAGAGAATAGGGGCGTTACGCCCCGCCCTCTCCCTCTCCACACTGCCCCCTCCTCTCTTCTACCAACTGTCACTGCGAACAAGTATCAATTCGGTCAACTAACACGAATTCTAAATTATTATTATTTCATTTCAAAAAGTCGGGCAACTTTCACATCGACCAACTATCAATTTGACCATATGGATTCAGGCTCTTATTCATTTAGTTGAATTTAATTTTTTAAAGTGGGCAAGTGTCACGGTGAGCAACTATCAATTCAGTCTACTTTCAATTATTTAGTACCTACATAATATTTTTATAAAGTCAGGCAACTGTCACAGGACCAACTATCAATTCAAACAAGTGGTTTCATTATTTTATTTAATTATTAATTTTAATATTTAAAAAGTTGGGCAACTATCACAACGACCAATTATCAATTCAACCAAGTGGATTCAGGCTTTTCTTTATTTATATGATTTTATTTTTTTAAAGTGGGCAAGTGTCGCGGCGAGCACTATCAATTCGGTCAACTGACAGGCAACCAGTTAATTTTACTGAATGGAATTGACTAGTTATTAATTAATAACTCAATAATCACCATGATGTATATATTCATTTCCTAAGAGTTGGGCGAAAAAACAACAAATCAATCATATCACAGACCAAAAAAAACTCTAGTTTGCAGTAGTGCTAGCAAAATAATTATAATTTCTTATGTGTGACTTTTAACCATTTTAAAATTGCTTTCTGGCATGTTTGTTTTTTTGACAGTCCTAACTTGGGGTGCGCTCTACTCTTAGCTTGATTTGTTGAAACATTATTTAATATTACTTTTAACTTAGGCCTAATTCTATTTTCATAAACTGAACTTTTACCATTATTTGGTTGAGTTTTAAAAATATCTCAACTCCTAGACGGGCATCTTGTACAGCATATTCTATTTGATTTTGATTTAAGTGCTCAGACTCCCAAGGCTGTTTATGTTTGATTTCAAGTTTCTCCTTCCCCAGGACATTTTTAGCCAAGTAATTTAAACCTCTGGGCTGAATACCAACGTGCTTGGCCATATGTCTGATGTCAAGGCAACCTTTGGAGAACATACCATAACTTTCATCAAGATAGTTGGCATCTTCTATAACTCCCACGCCAACTTTTAATACACTTTTGTCTTCCAGTATTTGCTGAAAAAAAACAAAAAAACAATGAAAGTAGGAGTACCAATACCAATTCTCCAACAATAACTTGTCAAGTTGCTTTATCTATTATTAACAAATAACTTATTCATCTGAGAATATGTTTATTTTTTCAAAATTGTATGATAAAATTGAGTATAATTATTTCAAATTGAAATTTAAAGTGGAAAGGTAACAGTCTAGGCCTACTAATAACTAATTCTTTTAACTTCCATAGGTCTGAAAGTACAATTTTAACCATTGCATGATCTACGAGGACAAAGCCTACTTACAATCAAATTTACTTTCATATTTGTTAGGAGTTGTCACAGCCTTTTCCAAGTTAAAAATTATAATACAAAAATTTAATTTTTTCACCCAAAAATTGTATTAAAATATTATTATATTATTAGAGTATATTATAAAAATTTCAATTAACAATGGATTGATAATTTTTTACAATATGACTGACTAACTGTGTCACATATTTAAAAAGTCTAACATAACTGTGTTGCATTCAAAAACTTGCATCAATGTTCATTCTTTAATTTTAGAATTTTATTTTAGAGCATTTGAGCGTAGGTGTGTGCGAGTGAATGTGTCAGTGACCACGCCTGGGCTGCGCTGGATGGCGCCACGATTGTTGACCTCGGATAGTGAGTCAACTCCAGAGGCGGATTTGGAAATTTACCGCCCCTGGGCTCCACCGGCCCACCGGGTTCTCCGCCGGTGGGTCCACGGTTGGGGATATTCACCTTCCCCTTATTGGCCCAACCCACAATTCACCAACCATTTGCCAACCAATTTTTTTTTTATTTAACTGTCAATACTAAAATATGTTGAGAAAACCAATACATAAACAAATAATAGGTGTTTAGTTTACTTCAAATAAAGGAGTAATATTTTTAAACATCACAATTAATTAAGCTTTTATTTCAAAAACAGTTTTCATAATTGCTTACGTAATACAAAAATTAAAAATTATTATTTTGTTTGTTTTTCTTAATCACATGGTTTTTAAACTAAACCAAATACTTATACCATTTTAAAACTTATTCAAACATCTTCTTTTAGTTTGTTCTCCTTACTTAAAGTTTTCTGATTTGTTCTCCTTACTTAAAGTTTTCTGATGTGGTGATTATTTCTTCTCAAAACACTGTTATTTTTTAATTTGACTAGATAGGAACGAGATTCGGGTAATTTCTGGATGATTTCACCAGGATTCCACAATCTTGTTTGAATATTTTGAACTAATACCTCTTCCCCAACGTGGAATTCATCTTCCTTCTTCAAGGCTGTTTTGTCATAACTTTGCTTTTGATTTTCTTTGTTTTGAATAATTTTTTCGTGTACGTCAAGAGGCACTGTTTTAGGTTGAAGATGGCTATCAGGTATAGGTATTTTAGATCGCATATGTCTGCTGTTTAGAAGCTGGGAAGGTGAGTAGTTCAAGTTAGCAACAGGTGAGTTCCTATGGTTTAATAAGTAAAGTTCAAAATCCTGTTTACTTTCAATACATTTTTTTAACATATCCTTCACAATCCCCACTGCTTTTTCTGACAGTCCATTACTTTTTGGATAATGAGGACTTGAAATAATTATGTCAAAACCCCAGGCTTTAGAAAAACGTTTCATTTCGAAACTGTTAAATGGTTGATTATCAGCTAACACACACATAGGAATTCCATGTCGACTAAATATTTCCTTAAATTTGTCAATTATTGTGTTACTATTTTTACTATTTGTCTTAAAAAATTCAATCCAACGTGAATAAAAATCTACTGTCACAAGATAATATTTTACCTGCATATTCAGCAATATCAGCTCCGATTTTCATGAATGGTAGCTGAGGTACTGTGTGAGGTTTCAATGGTTCATTGATTTTAGAACGTTGGTATTTCATACATACTGTGCAATCAGACACTGTATTTTTTATGTCTGAAGACATTCCTGGTCAATAAAAGAATGAGTTTGCAGTTTTTAATGTTTTATTAATTCCAAGATGAGTTTCATAATTGCTTTCAAAAGTTTTACTGTTGTCATTAGTTACTTCGTTACACTTATTTGATTTGTTCATAATCTTATTTAAATTTGACCTACACATGTTTGAAAAATGATTATACTTTTTACACGTGTTACAAACTTTACCCCATGCAGGACATTGTAGTTTTCCATGGTTACTTCCACATCTGTTACATTTAAAGTATCTGTTACCTGTTGGATCTAGGTCAACAGTGTTTGCTGGCCCCAACTTACTTGTCCCTGCAGAGATTTTAGATACTTGATGAACTCCTTTCTTCTCACCGATTTCTTTCATATTCTGTTCTGTTAATTCCATCATTTTGCATATTGCTATTGTCTTTTCCAGTGAAGCATTTTCTCTCAGCAGTCTCTCTTGAACGTTTTTTGAATTAAGCCCAAGTGTTATTTGAGCTCTCAAATGTTGTTCTTCTTGGTCTCCGAAGTTACATGATTTTACTAGGTTTTTCAAGTCAGAATAATATTTATAAAGGGTTCATCTGGGAGCTGTTCTCTCTTGAAAAATTTGTAAATATCTATAATTTCATTTTCCTTAGGTATGCAAAACCTTTCCAGTGTATCGAATATGGTTTTAACCGTTTCAGTTTCTTCATTATCATAATATAATATAATATTATATTATAACATGACTGGGACGGTGGCGTGTCCTGTAATCCAGCTACTTGGAAGTCACGAATTGTGGATAGTTATGAGTGATGGCTTGTGGACGCAGTGTTCCCTAGTGGGGATTAACGTCCGCACTATTGAGTACTCGTTCATGGGACCATCCTCATAATTAGACCAGTTCGTAAAATGTTAACTGAGGCGAAATCGTGGTTCGGATCCCACGTTAAAATGTAGGTCCCTTAGTTGCTATTGGCTGTTGGGCTATTAATTAACAGTCCTGTCTAAGGAATATGTCAGCCTTAGTCAGTAACAAGACTACAAGATCGCGCCACAATCATCCTTCACTCATCTGTCATTCATACTTGGCTTAAAATACCTACCTGGGTAGGTCGCCATTTCAGCTAATGTATCTAATGTATCTAATGTCTAAAATCTTTGTATACTTTCAATGCTTCTTTACCAAGTAAATTTTTTAGCCTCGCTGCTTGAATGGCATTTGGTTTCTTTTCTGTCTCAGTTGTAGTAAAGTATTTCTCTACTTCTTCCTTGAATGTCCTAAAATTTGTTTCCAAGTTTCCTTCTAGGCTTAAGACATCAGGCTTATTAAAATCCATCACTATTCTTTATTGATTTAAAAAAAATTCTTTTAATACATTTGTTTTTTATCCCGATGCGCCATGTTTAGTTTACTTCAAATAAAGGAGTAATATTTTTAAACATCACAATTAATTAAGCTTTTATTTCAAAAACAGTTTTCATACTTGTTTACACAATACAAAAATTAAAAATTATTATTTTGTTTGTTTTTCTTAATCACATGATTTTTAAACCAAACCAAATACTTATAACATTTTAAAACTTATTCAAACAATAGGTATTGGCTTTACATTAGGTTTTCCTGAGAAAAAGATAACGCTCCTACCGAGATTTGAACCCAGTAGGCTACCTTCACCTTATCACACGCACGCCTTAACCCACTCGGCCAATTTGACCCATGTATGAGGAAGTGTCATCTTAGGGTTTGAAAGTGATCGGGAGAGTATTTTCCTCATGGACTTGAAGTTTCAATGGTTATTTTTTGTAATAGGTAATTTTAAAGAGGATATTAATACAAAAAAATTTTATCAAAAAGGTTTGCTTGAGTTTTTAACGAGATTTGAGTGTGTTGACTCATTGTTAAAAACCCACCATCGGTTGGGCCAACCCACCATTTTTCAATGTTGGGCCAACAGACTCATAATCGGTTGGGCCAACTAACCACTCAATATGTCGGGCCCACATTGGCAGATCGTCGGCAAAGCCACCAACCAATTCCCAACTGTCTGTCCATTTCCCAACGTTGGCCCAACGGTGTGTGCTACATGGGATACCTCCAAAACCTAATTAGGAGATTTATGTAAAAAATGGAGATGGACTTGAGTCAATAAATAAAATTAGGTAGAAATGATTATTTTTTATTATGAAAAAGGCGAGAAATTGA
Source organism: Flexamia atlantica (assembly GCA_035578135.1). Lineage (NCBI taxonomy): Eukaryota > Metazoa > Arthropoda > Insecta > Hemiptera > Cicadellidae > Flexamia > Flexamia atlantica. Next base: position 17,142,654 of record JAQJVK010000002.1, read on the forward strand.
AGTTTTGAGGTTATAAATTATCTGCTGTGGTGACCATGTTGGCTGCGTCGCTGTGGAAGTGATGTCATCATTTAACCCTTTGCAATTGTAAGGCCAGCAGGAGTGGCCACAACGCACTCAGCAGCTAGTCGGAATTAATTTCCGTACAGCTTGAGTCCGCCGGTCGGACGGCCAGCTGTACTGGCCACGCCCGACTCCGCGTCAGCTCGGCATTCATCATGGCGGCTCACTCCCGTCAGCTCGGAATTGTTTTCACGCCCGGCAGCTCGGTATTGTTTTTATTGTAAGCCAGCAATGTTATCGTAGGGCATTTTCCCTATTCAATGTTGCAAGCCTGCCAATCATTTAGTTAAATAACTCCTCACTAGGTTGCATTTTCATTTTTTCCATTTCCATTTCATCTTTATTTACAATCTTCAAGATTACAAATAGTGTCAAATGAACTTAATCTATATACAATTCAGTTTTGTTCTCTGTTTCTTCTATGCATGTTGTTGTCTCCAGAGGAAGAATTCTGCTACTGTGTAGAACGGCCGGTCTTGAAGCCAAAGTTTTAGTTTTCGGGCGAACTGTTGCTTGTCGGTTCTTTTCAGGTCTTCTGGCAGAGTATTCCACATCTTGGCCCACCTGTATCTCGTACTTTTTTCCGTTGCGCTCGTACGGTACACAGGGAGGCAGTAGTCGATTGCATGCCTTGTGTTGTACTCATATATCTGTGCACTTGTCCTCATTTCGTCAGGTGCCTTGACATGGATGTAAACGATGACCTCGAGAATGTACAGGTTTACAACAGTTAAAATGTTTAGCTGTTTGTAAGTGTCCCTGCATGATTGTCTGGGCTGGAGATTTCCAAGGACTCTTATGGCTCTTTTTTGGAGAACCAAAACTCTTTGTATATTCTCAGCGATAGTACCCCCCCATACCACAATTCCATAGCGAAGGTGAGTTTCAAAAAGAGCATAATATGCGATCTTGGCTGTTGCCATGTCACTTATGCTCTTCATTCTTCTTATTACATACAGTCCTGAGCTGAGCTGGCTGCATAAGGAGTCAATATGGGGTGTCCAGGTGAGACCTTCATCAACTATTATGCCGAGGTATTTGGTTGCAGCACTCTACCGGCATCAGGCAAAATTGAGAAAAACAAACAAAAACATAAGTTATTAGCACTTATCGGCCAGTCCTGCTGGACACCCGAGCGTTCGTTGGATTTTATGTTGGCCAGCCCTGCTGGACATCCGATCGCAAATGACAACTGCTGTGGGAACAGGGCCGCCGAGAGGGGGGGGGGCAAAGGGGGCAGATTGCCCCAGGCCACAAAAGGAAGGAGGGGGCCAAATTTTGAGCTGAGAATATTTTTGAGGATTATTAAATATTAGATTTTTTTAAACAAGGAGACCAAAATTAAATGTATTAGAAGATATATAAAAAAACTTAGTACTTTAAAAACGTATATAGGTAATTAAAATTACCTAACTGTTTATTTGTCTTATTTTGATACAATTTCATTTGGTTTTCGGGCGTCGTGTCTGGGCCCCCCGAGGTAATAGGCCTGCACTAGACCTCACATTAACTAAATCCGTACCAAGCTCAGCGATCGTCAAATACCAATCGTTTGCACCCTAAATTCATCACAAAACTGTTTTTGTACAGCTAACTAAATGGTGTATATTTTACAAAAGAATAATAGTACTGTAATAACAATAAAATTCACGACTCGAGAAGTGACATTAATTTTTTCCAATGATTAAAAACTTCAGCGTCGTTTCTCCTCTGAGTTTGAGTTCAGCTACGTATGAACACAGATAAACGAATACATAAACGAATGTATTCGTTTATCTGTGGTATGAACCGAGGTCCAAAGAAATTCAGGTTTCCTCATACAAAAATTTAAGCAGCTCATGATGCCTTCAGCAGACCGAAAGAATGTGCTCGTCTGTAGCCTCAAGCTGGCACAATAAAGTATCTTAGCCAGTCAGAGAGTAGAGTTATTAGTACTAAATCTTCGACTTAAGCTATACTTTCACCAAAGGGCCAAGGGGGCCTTTTGCTAGGGCTAGGATACAACCGTGTCCTGGTGACGTCACACGCACCACAGGCATTATGGGAGTTGGAAAACAGAAGGAAAACAAGTAAAGTAGTTTATAGTAGTTAGGTAGTCCGTGAATAATTTGTATAATAACTTAAAACTGTTTCTTAAATCCTTTTTACCCCCAGGTACAGGCTTATTAGAAACATAATTTTTTTTATTCAGTAGCCGTATCAAAAAGGATTTTACCAGCTTTTACTGCTTGTATAATGTTCTGAATTTTTAAAATTCATAAATCAAAAGTTTAGTAAAGACCTGTGATGTAGTTGTTTTGTATTGAACAAATTAAGATATTCAACATTTTTAGATCACAAACTTTGTAATTAGCAGATTTTACAAATGTAGCTGTTTGACAGAAAAAGGTATTTTTTATTTACAATTTTTTGTATTGAGGGGCCTCACTCCCAAACTTTGCCTTGGGCCTCAAAATGTCTGTCGGCGGCCCTGTGTGGGAAACAATCCGACTTCTGTACGCTAATGGTGGCGGCCAGTAGAGCTGGCCTCACGATCCCTACAGAATAGCAGCAAATATTCAATCCGATCGCAAAGGGTTAAATACCCCCCAAAATCTACTTTTTAGTCTGTTGCTGACTTGTTGCCAGTGTAACATCCATGGATTCCATCAATTTTGAAAATGTGATATTAAATTTACTTTTGGTTACCGTCATGTCTTGATTGGGGGTGACTTACACTATTCATCTTAATTCTCAACAACTCAAAATTTGAAGTACAGGCAGATGATGACTATGTTTGTCTCTTGTAACTGGACTGTATCTAGTTGGACCAACACATCATGCTGCCAAAACTGACATTCCTTTTTGATCTAATGGTTGTATCCGATCCAAAAAATACTATTAGTGGGCAGCTCCACATATACAGGGTTGCCACAGAATTTTTGAGGCCTTTTTTCCTGACTTTTCCTGACCAATATGAGAGATTTTTCCTGACTTTTTGGAACCGCGGGGTTTTACAAATAAAGACACATTATTTTGGTTGTTTTTAATGCAACCTCCTCATTGATAGTAAGGCTCAAGCAAAAAATGGTTAGTGCTGCTTTTGGGCTATTTAGAAAATGAATTAATTATTTTGATGACTTAACTACACAATTTATATACACTCTAAAATATAACAACTTTTATGTAATTTTTTTATGTATGGTTTAGTACATTTTTTAGAAAAAATATGACGATTTGCCAAATTAAAAAAAAGTACGATTTAAAGAGTGTCTGTAGATGTATACTGTACATACGTTGAAATTTTGTACATACATAAACAGTAAGAGGAATGATTACAAAATTTTTTTCATGCTACAAATTTAAGAGCGTTTGTATGAAAAACGTATATAGGGCATACCATACGTTTGGTGTATAGTAGACATAAGTTGAAAAATTGTAAATACAAAAACAGTTTGATAAATGAAAACACAATAGCTTTCAAATCGATGACGAAGGAACACAAGGGGACATCACTCCTTTACGAATATGGTCACTGGGGTTCGGGCCTTGATATTAGTATGACTTTCAATCGCTGATGAGGGATTGATCAAAATAAGTTTAGATAATTATTAAAAGATATATTAGAAAATTTACTAGCCTTGTAGATTCACCTTAAAAATCATCGGTTCTTATTCTGCATCTGACCAATTCATTTCCAACTACAAAAAACACAAAAATTCTTACACAGTACAAAAATTATTTTAACTTCCGATTGGGGGGGGGGGGAAATTGAAAATAGAGATGGTCGGATTGTGTCACTGCAAATTTTCCTGACTCTCGGCATTTTTTCAAACACTTTCCTGACTTTTCCTGACCAAAACCCAAAAATCCTGACTTTTCCTGACTTTTAATGTCTGTGGCAACCCTGAATATAGAACCTGCAATTTATTCCTGTATTCAATCAAAGCTCCAAAACCTAAGATTAAATTAATTAAATAGGCCTATAGAGATTACAAGAACATGGATGAGATGTCTTTTTTATCTGACATTCATCACATGGCACATTGAAATTGTAGTTAAGGACCAGATGTCCCCCACAGATCTGGCCAGATTTGCCTTTTTATAAAAGCAAAATTTTCACAAAATCAAATTCTGATGGATGAATATCATTAAGCTATCTCAGAAATAGCCTAAAACAACTTTTATGGAGAAATTAAAAATTTAAGAGACATATCTCAAGCAAAGCAAAGCAACTAAGGTAAATTGACCAATTTAATGCCAATCAATGGCCAACGGATGAACAAACAAGTAACAAATAATCAGCCAGATGAGTAAGTAATCCAATTACCTTGCCTAAAAGAAAAAGCTACTTACTCTGATAATATTTTCACTAGGAAGTTTATAGTTAAAAATCTTAAGTTTCTCAGTCAGATAAGGCACTTTTATCTCATCCTTTGCCTTCCCAATGACTTTTAGCTGGAAAATGGCACAGAAGCCATTTGGATTGGCCAATTGTAGTACAGCAGGCACTGGATGGCCCCCATTCACTGATGTGGATGTCATCTCACAGTCCATCCCAACCACGCTTATCACTCTCGTACGCCTGTATCAAAACAACTGTTATACAAATAGAATATTACATAGACAAATAGAATATAAAAACAACCAGGCCTATAACTAAAAGCAAATCCCCCCTTCGCATACTTGGGAATAACGATTAGAAATTTTAACGATTGACGATATTCGTTAGTTTTTACGACTAACTTCTAACTTATTCGTTAGTTTTTAAAAAGTGCTGGAAATAACTTCTATTCAGTAAGATTCTAGCTACCTAACGAATAGATTGATCTATTCGTTATTAATTTTGGACTTTAAATAGTTAGTTTTTAGGACGGGCGGAAGAACTTAAATACCAGTTTTTTTACGCGATCGTATAGAGTTGCGTGTGGCCATGCGGGAAGCATAGCGAGGGGTCAGCGCCCTTGATAACAAACAACGAGCGGGTGGGGAAAGTCCAGTTGCTTTGGTATGCACAGGCAGCCAATGACAATGCCGCAAGCACCGAGGGATGGGGAGGGGAGTGTTTGGTGATTTTTCATCTCCAAAACATTGTCTTAACTTGATGTTTATCTCTCTCTGTTAAGTGTGAAGTCATTTTTTCTGTGGTAGCAACATAGCTGTATAAAATGATTCAAGCTTTCTTAGAATTTAGTTGGTAAAATAATTTAGTAGTGTTAATAGTCTTGTTAAATTTTAGTGATAGTTAAATACGATCCTTTAGAACAACCGCCCAACAGCAAACTTCTCCGAAAACTAACTTTAAAAAGTAACTTTATTTCCTATCAGTTAGTTTTTTAACTAACTAATAACTTCTATCAGTTACTTTTTTAACTAACTAACTTATAACTTCTATCAGTTACTTTTTACGGGAGGAACTAATAACACTTAACTAGTTAGTTTTTTTACTACCTTCCCAACTATGCCCCTTCGTAGCTAACCTCTTGCGTACGGTATCAATGATTTTTTTATTTTTTATTAGAACATAAAATTTAATATTAGTTAGTGAAGGGAAATTGATGTTTTGAATATTTTAAATAAGGACTTTAACACTGTGTACTATTATTTGAAATGGTGACCTAGCCAGGTAGGTATTTTAAGCCAAGTAAGCCTATGAACGAGAGATGAGTGGAGGATGACTGTATAAGTTATGATACCCTGAGGAGAGTAAATCCTTATATATAGGTAGTTAGTTTTAGTATTAAATAAACGGTATCAGGAAACTGACACATACTTTCTCCCCTCAAGTCATTTAAAACCAGAAAACATATAGTGTAAAACAAATTAACAGTTAATTTTCAAACATATACCAAATTTTATCAAAATCAGTTAGTAAATAACGGAGATATCGGTTTTTAAATATTTACCATAAGAATAACATTAGACAGCGTACTGTGTTTACCGCCGAACTAAAATATCAATTAGGCCTATCTTCGCAACCAGTTAACGTAAACTAATGATTCAAAATACTGGATTACAGTAGAACCCCTCATATCCGGCCACCTCAGGACCGAGCCTTGGCCGGATAAGGATTTGGCCGGATAAACCAACCTACTATAATTACGGCCATTTGCACCAAATTAATCTTACATAATTGATAAATAAAGTCTTAAGTAGTGTAAAATACTCGTCTTTAGGGTTATTAAAAACACACACTTTGTAAAACCAATAGAAAATTAATTACTGTAAAACAAAATTAAATAATGGAATAATAGTTCACAAAATATTCGCTGCAGCACAGTACTGTAGGCTTCATTATAATAGTGGTACATTATGAATATAGAAAACTCATAATGATGTTAAATAAAGATGAATGTAAAACATTTCTTACAATAAATCGGCTTTAAAGATTATTAGGCCTAAAAAAAGTCAATAATTTTCAGCTTACATTTTACTATCTCAACTAAGTTATTTTTATAAAAATACGATGTAAAAACAGATGTACCGTGAGAGCATTCAAATCGCGACGAGTTATCGCGTACGTAAGCCGTGGGAAATATATTTTAGTATTTACTTCCAGGAAGCGGCCGGATAAACCGAGGACCGGTAAATCCGAGGCCGGATATGAGGGGTTCTACTGTATTTAGTTTTTCAAATCAAATTTATAATGGTTTCAAGTTTATTTTCTTTAGAGGTTACTGATTTTGTGAAATTTGAAAAATATGAATTTTTTAACACTTAAAGCCCCATAACTTTTGAACCTGAATTTTTACAGACATGTGGGTGGTGTCATTTTCTTTGTCATCTTAAGCACTAAAAACCATGAGATTTTTAACAAAATCGTTAGAGCCGTTTTTGAGGAATTTGGATTTTTGTAATTTTTATAGGGTAAATACCCATAAAAATCAAAAATTCAAAAAAATGAAAAATAAGCCTGGAGATACCATGGCCTTACACCTACATGCCAAATTTCATGAAAATCGGACCACTGGTGTCGTCTCTAGCTTTGTTTACATCCATCATTCATTCTCTTAACAGGATAATAATATTCGTGGGAATAATTTCAGCATTTTGGTTGGGGGGGTCTAGATTTTCAGACCTCTGCTCCACAATTCTAACCCCCCTTCCCTTGAAAATGCGTTAGACGCTGAGTATTGTTGAAGAAGCTTTGCAAAATGATGGCCGCGAAATGTCCGAGAGATTTATCGGCAGCGATACAACCGATGTTCGCAGGCCACGAGCCTAGCATAGCAAAGAGCTGTTTGCTATTGTCATAATGTAACAGAGAAATTTTCCAGCCGCTGTAAAACCTAAAGTGTGGTATCCCCTAGATTTCACATATTAAATTTCCAACTTTCGCCTTACCTTTCCTTCAATACTATTAAAAAGATTCCGACCGGTGAAATCAACAATGCATCTTTTAAATAGAATAACGAAGCGCAATCTCTGATTTTCTGGCTACAACAAAAGAAGGCCGGATGTGATGGCCACGGAAAGAAGGAGAGGCTTTGTTTTTGTCGGCTTCAATGCGACCAACAGATTTATTGGTCGCAGTATGTCGAAAGATTTACACATCGCAATAACACCGAGAGATTGCTGGCCACGGCAACACTGGGCAATTTTCCGGCCGCAATATGACCGAAAGACTTGCCAGCCACGGTATTAGAGTTTTGCTTTTGGTATGCAACCAACCTCGGTCTGACAGCCGCGATGTGACCGGCAGGTTTGCCGGCTGGGTAAATGTTTACTTTTCAGTACTCCTCCCGAAATTGAAAATTTTTTTTCCAAAATGTAGGAAATAATGCTCTGATTCTGAAAATTATAATTTTTTTTCCGCAGAAAACGTCGGAAAATCAAAAAAACTGGACAAAATTTTTACCTCGGAAATGGGTCATGTGGGTACTCAAATTAACCAGGAGAACAAGCTAAATAAGAATATGCAAGAATTTTTAAGATCTGATGTATATTTAAGGAATTACAGCAAAAAGTGTCGGAAAAGCGGTAGATTTAGACAAGATATTTTTGGTTAATGTTTTATGATTTCGCTTAATTTGTGGTAGCTAACTTAGGATTTGATACATTAAGTTAGTTTAGATAAGTAAGGGTTAGGTTAGGTTAGGATTGGTTAGGTTAAGTCAAGGATGGTTAGGTTAGGTTTGGTTAGGTTAAGATAGCTTAGGTTTAAATAAGATAGGTTTTAATGGCAAAGTTTGTATTTGTTATTATTAAAGTTATGTTTTTATGAATTTTTTCCACTTTCCCAACCTTATCTTTACTTTACTAGAGAATTTTAAACGAATCCTAATGTAAACTTAACCTAACACAATGTAACCTAACCTAACATAATATAACCTAACCTAACCTTACCTAACTAAACCTGACCTCATCCAATCCAATCCTAACATAACCATACATAATAAACTTAAAATGAATGTTTATATCACCTAAAATGACCTTACAAAAATAATTTATCAACTTATTTCATATTTTTATGATTTTTTTTGTTACCGTATGTTGGATCATGAAAATTCTCTCTTATTATTGTTCACCTCTCAATTTCCCACATGACTACCCACATGACATATTTCTGGCGAAGTTTTTCTTCGACTTTTCCGGATCTTGAAACTTCTTACATTTTCTTGTTCAGCTCACTCTCCCGGTTAATATGAGTACCCACATGACCTATTTCCGTTAAAAAAAGTTTTTTTGGTTTTTCCGATTTTCCGGCATTTTCCGATGTTTTCCGCGGAAAACGGTTATCTTTTCCGGAATCAGCGCAAAATTTCCTATATTTTGAAAAAAAATTTTAGTTTCGGGAGGAGTACTGGAAAGTAAACGTTTACCGCCGGGCTGCGGTATAAACAACAGATTTCTCGGCAGCAATGTGGTCAGATATCCAAAAGCGCTAGAGACTTTTCGGTCATGAATTACCGAGAAATATGCCTGTCAGCTGCTGTAGAAAAAACAGATTTTCTGGACACAACAAAAGGCCAGATGTGACGGCCACGAAAAGAGCGAGATGCTTTGATTTTGTCGGCCGCAATGCGACCGACAAAGTCGGGAAGAACGGAGGGCAGTAGTTAAAAAGGAGGACAATTCCTACTACAAACGGACATTTGATCACTCTGGCCCAGGGGGCTCGCACCACTGAGTGAGCCAGGGGCCCAAAAGTTCTAAATCCGGCCCTGACAATAGGCCTAAGCTGAGTGACTCCTATTCACTAAAGATTAATGATATGGCCCACTGCATAACACCGAGGAAAACTGCAGTTAAAATAATTTAAACTAAACAAACCTGCTTAATAGGTTTAAAACTGCTTCAACACAGTCTTTGAAGTTCCTTGCTATATAATATCTTGGTCGATACCAGGTCGTATAGCCGGGCAGTTTGAAGAAATAACTATTATCGAGTACATAACTAACTGTTTTATAAACAAGCAAGATTGTACCACCAAAAACAACAGTTCCAAAAATCTTCCACATCTTGGAAATTATTCCATTACTCGTGTCGTGTAGTCAAATATAGCCTAAGGTTTTTCTGGATATTCTACTATTCTACTTCAACGATCATGGACCGGAGCACTGAACCACTTGCTTGTGGTTGGGGGTTGGGGTTGAGGTTATGTAATGTTAAATGTTTATGTTGGTTTTTTTCTTTAAACCTTACGCCCTTACGCCAGACTAGGCCATAGAGTAATAATGAACTTTGTAAAGTGTTGGCACTTCCATGTTAACTCGGTGGTAAGGGAACAGTAGCGCTGTCTGATAAAAGTGCTATGAACTAAACGATCAATGCGATATATCGATCGTCGTCGATGCAATATATCGACCGTCGTCGATACGATATTTCGATCGTCGTCGTCTGCTTTGTTTATATTTTCGTTTTCTTGTTTTGCTTGCTAGACTTTCAATTTTAATGACTTACCGATTTGTTTAGATTAAATTGATTAATTACGTTTGCCGCTAGTGCAAGTTGTTTCGCGAAATACTGTACTGAGTGATTCATATTGTGCTTAAATCGATTGATAGAAAATAAATACTTAGATGTTTACATAAAAGCACTTAATAACAATTAATTTAGTTAATTTTTACCAAGTGCATTTATGTAAACATTTAAATATTTATTTTCTAACGATAGCTTTAAGCACAATATGAATCACGCAGTACAGTATTTCCGAAACAATTTACACTAGTGGCAAACGTACTTTAGGTATTTTCCCACACTCAAATTAATTCCAACTCGTTTTGGTTGTGTATGAGCTCTATACCTCAAACTGGAGTCACTACTCTATTCCAAAAATTCTCTAAAATGCGCGCCAGCAAAAGCAACATAAGTTGGTAGTCCTGTCATTCAAGGAACAAGGGTATTTTCATTCAATCTAAATTGTAAAAAATTGTTTGAAAATAAATGATTATTTTTGCTTGTAATAAGTCGTAAGATTATTAAGGTTAGTTTGAAATTGCGTATTACGTCAAATTAAATGATATAAAAGTGTACAATGACTTTAAAAATCGCCTTTTAACATTAGTTTAAATGGGAAAATTAATTTCTTGCCCCCCAGAGAAATCAGCCAATCAGGTAATTCTCCTGGTGAGCGAACGATTCGATTGGTTGGTTACCGTAAGCTTAGGAATCTGTCATGTGTCTTTGCCGTGTAGGTATTTATTTAATTAGGCTAATTAATTAACAAAAACAATTACAGTAACAAACTATGGCACTAATGTTGATTAAAGATCGTGAGATTGTACAGATAAGTTTAAGATCGCTTTTTACCTCAAACTCAACATCATATAAATGTAAAATGATTTTTAAAATCACCGTTTTAACATTGTTTTAACTGGGAAAACAAACTTTTTGCCCTCCAGCGGTTTTAGCCAACTAAACAGAGCGAAAAACGACATTCACGGCGGCGTACAGTTGTAAACAAGAGTAGTGACTCCAGTATGTAGTATAGAGCTCACTGGTTGTGTACACGTCGTGACAGAAAATCAGGGGAAACGGAACAGGAAGTTAGTATATCGTTATCGTGGTTTTGATTGGCTGATTCAGTGAAGAAGAAGAAAATCATGTTTTTACAACGACATCTAACTAAAGTGCTTTGAACTAACTCGCTCCAATAAGCTTACCACTTGGCTCCATTTAAGTATCAGACCGGTGACTAGGCCATACTAGGCATAGAGTAATAATGAACTTCGTAAAGAGTTGGCACTCCCATGTTAACTCGGTGGTAAGGGAAAAGTAGCGCTGTCTGATAAAGTTCTATGCATAATTTTTATTTCAGTATTAGTTTTGCCACCTAACCTCTGATTGGTTGAACCGATCGAAGACGTCATGAGTTGTTGATGTCGTTACGTGTTGTCGGCGCCATTGTTGTTTACAAACAGTAGCAGTAGATTTGCGTGTGACTTTAATTATTACAGAGTCGATTTAATTATTACAAGCTGGTGACAGGATTCTTGATTGATTTGAATGTTGTCAGGCCCATATAAACTATCCGGAAATCGACTATTAATCAGATCAGTTACCTCCGTCCAAAATTAATACTTAATAAGAGATTCATTCATGGTTTTCTCACATTAGTACAACAAATAAAAATTGTTTAAAATAAAACTTATAAGCTCCCACGAGGAAGCACGTATCTAGACGACATACAATAGGAGAGCATTATATTTCAAGGTCTTACTAGGAAGGAGGGAAATGACCGAGATCAATTCGATTCCCGTGGAAAGAATCATATTAGAAAAATTGGAATAACTCACCATCAGCGACACGCCTTATTCTCGGAACAATAGGGCTGGACTTCAGTCGTTCTCCCAATGGCTCCGTAGGTATCGGATTCGCCATCGCCGATTGGCAGGAGGGCGTGACAATAGCATTACGGGGGAAAAGTCCGATGGAAGGGAGAGTGATGGAAAATGGAAAGGAGGAGTTAGGAAATCAGTCTTCGAGGAGGAGTAGAAGTAATAAGTTGGGGAACTCAGGGGCCACTCTGAATTGAGTAGGAGTTGGTAAACCGTCGCGGACAGTATTAAGCACCCGTCGGCACCCTCGAGATAGTCTATTTCCCCAACGCACGAACTTCGAGATTTCGCTTCGAGACTCGCACCACCGAGGGACATCCAGCGGAAGACATCCTACCGGAACGAGACCCAGGCCACCGGAGACCAACACCGAGGCGACGCACACCATCAGGAGGCAACGCACACCACCGAGGGGGCGAAGACACCACCGAGGATCACGCAGACCACCGAAAGGAGTGGAGATCACCGAGAGGAGACACCGACTCGGGGATCCACGCGGGCCTTCAACTGGCTGGCGACGCGGGCGTAACACGGGTCCACCAGGAAAGATGCAGCGGGTATGTCCCCAATCAAATTAAAATAATTTGGTGCACTATAAGCTCAATTAAACTCTCAGAAAAAGAATTTGAAAGTCCAACCCAAAGGGATAAATTGAATAATAATAATTTAAATAAATAAATATTAAATAATAAACTTGGATCGAACAAAGATAATAATAATGAAATGAAATAAACTGTTTATTAACAAAGCAAATAAAATCCATTAAAGGAATGACTGTCTAAGGAATAGATCCTATCTCCACTTAGGAAGGAAAGTGAGATAGACAATTGTAAATATAAAGGACAATTGTAAATATAAAATAAGGTTAACCATTTGTGAATAGTTGTGAAAGACATTATAGTTAACTTGTCGTTCATTCTTATCAAAATATAAGAATCATTTTGATTTTCTTTGTGTAAAAGTGTTTGTACTTGTATATAATATGTAATATCTTTATTAAGGTCCTTGTAGCGTACATGATAATCAATACAATATATTTCAACCTATAAAATGTGTATTCAATTTATATAATACTATAAAAATTTGACTCTACTAAGAACAACAGTTCACTCAGTGACCTATAACATATTTGGAGAATATAATTTTCAAGAGGGTCAGTAAATAAGTAGTGCACCATGTACGTTTAATAGTTCATGTATATTAAAGGAAATTATTGCTCTACAGTGTGTTCACTCAATCTACGTTCCTTTGTGTCACCTTTCACTTGCCATGCGAGTTACACAGCCTATGTTCTGAACCAGTCTGTTTAAGGTTCCCTCAGAACCCCCAAGGTTTACATGTGAGAGGTACCGGGATCGTTACCCGGCGCCTCCACCATGTAAACCTTGGGGGTTCTGAGGGAACCTTAAACAGACTGGTTCAGAACATAGGCTGTGTAACTCGCATGGCAAGTGAAAGGTGACACAAAGGAACGTAGATTGAGTGAACACACTGTAGAGCAATAATTTCCTTTAATATACATGAACTATTAAACGTACATGGTGCACTACTTATTTACTGACCCTCTTGAAAATTATATTCTCCAAATATGTTATAGGTCACTGAGTGAACTGTTGTTCTTAGTAGAGTCAAATTTTTATAGTATTATATAAATTGAATACACATTTTATAGGTTGAAATATATTGTATTGATTATCATGTACGCTACAAGGACCTTAATAAAGATATTACATATTATATACAAGTACAAACCCTTTTACACAAAGAAAATCAAAATGATTCTTATATTTTGATAAGAATAAACGACAAGTTAACTATAATGTCTTTCACAACTATTCACAAATGGTTAACCTTATTTTATATTTACAATTGTCCTTTATATTTACAATTGTCTATCTCACTTTCCTTCCTAAGTGGAGATAGGATCTATTCCTTAGACAGTCATTCCTTTAATGGATTTTATTTGCTTTGTTAATAAACAGTTTATTTCATTTCATTATTATTATCTTTGTTCGATACAAGTTTATTATTTAATATTTATTTATTTAAATTATTATTATTCAATTTATCCCTTTGGGTTGGACTTTCAAATTCTTTCTCTGAGAGTTTAATTGAGCTTATAGTGCACCAAATTATTTTAATTTGATTGGGGACATACCCGCTGCATCTTTCCTGGTGGACCCGTGTTACGCCCGCGTCGCCAGCCAGTTGAAGGCCCGCGTGGATCCCCGAGTCGGTGTCTCCTCTCGGTGATCTCCACTCCTTTCGGTGGTCTGCGTGATCCTCGGTGGTGTCTTCGCCCCCTCGGTGGTGTGCGTTGCCTCCTGATGGTGTGCGTCGCCTCGGTGTTGGTCTCCGGTGGCCTGGGTCTCGTTCCGGTAGGATGTCTTCCGCTGGATGTCCCTCGGTGGTGCGAGTCTCGAAGCGAAATCTCGAAGTTCGTGCGTTGGGGAAATAGACTATCTCGAGGGTGCCGACGGGTGCTTAATACTGTCCGCGACGGTTTACCAACTCCTACTCAATTCAGAGTGGCCCCTGAGTTCCCCAACTTATTACTTCTACTCCTCCTCGAAGACTGATTTCCTAACTCCTCCTTTCCATTTTCCATCACTCTCCCTTCCATCGGACTTTTCCCCCGTAATGCTATTGTCACGCCCTCCTGCCAATCGGCGATGGCGAATCCGATACCTACGGAGCCATTGGGAGAACGACTGAAGTCCAGCCCTATTGTTCCGAGAATAAGGCGTGTCGCTGATGGTGAGTTATTCCAATTTTTCTAATATGATTCTTTCCACGGGAATCGAATTGATCTCGGTCATTTCCCTCCTTCCTAGTAAGATCTTGAAATATAATGCTCTCCTATTGTATGTCGTCTAGATACGTGCTTCCTCGTGGGAGCTTATAAGTTTTATTTTAAACAATTTTTATTTGTTGTACTAATGTGAGAAAACCATGAATGAATCTCTTATTAAGTATTAATTTTGGACGGAGGTAACTGATCTGATTAATAGTCGATTTCCGGATAGTTTATACCCATTTTAACTTATATTAGTTTATAAAAAATAGTTTAGAGTTTAGGGTTTAGAGGGTGTGAAATTACATTAGTAAACCTAACCTAACCCACCGAGCCTCTTAAGGAATGAGGCTCAGAACCCTTCGGAACTATAGCCGAAAATTGGCTATACCTAACCTACCCTAAGCAAATTAAACAATATAAGTTGCAAACTTGTCACTAGCCTTATGAGACAGCTGTACCTTCTCATGAAGAACCAACGTTCTAACTGTAGAAACTATGTGTAACTAGCTAACTGCCTCCCGCTCTCTGGATTAGATTTAGCCAATGCTGCTTACAGCCAATCTAACTAGAAGTGACCTACCATATGTACCAAGTAAGAATGTGAGAACTGTACCCCATAAAGGTGTCACATCTGCCCCATTGCCTTTAGTGCAGTATTTTCTGTCGATATACATTATGGGATAGGCTAAGAATTTGCATAATAGGCCTACTAGTCCTTGTTAAATATTACTATGAGTACTTTCTATTCCAAGACTCTACTAAGAGCCTGAACATTTAGAGGAGAATATTTGTACCTGTTAATTTCAATTTTAAATAAACGGTATCAGGAAACTGACACATACTTTCTCCCTTCAAGACATTTAAATCCAGAAAACATATTTAGTGAAATAAAACAAATTAACAATTAATTATCACACAAATATATACCAAATGTTATCAAAATCGGTTAGTAAATAACGGAGATATCAATTTTTAAATATTTGCCTTAAGAATAACATTGGACAACGTACTGCGTTTACCGCCGAACTAAAATATCAATTATCTCCGCAACCAGTTGACGTGAACTCATGATTAAAAATACTAGATTATTTAGTTTTTCAAGTCAAATTTAATGGTTGAAAGTATATTTTCTTTAGAGGTCACAGATTTTGTGAAATTTCAAAAATATGAATTTTTTTAACACTTAAACCCCCATAACTTCTGAACCTGAATTTTTACAGACATGCGGGTGGTGTCATTTTGTTTGTCATCTTAAGCACTAAAAACCATGAAATTTTTATCAAAATCGTTAGAGCCGTTTTTGAGGAATTTTGATTGTTGTAATTTTTATGGGTTTTTATGGGGTAAATACCCTTAAAAATCAAAAATTGAAAAAAATGAAAAATACGCCTGGAGATACCACGGCTTTATACCTACATGCCAAATTTTATGAAAATCGGACCACTGGTGTCGTCTCCTAGTTTTGTTTACATCCACACGGACACACATACATCCACACACACACACACACACACACACACACACACACACACACACACACACACACACACACACACACACACACACACACACACACACACACACACACACACACACACACACACACACACACACACACACACACACACACACACACACACACACACACACACACACACACACACACACACACACACACACACACACACACACACACACACACACACACACACACACACACACACACACACACACACACACACACACACACACACACACACACACACACACACACACACACACACACACACACACACACACACACACACGCACGCACGCACGCACGCACGCACGCACTGACAGACAGACAGACACCACGCCAAAAACCACTTTTTTGGATTCAGGAAGCACTAAAACGAATATATCCATTAACAACTCAAATTCAAAAATTTTGACGAAAACAATACTTTCTTCATATACTATGTATAGGGGGGAGAAAGTAAAAACGACTACCCAAACCTCAACACTGAGGCAATTTGTTCATGCAAGTATAAAATTCTAGTTTGTAGGTGAAATGAAACTGCACTTTTACGGTTTAATATTTAACAACTTTTAAAAAAGCAACACCTGTTGTCATGCGAAATTGAGTGGGTAAGAGACGAGTCAGTTACTCTTCAAATGAATATTTCGAGTTCTTTTGATGGTTGTTTATTTAATGCTGCTAAGTTCTACAACCGACAACCACTGACTTTTATTTTGACATGCCACCAAAGTCATGACGTAGATCTGATGCAGACGCCACACGACCTTCTAATCGTAGAAAATGCCGCAACGATTGCGCATGCGCAGTAGCGTCATTGTCATGTATCTGTTACATCCATAGGAGCAGTTAAATTGGTCCGAAGTTCCAGTTACTTGCTAGTAATAGGTCACAGTTGACTGACGCTGCGATTCTGAATATTTCGATTAGAGTGCCGCAATAATTTCTTATTTCCTTTCCTAATCTCTTCCCTACCCATCTTACGACACTTAAGTTAGAACGATTTGCTATAAAATTTTGTTTTGTTAAATTGTTAAGTTTATATCGTTGTTGTTGTTTTGTTATGGTTTTCTATCGAAATAATGCCGTGTTTTGATTAGCTACAGGAATTCAACACATTATTATTATTCTTACTAGTGTGTGAATAGTGTGACCTGTGTTTGATTAATTTTACAGTAATCTTAGTTTACCTTTAGATTAAACTAACACTGAATTTCAACACAGCCCATAATTGGATTACTGTATTAGGCCTAGGCCAACTGGCTTTACACTGAGTTAGCTATGAAGGCTACTATCATTGACTTTGAATGTATGCTATTATTAAATATTTGTAGAAGTTTCCATTCCTTTAAAAAATTTCCGTAATAGTGAATTATTGAACAGGATGTTTTAAAATGATAACTAATAATCCAGAGTTTGTATATTAACATAGTTTAATACAAAACTTCCGATGGTAAAAGTCTTTCTCCTTATACAGGAATCTTAGTAGGGAGAGATGAGATAAGTTCTTCCCTTCACCTTCAATCATTATAATTCAGTCTTAGTTAGCTTTGCATGGAACCGGAACGGAACGGCACAGTTTGTTCTATTTGTTCCAGACTAGTGGATCCGAGTGCACGGAATCGTGCGCTACTCTAGCAGAGCGATAATTCAAATGGCGACAAATTTAAAACACAATCGTGCTAACACGATCCGTCTTGAGGGTTATGTTTACACAAATTAAAAAATAACAGCAATTAAATTATCCAGCTGATCTAAACGTAAACAATTATGTTCTTCATAAGGATAACATGGGAACTTTAAAAGCCAATGGGGCAGAGCCCAAGGGACTTTTTCAAAAATGTAAGGCCAGTTTGCAAATCTACGTGACACGCTCTTTCCAATGAGCCGTCAATGATCAAAATCGGTTAAGAAATGACGGAGGAGTTCATAAGACAAATTTCGTGTTGGCGTATTAATTAATTACTAGTGGACCCGAGCGCACGGAATCGTGCGCTACTCTAGCGATGATCGTCGTTTCGGTCTCTCTTCATGAACATACAGATGTCAGTTTCTACGCCATTATTTTCGTCTCGACTTAATTCAGCCATAGTTTTGAAAGACTGGACGAAAGGGTTTACATTTTCAAGATACCATGTCAACTCTCTCATCAAGGCCTCATTACACTTTTCGTTGGCGGGCATTCGCATTCGTTGTTGAATGGCAGTGTCAACATCGTAAATGTAAATTTGTGCATACTTAGCAGTTTGCCCAGGTGATGGTGCAAGAGTACCGACGCGGTGATAGAACGTATCGTGGATTTTGAAGTTGTAGACACCGTTAGTTAAGGATACGTCTAGTTTAGCTT
The DNA here is from genome assembly GCA_035578135.1 of Flexamia atlantica. NCBI lineage: Eukaryota > Metazoa > Arthropoda > Insecta > Hemiptera > Cicadellidae > Flexamia > Flexamia atlantica. The sequence goes on from JAQJVK010000002.1 coordinate 17,161,139, forward strand.
CAGAGCTGATCATGGCAAGAGCAGCGTTATAAGAGCGAATGTGTTCGAGGTAGTTTTGTGATTGCTTGCGAATAGAAGCATTCGAATGATGAGTGTTTTCGATTAGCTCTTGAATGAATGGTGACGGTGTAAATGGTGGCAAAGATACTTTACCCTTGTGGCAAGACAGGGAAAAATGAGAAGCATTCCGGTCGGTTTTCTCCTTGTCAAAATGCCTCGCTGTACTGGCAACACAGGTCATTGCTAGAGGGCCAATTGAGAATGAAAAGTCGTTTTGGGGTAATGTTAGGGCGCATTTGTAACCCAATAGTTGAGGTTGCTCAGGGTCAGGTGCTGACTGTGATGAGTTAGGCCTATTAAGCGCCACTCTTCTGTTGCTGCGGTCGTTATCACGATAACGCCTCCCGCCTATGTTTTGTTGCCGTCGCGTCGGACGCATTTAAAAGAAAAAACAACAAATAAACAAATTATAACTACACAAAACAACGATCAAACACAAATTTAAAACACAATCATGCTAACACGATCCGTCTTGAGGGTTATGTTTACACAAATTAAAAAATAACAGCAATTAAATTATCCAGCTGATCAAAATGTAAACAATTATGTTCTTCATAAGGATAACATGGGAACTTTAAAAGCCAATGGGGCAGAGCCCAAGGGACTTTTTCAAAAATGTAAGGCCAGTTTGCAAATCTACGCGACACACTCTTTCCAATGAGCCGTCAATGATCAAAATCGGTTAAGAAATGACGGAGGAGTTCATAAGACAAATTTCGTGTTGGCGTATTAATTATATAGATATAGAATATAGATTCTCTGCGGAACGGCATCGGCACGGACTAATACAGTTCCGCCTAGTCGGTGGAACGGTTACGTCAAAAATAACGCTAACTGCTCCTCGGCATTTTCTACGATTAGAAGGTCGTGACGCCACCACTTTTGGCATGACGTCACCGACGGGTCAGCCAATCAGACACCGATCCGTTCAGCCAATCAGAGGTTAGGTGGCAAAACTAATACTGAAATAAAAATTATGCCTACGGCCTAAAAAGATCGATGCGATATATCGATGGTCGTCAATGCTATATATCGATCTTCGTCGATGCGACATATCGATCGTCGTCGTCTGGTTTCTTTATATTTTCGTTTTCTTGTTTTATTTGCTAGACTTTCAATTTTAATGACTTTACCGATTTGTTTGGATTAAATTGATTAGAGTAGGATTCACCTAAGTTGGCCAAAGCATATACTAATCATCTCATCAAAAATTTTTATACAAGTCACATTGAAAACATTGTTGGTTCCACATGGTATTTGTTTAAATTTCCTCCGAACTGTCAAATCGCCACGTTGCGTTTGTTTACAATATTGTTTTGTTATCATTCGTGGCAATCTTATAGGTTATTGAATGTTTAAATTATCGCCTATTTTAGAATTTTCTATTTTTATTTTACTTTTTTACATAGCGGTAAAGTTAAATATGATTCTATTTCTTGGTTGACATTTATTTTAGTTTGTTTAGCTACTTGTTTATTTTTAACTCGACCAATTTAGATAAGTTTTGAACAAAATATGAGACAAGTCAGTTGTCGACTTGCAGCAAGTAGTAAGGACTGATCATAAACAAACCTATTTTTCTTCGTACAGATTATTTGATGATAAAATCTAAGACTATTAATCATGCCGCATCCATGACACAACCTCTCCATGTTAATATTTAATTTGAAAAAGCCCATGTGTAATATTTTAGGCTGCGCAAGAGAACTTCCGGTGCAATATTGCATCAGAACTTTTGCTTTACTGCAAGTTTTATGCTAAAACAGATGTTTGTTAGCAATGTTTTTAGCACAGCTGGATTTTATGCTTAGGTTCTTAAGAAGATAATAGTTTGTTTACTTTCATTTTGGCCAACTTACGTGAATCCTACGAGTAGGAATCACCTAAGTTGGCCAAAGCATGTACTAATCATCTCATCAAAAATTTGTATACAAGTCACATTGAAAACATTGTTGGTTCCACATGGTATTTGTTTACATTTTCTCTGAACTGTCAAATCGCCACGTTGGGTTTGTTTACAATATTGTTTTGTTGTCATTCGTGGCAATCTTATAGGTTATTGAATGTTTAAAATATCGGCTATTTATTTTCTACTTTTATTGAACTTTTTTCACATAGCGGTAAAGTTAAATTTGATTCCATGTCTTGATTGACATTTATTTTAGTTTGTTTAGCTGCTTATTTATTTTTTACTGGACCAATTTAGATAAGTTTTGAACAAAATATGAGACAAGATGCTGACTTGCAGCAAGTAGTAAGGGCTAATCATTTACAAATCTATTTTTCTTTGTACAGATTATTTGGTGATAAAATCTAAGACTATTAATCATGCCGCATCCATGACACAACCTCTCCGTGTTAATAAATATTTAATTTGAAAAAGCCCATGAGTAATATTTTAGGTTGCGCAAGAGAACTTCCACATACAATATTGCAACAGAACTTTCGCTTTACTGCAAGTTTTATGCTAAAACAGATGTTTGTTAGCAATGTTTTTAGCACAGCTGGATTTTATGCTTAGGTTCGTAAGACGATAATAGTTTTAGACCAGGCGGTATATGTTTTGACTTGGGTAAATCATACAGTCTCCGAGATTTTTGTGTTAATGGCTTCGGAATATCATTAAAAAACAAAATTTCACTATGCGTACAAATATAAACCTGTGCAAAATTTTTTATCAAGGAAAATATTAAAAATTAAACAAAAATATATACGTTTTTTGCCTGTTTTTTGAGGATATCTCCACAACTATTCACTTTAGACAAAAACTAATGACACCAAACGTTTCGTTATAAAATTCTACATCGAAAAAAGTTATTTTCAATTTAGTTTTTCCTACAAAAAATGCCTTTTTTAATCGAAAAATGTAAAAAATAGTAAAAAATAATCTAAAAATTTACGTTTTTTGCGATTTTGTTGGGACACGACGATTCAACCAATGACCTTCAAACTTTTCACGGTCAATGTTTGTATTATAAAAAATAATTACACCAAGTTTCATAAAAATCAGCCTAATATCTTCAGCACAATAGTCATCTAATAATCGTACTGCCAAAATATTAAACAATTTTCAAATCCATCTAAACCGCAAAGTACGATCCGCAGATACATGAAATTTGGACCAAATATAAAGGAAAAGTAGATCTTTCAAACAAATCTTAAAATATTAAAATCGGTTCACTAGGACAGCCTAGGCAGGTGTTTAAATATAGTATTATTTTTGGCAGTTTCTAGCAATTTCATTAATTTGCATAATTTTCTATTAAAGTATATTTTTTAACCTCAAAAACATTTATTTCAGGCCTGAGTGGCCTTAACATTGAGTCTGACCTTCGTTTGTCAAAGCTCGGCCCCCAAAACGCAAGGGGCGCCTTTTATTAGCAGTGCTCGTACAACGCCATCGAACTGACATTCGCATGCATGAAGCTCGGCCCCAAATTACATTAATCCCTAATGCCTATCTTCCCTTCGCCAAGCTCGGTCCCCCAAATTAAACATGATGCCATTATTAAATAATACTCAGCCCCTATCATAGGACTTTTTTATACGAAGATAAATTACCAAATGAAAAGGTCCACTTCAGTTTCCTGTGGCCTTTTCTCATAACCGGAAGGTCCTTCTTGTCCACCTTTTTATGTCTGTATGCGGAAGTCGCTCTTTGTAAGATTAAAAGTGTTGTTTGTAAACAACAGAAATGTAAACATTGTAAATTGCATTCTAACGTCAAAAATCTTTTAAGAGAAGAATTTTAAAGACTAAAAGCTTTTTTTTACAGTATGATAAAGTCGCTCCTTGTAATGAAAACTGCTATTTTGAACTCTACGTAGACAACTACAAGAATTATAATTATTTATTTAGTAAAATACACACTATTGAAAACAAAAGTCTTCAGTGACTAAAATATCTCCCTAAATAGTCTGTAGCAAGTATTCAGGGAAATAGAAATAGTCCTCATCTTAATCAAACCATTTACATTCGTGTAAAAAATGGTTCACTTTGACATTTTTCAATCTTCACTGAAAAAAAATAAAAGGTATAAAATACATATTAGGAAGAAAGTTTTTCTTACCAGCAAACATGACCTTTTTTACTTACATGCATAGTCTCACCATCTTGATATGATGATCACCGTCCCACATATCATGCATTTGCGCACAGGACACACACAATAACAGACATGCATGCTTAGAATGTACTATTACATCAGTGGTAGCCCTTTCACAATAAATCAAATAATCTTTTTTCCATAGTAAAATAACATTTTTTGTTCAAATACTCTCTTTAAATTACATTACATGTTACAGAATTCTGAACGTCTAATCCTTAAAATCCAGTGGGAGTCTGTTCGTGGTGGCTTAAGAAAAACCATTAAGGCTATAGAAATTAGCTTTAACTAAAAAATACTCCCTTATAAAAAACTTCCTCTATGTGCATGAACGAACAAAACAACTAAATTTTTGTTACAGAAAATAATTAAAACGCTAAGAGTCCAGTATATTGTTCTTTCCTATTATAATCTAAGGTATATGGACAGTACATTTTAGACTTCAGAAGAAGGAGACAAAAAGATGTGTAGCACGTTTCTCTATTGTAAAAAAGTAGTTAAGAATAAACGTTTTGAGAAGAACGTTTCGATAAAGAAGGAACTACCGAGTCTAAATTCCTTGAAAGAATTTTATAAAATTTGAACCAATTTCACGTGGAAAACAGTTAAAAAACCATAAATTTCACATAAATTGCCTGAATATCTTTTACACGTTGTTTTATCACAGTGTCATTGCATTAAACAAATGCAAAATATTTTAAATTGACATTTGTAAAAAAAATTGAAAAGTTCCGTATGTATTCAAAAGAAAAGAATCACAATTAAATAAATCTTTATAATATAAAATCATTTTTAATATGGGGGGGGGGGGGAATTTTAGGAATCGAGCTTGAGGAATAAAAGAATAAGGGTACAATTGCAGCTTTCTGCAGATTGAGAATCAAGCTAGAGATAAATGAGAATGTGTACTAATTGCCCATGAGGGATTGTGCACTGCTCACTATCAGCAAAATAAGTTCGGGGACAGAGCTTGACGAAGGGAAGGTAGGGATAAGGGATTTATGTAATTGGGGGCCGAGCTTCATGCATGCGAATGTCGGTTTGATCGCGTTGTACGAGGACTGCTAATAAAAGGCGCCCCTTGCGGTTTTGGGGGCCGAACTTTGACAAATGAAGGTCAGTCTCGATGTTAAGGCCACTCAGGCCTAAAATAAATGATTTTGAGTCTTAAAAATATACTTTAATAGAAAATAATGCAAATTAATGAAATTGCTAGAAATTGCCAAAATAATACTACATTTAAAAACCTGCCTAGGCTCTCCTAGTAAACCGATTTCAATATATTAAGATTTATCTGAAAGATCTACTTTTCCTTTATATTTGGTCTAATTTTCATGTATCTGCGGATCGTACTTTGCGGTTTAAATGGATTTGAAAATTGTTTAATATTTTGGCAGTACGATTATTAGATGACTATTGTGCTGAAGATATTAGGCTGATTTTTATGAAACTTTGTGTAATTATTTTTTATAATACAAACATTTACTGTGAAAAGTTTGAAGGTCATTGGTTGAGTCGTCGTGTCCCAACAAAATCGCAAAAAACGAAATTTTTTAGATTATTTTTTACTATTTTTTTACATTTTTCGATTAAAAAATGCACTTTTTAAAGGAAAAACTAAATTAAAATTAACTTTTTTCAATGTAGAATTTTATAAGAAAACGTTTGGTGTCATTTACTTTTGCCTAAAGTGAATAGTTTTGGATATATCCTCAAAAAACAGACGAAAAACGTGGATATTTTTGTTTAATTTTTAATATTTCCCTCGATAAACAATTTTGCACAGGTTTATATTTGTACGCATAGTGAAATTTTGTTTTTTAATGATATTCCGAAGCCATTAACACAAAAATCTCGGAGACTGTACGATTTACCCAACCATGTGCTTTTCTTAACAGATACCGCCTGGACTATTTGTTTACTTTCGTTTTGGCCAACGAACGTGAATCCTACTCTATAATGTATTAATTGCAATATTGATTGTAGCCTGATAAGCATTTCCATTGAAATTCGCCGCTGCCATTACTCTATGCCGCTGCATGCTTCGAAATGAAGCCTACTAAGTGGCAAACTAGAAAAAAACTTATTTAGATTCTCTCTGTCACATTTCGCATCACCACCAATTCACCAACTTCGCTTAACCTCAATTCTAAACTTGAGGTAAGTCACGCATTTTAAGTAATTTAAAATGATTAAGTGTTCATTAAAATTACTACTTTTTTTATAAAAAGTGCACTAAGCCAAAATGTCCTATTATATTTATACTAGTATTCTTTTCAAAAAAGCCAAAGGCCTTTAATCTAGCTTATGAAACGAGGAGGTTAGGCTGTAATGTGTAGATTGAGTTAACATATTTCTCCGTTTTAAAAAAAATTTAGAATATTTTTCTCAGTAATTGTGCAAGCAAACCTTGTTCACCTAAGTCTAGGGTCATAAGATCATGTTACGTTATAATTAAGGTTTAGAAATGATTCAGTTAGCTTACCTGGTAATTGTTTACTTTCCAATGGTTGCCTAGAAATTGCAATTTTTTCTACAAAATGTAGGAAATTTTGCGCTGATTCCGGAAAACAACTCAGCAATAATTTTCATGATCTGACATACAATAGTCGAGGTAAAGCAAAAAAAACAAAAATTGATAAATCAACTTTTGTTTAAGTTAGGCCTATATGAAGATGGATTTGGCTGGAATAAATGAGATAGGGATAGGTTTTGTTAATTTAGGTTGTATTTGGTTTGGTTAGGTTAGGTTGTGTTATGTTAGGTTGTGTTAAGTTGCATTATTTTAGGTTACACATTAGGATTGGTTTAAAACGTTAAGTTAGGCTAGGATAAGGTTGGTAAAGTAAGAATGTGATATTATTATAATCCTTATATAACAATACCAAATCTAATTTAACCTAACCAAACCTAATACAACCTAGGGAGGGCCTAACCAAATTTAATATAACCTAACCAAATTCAATATAACCTAATCAAACCAAACCTACCATAGTCTAACATAACCTAACTAGACCTAACTTAGTCTAACCTAAACTAAACTAACCTAACCAAACCTAACCTTAGATCCCACAGTTTAGCGTAACTCACCTAAAACCAAGCCATTTTGTGCAAATCTATGAATTTTCCGGCACTTTTTTGGCCATAACTCTGTTCATCCGAGTCTGATCTTGTAAATTCTAGTACATTCTTCTTTATCTCAATCTTCTGATTAATTTGAGTACCCACATGACCTACTACCGAGCCAAAAATTATTTTTCAGTTTTTCCGATTTTCCGGCATTTTTTTATGTTTTCCGCGGAAGAAAACTATCATTTCCGGAATCAGAGCTTTATTTCCTACATTTTGAAAAAAATGTAAATTGTTTTCTAGACAACCACTGGAAAGTGAACAATTACCGTCTACCTAGCCTATATTGCTTTAGCCTGTACAAACAACCTTGATGTTCCTTATGGCAATGGGGATAGTAGCCGGCATTGTTCCGAAATTTCAAGAAGATGTTTTTCTCCTCGAGAGATTTGCTTTCGGAGTTGTGCGCTATCGAAGATACGGTAGGCTTATGGCTCTTGGGAGTCGGGTGTTTCCGGGGGGAATTTTTCCCTCAAGAAGTTGCTTAAATTTTTCTTAGGTCTATCAAAGAGAAGATTTTGACAACTCTCAGATAAACTGTCATGTTGTACCACTCCTGATAAGTTTTTGCAACAAACATTAAAAAGTAACTAGGCTCTAGGTACAAAAATAAACATTCAATAACATTTTTCCCAAAATAAACTCACATCGGATATTATGCTACATACCAAACTTACACTTAAATTTATTGTAGCATCCCCAAAAGCAATAAGTAGGCCTAGATAAAAAAAACATAGGGCCTACACAAAATTTTAGCTGAGTCTCACTGTTTATATAAAAATTCTTTGACACAGGTAAGATCTGACCGAATAGTTACTCGATTATTATTATCAAACTAACATATAAGTAGTTTATTTCTTGGACACTAAACATTTATGCTCCTCTTGAAGGTCGTTCACCTGTTGTGCGGTGATGTGACGGGTATATGACTTATCCCTAAAGAATGGCCGGACCATTCGTTTGCTGATCCAACAGGAGCAAAATTAGAGGGAGCCAGTATATAGCCTACTTTTGAAGTAAGCGCTTGCTGAGAGATACGTCTTTATGACAATATATATATCGTTTGTGATTAGCCTTATGGAATATCCTTTCAAAAGCTTGATCCTGAAAATCACAGCTCCGAAAGGCACTGCTCTGAAAGCATATTTCTGGAAAGGCAGAACTCCGAGAATAGTAATTGCAAGTAGGCTTACTTTCAGGGCAGAACTAATGCATTTTGTTGTTTTTTATTATACTTCAGAATTATGCCCATAAAATACATATAGCTTATGGAAATTAAAAGTAAGAACAATTTAGGCCTAAAGGTTGCAACACAAGCTATTAAAGTTGTTAAAAGTTATTAAAATAGCTGTGCAATGGTTTAGGTTTATCGTATTTAATGCATTTAGGAGGTGTACATGTACAACTTGTATTTTAATGCTTCTAATGTAAAACCCCAAATACTCCCAATAGTTTGAAAATTTGATTCTTTGACATCCCCAAAGTTCACTAAGTGTTGAATCATTGAGAGTCTGCTATAATTTATTTTTAAATTTGTAGGAAATGACACCCTGATTTTAGGTGTGGTAGGCCTAGTAAAATCCGAACAACTAAGCCTAAACCTAGTTTTTTAGTGCATCAAGTGTGTAAAGTGCCTTATAGGTGCACTACAGGCTAAAAAAATGATTACCTACAAGCCAAAATAGTTTCTCGAGTTCAGCAATATTAAAATACTGTTGTATCATATTGCAACATAATACTAAGAGTACTGCATTTTAAAATTTTTCATTTACAACTGCAAAATATATTCGAAAAATGCCTCTTCCCAGGAGCGTCAATCCTTTGGCTAATCCAGTTTTCCCTGATGTTAAAATCCCCATTATTGTACCATACCAGGAAAGTTTTAAAAAAATTTATTTTAATTATTGTAGGGATGCTTTCAATAAAATTCTTAGATTTTTCAATTTTACCGAATTAACATAAAATCCTGCAAAAGCATTCAAGAAACCCCTAATTCTGTCAGAAGAGTATTTTAAATACCAATAAATTATTGATTATTCTTAAGAAGATGAAAATAAAGAATATAGTCGACAGTATAATAGGATTGAAAACATCATATAGGCCCTACCAGACAAAATTTGGGTTATAACTTACCAAATACCAAATCATATTATAGGCCTAAGTATAAAAGTTTTTGTTTGTCTAGGTACACTATGGATAAGGTCCTGATGCAATCAAAACACAATGGCATATATTTTACTAAGACCTGCTATTTCTCTGGGCAACAATTTATGAACATGATCAGTGGTTTGCATTCTGTAATACCATCTTAATTCATGCACAAACCAGGTTAGCTGTCTCTACAATGCCCACTGATTTATGAGTAAACTGTTATGAGTAGCTACAGTAGTTGAGAGTATGAAAAGTTAAAATAAATAACTTACACAAAGTAAAATAAATATAGAATCTTTAGCTCATGTCAAGTGTACCCTCCACACAGCAATCAAAAACATGCTCAGCCAGTGGCGTAGATAGACTTTGGTCAAAGGGGGAGATATAACCAGGGGGTCTGGGGGCTCCTGAAAATCATAACTCTAAAACTAGTTTTTTATGTAATCTAGAGGCATAGTGGAACTCATTTATACAGAATAATTGATGCAGACACATGGTCGCCGCGCGCATACCGGAAGCGGGCATTGGCTCGTTCTCCAAAAGAACGAGCTGAACACAGGGGGAGTGGTTTGTGGTTTGATGTCATAATGATCTTACATTTGCTTTATTCTTTTTTGTATGTATACATTTTTATTTCATTCAATTCTCATAATTTTGTTAAGTTGCTTTCACGTAGTTTTGGTGCTTTTATTAAAAATACCATTTGTCATTTATTTTACTTAGGCTTGAAGAAATTACTTTTTATTCCATTTTATAATAAAATCACTAGATAACAAATGAATACAGGAATCTGCATCAGTCCACTTCACTCCATTCTCTGTTAGCACTGATCACTGAAATATTGTTTCAGCATAGTTACAAAATATAAATCTCTTAGTTTTTTCACGCCACTAGTATCACCTTCACTCTCACTTTTTTTTTGGAGCTTTGGAGCGAAAAACCCTGTCAGTTTGCACTGTTTCGACATCACAACATATTGTAGTCACGTCGCGTCGCGTCGCTGCGAATTACGCAAGGTCACAGAACCAACTGACCGAGTTATAAACGTATCCTAAACGTCAAAGTGAGATCAGATTCATTAGTTCTGGTGTTGGCCATTAGAGGGAAGAATATAGGTAGTGGGTGAATCTAGTATTTTTTACTGGCTACTTCAGTTCCAACGAGAAATAATGTAGGCCTGTATAGCCTAAAGGTTCACTCATTTTGATAAATATTAAATAATTGTTCAAAATAACGTTTTTCTGGTATATAGGACTAAAAACATTCAGAACAAAATGAACAACATTATAATTTTTCTGTAAGATGTAATATTATAGGCGGCGAATTTTAATCTAAAACCAATTCGGCTGTGAATGGCACGTTTTCAGTTGCGTTCTTAGACTGATTTATCGTCTGTCTTTCATAACAGGGTATTTACAAATCGGGGACCATCAGTGACCAAGGAACAGAAAATGCTAAATTTTGCTTTGATTCTGTTACATTAACAGTTCACTTTCAGTTACGCATTCGCCACTACCACTAATATTCCAAAATACTGTGTTGTATTTTTAAGCCTCTTGTCACCGATCCTGCCGCGTTCGTTTGGCGGGCAATACCTGAAAGACATTTTTGGCAGTTTTTCAACTACTAAATAAATAATAACAATAATAACTTTACTTATATATTTATTCAAAGATTTTTTATTTTTTATTGCGGTAAAAGAATTACTTCCTAGTTTAAAGGTCGCAGCCTAACTTTAATTTTTTTGAGTACAATTAATTTTTTTATATACTGTAGGGCCAAGGGGGGGATATATCCCCCTTATCCCCCCCCCCGTACCTACGCCACTGTGCTCAGCTGCTTTTTTGGACAGAAGTTGGAAACATTTTTTTCTAAAAAATGTACCATGCTGGTATTCAAATTAATAGAACACTGGAAGAGCTGAGAACGAATAGAAGGTAACTAACGTCACTTTAAATTCACCGGCAAGTACGAAATTATGAAAAGTAAAAGAGAGACAGTAGATTGACAATGACCAATCACAGATGGCCTCTAAGGCTTTCAATTGTATTTCGTGTTAAAGTGAAATACGAATAACCCAGATGAAACAAGCAGATATGATAAAACTAAAGGTGTACGATAATTTTGGACAGGGTATCATTGCAAGGAAAGCCAAATGTTTTAGTTTCTTTTTCTGTACCTACTTTGTGTCGTCTGCCTTCCATTTGGACTTCTCGATTGTAAAATGGAAATTGAAAATGAGTATACTGGTACTGTTCAACCTAATCAAATAATTTTGACTGGGAATTCAGAGTGTAGGATATATACATTATTAGTTCATGTTTCCAACAGGCTTATTTATTATGATTATTATGATTCCAGAGGCTTACGATTGTCTCAGTTTGAACTTGTACAGGTTGGCTTTGAATTTTACAGGCAACGTTTTGAATTAAAGCAACAAAATTTGAATTCCTGCAAGGCCCAATTTAGCAAGATTTGAATTCGAGAGGCTACATTGTGAGTCAAAAATATTTAGAACTTTCAATGTAATATTTTTAGAATATTAGAGGTTTTAAAGGGAACAGAAAACAGTTATTAATTAGGCCTAAACAGGTTTGAATGAGTGGTGTTCTATTAGAGGATTTACGTCATAATTAAACAACTAATTTCAGCAAGCTATCAAAAGTTTGTGAAAAATTTGAAAGTTAAATGTACAGAATGACCCTCACACCCAGTGAATCGTAAAAGTAAATTCTGTCACTGAACGTGGAGCTCAATAGGTACTGTAGGCCTATTAATTGTATTTTCAGCACTGCTCTGTGCTCAGCAGCTAATTTCTTGTTTCTTTATGTTTTTGAGTATATCACCACATTATTTTGTGTTAACAGAGATTATATTGTACTTTCAATAATAATATTGGACACACGCTGCTCAGCGGCTTTAATTTGGTTTTGTTTGGTTCACTGATAAAACAATGGTAATTATAATCAGTTGCTCCTTTAAATTTCTATTCCCAAGATGAATGGATACAAAACTTTAAGTGCTTTTAAGCCCTCTACCCTTTAGTCTAAACCTTATAAATTTTATTTCCTGGAAAACTTCACTCAGAAATCTTTCCAGCAGACACCTTAGTTATTAAATCGGTTCAGAACTGTAGGTGTATTCTTGATCATTAATAAACCTGTAGCATATTAAATAAGTGTAGATTTGTGTTCCTTTATTAATTCGTGGTTTACCTGATGAAACAAATTTTAATGTTCTTAAATGTTTGTATAATATTTTAGAAGCTACCTTTAAACTATGTAGGGCCTACCTCAATCTTACAAGCAAAACTTTTTTTCAGGAGTCGTCATGACTGAGGACACTGTTGCGAAGAAGGCTCCCAAGCGGGGGGCCGGTGAGGAAATGGAGGTGGAGGTGGTGAACGGTGTGGAGGGACAAGCACCGCGCAGCAAACCTGCAGCCAAGAGGGCGAAGCAGCAGCCGGGCTCGGAGATACGCAAGGTGCCGGTGCCGGCTCACAGGTACACCCCACTCAAGGAGAACTGGATGAAGATATTCACACCGATCGTGGAACACCTCAAACTGCAAGTGCGGTTCAACCTGCGTACAAGAAACGTTGAGATTCGCAACTGTCCGGACACCGATGATGTTGGAAACCTCCAAAAGGCCGCTGATTTTGTGAAAGCTTTCATTTACGGGTTCGAAGTGGAAGATGCTCTGGCATTGTTAAGGTTAGATAACTTATTTATCGAAAGTTTTGAAATCAAAGATGTGAAAACCTTAAGAGGAGATCACTTGTCACGAGCTATCGGTCGCTTGGCAGGTAAAGGCGGAAGGACAAAGTTCACGATTGAAAATATAACCAAGACGAGAATCGTTCTAGCTGATTCAAAGATTCACATTTTGGGTTCATACCAAAACATTCAGGTTGCTATGAAAGCTATTTGTAACTTGATTTTAGGAAGTCCACCCTCCAAAGTTTATGGACAATTGAGAAATGTCGCGTCAAGAATGTCGGAACGGTTGTAAATAAAAGATTATTTAAAAAATGTGTTTTTAATATAGGTAATCCCCAACACTAACTCCTTGATGTGTGAGGTAAATCTTAAGAACTCCTCCCATGCTGGAGCTAAAAAAGCAAATAATCTGGAACAGTAAATAATTTGTCGCAAAATTTCAATATACCCTATATTATCAAATTCTTAGTTTACTAATGTCAATAAAAATTGGAATTGACAACTTGAAAATGTTACTTATCGTCTGTGAAGAAACAATACCCCCTATCAGACAAATTTAGGGAAAGTGAGTTTTTGGTATCCTAGCAACTGTAGTGTAATTCTGAATGTAATGGCGGTCGTAGTTCACCAAAATTCCGAGGGATAGGGTTAGTATAGCACTGTTCTAATACTGCCCAAGAGATAGGAATGGAAAAAAACCGCCCATTTGCTTTGTTATTAGTATACGTTTTGATGTGATAGGCGATTTTGAAGCAGATAGGCGGTGTTGCTAAAACAGTTTTTCTTCTTTCGTGTAAAGCTTGGGATTTGTCATTTGGGCGGTATTGTTTCTTCACTGACGATATCTAACCAGTATAACATCAGTTCAATGTCCTTGTTACTTTAACTTATTCTAACTGATTCTAATAAAAACTATTTTGACACCTCAAAAAATAACCCACTAACAGTGTGTTTAAGAATACTTGTCTGCACTGCATCTGAGGCTACAGGATTTATTTTATTGCCTCCCTTGACATATTATCAATTTGTCAGTTACATTATTAATTCTATGTATTGAAATTATTTTGCCTGAGAAGTAAGAGCAGAAAGTGTTGTAGATCATAGACTTAAAAAGAAAATGTTAACTAAATAAAATAATTTATAAAACCTCAAAAGGCAAGATAAAACGTTACCAACACAGTCTTTTAATCCATAGTACAGTTCTTAATGTATGGAATATTATGTTATCAGAGAAATAAAGAAAACACTTACTACACAAACATAGTCTAATGTTTACTCTATTAAAACTTCCCTCTCTTTTCAATCATAAAGCTCTATGATATGAATTCTCAGACGCAGGAAAGCAATGCAGACTGTCTGACTTTAATTAAACAACATCACTCTTTTGGTCATAAACTTGTTTGTCAAGATCTGAGAAACTATTTTAAACGTTTGTCTCGCAATTGACCTCGTTTTGAGACCACTACTCATATCACAATCTTCTACAAACTAAAATTTGTCATCAGTAAAGTCATGACTCGCAAGATATTGAAAATTTATAGCATTCTATCTTTACATTCAGGAAAAGGTGCAAAGAAACTTTCAAATTATTGTGCCAAAAGTTTTGTCTTTCAAATATATGAATGTGTTATAAAATATACAGTACTGATGTGCACTATATTAAGTGTCACGAAATTGCAATGTTCAAAATCGCTTAAACAGCTGGATCCTTATATAATTAACACTTAATACTGAAAGCCTCATTGAGAAACGTTAACCGAAACCCTCGGTCTGTGAGACTCCCACATAAAATAATGGACGGCAAATAAATAGTTACTGAAACCCTCGGTCTGTGAGACTCTCGCATAAGAAATAAAATAATGGACAACAGACTAACGGGAACCGAAACCCGCGGTCTCTGAAACCGGCATGTAATTAGAAATCGGGAAGTCAAGTACGGAAGGACCACTCAAACTGGAAAAAAACTGTGCGAAGGTCGAGGGGAAGGGGAGGGAGGAAGGTAAAGGGAGGGGTAGCACCAGCGCTTCAGCAGTGTTGCCAATACTGTATCAGCAAGTGAAATTTCCCTGAGGTCTGTAAGACTGGGGGTTTCAGTATAAGTGTTAACTAGATGATCAACACAGTTTCACCCGTGGAAAAACATAAAAAATTTCTTGGATTTCATTTGTCATACTTTTTAAATTATAATTATTGTAACATTAAGTATTATTATTATTATTGTTACTATTAAGGTGCCATGACACCGTAGAAAATAGAAGAATAAAAGACAGACAGCACCGAGCAGCAAACCTGCAGCCAAGAGGACAAAGCAGCAGCCGGGCTCAGAGATACGCAAGGTGCCGGTGCTGGCTCACAGGTACACATAACTCAAGGAATACTGGATGAAGATAGACCACTATAGATGACTCTAGAGTTTAACAACAAAACTTTTTAATTACCATAGGGCACAATATCAAGGGAATTTTGAAAAACCGTTCTTTAGTATATATCTAGGATCCAAGGGGAGTACATAAGCCAAATTTAAGCTCTTTACGTCTTACCCAAGTTGAGCCTTGCCACATCCCCTCTCCACCTCAAGCAGAGACTATTGCTAAACTGACATATTGTTTACGGTTACCAAGTAAGAATTGATAATATTAAGAGTTTAATTAGGAATATGTACCATACTTTTTGAATTTTAAAATTATGAAGTCAAAAGGAATGCAAACGAAGGCTTTTGTTGAGGGAAGAGCAAGCGAAACCGTCTTTTTATTTTCAAAAGCTAATTATTACACACAATGATTTCCATTACTTCTTGGAAAAAACTTATAGCAGTTTGTTTGGTGGTCCATTTTAAGAAAGCTATTATTGTAATAAATCAGAAAGGGCAATTTTATAGATGAATAAGGGGAACAATAAGAGATTTTACTTGAAATAACAAAAAAAAAAAAAAAACTGTGGTTCAAGGAAAGTAGGTAGTAACAATTAAAACGGCGTATATTATAAAATATAAACTGCCAAAAATAATTTATAATTATAAAAAATTTATAACTAAAGTATTACATTGAATACCTGTTCACAAAAGTTCTTGCTTGAATATCTATTGTATCCATTTCTGTTTTTTATTAAGGGTAATAATAAAGTAAAAGCCAGTTTGGATTCCTGGGAACGTTCCATTGAGCTTTTAAAATACCATGTTGCAGCAGACCTGCATACACGGCAAATTGTTCGATTGAGCTATTAAAATAAAGGAAATCCTCAAACAAAAAATCCCAAAACTAGGTCAGACAGTGACACAAATGTAACTGCGAGTATTTTCTCAGACCTCAGCAAACAAGTTTACGGTCAAGAGAGTGATGTTCTTTAATTAAAGTCGGAACGTTTACATGCTTTCCCGCCTCCGAGAATTTATTATAGTTCTGTGTCTGAAATGAGCAAGGTTCTTGTAATGAAAAGGTATAAAAGATACTTTTAATAACTAAAAGTAATTTTAAAATAAGACATTAATATTTATCCAAAGAAAAACATTTTTTAATAGAATTTTGGTTTTTAATGAAAATACTTTATCTTTAGAAGAATAGCGTCAGTTTCTCCTTTTATATAAATTAATTAAAATTTAATCATAAAATATGTTTTATCCTGTTGTATCCTTATTTGGAACTCACAGAGATATTTAAAAATAATTTTTCACATAATAACTAAAAATTCAACCATTAAAATTCAACAATAAAAATAAATAGCTTTACTGTAGATAAAGAAGTAGTGTTGTTATTAAAACATCGTTATTTTTAATTTGAACAGTTATGCATTGCTTACAGCAAACGAGTACCTATGACTTAGTTTTCTAAACTCTCTCTTCAGATTTCTTTTAACTACTACAGTCATCTCTATGTTGTCGCCAGTTGACCTACATCTCACTATCCCAGTGAGGTAACCAGTTGACCTTTTCAATAATTCTGTAATTATTATCCTCCTTTATGAATGCAGGTGATCTTTGTGGCCTTTGTTTCCTCTTCGATCTCGCTTAATTATAAGATATATAATTTGGAAAGATTTTGTATTTTAGAGACTTGAAAAAAACTAGAACATATAAAATTAATAAGCTGGGTGTAGCGCATTGAGAAGTTTGCTTCTCAATCCTGTGGGTTCAGGTTTGAAACTGAAGCTAGTTGCCACCTGACATTGGGCTATGAATCAATCATGATCTCTAAGAAAGGGAACTGTAAAAAGCAGGAGTCAGGACCTTTCATAATAAAAAACAACATAGTGTTGTGTTATGGACAGCAAGACGGTAAAAAATTTAAT
Source organism: Flexamia atlantica (assembly GCA_035578135.1). Lineage (NCBI taxonomy): Eukaryota > Metazoa > Arthropoda > Insecta > Hemiptera > Cicadellidae > Flexamia > Flexamia atlantica. The sequence continues at coordinate 17,178,587 of JAQJVK010000002.1, forward strand.
TTACACTTATTTAATACGTTTGGATTTTTTACCAAGACTCCTACAACGTTCAAAAAATGTTAAAAATTTTAAAACTTAGGTGTCACTGGAAAGGCCTGTAGTGAAGTTTTGCTTGATAAATAAAATTTATGAAGGTTAGACTAAAAGCCCTAGACACCCTTTAAAGTTTCTATTTGTCCTTAAGATTTAACATTGGAGCAAAAGTTACATAAACAGCTGATTGAAATAATCACACTTTTTATCAGCAGACTGTAAACAAAATCTAAAAGCTGCTGAGCAGCATACGTCTACTAGTTGTTTATGAATTCTAAAGTTTAAATATTATTTTTTTCTCTATAAAATTTGTATGACATATATCCTAAATGTGTTCTGAAGCTTAGTGGTTCTATCCACTTGATTTATTTTGCTTCGTTTATTTTAATGAGAATATTAGCTGATTAAATTGTGTGTTAATTTTAAAATTTATTTTGAACACTTATTAAGAATGACACTCTATTTAATTTCTAATTTTGTAATATGTTTAAAAATAATAGCTTGTTATTTAACTGTTCATTGGTAATAGTATGCAGACTGAGATAGACTTCTACCAAAGTAGAAGTGTCAAACCAATATGACCTAGTGATAAACTTTAAAATCTTTGAACTTTTAAAACACTCAACTTTGACTGAATTAAGAGTGTAAACGATAAGATAAAGTAGTGTAACTAACTTTTTATCACATACATTTAAAAACCAAAACCATACCCTGCTTTTCCAAGCAGTAATCACTATTCTCAACAAGTTATTATTATCTTGACAAATTAACAGGTTGCTGGCACTTTCAAGCAAGGCCAACAGCATTGGACTAGTCCGTCCTTAGTCTTCAGTCAGTCTGTGTCATGCAACTCTCACTTTCAGACATCTCTCTATCTTCTCTTGTCATCACTATATTTCTAGTTCTAGTGTGTATCTATCTGTGGACTTTAACAAAATGTGATTACTGGAAAGTGCGCGGAGTGCCGTATCTTAAACCAGTATTTCCTCTGTTTGGAAATTTATATGATTTAATTTTTTTCAAAAGTTTAGTAGATGTATTCAGTAGAATATACAGGGAAACAGAAGGTCTCCGATATGTTGGTATATATGCTTTCCAAACCCCAGTCTTGTACGTGCGAGACTTGGACTTAATTTCAAGTGTGTTAGTGAAAGATTTCCACCACTTTGAGGACAGAGGTTTCAATTTCAACTCGAATGACTCCCTCGGGAGGAACTTAATCCACCAATCCGGTGCAGACTGGAAATTTTCCCGCACTAAATTATCACCTTGCTTCAATGTTAACAAAGTTAAGTCTATGCTTCCTCAAATGATAGATAAAAGTAAAGTTTTGGTCGATAAACTCGAACAGGACCAATTAAAAAATAAACCGATCGAGACATGGGACATGTGTTTACGCTACACGACTGACGTCATCACACTATGTACTATCGGCATTGATCCAAATTCATTAGTGAAGGAAAAAGAACATTTCAGAGAGGCCGGCAATCATTTACTCGGGCTCCACTTTATTTATCACATATTCACAGGATGTTTTTTCCCCACTCTTCATCGATACTTAAGTACATCCATTTGCAAGGCTCACGTAAAAAGGTTTTTCCATGATGTCATCAAACAGTCCATCAACTACCGTAAGGACAGTGGAGTTGAAAACAAGGACATTCTTCATACGTTGATACAGCTTAAGGAGGGAACAGTTAACATCGATAAGGCTATTCCAGGTATCAATCAATTAATTGTAATTATTAAAAAAATATTTCAATATCGTAAAATCAAAATTTGTTAAATTATTGTTGCAGATAACTTAACATTCAATAAAAATAAAAATTTTCACTACACGAAATACCACAACTAATGTAATGAAATACTCATACTATTTTAATCCTTCTATTAAAGTAAATAGACAATGCTATTTCTTAGAGAAACCAAAAACAAAATAAATCTCCTTTGGCTTCCTTGAAAACGAAGGATGCAAAGAAAGCAGTAAACAAACCAGTGAGGCGAGACTCCTCTGTGACTCTCGGGTCTCCAGTTTCTTTGGCCTGGCAAGAAGCTTCCTGTTCTTCAGTGCGGGATTAACATTACATATTATGATGATTTGTTAAGATTTACCCCTTGAGGAAATCCCATTTCGTAATTAATTATATACTGGTATTTAAATTTAGATATTTATCACCCAAGGATAAATGATTGAGGTCTGCATTTGAGAGGTTCATATTTAATTTAGAAATTGACAAAAGGATAATGTCAAATACAGTAGTTGGTGATTAAGGATGTGGATGAGTTAACTACCTATTATCAAAATACTTTACCTCATTGACTGTTATAAGTTTCAAAGGATGGAATTTTTTTAAAAAAAGGAAAGAAGATTGTGATAAATATTTCATCTTAACCTTAACCCACTAAAAGTTTGAATATTTATTTTATTTCTTGTGTTTCTAAATTGTAGAAATATCGTTTAAGAGTGCAATGTTTAATCTTTGAGTTTGTTATATAGCTTACTTGTTACACAAGCACTAATGGGTCAGCACTTCTAAACCCACACATTTAAGTTTAAAATGGATTTTACCAACACATTATTGAACTTATTGATATTACCTACACACCGCTGTATGTATAACCGGTATATACCGGTGTTTACATGTGTCTCTTTGTTGTAATTTTAAATACATTGTGGCTTTTGCCCTGTTATCTCTTTGTAATAGAAACACTGCAACATCTAATAGAGAAAAAAATAAAGAATTCCTAATAGCTTTATTTTACAATAAAGCTAGTGTTGTTCATTCATTTATTACAGAGAATGTATATCATTATTTAGGACCATGAAAAAATTGGTCGTAATTAAGGCAGTCTGCTTTGTTTGACACCACTGTTTTTGTCCAGACTCTGTTCCACAACACAAAAATCTCAATATTAATAACTACAAAGCTTTGCTGCAAAAGTAACAGTGGATGAATTGATATCGAAAAACACAGACCACGTACAGTAGCTGTCTCAACAAGTTATAAAAGTGATAACATAACATTTAAGAGTGGAGGTATATTGTTAAAATCAGTGCATGGTTAACCTTTGTAATGAACAGGTACAGCAAGAATTATTTAATAAATCTTGTCATTGCATTACATTTTTTCACATTTCAACAAATGTTTGTATTTCACATTTAATGCCTAGATTAGGTAAATTATTTTGATATTTTATGGAGATTCTAAAACTTCCAATTATATTTTCAGTGACTTAGCAAACCTTCTTTATCACATCTTGGTAATCACTCTATTGCAATGTCAATCAACATTTTCTGTTTCTTTCCTCAGAAATAGATGACAACTTCGTAGCGGCACAGTCATTTATATTTTTCTTGGCGGGTTTTGAGACACCCGGCAATGTTCTTGCATGTGTTTTGTTCGACATAGCGAAAAAGCCACTCATCCAAGAGAGGCTTTGTGCTGAGATCACGCATGTGCTGAAGAAACACGGAGGGCAGGTCTCCTTTGAGGCTCTGCAGGACATGAAGTACATGAAGCAAGTCGTCTCAGGTGAATACGAATAAATGATTGTGTTTCGTTATGATTTAGTCTCTGACTCACTGATGAAAACTTGTTCCGCTTTACAAATCTGTTGTCAAGTGATCCTTTATGACCTTTAAAGGCGATAGGTTTCAACCTACAAGGGGTCTTCAGGAAAGCATCGTTTTCATCCGATTCTATAAAACATGTTGGAATTAAAAAAACAAAACATTGAGACAATGTCAGCAGGTACAATGTCTCGGCAGATATTTAAACTAGAACATGAAATGATTGAGAGACTAAACATTCACCAAGAAATCTTTCAAAATTAACAATACCTTTTGGCAAATATTTAAGAAGTCAAATCAATTTACATACATGCATCAAATTATACAATAGCATTCCTGAAAAATGGACTTTATTATTGAACAGAACATTTCAAGCAAAAATTTAAAGTTTTTTTATTGAAAAATACCCTTATAATATACAATAAATTAAAGAAGAAAATTATTGGATATAATTAAAATAATTATTAAAACTATCAATAATAAGATTAATTTAGTATTGTCATGTATTTTTATAATACCTAAGACCTACCTATGATTATTATTATTGTGGATTAAGCAGTCAACCAAATTACCTGCTGTGTAGCATGGTAGGAATACGTTTACTTCATTATGCAAAGATTACCAATCATATCATAAGTTATTCCTCAAATTGCTGTATTCCTTAAGTTTATGTTTTCAAGAGAATTCGAGCTTGACTTGACTTGCGGTTATTTAATCTAAATAATGGTTTATTTAATTTTTGTTACAAATCTTTTTTCTTAATTTCATTGTAATCAGATAAAAAAATAAACAGACTTCCGAGAAAATTGTATTAGGAGCCTAGTTTTGTCTAGAGGATGTAATCTACAATGTCTTAAACAAAGATTTAACAAAGTTATGAAAGAGCACATATTTTTAACATTGAGAACAGTACTTACTTTAAAACTCTAAGAACTAAATTAGTTTACCATACGGCGTACATATAAAAACCAAAAATGAATTGTTCACTCTTGTAATGAAACAGCTCCAACATTTGTTTAAAACCAGGAGCTGTATGCTGAAGATAAAGTTCCTAATTTAATTTAGCAATATTTGTTGTCTTTCACAGAGGCTCTACGAGCCTACAGCCCTCTGGCCCTGATATTTCGACGGTGCACAAAAGACTACTTAATCCCAGGGACTTCAACTGTGGTGGAGAAGGGTACTTTGATACTAATACCTCTTAGAGACATCCAAATCGATCCTCAGTACTATCCAGATCCTGATGTCTTTGATCCTGATCGGTTCTCTGATGAGAATTGTGCCACTAGACACAATGCTGCATTTATGCCTTTTGGAATCGGCCCTCGGTTTTGTCCAGGTATGTTTAAAATGTGGAAATGTTGCTGTTAAACTCATTCAACCTCCTAGTCTGATTTCCTTTAAAACGTCTGGAAAAGTAGCATTTTTAACGATCTGGTTCCAAGATTGCTTGTAACAATTATATTTTAGTTTTTTACTTATAGCCTCTTAAAGCAATCCAATGAAGAAATGCTGTAATATGTTTTGCCGATTACAAAATGTATGACTGCTGTCTGAAGATGCCTTAATTTGCAAAACGCATCACAGCACTTTCTTCATTAGATAGCTTTAAGGTTGTAAGTAATAACTAAAATATTAATTAATTAATTAATTAAAACAGAACAGTCTTCAACCAAACTGATTAATTTAAAACCTAGAAAAACAATTGTTATTTCAAACTGGTTTAATCATATTACATGTCAAAATTCTGGGTAGCAAAGAAGAAGAACTATGCCTATTACTCAACCCAATTAAAATTTGTTATCGGGGTAAGAACAAATTAAATAATGATATCTTAAGAAAGCTAAAAAATTTTCTCTCTAAAACATAAAATTTGCTATACTATTCCAAACAAATCAAAATGAAATCATGAAAATATTTTGTAAAAGTATTCAATTATTATTCAGTGAAACTGTTTCAGCTGTGTTGTACTCATACATCAAGATCAAGACTGCAATAGTACACATTCTAAGGCAGTTTGAAGTTTGTGTAACTCACAAAACTCCGTCCAAACTGGAGGCGAGTGCAGTGGACTTCCTATTTGCCCCTAAGGGTGGAATCCCACTCAAGTTCCAAAGACGAAAAACTCTTCTTTTCTAGAACCTCTCAGGGTATTTTATGTGTTTTGTCCTTTTTTTAGTACCTATTTTATCCATGGTTTTGCTGTGTTTGTAAGAATTTTGAAATAAAAATAAAAATTTAAAAATATTTGAGCAATTTTATGTGTTATGGCAGTGTTTGGTTTACTCGAATAGAATACTAGTTAAAAAATGTATAAATATTTTAAGAAAGTTATTTTTTTATTAAATGTTGTCTTTTATTATTGTTTTATTGTGTCATTCATAAATAATGCATGTGACATTTATATAACAATACAATACGGACTACCCGTACCTATGAAGATTTCAATGTATATCCTTAACATGGTGAATGAAGTATGTTTCTGGAATAAAATGAAGAGAAGAACTTCTTAAAAAATTCAACCATGTTAATGGAAAGCCCATAAATGACAACAACGTCCTTACCATCTCAGGAGGCACTCTTTTTTTTGGGGTAAAGAGGCTCTTACAGGCCTAGGTCATATGAACCTGTGGTACCGAGAAACCCATTCAATTATTTCGTCCAAAACTTCTACAATTTCCTTAAACAAAACACTTATACGAATTGAAATTAGAAGCAAAAATGATTGAACACAAGAAAAAGATGCCAATTATCGTGTTATTTTTTTATTGCATTCACTTGTTTGTGTTCAGACACTTTTGTTTCTAATTTTAATTTGCATGTATTTTATGTTTAAAGAAATTGATAATGTGATCAAAAACTCATTTTAAAATGATTTACTCGGATGTTTATGAGCAACAGTTGGCAACTGTAATTGTTGATTTCACATGAAAGATGTTATTTCTTAGGTAACTACCAAGAACAGTAACATTAATCAGAAAAAATACAAAACTGTTATATTTATATACTACATTGTAATGTTTATTCACAAAAGGTCACATGATCAAGGAAACATCCAAGGTCATCAAGGTTGTCTTAGCTTATGTGTAAACAACATCTTTGCATATGATTGATATCACAACACACTTGAACACTTGTGAGCCTCTGGGAAGGAAGGCAATTGAGTTTGGACAAAATGGACGGCTTTATAGCCTTCCCAATAAAATTTTACATGTAGGCCTATGTACTAAGTTTCATGGGAAATGATTCAACGGCTTCCGAGTCCATCATAAACTTCAGATATTTATACAAACCATTATCCTCTTTGGGGCCGTCCATAAATTACGTAATGCTAAAATCTGCATTTTTGGACACCCCTTCCCCCCTTGTAACGGAACTGTAACGGCAACACTAACACCCCCTAAAAAGTACATAATGCAGCATTACCCCCCCCAATTTATCTTATCCTTAAAAACATATCTTAAAAAAATCTTTTTTAATATAACAAAAGACTAATTCAAACTTAAAAGAAACAAATAATTTATTGATATAACTAATACACATATATTTTATCAAATCTTAATTTATTACATCACATCATATTGCACACAGTAAAAGGAAAGAAATTGGAAATATAATATAATCCTCATACATCCTTCCATATAGTGGTCATGTGGTCAGACATGGTCATGATTGGCACTGTGGATGATTCCGTTCTGGGTTTTTTTTTGTAATTAGTCCAGGCAATGAATGCTCAAAAAAAGGTATCGAGGGAATTGCATGGATCACAATTTTTGACTTTGTAACTTTGTTTGGACGAGTTAGGAGTAAAACATATCCAAAGTCCCCGCCCTTAGACCTTGAGCCGGCTGGGCTGGAAGGGCCTAAAGCTACATTTTTTGGTTTTTCCCTAAATATCTTGAAAACTATCAACTTTTAGTATTCCCTAATAAATTTGAAAATTAAAGAAAATTAAATTTCCTTTAAGAAAAATACATAATATGTCTACTTTGATCCAACCATTTACAAGGAAAGCACTAATTTTATTAATATTAAAAAAAATATCCCTTCCATAAGGAATACATGTAAATTTGAGGGTAACTTAGATGCCCAATCGGGCAACGCTTTTTTCACCTAAAGGAAAATGAACAGCATTCAGGAAATACAGACAAAATGTCCAGTAATTTGACACCTCAATCATAAAAATTGGTCTAAAATTAAGGTGTTGGCGAGCTCACAAAAAACGTTATTTTCAAGGAATTATTACAATTTGTTATAATTTCTTGAAAAGTAAAAATTTTTGTGAGCTCGCCAACGCCTTAATTTTAGACCAATTTTTATGATTGAGGTGTCAAATTACTGGAAGTTTTGTCTGTATTTCCTGAATGCTGTTCATTTTCCTTTAGGTGAAAAAAGTGTTGCCCGATCGCCCATCTAAGTTACCCTCAAATTTACATGTATTCCTTATGGAAGGGATATTTTTTTTAATATTAATAAAATTAGTGCTTTCCTTGTAAATAGTTGGATCAAAGTAGACATATTATGTATTTTTCTTAAAGGAAATTTAATTTTCTTTAATTTTCAAATTTATTGAGGAATACTAAAAGTTGATAGTTTTCAAGATATTTAGGAAAAACCAAAAAAACTGTACCTTTAGGCCCTTCCAGCCCAGCCGGCTCAAGGGCTAAGGGCGGGGACTTTTGATATGTTTTACTCCTAACTAGTCCAAACAAAGTTACAAAGTCAAAAATTGTGATCCATGCAATTCTCTCTATACCCTTTCGTTGCCTGGACTAAATTGGGCATGAACGTTAAGTTCTATTCGAACCGGGCATCCAACCCGGTCCAACCAAGTTCATTCAAAAGTCATTCTTTTTTCCATTTTTTATTACTAGATGTTGTTCAAACTTAGTTACTTTTGCATTTTTATAAGAAAATATAATACTAATGTTAAACATTTTCAAAAAACTTGAATTTTAACCAAAGAAAACCAAATTTGAATAAAATAAAGACATACGTTCTTGAGGTTTAGCAGTTACGTAACGCTGCGTCTAACCCCCCCATAACGGTTCATAATGCTGCCCAAAACCCCCCTCCCCCGCCTAGGGGCGTTATGTAATTTATGGAAGGCCCCTTTTATAAACCAGAGTGTACAATGCAATAAGAAGATTATAGTTAGTATAAAAGCATAAAGAATATTACTTACGGTACTCGTATGAAAACATGCATGAACATGAACAACAATAATGATCGTGATCGACTTTGTTAAATAAATTCGTCATCAAGAATGAAAAAGAATAATTTAATATTCACATTTTTACATGACTAAAGAGGATTTCTACTCTAAAAGAAATAAAAGTATAAGTCATTAGTCTATGTATTTGATATTCACATTTTTACATGACTAAAGAGGATTTCTACTCTAAAAGAAATAAAAGTATAAGTAAATAGTCTATGTATTTCAAATTGTACATGCAGGTTTTTAAACCATTTAGCCAGTTTTCGGTCTGTTTTTAAAGATATACTGAGCTCTGATTAGTGTTGCAGGCTAGCACTATTTTGCACAAAGTTTTTGGGAAGAGCAAGTTCCACTAAGTGTAATATTTTTATAACTTTAGAAAAAAAAAACTGTTTTGGTGACATCCTTTTTAATTTTTCCACATTTTAAAATGTGAATTAGGTGAAGAATTTTACTTATGAACTATAATATTAGATATCTTGAAAAACTACCACATCATCAGTGATTTAGCTTTATGAAGAAGATATCATACATTATACAATTTTTACTCTTCCGTCTCATTCTGGGGTTCTCGCAGTCCTGCAACATCAGGCAAGGCCAGGAAATGTGAGGGAAATCGGTTTAGGGTTAGGACAGTGTTATTAAAACGCTGAAAGTCAGGGTATTTTTCTTTAGATCAACTTATATCTGGAAAGTTGGTGGAAAAACATCTTTAAATTGTGCGCACACATGGTAAAGATGTTTTTGACTATGTTGGGAAGAAATAGTTTCACAAAATCATTAAATAAACATATGGAAATCACAATGTCAAAAACATTCAAGTCAGGGGAGTTAAAAATTTTATCAGTGAAAGACAGGGATTCAGGGACAGGGATGATGCACAACTAATTATATAACTATACAATTATTTGGTATTGTACGTATCTCTCACACATTTCCTCTACTTGCTTTCCCAGTCGTGCTATTTTTCTGTTGTATGTTATAGCCCCTCCTATTGTATGGTATAACCTTTAACCCTGGGGCTATTCCTTATAAAGATACTTTTAGAATATTATTATTATTAAAAAAAAAAACAGTGGAAGAAATATAATATCTCTGTGTGGAATTATGACCAAACCAGATGCCTGTTGGATCCTCATAAATTTGAACCCAAAATTGGCTGAGCTACGACCGTTCTTGCCCCGATCTCCCATAATATATGAAATATCTATCATGCTAATGGAAATAAGCAAATATAGTGTGACTGATCCATGATAATTTTTCAAAGCAAATTCGTCACCCCTAACAATGGAAGATGGCAGATATAAAGAAATAACAAATTCAATGAAATTAATACCTATTAATTGATTAAGCTACCGATACATTTCAAAAGAGATTTTGTATATGTGAATAAAAATGAAGAATTATATTTGTGCTTTGAATTTAAAATGTTAATTTTCATTTAATATTCCCTCTAAAAACAGTTCATTATGAGCAAACACACGCGCCTGCAAATCACTTGCAGCCGCACGAGCTACATCTAGGAGAAAAACTTGCAGAGAAATAACTGAAGGGGTTTCTGGATCCACCTTGGAAATACATTCTAGGATACTCTTAGGATTTTATATGGGTTTTTAAAAATATTTTATGACGAATATAAAATACTGAAGTAAAATAATGGAAATTATATAATCCTACTAATATTACAAGTGTGAATACAGTATTATGAGTTTGTTTTTGTCATATTATGTGGGTCGGCTGTAAGTACGTATCAACTTGTTAAGCTTACTACCGGCAGCTTGATTTGAACAAATATAAATTATTTCTTTATCAAACGTATTACGAATATTTTACATGTACATACAATCAATGTAAATAGAATCTTATTATGAAAATATCTTACTATCATTTTGACCGTGAGCCAAGCTACAGGTAACATTAGTGCAGTATATAGCAATACCTCACTTTAGGCTTAAATTAAACAGCTTTAGTGATGTTTTATTCTGGTAAGATTGATTTCTGTGACATTAGTTATAATTACTTTTGTAAATTACCCTTCTCTCATAACCAGACTCGTTAGTGTAAACAAATTCGGAACATTATAGTTTCTACAGAAACATTGACTTATTATTTTGAAACATTGATACTCTTTTTGGGATATCGGAATAATTATCTTATAACGAACATTGCAAAAATATCATGGCACCCCGAATATTATGCTCAAATCTCCTTTCCCCGACGAGACAAAGCAGGCCGCGAACTCCAGTGTTTATGTTACCTGTGGGATCCTGCATTCTGTTGCGGCGTATTAGCTTCTTGTCATTCCAAATCCATGGCTTTCCTTTCCCTATACCACGCAAAACATACACGTTAAGCGGAAAATATGTTGTCTATATATATAAACTAGAGTAGGAGTAGGATTAGGGCATTAAGTTAATAGAACAGACTTCTGAATTTCAATGTAATATATGCTTTTAATTTTTCCCTGGGTAGTCTATAGAAGTAAACCGGTATAAACTACATTTCTCAGGTTTACTGTCGCGTAGTGGATGCAATTTATACAATCTAAACAGGGAAACTTATTTATAGTTTTTTTTTTAGTGATTTTTATATAGCTTCCAAAAGTGAATGTTTAGAGTTCAACTGGCAAGATTAAAAGGGGACAAGTTATCTGAAAAATGGACTAAAAAGTGATTTTTTTTATTAAGTAATGCTAGTGACTAACTATGATTAAAAATATATTTTAAAAAAACCCACCTTATTGCTCCTTAAAATCACCCGTTTAAAATTCGTACTTAAAAACTTCTATGTCACAGAAATATTCCTCAACAAAGCCAATATTTTTACTGCCCATGAACTAAGCTACTGCATTTTAAATAAAAATTAAAAGGCAAATGAAAAGATAAAAATATGTTTGATACATTTTCCTTGTATGGTGTTGCTACTTTAGACACGACATATATACCTTCTAATTTATTTGTAATTTTTAGAGCACTTTCCTTCTAACAATTATTGGGAGATTATCAATTTAATATTTTAAGACAACTCTCTGGTTAGATTTATTGATTAAAAATTGAATCTCTTTTTATTTTAAATCATCCTACTCTATTAGTAAAATTACACAAAACCTGAAGCCCACAAATTTAACTTTTAAGTTGCCCTCTTTTTACTTTTAGCTCTCAGATAAGAAGTTTGAAGTGATGTTTATCAATGTCGAAAATAAATAGCGCAAAAACAACGTATCACTGTCCAGCAGAGTAAAATCAATATTGAACCGGGAGAAACCCCTTGAGGGGACCAAAATAAGGCTCAACAGTCAGACAGTTTACCATTATATTTGGCCCTTTGTAAACTGCGCTTCCCACAAAAACTATATATTTTGTAATATAAAAAAAATCAAACGTGATCGGTTATGGTTTTTTTTTGTTTGAAATTCATTGTTGGTGATGGTGATTTTATATTTTGATTAGGATTTTTGCGGACATTTGCCATCACTGATTAGTAAAAAACAAGTTTCACGACGTTTCGGGATCTGGAATCTGATCCCGTCTTCAGGTGGAAGAAAACCTAGAACATAACAAGATTAGTAACACATAGCCAGGAAAACCTGGACAAAAACACAGCTAAAACAGAGAACTGTAAAAGCAGTCAGCTTATTGTTTTCGTGACTGCTTTTACAGTTCTCTGTTTTAGCTGTGTTTTTGTCCAGGTTTTCCTGGCTATGTGTTACTAATCTTGTTATGTTCTAGGTTTTCTTCCACCTGAAGACGGGATCAGATTCCAGATCCCGAAACGTCGTGAAACTTGTTTTTTTACTAATCAGTGATGGCAAATGTCCGCAAAAATCCTAATCAAAATGGTTATGGTTTAGTATACTTTCTAGACACTTTAGGCCGTGCGCATTCAAAATATTTGCTATCTTAATGCATGTTTAAAGCCCAAAAACTCAGATTTATTGCTTTTAAAAAGGGACGGACGGTCTAAACGGTATGCTTGTTTATATTTAGTGACTATTAATTTTTTGTAATATGAGTGAAATCAATTTTTAGCCTTCTCAAATTGTAATAATTGTTTTTTTCAGTTCCGCGGATTTTGGAGCTTGGATGCTGAAAGAGTACTAAAATTCTCTACTCAACCAAATGATCTGATGCATTTCCTTTAGTAAAACTTTCTTTTTTTAAGTTTAGCCATAAGAAAAGTAAGGTATTCAAAGAATATTTAGACATCGAAAATCGAAACAAAACAATTTTTTAAGATAATTTGTGATCTATAGGGAATATCCGGAAAATGTAGACTAGCGTATACAAATCTTAAATATCATTCAAAAAGAAAAAAAGGCATTTTAATAAAGCTTTACAAAACTTCTTTTTCATCATACTGTCCCGAAAACAGCCGTTTTTAGTTCTCTAAATCGTACGCAAAATGACCGTTTTTGGATTACTTCGAATAGGAGTACTGAAAAAACATATGGTAAATTTTGCCGTACTCAAATGTCAAAATTTGTTTGTGTTACGTTTGAAAGGTTGAACGATTTCTTAACTTGTGTTTGTAAACAACTAACAAATGTGGAAATGACGGTGACTATTTTGGATAACCTCAAAATTATGTAGTATAATTTGTTTACGATTAAATGGTTATTTATATATAGTGATGAAAATAGTTGTTCATCACACGGAGCAAAAGTGTCTCCTTGGTACTCGATCCCATTTCCAAGCTCGGCTGCGCCTCGCCTGTAAATTACGATCTCGTACCAAAAAGAGCCACTTTCGCTCCTAGTAATGAAAACTACTATTGCAAATCGTAATTAAAAAACATTCCCCCCTACATCTTTAGGATTAAACTTTCTCTTCAAACATATCCCAGATTTATGACACCTCATTTACTAAAAGATGTGTTTTTAATCCCCAATTTATCACTCCGACGATAAATGTACGATCGTAAACCATTCATCCGGGATTATTTGTTTGTCGGAAAAAGGGGCTTATTTACTGGTCTGAGTCACAAAAACACGGTCGGGCGGCCGTCCGTTGTAACAGCTGCGCGGCCGCAAGATATTAGGTGTCATTTGCAGCTCCCCCGGCCCACATGACTCGTAATCGATATATCTGGCTACCTCAGGCCCCCTGGTCCTCCGAGGCTGCACTGCAGCCGCGCGTCGGTTCGTTCTCAGCGAGATATGTATTCATTGTCGATCTGGGCGCCGGGGTGCTGTAAATACTTTGGTGTGACTCGCTTGTCTCGTTTCGATGGCCTAATTCGAGCACCTTGAGATAGTAGATTATCTAGGTGTACAATATTAAATATTAGTCAAATAAAGCATTGAAAGATCATTTTTAATTTTAGTGTTCAGTTCACCAAATGTTGAAATATACTTTTCGTTGCCAATGTATATTTGATTTGGATTCCATCTTGAATATAGTTTCGTCTTATTTGAAGATGAGATCAGATTTCATGTCCCGAAGCTTCTCCGTCGTGAAAATAGTTTTAATCCACTCCCTGATTTATGAGATACCGTATGTATATTCATTGTCAATCCGGGTGCCGGGGGGCTGTAAATACTTTGGTGTGACTCGCTTGTCTCGTATCGATGGTCTGATTCGAACACCTTGAGATAGTAGATTATCTAGGACTACAATATTAAATATTGGACGAATAAAACGATGAACGTTTAATTTTACATTTAAGTGTTAAGTTCACCAAATGTTGAAATATACTTTTCATTGCCAAAGTATATTTTATTTAGATTCCATCTTGAATATAGTTTCGTTTTATTTAAAGACGAGAACAGATTTCATATCCCGAAGCTTTGCCGTCGTGAAAATTGTTTGAACTCACTCCCTGCCAACAAGCGTCACAGGGTGAACCACAGTAGTGTGGCGGTCGGTAGTCAACCTGTTAACGCCAATTGGTGGTGGCATGAAAGACCTAATGACTTCTCCTTAGTTAAAATACAAAAATATATCAATCACCGATTAAAATCCAAATTTTCCTAATTATAGAATAAAAATAATTGGTTGAATTTTTCAAAGTGGTTGTAATCTAAAAAAAGTGTTAATAAGAAAGTCAGAGATGCATACACTATTTTATAACTGTAATGTTTTTTGTACCTAAAGCTACAACACAGGTGTAAAAAGTGGATGTTTACTGCATATCGCTAGTTGCATACACTAGTTTGTATTAAACTGCTTTGTTTCTTATTCTACAGAGAACTTTACACATTTGACTTATATCTTGGAATAATGTTTTATAATTATCTCATGATAAATAAAAATACCATTTTCAGGTAGCCTATACACTCAATTCCTTGTACTGGGTCAATAAAATGGGAATTGTTTAGAGGCAATCGTCAGTTACAAAAAAAGTTTTCAAGGCCAGGAATTTTTTAAAGATGTTATTTGTAGTGGTGGTACCCGACGCCGGGTTGCCACCTTAAACAGGGTCTGAATATTGGAAACGCAATGCATTCCTTATGAGACTTCCGAAAATAGCTTGTTCTATATTATTGTTTTGAATTCCACCTGCAACCACACTACTTTCAGCCCATTCCAAGACAGTATTACAATATTCCCAACAATTTAACCCGTTCTTCTACGCGAGGAACATTCGAACATAATGATCTACATACCTCGTACGCATTGAAAATAAACTGTGTATTTGCCTGATTCATTGTTAGATGCAATTTTCTGCTTTAGCTCATTACGGTTAAAATGGCCTTTTCAATATTTCAATTTCGTTTATTAATTACCACTTTTAAGGATTTAACTTGCCTATTATTATTTTTCTATATGATTGAAATTTTGCCGTTTCCATGTATTAAAAAATTAGAAAGCTTCTTTTTTGAGATTTTCATTTGAGATGAAAAAGTAAGACCGAAACCCTTCTTCAAAGTTTAAATAATAGTTTTTTATTTTACTTCTGCATTTTGATGGGGTTATTATAAGTAAACTGCCTCAGTCTCCTTCACAAATTTCAAAAGGAGAACAATATCCGCTGCTGAGATGTAAGTGTACGGCCCGGGTGCTTTTAAAGTATCTCAGAGTCGCGATTTACCTTAAAAGTGGGGTAGAGAAGCGAATCTCTTTCGACACCCAGCAGCATCGGTCCTCCCACCTGCCGACCCGGCCACCCCCTATATACGCCGGCACGCCACCACTGCTTTCCTGCGAGAACTAAACTGTTTAAGGGCTCTTTTAAATAAAAACCTGCTTTTACAATGATCTGAAACTTATGCAGTTTAGCAATAAATGTTTCCATACTGTTTAATTTCATTCGATGTTTTTTGATTAATATGAAAATATAGAGACGTTAAACAACATTTTGCAAACAGATCTTTAACGTAAAAATTGCATTTTTGTGGATTACATTGCCCTAAAAAGTAATTGCTTGAATTTTTAAAGTGTTTGTAATCCAAAAAAGTGTTAATAAGAAAGTCAAATGCATACACTGTGATGTTTTTATAACTGTAACTTTTTTGTACCTAAAAGTTACAAGACAGGTGTAAAAAAGTGGATGTATACAGCACATCGCTACTTGCATACACTAGTTTTGAAATAAACTGCTTTGTTTCTTATTCTACAGAGAACTTTACACATATGACTTATATCTCGGAATCATGTGTTATAATTATCTCATGATAAATAAATGAACCATTTTCAGGTAGTCTATACACTCAATTTCTTGTACTGGGTCAATAAAATGGGGCTTGTTTAGAGGCAATTGTCAATTACAAAAAAAGTATTCACGGCCAGGAATTTTTTAAAGATGTTATTTGTTGTGGTGGTACCCGACGCCGGGTTGCCACCTTAAACAGGATCTGAATATTGGAAACGCAATGCATCCCTTATGAGATTTCCTAAAATAGCTTGATCAAAACTATTATTGTTTTGAATTCCACCTGCAACCACACTACTCTCAGCCAATTTCAAGACTGTATCCCAACAATTTAACCCATTCTTCTATGCGAGGAACATTCAAACATAATGATCTACATACCTCGTACGCATTGAAAAAAAATTGTTAAGTATTTGCCTCATTCATTGTTAGATGACATTTTCTGCTTTAGTTCATTACGGTTAAACTGGCCTTTTTCAATATTTCAGTTTCGTTTATTGATTGTACCGCTTTTAAGGATTTTACTTGTCTATTAATATTTTTTTATATGTTTGAAATTTTGTCGTTTCCATGTATTAAAAAACAAAATAGAAAGCTCCTTTTTTGAGATTTTGAGTTGCGATGAAAAAAGTTATGTCGAAACCCTTCTCCAAAGTTTAACAAATAGTACACATTTTGATTTTACTTCTGCATTTTGATGGGGTTATTACAAGTAAACTGCCTCTGTCTTCTTCACAAATTTCAAAAGGAGAACAATATCCGCTGCTGAAGTGTAAGTGTCCGGCCCGGGTGCTTTTGAAGCACCTCAGGGTCGCGATTTCCGATCAAAGTTAGGTAGAGAAGCCAATCTCTTTCGACACCCAGCAGCACCGGTCCTCCTGCCTACTGACCCGGCCACCCCGTATATACGCCGGCACACCACCACTACTTTCCTGCGAGAACTAAACTGTTTAAGGGCTCTTTTAAGTTAAAGCGTGCCTTTGCGATGATGTGGAACTTATGTAGTTCAGCAATAAATGTTTTCATACGGTTTGCTTGCATTCAATGTTTTTAATTAATACAATAAAAATATTCAGAGAGGAAAAACAATATTTTGCAAACAGTTATTTATGTATAATTTACATTTTTGTGATTTATATAGCCCAAAATAAATAAACCCAAGAATTAATAAACAATGGTAAATTCTACAGCCCTCATAATTTTCTAAATTTCTATACAGCCTACATTAGGAGGTTAGGTAATCCATGTACTTCATCAGATTTGTAGTCAATTTAGGTTATTAAATTAATTAAACTACGACCTTTGAAGCGGCCTCAAGTAATCTGCACTAAATAAAACCCATGACACCGTAATATTTAAAAATGTTTTCCAAAGCTTATAATTAAATTTCATTTCCCTACAGCCTGACGTTAATTGTACCCTTGAAACGTTACATAAATTAGTCAATACAATCAACTCTTAACAATCTTAAAAATTTGCCTTAAGTGTCAACGGAACATGATTATAATGTTGAAGTATAACGTTACCCGAGGGTTGCATGATCGTTAAGTGCCCTCCATCAGTTGAAGGCGGTGTCGGCCACAGCGCTGCTTTGAGCACGCTTACATGTAAACTACAGGCGGCCACCAGACCACCCTGTAATATACTGTAATATCATTACAGCGAACCTCTCTCTGTAACACCTGCTAACAGATATTTCACGTGTGCTTTGGTTGTAACGGAATCATTTTTACTTATGGTTATCATTTTGCAGTAATAAGAGTATAAACGTTATAATTTGAGAGGTTTCTGTTTGCAGAATGTGTAGGACATTTGGAAAGAAACAGTTAAGTTTAAATTAAACTTCACCGGGGAGGGATTTATAAGGAACTGAAAGTAAAAAAGGTAAAACATATTAATTACAGTATTAAATAAAAGGAAAAAAACTCGAATCAGTGTTTTTAACTAATCGATTTAGCATAGCTAAATATCGATTGTAAATATTATGGCGTGGGATGTATATTCTTATACTCAACAGTCAACGATTATGGGTTCATTTTCAATAATTTCGTAATAGTTATTTATGTATTAAGCGCGTAAAGTGAGTATTTCTCGCTTGAGCTGAACAGTTACCACGCAACGCATAGGGAGCTCAAGACATTTTAGTGCGTAGGCCCTACACGCGAAATATATTCAACATTTCCCTACAACTGCAGTTTTGAGTTCCCATAAAATAAATACATTCACAATCACTCACAATTACTCCATTGTAATTGAATGTGACATTTATGCTTTTGAGGTTATAAACAATTCAGGCTCAGTCGAATCAAAACAGAAACGGGCGGTAATCAGCTGGAGCGCGTAAAGTTATGATCTTATCAGCTTCATAACGAAAAGTAATCAGCTGGTGAGCGTAAAGTACTTTAACGCTCGCTCCTCTGTAAACAGTTTTTACGATTAGTTTTCAGTGAGTAAACTAACACTTTACGCGCGGTTGTAGCAAAAATAATTTAAACACCGGTTATTGTAAACAATGTTTAGCCGAGGTTAAGCCACAGTATTTGATGATACTACTATAATTTTACCGTATGTCACCTATACAAGTTAAAAAGAAGAAAAAATACTAGGCTAATTGTTACAAACTATTACAACTACTGAGGTACATAGGTATAAGTGTCCATCAGGGCACTTTCGAAGAACTACGAGTTTGCAATTTCCGCTCAAAGAGGTTCAGAGAAGTGAATCTCTTTCGACGTCCAATCTTGTCTGTACTCCCACCTGTCTGCTCTCTGCCACTCCGTGAGTGTGTAGACACGCCGTGCTTTATTTGTACACGTTAATCACCAGATATTGTGGATAAAATAATTGTAAAAACATAAAAAAATTAGCGCAGTACAAAATCATAACAATTATTAAGTTAAGAAGTGTTAACATTTTTTACATTCTCTAAGACTGGCATCTTTGAAATTGTGAAACATCCAACATTATTTATTAGTAATCTTTTCACTAGATTGCCATTCTTATTAAAACATAATTCTAAACATAATCACTTTTATATTCTTTGCCGATATACCAGGGATATAACTATTTGCTAATTTTAAAATAGTTTAAATTGTTGAATAAGTATAATCACTGCTTTAAAACAGTATAGAACGAGTGAACCAGCCTCATCTTCCAACTTGACAAACCAATAAAATTCTTTTCAAGAACTGCAGAAAGAAACCCCGTTCGCTTGATTGAACACCTCAGCATTGACTATAAAGCACCCGGCGACTTCGCCAGAGTTCTTTTCAAGACTTCAAGATTCTGAAAAGACGACGGATGAGGGGAATAAGGTAGGTGAAAGATGCCACTAGGGCCGGGCCATCGATCTGCTCGCCAAATGAGCAAGATTCCTAGCAAAAAGGCTGACGCGATAAAACCCTTAGAGCGAGAGAGAGATAATTGATTAGCATGTGTCGGGGGGGGGGGGGGGTGAGGGGGTGTAGTCGAGTGGGGGAGGGGGAGGCGCCAGCGTCAGTCGGGAGCGGCGCTTACTGTCGGCAGCGTCCAGCGTCGCGACGCCAGGACAGCGAGACGCGCATGTGAAAATCTCGGTGAATCCGTGGACCTGAATAAGAACATGAAGGCGATTTAGAATGCAAAAAATAAATTATCTCCAAATGTGTCTTCTGTGAATCTGTTAAACTGTTTTCTTTGGTGCAGGTGAATCTTTTATAAAGTGAGAAGAACTGTAAAATGGATTTTCCTTTCGGCTACTGCAACTTCATTCTCTTAGGATTACTGGCGGTTCTAAATGGTAAATTTGTATGAGAGCATGTTTGGTTGGTGTTAGATAATATGTTTTGGAAAATTAAGGTGTGGTTTTAGGATGAAACCCAGTGTAACTGTCCGACAAATTCTGTTATGGTTTCAAAATTAACCTGTAAAATTAGAGACAAATAGCAATGTATTACCTATAATTTGTAGATTAAATATAACAGCTAAAGCTTATAAATTAATTACTGAATATCCATTTCAGTATTTTATTCTTATTATAGATGTACATATTACTTATGATGTATACAATTTTTTGATAATCTTGACTAAATATTTACCTCAAGAAGAATCAAAGAGGAACAATATACATATTGGAAGAGCTACAAAAAACAACGTATCCATCAGTAACGTATTGATGAATTCATTCTGGTAAATAATGTATTTGATTGAAAAAAGAAAAAAACAAACTCATATTAGAATGAGGAGGTGAATAATGTAAGAACAAAGATGTAATACGAGGAGGCATTAAGGACTTGCAAAGAGGTGTTGTTACAATGGTTCTAACGACATCGGTTATCAAGGAAAGTGATTATCGAAATCTAATTCACTGAATCGTTACAAGAGAGTTTCCTGCTGAAAGGAGAACATTAAAATTTATGTCTCTTTCAACGTTTTGTGTTAAATGGCTTGAGTATTCAGCCTTGAGAACAAAATTGGGAAAAACGCCCATTACGCTCTCCTTTATTGAACTCTTTATATTAAAGGCATGCTTTTATGTTGTTTATAAGATTTTTACAAACAGTCCTGGTTACAAATATCGAGCGCTTTGTAGAAAGTTTTCCAAGCCCAATTTCTGGATTTGAAGCTTAATCCCGTTTTTTACCATCAAACATACTTACGGAATGTAGTTTTTGGTAAAAACGTCTAGAAAAGGGGGGAGAAACCAGTTAATTAAGTAAAAACATACATTTATTTAAGATTGTCTTACTTTAGCTATTTAAGTGGTGATGAGACCCCACACCCAAAATGGTAACAGATCAACAGTTTTAGCCACCATTTAAGTACCACCACACCCACCACCATTTTAATATTCGTTTTATGTATTTTTGTTTTAGCAGCTGGCATTTTTGGAGGAGCATATTCATTTTATAAATGAGGTTTGAATATAATATACTTTAGCTTATTATCATTGCGCTCATCTCAATAGATATAAGTTTTTTTTAATCCTAGATGAGGGCCAGTCTTAATGTAGCTATATATCCAGCTTATTATGCACCTTCAAGTTTACCGGATATAATCACATGTCGAATTGCCATTGGTGATTGGCGTGATGAACCCGGGGTCCGGGGGACCGAAGTCCCGCGCTCTTCCACTACACCAGGCCGCTCCGCCTGAGCTCCACGTGGTCAATTTCGAAATCTTTGGATTCAATAGATGATAAAAATAGAATAATCTTAAAAGTATTAAACGCTTTAATTCATCAGATTGTATGCAGAAAGGATTGTATGCATCGCCAATTAGTATTAGAATTAGTTGATTAAATCTGTAATGTGATCTCGCCTGTAGGTCGAAGAAGATATTGTACGTACATTTCAAGGCTAGGAACAAATATCCTACACGAACACGCACTGAACTATCGGTGTACATTCGATAAAGCAAACCGCTGAAAATGAGGAATAAATCAGCAATCGAATGGAAAACACGGCACACATCTCTTGAAATAAGCTCAGAATCATAGCATCCTGTATAAAACTTCCAGTTTTATATCCTTTGAAAGGTTATGAACTATTATAAAAAGAAAATTAATGTAGTGGATAGATTCACGAGTTGAAGTATGATATTGAGGCGGCTGAAATGCAGATCCTTTTAGTGGTTTAACCTGAATTGATTCATCGGTGTTGCTGCTAATTCCTTGCGAACCTAATTGAATGATAATAACTTAAACGATCTCTAGGGCATGTGTAAAATATGCAACTGGTTTAAACACATTTGTAATTAAATTAATCGTAGCATACTCAAAGGGAGAATCGTGATTGATTCCGAATAGCGACAAGTATTTGAAACTGCCTATAAAAATATTTATCCAATAGTTATTAATTAAAGATTAATTCGGTCGATTTATAAATGTGAGCGAAGGGTTTCCAGTATTTGAAACAAAATGTTTAACTACTACCATAAATACTGTTCAAATGACTTCTGCAATGAACTACCCCGTTATTTAAGCATGTACCTATCTCGATGGTTGAAGATGAGATGTAAAATATATCCCATAACATAACACTAAACCTATATTTAAATTCAAAAATTGTAATCATTATTTTGAAGATAAAATATCCGGAAGAAAATGAGAAATCCTTGGTTATGAAAGTAATTTCGAATGGAAGTAATGCAGATTGAGACTGTACATTTATAACAGTTAGTCTTAAACTTTGGCGTAAAAACTAAATATTGCCTAATTATTAAATACACTTGATATGTAAAACATGTTATTTATTTATTTTTAACTCATTATTATTTATTTAGTTAATGCTACAAAATAGACATAACATTCCAATAATATTGCAGCATCTTACTTACAAAAATACATAACATGAACCTCGAACGAAAATAAAGATGCACTAATTTGTGAATCGGGTTTGGGTGGGCAAAAGGGGTGAATAGAATTTTTAACTGTCCCAAAAACGGCGGACTTGGTGACAATATTATGTATGATTTGCAACTATAATCTACATTGAATTGTAAACAGAATCATACATCCCCTAACCAGCTAAGGACGGTTCTAGAGATAACGTGGGGTAATGTGTTATTTTTTCATAACGAAACGTACAAAAAAGTTCACTCCAAATGCTCCTTTTTTACACTTTTCATCAAATTAAGTAAAAGTTTACTTCACGAAATTATCACATTCCTTAAAAAATCACATTTACCCCTAATCATCTCAAAAACAGTTTATACGTTTGCTAGGTAATGGTATCACTTCATACCAAATTTTTTGTAGATTCCTTTATTAGGGCTTAATATTTAACAAAAACCTGCCGTTCTAGAGACATTTGTAAACAACTACCATTTTTACCTTTTCATTCATCCCCTCCCGCACAAGACCGACACCCAAATCAGAATTATTATTTTTTTTTGGTAAAAATGTATTAAACCATTAAGCGCAGATTAGAAACTTGATTTGGATGTACAAGTTTACTTTTTTGAAAAGCTAATGCATTGTGTTAGTCGTGTTTACAACGTAAAACATTTAGTCAGCTCAGTGACCAAAAAGTCAATTCTATACTCGATTCGACATTCACCTTTCAGTACAGACCATATGGGAGATAGCTGTTCTATTACCTTTACTGTGTGTATTTGGTTACAAACAGCTGATTGTTATTTAACACGGGTAGTACAACCTAAATTGTCATTTGAAACACAAGGCTTGTGAAAGTTCCATACTGAAAGTTTAATGTGTAATTGAGTTTAACTTTGAATTTTAACTACAAATGAGGATAGTAAAAACATAAATATGTTTTTATTTTGAGTTTTGCGGATATTTTCCATTTCTGATGAGTAAAAACAAGTTTTACAAGTTCCATGTTAGTGGGACTTGTTTTTACTAATCAGAGATGGCAACTGTTAACAAAAATGAAAATGAAAACAAACTCACCCTCACCAAAAATGAATTTCAAACAAAGAATGATCATTTTGGAAAACGCAGGCACAACCGATGGTTAATAACTCATATTTTTTTGTAGTTTAGCCACTGTAAGAAATAGGTGTCTTATTTTACAAACTTAACTGGTTTTGTGAGAAATAAAACTCGATACGTTAAGGGGTATACCAAAATGTCAATATTTTCAATCTCAACAACACTACAAACAATACCGCTTCAGAATTGAACAATTATTTGTTTTCGGGGAACAAGGAATCATATTTCCAAGCAAAGGCTGGGTGCTCGCGGCAAGAGACGGATCTCAGGGCATTGTATCCCCACCAACCTCCATTTCTCGACTGAATAACACGTGAACCTCCAGTGGGATTTACGTTACTTAACTCTCGTCCAGTCTGTATTTAATTTCTGGCCGGTTCAGTTCTCACAATACAGTTAAAATTTATAACTTCAAGTTTTAAAAATATGATAGTCTCTTCGTTAGGTCACAAAAGCCACACAGACCCCGTCGAAGCAAACCTGCGTACCCGGAGGACTTAAAAAGATAAATTTTTCATCAGCATATTCAACATCAAATATTAGGCCTATGTTAAATGAATTGATGGATTTAACATTTTTTATAAATTATACTAATTTTATCATTCGCTAGCTTTCAATGTAAGGAAAATGAACGAGGGAATCGCTTTGGTCTTCCCTGCAAGCCTGATTCTTAGTATAATTATTTTTGAAAACTCGAATACTCGCCTCGAGGACGTTCGTTTATATTTATGTATATCAATTTGGAGTTTATGGGCTTGGACACCGTTGGACTGTGTACTATAAAACTTGGTATGCTTATGTAAAATTTCATGGAGAAAGTTTTTTTAGCCATCCATTTCGTCCTAACTTAATTGGGGTCCTCCTCAAAGGCCCAAAGTTGTTCGTTTCTATATTGATTTTATGCTAAGATATTGTTTACATAAAGGCTAATGTCATGTTTACTTGACAGGCGATCACTGGTAAATAGTCAAAGGCATGACAACATATGTCGGGTTCAGCAAGTAGTGTATAAATAGTCAGCAATCATTTGATAATATATTAATTTAAATTAATCAAAACAAATGAAATACATAAAATTACATTAAATAATATATCTAGAGTGGTCACAAAACTACGATTCCTCCAAGGTTTATTAAATCAAGTTTGTATTATTTAAATCAAACCACACAAAGTAGTTAAAAGCGTTTTCACATAAAAAGAGGACATCAGAGAACACAAAGCTAGGCACTATCGAGTTAACAGCGGTCATTTGGCGTTGTCAGGTGAACAGGGCCCATTTAGTGTCTAATTGAGGTTTGGAACTTCACAGTGTAGCCGTAGGGCTGGGATCTAAAATCTGTATGCAAACATTACACATTCAGCAAGTATAATAACAATAACTGAATATTCCACTTAACTGATTTAAGCTAAGATCTTTTTAGGAATGAAAAGAGCTCACTCGCACTCTAAACATATTTTTATTATAACAATTATTTGGTGTAATCATGACACTTGGCATGGTAGGAAACACTAATGCAGTTTATAGCGTGGGCTCATTGAGACTCATTAGTGATAACTTGTATGTAAAGTGGTCGTTGTATTTATTTGCGTTTGCTAACAACGCAACGTTGGAATCAGAATTTGGCCCTAATAACAATTCATAAGAACCCAAACTTGATCTTCTACATGATTAACCAACAAAACATGAAATATTTTACTAAAGGTAAAGTTTTAAATGTAATAATTCCTCTTCAGTGTTGTAAAACATACAGTCGAGGAATTGTTAGTTTTCTAATGTAGCTATAAACAAAAATAATACAAAAATAACCCAAATACGCCAAATTAATTGAACAAATTACAAGTTCTCAGTTTTGTGGTTAAAACCTATCAAAGTTTCACATTTTTATGTAGTGAATTAAAAAAAAAAGTTTTATTTTGTTTGGTATCCTGGTGAATTTTTAGGTATAGCAAAAGCTTTGAAAACTAAAAGTGGCCGCATATTGAATTGGTACGTAGAAAGTTAATACTCCGGTCCCTAATTGGCCCTAATAAACATTACTTTTGTACCAACTTGGAAGGTATTGTTGAAATTTACGAAAAGTACACTCAGATATATAGCGGCTAACTGGAGGAAAAACACATTTTTGACTTATTTTTCGAGGCAGAATTCGGTTATGCATAGCCCGTTAAGCATAATGAATCACCCTATACATAATGTTATAAACTATATGTATCATTTTCAGGACAAAAAAAAAATTAAAAGCCTACAGCACATTCGCTAATATTTTAAATAAAGGAACGGTAGCCGTGAATGAAGGCATAGTTAAGCAAAGTGAACTTTAAAGTGAACACAGCGTTATCTGCTCCTGCGGAACATTTCCGGCCACATTTGCAAACGCTTTGCTCTTTCACACGAGTTTATTCTGTAATGCGTGAACTCCTAAATTTATAAAGTTTGATAATGCACGAATTCAATGTTTTGTTTTTCCGTACAACAGTGCATGATTCCCTCTAAAGGGATGTAAATAAAATAGCTTTAATGATTATTTTTGAAATAAACATAAATTTACTAAAAAACTTTCAAAGAAGAATGACTGTTATCTATTCTGGTGCACTGGAAAACTTTCCTAAGGGAGTATCATCTGCAGTTCTCGCAATAAAAACTTCTCGTGGTTTATAATTATTCAGACATCAAACAAATACTAGCCGTTCCACTTCAACAAGTCCGCATTTTAATGAATAAATTTTCATCTCCCATTTAGTTCACAAACTTTTATTTCGTAATTGAGGATCAATAATACAGGGAGTTTTTTTTTTCAAAACGCAACCCATATTTAAGATTGAATAATGCACATATAAATATGAAATGAGCATTGCTTTATGGATCTTTACATTTTATACAACCTATTATTTAAGTTTGATCACATTTAGTTTGCAGTGTGTGCTCAAACAATCCGCCATTGGTATTTTTATAAATTTATGATCTCTCCATCAAATTCCCGAACACGTGTTGGTCTTTGAATTTCTTGCGTTAAATTTATATTTTTGTTTTGAGGTACTGATT
Organism: Flexamia atlantica; assembly: GCA_035578135.1. Taxonomy (NCBI): domain Eukaryota; kingdom Metazoa; phylum Arthropoda; class Insecta; order Hemiptera; family Cicadellidae; genus Flexamia; species Flexamia atlantica. The sequence continues at coordinate 17,205,474 of JAQJVK010000002.1, forward strand.
ATACTGTGAATTGTTTTTTAGGCCTTACTTTTTATGCATCCCCAAAGAAAATGATATAGCGGGGTCAAATCCGGGGATCTTGAGGGGAAATAATCCTTCACTGATAAAATAAAGTTTTGGGCTGCGTTAAAAAAACCGCTCTATTAGGACGCTCAATTTAAATTATTAGTTCTTCTTAATTTTTAGCCTCCACCGTACCAATTTTTATCGTCCTATAATTTTATGATTGGATGGCTCGCCAGAGTGCTTGGTATTTTAAACAAAACTAATTTGTAAGGTCACATAGTTTTTAGCTTTGGGACGGTTTTGACTAGTGAATAACGGCGATAGTTTGAACTAATTATGTATTTAAACTTAAAAAAATTAAGATAAGAGACGAAAGAAAATAAAAAAGTTTTACTATCTCTTATCATGACGTATAACGATTGTTAATTTTTTTCTGAATAAGTTGAAATTCAATCAGTGTAAATTGTTAATATTGTATTATTGTATGCAACACTTTATTGTCCTCAAGTAATAAAGTTTATTTAAATTTATATATTTCTTTGATGCTATAATTATAATCATAGCTCAAACGGTAATTGTGGTATAAAGCAAACTAGAATAGTAGTTTTTGCAACGATTGTATAATGAATGTCTTTAAGCCACGAGTGAGATGTAAGTTAGAACACGAGCGAAGCGAGTGTTCTAAATATCTCACGAGTGGCTTAAAGGCATAATACAATCGTTGCATACACTATTTTATCTACAACCAACAATATACAACAAAATTTCCCCGAAATTAAACAAAACTCATGACTTTTAATAATAATGGAATAGGTCAACTAAAATTTGAGGTTAGGCAAATAAGCAGACTGAACCATGAATCGTTGTGGAACAATCAGCTGATGGGATAAGTAAACTCAAACATGAATCGTAATGCAACAATCAGCTGATGTGCGAATTGCGTAATTGTTATTATGACACTAATTCCGTCAAATGCCGAGCTCTCATTGGTCTAGAACCAGTACTCTAAAGTGACTCCAGTACTCTAAAGTCGTCATTAGAGTACTGCTTGGTTTTTGGTGTTTTAATGTATATCATTATGATGTTTATTGTAATACCATAATTGGTGCTTATTGCAATGGTCGTAGATAAAAGATTTTTTTATCTAGGCACTTGTTGAAATAAACAATATACCCATTGAAATAAAATGACAACACAACAAATATTTCAATAAAAACTATTTATCTCTGATAGTTACATAACCCAAACTGACCAACGAAATAAATGCTTCTTTTAAACAAAAATAATACTTAGCCTATATTTGTCTTTTTTATGTAAAGCAATAACGGAATTAATAAAGAACAATTATTATGGTATACGCAAAAAAGAAACAAAACCAATAGTTTAAATATATATCTTCCTACTATTTCAGGCACTTCAAATATGCTTTGATATTTTATTTAAATAAGTTGATCGATCTACTGTACAAATGAACAGCGTTTAAGGTCAAAGGGCGCGTTATTTTTTTGAATAAATAAACTGCTATAGACATAAAGCTGGAACAGAAGCAGTGGACGCGTCTTTGTTGTTGCTAAGGAGCTGTGACAAGTGTAATTTGCAAAATAGCTGCTGTTTCTTTTGAATGCTGCAACTTCAGCTGACAAATATTGTCATTTGTTCTCCTTTTAATCTCAGTCGAGGGAACTAGGAGGTTTATACTGTATATTATAAAACATTGAAACCATTAGTTTATTATTCCCAAATTTTCCCAAAAATCGAAAGCGTATTTAGATTTTAACAGGTTTGTTAAATAATAATTGATGTTAGATTTAACATATGGAATCCGTGTTTCTATTTCTGTATTCACAATAATGTGTACATAAATTTAAACTTGTCCTTGACCTATTGTATTTGTTTTCTTTTATGACTATTGATAATTCTTAAAAAAAAGAAAATTCAATATACATTTAGGCCAATTAGACATTAACTGCCCACTTATCTAAAAAATACTTCAAGTATTTCCTTGAAACTAAGTGCTGTAAATAGATTATTTATGGCACTTGACGTGTTTGATACAGGTTTCAATTGCCAGTAAAATGAAATTATGTGAAAATTTGAATTTGACAGCTTTACCTTTGGGCCTTATGTGCTGCTACGATTGCAACAAAGTAGCAATAAGAAAGTTTTGATGTATGGATGGATTTGTGACTTAATTAGGAAAAAATTACTGAACCGACTGGGTTTAAATTTCACACAAAGGTAGATCTAGAACTCATGCAACATACAAACTTATTCCCTTCCTTAAAAAACCTCGGGCTCTGCCCCGTGAAAGTCCTTAATTTTAATGTTTAAATTTTAGAGAGATATAAATATTCAAATACCGAAATGTAAACAGCTGAGGATTTTACAATTTGACAGCCCAAAGAGCAGAAATCAAGTAAGACCAGCTGTAATTTTTATCGTTAGCAAAGCCACGGGTTAACTGCTGATAGCAAAAATACATAAACAAAATAATCATAATGAGTGATTGCAAACTCATCGGCAATATGACATGGAATCTTATTTCAGCGTGTTGAATGATGATTCCTCCTGCATGGAATCTTAAAACATGCTTATACAGAGAATGACGCTCTTTGTTAATATATTGAAGGGATGGACTGGTAAAAATTAAATATTATTGAGGACAGCTCGGTCCACCAGGTGCTTCTTTTAATATAAGTACTTCCCCAAACAAATTGATCCTCGAGGTATCGGTAATGCCAAAATCGATGAAATATTCGAGAAAATATGACTTAAATAATAACTATTATTTTTATTTTTTTTATAATAACTATCTAGTTATTTATGACTTTTAATAACTATTTTTTCCCTATACTTTACAGCAGGTTTAATTACTTTAAACCAATTACTTTCTCGGATAAAGAGTCGTTGGGAAAGACATCGAGAAGCGGCTGACTGAAATCCTGTTCGTCTGATTAGCAGGAAAGTTAAATTGCACAGATCCCGAGGGTTTTTATGTTTATTAGGAAATGATACACTTGCTGCTCCTGCAAACTGCTTTGATCACAATCTGCCCTCGGCACGAAGCGGTGTTTCCAGCTTTTATATTTAACTCTTCTGAGTGATAATTCAATAAGTTAAACCATAAATAAAATACTATGATTGTTTCAAAACAAAACTAATTGCATCGAGTAATGCAGGCACAAATTAGAGGTGGTAAATAAAAATAAATTATCAACTAATCGGTTTTGAAAGTTAGTTGTAAGCCTTCCCAAACTTATAAAAACTAACTGTATTATTGATATTAAACGGGCCTGATTTTTATGGTACTGTATGTGTTTGACATAAATCGTAAAACTAGAATAGATTAAAGATTTTTAGAAAGATTATTTAATGTAAAACGATTGAGTTTTTAATTTATATTTTTTCATCTTATTATTTATATTTTTTATTGAGTGTTAACATTTTTTACTTATTAGCTATGTATTAAAGTTTCATACATATGAAATAATGTTTAAATTGAAGGGGGAGAGAAAAGCGAATAAATTAACAAAAGTCACGTAGCAAAGTTTAATTTACCATCGGTTCCGTCATCCTATTGTCGTAAATATACGTAAACTATTGGCGGACATTGTGACTTGTCATTTGCAAGTTCAAATAAACATCCTGAGAGGATTTATATTTATAAGAAAACCATATGTACTAAACCAATGCTGGTTTCTATTTTTAAACATGAAATTACTAACTCCTAGTTACATTTTGCATTGTCAAAATATTTTAAGGGAATAAAAATAGAGAACATAATTTGCAATCAATATAAAAATATGTAAGCGAAAAACCCATGGATACACGTGGCTAATCAAAGCGATTTAAGCGTACCAATAGGAAGCAATATCAACAGCCGATTACTTCCAGGACAAGTTCAGCTTTAGCGGAGAGTTTTAGGCAAGTAATTGCAGTGAACATCCTTTTGATTTAAAGGAAGCTCTTAGTGTAGATTAGTCAGAAAATTAATAGTAGGAGCTTCTTATTTGTTCGAATAATAACATTGTTATTGTGTAAATAGGTTTAGCTTGAGAACTAAAGTTTTTGCTCTCTCGTAACTAATTGCAAAAAGTAACTTAACTCTTACATTAAATTTATTATTGATTGTTCTCACATGATTACCACTCTTTTTACTTGCTTAATCAAAAAGGATATGTACAAGAAATATTTTGTATAATGTGTCATTGTGTCCTTGCAGTTTTGAAAGATTCTGTTTTCAAGTTTACACTTTACAGTTGAACACACTCTCCATTTCAAGGGAATTCATAATAAAGTATTTTAACATTTGTTGTTATGATGAAGATTCATAAAAAATATCTAAATTCATCCAAGGACTTACTGCACAGTGCAAAGCAGTTTAAACATTTTGCATCTGAAATAGCAAAAAAAGTATAATATTACATGCTTACGATGTAATAAGTAGTTAGTGAACCAACGAATAAATTAAAACACTTTTATAAGCTCGATAGTTGTTTAAATAGAGGCAAATTAATTTTCGAAATGTACACTTTTTAAGACAAGTTAGTTATTAGCGAATTTCCCCAATAGGGAAGAAGCTATTACCGATGGTCTCATGGTAAGACCTAAGCCCAAGACCATGATAACTTTTCGTTTTGGGGGCCCCAGAAGCAAAAAACACCATTCGTTTGAATTTATATATGTATGTGCCTGTTAGCACGATAGCGGCCGTAAAAATGGTCCGATCTTTATGAAATTTGGCACAGACGTCTAAAGTGGTAATCCATTGGACGAATTCATAAACCAGCCTGATCGAACCAGCAGAAGGGGGGGGGGGTAAAGGGGGATAAACCCCACCAAAAATGAGTTTTTTGGGTTTTTCATATAGAAAAATTAAAATGATCAAATTTTGGATTTCACTATTGAATTCAGCTTGAAAAAATACAATTAAGTACGTTGAATCATAGCTCTATGTCCTTTGGTTACCGAGATATTGAAAGTGGTAAACAAAGTACATTGTCCCAATGTTAGCCTTATGGGAAATGAGTAAAATTCTACATCTTGCTTATTTCTCAATATATCTTAATAAAACTTGGTTGGTGGCTTCATCTAGATGAAATCTAATGCATTTTAATCTAAAATTTCCGAAATTTCCATTTCCGTCGCAGCAAACCTGCGTACTCTTTCTCCATGTTATCCTTATGGGAAACAAAACAAATTCTATATTTTCATTATTTCTTAACGCACCTTAATAAAACTTAGTATATGGCTTCTCCTAGTTAAGATACACTAAATATATAATTAAAACAACCTAGTTTTAACATACCCGTTGCAGCAAACCTGTATACTCATTCTAAATGAGTATGCAGAAGTATGAGTATCCCTATGGAGATTACAAAGACATATCATATGTTGGATGGAAATTTTTTTGCATTTGAAATTTGCTGAGTATGCAGGTCTGCTGCAACGGGGGTATCGTTTATTGGCACCGAGGCAGATCTGAGTAGGATACGAAACGGCATTTATACATTTTAAACTTCCGTTGTGCAAAAAATGTATTAATAATAGACACTAAAAATAAATTATTAATAAAAACACCACACATATCTATAGCAGAAAAGGATCTGTAATAATATATTGATAAACTAAACATTTTTAGTTTACTTGTAAACAACTTTGAAAAATGATTTATTACATCAGTATTATGTATTATAAGGCATTCAGGTCCTGATTTCACTGTTGGTGGTTGACCGCTCCAAACCCAGCAGTTTTTGTCTCTCGCCATTCTCTGTGTTCGATCTGGAGATAATTTATTTTCCGCTTTGATCAATTACCCAGTGAGTCCCAAAAAGCGAACTGGGAAATCGTCAAAGCATTTTGAAATATGTATTTTCTAAGGTATTGTTTTATATATTTTGCCTAATTTAGATTCCGTTTAGTAAAAATCTGTTTACATATTCCGTATTTCTAGTCATTTTATAACATTTTATCCCGTTGTTCATAAAAAATATTATTTTTAAATTCACCTCAGGTGAATTTAAAAATCACATGTTGTTTGAAATCGTATCGAATATCTGGATTACAATACTATGATCGACCTAGTTATCATTTGCTTGTTAGGGTATGATTATCACCATTTAATACTAAGCAAGGGCTAGACGTTGTATATTGTGCTATGATTGAATTTGAAAGCATGATGAATATATGGTAAAAATATTGCAGAACATTTTATCCTGACATTAAAATAAAATTTATTTAAATGGTAATTTTACTAAGTGGATTTTTCTTGGATATAAAAATTAACATTTATTAAGAATCTATTTTTAGCCCGTAGAATTAGCGAAAAGAATCGTTGAAGTATTTTAATTTTTGATTCCAGCTTGAGATGAATCCTTACATATTCCATTAATTCCACAACGGACTATCATAGTTTCTATGATAACGAAGTAATAAACATAGAATTAGTAACAATAATTCTTGTAAAACTGCAATACACGAAGTCACGTGCCAATAAAATTTCTTTGGATATGGCTTATTGTAATTTCAAATTTGACGTGATGATAATAATATGGGTAAAATGGTGAGATGAAATCAAAACATTATGGTAAACTAACCTATTTCTTAGCTTCATAACTTACTGCTTGGACTTTTCTTCACTCACTCTGACAAGTTCGCAGCATTAATGAATGACGTTAGTACCGTAATTCTGCAAAGAGCTGCTGTGTATTTTTAAGAACAATCATGTTTATTTTCTGTTAATTTAATTTGTAAGTTAATTAATAAGAGGTAAAAAAGCGTGAAGAATCAATTCACTTGTTATGTAAAAAGATTAGAAGTAGAAATTTAAATCTATCTACGCTTCTGGTTTAGAGTTTTCCTACTACTGGTTGATCCCAATAAAATTTTATTGAAATATTGTAATCCATTGTTGAAAAAGAAAAAAATGTAAAACTTTCAAATCCTTTTTTTTACACGTTGATACTAAAACCACTTAAAAATGCATCTTACTTAATATAGCTATTTTAACAAATGCCATTTTGTCTGAATCAAAACGTTTCAAAATAATACCATACCAACGATTCAAAAAACTTATATGAATGTAACCCAAACCAGTGTAAATCACCGAATCAATGAATGGCGCTATAACAGTCAAACAGAATAAATGACCGCTAATACCCGTAGAGTGCACATTCTGTTGCCGAATTTGTGGCTTCCATTGGTATTAAATCCAGCACCACTTGCCATATTATTTCCCTTTGTTCAATCTGTTTGGTTATTGATATCAAAGGAGTTTTAATTTGAGTTGATGGACTGGGCACTCTGAAAAAGGGGACCGCTTTAATTCCCCTTTTATGTTCAATTTGATTAAACTGAATGTAAATAAATTAAATCTATGCTTACAGTTCCTGCAAGACTTATTGAGTTAACAATGGTTCTAAACTTATTGGTTGATATAAACACACGGTGCTAGCAGCCAAATAGAGGTTTGGAATAGTTTTACTAAGCCTTATGTTCTTGAGTGGTGTATTTTACCAGAACGTAATGACTACGTTCGAAAGGCCACGAGCGTTCTCTGGGGGTATGCCTTTATTATGTCGTATTTTAAAATACATGAAAAATTTAACTATAATGAAAACAGTTAAGACGATTTGAAGGCGTTTGATATTACAATAATATTATAATTTACTACATATGAAATAAATGGTAGAAAGTGTTTGTGTAAAAGACGTAAGTCTAATTTTTTAACATTTCTTCTGAATTTATAATGAGTGAACGTCTATTTATATCCATAAACTAATATTCAAATTTTCAATGTAAATGTACATTATTTATTACATTCATTCATGGGACATGCATTGTTATGTACTTCTTAGAGTATTATATAACATAGGCATACATAAATAAGTATTTCATATAAATACATACTGAGGTAAACATAATAATAATAAATTAATTTTCCATAGTTAATTAATATCTATACTTTCAAAGTTAATTATTAATTTCCTATGGATTTCAGAGTGAATCTAAAGCTCAAAGTTGTCAACGTAACTCGAATTTTCTAATTACTCAGAATTACACTGGACGACGAAGTTCCATTTAACCGCTTCGGCAGTTTAATGAAAACGTTCCATCTCTCATTTCGCACTTCGTCATTTTTGCTCTTTACTAAGACGAAGGGAAACGACCTTTTTTCTTCGAATGCATTAATACTTTGAAAAAATGGAAAATGTAATTCCGAAATTTTGAAAAGAAAGAAACAAAGTTAGGGATGTGTTAATAGCCTGATGCTTAACGTCTTGGACTTCGGTTGAAGTTCATGGGTTTAATTCCCACCATATGTATAAAGATTAAAGGGGCTTGCCGAAACCTAATGCCAATTGAGGTTTCACTTTCAACCGTGCCATTGCGTTGACAGTACCAATAAATAAATATACATTCATTTTTTGTAAAAACCTACAAGTCGAGTTTTTTTTATGAATTTGAAATAAGATGTGGCTGTAGAAAACATGAAGCTTTAAATTAAATGAAGAACTTTTTCAGAGTTCTTGATTGTAATGTATTTATTTTATTATCACTTTTCTATTTTACCAAATATTGCGGTATCCGAATTACGCTCAGGTAACTAAACAACTTAGCAATTGCAGGATTTGAAATAGACAGTAGTAAATAAATCCATTTTTAATGTTATTAAATCTAAACCTTTTAAAGAATTTAATTTTTTTGATTTATTTTTTATTAAAGTAACGTAATAGTCAGCTGATCTCAACTAGTACAACTACCTTGGTAAAAAAAAACATAATATCAATTTATTCGGTTTCAGTGTGCAACACGTACAAGTTTTAGAAATAAACCTTCCAAGCAAAGGCCGGGAGCCTGCGGCAAGAGACAGATCAAAGGGTATTGTATCGCCACCAACGTCCATATCTCGGCTGAATAACATGTGGACGCCCTTTGGGATTTGTGTAACGTAAGCCTAACTCCGGTCCATATCCTTCGTGGACAATATTACACATTTTGGCTGAAGACACAATATTTTATGAGGAAGTATTTTTCGACTTTAAAATAAGTAGGTTGGTGATATACAAACCAATTTATTCTTAGCACCGTCCCATATGTTTCGTTTGTCTAAAGTGCGAAGTATGCGTTGTTCACGTAGATATATTTTCTATCACCATATTTAACCCTAAAGGGAAAAAGACCTTAGCTCTGAATTTTCATGATGATTAACTAGTTAGCGACATACCATAAGTAAATAACTAAAATAAAGAAAAAAAAACAGAATGTTAACCAGCGGGGTGTGGTAAATTAACACAAAGGCAGGCTCAATCGGGTTAACAGGGGGTCATTTGGCGTTGTCAGGTGAACAGTGAACAGGGCCTGTTTAGTGTCCACCTGAGCCTTTGAACCTGACCTTTGGATTAAAAGGTGTATGAAAAATTGAAAATGCATTATGAGAATCAGAATCGCTTTTTGGTCGAAGTATTTACAATTTTAAATTGTGTTTACTAGCTTAAATTGTCTAGAGGCCATTCAATCATTAAATTGTCTTTTAAGGTAATTAATTGAAATGCTAAATTATAAAATAACTTCTACTCGAAAGAAACAACCATTTGAGAAAAAAATGTTACTTCATGTTACTTTTGAAATGGGCATTCAATTAAATAGTTCAATAACACTTTAGATATTTTGTGTGCTATTGAAAATTAACATAAAAAACTTCACGGTTTGGTATGTAATGCGAGTCAAAGGAAAACTGTAACTTATTCTGCTATCGTATTACAATATATTTTTGTTCCGCGTTTTCCACGAACCTAAAATGAGTTTCAAACTTAATGATTGTTAATGTTTTTTAAAGACATTTATTTTGTACTTTTTCAACGAAAGTATGTAGGCGTAAATTCGTTCGAATGTAAATTCGTAATGTTATTCGCGATTAAATTCGTGATCGATCAGAAAAAATATTAGTATAATTTTGTATTTACTCGTAGTTTGTGTATATTATTACCATAATAGTACCATTTAAACCTTTTAAATTGTTTTATATCTATAATTCGTAAATACCTTTAGTGTTGCACAAAATAAGTGTAAAGTTATTTATTAAAATTCAAATTGGTTATTACTATTTACTATTTTGCGCACAACAAAATAGTGAATAATATTAATACCAATGCTGCATTGATGTATGTAGTTTAAGCGAGGAATAAAATCTCGCGGGTTCTAATTATTCAAGCATTACACAGACCTTTATGATTAAAATTCCTCACGTCTGCAGTTTAGCTGATGTATTCCCTCTGGTTATTTCTTTTCATAATTTTTCTCCACGAAATCATCAATTATTCAAGAATTTAACAAACTTGGTAAAAAAATATGCAGTTAGACATTCTTATATTGTAAAAAACGTGTTTTCAAAATTATGCAGTAAGACAATCTTATATTGTAAAAAACGTGTTTTCATCATACTGTCCGGAAAACAGCCTTTTTTAGTTCTCAAAATGATCAAACAATAATTTCAAACCATTTTTCAAATCATTTTTTGAACAATGATCAAAATGATCATTTTAGTTCAAAATGGTCGTTTTTTGATCACTTCGAATAGGAGGACTGAAAAAATATATGGTAAATTTTGCCGTACTCTAATGTCAAAATTTGTTGATGTTAAGTTTGAAAGGTTGACATATATTTCTTAACTTGAGTTTGTAAACAACCAACAGATGTGTAAATGACGATGACTATTTTGGATAACCTCAAAATTATGTAGTCTATTTTTTTTAACGATAAAATTGTTATTTATACATAATGATGAAAATAGTTGTTCATCACACGGAGCAAAAGTGTCTCCTTGGTACTCGATCGCATTTCCAAGCTTGGCTGTGCCTCGCCTGTAATTACGATCTCGTACTAAAAAGAGCCAATTTCGCTCCTAGTGATGAAAACTACTATTGTTACTGTGACAGTTAATTTATATTATAATGGAAATATTAACCCAAGTTTGTGCCTTGAAACGCTATGTATCTGGTTATTGAGTTTCATACATAAAAGATAACACTCAATGATCTGAAAACTTTTAAATCCATTAAAGAAGAGCGGCAGAAATTGATAACTTGAACTTTAGCTTGAATAATTAAATAATATAAAAATAAGTGAAGACTTATCTTGTGGACCTATCTTAAACCGTGGACATATCTTGTGATTGTTAGTAAATAAAAATATATTATTTATATAAGGCTGCTCTTTCTTTTAGTTTGAATAGTAAGTAAGTGATGGAATTTCATTTCTTTGTGGTATACATTGCATTATTTGAAATACTCATTAAAAAAGTCACATTGTGCTTACTTGAAAAAAGTTGAGACATTTATCGTTATCTGTTGAACGAGGAACACATTTTACATTTGTTTTATAGGAATTAAGTAATTATAGTTTTTTAAGGTTGGTATTGTTAAAATATTAAGAACAATTATATACAAAACTATTTTAATAACATATTTCACAAATAACATGAAGCATTTGGTATTTGATGTATTAGGAATAACCGATGTATCTATACTTATTTAATACACGAGCAGTTTTTTTGTTACAAAGACTCCTCCTAAACTACCGAACCGATTTTCATGTTTTTGGTGTCATTGGAAAGAGCTTGGCGTGAAGTTTTGCAGGAAATAAAATTAAAAAAGGTTTGACTAAAGGGAGAGCCCTAGACGCCCTTAAAGTTTCGTACTAGTCCATAAGATTTAACATGGGAATAGAAATTTCAAATAAAGCAGCTGATTGGAGCAAACAAAGTTTTTCAGCAAAGCCATATGATGTTAATGGAATTGAAACCATTGCATGTAGAGCTGGAGGCATTTCAGTTGATGGAAAATGTAAATAAATAAACTATTATCCTAATACATACTTAAGGTCAGAATTCAGTTTTAAAAACATTTATTTTGAATCACATGAGTGAAGATCTTAATATTTTCATATGATTATATTACAAAGAAAAATACTAAAGGAGAAATACATTTTTATGTATAAATTCTATAAATATAAATATAAATAAAAGAAAAAAAAACAGACTTAACATTGACTATAAGTACATTTATTGAACCATTTTAGTTCGGTTTGAGATTAAGACGGGTCATACGGTACTTAGGGCTGCGAAACATGGACATCTCCTTAAAGATGACTGAGTATTCACAAAAAATTTAGTTTTAAAAAGCTTTTGTAAAAGATTTCAGTACAACAGAACCATATAATTAATAAAATAGTTCTAGAATACTGAACCATAATTATTTTTATTTTGAAATCAATACATATCAATTGCTCGATTTCGAGCAACAGGTTTACTAGTATTTACAAAATGGGATTGATGTTGTGTTGAATGGATGTTATGTTAGAGTGGTTTAGAAACTGCAAATGTATTAAATATTAAAAACAAAAGTATGAATTATTGGTTTTTAATATTCCTTTAATCATTATTAGCATTAATTTAATTGAATAATAAACTACAGAGCCTGAAGAATTCATATAGCTTATCCAAAAAAAGTTCTATAGAACTTACATAGAATGATGTCTCCCTGTAGGTAAAAGTTTACCTAAAAAATTCACGCTTAATTCATACAACTAGAGCCCCATCAAATATAAAAATATTTGATTCCAAACGAAGTAAAACTCAATGCGAATCGAGGGCGCGTTCAGCAAATTAATAGAATTGGATTGATTTGATAAATCTCAATATCAAAATAAATCACCTAAACGGCGAGATTACTTTTAACGTCGAGTTAAATGAAAATCGCGATGAATAATTTCTGCAGTCATTTTGTTTTGATTTGAAATAAATTACGCTTTTGAATAGATCCGGTAATTTATCTTCAAAGATATTAATAATCAGCCCTTTTACGTGGAAATACTACAATGCAACTCATAATACAACATATTTAATAAATTATTACTCGTATCTTAACTGCAAAACCTTTAACCTCCTAATGACGAGTATAAAATAGTGTTTATCTGTAAGTAAAACTCAATCGCATAGTTACTTTGTTTTTTAGCTTTGTTAAGTATATTCGAGAGTTTGGAAAATAAATACGTTTGAATCAAAAGTGATCAAAGAAACGTTGACAAGAATATAACAGGAACTAACAAGAATTTAACATTAATAATTTCCCTCAAGTGGGATCTCAACCACCTCAGGATTTTTTCTTTTTTCATTTTTTTAAATCCATTTATTATTTTATTAGCTCTCTGCTAATTGATATGAATAATATAAATAGTTAAAAACAAAAAAATCAATTGCGAATTCGCCCTAGTTACTTTAATAATAGAACATATTGAACAGAGGGGTATGATTCAATAATGACCCAAAAGGACGACAAATTGGACACAATTGAAAGCCACAAATTTGAAAACAATGTGAGCACTTAACGGATATTACGGGAATTAATAATAATCTTTTTCTATACGACTGCTATAATGTTTGATTCATCATTTCACTTTGATGTTATCACATTGGTGTATATTGATTGTAGATTCCTAATGATGTTGCAAATTTTTATTCCTACTGTATTTAGAAACGTTTTGATAGTACAGTAGTACTAAACACAATGTGACAATTACATATTGTTTTAAAATAAATAAAATGTAATAATTACTTAAAATATAATACGATAAAAATAATAACAAAACAGTTTTTATTATACTTTATTATTATAAATTAACTTATAGTTATAACTTTATAAACTTACAACTTTAATAATTATAAATTTATGAGAGTTAAATATAATTTAATAAGTAAAATATGAAAATTAGAATGATTTAGTTTATTACGCTTCATTGCTGATAATAGAGTTAAAATAATTTCTTTTTTATTCATCATGTATTAAGTGAACGTTTAAAAAAAATACCTGTATATTATAAGTATACTTGTTGATGTCTTGTTGAAATGTTTAGAGATTTTATAACGTAAACCTTTTTTACGCGTTATAATAACAGGTGATATTTGCATTGCATATTAATATGAGTTTATTTGTAGTTGTGAGTTAGCTTTTCAATTAATTTTTAATTGGTTAATATTTATTTATTCTTTTGTTGGACAAACTATGTAGTCTATTCTTGACCATTACTATTACAAACTCGGCATATAATTTGTAAGTATAGTTTTTCTGCATTAAGCCGCTTGAAAGTAAAAGGAAACAAAAAAGTCAGATACGGATGATTTTAAAGATGACTTTTAACACTATTTCTTATATTGAAAGGGTTTATTGAAGGAGTTAAGGCTCTTTTGTGTCCTGTACCTAACAAGTGCTACATTTGAATATAGTTTAGAAATGTCTGAGATAACGTTAAAAAAAACGAAACCAAACAAAAACGTATTGATAGAAATGGATGTATCTAACGTCCAGTTTCTTTTACAACAGTGTAAGGATAAGGAGAAGTCTACTACGGATACAGAACCACTTATATTTTATATAAATGCCATTTTCTTCCAAAACTAAAATGAATAACAGTATTCCAGAAGTGAAATTCATACTTGCATACTTAAAAGTATAAATGAACGGTATAATTCATTATCAACAATCTGGAAATTTGAACCATAAACAAAACAGAAAAGTTGTTAAGTAAAATGGTGTTTATTGACTTTACTTACTGTTCCGGAGTAAAACATTTTTCAATATAAGTAAAAAAAAATAACAAGAACCACACTTAATTATAGACTAGGCATATGCCACTATACAAGTTCAATATAGGCTGCAGGTTTTAAAATTATCCTTCTTTAAACAACAGGAATGTAATTTATCATTGGAAGTCGTTGAGGAGAGCAGTCCAAACGAGACCACAAATGCAACTTCCGTGTTTCCCAGTAATAATATCTTCCATCATTATCTTCATCCCCCTTGATTTCCACAAAATTTATATTTCAGAATAAGCTGAAATATAAATTATTGATTATTGATTGGCTTAATTATTATTGGTATTGTTTTTTTATTCTCTCGACTTTCAGTATTTAATCGTTTTTGTCACAAAACATAGTACTATTTTGAAATTGCTACACTAAGAAAATTAAATCAGTTTTGAATTAGAGGATTTAGTTATGAACTAACTTATCCTAACTTTTAGTATGTAAATTTCTCAAAAAAGATTACTTTTCTTTAGTCATAAAAATATGAGGAGTTCAAGCTCTAGTGGGTTCGTGGGCGAGCTTCAGTATAACAAAATTTTATATTTCCTTTAAAAAAGCTAGTTAAAGAAAGGAATTTCCAAACACTTTTTAGTTCAGTCGCTATATAAAAGGAAAACTCGTCTAACTACTCATCAGTTTCGTACGTCTACGATGCAAAATAAACATTCACTCATGATAATATTAGCTCTCAAAGTATGGTTTTGGCCATTTGAATAACATTAAAGAGGATATCAAAACAAAAGATGCAGCACAGTTTTGATTGAAACAATCAGACAGCTAAGTGTCAAAATAAAAGCAGAGGGCTCCCTCTTATCCGAAGACTTTTTAACCGGAGAGCCCTCGGCGAAAGTAACATCTTTTCAACCGGATAATATTTGTCTGTTAAACCGGACACATCGGTTTCACCGGACGTGGACAGCTGGAAATGGACGTTACTGCACCGACGATTCTTGTGGGAAATATTTGAGACTTAGTACAATGCTCTCCTCAATGTAAGTAAAATAAGTTTTTGAGTGATTGAGGAACGTTGACGTCCATTTGCCTGGGAAATATATAATAAGAAAACTAACGTAAAAGACCAAAATTTTAATGTTTGGATTATTAATTTTAGGAAACGCCGGTTAAGCCGAAAAACCTGTTATCCGGACAGGCATCGTTCCCGAGGGGCCCGGATAAGAGGGAGTCTAGTGTGTTTTAAAACAAAATATCAACAGATGTTCTGATTTTAATAATACCAATTTAAAATCAGTCTCAGGGTGATTATCAACATACATAATAAAATCCTGGCAAAATATGACGATCACCGTAGGCATTAAAACAGCTTTATGTGAAAGAATGCAATCAATCCTTTGACTAACGGGCTTTTATATTTTTTCTGTGGTCAAATACTGGGTAATTGATCAAAGCAAATAAATGACCTCGCCATCGAACGCAGGGAACAGCGAGAGGCAAAAACCGCTGTTCTGATGCCGCCATTCTCCAACGGTAAAATAATTTATTTGCGAGACATCAATAGATTGTTGTTCTTTTGGATATTGCGTGACGTGTATTTTACATAAAAACATTAATACTTTAATAGATTTTGGTTAGTTTTAGGGTGTTATGGATTTATGCTGTGTCAAGAATGCGATATATATTTATTTTCTTAAAAAAGATTACTACATCTAAAGATTTAGATGTATAAAATAAGTGAGTGTATATTTTAAGTTTACGTTAAGGTTCAGGATCATTTTGACAGACAACATTTTTAATATTTCAATGATTATATAATTTAAACCTGATGTAATTTAGTAAATAGTATGAATGTAACAGTAAACTATTGTTATTCGGGAAAACTGTTTCTTGATATGGATTTTGTTACCAATCACTTTGATATTGGAATTTTTTATATTTACACTTAAATTGGTCAATTTAATGTGATTTGACTTAATAACATGTGTCACAATAACACATTTTTCGGATGTAATGTAATGTTAATTTATGTTTTTAATGTTATTATAATTAGTTAAAAAACGACACAGGCATTTTCTATACCATCCTTTTTGGACAGCTCCTAGTTATGTATTGGACTCGTAACAAAACTTGATACATCTTAAAACCTTTCCTATACCTGCAAACCTTTCTCATTTCTGTTTAAACAGGTTCTCATAATTAATACCATCACTCGACATTCCGTGTCAGTATTATTCGCAAGCCAAACAGTTCGTCGGCTCGTCGGCTCTAATCATACATATATTACTCAGTGAAGAGAAGTTCAATTTTACCCGCGTTGGAGTTTAATAAATACATCCCACCACTCATTTCGCCCCTGATAATTTACTATTACATAAAATGTAGTGTCATGGATTTCCGACGATGAGGTCGCTTTGCAGGGGAATTTTATTTTTGTTATATAAAATGTAAACCATTAATTGTTTATTTTCTCGAAGTCTGTGTGGGTTTTCGTCAATATAGAAAACATTATAAAGTGTTTTATGAGTTTCAATTGACCTAATTCGTTAAAATTATAGGATTTCGAATTAGTAAAAAGTAAAATCTAAATGTATGTAGGTACTTTACAGCAAAAAATTGATTTAAATAAATTTAAAAAACTGTAGTAAGTAAAAAATCAACTTAGCATGGCACAAAAACATATGTTATGATTTAGGTCATAAGTAAAAGAAATAATAAAAAAGCTTACATACTTGTGATTCTTGTATGAATTACTTTACGAGTCCAACCAATGGCCTCGAAGTAAATACGTAATCAGTTGAAATATTTTAATTTAATGTAAATATTTCATGTAAATTGTTCTCTAATCCAATAGTTAAATAAATATGAATAATAAATCAATAGTTTGAAGTCATTACTTTTCTTATGCTAGCAATCAGCCAATTTATCACGTCTAAAACATTTAAAGGAAAATACTAAAACGATTTGGTAGGTTTTATAACGACTCAGTAGGCCTCATAGTCATTGAATACATACGTCAAGAAATAAACAGTTGAAATTATAGAGCCAAAAATCATGCTCATGTTAGTGTTTTGAGAGAACTTTCTGAACGAAAGCGTTTGCGACTTTGGTGTTTGTAATTTGTTTACAGGATTTTTTCTTCTTCGTTTTCGTAGTCAAGTTGAAAAAAGGCATGAGTTAGCTCAAAAATTACCATACTCTTTTATTAACGATTTCCATAGCTCATATGCAAGTTATAAAAGTTTCTAAAAGTAATACACAGCTAAATAATAGTATATTTCATTACAAGGACCTAAAGTGACGCTTTTCGTACAAGGTCAAGTTTTACAACCGAGGCTGTAAGCCGAGGTTGAAAAATGACCGAGTAACGAAAAGCAGCCTTAGGTCCGTGTGATGAACTATACTTTTCGTTATATTGCTCAATACAATACGTAAACTACTTAAGAAAACCAAAATGTTACAGCTTGTTTACCTTTAAAGATGCCTTCAAAAGATGCCACCGTCTTGTTCTTGCTATTTGAAGCAATCAGCTGATTGTCTGTTTCATTTGTGTTAGGGTAGACTGATAGCAATGAACAACTATCGACGTATCGAACGCATGTAATAATCGATTGGTGAAATGAGCGAGTTTCAAAAATTGATTAAACCGACAACAATGAATGTTTCGATAATAACGATGAATGTTTCGATTATTTGTAATCGAATGAATATTGTTAGATTATTACGACGTACTCGGCACTTTTTGACTTTTATAGTCCTAGGACTATAAAGAGTCAGCTGGTATCAAGTACATCAGCTTTTAATTCCTAGGAATAAAAAGAGTGTATTTAGGTCCGGAAAACATGCATTAAAAACATCTGTTTTTGAAGCAGTATAACGAAAAATATATAAATGACAACTACAACTTCTGAGTGAGTACAAAATTAAGACTAAAACAAATTTATCAAAAATAATTGAAGAAGTTGAGGAGGAAGGCAAGAGAGAGGCATCTGGGAACACAAAGCTAGGCGCAATCGAGTTAACAGAGGACCATTTACCCTTGTCAGCCACAACATTTGTGGAGAAAATTAGGCGCACAAAACTTTCCCAATGGTGCCCAGGTATACTTGTAATAATCTGTTGTAAAAGTAGCATAACAATTTAGTTCAATAGCCGAACTTCTGAACGCGTTTTATTAAATTTAGATCATACATGTTTTGTTCGTGATAAAATTGAATAATACATTTTACATTGATTTCAGTTAATGATTATTATCGATGTTTCTTCTTCATTACTTGCGGCTGTCGGTACAGAATTTCGAAAGATATAAACTCAATAGTTTGATATATGATACGAAATTACCAAAATCTATGCTGGAAGTATACTTACGCGAAATTGAAAGCGAACTTTGCCCACGGTAAATTATAATGAGAAGTTCAGTTGCGAAACTTAAACGTAACCTGCATGCATGAAATGAAAATACACGTAACTCAGATACGGAACTCACACTGGTGTTTACCAAAGTATTGCTCTTTATGTAGCGACCTTTTCATCTTATTAAATTAAATTATCTTTGGGGTACACTATACACTAGTTGCTAAATGATTATAATAATGTTATTAGTGATAAAGATATTTGACGTGCATGGATAAAGGAGCAAAACCCAGTTTTTACAATGACGAGATCGATAAAAGTTTTAATGTAAAAAAATCACTGTTCAAGATCCAGGAAGAGGTAACATTAAATGTAATAAAAGTAAGTTATATTTCTAGAAACACTCAGAGCTACATAATAAGTTCTTAGGGAAGTACATAACACACGACGCTAGTATATAGCATGAACGTTATGAACAAATAGAAATGTGGTTCATCTGTCTAATTTATTTTAAGTTATTTTTCAATGATTTTCTTCGCTTGATGTCTTAATTTATGTTGAAATTTCCCACTAAACATTTTTCATAGATGTAGAACTGGGTGAAATTAGTTACATTGGACGGTAAAATTATTTATATACCCTTTACTATTATTAAATATTCATGAACAAATTTTAGTATTATCTTGCACTCTTATTACTACAGCATTTGAAATTTGATCAGTATAAGTGAAATAAGCTTAAAGTATCTATCTGCCTCAATATCTGCAGGAGAGATTAATAGTTCACATGCCAGGGGTTGTCATAACGTTTTAGTGCTTCTGGGTAAAGTCCAACAGATTCAGGAAACTCCCAGCGGCTTTCGTTCTCATACAGCCCGGCTGATTTATTGGTTGGCCTGCAAGTAAAACAAATGTTATCGATGTTGCCTGAGACTTGTCTCAGGCAAAATCAATTATAAAATGCAAAAATGCTGTACGTTAAATGCAATGCACGTAGAGTATAAGGAAGTGTGGGTTTTTTTTAATTAGAATAAACAAACGTTTTAGGGCTTGCTTCCGAAACTACCCACCAGATGAGGTGGACAGGCTGGTATTCGTGTTTTCTTTTCAAATATATGATGAGCTACACAGTTTTAACACATCCATAAAATATATTTAGGATTATCCTTTCATTATATACCCACAGTTATATTTGCTTCTCAGAAGTAATGAAAATAATTATTGCTCCTTCACTTTTAAATTATGAAATCACGATATTGATATCACGATCACTAAATAAATATGTTGTGGAGCCTATGATTGGTTACACCGGAGTGGTTTTGTCTAATTTATGTTTTGCTTTTGACCACAGGTTCATTTACTTTGCACTTTAATAAAAATTACAAACACAAAAAGATATTTTGTATTATTTTTTAAAATAGCCATTAAAAAATACCCATCAAATAGCCATCAAACAAAACGTGTGACGAAAAAGAAAGCCCCGTGGAGAAATTGTGAGATAAAGCAACTTTCGCGAATCAAAAATAAACTCAAAAAAAGGTAGTTTGGGGCAAAAATGACGTTGCAAAACAGGCGTATTGCAGGGCGCAAAATAGACTCAATTATGCGATTCGGAAAGCCAAAAGGGATTATTTTGCGGTGAAATTGAACCGAAGGGAGCCTAAATCATTTTGGGCAACTTTGCGCTCCAGCGGTGTAATGGGTAACGTCTTGAATGTGTCGGGAATTCTGAAAATGACGCCTGATGAGATAAATCGCTATTTTGCTAGCATGGGTAGCGGTACAAAAGTTTGTGGGGAAAGGCTTGCTTTTTACAAAAACAACGTCTGTCCTGGGGTAGGATCCGGATTTCAGTTTGGTAAAATAAGTGAAGGTGAGGTCAAAAGCATAATCAACACCATCTCAACAACAGCCGTTGGTTTGGATGGCATTTCAACTCACATGATCCGAGCTGTCAGTCCCTATTATATCAGTGCGCTCACTCACATAATCAATTTATCCCTTCTCTCCGGTCGTTTTCCATCGGACTGGAAAAAAGGTCTTGTCATTCCCTTGCCAAAGACCAATAATCCTTCTTCTCTGACTGACTTGAGACCTATTTCTATTTTGCCAGTCATTTCCAAAATTTTGGAGAGAGCTGTTTGTAGTCAGTTAGTTTCTTTCTTAGAACGTCATGATCTGCTGCCCGATTGCCAGTCAGGCTTCAGGAAAGGTTTCAGTACAACATCTGCTTTGTTGAATGTAGCGGACAGTCTATTTTCATCTAAGGATAAGCATCTTTGTAGTACTTTGACAGCTTTAGATTTTAGCCAGGCATTTGATTCAGTTAATTTTGAAATGTTTCTTGCTAAGCTGAGCTATTATGGTTTTGGGAACACCTCGGTGAAGTAGTTCGAGTCATACTTGAGTGGGAGAACTCAGGTGACTAAGGAAGATGGTCAACTTTCGGATGTTGCATGCAAAGTTTCAGGAGTGCCTCAGGGAAGTTGCTTGGGGCCCATTATGTTCGTGTTGTACACTGCAGATCTTGAGAAGGAATTGTCTTATTGTTCACTGTTTTCTTATGCAGATGACTCTCAACTTTTATTGTCATACCACCCCTCCTGTGTGGCCCTTGCAACTCAACAAATGAATTCTGATTTGTGTAAGATCAAATAATGGTCAGATGGCCATGGTCTCAAGTTGAACCAAAACAAGTCTTCGGTTGTCCATTTTTGTCCAACTTCAGTGCTGCCTGCCATGTAGGATAATTCATTGTGCATTTCTCTGGATGGAGAGCCCTTGACAGTATCAGAATCGGTCAAGATCCTTGGGGTCACCTTCGATTCACATCTCATATTTTCGAGCCATATTAGGTCTGTCAATCGCAATACGATGTGCAAATTAAGATCCTTGTTCAGGTTACGGGGGCTGCTAAAAGCTGAACCCAAACTAGAAATAGTAAAATCAGTCATTTTTCCTTCAATGTTATATGGTTTCCCAGTATTTGGTGGCAGATTATCTCTTGACACCACAGTGCAACTTCAGAGACTTCAAAACTCTGCCCTAAGGTTTGTATATGACTTGAGGAAATTTGACCATATAAGTCAGTCTCGGAAGGCAGCTAGGGTACCTCCTTTAAAGCTTTCCTTCAGGTTCGAGGTGGCATGCTTAGTGCATAAAATCTTGCAATCAGGCACCCCTCCGTACCTCAGAAGTTTGTTGAAGGTTCGCTTGGAAATCAGGGACCGGCACACACGACAAGACAACATGCTTGAGGTGCCAAGGGTTAAGCTTGAGGTTGGCAGAAATGCGTTCTCCTACTTCGCTCCTCAGATCTACAACAGTGTCCCTCAACAAATGAAGTCCTTAGGCTACTCCTCTTTTAAAAATAGTTTTAAGGCATTTTTAGAAGATAATTATTTTAAATTTTAAATAGTTTTATCAATTTTTGTTATTATTATAAGCTTGGTTTTGTGATTTGAGTTATTTTGAAAAACAACTGTGTACGTTGAAAATCGCTCCAAAATAAAGACGTTATTTATTTATTTATTTATTAAAATGTATTTTAATGAACGTTTTACGTATACAAAAAAATTAATATAAAATTATTTCACTTCCATTTGTTTAAAAGAGTAAGTCTTGGAGTACAATACTAATTTATAATCAGTAATTAAAATCTAATATAAGCACGATTTTGCCTTACTTATTAAACTACTATTATTGTAATTCGCATAGATTTGTTAATAGTAACAAAATCAAAAACCAATAATATGCAAGAAAATGTATTAATTCTATTATAATTTTTTACAAAGTCTTAATTGCATACAAAAACCTTAAAGTTTATAAAAGAATATTCTTTTGAGAAATTCAAGGTAAGTAGCCTTTTTTTGATATGTTTGTGCAGGCCTGAACAGTTGGAAACATGAAAGCTATACAGCCGATTATATAGAATGTTGAAAAAGGAATATAACGCAGTATAATATGTGTTTTACTTGACATTGCGTTTTGAAAATAGGTAAGTTTTGCCACAATCTATCTTATCAAATCCAATTCAGGTCGGTCGGGATAGGGGACAGTAGGGATGAATATTTTCAGTTTTTTATATGTATATTGAGCTGTTATTGGTTGTTTTGAGGGTTTATATATTTTTAAAACTGGTCAGAGGGGTTGATAATTCAAAATGTTGAGGGTGTTAAAAACTTTATGTGGAGAAAGACAGAATGTGTACAGTAAGTGTATTTTACTAAATACGAATGTTTTAGAAAGCTTCTTTTATTACATTAATACAGCGTAAGTATTAAATTTGATTTTGGCCAGCACCTAAAGCTATAGTGCCTATTTTGGAATATTGGCAACCTTTAACACAATATTTAACATCAAACATTTAGAAATTAAAGAAAACTTAGTCATACAGTTTAAATATAACTTTAATACTTGTATTACACACCTTCACTGACAACTTAAAAAGCTTAACAGTTCTAAATAAGTTTATTTACAAGCGTTAAATAATTTTTACACAACTAGTTTCAATTTCTGATCCGGTCATAATTTAGAAAGTGGCTAGAAAATTTTACTCTTTTTTAAAGCACATTTTTGCTTCCAATTCTGTAGGGAGCCCGGTTAGTCAAAAACCACTCACGCTCTAATTATCCAGATATCACCCTGCAGAAGTTCCATTTAAACCGCACCGGAGTTTAATGAATACATTCCATCTCTCATTTTGCACTCCGTTATTCACCCTCAAATCAGATTCACTGTAATGGATTTTTGCGCTTCAGGCATATTAAAAACTCAGCAAGGGAGTTCCGCACTAGCGTTGTATCTACGTATGAATAAATAAACAAATAGAAACCAAATTAAAATCGCACCTAGTCTGTTGAATTAATTCTAAAGTAGCATAAAAGTAAAAAAAGGACTTTAAATACAGTAAGTAGCCGAAAAAGTTAAGGCTATTGACATGAGTAATATATATATGGGCAACATATGCGAATATTTTTAGGTGAGTATAAATAAATGAATTGTGTGTGTGTATGATCGGTTACAATTCCTTTGTAAATATTTAGTTAGTAATAGCAAAATAATTTAGCCTGTAGGTAATATTGATAAATTATACTGTCGAGGAGTAGGATTTTAAATTATCATTTTAAAATTTCACCAATAATCTGGGATAAACAAACTTACTTGTTAGTAAATTAACAAATGAATAACCAATTATGATTTGAATAATAGCTGTTTAAGATTTTGATCCGGATAAATCAGTTAACTTTATGCAACGAAGCAGAAAATGGGGCCTAACAATCCTCCGTAGCTTTCTTTGACGTACCCAATTCTGTTACCGCAAGCTCTGTTACCCAGTTCTCTTACTTGGAGCAAGCTGTAGACAGATAGAGAATAAATTGAAGCACATTTAAAGTTTAAAGTCATAATTTGAAAAATTGCAGACCTGCGATGAAACTGGTATGGGCCGTAAAGCTTGACCCTCAAATATATAATGTAGTCGACAGGGGTGTAGTGCGAAGGTACTTTGGAAGGAGCACCGAGGTTGTACGGAATTTAAGGCCTTGCCCATGACCCGTGAAGAGTTTGCAAACGGCCTGGAATTCGTACCAACGGGATTTATCCGGAATACATATTTTTAAGACACAAGGCACACTAGTACTACCGTTGCTTTTACTTGAGACCACAATCGATCAAATTATAAAATTAGAATGATCTCCTGTGACATCCATGTACATCATTTCCGCTTTTAATAATTTATGTTCGGTTTCAGCTGTTCTTCCAATTATCTTCAAGTTATTTTTTGATTGATAGCTGCTAATGTAATGCAATCAACCATAGGACTTATTTACTTACAGATTAGTAATTTTCTGAAGTGCAAGGGAAATATGCTTTCCGTTTCCCTTTAATTTGATAATTTTGAAAAATCATTCCAGTATACTTACATCCTTGTGTACTAATGAAATCTGCCCAAGCCTTTTTTAAGCCATTGAAATAAAATTGAGGTTCTACAACTGAGGAATTAACTGAAAAAATATAACATATTTTGGTTTGTAATGTAAGTAAAGTAAAAAGTGTATTAGTATTTAACCGAGAAAAGTGAACGTGGAAGCATTAGCGTCACAAAGCTAGGCACAATCGAGTTAACTGAGGGTCATTTGCCCTTGTCAACCGCTACATTTGTTGGCAAAATTGGGCTCTGAAACTTTCTGAATGTTGCTGGGAACTGGTAATAATCTGATGTTCTATTAAAATTACAACTGAGTAAATATCCTTGTTTGCTTAACGCCTCCAGTGTCTTGGCAGAATTAATAATAGTTTCTAGTACTGTGAAACAATATAGCATGGTGAATGGCGTAAAATGTCGAAATTTAAAAACTATGAGGTTTGTAATGCATCGAAAGAATTTTAAGGAAAATATTAAGTTGATAATTGTAGTATATTACACTTATATGTGAGATTACGTTATTGAGTGTGTGTACATAATGTCCATGTACAATGCACGTGAAAAATCTTCACTCAATTTAATTCACATTTGAAATTAGTCAATAAAATGAATAAATTAAAAGAATGAGAGTGAAATGAAAAATAAAATCAAGTAAACAAGAGTGCACTATTGAAAACTATTAGTTATCAAGCCTATAGGCTAAATTAATTTGTTATGTAATAAAAGAAATCAAACACAGGTCGTTTTCCATTATTTCAGATAAATTCTCGCTGTATTTTTATTTTACATTAAAAGAGTCAAACTTATCAACGTTAAATCCAATAAACATGTAACTAACAAAGTAAAATAATGAGCTGTGCCAAAACAAAGAGAGAAAAATGACCATTGATACACGCAGTGGGCTGGACATTCTGTTGTTGAATTTGTGCCCTCGTTTGTATTCAAAATTGCTTAACCAATTATTTTCCTTTGTTTGTTGCAGTCTAGCTAAAAGCACTGTCAAAGCGTGTTTATTTTATGTTTCTGAACCAACACGACGATTAATTCAGTTTTACGAGAAAAATCATATATGATTGCGTGAATTGTGGTATAAATCAAAGCATTTTGCAATAACCAGGATTGCAGATATTAATTCACCCTTATGTAAAAGAAACCAAAAGGAAGATTAAATTACTATATATTTCATTCACTGCCTCAAAATAAAAATATTTTAATAGGTGTTCAAGGAGCTCAAAATAAAAAAAACGAACTACGGCAACCGTCCAAAGATCAAAAACCATGGAATGTATAAATCAAAACATGCAGAAAAGCTGGTGAAAGGCCTCACAAAATAAAAATTATTTTAAATATTGGTATATTTCAATGTAAAATTATATATTATCACTTCATCAAGAACAATACATATCGTCAGACATGAGATGGTATTAAGATAAAAAGGGTATAATATACAGAAATTACGTTACCCGTTCACTTAGGATGTATAAAGGACCGTATTATGTGTTTGGCGTCCCGGCAGAATAATGAAAGGTTGAGGTATTAAAACTGACTAATTCATTTGTGGATTGTTTTTGTAACAAAAATAAATACAAATATTTTGGCTATGAATAAGTGGAATTAAAATAAATGGAATTAAAATAAATGGAATAATACAGTATGCTAATAATGCGTTAAAAACAAAGATACATAAAACCAACGGATAATTATTTATTGCTTGATTCTTTCATAAATAAGTACTTACTGGCATTTTCAACTTTGACGAACTGGGACTTGAAGGTCCCAAAACTGTACCAAATCGGGTAAATGTTCAAACTTTATCCCAACCATTGCCGAAACCTGCAGACAGCTACACTTGTGTGTATGGTACGTGTTACATTAACATTAACGTATGCTGACTGCGTCCTCTAGAGATTCGCAGAAAAGTTCGTGTCCGCAAACCAAGTTTTCTCACGAAGAAATAAAGTTGAGCGCTCCTTATTAAATATGCACCGTTCTGGAAACTGGAATTGCCAACGCGAATGCTGAAAATTTTATTTTCCCTCAGACGGTAAAAACGTGATTTATCGTAGCAGTTAGTCCCTTTTGCTATGCGGATTGAAACAGACGCTGGAATAAAAACGTTAACCACCATATGTGCACCAGAAATAATAAAAAATGGGCTAGATTTTATAAGCCTGCCTTAAAACCTAAATAGTATAGTTTTTCATATTAATCAATTATTGGATATCTAACAAGTATTTTGTGTTTATAATGTAGTTTCAAAGAGGAAAATATTACTCACCTTCGAGGTTACAGTTGGAAATTAGAGATTAGAGAAATTTATTATTTACTTACGTCTATATCAAGAATGGTCTTATATCTATGTTTATATTTGGGTTTTTAGTTTGGAATCCTTAATCAATTGACTGGATAGCCGAGTGGATAAAGCGCTCACCTCATAACCTGAGGTTGCCGGTTCAATTCCTGACAGGATCGAAACTGGGTCCAGTTGCCATTTGTCATTGGGCTATGAATTAATGATGCTATCTAACAAAAGGTCGCCGTTAGATAGTAACAAGACCCGGGTTTGGACCGTTCCCTATCGAAACGTAAAAAAAAATGCCACTGGCGTAGAAAGACACAAAAATACAAAAAAATAAAGTGTTGAAAAATGTTCGGTACTTGTGTACTATACGGACCCCACCTATTTTTCCATTAGTTTAGTTTGGTTAGGGCCGAAATGACATATATATACGAAAACTACTTAACGTAACCTTATTTCTGATATGTCATACGCCCGAGTAAATAAGTGAGTCTCCGAAACCAAAGGTGTTCCCGAGCGCCATCCAGTGCCACGCTGGCCAGGGAATGATTCATCATTGTTGCGGCGCACAGCGGCCGGCGCACAGCTGTTGAGTCACCGCCAGACAGTCGGTTATGTTAGGTTAGGTTGTCATAAATGTGATAGTAGGACTTACCTCGTTTCGTTACGGATCAAACGATACCAGATGAGTCATACCTTCGCCAGCCAAATACCCTCCAAGTAGGCCTAGCTAGGTCAGGTTGTTGACGGAGTGTGTGCATCACTTGTGTACAGGATTTGGTGGGCTAACGTATGACTTATCCGGCATCGTTTGATTTGTAACAAAACTAGGAAAATCCTACTAAGATATTTA
The DNA here is from genome assembly GCA_035578135.1 of Flexamia atlantica. NCBI lineage: Eukaryota > Metazoa > Arthropoda > Insecta > Hemiptera > Cicadellidae > Flexamia > Flexamia atlantica. Next base: position 17,233,503 of record JAQJVK010000002.1, read on the forward strand.
TGATAACCTAACCTAACACAACCGCCGCATCGCGCTGTATTAGGGTGGCGAGCTATAATGAGCTATAGTGACATCGTAGCTTTCTGGGACACCCTGAAGTAAAAGTATGTTGTTTTTTCCTTATATTTGTTCACAATACACTAATGTTCAATATGAAGTGTTTCTTTACCTAACCAAACTAAATTAATGGAAAAATAGGTGGGGTCCGTATAGTACACAAGTACCAAATGTTCTAGTATCATTAGCGAATCTCCTACGGAACAGTAAGCTATTGACATGACCAGCGGACGGTGGCTTTGAGGCATGGGATTGTGAAAACTTTTCGTTTTGGGGCCCCCAGATACAAAAAACACCATTCCAATAGATATACTCTCTAAATATATTTGTGTCGGCACTCTAGTAGTCGCAATTTTGTTCAATTTTATTCAAATTTGGTAGGAACATTCTTTTCTGTGATACAAGGTCAAGTTTGTCGGGAAAAACCCCACTTTTGGGGATAAATGTCCTAAATTTGGGGGTTTTCGGACAAAACGGACAGTTCAAGCCCCGAATGTAAATAAATTTTATATATATTTTATTACGTTACAAAAATACAAAAGTGTTAAGCCCTCTCGCAAAGTAACAGCACAAAACATAACTGATTTATGTTAGAAAATGTCAATTTACAAATCGCAGAACGTTGCCTTAGGGGGTATCGCCATGATTGTCATCTGATTCTCTTAAAATTTTGCACATATTATATTTTCAATGATCAGATCGGCAGGTTTGTTGGGGGTAATAAATCGGAAGCTTACTTTTCCATTTTAGGGGCATAGAGCCCAAAATTAGTTTTTTTTTCTCTAAATGGGCTACTTAAGCCCTGAAATTGGGATTCACTCCATCATGTCAGCATGGTGCTCGAGAACTCGTTCTTGTTATATAATAAAATTATTATTTTACACCTGCTAAGTTTCATAATTAAAATTGGAGTAGTAGTTTAAGTTGGCTACATACAATTGTTTTCCTGATAGAATAGCCATAAATAAGCCTTTAATATCAAACGACAAAGGACCTTAACGTTCCAGAGTAATTGATCTCACAATAATTAAGTCGATAATTGCCTATTATCAGTGCAGAAAAAATCCATTTAACTAATCATCAAAGCGACCATCCAAATACCTTACATCTATTTTTGGAATGAAATAGATGTAAGGTATAATAAATTGAGAAAATAAGTGAGGAGTTACAATTCGATACCATCATTATTTTTTATAATAAATGTAATACAATTATTTATTTTTTATAGTTCTCAGCTTCATATAAACAACAAGAATTGTAGGAGAAAGATGTATTAGAAGAATAACTACATTTTGTTGATATGATGCAACAACCTGCTTATCGTAACAAAATACACATTGTATAGTATTTACAAATATTTTCAATACTGAAAAAAAAAACACCACAGCCAAATATTTTCCTGATAAAATTGTTCTGCGAACTGCATATCTCATGTAGGTAAATATTGAAAAAGTGCGGTTAGCAACGTGAAAAAATGCAAGCGTTGTTAAGAATTCAAATAAAAGCTGAAACACAAAAATGTTACTTTTTAACGCTTTAAATGTTTCATCATTTTAATTCTAATGTCCTTCCACATTGTTTACTTTGAGTTTATTGACATCAACCAAATTCATTACATAGGTTATTGACATAATCCGAAAAACTAATTGGTTATTGACAGTTTTAATGGAAAACGTTGCAAACTAAAGACCGTGTAATCGGAGAAAATAAATCTGTTGCATTATTCCTAAATTAACTAATAAACAACTGTATTCCTAGTTTTTTTTGAGTCTTGTCATTATGATCAATAATTATTTTATACCCACTTGAAATAGCTATTCCATTACATACATTAAGAGTCTACTTTTGTTATTTTTGAAAAAAAAAACAAACATTGTTTTAATGATTTTACACATCCTGGTCACTAAAAGATCTATTTTAAATCCTTTTTGATCCGAGGTAAAAAGTGTTGAAAAACCATTCCAAGCCTGAAGTGTACAGTAAAAATCTACAAATTATTTTTAGATGCAACTTAAACATACATACGTTCGATCATGCAAAAAAAACATCAGAAGTCAAAAAAGCAAATTTTACAGGATAGCAATTCAATCCTCCGGCGACATACAACTTTGGGAGTATCCGGTTCCCCATAATTTCAACTGTATCCTTTTTTCCTCTCTTATAACTGCCTTTTTATTAATTTCCCTTCGTATTTATTTTTTTATATTTAGGCAACCGAGTTAAATTCCTAATGATTATATTAAGGGTTTAGTTTGCTATTATAATAATTATTTAGATTGGAGATACAAACGTTTTCTGTCCACGTCAATTTCGACTCAAAGCTTCCATTAAAAATATAAATTTCAGAACAAGTTAAAATTAAATCAAGTTATTTTCCTTTTTGCCTTTGTAAGTTCAATACATTTTTTAAAATACTCAACTACTCTTTATTCTTATACATTCCTACCTTAGTTGACTTAAATAATCATTAAAAAGATTTTATTGAGTAACTAAAAATCTGATTAACTGTTAATCTTCAGAGATTGTAGGACTAGCATTTTTTCTTTGACATTTAAATGAAAGGTGCAGAAATGCCCGGCAGTTTGATCGGTTGATCAGTTTTTGACTTCTTTTTTGGAAAATATTCAACTAAAAGTCTGACACTTTTCATGAAACTTTCTTATCTATGAGCGGAAGAAAAATGTGTCACATAAATTGGCTCAAGTCAAAATGTGACTCTTTTCCAAAAATATAAGAGGGTCTTTCCTTAACACGCTATGAAAGCCAGCTGAACATTTAGGGCAGTAACATTTTTCTACAGGAAATAATAACGAGAAGCGGCTCAAGTGCTATATTTGTGGATATCTTTGGAAATACACTTGTGACGATTATTTACAGAAATATATGACTATTGATAGAAATTGTTCTGCAATAAACTAGAATTGAAAAATTGTTGAGTTGTGACTTTTTTTAGCACAAGCGCCTGTATCTTAAACTATTGGAACCGTTTTATGGTATTATTTGAGATAGGTATTCAAAAATGTATTTACTCAAATATTTACGATTAATATAACCTAAAAGCTGTATTTAACCTTTTTTAACAGACAGTGGGTCTCTTTTCCTGTAAGGAACAAAACAAAGGTGGTTCTTTGTGTAGGAGGTAAACCTCTACAATGCTAATCCTCCGCAAGCTTTTGCTTTTGCCATCATGTTGGCAGGGTTTCCATAACATATTTAAGTAATTTGGTTTTAGTGCCATAAATAGCAGGTATATCTCAAGGTTTTAAGTTAATTTTTGATCAACAAGTAACTGATTATTATCAAGTAAGTCTGATTATTATGGAATGAAATATTTTCGGGTACTAAAATTGATCTAAGTAGGAATCGCAGCCTCATTATATGAATACAAATGTTTATCATTTAAGCGTTAAATAAAATATAATTTATATTATTTTGTCCTATCTACCAAAATGGTTACGTTGTGGTACCCACTTAAAATATGATGATAATTCTCCATTGTAATTGTTGTCGTTAACTGGTTTCAGACTCGTGATATATTGCAGTAAAAAAATGAATAAACCTTTGAACTGGTCGATAAGGATTTTTTTCTTAAACCTTTATTACAGTGAGTAACCTAATTCAGAAAATACTTTTACAAAATCAATTCGAAACTTATAAGAAAGATTAAAAATTAGAACAGTTCCTTAAAAATATTTCAGAAGTAATAATGAACATATTTCAATTTGTTCGTGTACACGTTTTTTAAATTGTTGAAGATAACACGATAAAACGAATTTAATATTGAATATTATGTTGTATTCAAAGATATGGATAGTTGAATTTTGAGATTATGAAAGACACATCTTTTAAAAATTGATAATCGTACCTAGGCCACCAAACATCAGTGTACCAAGGGCCATTTCATTGTCATATAAGGAAGTTGCATTTTTCTCTTGTCAGATTTGGTATCAAATTTTGTTCATAAAACTGCTCTGCTTAGATTTACTCAGCAGATTACGATGAGTGTTTCAATAAGATTTGTTCATTTGTAAGATGAGTTAAAAATGTACATGGCCTATTTATCATGCTTTACACTTAATGTAGTTTTTGTCTTCGTTGACCTACCCTATTTACTAATGTAGAATGTGTTTTTGATAACGTTAAATATAAAATTTACTTAAACATTATAATTTGTATTATTTTTCTTTTTATTCTAGGCTACACAGTATTATATTTTTCAAATGAATGAATTGGTGGACCTTGGTACAATTGTGCATGGCCCTACATATAAACACATTTTGTACTTGGGGCCCTTTGCAGGACTTTCAAAAATCAAAACGTTTTTAGGGTATTTGGTAGTTACACATCTAAAAAAATAATTTTTTTACTCACCAATAATTACTGAATCTAGGTGTGCCTTTTGTAAATAAAAAATTGGACAAAAAATTGTAAAGGTTAGAAAAAATCCGGTCCTAGGTACTCTGGCATCTTTTATAGGCTGATTGCAAAAAAAAAAAAAATTCTTTTAAATCTTTAAACAAGTTAGCCATCTACTTAAAATCGGAAGCATAGTAAAGATCAAACTATTTACAGTGATAACCGCTTATGGTAAACAGCTGGGATCACTCGGTGCAGACTGTCGTGTTCAATAAGCGATGTCAAATCACTCAAGTTGCCGGCAGACGCGCCTCGTCAATTATGGCAGATTGGAAGTGTCAAAGCCGAATTAATTACTGCTCTCCAAAGTTTAAATAGGGATCTCGTTTAACGGGTACCAAAACCATGTTTCAGATTGAATACCGATATATTCTGGTTTCAATTAAACGGTTAATATTAACATTTAAACAGACTGTTTATATTAATATAAACAGTCTAAACATTTGTTAGACTGTTAATTAACCTATGTTTTAACAACAAAATATAGCTTCTTTGATTAAAAAAAAAAAATACGATAGGGGGAGTAATTTCTCACTTAAATTCTAGCTGTGCATTACTTAGTTATTTTTCAAACTAGTCAGGAAAGTGGTAAAACGTTTAGCTTTTTTAATGACAATATTTTTTCCAATAAATAGTAAAATTAAATAATAAATAATACAATTTTAAAATAGATTTTCCAAGAAGATTGTTTAACTTTTAAGATTATATTTATTTGAATCACAATAATCTTACAATATCTGGCCTTACTGAGTAACAAAATACTTTTCAGTAAGTTTCAATAATTATGACATGAGCATAACATAAGAAACAAAATGTTATACTGGAGCCTATGTTCCCATGTGTGGCTGTACAGATAGCCATCTATTTTTTTTCTAAGGAGCACAAAGAACAATTTTTCAAAATTAAAAATTTTTCATGTTTTGTATGTAAGAAAAAAAAAATTGAAATTAATGTTGACATTTTCAACTTGAAGTGCTGTCTGAAAGAAGAAAAAGATGACACATTAAACAGGTGGTATTCTGAAATTTAATAAGGGCAACAAAAAAGTCCGAAGAAGTTTCTAAAAGATACGGTACAAAAGAGATTTCCGAAAGTTACATTATAATACTAGCAGTATCGAAGCAAATATTTGGCTTGGGTCCGTCCTGTCTGTCAATAACTGTACATTGACTAATCTCGCCTTTCCCTGGGGCTGCCAGCTCACTCTTACCCTCAATTTCATCACAGGCTCTTCAGTGTAACTTAAATCTTAAATGTTTAGAATTTTATCGTTTATTTGTTTATTTTAACAGCAATTATACTCGATTCCATATTCATCTTTCTGTTTGTAATTTCCATAAGCCATGTAATCCAAATGGAAATCTAGATTCATTAAATAATATCTGATGATTTTAAAATCAGATTAAATGCAGTAAACAAAAGTATCCAGAAAAAGTAATGAATTGGCTGTCTCCTAATAGCCCTTACTGAAAGGTGAACGTGGAACCGAGTTGTAGGCTCAATTACATTACATGAAGCCTTAGGACTACATACTCGTACATCGAAAAGGCGATTTTTTTTACTCTTATACGAGTTAGGACAAAAAAATATAGCAGCAAATAACATCGAAAAATAATTATAATTAATCTGAAAATTGAATTAATATCAGAATGCTTAGCATACTATGTGCTGTATGCTATGTGCTGTCATACTATGTACCCAAAATATTATTTGTTGGAGAAAATATAAGCTATTGAATCAGGAAAAGAAAACAAAACAAACGGTTCTTTGCTCTAATATTTCTCCCACTTTTGAGATTTATGTAATTGCTTTGCTTTCCACTCTAACAACAGAAGTGAAAAGACCTTATGGATTTAAAAAGTAATACACTGATAAGTTTATGTTTTACGCATTTTTTGCATGACTTAAGAAATTGATAACTGTTAAGTAAGTTTATTTAGCCTCTTTCTGATTACTTTTTAAAGTACAATCCACTCGATGAATTAAATTTTACCTCACCTTCGTTAAAATTAATAGCACATAATGAGTTATTATTAAAAGCTTTGGATTATTAATAAAAGTAAAAATTGAAGGGACGGATGTTTCATTGTGTTGTAATTCTATAAAGTGCAAAGGTACTAATTTAAATCCATTTACTTTTCTCTAGGCCATTTAGTTATTTTGTGTTCAATATTATTGTGCACATATTTTGTAACAAGATAGATTCATTAAAACTATAGGGCATCACTAACATGTTCAAAATAAAACAAAATTAATGTCATATCAAGATAATTCTTGTCTAATAGACATTATGATTACACTCGGTGTCGTATGTTGTTAGAACAAGTGATCACCTCCTTATTTTATGGGTAGGAGTGACCAGCTGTACAAATTATGTCGCAGCTTTTAATGACATTACGCCGAATGTAATATCATTGATTTATCTGATAGTTTAGATCTAATGTTAATTAAGTAATGTGAAATTAAGTGATGTGTGCAAGGAATTCAAAATAAACCCTCCCTTCAGTTTACAAAAAAACAACACTATTTTTTGCAAATTGCCAATGTACACCTGTACAAGTGTACAAATTGCACACCTGGCCATTTGTTAAAAGAAGGCTTCCAATTTATTGCTTTATTTCGTCTTTGAAACAGTTTGAAAATATTTTTGTTAAGTCTTTGGCTGAAATTTATTTTATTTTTATGAATCTTTCATTTCAAAAATATTTTTTTAGGTGAATGATGCGTTTTGGTTGTTTATACCTTATAATATGAAGGGGAAATATACTAAAAGTTGAAGGCAGTACTTACCTTATAAATGGAACAAGTGGCGTGTTGACTTGAAGTATGCAAGACATAATGGTTTCAGTTTGCTAAGTACTTGAAAGCAAATGCTGCTTTTGTTAGTTAGAGAAAGACTCAAAACATGAAATCAGGTTGAGTATTTGGAGCTTTAAAATGCCCTTTTCATTCATGGTAAAACAAGAAATACCCTTAAAATCACAACAGTGTAAGGAACACTCCCTAGATCCAAGCTCAGGCATAGTTGGATCAGCTTAATTTTATAACTAATAAAAAATAAATGTTATCTTTATAAAGACGGATGGTAAAAATAGGGGTTTCTAACCGAGCAAACAAGTTTCTTCCATAGATAGAAAACTCAGGAAGGATAAGTTTGAAAGTGAATTAATAGTCACGTCTTGATAGTTCCAGTTAAATAGTCTATATACTCAAACTTGTATTGACTCAACAGTCAACAGTAGTTCAAGTTTCAACCGAGTCTGTGGATATTGAATGTGCAATTTGCAAGACTTTGTGACATACTTTGGAAAGTTTTGAGAAACACCTTTAACTTATTACTTATCGTGTCATAATTAATTTAAACCTGAACCAACGAGATTAAAATGTTTTGTCATGATGAATACCAATTATATTTACAGTATTATGTATACAGTACGAAAAACGATATACAAAAAATTTTAACGTAAGAATCATATTTGTAATAGCTCAATAATTAATTGTCTATTTGTCTATATTACGTTTTTAAGAAGCTGAATGAATAACAGGTTTAATCGAATTTATGTTGAAATTATGTGTAGAGGATCAACAAAGAACTCACTAATTTTAATGACTAGGAGTTGATAAAATTAATAATCGTAATATTTTTTATGATTTACTGGTTTTTAATTTGTACTGTCAAAACAAGTCGTATTAAGCTCTTGTGAAAAGTTCTCGACGAAACGAAGCTTAAGCAATTTCACTCATCTGGACAGCTGGACAAATAGTTTGAATCTCTTTGTCCACTATTGCGTTATGCAATACATAACTGGAGTGTGATTAAATTATAATCTTCCAGAATCACGAAGAATTATTAAAAAAACCCTATACCTGGTACCTGTAGCACCCTAATCTCATATATTTTGTTCAGAGAATCATTACGGAAAACATTCGCTTATACGACCGCTGATAAATTAATCCTGCGAAGCGCTGTTAAAACATTAAATAAATTCAACTTAATGGTGGTGTTATTGGGAACGTCAAGGGTTTTTCAGTAAATGAACGTTAAATGAGTCCCGGTACGGTGGTTGTTTAATTACAACAGTGAAAATGTCAAGCGGGCACGAGAGACCTCTTCTAACACGAGCATCATTCTGGCGACTAAGCGGTTAGTTTAAAACGTTTGCCGCTTTACTGCAAAATACCAGGGATATTTAATTTGACGTTACATTTTATGTTGAAGCGTCCAACGAAATGTTAATCGACCTTAAGTTTTCGTCAGTTTTGCATGTCTGCCAGTTAAGTGTTCTCTTCCAGAAATCGTTCTCTTCTCAACTATGTGCTATACTTAAAGAAAATTTAATCTATAAAACAAGGAAATGTTGAATCAATTTGATCACCTTGTATAGCTTATCTCATTAATAATATATAAGAATTATAATATATAATGTATAAGAAATTATTTTGTAGGAACTAGGCTTACTAAACTTAATATACTTATCAGTAAGGAATTATACATCAACAATTTTAACATTATGTAACAATCATAAAAAACTGAGTAGAACAGAAGTAAAAAAAAATTATCGGCCTAGCTTCGTACAACTAAGTTACCAGGAACATTTAAGATTTCACTCAAATAAAAGTTCAGGGGGATACAAGTTAATGGATACTGGACATGTTCCTCCTCTCTCATTGAACATATTTTTCAGCAAGTTCACTTTGAAAGTGATATAGTGCAAAGTAAAATTTTGTTATTATTTCTGATATGAAAGAAAAGTTGATTTTTTCTCGTGGAATATTGGAAGAATATTCAATTTTAGCTAAGGTTTCCCTTCTGATTAACAGTTCTTCCCATCCACCTAACCATAATTTTCGAGTATGATCTGGGAATCATTTTCTGAACTCCCCACTTAAAGTGCCTTATTGCAGGTGCCGGGGGCCTCAGAGACGTGGTGATCAGAGTGCCCGTGGCCGTCCCCACAGGCTCCACCGCCTCCCTCCTGTGTCTCTACGACCTGGAGGGCGATCAGCTCTACACCGTCAAGTGGTACAAGGGCAAACAGGAGTTCTTCAGGTACGTGCTCAAGGAGCTGCCTCACACCAGGGTATTCGCACTGCCTGGAATCAATGTCGACGTAAGTCCACCGTCTCGCATGTGTGTTGTATTGTTGTCTGTTTAGATAGAACCTTTGAGGATTGAGATGATTTGATGGCTTGTTGAGAAGAAGTTTTGGGAAAGAAAATATCTTGTTTAACAGTAATTTGTTTACTTATACGAAAAGAGATTAGTATTTAAAAGATTGTTGTCAAAAACATCATTTGACAATATCAAAGCCTCATCGCTTTTAACATTTTAGAATTATCTCTCTCTGATGACTAAAATATCATCTCCTTACGGGAAAACGTTAATGTGACATTGAACATTGTCTCAGCTCAAAAATTCTTGGATAATTTATTATTTCCTTCAACTCTAACAATGTATATAATTAAAAACTAGAAATCTAAGAACAAACTTCATTTTAGCAATATGAGAAATCACAGCATTGGTTGTGAGATCGCAGCTTTGGGTAACGATCTTAATGATCGCCCCAAAGACCTGATCGTACCTGATTAATATATTTTCTATTATATTACGTTAACTTGGTGACTTATAATAATTATTTTACTTGTTGTTTGCTTTTTGAACTACTAAATTAGTAGATCTCCTCAAGAAATAGCTTTTATTTTGATTTCTAGTTCAGTTATTAATTTAAAAGTATAAAGCAAATCAGAAACAGTTCTGTGGACGAGGCAGAGACAGATTGGCGGCTGCGACGCCAACGATCGATTCAAGCCGTGGTGATTTGTCATCCATCTCAAACTTACCGTAACTTTCTACTTACCTTTACAACGAAGATGTAGATAAACTTGCTGTGTACCGTGATAGATTGACAGCTATGACGTCAACGCTCGATACCCAAATCTTGGTTTCTATATTCAACTTATATTATCCACTTATATTTACGTAGACATATATACTACCTTACATTGTTCAGCGCAGTGAGAGATGACCTGCTGTGTCACTGACGATCGTCGATATTTAGTCGTGATCTCCTCATTAGCGTCTACTCTTACTGAATAATTTACTTAAATTTACCTGGTCTGATGTAGATAAACCTGCTTTTGTACAAATTGTTTGTGGCAACGTTACCAATCAATACAAGCTATACCGTCATCTGTCTTCAGTTTAACTAAAACTGTCGACTTACATTTCAGTAATAAACCTAAGGCCACTGAAAAGTTACATGTTAAGCAATAACATATAACATAATATGTAATATGTTATGATGTATATAATATATGCAGCTGAGGCATCGAAGGTTGATACATGTTGACGTAACTTTATTATCGGTATAAAATTTCATTTGAACCTTCAATTTTCATTCATAAGATCCATATGTACATAAACTCGCCTGTGTACAAGGCAGTGACAGATGGCATCTGACGTCAGCGTTCGATACAAGCTGTGGTGTTCTCGTCATCCATCTCCAACTTTACTCTAACTTTCCACTTACATCTGAAAGATTGAGCAGATATTTTTCTTACCAGCGTCTCATTTAAATGTATAGGTTTTCTCAGCCCTTACGTGTGATTTTGGTTTGAAATAATTATGATATGAACGATTACTTTTAACTTGTATTTATGGCTAGCAAATGTATTCGTCCCTCACTCGAAGGTGAATAACTGGGAAGTAATAAATATACTGATATGAAAACAGAGCATATGATATTACTTAGAACTTACTGTATTAAAAAGTTTTGAAAAAACTAGTCCTAGAGTCAGGTGCAATCGCTGCAACCGAAATTGACCTACCCTAAAAATTTCATGTCTAGCTTCTTACGGACTAGCCTCACGGCGACCGACACATACACAAAGTTCCTATTTTATTTATTTATTTTTTTATTTAACATTATACTCTTATTTTGTAGAAAAACGGGTGGTATGATTCAAAGCTACTGGTAATATATCAAGAAATGTGGGTATATATTTTGTTATAAGACTTCAGCCTTCACACATAAAATTGCTGGGTGTATAGCCAAATCATTTTAGATTATCGAATTGATACAATGACATCTCCAATTCTTAATTATTATTCTTGTTTGTGAGTGTTCCTAGGTGGAAGTTTCCTCCGAAAATTAATAAAAGAAAGAAAGGAATAGAATGCCTCCAATAATTCACTGGATATTGTAAAAATACCACTTTTTTAGTGCCTGTACCTATCTTCCAGATGATGACTACGGGTTCAGAGGTACCACAAGATGTGTCAAGGACACTGATTGCGAAGTTCAAGTTAGAAATCCCCACAAATTCTCTAGAACTTGACAGCCAGTCCGCAAAGACAAGTCCCATAAAGACTTTAACACCCATAATGCTTTTAGTCCCTTATGTCCGTGTGGTCATCAGGTGGTGGCCTCGGGAACTGAGATGGTGGTTCTGCAGGACGTGCCGAGGTCGCTGACCGGCAGGTACAAGTGTGAGGTATCCACCGACGCGCCTGACTTCCACACAGAAATCGTCTCTGCCTTTATGCATGTTGTCGGTATGTCTATTTATTGCATTTCATTATTCTACTAAAATGGACTGGAATGGAGTTCCAACAAAACTACTATTCTACTGGAATGGAGTTCCAACAAAAACAGTTGCACTCTAATAGATTTCAATAAATCAGTAATAGATAGATATTTTCCTCTCCATTACATAATATTTTCAAATCATAAGCGAGAGCTTGTTTGAATCTTAGGCCTGGCTGTGATCCTTTACGCACTAATATTTCAAAGAAGAAATCATTTTTTGTGTTTTACCATTCAGTCGAACGGATAAAGTGCATGTTAATCTAAAAATTAAATTTCAATATTTCTAACGCCAGACAGACACTAAATGCTTTTTGATATCAGGTAAGGTCCTATTTCCTCAAAATTTCTTTTAATTATCTTTGGGTGGTCCCTTTTTATATTATTGGTTTTTGACAACTTGAAGTATACATGAAATTAGGCAATTAATGTTGTAAGCGACAAATTGTAATTAATTTATTATTACGTAATTCAAGGTAGGCCTATCAACAAGGATTTCCTAATTGCTTCACAGTTAGTTATGATTCCGTGTTCTTGCGCAGCCTAAACATTCGAGCCTAAAAGGATGTTCGAGTTAATTTAAAGTTGCCTTGTCTGGTCCTAATTAAGGAACAAGAGCTACACGATTATATTATCCTCATAAATGTAACCTAACGATTAGATTGTCTGCATCTTAAATTAGAATTTACATTTTTCCTCAGGTAAATATCACACATGTAAGGCAATGTCTTCTCATAAAATATACAGAGTTATTTATGATGGTTGTGATAATAATACTTTGTTTGTGCAGCATCCTTAAGATTATTTTAAGCCATCTTCATTGAATAACCCAGAGCTCTTCTTAATCGTCCTAATTCAAGCTTTTTATGTAACGATAGATATTATTTTTTTGTAATCAAACAATCTAATTAATGAAGGGACTTCAGTGTTGACAAACAAACAATATTAAATTAGGACAATTGTATTCAATAATAATAATAATAATAATAATAATAATAATAATAATAGTTTCAACATGCAGTGACAAACATTGCTAACCCATTAGCTTATTGTATATCATAAGGTTATTTTTTCTAAATGTCCTCTGCATTATGAAATGAGTTAAATTAACAAAGCTGAAAATGAAGTTAATATTTAGGAAACCACTAGCAGTTGAACATATATATATGATGTAATTTGTTTAACCTAAATACATACATTTTTATATTTTAAACTTGAGCCAAAAGGATTTAAATATACTTTAGTTGATGTGGAAGCAGTAAAGCCAAAGATAGAAGTACAAGAGAGATCGAAGAGCCACTTAACCAAGATTAAACGTCTTTCTAGTGTTTTATATCATCTTAACACACCCCATTAGAAGCAACTTGAGATTTTCTTGTTTTTCTCCCTAAGGATTATTTGTTAAAGTAGAAGATACGTAGTTCCTCGCTCGAAGCGATTTTATTATATAAAATAAATGATAACAAAAGACTATAAAAGAGCAAGTTCATTTATCAGGATTTTTACAGATAAGCATGAGGTAGGATTATAAGCATTAAAATCAGATGTGGTTAGGAAATATTAATATCAAATATATGGCTGAAAATCATAGATAAAAATCAAAGTGTAATCCTTCAATATCATCATGATAATTCATCCTAATAGCGGTAAGGTTTAAAACAAAGCTGTAATTGTAAATTATAACTTGCTATTTTAAATAATCCTACACAATTAGTCTAATTCGCAAAATATAAACAAAATTATATCATATTTTCCTCTTTCCTTATTTAGACAGAAAACTTTTAAACGCCATTTTCACAGCCATGATGCAAAGTTAAAGCTTTAAACCTTTTTCAAAATTATTTGTGGTTTCAATACTACTTCTTTTAAGTCGAAGATACTTGAAGGAGAAACCCTCTAATTTTTTTTTTTTTTTGGTGTGTGATAAGAAACACCAAGTAAAAAAGACACCAAGTTAATAATGTCAGAATATTCGTGGAAAGTTATCTTACGGGCAAAAGGGAGGCACGTCTAAAGAAGTGTGTGATCCAAATTAATTCCGAACTCCCTGTTGTAAGCAGACGAGCTGCAAGAAGAGCCAGAGATAAGATTGGAGAAGAGCAGCTACTCGGTGGGAGACGTCCTGAGGGGGAACTGCACTTCCCCTCCCTCCAACCCCCCCGCCAACGTCACGTGGTTCCTCAACGACGAAGTGGTAAGGCTATCGAGGAATGAGGATGCACACAATGAGAAATAAGAAATATGTTAAAAATATTAAATGATGAAAACTATCAGTAGGTTTGAAAAATGTATAAGTACAGTACTAATTAAATTTTAAAAGTTTAAAGCAGGACAACTATAGGTTGGTGTTGAAATAACCTCTTTAAATTTAGTAATGCCGTATAATATTTATAGCTAAGACGTGTCAAATTCTAGTACGGAACATGCATATGTTAAATGTCTAGGTGAGATAAACTCCAGGCTTTCAAACAATTTTCCCCCTTATAAGCTTAAATCCCGTCAGTAGGGACATAAGGACGAAATGTCACATCACATAAAATAAAAATCAAATCAAAAGTACCTTATTTACTTTAGCATTTAAACAAATACATACAGTAGGCGCGTTTTGAAGATTCGCCCCCCCAAAACAGGTAGACGGACAGTCCTAATCCCCTGTTGACAAACAATGCCTTAGTGCCTTTGTTACGGGCGGCCGGCCAGGACTCTGCATCCGCCTGAAATTCCGGTTACTGGCATAACAATATAAATCGCAATATTCGAAATGCAAGTTACGCGGAATTTTCTTGGAATACAGGCGCGTGACCACCGGCACAACGGTGACCACCCCTAACGAAGGCCTTGTTTGATAACAGGGGATTAGGACGGTCCGTCTACCTGTTTTGGGGGGGCGAATCTTCAAAACGCGCCAACTGTACTCACATGATGGCATAAATATTGAAACTAAGGAATGTGTATTATAGATTACAATTAGAAAAAAATTCATATTTATGCTAATGAAATTCAATTCTTACATAGGCTATTTAGCCTGGTTATAAAAATGAGTCTTATAATAAATGTACATTTTTCAAACAAATAAAGATTGAGATGGAAAACCATTCGTAATTTATTCTAAATTTTTGAAACTTGGGGAAACAAATTGAAAAAATTGAGCTTTATAGAAGACAAGATAGTTTATTATGTATGAAGTTAAATTACAACAACAAGAATGATCTTAATAATGATTTATTCATTGTCAGTTCAACAACTAATTCTTTTTACACTTGTTACTATCTAGGTTATTTTATCGTTTAAAATTTATAATGAATTAGTATCTTGGGTTGAAAATATATGTATACGCTCAATGTTCCTTTCATACGATGTGAAATATACAATTCTGTTATAATGAACCTTCAGCTTCAGAATAAATAGCTCCATAATTTTATGATGATATGATAATATGAAAATAGATGATGATTTTCCATATTTATAAAGCAAAACGTAAGTCCTAATCGTATTTTCCTCTAACATTTTAGTATTATATTTTGTAACGTTTAGAGGTTAACTAAATGTCAAGATACATAAACACCTAGTGAAGATTTCCATTCCATTTGTGATCCATGTCCCTTGAATATATCGTAAAACTTCAACAATAGATGTTCTTAGAATTAACACGGGCTATAAACTTGATCATGTTCCACATACTGTACAAAAGCCTCTCAAAAGCTGGTATTCGAACGTCCGCGCCGTATAAAACGGACATGTCCCGTCTCCGCCGCGTCGATACTCAGTGGATGGGCAGACATAGCCATAAACTGTCTGAGGATACCGAGTATTCTTGTTTGTCGGCGCTCATACAACGTTCTATGACGCAGCTTAAAATGGCTTAACATATTTCGAATGGAAATTGCAAGCATTTTGCAATATTAACTTGTTATGGTCTCTTTTTAGAACGGTACTTGAGGTAAAAAACATATTTGAAATTTCTGAAGGTTAAATAATGTAGGTAGGCCTAAACGGCTATAATGAACTCTACTTGAATTTTTAAGTGTTGACAATTTACAAAAAAAAATAATTCTTGTTTCCTCAAATGTTATTGGAAATATTTCTTTTACTTAGAGGTAACTACAATGATTTTTGTTACTTCTTTTCAGCTGGCTAAAAAATTGTCTATAATTTTATTATGAACAACTATAAAAATAAGTAGCTTTTTCAAAATGCATCGCGTATTGTAACGCGAAAAGAAACTCATAATTGTTAATCACTTTAGATATTATATCGGAAATGAATTCCGTTTTGAATTTCCGTATTATGAAAAGCCTTGTCTCTTGATATGAAGTCATTAATGCAAAACAAAGCCGAATAGGAAAATGGGTCTATAATTTTATTTTTTGTTGCTGAGGTCTAACGAGAGCAAGAAAAAATTGAAATTATTCAAGGCTGAACTTGAATTGATCAGAATACATCCTGGAGGCTATAACCTCTGTACTTGGTCCCTCATGTCACCAAGGTCTTCCATACAACTCTGAGCCTACAACTCTGAGCAACTCTTACCTACACTTCACCACTTACCACCATTACTTACACCACCACCACATTCCACCACCTTCGACCACCCCCTCCCTTCTACTTACCACCACTTACACTACACTTGAATAAAGGCGTAGTTAAATACAATATGTTTTCCAAATATGTTGAGAAATAAGAAAAGTATACATTTTTATTTGTTTCTCCAAATTAGGATAATTTTTGTGCCTTACAGTATTTTAGGTTTTGAAAAAAATAATCTCCCAAAGTATAAAGTATACTTCAATTTATATTTATTTGTTCTATTTGTTCTCCATTGATTTCTAAAACATTAAGTTAAGTGGCAAGCCAATCGCTCAAAGGGTTTAAATCTAAAGGGCTATAAAAAACAAAACATGTTTTTGGTTCATGAATTTTAAGGAAAAGTCGGATATTTAGAAACAAATTTTTTTAGTCACAATCAACATTTTTTGCTCAAAATAGTAAATTAATCTATTTGAAATTTAATATCTTACCGAGCTACAAAGGTTTTACAAAAAAATGTTGTAGACTTTTGAATATATAGGTCAATATATTGAATAGGTATGATGGAAACCGAAATAACCTATTTTAACTTACAGAGAATGAATGAGCTTAAGACGTATGTTCTGGACAATGCCGGTGTATCCAACATTGTGATGATGTAAAATGCCTTAAAATTGTATAAAATAAAACTTTATTTTATTTAAGAAATTTATTGAACATTGCTCTTAAAATGTAAACATTAGAATCTTTTTTTTTGTTTTTACATATGACAGTTCACTTCTTTTAATAAACATGTGAATTGGAATTGACAGTTACTTAGGAGACAGAACATGCCGCCCACCTTGAAAGTATCACTTTCAAAAGAACAACAACAAAAATAACATAAAAAAGCTAGTTTACAATTACGTGTTGGAAACTGTCTTTGTTCAGTTCATTGTTCACTTGGCAATACACACAAACGATTCACAGCTCGTTTGAACGTGCCTGTTGAGGAGCGCACTGTCGCCACTCTAATTTTTCCATCAAGTCCAGGATGAATATCTTCAACAATAGCAGTCATCCATTTTAGAGGTGGCAGATTATCATCTTTGATGATGACTATTTGACCTGGTTGAATATTATTGGTTGAAGTAATCCACTTTGGTCTTTGCTGCAACTGAGAGAGGTATTCTCTGGACCAACGGCGCCAGAAGTGTTGCATGAGTTGTTGTAATCGTTGCCATTGTGATAAACGATTTTCTTGCTTATACGTTAAGTCTGGATCTGGTAAACTTGTAAGTGCTTGTCCAGTCAAAAAATGACCTGGTGTTAAAGGAAGGGGATCATTTGGATCGTATGAAAGAGGTGTAAGGGGCCTTGAGTTTAGACATGCTTCTATCATTGTAAGTACTGTGTACATATCTTCAAATGTAAGATTGGCGTTTCCTACAACCCTCCTCAGATGCTGCTTTACGGACTTGACTCCAGACTCCCAAAGTCCGCCAAAGTGAGGGGAATTTGGTGGTGAGAAGTGCCATTTGAGACCTTGACATGATGTAGCATTTATGACTCGTTCCTGATGATCATCACTTTTAAGAAGGGAGTAAAGTTCCTTTATTTCGTTACTTGCCCCTACAAAGATAGTTGCATTGTCTGAGTATATGTGACTACATAACCCTCTTCTTGATGTAAACCGCTTGAAAGCTGCCAAAAAACCGTCAGTAGTCAAGTCGGATACCAATTCCAAATGAATAGCCTTTGTGCTAAAGCAAACAAAAACTGCAATGTAACCTTTAAGCAGAGAAAACTTTCGAAGACGACTTGAACGTAAATATATCGGTCCGCAGTAATCAACTCCTGTAATCTCAAACGGTCGTGATGAATTTGTTCGATGTGCAGGTAAGTTTCCCATTTCAGGTTGTATGCACTTTGGGTTTGCTTTGAAACAAGGTATGCATTTATGAATGATTTTCCTTATGGTGCTCTTAGCATTTATCGGCCAATACTGTTGTCTGATGATGGACAGAAGCGTTTGAGGACCCACGTGTAGATTGCGGACATGTTCATTTTCTATTATTAAATGCGTCAAACAGGACTTAGCTGGCAGAACAATTTGGTGTTTTTGACTTTGGCATATATTTGCGTTGTTTAACCTGCCACCGACCCGAATGATTCCTTCATTATCCTTGAATGGGTGAAGCGATACTAATATGCTTTTCTTACGAATGTGTTGTGAGTTTGATAATGATTGACTTTCTTCAGGAAAGTAGCGTTTCTGTTCACTTTTTATCAAACGTTTTAGGCTATTGTTTACTTCATCGGCTGTTAGAGGTCCCGTAATCTTCGAATTTGGTGATTTACAATTTCTTAAAAACCTCAGACAATATGCCGTGACACGAATCAGTTTTTGTAACTTTGAATATTTCTTTAATAAAATGTCAATATCTGTTAATTCTTCATTTACTTGAACTGAGGCGCCAGAGACTGTAGATTTTCTTCTTTCTGGAATATCGGTTGAAGATGTTATGCAATAACTCGGCCAGCTGCAAGGTTCTTGGGATAACCATTGTGGTCCTGAGTTCCAAAGATCAGATCTTATAATTTCTTCAACTGTTATGCCTCGAGAGACAAGATCTGCGGGATTGTCTTCACTTCGTACGTGTTTCCAATCTTTACAATCACTTAGCTCCTGAATCTTCGCGACACGATTAGCAATAAATGTTTTCCAGCATGCTGCTTCTGAATTTAACCAAGCTAAAACAATTGTAGAATCTGTCCAATACGTAATCTTGTCAATCTGTTTATTCATGAGAGCGGTTTTGACATGTGACATTAATTCGCACAGGAGAAGTGCACCGCATAGTTCAAGTCTTGGGAGTGACAATGTTTTCAATGGAGCTACTCTGGATTTTGAACAGAGAAGAGTAGTTTTAGTAGTTCCATTGCTAATTTGGTGTCTTAAATAAATTGCTGCCCCATATGCCTTTTCAGACGCATCTGAAAAACCATGAAGTTCAAAAGTCCCTTTGAAATGATCGGGTTGATCAATTGTTACACATCTTGAAACATTGAAATTGCTTAGCAAAGTTAAATCTTGTTTAAACTGCAACCATCTATGATTCAATTGCTCTGGGAGTACATCATCCCATTTAATATCATGTTTCCACAAATCTTGCATAAATATTTTAGCATTTATTATTATCGGTGAAATAATTCCTAATGGATCAAACAGTTTTGTTATGTCTGAAAGTACAGTTCGCTTTGTTACACCTGTTGACGATTTATTATCTGTTGATAACACGTATTTGTACTTTATTTTATCAGATTCTGCATCCCAAAATACTCCTAAGGTCTTTATCGTGGCATCACTGGAATTTGGAAGTTTGTGTATTTTCCTTTCCACCATGTCATCTGGGAGCTCTACTAGCAGTTGGTTATTGTTGCTATTAAACTTTCTCAGATTGAAACCACCAGATTTCAATATACCAACCAGTTGATCTCTTAAAACTCTTGCTTCTTCAATGTTATCTGTTCCGGTCAATACGTCATCAACATAAAAGTCTTTCATTATGGCATTTGCTGCTTGCGGATACTTCGATTTTTCATCTTGAGCTAGTTGTTGTAGAGTTTTGATTGCTAAATAAGGTGCACTTGCTGTTCCGTACGTCACTGTATTGAGTCTGTAAGTGAGAACAGGTTTTGTGGTGTCTTCTCTCCAGAGGATTCGTAGCATGTCTCGCTGACTTGGATGAATCCATATTTGACGATACATCTTTTCTATGTCTGCTGTTAAAACATAAGTATGAACCCTGAATCGTAATAAAATTGAAAATATGTCATCTTGAAGAGCTGGACCAATCATTAATGTGTCATTTAGAGATATGCCTGTTGAAGTCTTTGCTGAAGCATCGAAAACAACCCTTAGTTTTGTTGTTGAGCTTGACTCTTTGATAACTGAATGATGTGGTAAATAATACACAGGATTGTCACTGTCTGAACCATTTATTTCAATTTTTTCCATGTGTCCAAGTTCTTCGTATTCCTGCATAAATGACTTGTATTGTTGATACATTTCATTGTTTTGTTTGAAACGTTTTTCAACTTGGTGAAATCGTTTGGCTGCTAATTCTTTAGAATTGCCTAAAGAGCTTGGATCTTGTTTTAGAGGCATTTTGACAGTGTAACGTCCATCATTACCTCTCTGAACTGAGTTCTTATACATTTCTTCACAAAGTTTGTTTTCTGCTGTCATTATTGCCTTTCTTATTGGTTCGTCCTCAATTTTCCAAAATGCCTGAATATTCTTATCAAGTCTTTCCAGTGTGGTTAGATAGCAAGAAGTTCCAGCAGATGTCTTTTGAATTTCCACTTTACCTCCGACTATCCAGCCTAGTTTTGTGTTTTGAAATACTGGTGTGTTGTGATTTGTTATCCTTCCATCTTCCAGAAGATCGAAGAAAAACTCTTGTCCCAGCAAAATATCTACCTCATTTGGCTTGCTGAAGGTAGGATCTGCCAGAATGATATTTTCGGGCATTTTCCATTGAGTTGTGTTGATTGCCTGTGTTGGAAGTAATCCTGTTATTTTAGGGAGTACCAAAAATGTTGCCTTGGCTCCATAATCAGAGTTCCTTGACTGAAATGATGCTTGTACCTTTTTCGTAGTTTTGGTTGTTCCTTCATTGATTCCTGTTACTAGTACATTTGAATATTCTTTCTTTAGTTTTAACTTTTTACAGAGATTCTCTGTCATGAAGTTAGATTGGCTTCCATTGTCTAGGAATGCTCTGCATGTGTATTTGATGCCATTTGGGCTTATAATATCCACCAATGCTGTAGATAATAAAACTTCTCCACCTTTAAATTCTGTACTTAAACTCGTCGTGGTTGTGCTTGAAGGTAATGTGACATTCTTACTTTCTTGCCTACTATCAAATGCAGATGTTTTCTTTGATTGTAACGATTTAAGCCTAGGGTCTGATGGAGTATAATGAAGTGCAGTATTGTGTTTTTTATTACAATGCCTACAACCCCTAGAATTACAATGTTCTACGCGATGTCCTGGTTTCAAACAATTAAAACAAAGCTTTGCGGCTGAAAGTTTGTTTAAACGTTCTTCATGAGACGCTTTAATAAGTTCAGTACATTGATACACAGGGTGTTTTCCATCGCATATGTGACATGTGGATTCTTTGACAGAGACGTATGTTTTTGTGTTTGATTTATGGGCATGAACCGAGTGTTTGTGTTGTTGAAATGACATTGAATTAGTGTTGACCCTGCTGTGATTGACATTTTCTAATATTTGACACCTCTTTTGTAGAAAATCTGTTAGTTCTTTTAATGTAGGGAGTTCATTTGGTTTTGTTGACAATTCCCAATCCTTATTTGTGGATGTGTCAAGTTTAGAAGTAATAAGGTGAACTATGAACGGATCATTTTCAGTTACCTGTACATGTAATCCTTCTAATGCCCTGACATGAGTTAGTGTACAATTTATTAATTGTCTTAAGCTTGTTGGGTTGTCCCTTTGCACATGAGGAAGTTCGAAAAGTGATTTGACATGTTGTTGTACAATAAGCTTAGTGTTGTGAAATTGCTCCTTAAGTAAGCTTAAAGCTACATTGTAGTTAGAGGCTATTAGCTCTACATTCTTAATAACGTTTGCTGCATCACCTGTAAGTGTTGCCTTTAGATAATGTAACTTTTGAACGTCATTTAAACTTTCATTTTTGTCAATTAAGGCTGAAAATGAATCAAAAAAAGGCATCCATTCGTCATATTTCCCGGAAAAGCTTGGCAGATTAATTGTTGGTAATCGAACTGGAATGGATGAGTCTGAGAGCTGTGCACTATTATTTGAATTAGAAATAATATTAGTTACAACTTCCTTTTGTGGTGATGAACAAGTGTGTTGTTCGATAAATTCATTTATTTCTGCATAAAGCTCAAAAAATTGTTGCTCAAACTCCTCCCTTTCAGATTCATGATCCATTTCACAATCAATATCTTCAATATTAGATTGTACATGATCAAATTCTACCAAACATCCTTCTATATTCTTTAGTCTAAGTTGTAGTTCTTTCACATTTTGATTTCCTACACATTTTTCAAAGAAGTTTTTACATCTTGTTATCTTAGATTTAATTTTACCTCTTTGCTTTACCAACTGTTGTAATTCATTGTCCTTTAACATTGTTTTTATTGTTTAGTATAACTTTAAAGAAATATGCAATTGAATAATTATGATTAAATACCTTTTACTTTAGGTCGTGTTATAATCCGGCTCGAAGGACCATTAATGAACAATGCCGGTGTATCCAACATTGTGATGATGTAAAATGCCTTAAAATTGTATAAAATAAAACTTTATTTTATTTAAGAAATTTATTGAACATTGCTCTTAAAATGTAAACATTAGAATCTTTTTTTTTTGTTTTTACATATGACAGTTCACTTCTTTTAATAAACATGTGAATTGGAATTGACAGTTACTTAGGAGACAGAACATGTTCAATGGGTATTTTTACTCGTTATGACCCAAGGAACCATATCCTACAGTTTTTCAGGGTTATCGTGAAACACACCTATATTTTTATATATTTTTTATATGTAGTATGCATATTGAGCATGCAGGAGAAGCCTAGCCTAGTGACCCACTACTCAGGTACAACCAACATCACCAACACTTGCACCACCTTTTGCACCACCACTTGCACCACCATATAACCACACTCTTCTTACCACCAAATCACACAACTTACACACTCTCAAAACCCTCATCACCACTACCACCACCTCCACCACTACCACCACCACCACCACCACTACCACCACTGCCACCTCTAACAACAAACAATATATGGTGGGTGTGGTCTCAGTTAGAGGTCCATCACCACCTCCATGGATGCATCTACCTACTACTTGCCGCCATTTACACTCCTCTCATATGAATTTTTTTTCCACAAAACGCCACGTGCCCGCAGGAGGAGCCTAGCCTGGTGACCCACCACTCGGGCACCAACGGGACGGCGACGGTGTCCGCGCTCTCCGTGGAGCTCTCCGCCGACAGTTTCCCCGGCGGCAAGCTGCAGCTGCGCTGCGTCGCCGACCTCTTCGGCATCACCCGTACCGCCCGCGACCTCTGGCTGGACGAGGACCGGCCCCGCCTGGCCAGCGTGCTCGGCTCCCGCGACTCCGCTGGTGGGTTGATAAGGATTTACTTGCATCTGAGAACGATTTATAAACTTAATTTCAGTATAAAACGGAAAAAGTGGTTTAAATAGTGTCCACTCCTACGTGTAGGCGTATTTATAAAATTATTATTCTTATTCTCCTTCTGTTTAACTCTAGACCACATTTTCATACATGTCATGGAAGTGTAGAGACTTAAAAATGTTCACAGGGGGTTGCTTTTTAGCATGTGTGAGCAGTATAGATGACCTTAAGGAATTCCTAGAAGGCTAATATCACGGGCGAGAAGTATTACTATGAATTATAGCAGACATTTACACAAGGCACACATTAAAATACCTATTCTAATTTTGTATTAGTTCTAATTGAAGTGCTGAAAACTCTTATTAAAATTACATTAATTTGCAAAATATAAATTTTGGGACTTAAAAGTGACCCCTTTCAGAAAGTCTCGATCTTCAGATTTTACGGTGAAATAATTTAAACACATTTTCCTTAATAATCCGTTTTCAAATATTATTTACCTTAGTAACGCCTTAAGCTGTTTTCAAGTCAAATGCAGAATTAGTTCTCTTTCTTAGAGAGAAAAAATCAAATTAAAACTGGTCAGTTGTGTTGTAATTAAATATACTTTTAAGAAATTTGTACTTTTGATTCATCCACCTCCTAGGTAGGTAAGATTTGGAACCTTTCGTGAATAACATAAAGCTCGGACACATTCATACTTTATGGCTAGAATCAGAAGGAGTAAAAACAAAATACATTTAATTAAAACTAATCAGCGTAGATCCCTCGATAATTTCCCGGACTTGTCACTTTACAGAGTACAGCGCTCGCAGTTCCCTCCTGCTCCTGCAGACGGCGCTGCTGGTCCTCGTCTCCAGCAGGTAGCATCAGGGCTGAACTCTGCGATCAAAATGGCTGTGAACTCTCCGGACTGTGTCCCCCACTATCGTCTCGGTGTCAAACAATACCTGTATATTTGTCAATACCTGCTGTATTATATCAGTGTTTTGTAGAATTCTAAATAAATTTGTTTCAATACTGTTTTAAGCAGAGAAAGTTATTTCTTGGAAAATATCCTGTTATCTTTTGTTTATAAACAGTGTAAAATGATTAAAACAAATTCACAGAGTACATTATGTCCCAAAAAAGCTGATCAATTTCCAAACCTAATATAAACTGTATATGCAAACGTAGCAAATGTTGAAGGTGACCATATGTGATAACTGAACTCATAAAGTTTATTTGAATATTATTTGTAAATATATGCTGATTCACTGTCAGCGTTAAGAGCCATAAACTTACAAGTTTAACCTACAATGAAGAATCGCGCACAGCAGTCCGATAAGCGATAAGCATTATTGGTCCTAGAACCTATCACCATGTGATTTTTTAATTTTAAATTTTTTTAGTTTTTAAATTATTTAAACACATATTCTTAAATTTAGTCCCATGGACCACAAAGATAACTTGACCTAGGATCGTTGGGGTCAGCGTATTTGGCCTATCAAATGTTTGTCCTGTTTGTTATAAGTTAGGTTTAAGGGGGCGGCCTACCTCAAGCTCCGAGCGCTAAAACAGGGTTTTGTATCTTATTCATTGATCGCTGGATTTTCATATGATTTACAATATTTTGGTGTCATTTTAAAAAGGATATGTTTTTGTAGGTCGCTATAATTTTAGAATTTTTGATTTTATCTCCGTTTATTTACAGGAATTGTGTAAATTTTTCAAAAAAAGGTAGTTTTTTGTTAGATTTTAAAGTCTCACAAATATTGACAGGAACGCTTTATAGAAAAATAAAAATTGTAGATACCTATAAAATATTCTGAAGAACGTGAACCCACTCTCATTTGTATTAAATCTTAAAAAATAAAGCTTTTGTCGTGCAGATGCGAAACGTCTGCAAGCGTACTCCAGCGCTCTTTAGCCCTATCTTTACAATGTTATTTCGCTCTGTGACGCGGATTTTTCTGTCAAGGTAGACTGCCCCCTTAAAGGATTGAGAAACGTATTGGTTTATGCAAGGACTACGTTATGATCAAAAGTACATTTTTTTTCTGAGTAGTATGATGAAAAGTACGTTTCGTACGTTACACGGCCGGAAAGTTTTACCGTACTCGCATGGAAATACTGCACTCGCATTTGCTCGCGCGGGAACTATCATGCTCATCTGGCAAAACATTACTTTCCGGCCTAGTAACGTAATATACTATTCCTGTAGATGTGCATAATAACATTATTGTTTTATATAGATTTAGAGAGTTTTAGGAAAAAGGATTTGAACTTATTTTCAAAATAACATGAGCTTTGTGAGCATCAGGGCTGAACTCTGCGATCAAAATGGCTGCGACCAACATGACAATAACAATAACAACAAAATGTAAACAAATGCACTCACATGTTTTATTGGAGCAATGAATAAAAAAAACCCGAATATTTTCTGTTTGAATTTCAACCAGTAGGCGATCTCTAGTACTTGTTAAAACAGAGAGCAGTTTAAATAAGATTTTCATACAGTAAAAAAATAGCTTATTAAATAAAGAACACAAACATTTTCTTAAGAAATGTCAAAAGACATGTTTCAGACTTTATTCAAGTGTATTATATTGACTGAATTAAGCCACTGGCCAAATTTTACTAAACATGCTGAAAAATAAAGTAAGGTTAACATAGGGACGACTATACATCCATCAACAGCCAATTAGGCGTACAAATATTAAAATTTATATTCAGCTTGGTGTTGGCAGTATTATTGAATGTGGTCAGTGAAATAAGTTAGGAGGCCAAGATTTTTCAGTGGAATGTTATATTGTCCATCTTCAAAGTCTTTACGGTTGCTATTTCAACTAACACTAAATTAGAATGATCTTACTTGAATTTTGAACCTGGGGTATCGGCACTGACCTTATCCAAATATTACAGGAATATTACAGGAACTCGTCTATAAACATCAAACAGACAGAAATAATAATTGCTGCAAATAAATGTTTATAAATTAAAGGAAATTATGACTTTACAAACAAAATTCTAATCTAAAATAACTTGAAGACAGAATGTTACAACATGATTTTACTAAAGACAAATTTTATAAAATGCCTATGAGAAAACAATTGCTTTAAGTTCACAAATTAGCTGAACTAAAAGATTAATTTAATTATTCAATTCATCTGACACTAACATTGGGTAATTTTTAAATACAATTTATTGATATATTTACATAATCACGAGTATATATAGCAATCTAGTGCTACCCCTTACCCCTTGAAATATTAGAAGACATAGACCAATATTTCAAGGTGCAACATAATTTGTTTTTTACAGCTTAATTAATTCAATGGATCATACAAAAATTGTAGTGTTTTTAGGTTTCTATTAACTAAATGTGAGGGAGATTTTCCTCCTTACGATTTTTCTTCTAATGGTTTTATCGGTCTGGTCTGCGAACACGTCCGATCAATTAATTCTTTACATGTCTGTGCCTAATTTTTTTAAGATTCAAAAATGTTTTGTAAAGAGTTACAGTGATGGCCTACAAACACAATTTTTACTACATAAAAATGAACGAATTTTTTTGGTATCTAAACGAAGAATTATTATGGTCCCAGGCTTCGGTCGTACCACGAGTCCTTCAGTAATAGGTTATTTCCTATAAGGGGAATTTGCTCAAATATACCTAAATACTGTAATAGCACTGAACCTTTAAATTTCTGTTTTTCAGTTGATTAATTGGTTAAAGCTAGAAAAGCGAAAATAATATTTGCACCCTTAAACAGTTAAAAAATGAAAGTTAAAAGTACATAGTGAATAAAATCCGGTAATGGAAGAAAAAAGATTAAAGTAAGTTTTCAAGCGGAGGCCAAATTATCAAGAGATAACATGTTCAGTAACGTCGACCGTATAACGTAGTTGTTAATTAACAAACTTGCTCCATTATGCTTTACTGGTGTTATAACCTTCTCTTGGATCCCTTACAAGCTCTGTTCTTAAACTTAGGTCATACGACTGCTTTAAATGGTTCCGAGAACAGTTAATTTTTAAGATTTTGATGTCACTTTTTATGGCTTTACTTATCAAGAGTAAAGTTTTCAAACACGATTCGTTTTGTTATAAGTATTAATCTAAAAGCAGATGCGGACATAGTTACATTTTTGTTTAAGTGATAGTATAATGGGGAAATTTGTTTGATCTAGCCTTCATGCTAATAATGAATAACTAATTCTTTAGTTATGTTTGATCAAGTTCAATTTATCAATGACACAAGAAACAGTGGAAATGACAGAGATGGTGGGGATATGAAGGTGTAAGTTTTAGTAGATATTGTTCAAAGGACTTAGCCTTTAACCTCTACTTATGATGGGGCTTTGGTCACAAAAAATGTCGAGTTTCTAACTACCTACCTCCCAAAAGATCAGGCCAATTTTACCTTCCTAATCCGGTACAGCCTCAAGCGATGATCTAAAAAGATGACGAGGGTTTATGGCTCATGTAAAAAATCTATGATTGAGTCAGTAACCAGCATTTCATATCACAAAAAATTTATATAAAATAAAAACATTTATATTTTTGTGTCTTTTTGTATCTTAAAGATAAATTAAATACTTATTTATTTATTTAAGTGTGTGCCTTTATAACTAATAAATAATCACTCGAATTAAAAAAGGTTTGTTATTCGATTGATGGTTCCACCAACAACCATTGAAAAATGTTTTAAAGATATAAAATATTTTCAGTAACATTTACGCAAACAAAACCTAAAATACGCACTTAAAAATACACTTAAATGTAAGTGGAGTATCGACTTAAAAGTCCGTTTTAAACTTAACTTTGTATTTGAATAAACCTATTTTAAATGCAAATACACACAGTGGGAAGATTCGATGTTTTAACAAAGAAATTTATTTCAGAGGTGTAAAATAGACCGTGCGGAGAACGGTTTGCATCCAGTGAGTTGTAATTTATAAGATTATGTTTTAGAAAGCTACTCACCACTATAGACATTAAACCTCAATATTTACTTTTAATAAAATTATATATTTTGATCCTTTATTACGTATGATCTTGTGATGACCAAAGATAACCCTCGATAAAGAATGGAATCATATATATGTATATATTTTTTAATATTGCGCTAAAATATTGATGAGTAACCGCCTAAAACATGATGATAACACCACATCGAATGTATCGTAACGCCAAAAGTTAATTATTACATTATTGTAAGAAACCAAACATTTTAGATCTCAAACGTGGGTACAAACATCCTCAAAACCTGAATGTAAAAAAAGCTAATTACGGGAAATTAAAACCTATTCGTAAATTTGGTGTTTTATTTTCGGAATCATTTTAAGAGGATATCAAAGAAGCGAAAGATCAAAGTAAACCAGAAGCAACTGGGTGATTCAATTTCTTTACGTGTTTTGAACTGTAGTGATTTCGGAAATGTTTGTATTTCCACAGGATTGAGAGAGGATTGAGACACAAACTTACAGATGACTTATTTAATAGAATGAAAGTTTAGGCCAAGAATTAAAGTTTGAAAGCAAGATTACTTATAAAGGAATTACGTATTTAAAAACATTACTTTAGTATAAAGTATATCTCTGTTTAAAATAAACACAAATATATAGCATTAGGTTCTCTTTCATGATTACAATTGACTTAGTGCTTTGAAATCCTGATAACATTCTTAGACTAAGTATGCAAGAAGAAGCACATTGACATAATATCATAACAAATTAAGCATAATTTCCTGTTCAAGATGAAGTAGTAACCCAAGTTCCATTTATATACGTAGTTTCTTGATTTGAAACATCCACGAGCGATGTTTCAAATAATGTAATGGAGCTCGTCTGTGCGAAATGGTCTCTAGCATGTTCTCAGATTAAACTACATGAGATACTTTATCTTGCCTTATCACGTGTAGGATCATATGCACATAGTGATTCATTAGTGTCGGTTAATTAAATGTACCGTTTCATGATGCCTCTGTGGGCCATAAAGGGTGTGAGACGCCCCTTGCTGGCGAGGGAGAAGCTCAACTGGAGGAGAGTTTATACAGGGTGATTTACTTCCAATGTTTGCTTTTTAATTTATTGAAACACTAATATGAATTACATACAGTGTTTTGTTTGCTGGAAACGTGTTTTTTGTCTCATCACACGTTCTCCAGATTAATAACCTTTATCAGGATTTATTGCTGTAATTAATGTATATCTTGAGAACGTATGGCGCGTTTTTGAATTGTCTTTCAGAATTTTTTTTTTAATCCATCTTAATTTGATATGTCCCAAGGGAAACTAACTATCCCATTTGAAACTATGAAATTAGGGCAGGGGGTAAGAAGGGTGTTGGAGAGGGTATAAAGTTTTATCATGTAAAATATCTGCCCCAATGGTGATAGTTGTATCCCTCAATCGGAACACCAGGATCTCTTACTTTTTCAAAAAATAAAGATCTAACAAGGTTACTATGGTAAAAATACACTTTCTTTGATGTTTTATCAAACGTATTTTCTCAAGAACGCCTGAAGCGATTTAATTTTTTTTTTCAAAATCTTTCTTTTTTATTTGCTTTAATATTACATGTCACAAAGAATATGTTGCTATTTGAAATTTTTATGTAAGGGGTTGGGTTGAGAAGGGTGTTATTGGGCGGACTAAATTTTCATGTGAAATTTACTTCCCCCCTGCAATGGCAGTTTCCAGCAAACAGAACATCAATATTTATATATATATTTTTAAAACAATTAAGAAGCAAATAAAAAAAAACACCTTGTATAATATGTTTATGAAGTGGAAGCTGGGCGGAGAAGGACAGCCTATGTATTTTTTTACTCTTCTTAATTGTTAACATATAAATCTGTACAGCTACTTTAATACATTTAAATAATCATGAATAATACACCTTTTCAAAATTCATATCTTAATTAAAGTTTTTATAAAAAAAACTACAATGGTACAATTCGAATTCTGTTGCATAGTTTAAAATTCCAAGCATAAAGTGTGATACCCTTTTTATTTTTCTTGCAGAACTCTCCAGAGTCTCTTTTCACACCCTTAGCGGAAATTGAATCAATTCAGGTTCTTCTTCTTCCCTTTACTACATCTCACAACACGTATGGCTATTGTACAGGAAAGTTTATGAACACAATTGGAATAAGTACATTTTAAAAATAAAGTTGGCGCGGCTAAACTAATCAGTGGATAATGTATAACAGGATAATAGGGTTTGGTTAAAAAGTCATGTATAAAAATTAATTTTTAATTTTTAATATTGTTCTAATAAACTTAAACTTATAAACTCCAAATTTGTCTGAAACTTTTAATAATTTTTAAAAGTTGTAATTTAGATCTTTATATTTTTGCGCGTCTTAAAGAAATAAAAAATTTTCAGAGCCATAAGCAGTAAAAAAATAGACCATACTATTGTCAAAAGTACAACAGTATGAAATAATTATTAGGAAAGATCATTATATTAATAGGCAAGAATAGGAAAACTGAACTAGTCATTCTGTAAAGACCAAATTAAATTAGTTCTGTGAAGGATGCAACAGCCAGACAGGTATTAAAAATGGGACGATCTAAAAAACATCTTAAAAATGGTTCTAGAGTATTATAATGTACTTAGTGTATGGAGCACAATGAAGGAGGATGTTCAAGTAAAAGTGTAAGAGTGTTCAATGAAAGTGCATGTTATAAATATTTTGGGTGGAATCAATATTTTCTGGGAATATTAATATAAATCGATGGAACGTTTCATTTAAAACATATTTTTTGTGAGCAATACTTTTTATTATACCTTATTACATGTAGAAGCACGCTTTAATTTGTTTGAAGCACGCCTCGATGATGTACAATAATTTAGATCAATATGTAACAAGGTTCCTAAATGCGTAGACTATTCAGTTTTATGAATAAATATTTATTTGAAAGCCTATCAATACAATAATTTAAAACGACTATAAAAGGATTAGTGCCAAATTATTTCAAACCCACTATTGTCAAAAGCGACATCTATTGTGGAATTTTCTGTGTCCATTATTGTAATTACCAAACAGTCATTTTGTTTTTACATCTCTTAACATTGATTTTGCTGAAACGCTTTTAAACTGTCCATCAGATAATTATCGGACAGTTTAATTGATTGAACAAAAACTCCAAATGCTTTCAAATTAAGTTATTGTTTTGTTTTTAGTTTAATTATTATTTAAAATGAATGGTTTGATTAAGTATATTTTCTACAACATAAAATATATTTATTTTATTAATTTCTTATACTTAAACGTCGTTAAGTATGGGATTTTTCGGCCTTTAATGTTTGCAATCAAAAAATACCTCCGTTAAATGTGCAACCGAGTACATGTACTAAATTCAAAAATTAACATGTACCAGGATTAAAAATTATCATTAATGAAATACTGTATTAAAATGTTAATAGAGTCACCGTTGTGCTTTAAAAAATGCAATTTAATTTAATTTCTTTGATTTTAAACCTTATTATTTATTTGATTAATCTTCAGTTACGTTCTTTAATAGTAAAATAAAAAACCTGGAATAATACCAACAAGGTCAGAATATAATTTATGTTAGAAAATAGCGAAATTTCTGTTTATTAGGGGATATAGTCCTTTTTGACTTCACTGGCAAGTTTTTGCTTTTTATCAACGTATTTGTTGATCAAATCTAAAATAAATCGTTTTACACGGAGTGGAGAGAGGCAGCAATAATCTCTTTACAATGGGATCGCTTTCAAATAACACTTGAATATAATCCACTTACATCCCTCATCTGTGTTCGGAGCTCTTCTACGTTTTGTATTTTATTTTACTGTTATTTTATTTTATTGCTATGTTAATATTATTATCAGTAAAAATAATTTTCATTGTATTCAAGATATTTTTTAATTTTTGAGGAAAAACACATATATATACAAACACAGCAAAAAACTGATAAACTTTAATGTGTATCTTACGTTATAAATTATCATAACAAATTCTATAGTCAGTATTCTATTGTATCATACAGATTAATACAATATAAAGAAGTATATTTATTTAGCTTTATTACTGGCAAAGAGCGTCTTATAAAGTGTTATCAGCAGGTGACTAGCCACCCGCTCCTGGCTGAGTCATCGTGGTCCGAAAAGGATAAGAAATATCTTTTATACTCATAGATAGACTATAAAATACATTATTGGTATCAGGTAAATGTAATTTTGATAAAAACATTTTAGCGTAAAACAAAGTGAGATTACAATTCCTTTGTTATTTACATATTTACGATGATTTAGGTATAGATCTACGCAACTTGTGTGGAGGTCAATCTCTTTCATCTATAAATTGAAAAAAGACAGCATACAGTAAACATATCAAATAAACGTAAACACACAAATATCTGATCAGAAGGAAATATTGAAGAAACACAGAAGAGACTGTTTTCCGAGCTTTCCTCCCTTTCCCCTACCAAACGTCAATGACCCACATTTCCTTTCGCTAACAGGCAAATACAAAGAAAACCCACTCGGTTCATTTGTAGACTCTTGCAGAATAAATACCTTCCGGTCACTATTAGAGTTTTATACATACACTAGCAGATATACCCGCAGCTTCGCCCGCTGAAAAAATGACTAATTTTTAATCAACTCATATTATGCTATGAGCAATTTTTAGGAATAGTTATGACTGATTTGGGTTGTGGGCCATTGGCGTACAATTCACCCTTAAGGTCAGCTAGCAATTCCACCCTACATTGAAGTGAGAAGATGTAACGTTTCCTCTAAAAATTTTCCCTCATGATTAGCAAATAGTATAAATTAGCTTTCTCCCATTTGCCAATACAGAGAATGAGAAATAAACCGGGATATAAAACAAAAATTACGCTAAGGGCGGCTTTTCGACTTAACATCGATATGAATTTAGTACGTTTTTAAAAAAAAGGCCGAAAACTGCAAGAAAAAGTAAACGGTAGGCCTAAGTGCCTTGGCCAAAGATATATTTCCCAAACCTTTTTCACATTGAAAATCGGGTCTCTAACCTATCGATAAGACAAAATTATTTTTGTAATGGTATATTTTCGTAATTTAAATCTTCATCACCTAATTAATTTTAATTTTGAAACTCCGTTTCTAGTGGATATGCATATACTTGAAATGTCGTACTTTTTCTATCCCCTGAAAATACTGTATAGACCATCCATAGTTTTAAAAACTGAAATAGCCCCCATTTTGAATTTTATAATAAACTCATTTTTAGCCATCAGAGAGAGAAAATTGTAAAAACCTTTTCGTTATTCGCATCTAGTGCCTACAAAGAACATTTGTGTCAAGTTTCATGGCCCAAACTCTTGTAGTTTATGAGAAAATAAGCTATGAAAGCTAAAAGTGGCTGCCATTTTGAATTTCATAATATACCACATTCAAGAGAAAATATTGCAAAATCCTTTCTTAGTGCGCATCTAGAGCCTGTAAAGAATATTTGCGCCAAGTTTCATTGCTCGAAGTCTTATAGTTTTTGAGAAACTGTGATCAGTCAGTCAGTCAGTCAGTCAGTCAGTCAATGGGTTTTGGCTTTTATATATATAGATTTGTATTAATCATTATTTGTATAAATACCATTAGATCAGTGATACGAATGTAATAAGTAGTTTACAGTTAGTAAAATTAATTTTTAATTTTTGTGAAGCAATGTCAACTTCCTATACAAAGAGTATGGCTTGTCATAACGACTAAGTAAAGTGTATATTTCTTGAAAGCTAAGCAATGTTTTCTTTGTTAAATTTTACCTTGTCTTTTGAAATTCTTTTCATATAGGCGTTGTAAGTTTGACTAATTATTTTACCAAACAATTATTTTAGTCCAGGCAAAGGTATAGAGGGATTTTTTTGAAACACAATTTTTGACCTTGCAGCTTTGATTGGACTAGTTAGGAGGTGTACATATCAAAAGTCCCTGTCCGTAGCCCTTGAGCGGGGGGAGGGAGGAGGGAGGAGGGTCTGAAGGTACAATTTTTTGTTTTTCCTAAATATCTTGAAAACTATCAACTTTTAGTATTCCCTATTAAATTTGAAAATTAATGAAAATTAAATTTACTGTAATAAAAGTATATAATATGTCTACTTTGGTCCAACCATTTACAAGCTAAGCGCTAATTTTCATTTTATTAATATTAAAAAATATCCCTTCCTTAAGAAATACATGTAAATTTGTAGGTAACATACATGCCCAATGGGACAACGCTTTTCTCACCCAAAGGAAAATGAACAGCATTCAGGAAATAGTGACAAAATTTCCAGTAATTCGATACCTCAATCATAAAAATTGGTCTAAAATTAAGGTGTTGGCGAGCTCACAAAAAACTTTATTTTTCAAAGAATTATTACAAACCCTAATATTTCCTTTAAAAATAATGTTCCATTTTGAATTTGTCTTGAATCAATAAAATCGGTCCATAAATGAGCCGAAAGTGTTTTTCTGTACACAAGAAATTCCTTAGGGAATTATTATGAAAAATTCGAAGGGTATTTAGGATATCTAGATCCTTTCAAAGAAAATTTATTCCTATTGAAACATACGCTAAAGCCCTTTTAATGAGGGTTCAAAGTGATTAATGATTAACTTTATTGTAAGTATCGGTTGAGATTGATGAAGTTTTTACAGCTATAAGAATGGAAGAAAGATGCTCTCTATTAAAAAAAAGAATGGTACCGGGGAATGGAAACAAAAAACATAAAAAAATCACTAAAATATATATTAACATTTAAATTTGTTCTGCATTTCATTTTCTGTAGGTCTAGAAATAACGTAACGTAACATTCGTTAGTATAGTGAATAAACCTCTTATACTTACGTTCACAATTAATTTATTTGATTTATTTTACTAACGCTAAATCTTTAACTGTTTGTTACATTAAGTATAAAAAACTATGGCTAAAGATATTAACCTAGAATCTTTTTTATCTATCATAGTTTATGTCACACTTATGTGATGAGGCTTGTATTCAACAAAGCTACAAAGAGAACAGTTGCGAGTATAGTCTGCGTGTAGAATAATTCTTTTAATATAACTTTAAAACCACATATCGAAATAGTGTACCTTTATGATTTTCAACACAATTTTTAGCGATAACGCTTAAATACCAGCGATAGGTAAAGAATGAGTTTTTGTCCATAATTTACACGTCACTTGTCAAAATTAAACGTCAAATTATGTTATAGTTTCCAAATAAAAATTCTCCCATTTAAACATTAAAATGTAAACGATTTAAAAAAAATTAGTGTCGTTGTGTAATACTTTTGCAGTCTGCTACGTAATAACATTAATTTAAAACTCAGTAAGGGAAATTTCAACGGAAACAAATTTATCTTGTATTCAAGGATCAACCTAATATTTCCAACAGAAGTTGTCACCACGAGTTAAGTTTAAAGGTCAGGAGTGGGGTCTGTGAGCTGAGACGGATTGACAGCTGGGGCATCAATAGTTTAAACATCGACGCTGATCGATTCAGACATCAAAACCTAGAGGCAATAATATTATTTTACAACACTCAACATTGTGACGTACATAATTGTCTTCACATGCTTCTATTTTTTAAATACATTATAAAGGTTGTAACTGTAATTTAGCGTGCAGGTCCTTTTATAATGTTTTATTGATAGCTGTTAATATTTTATGCAATAAGCTATTAAGATATAAAATTAACCATATATTGACACTTATAAATAAAATATTTGTGGTAAAATCTTGAAGTTAGTGATTGTTATTTACAGCTGTTATGGTTCTTTTGGTTGCACAAAATGCACTTTTTTCTTTTCATCAAGAAGGTCCGTAATCTTCGATCAGCCATGTGGTGTATATAAATGTAATTTCGTAGTAATTTTTAAATTTAAAGAATCATATGATTTATCAGATTGGAAAACACAAAATATTCATTTCCGAGGTGTAGATACACAACTCCAAAGTTTCCAGTCTTCATCCCC
Source organism: Flexamia atlantica (assembly GCA_035578135.1). Lineage (NCBI taxonomy): Eukaryota > Metazoa > Arthropoda > Insecta > Hemiptera > Cicadellidae > Flexamia > Flexamia atlantica. Next base: position 17,270,240 of record JAQJVK010000002.1, read on the forward strand.
CAGTCTGTGAGTAGTCTTAGTGTCAACAAGTTCTCGGATTTTCTTCCACGTTCTACGTTCTCATTACACGCTTGGTAAAAACTTTAAACTTGACTTGTCATAAATAGCCTGACGCTATAAGTTCAAACTATACGGTTGTAATATAATTGACGTACATCCTTATGAAGGTAATCTTTGGCTATATATATAGTTGAAGAATATAATTGTTTTAATTGATATCATGAAAAAAGTTTTATTTAGTTAGACGGAAAATAAAAAATAGAAAATAAAAAATTCCTCTAAGGGATGAAGCAATTTGGCACCCTCTTGTGCAACAGGTACAAAGTAGGAGAATTGAGTTATTGAATTTGTTTGGCTTGGATTAGAAGCACAATAAGGACCTCAGAGGTCCTTTTGCAATCAGAGTGGATGATTGTCAGGTGTCGATCATTGGCAGGTGTCAGGAACCAAGGATCTTAGGAATACAGCTGATCACATGAAGCACTTCTTTCGAATAACCAAAAAAAGAAATTAACTTTCTTTGCGAAACTTTTGTGAGAAAGAAATATACTGAGATCAGACCAAATTCATTTTGCTTAAACATAGCTGAAAACTGTTTAGAAACACATTGAAGCAGACTGCCTTTAAATTATTTAATTTATGGGCTGTCTGCATCCTACAGACAAATCTAAGCTGTTAATAAAAGATTCGTTGGTGATTTAAAAACTCAAATTGTACAAAGTTTGTAGAAAACGTTTACTGCTGTAAATTTATTCAATGCTGAATTAAAAAATCAAATTCAATTGAAATCACATGAAAATTTAAATGTCGTGAGCAGCGCAGCCTTATACCATCAAAATAATGTACCGACTATTTGCCGTTCTCTGCGCTTAGCGGTGCGGCGGATGCGTCCTACACGTATTCCTCCGCTGCAGGACTTCCGATGATTTATGTGGAACCATTTGTTTCTTTATGAAACTTATTTTGTTTCGCTATACCCCCTTTGCCGTATTTTCAGGAAAAATCAGCTTATATAAATAAAAATATGTTCATATTTCTCTTCCTGTATTTTGATTTTCGAACCGCTTTCAATTGATCTGAATTAACGATAAAATTTTCAATTCTTTAGTAATTAAGTGGGGGAGCGGCCTGGTGTAGTGGGGCTTCGGTTTCCAGGGTCCCGGGTTCAAATCCCGCCAATCACAAGTGGAAATTTGCTATATGATAATGCTACAACCATAATTTTGGTGCACAATAAGCTGAATACTTAGCTGCAATGCATGTTAGTGTAAACGACTAAACCTGGTCCTCATCCAGAAGATAAAAATGTATTCTGATTATATTCCTTGCGACCTGAACAGTGGGTATTTTACTGTAAATCTAACAGTTATGAGAATCCAATAAAAAAAATTCATGTAATGGCTGGGCGCAAAAGTGACTCTTAAATATTTCTTGGAAACCGTAAATATGTAAAGTTTAAGAGAATTTAATTAGGTGTAAAACAGTGTAAATCATAAAGATTTAAGGTTACCATAATCGTTTTGGGCTTTCAGTTGAAAATATCTAATTTATATAAATAGAAACATAGAAGGTGAATATCAGGATACGAAACAATATACGTTACAATATTTTTTCATATTTTCTTCGCCTATCATGATTTAGGCCTACAATTTCAGCATTTCAAGTTTGATAATACTTTTATTCTTAGAAAACATTTTCAATACTGATCTTCTTAACCATGCAAAAATTGTAGTTTTGTCACTGATAATTTATAATATCAGTATACTTCACCTAAAATCGTATTGTCTTGTACATCAGTTATGCCTAGATTGAAGAGGTATTAATTGTTTGTTTCACAAAATTTTCCCGAAACCATTCCCAGAATGGTTTTGGGTATTTTCTATTAGAATGTTGCACGATAGTAAAATGTTGTATCCTAATAGTTATGGAAAGGCAAAAATTATTGCAGAGAAAATATAAACTTTATTTATTTATCAACGTATACTGTGGTGTTTCGGTTTGTAAACTGATTTAATGACTTTTTTTATATTTACAACAAAACAGTTTTGTATTTTCAGTTTCAAAGGTACTTTATGAAAGTAATTAATACAAGAAGAAAGAAGTCACAAAAGAGACTTCCGTCACGAACTGGTTTAAATGGCCGGATCTTTTTATTTCGTCTTAGAAGGTACACACTTTGACAAACAAGTTAATTTATAACAGGGCTGCTTCCTTAATAGCTGTTCTTTTCTTTTATTATTTGTCATCCAGAAGTCGCAACTCTTGATAAATAAAATTTGGTAGATTAGCTTAAAATACTTAAAATGAGCTCAGCTCTGTTCATGGTTCGGAATTATTCAGTAAACTATTCAGTAAATAATTAAAAGAAACTATACATTTAATTCTATGAAATGTGTTATTAAAAACTCAGCACCTTTTTAGTTCCACGTGTTTTGAAATCCACACAAAAGAGGTTTAAAATTGGAATTCTTCCGAAGAAATCGTAAACGTTAATAATTAATAATAAAAACTAAACTTTCAATTATGTTACATGCATTATTATTCACCAAAAAAAGGTCACTTGAACCTTTTTTATTTTTGTGTTTAGAAATTTATACAAAAGGGGTTAAAATTAGAACTCTTCTGGAGTAAAAGGGATACCAACAGCAAAATATATTTCAAATGTTAGCAAACTTTACAGGTCAAGGAGTCAAGTACCGAGAGATCCTAGCCTTGAAGGAAGACGGCGCCAGTTTATCTCTATTATAAGACAAAATGAATTCCCTCTGGAGTTCCCTTGTCTGATTTTACGTATCTCCTTGTCTTGTTATTTATTTTATAGCAAACTCGAAAGCCGATTTTATTAAATTTTAATAATATTCAAATCTCCTCCTATGTTCGCCTAAATTAAATAACAAGTTTATTATTGCACGAATGAACAAACCTGGTAAGCTTTACAGTGGAATAATTAATATGATAACTGATAACTATATCCTCATAAAGCTCGTTTTACTAGCCAGGAACGCTATGGACAACCTTAGTGAATATGTTTTTATGATTACCTATCAAATTTAAAATTATTAGAGTTATTAAAATGAATATATCTAATTAAACGTACGTTTTTACAAGTCAAAGTATTATTTGTTTAAATTATTTTTTTAATATGTTGGTTCAATTAAATTATTTTTGGGTATGTAAGCAGGGTGTATTACTGTGTAAACCAGGGTAAGCAGGGTAAGAAGGTTGAGCAGGGTGTAAGCAGGGTATGATTAAAATAAGTTCACATAGGCCTAAAATATTTTAAGCAATGATAAAGTTTTAAACTCACTCAACTAAGGCATTAATTTATCTGCTCGAAGAAACTGTGGACTAGCTAATCAAAACCATGTTTTAATTAGCTCTAGATCAACTCATGAAACAGACAGAAACATACTGAACTTTGAGAGGTCATAATAACTTTAGACTCATATTAAATTACTTAGATTCTAAAAGCGTCTCAAGTTTAAGTTGAAAAAGTAACTGAGTATTTGATGTGTATTCAATAGTGATATTTAGTTTTGTACTCCCCTTTCCAAAAAACTTAAAGAAATAAAATAAAAACTGTTAAAACGTAAAAACAATGTAAACGTAAATGTAAAAACTGAAGTAAAACGTTTTGTTGAATTTTCAATGAGTGTTAGTGCTTACAATTTTATCATAATTCGAAATAAGTATATTTTGCACCTGCACAAATTTTGGGTATAATATATTTTTTTTTTTAATATTTTTGGGTTCTAATATTTAATATCATTAAAAAATAGCAAAAGCTCTTCATGTTCGTCTGATGTTGTCATATAATCTTACTTTTGAACAGATCAATATATGTAGTAAGCTATATTACCTATCTAAAACTATCAATCGGTTTTTATAACTCACAAATCACAGTTTTCAATGATTTGTTATACAGTGTAAAATGATTAAAATTAACATTATAATGTTAATTTAAAAATGTGTAAAATGATTAAAATTAACATTATAATGTTAATTTTAATCATTTTACACTGTATAACAAATCATTGAAAACTGTGATTTGTGAGTTATAAAAACCGATTGATAGTTTTAGATAGGTAATATAGCTTACTACATATATTGATCTGTTCAAAAGTAAGATTATATGACAACATCAGACGAACATGAAGAGCTTTTGCTATTTTTAATAATATTAAATATTAGAACAAAAAATATTAAAATAAAAAATAAAATATTATACCCAAAATTTGTGCAGGTACAAAATATACTTATTTCGAATTATGATAAAATTGTAAGCACTAACACTCATTGAAAATTCAACAAAACGTTTTACTTAGTATAAATTAATAATTTTAGGAATATCCTAGCACTGAAACATACAAGTTCCTTATATCATTACTCAAAAGGGAAACTAAAAGTTTCTATTGACAATTTTAGACACAGACACCTCTAATAAAATTAAAACCGAGACTTGATCTCGCCTTAATTGACAGAGCGTTTCGGTAGGAAACTAGGACGATTACACTTCGGCTGCACGGCGTGACTGCTCCCCGCAGCCGCCTTGAGATGTTTACGACTTCAGCTGCACGGCGTGACTGCTCCCCGCAGCCGCCTTGAGATGTTTACGACTTCAGCTTCACGGCGTGACTGCTCCCCACAGCCACCTTGAGATGTTTACGACTTCAGCTGCACGGCGTGACTGCTCCCCTTAGCCACCTTGAGATGTTTACTTCAGCTGCACGGCGTGACTGCTTCCCACAACCACCTTGAGATGTTTACGACTTCAGCTGCACGGCGTGACTGCTCCCCACAGCCACCTTGAGATGTTTACGACTTCAGCTGCACGGCGTGACTGCTCCCCACAACCACCTTGAGATGTTTACGACTTCAGCTGCACGGCGTGACTGCTTCCCACAACCACCTTGAGATGTTTACGACTTCAGCTGCACGGCGTGACTGCTCCCCACAGCCACCTTGAGATGTTTACGACTTCAGCTGCACGGCGTGACTGCTCCCCACAACCACCTTGAGATGTTTACGACCAGCTGCACGGCGTGACTGCTCCCCACAGCCGCCTTGAGATGTTTAAGACTTCGGCTTGCACGGCGTGACTGCTCCCCACAGCCGCCTTGAGATGTTTACGACTTCAGCTGCACGGCTTGACTGCTCCCCACAACCGTCTTGAGATGTTTACGACTCCGGCTGCTGTGTGACTGCTCCCCACAACCACCTTGAGATGTTTACGACTTCAGCTGCACGGCTTGACTGCCCCCCACAACCGTCTTGAGATGTTTACGACTCCGGCTGCTGTGTGACTGCTCCCCACAACCACCTTGAGATGTTTACGACTTCAGCTGCACGGCTTGACTGCCCCCCACAACCGTCTTGAGATGTTTACGACTCCGGCTGCTGTGTGACTGCTCCCCACAACCACCTTGAGATGTTTACGACTTCAGCTGCACGGCTTGAATGCCCCCCACAACCGTCTTGAGATGTTTACGACTCCGGCTGCTGTGTGACTGCTCCCCACAACCACCTTGAGATGTTTACGACTTCAGCTGCACGGCTTGAATGCCCCCCACAACCGTCCTGAGATGTTTACGACTCTGGCTGCTGTGTGACTGCTCCCCACAACCACCTTGAGATGTTTACGACTCCAGCTGCTCGGCATGACTGCTCCCCACAACAGCTTTGAGATGATTGCGCCTTTGACTGTATAGCGTCACTACTCCCCACAACCCCGATAACCGTCTTGGGATGTTTACGGCTTCAGCTGCTCAGCGTGACTGCTCCTTACAACCGCCTGAAGATGTTTTACGACTTTGACTATCTAGTGTTACTGCTCCTCGCATCCGCCTTGAGGTGATTACGACTTCGGCTGTACGGCATGACTGCTCCTTATAACTGCCCTGATATGTTTGTGACTTCGCCTGTACACTAGGCGCCATAATATGTTGACACTTGGGAACCCTTTACATATAATGGAGTGACTGCTCCCTTAGCAGTGGGAGTGGAGTGAAGTCATCAGGATACCAAAGCTGATACGATAAGTTGTACTAGCCTAAAGTGTGAGCATTTTCCAACAGCTGTCAATATATATCTTAACTGTCATTTGTAAACAATGTACAGTTATATGATGTGTTGGGGAAATTTGTTTTTCTTGCTTGTTTTCCAAAATTATTGAAAATAAACTATATTTGCCAGATCCAGCAATTGACTAGGATATGGTTTAAGATATGATGTGCCAAGTGTTGGGTGAAACTGCTCACATCTAGTTCGTGAAAAAATAGCTTGTTAAGATTGTTATTGTAAATAGTTTTATCATCACTATTCTACCCTACTTGTTCGTATAAATGAACGTAAGCATATGAACAATGGATGCTCTCTATGACGAATCACCTCATGTATGATCCCACAGTGCTTACCAAACAAGCAAGTGTGTTTACTGATTACATTAAATCATCACACAGATATCACAGTGCTCTTTGGTTGGAATATTTACAAAAGGCGAAGCAATGAAACAAAGTCAACAAAATCTAACATTAAGGATTAAATATAAGTCGTGGTAAACTATGGTTGCTTAAAATGCCTAACTCTGCAAACCGAAATTATTAGTTGTGCGTAATAATCAGAAAACTAAAACGGCAGTGAATAATCAAAAGTATTTTGCCAAAAACCTAAAATGTTCACTTCTATTAAACCACTTGAAAGACCTCCCGCCCCAACGTTGTGTCTTATTTTCTTAAATATCATCCCCAGACCACCACTAAACGTTAATTGGTAATAAAAACTTAAATTTGAGTAGAAAGTCATTTTCAACCGCCACCTTGGATCAGCTATTCTGGATAAAACCTTTTTTTCAAACATAAAGATTGTGTTACGACCAAAATTTAAAATTATAATTTTACACCGACTACAATGCCACAATTCGTTAAAATTTTTAATCGTTCTGACGGTATTAGTAATTATGTTAAACTAATTTTAACATCATGCATTGTAAGAATAAGCAATTGATCTCTAAATAAGGCTTGATTATGACGAATGGCCACCATCGGTCATTATGAGCCATTTTCTCGTCATTTTGACTTGTTTAAAATCTTTGGCCGCCATCTTGGATCCACCATTTTAAAATGAGATAAGTTATTTTAAATACTAAGGTGGAGTTGTTGCTCATAATTTTTGCCTAGCTTTTCGTGCTGAATTTAATGCCAAAATCCCTTGTGATCACTATTCGATTTTAAAATATCGCAATTTGTAAAGATTAAAATTTCTAATCTCAAATTTTAAAGTGATATTTAAAACAGATTGCGGCATTCAATTCGGCATGAAAAATTAGTTAATAGGATGGGTCACAACACCACCTTTCTTTTTAAAAAAACATATCTCATTCCGAAATGGTGGAACCAAGATGGCGGGAAAAAGTTTTTAAATGGTCAAAATGAATTGAAAATGGCTGCACAATGACTAATGGTAGTCATTCGTCATCATCCAGCCTTATTTTGAGATCATGGGCTGATACGAATTGTGTCATTATAATCAGTGAAAAAATATAATTTTAAATGATGGGTTACAACACTACCTTTATATTCGAAAAAAATATTTTGTTTCTAATATGACGGATCCAAGAAGACGGCCAAAAAGCGTCATCTTCTCAAAATGGACAAGTTACTACCCATCATATTAGGGGTAGTATGGTATTGACTTTTGAATAAATGTGAAAAAGAATCAGGGGGCGGCTGTTAGAACTCACTCTGTCTACGTAAAATTTTAAGATAATTTGACTACGTAAGAGCTATCAGAAATTACAGTTTTCAGGCACTATTGGACGTAGCGGATTTTAAGCTTTGATTGGGCTATTAATTAACAGTCCTGTCAAAGGAACATGTCGGCCTTCGTCAGTAATAAGAGTACAAGATCGCGCCACAATCATCCTACCCGCATCCTTCACTCATATTCCGGTTAAAATACGCAGTCAGTGCTGCGTCCCGGTCTTAAAGAGGTATTAAGGTAATAAGGTATAGGAACGAGCGTAGTTGAATACCCTCGATCACTCACCAAAATGTTTTTTTATTTTTTTAATAAAGCAAATGAAGAATAAAGAAAAATATCAATTTAAAAACAAATACCAAATGAGATAACTTATACAAGAATCAAATCGCAATGTTGACTTATGAGATTTCTCGTGCACATTTTGGATTGCCACAGCTTTACTGAGTTTATTAAAACTGTAAACGGATCAGGAGCGGCTTGTGAGAAATACGAGAGAAGATTGCTTATTCATTCCTTCGAAAAACGATTTCGAACAGGTCTCATCGTTTTAGTGGTGGTCTAATGAAAAACGTTTTGTGGCAAGACTTTAAGAGAAATTGGCTGTTTTAAAACGATTCAAATACTTTTTTTGGCTTAAAAGATTTGTATGATTAAATAAATCTTGTGTATACACAGTCATATTCATAAGAAATTTTTATTTTCTTCGAGGGTATAGTGCTTGGTAATTGATTTAATAATTTTATAAAGTATTGTATTACTTTTAGTTAAATAAGAAATGAAAAACATATGTTGTCAAAAAAATTCTAAACTATTGTTCCTTAACGATTAAATAGTTGACTAAGAAGTTTAAAACCCAAACTTGTGCAAAATATACCTCACACACAGTATAGTTAATTGTTTTCGTGAGAGGTTTACATGTTTGATAATTAAGAGGGTTAGCACTTTGCCTTGGTTATGCCCTTAAATTTCTATGTCTATAATTTCATACCACTAACCCTACACTAAAAGACCTCAATGTAATGTTGTATTTTACTGGATAACATATTACATTGAATCAAGTTTAAGCTGTTTTTGTAAAGATTCATTGCATTAACTTTTAAAAAACAATTAAAATTTAGAATTTTATTTAACTTTGTTACATTAATTTGGGGTCTTCCATACAAAACAAAGTTTTAATCAATACCTAAATTACTTATCTTGCCCTTAACATGTAAATTATATAGGTAGGAAAGAGTAATCAAAGTCCAAAGTCAAAGTGGTTTTTGTCCTGAAAAAAACCGCGTGCGACGCTCCTGCTGATTTTTAGAATGTTTGGTTTTTGGTAAGTGTGTTATTACATTTAAACTGTTTTACTAATTCGAATGCTGTTACAATTATTTCTTTTGTTACAATAAAACATAAATATTAAATATAATTCCGAATAAATAAATTAGTGTACATTAAAATGGAATTGAGCATCTGGCAACGCATTTTTATAGACTAATAAATTACAAAATTAAAAAAAAATAAACAAATAAAAAAGATGCAACATTATTTTAGAATAAACTGAAGAAATGTGTTCAGAAGTAAAGCTGCGGAGCTGGCTTATTTGATTGCCTCTGCTCATATTGGATTGTGGAACTTTTAGGGAGTTTATTAAATACGTAAACGAATCTCGAGCTGCTTGCGAGAGACGAGCAAACATTATTGCTCGTTCAGCAAATATAATTTTATATTTTAATCATTTAAAACTACACTTTTGTACTTTTTCACTAAATGATGTAGGATCGTTCGTTTACAGTATTCACATCTATTGCTATTAGAATCACCCAGTTAAATGTTGAAGCCACCCCCAACACGTCTGTGCATGTAAGATAGTTCTGAAAACAACTTAAATACATAGTAAGAATCAGTTATTTGTAAAAAATATTATTGCTACAAGGATCATATTTGCCGGTAACTATAGTTTTTATTAAGACGTCGCAATCAATAATTTTCATAAATATTTCCCTGAAATTTTTTATGTTAAATATGTTGAGAACATTTAAAGGAATAAAAAAATTTAAACTATGCGAGTTTTAGGTGCCAAAAGTGCCAATAAGTGCCAAAAAGTGGCAAAAATGCCAATTTATTGTACATAATCTACGAGGAAACAATTTAATCTACAGAGCCAATATTTGGAAATTATTTACAATTAATTAATGTCTTGAACATCAAGGAAATTTGCAAATATGACAAAATTGTCTGTGTTGTAAAGTAATCCATATCTGCCTGATTATATGTGCATAAGCATTGACAATTGTGTCATTTTAAAGACCAGTAAATACCATAAAATTCCCAAAAAATAAGTTTTGATCTTTTAAAATTCTTTCCGGAATGATGCATGAAATAAGAGAACTTAGTACTAGTATAATTTGGTTAGACACCTTTCATTGAACAAAAGAATGCTGCCGGAACTTTCATGCCACTCATCCCAAGTCATGAGCACTGATAAAAGGCTGCCCTGCCTCCTTGGCGGAATAGTTGTCCCTAAAGGCAACCACACAACCTTAATCCCTATTTGGTCTATTATTTCACCCTTATTACCTTATAAAAAATTCTACTCTCTTTCAAGCAATAAAACAACTAGAAGACATAAAAAGATAAAGCGCTTAAACGATTACTAAAACTGGATACATAGAGTAATTTAGAAAACCAATAAATATTATATAAATTAATATAATTAGAACCAAATGTTACTATAAAACATGCTAGCACCAAAAAAGAAGTAGAATCTTGATCTTGATCGTGTCAAATAAAAGTCCGGAATCTCGTGATGGTGGCTGTGCATCGGTATCGTTTAAGGTTTCACTACAGGACTTAAACGAGGACTTTAAAAGAGACCCAAGACCTGGTATTTAGAAGTGATCTAAGTATGATTAAGGTTTGATTTGTTCATATAAAAACAAATCAAACGTATGTTGTCATATCAAACATATAAACCTTTAATTCCAGTTTGGAATAGTTTTAATGGCTACCATCAATGTGAAACTCTTTCTTAACCACTCAGAGAAAAGAGCAGTGACTACCAGCTAGTAATAAATAAAAACTGGCAATGAATGTAATTTAGTCAAGTTAATGCTTAGTCTGGAAAATAAATTTCTGTAAACGTTTTCCTACTGGTTTTTACGGTCTGGGATAATCCCGAACAAGCCACTCTGGGCTTGCTAATGGAAACAAGTTAATCCGCCGGGATTGTGTTTTTAGACTCGACATTTTTCAGATATTCCTACTTTGAATATTATGAAAACTGCAGATATTTACCTTTTGGTTGTTTCCGTTATGTATTTTTTATTATATAAATAAATGTGTAATTTTAGATAATAATAGTTATGATGGTATAATAATATTTAACAATAATTTAAAAATAAAATCACAAGAAATGTACATTAGGAAACCAAATAAATACTTGTGCTTAAATAAATTTTGTGATACAGGAGTCACTTATATGATACAAGTTTTGGACTAATGAGAGCTGTAATGTTTCAAAAGTAGTATCATGATTAGAAATTACGCAATTCGCCTATCAGCTGATTGTTGCCCTTCGACTCATGTTATAGTTTGCTTATGTGCCTAACCTGAGTTTGGTTTTGTTGAGTGTAGCAACAACACTATTGCACTATTGTTGTTAATGGTGTTAAGCTAGGTTTACACTAGCATCTAAAAGTTGCGTCACTTGAACACTCTAATTAACATTGTTGTTATGCTGATACAGGTTTACCAAAAACAGCTGTGTTAACACTTCAATTGTTACAACACCTTATTTATCATTAGAGGGATGCAGTCTTGAGTGACGACACAAATATTTGGTTTTACAAATGTTGTATTTGTTAATTAGAGTGTCCAAGTGACGCAACTTTTAGATGCTAGTGTAAACTAGGCTTAAGCAACGATTGTATTCAGCCTTTAAGCCACTCGTTAGATGTTTAGAAAACTCCCACTTTTCGCTTAAAGGCGTTCATAATGCAATGTTTAAATTAACGTTACAGTTTTTAGATCAGTTTTAAAAGTAGCATATTCCATTAAGGGATATGCTAATTTAAAGTTTATTCGACTTTCCAACTGAAATCTAAATTGTAAATAGGTGACAACCTTCAGTTGAATTATTTTAACCTCAACAAAATGTTAACGAAATATATATAGTTTTGAAAATACAATGAGTTTAAAAGATTGTTACAATTATGAGTTGTCAGACATGATTATTGTTAGATAATTGATTTTGTAGGCCTCTTCCTTAGTAAAGCTATTATATTCTGTCTTGTGCATATTTTATGGAAAGTATTTCCAAAATACTCCTTGGAGTTTTACGGGATTTCCACCATTAGAAGGTAAACATAAAGGGGTTTACACTTTCTAAGCTTTAAACCTATATTTCTGTATAAATATAATTAGATCCTCTTAGAAGAATGAAATGTCTTTTACGTTATTTGAAAATAGCGGCTAACAATATTACCTTCTTGTCCAAGCGCCCAAGTAGCCTTTGATAAGATCAGAGCTTTTAGAAGATTGAGGCATGTGCTTTATTCTTCTAAAGAAACAGAACTTTTCTATGACGCATTGTGAACATATGAAATAAATGTAAGTTACAGAATATTCATAAATACACTTCCGAAAACAATTATTCGTTGAACCTTAGCTTAAAGTTAAGGAAGGTTTCAAGGTAAAAATTGCATTTGTTTTTGATTCAGGGAAGCATATTGAGGGCAACGCAGTAGCAGTTGTGGTAAAATATATTAAAATATAAACTACGCTATGTTCATCCGGAAAGTACGAGTATTTAATAATTCTAAACTAAATGACTACTCACTTTCCAGCCCAAAGCAATTAGAGACATGAGGAAAATCATAGCTTTTTGTTAATGCACCATCTCTATTTTTTGGCTACGAACTCCATTGAATCGCTATACCAACTATTCAAACTAAAAGTAATTATTTATTTATCTATTCATTCATTTATTTATTTAACAAACGGTGACAACCAATACAGTTTATACAGTACTTAAGAATAATAAGGTACAGTGTGCAAGATGACGAGCAAAATAAACATGATACAACATGAGATCGATTAGTCAAATTAGCTAATAAAGAGTATCTAAGACTAGCAACTGAATAAGTGATGACTAGAATAAATATAACATAGTAACATATTATGGTGATGATAATAATGAGATTATACAAATAATAATATAAATTAACAAGCGTGAAAACTGATTGTGAAATATACATGCAAACAATTATTCAATACAAGTTTCCTATCAAATAAACAAGGAATCAGTAACATGTGGACTAAAGTGAAAAATGTATGTTTATTTATAGGATTTCAATATTTTGATAAAACTTTAAACAAAAGAAATCCTAAATAATAAAGGAATTTATAAACAATCACACAACTTAAAACTCAAAAGTTTTCAAAAATGAAACCCTCTCCAAACCCTATCCAACTTACGGACAATTACAATATAACTATTAAAAATTATTGCGTTTTAATAAAAAATAAGAGCTAAAAATATCATTTAAAAAGTAGCCTACAGTTAACTCCTTAGGCATTTTATTGTAGCTTTGCATCGAAGGTCTGTGCTATGGGAACAACATGAATAACTCTGTTACATTAAACGACATTTTTACTAAAAAAATTTTGTTTCTTTGGTTAAAAGTATTGGTTATGATTAAAAGATTGGTATGGTTAAAAACCCTTTTTGTAGTAGGCTTACAATATAGTTTTTTTTTGCGGTTAGAATAAAGAGTCATCCACAGATCTCACAATCTTTATAATTCTGCAAACAATATTAAAACTCCAATTTTACAAAACCCGTGATTCATTAATTTTTTAATGAAACGTTTAATTTTTGTGTAAACAAATCGGTTAATTTGGACGGCTTGATTTAGATATAATTAGGAAGTAATTAAATGTAGATGATAACCTATTCTTTCAGAGATTAGAACATATAAATCATTAAAACAATCATCTTTTGAACTATCTGTGTCTGAATTATTTAAACCTATGTAATATCAAAAATGCCTATAGGTACAGTATCAAAAATGTTTTTTATACCGAACATGTGCTGTAAGCATTTCACACCTATAGGCTTCAATTCGTCACCAACAGTTTTGAATATTTCATAAAAAAGTATCAAGGTAGATCGTAGTCGTCTTTTAATAAAGGGAATAACTACAGAACGTAGGTTTTTCAGAACATAAACTTAAGCAATATGAGCAGTATGAGCGTATGTAGGCTATGTAGGCATCAATTTATAAATAGTTATTATAAATGAGCTGATGAGGCTTGTATTAAAAAAATAATTGAAATACCTTGACGTACATAAATCAACTTCCATGAATCCATGACTTTAACTTTTTTCAATCTAAGATTTAACATGAAGCAATACATGGCTCGAGCTTAGGTGTTGGCCGATTGTAAACCAGCAATGATACTGCAAATGGAAACGAGATAATTCGACAAGCCCGCTTCCACCGGCGCTGAGCTTTTAAATAACAGCGACTCTCGTGAATACTCTTTGCCTGAAATTCGAAAAGACAGTTGGGACCGACTTTTTAAATCAAACAACGAATTATAAATAATTTTAGGGAAAACTCTCTCACGCATACAGATTAAAGATATAAGTTTTAAACAAAATTAACATCGCGCTTAACATTATTAACAACTTCGTTTTCTTTATTGTCTATGAACCTATAAAAAACAAACAGGAAACGCTTTACTTAATCAAGATAAAATCGTGTTACCGTAACATGCAGTAATCATAAACCGAACCAAATTAAATTATAAAACTTCACTGCTTTTGATACAATACCCACCATTTTATCAGTGTCAACGTCATCGTCATTTCTTTAAGAGCGGAAAACTACATTCAAGAGAAGGTCGTATAATCGCTTCAGCTTTATGTGGTAATTGAACTGGGAACTTAAATCACACTCAAACAAACTCAATACTACAGATATCCTCGAGAGGAACTGAGAAGATCTAGTCTCCCGAAGCTGGGAATACTATAAACATACAGACTCTATAAACATCGATACTGTTTATAGACATACAGAGCACAAGAATAAACCACGTCTGGGTTATAAAGAGTGAGTACAACTTACATTTCTGTTTGTGGTCGCTCGTACAAAGTGCCATGTCACAATTTACGTCCACTCGCGTTCCAGTGTAAGATTTAAAATTTTCATAGTTGTTATCAATTTTATTGACTTGATAAAAATAAAACCTATTGAATTAACCTTTACCTATTGAATTAAACGTCTAATAATTATTCAATATCATAGGTCTACAGGTATAAGTATGATTAACGACCGAAATTGAAATATTGTCTCAAATATATACTTTAATAAATCAATGTTTTCCTAGTAAATAATGGATATAAAAATGGATTTTATCTAAACATGTATGATAGAAAAACAAATTATACCACAACACTTTCCAGTAATAGTAGTAACACAGTAAAATAAAAAACTGTTATCCTAGAAAAGCCTTGAAAAGAGTAACAAAGGTCATTTTATATTCAAAAAGATTACCTTCTTTTCACGTTCCGGTTTATAACATTTTTCCATTTGCTGAAGTTCGTCAGAAAGTAAACGTTTGTATTAAATTATATGAAGGTTAAAAACAAAAGTATTTAAATTAAACTACTTAAATTAACTAATAAAACTAAATTTAAATGAAAAATAGACATAAACTAGTCATTCTTATACAGATCGAGATCATTTTCACTTTTTACGATTTTTTTTCATTTTTTTCCGTAAGTGATTTAAAGTTTGAGACGAGGATCGTAATTTATATAATGTTATATACTAGCATGAAAGTTAACACTGCAACAATCATTGGTGTACAAGGGAAATTTATAGCTAACATGGATATTTTTTGTAATAATTGGTATAAAATGTCTAATGCGAATACACATTTAACGCTTAATAGCTTCAACGCTTTTAAAAATAAAGATTTGACTGAAATTTAGAACTATATATCCTATGTAAGGTAATGTTAAAGTTAAAATTTTTAAAGCAATTAATGAGGGCTTCTCAATGAGGCTTGTATTTGTCAACCTTCAATCAATATAGACATGCTTCTGTATCGTTAAATGAATTTGCATCATAAATTTAAGCTTCAATGTATAAGGCAATTGAAAGCTTGGGCATTGCAGGAGGGGTGTAACGCAATTTCCTTGAGTAAAAAGAGAGTCCCATCAATTTAAAATAGTTATTTAAAATTTGAATTATGTATATTATACAATTAAAATATCAGTATTACGACAACTGAAGTACAGCACTTCAAATACTACGACAACTCAAGTCTGGGCTTGTGTGGGTGATGTTATGAATGTCATTTGAACACAGTAAAACTTTAAAGCTGATCGCTCTAAGCAGATAATACTAATTTAAATTCTCTCTGTGAGTGTCAAAGTGACGAAGGATCGAAGATGCAGACCCTAAAGGCCCTGATAATTAACAAACTTGTCCAATCATCAGTTGTGTCTAGTCTTGTAGCCCCTCCCGTCCATCCATTGTCCGTAAAGCCTAGATGACCCTAATACAATTAATAGGTTTGTCTAATAGTCGTAAATCAATAGTAATTTTTTTGATGTAATTTAAAAAAATATTTTGTTTTTGATTGAACGGAACATTTGGCACTTAACTCGAGTTATGGATATGAAGAAACTGTAAGAAGCAAACAAGTTAAACAGTGTTTGATCGAATAAATATTAACGGTCTAAATATTTAAACAGTATAGTAAGGGACATTATTTTACTGTTAAAATGATCTCACTATACCTTTCCTTGAAGAAAATACTGTGTGCAAATGAAAAAAAGATAAAGCATATGATTGAGTTTAATTTAGATAGTTATTCTTTAGCTAACACTGCAGCGATATTTTATTTATAAAGAAACATCATATAGGCCCGAATATTTGTTTTCTACTAAAAAGTGTATAATTATTGATGAACATACAACAACACTGACGTCATCTCTATACCATAAACCATGGTGAAACATTACATTTCTCATGGTGAAATTTTTAGTACTGCTATTCTGCCAGCAGCAACATCAAGGTGTACTTTTCACCGTACCCAGAAAAGCACCTATAATTAGTTTTATACCTAGTTTTTGTTTCAAGTTAAAACAAAAGCCATCAGCATTTGGAAGTGTTATCAGTAAAAGTAAGAGTTATAATTTAGGAATAGTTCTACTGTCAGACATTAAAGCATATATTTCTGAAATTCTATTTTTGAGTAAGAATAAAATTGGAACTTAAAACTTTTTCCTCTCCCGCAAAAATAAAACCTCTCTCAAACATTATTTATTGTCTTCCTAAGGATCTTAACATAAGATTTATGCCTAAAGAAGATCATAATTTTCTTTCATATGAACACTGCTATTAGGGAAGTGATTATTGTTATAGATGGTGTTGTTTATCTAAGTAAACGTTACAAGGAAAGGAAGTATTAAGTGGGTTTGAGCAAAATTTATCTCTATACTTTTTGTTCCAATAAATCAAATTTTCAGATATATTTTCCTCAGTGATTACACTGTTATTGCTTTTAGAGTTAACTATAAGAAAAATTATGAATACGAAAATTAACTTCTATATAAATTTATTTTATTTGTATTATTTATTCAATACAATTTCAAAACAATCTTTAGTAGGCTAATTTAAGAAAACCCTCGATTGATTTGTTTTATATACCAAATCACTAATTGACTATACAACATTTTACAAACAAACCTAAAAAGGATTTTTTACTGAGAGCAATTTTTATGACTTGTATTATAATTAGAAATGCTAATCCTGTATTACATTTTATAAAGAGAATAAAATATGAGTCAACGAAAAATATCGTGAGGTTCAAGTAAGACCAAGCTAAAAATAGCTTTGAGGCTGGCGACAAACAACTTTGAGGTGTTTACCTCACTGCAAAGGCATTTTGAACTCCAAGTTTTGATGAAAAACAAAAATAGCTAAAGCTTTTGCCTTGGATAAGGAAGTAAACGGTATCAGAAATCTGACAGAAATTTCCTCTCTTTTTTCATGAATTGATTTTCATTTATAATAGCGAGCCTGAACTCAAATAACCGTATTTGAAACATTTTGATTTTTTCGTTTCCATGAGCTTAATTACCTGAAAATGAAAAAAACCACCAAAACGCAAGAAGTTCTGCCGCCCTTAACACTGAATCTTTCAGAAAATTCTTAATATAATTTAAATTAAAGTTTCCTGAACTTGTCAAATGACTTGTTTTCTGAACTTGTCAAATATTCGTTATCGATTGAAAGTTTCAGTAATACCGTTGATCATTGTCCTTACTACCAGTTTTATTACTGTTGCATGTTAAATTACTTTGATCCCAATATTAAATTATTTTCACCTTACATTATTATCGCTTGTATTCTTTCTTTAGTAGTGTTGTTATTTTTGATGATATTTACCTCAATAATCAATTATTCTTTTTATCATTGATGTACTCTATAGGATGGTCGACTTTCTTTTAAGTTCTCAGTACATTATTATTCTTGCATGTTCGTTAGCTAGTTGTCATATGCAATTGTTCGCTATATTTATTTATTAGCTTTAATATATATTTCCTTGTTCCTCATTATCGGCAAGAAATTTTGTCTCCTTTATTCTTGTCATCTTGTTTGTTAACTGTACCACCACGATTATGTCACTCTTGTTACTACATTTTCCAATTTTTTTAAATATTTTTATTTAGCCTACAGTTGTTATTATTGCGCTATGACTGCAATCGTGATAGGGATTTTGTTGTAGGCCTCCTCTTTGCTATCTCTAATGTAAAATGGTTTATTACGTTTGTCGAATAAAAAAAACAAAACATTAATTAATGTCGAAGTATTACAAGCTAAAGTTAAGCAGCAGAGGCTTCGGGACAGAAATATAAATAGAGGAAATATAAAACTAATTTGGCAGAACGTAAAGGAAAAACTGCATTGAATTTCAATAAAGAGCTACGAAAGAACGCATCTATCTGCCAATCATAGTAATCGTATGAATGGCAAGTACTTTTCTTGGTTTTTCAACATGTTTAGATGGAGAGTCCAAGTTTGTCCGAAGTTTCTGGTGAATAATAATGCTAACAAATAATAATACTATAAAAGACAGCAGTGGCGCTATTAATATTAAGACTCGGGTGTAGCATGTTCTCTATCAACGCGTTAAATACGTGCCATTGCCACAATAAAAAAAGATAGATAACTCATGAAGAACAGTCGATATTTTCGTTTTGTATATGGAAAATTTTCTTCTACTTTAAGCTAATTACGTATTATTTAAAAACCTAGGACATAACATTAGTAATCCACTACCTGTTATTTTCATTGATCACCCGTTATTTTATATTAAATACACATATGATACTAAAACATTAATGTATGCTAAGTACTTAGAATATATTAAATATTTAGTTGATAGGAATACTATTTTAGATGTCAAAGCCGAATTACTTTAATAATTTAATAAACATCTTTTATTTTTAGGTTTTCTCCAAGCGTCAATATTAAAAGGAAAGGGTACGGCTGAACAAGGTGGAGGCGTAGGCCTAAAGATTCTACGTAGGCGCATTGGATTGTGGCCGCTTCAAAAGTTTATTAAAATCATAAACGGATGAACACCGTCCCTACGAAAATGTTGAGGCAAATATTGTTTCGTCGACGTTCTTTTATAGCGAGTATTGTTATAACCCTGAATAGTAAATATATATATATATATATATATATATATATATATATATATATATATATATATATACTATTCCAGTTAATAATTATTCACTTTCAAAAAATTATTCCAATCGGTTGTTTTAGAATAAAGTCCGAACAAGAAATCAAATCAAATATAAATTGCTTGTGCAGTTGTTATAACGTTACAAAAAATGGCGATTCTTTGTTAAAAAACGCAAATTCAGTAATATAACTCAGGTGCCTAATTTCCTTTTCTGTCGCAGTCATGGTAAAGTTTAAAAGTTAAGTTATTTTTGACATGACATGTTGTATTTAATTCATACTGTATCTGATAAATTCATAACTGAATATAACGGAAGTGAATTAATTTTTTTCGGTCCCCCAAAGTGAAAAAGGCTCACTTTAGAAATTCATCTCTCTTTTTAGAAACAATTTTATTCAATGAAATTCCTTTTAAATTTTGAACTTGTTTGAATTTGAAAATGTTGAGAAACTACTAAGGTCTTGGTTATTTGATTTGATGTAACATACCTCAGAGAAATATTAGTTTAAATTAGTCTAAGATAGTTTTAAGAAATCTTTTCTGTTTATTTTAATATTAGTTAAGGTAAGCTCTCTGTTTTTGTGTTGCTGCAGGAAGAACGGAAGAGATTCATTTGCTTAGACTGGACTCAAATTCAAGTTTTTTTTTACAATAGATATATTTCTTTTAGTCCTGGTCACGATTACTGTACAATGTGACCAGTTGTCCAAAGCATTTTATATTGGTTTTGTATGTATTTGTAAAAGGTTGAAATAAATCGTTAATGGTAGGCTACATTTTTTATCACATTAAATTTTCCTGTTAAAAAGATAGATTTCTGCATTTTATAGTGTGATAAATTTATTCCAATCGTTTTATTTTATTTATTTGAATCATTTAAAAATGACAAGTAAATGCACAGAAACATACAGTATATAAATGTAATATTTCGAAAACATTTAAAGTTATGATGGTTCAAAAAATATAAATGGCTCTAATATAAATAGTTTTTATTTATAAACTTCATAAAAGCTTTTATGTATAGTTAATAAATGGGCATAAAACCCTTTTTTTGGCTGACCAATTTATTTTGAGGCCTACTTTCGAACATTGACTTTGAGTTATGTTTTCTGTTTTCATTTCTTAAACCCTACTGTGGCAAATAAAGTAATTTAAAAGATTTCCGATTCAATTAAGTAAATTAATTTTAGAATGGAAGGAAATGGTAGATAAAAAATTTAGTATATCACTTATAGCATAGTACTTCATGATTTATTTATCTTTTTTTATTGTGACAATGACACGTATTTAACGCGTTAATAAAGTACATGCTACACCTGAGTCTTGATATTAACTGCGCCACTGATGTCTTTTGTAGCCTTATTATTTGTTAGCATTATTATTATTCAAAGACCAATGACAAATTACAACCAGGTCCAGTCTTGATCTGTTACAGTTCTTTCCGGCTTTCTTCATTTGATGAAACAAGCCCTTTGTCTACTTGGCTTCCTAGTTAGTCTTAGTTTTCAGTTTAAAATTATGAAAACTTGTTTAGATTAAACTAAAAACTTGAAGTACCATAAAAAATAGCTTTGTTGTTTGTCAAATCCTGATATTTAGAGTAATAATTTTTATTGTAATAAACTGTACTTTTCAGTTTATCGCGTATTAACTCTTCATAACTCACATGGTGACGTCAATCAAATACATTTTTTTTTTTTTTTTTTTGGGTAGGAGGTGGAATGCATTTACGCACACTGAGGGGCTCATTGTCCCCTCAGTAGTGTCGGACTCCCACGAGCACGATGTCCCGTGAACTACCGACTAAACCACCTCCCTCGGCACCGAGGACACTAGCCTGGAACTGTTTCACACATTACTTCGGGCTAGGCCTTTGATATTACGCCACTAGGGCAACCTCCTTGGGGAAAAGCTGAGGATTAAGGCCGATCGAGGTCGACCTTTTTCGCCCGAAGAATGGCCTGGACGTAGTGCTGGACACAGTTCCAGTTGCCCTCTCCCTGGAGCATAGCTCCGACGATGTTGTTTGGGCTGACGACCACGCCGATCTCAGATGAAAGCGAGGCTCGGCGGACGTGCCAACGGTCGCACTGAAAGAAAGTGTGCTCGGACGTGTCTGGGATGCCGGGGCAATACAGACAGTCCGGGCTGGCGACTTTGCCCATCCGGTGCAGATAGGCTCGGAAGTACCCGTGCCCAGAAAGAAACTGGGTCACGTAGTAATCGACCTCGCCGTGCTGCCGTTCCACCCATGGTCGGATGGAAGGTATAAGCTGGAAGGTCCAACGTCCCCTCTGCTCGGCTTCCCAGTCGCGCTGCCAGGAGTCGAAGCTGCGATCGCGCTCTTCCCTGGCAGCTGTTTCCCGGCCCACTTCAGGCTTCCTCCGGTAAATCGCCTGCCTCTCCCTCGCGAGGAAGAGGACGGGGATGACTCCGGCGATCACCATCACAGCAGGCTCGGAGACTGTGCGGTAGGCTGAAGCGACCCGCAGAGCTCCTCGGCGCTGGACTCGGGCAAGCCGGTCTCGGAAGACTCGCTTCTCGAGTGCGTGAGCCCATACCTCCGCCCCGTACAGCAAGACTGACTGGACGGCAGTCATGAGCAGACGGCGCTTGCAGGAACGAGGACCGCCGACATTGGGCATAAGCCTACCAAGGGCAGCGACACCCTTAGCGGCTTTGTCGGCGGCGCGCTGGATCTGCTCGCCGAAAGACAGTCTGCTGTCGACCATGACTCCCAGGTACTTTGCAGCAGGCTTAGTCTCGAGTGTGACGTCACCTATCTGCACCGGGAACACGGTGTTTATCCTCTTTTTGGTGAGGACGACGATCTCCGTCTTACTGATAGCCAGGGACAAGCCGTGATCTCGCATCCACCCGTTGACCTTGGCCATTACAACGCTGAGCCTCAGTTTTGCCTGCTCGACGTTCCTCGCAGCGATCAAGGCAGCGACGTCGTCAGCATAGCCAACGAGGCGGGTCTCATCGGGCATGTCTAGCCTCAGCAAGCTGTCGTAGGACACGTTCCAGAGATCTGGTCCGAGAATGGACCCCTGCGCAGCCCCGGAAGTGATGGGAATGCGCCTCTGACCTTCGGTCGTGTCGTACAACAGAACGCGGTCTGACAAATACGCTTCTATCATACGCAGGAGGTAGGAGGGAACTTGGAACGTATGCTCAAGCGCCCACAGCATATCGCTCCACCAATCAAATACATTACATAGCGATAACAGCACAGTGACGGAAACTATGTAATAAAAAACTCCTTAAGTTATGAATAAAAATTATAACCAAACTAAAGTAAATTAAATACATAGTGCATTTAAATAGGATCAATTAGTTTATAACCGAATTAACACAATCTGGCTGCGTCGGCATTTACGGCAGAAGTTTCTATTGTGGGCAACAAACGGCAAACCAAGCGTGAAAAGCGATAAAACAAACTGCGTCTACATACGACATAATTAAAAGTTGCATATGGTGATTTCAACTTCAGTTTTCGTTAGCCTACGAAGTTCATTCTCACTACCTGGTGTGATATTTTTACTTTTATACCTTAGCTTTTTCATTGTAACGGTTTTCTGATTAATTACACACTAAGCCCATATATTTTTGAGACTTATTATTTCCCAGCTAAAAAAATACAAAGAGGCTTATCAATAATAACAGTAATAATAATTATAATAATAATAACAATTATTATTATTACTATTTATTATTAGTACATTAATTAGAATGTTATCAACCTGAAATAATCTTTAATCTATATCTATAATAATGATATAGATAAAATTAAAACATTAACTCGCAATATCCAATGAATAATGATAAAGAAAGAGTAAACTTGGTTCAACTTAATGATTCGGTTTCGAAATATAACTAAATTTGTTTTTTGTTTTTTGTTTTACATTTTTATACAGTAACTGACAGATTATTTTCATTCATACATACGTTCCCTGTGTTTTTTATTAATACTACATAGACCGTCCTGCTGGCGATTTTTTAAAAGGTGAAGAAGCGATTTTCAGGAAATTATGTTGTTATCAAGCCCTAAGGCAATAATATTCATTAAAGTCTTAAACCTTTACCTTCAACATTTTTGTTTCAAATTTTAAGATGTTGCTGACAGAAGGATACTGCTTGCTATAAAGAGACTCTAGTTCAAGACCATTGCCTTAATAGAAGCAATATATTTAAATGAAATCAAACATTTATTTAGAAGCAAAATCTAAGACTTAAAATTTAAACGAAAATGTTAATTAGAGGAATGATACAAAAATTACAAAGGGAATTCAATTTACTCTGCACGCTTTGCTTCACATGTAATGCACAGTTTTGATTCTAATTGAGTAATTATTTCACTCTATATTTAATGCAAATTTAATTTTTCAACCCGTTAAACTTCAATTAATTAATAATCCAATAATAGTTAAATAACCAATCCATAACCATGAACAAAATTGTCACGTGTAAAACTCGCGTGGATTTAATATTGAATCCGTTAATCCACGGATATTTCTACGGAAAAAAAGAAAAACAAATTTCCTTTCTTTCACCTACTTTGAGCGGATTCAAATTAAAGTTTAATACATAGTCGTCTTTATATTTATTACATTTCATTATATTTAAACAAAATTACACACATTCAAATAAGTTTTCATAACAAGTTATACTAATATGAATCGTCAACATTAAACCCGGATTACGTTTTTAAAACAATTAGAAAGTAAAGACTTAAATATATTTGAGTATGCGTCATCATGGATACGAAAAAGAGTGAGTGATACGTAGGCCTACATAAAATGCGTATTGAACTAAAACATATTATATTTTATCGCTAAAAATAAATGTTTTCCTCATGACTATTTTAAGTTAAGTTAGAGATAATAAACCGTAGACCATTAACCTTAGTGGTGGCTTACGAATTCCTAAACATAATTTTATAATACTTATTAACTACGTTAATTTTGAGAAATTTTGTGTAGAAATCCTCTCAATGTTACTTACGGCTCTGCTAAATACATCGAATTAAAAGTTTAAAATTACCTGAAACAAAGGAACTAGTACAGGGTGTATTTTGCAAAGCAACCCACTTTTAATATTGAATAATGCACATAGGATGAGATGAGTATTGTTTTGATAATCTTTATATTTTATATAGTCTACTAGCTGTTGGTAACCCGCTTCGCAGGGTTTAAAAATCTTATGAAAACTAAAAACAGTAGCTCTAAAAGACGTAATTTGGAAGCAAGCATTATAACGTTCAATGTTACGTCAAAATTCAATATATTTTGATGTTCCTCCATCCATATATTTGAGAAAATCATATTTGGAGGTAGCATTCTTATTTTCCCTTTCAAACAGCACATATTTTGCGTTTCCCTTTTGAATTTATTTTCTATGCAATAACTAAAAAGTTTTTCCATTTTGGAAATTACTACATTCGGGTGTCCAATATAATCTATATTTGATTGTAATAATGTATCCTTCATAAACCAAATTATAGTTCCCTGTCCTTTTGCAAACCGCTTGTAAAGTTGTTTGTTTAAATCAGCCTCTTCTGTTTGATCCCTTTTTCGAAGGTTCTCCACTATCTCTGTTCTAATTATTAGTGCGTCTATCTCCCTTTCCATTCCAATCTGTTACGATAGTATTTCTTTATGTCACGGGAATTTTTCCGTGATACCCTTAGATGTGTTTCTTCTTTTTCGTTCTTTCATTTTTTCGTGTAATCTTTCGTTTATGTGATAAGATACGGATTTGTAAACATTTTCTCGTAGGTCTTGGTATTTTCTCATATTATTTTTACTACTAACTTTGAATTCAAAACCGAAAAATATGAAACTTTAAATTTCAGTGTACTTTATGATTTTAATAACATAACCTAACAGTAAACATTTACTATAAAATTAAAAATGTTGATAAAAAAGACATTTTATAAATAGGTCTGTATTAAGCTGTTGTACAAAAACAATTGTAGGTGCTGCATTCTATTGGCAACCACTGTAACCAAGGTAACCATTTCAGATTAAACCATAGGCTTTATATAAACAAATGAAACCCAAATCCTTGACATAGGTCCCTTTCAGACGATCCTGTGCCTAAACCCTATCCGATGAGATTCCACATCATGAGATTCCAAGATTTAATTTGATACCAAGATCAAGAGTCTACGACGTGTTCGCCATTAAAATTTATTCAAAGTTGTGCTCTCTCCATCAAAAACCTGACAATGTTTCCCAAAGTTCCTCTTTTAATTTATTGTATTAAATTTGCTATGTTTGTTTTTAGGTGCTGAATATCCTGTGAATCGTTATTGTAGGTCTTACCTTTTTTGTATTCCCAAGAAAATAACATATTGGGGTCAATTTCTGGAATCTTGTAAGGGAATAATCCTTCGCTAATTAAATAAAGATTCAGGATGCGTAAAAAAACACCATGTATTCTAACCAGACTTGGTATATTTTAAAATCAATCTCTTGCTCAACATGGTTATTGCCTCTAAATATTTGTTGCACAGCCTATTGTGCTGTAAACTTTCAAATTAAACACTTTTGACTATTTACTTATCAAATCCTAAATTCGTCAGCGGTAAAAATTTAGCTGAACCCTTGAGTGAGACATTCATGAATTTAGAAATGCTGCAAAACATAACTAACTAGGCTATGGGGTTTCTTTGAAAAAAAGGAAAAAACATTGAATTTCGTAAAAAACCTACTTATTTGCAATTTCAAATCATATTCGAATTTTTAAATTTTTCAAATTTCTGTAATTTCTCTGACAATGTCTGGAGAACTTTCAAGCCAATGTATTTAGGAATGCTCTATAAGCAGTGTTAAATTGTGTTGCTCTAAATGTCATATTTTTAGTACTTGTTTTCCAATTTTGTCTGAAAATGTAGCTTCCATGTTTATTTTTTGTGAGTTACTGCTTCTAGAGAGACAATGTCCGAGACGGTTAAGATGTCTGACCTTGCAGCTGGCTCGTGATGATAAACCAAGAATATGGAGAGTATCTTAAACTATATTACACCGGGTAATATTTTAGTATAGTATAAATAATATGTTAGGGTTATAAACCAAAAATGATTAATGGTTTCATAAACTATTTACATTTATTTTCATCCTTAACTTGGTGTAATATAATTTAATGGTAGCAGACTAACAAACCAAACAATAACAATGATGATTGCCTCAGTAAAATTATGATGATGATGGTAGGGGAAAAACAATGATCTGTGAATTTTTTCATCTGTATCGTAGTTTTTTCATGATAAATCCTCATTTTATGACAGATAAAATCTGTTCAACTGTAAGGCAATAAAATTATAAGACGACTTTATGAAGGACGATAGAATGGAAAAAATGGAAACCACGGGAATTTTGCAGGTTATTGGTTCATGAGTCAAACGTGTCATCCCCTGGGATTACCCAGTTGCAGCGACCTAGAAACCTCAAATCAAGTTTCAGCTATCTTTGAATCTATTATTAGCGCGATCAGTTCAAAAGTCAAAATAAATTAACTCTAGGCTGTGTAAGTACTACGAGATTGCACTTCTTTTTTCCTGATTATTCGAGTGGAACAAACAAACTTAAGGAACATAGAGTGGCATTAATCAAGTATGAAAATTTTAAGAATTTTCTTCATTGAATCTTAAAATTCTTCTTGCATTTTATTACTTGACACATTTATTTATCGCCCATATGAATTATTTACTTATCTGAATGATTTACTACCAACAGGAATTTTTATATGTAACGGTAACGTTTTGCAGATTTAATGTATTACTTAATTAAATTTAAATTCATTCTAGCGGTGAGCTAAAAACATAAAACCCATGTTTTTTCTGAGCTTTTCATGTTGGAGTTCTTTTTTTAACCTTAAGTATTTTTACTAGATTATATATTATTATTATAGTATACGTTCACATGTAATAAAAGACGTGTTACACACTAGAAGATTGTATCATTTCATATGTTAATATTAGTATGTGTTCTCATCAGAGATATAAGTTTTTAGACATTATGAGAAAAGGTGCCTAAAAAAGTAAATTTCAAACTCCGAGAGTTCCAGAGTGAAGAAACAAGCACACGTGAATTGTTCTTCGTGTTTGACAATGAACCTCAACAGCGCTCATCCCACTCCCCACGATTCCCACTGTTCGTTCAACCTCACCGAAACATAACATAACATGGAACTTTCTTCGGAAAAATCGATATGTATAGAGTATAGGATGATTGTAAGGGAATGATTACAACTTTTTCAGTACGTTTCCATTATAGGACAAATTTACCCTACAATAGTTGTCACTATTCAGTAAGAATTACCATTCTGAGGGCGTCAAATGTATAAAACAACCAAGGAAAATGGAGTAGAGCTGATACAAAAATAATACGCCAAGAATTGTTTCTAAAACGCTTTTAAAAAGGAAAACTGTGAGTGATAGGGTCTCATAACAAATATCTAAGATATTTGTTGAAGTGTTTACTTCTGCAGCAAATCGTCTCTTGTTCGATGCTGGTGAAGCCTTTGCCAAATGTAGCCGTATTATGTGTTTAGTCTGCAACACATACAATGGGAATACAAGTAAAAATAAATCAATATCTCGTGTAGTTATCGTGTTAATATACCGTGTGCTTTCAAGTGACATATCACACTTTCAGTTGTTTTATAGCGAACTGAAGGCAACTAAAAGAGCAGACTATTAAGTTTTGCCTTCAGGAACTAAATAGCTTATTGTAGCCATTCTTTACTGCTTAGCTAACGATTTTTATAAAAATATACACTACAAAAACTTTGCAACTGCCAGTTTGGCGTTTGTTGCGATTTGCCTGGTTTAATTCTGTAATTGGTGTAAAATTTGGAGTAGCAGGAAGGTTTGTAACCATTCCTACATTTTACTTTTTATTTAGAATCTTGTATATTGTGGACTTTCAAACATTTAATTCATAACCACATTTTTGCAATGGTATTTCTCTACTGCTAACATTATTCTTTTTTTGAAATTAATCCTTGGTAATGGTGAGTTCATGTTTGATATGCCATCACCGATTGGCCAAGTAGAAACAAGTTTCACGACGTCTCAGGATCTAGAATCAGATCATGTCTTCAGGTGGGAAAGAGCCTAGAACATACGGAGAGTAACAAAACACAAACACAACCATGAGGACATGGAAAAAAACATAGCTGAAACAGCAGTCACAAAACACTAATGCTGAAAACTAAAAGAACAAAATTTAACACAGAAATCATAAATATCACCAATCAGATCACAGCTCGACCACACTTACTCAGCAAAGTGACCCTATTGGTTTAAAATACCCTATTTCAGAGTAAATAACCCTTGTTTTTACTGATTAGTAAAGGAAAATGTCCGCAAAAATCAAAGTGCTATAACGTAGTGGTATTAAATGTTCTCGGTAGTTTAACCTCCAGTTTTGTGTATACATTTCATGATTGTCTAATAAGCTATAAATTCGCTTAAATATATATTCCATCAGGTGCGTATAAAATTTTGTTGCTGTTGTTTCTGTTTTAATGAAAACTTCGCTGTACATTAACGATTGGCAACAATAGGCTGTTCAATGCCCTTAAAAAACCTTACAGCCTACTCTTCCATACTTCACTAAATATTTGGACAGGTATATTTTAGTTTAAAAGCATTATGCGTGGTAGGTGTTATTGGTTTAAGAGTTCATTTTGTCTGAGTATCATTTATACGTATTTAGGAATTAAAAACCTAAATAAGACATGTTAAAACACCCAATAGAAAATTAACTGCTGTACATTTAATAAAACATACTACAGTCAAAAAACGTAAACAACTATCACAGTACGTTTCCATATAACAAAATCATATCAAACTACATAGACCACAGACCGCACTTGATATAGGTCCACATAGGTCGCGTCATGGGTCAGGCTATGACAGAGATTTTTTTGAGTATCAGAGGAAGTATACAACAATAATTATAACAAATAAAAACTCCTAAAGGGAATTGAAGTTTTTCACAATTGAGATAAACTGATCCTGCCTCCTAACAAAGTTTTGAACACATTTGATCTCCCTTAATACACATATAGAAACCTGCATTGGATTTCAAAATCAGATATGCTAGGTATTACTTATGAAAAAAATAAAAATAACACGATGTTTTTTATTCATTACTTTTTTTAAAAGATTTTACATTTACCTGAAGTGCTTGATTGTATGCCTTATTCAATAACATATCTCAACTTGCTAAATGTTCCTGATAACAAAAAAATTCTGCCTAACGACCCTCTTCCAAGTCTTAAGGCCTGAAGGTTTAAAAAATATAACTGAATCAGTAGCCTGCAAAAAGGAAAAGGTACAATTAGAAAATCAAAATCAACACTCAACTGAAATATGTCCATTTGAAATTGACCGGTATTACGATTTGGCCTGTATGAAGAGGCTACGCCACTCTGGCGTGCAACTTTTGGGAAATGATCCCGACTACCATTCAAACTCTAAAATTTACAAAAACAGTTGTACATCATTGGCATACGTATGTTTGGGAAACAGTAAGCGAGGGTGTCATTAAACCAAAACAAATGTAGTTTTTGTAGTTCTACTTTAATACGATTAGGTCTAAATATTTTAAATGTAATGTTAACTTAGCCTCTTCTTTTACAAGATTGCTTTATCCAGTTCCTTATGACAAATCGCCTCTCTTATCAGCTATCTTTAATCACATCTTCTTCTTTCCTTTTCTCCATCTTCTTATGGCAGTTTCATCAGTCTTCTCTAACTTAATAATGTAATAAATAGTATTTTTGTCTCACAGACGAACTTCAGTTTGATTGTATTTGTAAAAGCTAATGCTAAGCATAAAAATGACATTCTTAAGACGCTGTTCAAAAACTGATATTTGACTTGAAATTATTATGACTTTTTATATGTACTATTGGTCATATTTTGCAAACACTTTTTAACTGTAGCAGCAGTTCTTACCCATCGGATTTTGACTATCAATATATCCATTGTTATAAACAGGATTTGACTTCAATACAATCTTTTAATGATGTTTGCTTTTTAGGATGTTAAATGGCCTATATTTTAATCATTTTCAACAATGCAACGGTAATCCAGACATAAAATTAACATTTAAAGAGTTGTAAATAACCCAAATAATAAATTGAGATGTGTGATATTACAAACATACTTTTATACGCTGTAACTTTCACGATTAAAAGTGTAACCTCAATAAGCAATTTAAGAGTCAATCAATGTACGTAAAAATATCGAAGTAAATTGAACCAAACCTAGAAATCAAAGGTTACTGAGAGAACGCAGTATACGAGCGACGACAAACAGAAATACAAGACGTACTCAGACAGTTTATAGCCCAGACGTCTACAAACTGAATTGATGTTCCCAAAGCTCTTCTTGTATGTAATTTAAATATACATTATATCGAAGCTACCAAACAGTAGTAGTTGGAAATTATTTCTAAAAAAACAGTATTTCGGTCGTATGGTTTTATTTTTTCCCTTAAAAATGTTTTTGTCCCTACTTATGATTGTTTTATTAGTCAGTTTATTGTTTCAACGTTGAATTATTGGCTTTGTAAGTAAATTTTAAAAGTATGATCATAAAGCAAAATTCTTTACGGCAGTGTTTCTAAACCTTGGCTATTGGAGGCATCCGAAAAAAATTCAGTAATAATAAAATAAGTACGACATACATATTCACTTTAATTAACATTGCTGCTTATCGCAATTGAGGTTTATCCAAAACTTTTTTTTTAAACAGAAGCAATACATTAATTGTCATTAACAACTGAGCAGACGAATTTTTCCCCATTGCAAATTTTATGGCAATGAAATGAGCTTGAAATTGTTTGTGGGTTCATCTGGTTACGCAATAAAAAAGTGTACACCTAGTTATAGCGTAAAAAACAAAAAGCCATTAGAAGGCTTCTACAGAAATTATTTGCATGATTTTCGTAGCATCTAATTAATTATATATTGTTATATTTTGTCTACCTAAGTATTGAAAAATTTGTAATATGATTTATTTTTCTTTCAAGGAGGGATAGGAAGGTTGGCATATTTAGTATTATGTTTTATTCTTTTACTAGTATCCTTAGACCTACTGTTTCATTGGTATTTCATTAAAGTTAAATTCTATTTTTATCGGTTATCTATAGCTAAGGAACAAATCAGATACAAATTAAAATATAAATAATTTTCTTAATTCATAACAGCAAAGGATTTGCAATTATTTAATTTTTTGAATTTTTCCTTTAGTTTTTAGTGTTTAAACTACACTACGTTTCGAGAGTGATGGGGAGTAGTTGTGTGTGCGTGTCGTGCCGCTGCCAGCTTGAAGGCATCGCCGTTCGTGAGGAATATGTTTGGTTTTAATTTTCATTTGTATATTCTGTATTATGCTTAATGTGTTTTGTATGAATTTTTGTGTGAGGGAGACTTCTGTGTTTTTGAAGGTTGAATGCTGATGAAAGGAAGAAAGAAAAATTCATTTATTTCTTGATGAATGTAAATTGTGTTGAAAAAAATTTAGGTTGAAAAGAAATAAGTAGATAATGTAATTTTAAGTAGGTTCACTTAAAAACAAGAGGAGTTTTAATGCCTCTCGAAACGTAGTGTAGTTTAAACACTAGAAGCGAAAGGAAAAGTCCAAAAAATTAAATAATAATCAATAAAATCCTGGTAACAAATTTGCATTTATTGATAAAACAATCTTGCCATAATTCGCCTCCAAGCCGCGGTTTATCCGTTCACTTATTTAATAAACTCGTGGAAGTCGCCCGAAATTCAATAAAGAAGATATCTAATAAACCCAAACGCCCTAAGACGGCTTCGAAACTACATTTTGCTAAGGAAAGTGTTACTGACAAACGCCAAAATTTGCGTTGATAACAGCTATCTGATGGTTTGAGAAGAGACACAGTCGATTGGTAAAAATGCATTTAGTCACATTTCCTATAAACAAATACAATTAAGATTTATAACTATGCTTTCTGACATGTTTGCCGCCCCTGCATATTGATTTCAACGTATTATTCTTAAAGCTCGAACCTGTGATCATACATTGTCTTCTTACTCGGCTGTTTTTTTTTCGAAACCGTAATTTGTTTACGTCTCAAAAACTCTGATGGCAACAGTATCAGAGACAATCAGTGAGGTTTCATCTGCTTAAGGTAATAAAGTTATGATTAGGGATTGATACAATATATTAATTTACTTTCTACCCTTGAAAAAATGTGTAAATAAAATATTCTAAACAGTTTCGTATCTAGGATGATGAGCACAATGGACACTGTTTCCAATCATTCAAAGATTTTGGATTTTACTGTTTTCATGTGTCTGGTTTTTAAACTCAAGTATTAGTTTGCTTATATTGAAAAAAGACTTATACGTAACCAAGCTAATACGTTTCTGTGAGATTTAGACACAGCAATTTTAATTAGAACAGATTTAAATGGCGAAAGTACGCGTAATTAAATATATTGCACGTTTTACTATGCTATTCAAACCAGTTTTTGATTAATGTAGTATTTAAGTCTGAGTAGAGATATTTGAATTCTATTTCTTATTTTGCTTTACACATACCGAAATTACTATTAGTGAAACTAAGTTGTACTGTTCTGTTCGTACAATAAATTTACATTCTACCTTTACCACTTAAATTTAATCTGATCAATCATTAACGATATGATATAAAAGTATGTTTTCCGGGTCGGTGTATCAGTCATCATATTGAATACGAATCATGTTAAATCCGATTAACATCTGCAATAGCTTGCAAATTATAAATCTAAAAAAATAAGTCCATTCTAAGACTCCATACAATACGTGGCACCATAAAGTGTAGCTTTAAAAAAAATTAAATCACTTCCTCTTTTCACGAAAACTTATTATAGGAGATTTCCTACATAATTACACTATTATGATATATTTTACTGAAAGGCCTGATAATTTTGCGCTTTGGACATTGTAATTGAGTAAGTAAAAATTTCATGAATAAATTCTTAACATGTTGCAGCTTAGTTAGCCCATGGCAATGCAGTAGTTTAGTCTGTCATTGCTTGTAAAAAGGATCTAGATTGGTGAAATAAATAAATTTGAATATACTTTCAGCCTAAGCTTAAGATATACAGCGAGAGGGTAAAATGAATGCCCCTCTTTTGACACGTTTCCTCAATGCAATATTTCTTTCTTCTCAGTGATGCATGTGCTTTCTTTCTCCTTATCTACTAAATCAATGACTAGTCTATTTAAAGAAACAGTGAAAAATTGTATTCTAAAATTTCTATTGTAATAGTTATTTATGTAAATACAAATAAATTCCATGAGTGGTAAAAATAGTAAGTTGTTACAATGTTAACCTTATCTATATAAATAAAAACAATCTCATTTCTTTGTAATTCAATACCTTTTTTATTTGTGCATCAAATTGGATATTTTTTTGTTTTCTTTGTATTTGTTAGGACAAGGTTTCTGTGAAATAAAATTTTAAATTCGACTCTCTCCCACTGGCCTTTAAAGTCCGTTACCGTGTATGCATTCTGTGGAGTAACTTGAGAACTATTTCAAAACATAACCATATTTGAAACAGTTCATAAGGTTGAAATTGTGACTTTAATGTACAATAAAATTAAATATCTGGGTTCCGAGCTTCCCTCGGGGGAAAGAAGTAATATTTTCAAATATACATATTCATATTGCTCCCCACAATGACAATTAGCTTTGTAATTTGATTTACTGAGGTTTAAATATTCAGTAATTGAATTTATTCGGTCTTTGTTTTCTAATCGATGCTCTCATTGCTCGTTTTAGTGGCCAAGCGCTGTGACGCACGTTGTTGTATATCTCAACGGTGTCTTCATAAATTGCTTGACACTGCCATTCGTTAATAGATTACAATATCACAGAAAATTCAAATTATATGATCGTACTTCACAAATAATAATAATAAATTTAACAAATTCTCTGAGTATTTAAAGTTTGAAGGACAAACTGAAGCTTGAGTTAGATTGAGTTGAATAATATTACGTTTTTTTTCTAATATGAATTCTGTCCTCATAAAATAAACTTGTTCTTTGTAGACTTTTGAGAATTTGATCATCTCTATTTTATAAATTATATTTGCAAACTTTAAGAAACATTAAACTGATGATTTAAATTTAGTAAATCTAAAGCATAAAAACACCTTTATGTAAACAAATACATCTTTTTGCTTTGATATTAATTATTTCTGTACTATTTTTTTTAGCAATCTGCACTCAGTTGTATTATCTCTGTTCTATTACACTCTACTGGCAACGTGCTATAAAAGTTTTAAGTGGCCTGGTCATGAACAGCTGGATGATTCTTTTGTTTACTTTTTCGTTTTTATTGGCAACTCATATGACCCCATGTTAAAAAAAGCTTTAAATTTAATTTTTCTAAATAAATTTGCGTTTCTACAGCAAATTCAACCACGTAGGAGAACTTAAAAATAAAAAGTACACCTACGTGAAAAAGTTTACTAAAATCGTTAGAGCCGTTTTCAAGATAGTATATATATACAAGAATTGCTCATTTAAGGCTAGGATTAAATGTCAAAACATGTGTTTATTTATTTACACTTGGCTTATTTACTTTTTTTATAGTTCAAGGATTTTTTAAACTAAAAAGTCTAGTCAAAAGTTATTTTTTGTACTTGAATAATTCTGATTACATAACATGTGAATCTACCTTTTTATCCAACAAACCTCTCAGGGTGTACAGAAATGAAGATAAATTCTCATACTTTAGTTTGGTTCAAAAAAAATTAATATTACGAGCCTTATGAGTGTGTGAAAAACTGCAGTTATTTTTCTTACCAGAAAGGTTGAGAAGTGTTTCAGTTCATAGTTTACCACAATCATGACCATATTTTAAGTTTAATATTACATTAATTTTGTATTATTCTGATCTTAAAAAATGCCACGTTACCCTCGACGCAACGAACGACCTGGGCCGTAGGGCACGCAATGCTTTGAATACAAGACACTTTCGGGCAAGTTAAAAGGACAATTAAAACGAGGCTCGAAACGAAGATGAACGTGCTCTATTTTTTAATCTAAACCATCAACAAGGAGATCTGGCATTCAATCCCCATTGAGCTGCGTTTGATTATAACGCGACAATCGATTACAGTTTATTGATAAAAGTTGCTGTTGGCTCAATTAATATTGTGTGTCAGCAATTGCAATTATTTTAGGTTTAAAAATGAGGCCCCTGTAAGTGCTGCACCAGTGGCCAACTAAAGTTGACACCATTGACATCAGGTTGATCCAAGCAGAGCTCCGATCCATGGAATACGCACATTTTTGGGATGCCTACAAAGCTGATGGAAATGCATTAAATGTCGGCAGAAAACCTATTCTCTCGCCAACTTAAAAATGAGAACAACAACATATGAGAACAGCAACATATGCGCGGAAGTCCGCGACATATCCATGAGTACACTCAGGATGCTATGTCGGATGTACGTCATTATGGTACACCAGATTTGTTTATTACGTTCCCGTGCAATTCAAAGTGGCCAGAAATTCTGCAAGAATTATTTCCTGGCCAATATCAATGTTCCCATTGATCGCCATGTTACCACAAAAGTTTTTAAAAGAAAATTGAAGTGAATCATGGATTTCATTCTAAGTAAAGGCGTTTTTATTCCACGTATCCCAATGGTTCCAATCGATACGCCCTTTGTCTTTAAGCGGGTACAATTTCGAGTGCAGCTTGCATTTGCAATGCCGATTAATAAATCACATGGACAGTTGTTGAATATTTGCGGAATCACCTTGAAAATCTATAATTTTCACATGGTAACAATTGTATCTGTTCCCGTGTTGGAACACCGAAAAATTATTTTTCCACCAGAAATCAAAACTAAAAATTTTATTTATTAAAAAAGCTTTAGAATCGAAAATATGCTGTTGATATAACTATGTTTGCCGTTGATATAACTATATTTATTCAGACTAAAACAAATTACTCATAAAGAACACAGGACATCGTTTTTCGGGTCAGCTAGCTCTAAATAAAATAAATATCCGTTTTGAGTATAATATACAGCATTGTAAAGGAACGCATATGATTTTTAATGTCCTCTAAAATCTGTTTTGAAATATAAATATATAAAATATTGCAAAACAATTATTGAATACATTTAAAATAAAGGATATCGGACAGTTTTCCGAAAGTCAAATATGTTAGGCGTTTGACAAGAACCCCACAGAATAATCAAAGCAATAACTTTGCTCCATCATCAAACTATTAACAGTCTGGCAAAAATAGTAATGGAATTTAAGAATGTTACTATAATTTCTTAGTTTGATTAGTAAAAATTATGAATTTGATAATTAAAAAAATTGTATGAATCTAACATTCATTTTCCTGTCATATATTATAATTTAACGTCATTTAATCTTAAAACACTGCCAAAGATTAACTATCAATAAAGACAAAAAATGGAATTTCAGCTTAATCTGGTATAATGTACCAGATGGCTAGGTACATCATTTTCAGTTATTGTCTTAGTTAAGCTACGAGTTGTCGCAAACTATATTATAGTTAAAAATTGCATAGTTATCAGAAACGTTATAAATTTTAAATATATTTTTCAATGACCGTTCAAATCAAAACCCACCTAGTGCTAAATTAGAATATAGTTATGACAAACGTAGTCTGCAACTCAATTTCAAAATACATTATTGAACTCAGAGTGGAGTTTGGTAAAAGCGAAGTTAGGCGGACTGACCTAACTGCATTACTATGACTATTCGCAGCGGCAAATAACCTGTGGTCCTAATAACATATTCTAATTTTAGGAGGGGTGGTTGTCGTCCCTACCTATAAACAATTGTTTCGGTGACATTAATAACAATTTTTGAGAAAAATAGTTTTTTGTTGAAATTCAATCAAGGTTCTTTCCAAAGGGCATGTAAATTATATAATGTACTTCCTATTAATATTGCAGGGTTCGTTCGGTAGACCGACAGTCCATTAAACAATTTAAAAATACATTCTATGTTTTTTTTTTAATAAAATAGCAACAGTTAGCTAACCACAATTAACTAAATAATCGCACTCTGGCGAATCATCTGCTCAATCAAAGTAACATCAGAGGACAGAATAAAATACCTGTATTTTTGCTCTTATAATTAATTGTCGACAATATTAATTATCCTACTAGTATTTAAATATATTTGGAGAAAATTAAGTTATAGCTGCGTTAAAAGCTTTTACCAAGCTGTCAGTAAAATAAAAGTCAACCGTGACTTTTTTAAACCTTTGAATAGGCTTACCGGAAATGACGAGCAGCCACACAATAGAGCTTGGAGCAGGAAAGTCTCAAGTGATAAGCACTTTCATTGTTGAGGCACCGCTAATGGAACCGTGAATGAAGATATGTAATTATATGGATTCAAGATTCACGTGATGTTTATGTTGCAGTCCAAGGATTATAAGAAACACAAAATAGGTTGCATTTTGAGCCTTTTTTATAGGTTACATAGCTAAGGTTTAGGTAGCAAGGTATAAGTGGGTACTGCAGGTATATGTAGCTAAGTATAGGTAGGTACAAAAGGTATACATAGGTATGGGTTATAGTTTATCATAAACTGTCTATAGTTACTTCATAAAAATGAAGTAACTAAAGATAGTCGTTTTTTATAACTAAACTACTGAAACCTCAAGTATAGTAAAATTGTATGTTTTTATAATAATAACTAATAATAATTTTTTTTGTTTTGCATTATGCAGTTTTATTGTAGAATATTAATTTAAGAGTTATTACATGTATAATTTAAAAATAATACAGCTTGGCATATTTTTCTTTCCTTTCCAGCAAATATTTTATGATGAAGGGACCCCGATTCGAGCTTAGCCTTGGGGCAACCCATTTATTCACCACTAATGTTATTATGTATTGATATATTTTTAAAATATAATTTTATGCATGATTATATGTTTTTTTGAGATATGTTATGTAAGAGACATAATACGTTTTGTATATCAACAATGAAATTGTATTTATGTATGCATTTTGGTGAATAAAGAATTTATTTATTTAAATTGAAACTTGAAATAAATTATAACTAAATTAAAATAAATTGAATGTAGCGGTACTTTATTCGGTACGTGTAAGAATGTTATTCAGTATGTAACGGTCTCAAAAGATAAAACACCTTTATTATCGATATAAACCGAGGCTATAGGGTTTCCTTAGAAAATGTACTTTGAAATAAAAACTTAATATTAATTGCAACATTGTTTAAATAAAGATCGGTAAAAAGGTTACAAGAAGGCAGTCTCACATAACGGAAAATCAATTTGACATACGTCCTTGAAAGAATAAAGATTAAGTCTCCACAGCCTTTAAAATGTTCTTTGGGATTGTTTTTTATGTTTTTTGGTTTATTGCCTCGTCTTGTCCCATTATTTTTATCCAACCGCTTTGGTACAATAATGTCTCTATCCAAAATAGTTTTGAAGTCAATAAGGATCTATAAATACATAGCTATGTATTGATATATAACTCATTTTCATTTTTATGGTAACAATCCTACAATTAAAAAAATACATAAAAATAATCACAGCTAGCAGGAAAACTAAATTATGCGCTGAAAATAAAGAGTAAAACTTTTAGATGGAGTGAAGTCTAAGAGCATGTTTAATGTAGGGAATGTAATATCACAGCGTTCGCACCACGATAAGCGCAGCTTTTGCTTTGAGCTTGGATTTTATATTGCGCCGTCTTCAAACACTTTCTGACCCACCAGGAAAGAGAGGGTTTTATTTTGAATAGTAAATTACACTTACCTTAAATATTTTAAAATAGTCAGAAGAGACCAACTTAATACAGCTTAATTGATGGTTTATGATTACATATTCTAAGATCAGGCCCATCACTTCATTACACACTTTATCGTATGCGAGCATAATGTTTTTTTCCCGCTAGAGTTACCGATATTCGAACTTAACTATTGTAACACTATCGATACTTACATCCACTGTTTAGAACAACACATAACATGCTAAGAAACAAGTTCTAATCACCAAATCATAATAAAGTCGTACGGCAATGTATGCTTTAACTTATGTAAAGAAATACACTTCAGAATTGTATAAAATAATTGAACATCCTGAGAAAATGTTTCATGAATGGAGTAAGAGAATCGAAAGGTGAACCAAATATTTTCGAAATTTTTAATGAACATTTAACTCGGACTGTCTCTCCAGATTAAAAAAAGGATTGTTTTGTCGACAAAACATTATGTCCTGACATACGTAAAACCATTTTTGTAAGTCATTGATGATGGAGATGGCTATTTAAAAGTATATTAGGAAGGAAAAAATGTTAGTATAAAGGAAAAGAAATTAAGTTGAAATAATTTAATAAAATGATATTTTGTAATTTAAATTTTTTTAAAGAATATTCTTTTGCTCCTATAAACTTTTTTGTATGAATGCTGTAAATATTGCTGTGTCTCAAAAGCACTATAAATAATAATATTCATTGGTTAAAGGCGGTTAAGTGGAATATTTTAAAGCTGCATTGAAATTAAATCACATAATACTGCAAAATACCGTTCAAATATTGACACAAATCACATTTACAATATAATGTTTGCGATTATCACTACAAACAAGTTTACAATTTATAAAACAGATAAGGTATTATTTTAGGCTCATGTTTGTATTGAGCCCTGCTCAAAGGCTCATTCTGCATAATGAATATCCAATCTCCTCCCGTGTGTGATCGTTTTACATGGAAAATGTCCTTTATGATGTGTCAAAGTGAACATTTTACATTCTGAAATTTAATATTTGATAAAGGCTGTTTTTTAACCTTTTTGAATTTGGAACCAAGATTTGCACTGCTAAGACATATCCTTGTTTTGTTATAGTGCTTGATTTATGCTAAAAACAATTATTAAAACTACCATAACAACGATTAAGCACGATCACGATATTAAGATACTCATCTGCAATGATTCACAAATGCAAAAATGCAAAAATACAATTCAATGAATTAGATAATCAGCAAATAAAATTGTTTAAATTGAACACCCCTGTTGTAAATGTATGTAAATGAATCCCTAGTGGGCTTAACCTCATGATCGTGATTATTAAAATTTTAAATTTCAACGCATTTAATTGTTCTTAGCATAATGAATCTAGTATTTCATAGAACTTTGACCCAGAATTAGAAATATAATCACTACATGCCCCGAGATTCGGGCGTGTTGTTAGCCTAACGGTTAGCGTTCAAGAGGTCGCGGGTTCGATTTTTAGTCATGACAACAAAGATTAGGGTCTTTTGGACAACTTTCTCTTAGTACTTAATTACTTAAGTAACTCAAATAAAATGCCACTCGTGTGGACATCGAAAAATTAGTTTTATGATAATGTTTTTCTTTTTTACTTGCAAATACAATTTAATAGGCTGAATGGGTTTCACTGGTTTACAAAAACTTTTGAATGATTTAAAATGCACCAAGGTATCACTAAATGTCCCTTATACATTGTATACATTTTTATATAAGAGAATAGTTTAGTATTGCTTTTTTATAAGCCATTGAAACTTATTTTAGCCATTTTTTAATTGGACGTTTTAAATATGGCCCACATAAGGAGTGTTTGTGGTTACGGTGTTAAGCCTGTGGCTCTTGAGACTAAACCCCAAAGGCGTTTCCGAGTGTTCCTTTGTTTTACGTGGGTAAACATTTTTGCTGAGGAAATATAAAAAAATTTAAGTAACAGACGTATACCTATTTCATGTGACTCGAGGAAATTTGAATTTAAATAATACGTTTAATAACTTTATAAACCTATTAACAACAGGGTTTATGGTCAGTCAGTTTTACATCACTTGAAACAAAATTATAATTGAGCTATAAGTTATATTTCTGATTAATTTAAAAGTTTTTTCTTCAGCGTCATATCAAAACTTATTGGTTAAAATCCATGGTGATAAATTAAGTTAGGTAACAATTCATGTTGTTGCAATACAGTTTCAAAGGTTGATCATTAAACATTATTTTGTCTTTTCATAACAATAACATTTATTTATTTTGAACGGTTTTGATTTCCTTAAATTTCTTGTGTGACGTCATGGGTAATTAATATGAATATGGGGCTTATTGAGAAACTGGGTTGTGAAGTATGTTTTTTTTAAGACCCACGGGCAGCTTCATTACTTTTACAATAATTTGTCTTGATAAAATATAGTTGTTTCAGCCGACTTTACCTTGTACACTTCTGAAATAATGCTCTTTTTCAGTTTTTAGTAAATCTCCATTCGATTGTTAATATTATTATTGTGTACATAAAGTAACTTTCAATACAGGAATAATTGAAACAAGAAATGAGAAAAGCTAAATAACAACCGTATCAGCTAAAATTTTATATACTAAAACGTAAAGGCAAAATAATTTATATGAATATATTTTTAAGAAAACATAATTTAAGACATCCGTATTACTATAATAACACGAAGTGATTGTCATAATTTATAACTAATATGTTTTGTATGAGGCTGAAGCTGGGTATTTATATAAAAATGTATATTTACGTATTATTATTTACGTATTATACGTATTATTTAATAAATCCAAACCTCCAAATTTATACTTGATATATTTATTCAGGTTATGTAAACTTAAGTAAAACGTTGTTTGAATTTATTACACCAGCGTTTATATAAACCGGCTGCTAAACAGAAACAAGTTCAAAAAAGTTAGTTTGATTATATTAGAAAGTAATATACCTACTATGACAATCATTTAAAGACATTTTTGAAACTACATTAAAGGAACATTTTTATTCTTTTTTTTATGGACGGGGACTTTTGATATGTTCACCAACTAACTAGTCTAAAAAAAGCTGCAAAGTCAAAAATTATGTTCCATGCATTTACCTCTATACCGTTTTTTGCGCATTCGTTGTCAGGACTGTAGGTTTTGAAATTGATACATTTTTTGGTGTCCTGTCGTACGGTCGACAGTTAGTTATTTATATTTCCTCAGCAAGCAGCCTAGATCACGGTTGCCTGATGGGCGCTTTTGTATTCCTAAGCAAGGTTGAAGCCACTTTCATACCTAAGAGAAGACGCAATCTGAGCTAAGTACAATAGTTGGTAAGAGCAGTGATAAAACTAAAAGCGTTATCTTCAAATAAAAGGAGGTCCGACAATAGGTTTTAAGGCCTTCAAGATACATAACTCCGTTGTACACCCAATCTCTTTTGAGCCGTACACATTTATGAATGCAAGCCTATGAAATAAATCAGACATAATTTAGCTCCCTCTATTTTTTATGCACATGAAAACAAAAACGAGCATTTTATAAACCAAACCAAACGAGGAAGGAAGATGAAGCAGTACGAACTAATTTACAAAAACAAAAAAAACTGTAATTGAATATTTTATGTTAGGCTCTGGACCTTTATCACTCATAAAAAGTCTCAAAATAGTTTTTTTTAATTGGTACTGTGGATAAAACTGTTTCCTCTGTGGAGTTGTACCAACGTTGTTTTTCCGCTGTATTAAAAACTTGGACCTCTCTATCAAAGTTTACATTAGAAAATCAAAACCCTCATACTGTCTCTGCTCTAGTTACAGCAGAGAGAGAACATGAGAGAAATAGTTTTTTTTTTTACCTAATACCCTTTAGTAGAGGTCAAACATGTTGAGGCCCGCTCTTTTCGCTATTTATAAACTTTTATTTTGTTTAAATGAGACTTTTGCTTGTAAGTCAAAGTGAAGAAATAGCTTACACTAAAAGTAGAGTGGAGAAGGTCTTTTATTTACTTTTCCCCTCCATGAGTTCATAAATTAAATTGAAAAAATGTAGTTTCAAATGTTATAAAATATGTTTTTCATAGCTACATTAAATAAACCCAGCTATGCTTCATTGTTGCCCTTAAAAGTTTTTTCAAATGCCAAAGCAAAGGATAAATTACGGGAAACATGATGGTATACGTAGTTACTTTTATTGCAAACGCGGCAGGTTAAAATTTACCTAGTTGTAATCATATTTAAATGACATATTATGAGCTAGTTTTATATACCTACCCTAGAGCCATGTCGAACTTCGTTTAGCCTGTTTATATAGTGGATTCATTTTAGTACTATCTAGACATGGCAATCGGTTTATTTTTCGTGTCAACGTACGAGTATTTTTCTTTTATAAGAATAACACGTTTTCAATAATTTTTAGTATGTTGAATTTGCAGGTTAAATCAACTGTAACTGAAATCCTGTATTTGCTGTTGGTAAGTAAACCTATGTGGAAAGTTTCCTATTTTAAAATTGGATAGGTATGTCAGTATAAAATATTCCTATTTTGCCTACTGATATTTCATAGAAACCTGATTAAACATATGATGTAAGGGAACGTGGAAGCAGTATACAAAATAAATGAACCATACTATTGACAGATTTTAACGTAAAATGAAGGTAGTTATAGAGAGGAAAAGAAAATTTACAAAATATTCTAAATAACAATCTTTTTTGGGCAGAAAAGCGATCACAAGATAAGGGAGATGATAAGGTTAATTACCTGGACGACCGCAATTTACCACCAATTGTAAAGAAGGGTTCAAATCAGTAGAATTAAAAAGTTGCAGTAGGAAACTGGGCATTTGGCTTAGACAGTTCACAGTTCAAACGACAGTTAGGAAATTTTCAAGGCTAGAACAAGAACTTGGAGTTATCTTACGGTTTTTAATAAATATAACTAGTTGTGATATGTTAATCTTGTCAGACATTTAAGTAAGTTGCAGTTATCTGCAGGATGTGTCCTCGCCTGTTGCTTGACTCAGCTCAGGCTCAGGTTTATCGATGAATAGGATCTTTCTGAAAGTGACGGAATGACAAGTTTAACTAAAGATCATGGCTAATTTAGAAATGACATAACTAGTACATTGGATCATCATTTATCATCATTAGTTCCTAATTTCATCATTGACTCATGTTTTAGTTTCATCGTTTGACACCTCGAAGTATCGGTCCACCCGAATTAAGAGAAGTTGTTTTTTAAGGAAAAATTAAATTGCAACGGATGTGCTGGTTGTACAAAGACGGACTATATCAACGAAATTTATTCAACTTGAAAGAAATATGTCTGCAAAGAATAACTGAAAAAATTCTTACTAGGTAAATGTAACTTTTCTTACAGAAGTTTTCCTTTGATGTATAAAAAAATAAACCATGCTGTTACTAATTTTCTTCTAATAAACTCAACACCCCCTTCGATAGATTTGATTTATTTTGGTTCAGT
The DNA here is from genome assembly GCA_035578135.1 of Flexamia atlantica. NCBI lineage: Eukaryota > Metazoa > Arthropoda > Insecta > Hemiptera > Cicadellidae > Flexamia > Flexamia atlantica. The sequence goes on from JAQJVK010000002.1 coordinate 17,315,065, forward strand.
ATTTACTTTAATATCTACTCAACTATTTTGCACTGCATTTTTAAATGTGAAATACCAAACGGTTTTCAATAAAATGGCTGAAAAAGTTGTTAAGGTGCTTCAAGTAAAATTTTAGAAAGATCCGCATGTTGAAATGTGTTCAATATTCAAGTTAAGCCACCGGAAGTTATGGAGATCGCCCATCACTTCCGCCCCAGTAATTCCTCGCCTCACATCCGGTCAGTCCTCCCCTAGCTTCGATCAAAAACTACCTCAAAATTGTTTCTGTTTACTTTGATGTAGTGTAAAATAAGAACATAAAGTATTTACATAAAAGAATGTATGGCATTTTTATTTATATTATATTTTTGCATGCTCCGACATTATTTAAACAGGTGATCACTTCCATCATAATAGAGGAAAGTGACCAGATGTTTATTTTTTATTTGATTTTTAATTTAATTTATTACATTAATTCAAAATTTTCTTCAATTTAAAAAAGTATGGCGGGATTACGATTTTCCCAAATTTTGGGCGCAGTGGTAACATGTGTTAAAAACCAATAAACCATTAGCATGATATAAGGATAAAGAAGGATGTAAGAGGATGAGGGGATTGTGGTGCTTACAGCAGCTTTGTTCATCATTGTCAAGTAAAGTTGTCCGGAATGGCACCGTACTTGCTGAGCATTTCTTAGTGGAATTATCCTGTGATTAACAGGTTTTTACGTAACAGTAGGTATATAAAATAATTGCAATAAAAAGTTGAAATCGAATTTTCGAAAAGCAGACCGATTGGACTGGATTGGATTGGAAATGATCTCTTGGACATTAGAAATCAAAATTGAAAATTTAAAAAAACCATCACTCTTAATTTATATAAAATCAGATTAAAAACAAGGATCGTTTATTAGTTATATTTCTTTAGCTAACTCATATTTACATAACAAAAAGTAGTGTTTTTGGTGATTAATTTAATATTCTTGATAAGAGGGCTGTTTGAAACTCGATATAATATAACAATGGGCCTATACAAAGGCGTGCACTGACACAGTACATGTTTAACCTTGGCCTGAGTGAGGCAGTTTCGACAATTACATACCCTTGTCCTGTGATGTTGGTTTTGATGTAGTCACCTCAGAATGGCCACGAAATAATTTTTTTTCGCATAAAGTGTAAAAATCCTGATGTAGGACAAAAATAAATGTTGAATTTTTCTTATTTCCAATAGGAAAACCTGTGACTATGCCATTATTGAATAGGGTAAAAAAGGACAAATTCAAAAGTTTCTACTTATAAATTAAAACCTGACTAAATTATACAAAATGTAAACAGTTTAGTTTTTCTTTCACCATAAAACTTAATTTTAAATTTAAAACATAAAATTCATTGGTTAATTATATTTTTTAATGAAATGTCTCCTAAGTCAAATTCGTATTACGACAAACCTTAACTTGGTGAACATCGATAATAAAATCAGTTAACTCAGAACTTGGCGAACTCGTCATTACCATGACCATTACCATCCCAGTGTTTTCCCGGTTAATAGTATCACGAAAGGAGAGATAGATTGTTAGTCGAAATGATACGAAACTTAGGCACTTCACATAGCTCTTTTTCAAAGGAATAATTTTAATTTTGACCAAAATGATAGTCATACATAAACCAGTAAGGACTTCACGTCGTTTGGGTGGATCGCTAAAAAAATAAACCGTTGAATCAGCCCTTCACGTCGAAGGTGGTGTAAAAGTTTGTATTCTTGATGAATGTTTTGTTGAATTTATTGTTTCCTATTCCAAATATTCTGTCGAGGTTGCAAAAAAAATGAAAATGAAAATTACTTTACTATAACCCTGTTGTACTGTTGTTGTATTGATTTACTTGGGGCTCCACTAAGTGCAATAGAATATTTTATTAGGATAGCTAACTTTAAAATAAATATTACAGTTCAGGCTAAATTTAACTATTTCTGATTTTTATATATCTTACGTGAACTAGTTTTCGTAGGACAAAAATATGTTTAGACAAAGTTGCAGCTAATGCATCTGTCGTAGCCACTTGCTGTAATTGGGCACTTCAAGAAGTGTACACTTGATGTAACTCAGTGATTTAAATCAAAATTTACAGTATATGTCCAAGGAGCGTTGGGCACTTCATGAAGTGCCCAGATTTGTCGGACACATGCTGTAATTTTTATTGAAATCATATCGAGTTACACTATGTGCCCAGACGAGCTGGGCACTTCATGAAGTGCCCGGGCCATTTACAGCAAGTGGCTACGACATGTCCATCAGATCAATCTACTTCAGCCGACCGTCCAATCTAACCGTAAGATAATCCATTCAGTAAGATCATGGAATTGTATCCTTACTAAGAAAGACTTATCTGAGGGGAAGATGTCAGATTGATTTGATATCGATCGTGCTGTTCGCTGACAAGTGGAAAAATGTAAAAAGTGGGATTTTTATAGGTTGACACTAATAATGATGTGTGAAAAATATTTTAAAAGAGTGTCGAGTTTAAAATCGGGTTGTTGGTCTAAGTAATTTGAATTTTTACTTTGAGTTAAAAAGGTGTGCCGTTTAAAAAAAAATAGTTCAGCGATTTTCAGTTATATTGAAGTTTTTTATGAAAATAATCACCTCTTATGGAATGATAGTTAGAAAGATTCATTACATATTGTGTTTGAAAATAGCTACACATAACTGGGGGATAGCTGAGAGGGATCTGATGATGGACATGTTTATCAACATACATACTGCCGCAGGCTTGAACCTTACAATGCTCCTTTTACACGTGACAGTTGGACAAGTTGGGATATAACTGATAGCAAGTCGGTGGCGGCGTAATCTCAGTTTGACAGTTGGTGCAACTCGGTCGCCAAGTGTTCGCATCTGCTCTCTACGGTTCTCAGATTTGTATTTTCGTTTTGATATCATAAAAAAACTGTGGTTTTGCAAATGAGAATGATATTTACAGCACGGTTATAGATTATAACACATCTACAATCAGATAGCATTATAAATATATCATTGTACCCTTGAAAAACTACTTGTATTTGGATTTAATTTTGAAGACTGTTAAGCGTATAGGACAGTAATGGCCTATCCTTTAGGAAACATTTTCTAGGCATTTCACATGTCATTTGTAGCATTCCTAAAATACTAAAGACAAAAATGCAAACAATGAGATAAAATTTGACTATAGAAAAGTTAAGGAAAGATATAAGAGGATGAAAGGATTGTGGTATTTAGAGCAGCATTGTTTTGAGCTCATCATTGCCAAACAAAGCACTTCAGTGGAATTGCTGAGCATTTTAACTTAATATTACCTAACAATGGGTAGAGAAAAGAATAAAGCGAGTGTTGGCACTGTCAATAACAGTGGAAAAGGTTTTCCTGAGAAATTAAGTAAATGGTAAAGAATATTTTAATTGAGTATTTGTTTTACTACGTATGTGTCTAAATGCAACGAAAAAAACGGCAAAAAATATTTTGTCACATTATGGTATCAGTAAATGTATGTTTTAAACCGAACAATATTTTCAATTCTGTGTTCTTTTTTTGTTATTTGAGTAATTATTTGATAAGTTTTTTATGAAGGCCAGAATTCGGCTTTTTTCTTTATTATTACTAAATTTAAAATCATTATTACTTTGGTTTGCGGCCTCTCCAGTATAACAAACGATTTTTATGTATTAAAATGCAATTAAAGCTAGTAATAGAACTAATAATTGCGAAACCCATTAACAGATCCACAAAGGCTGACATTCATTTAAATACAGTTATTTGAAACGCTAGTAGAGTTTCGTTTAAAACGACCCCTACGGTTCTGACCCTGGCCCAATTTCCAATATTAAAAAGGAAATAGAATGATTAGTAAGACACAATATGTGTGGTTCAAGCTAAGAGCCCCAGACACCCTTGAAGTTTGGGACTCCTCTATAAAATTTAAAATTTGAACAGAGATTTGAAGGGACCATTACTATCATAAAAATTATTTTATCAGGTGACCATGAATATAAATAAACACAAACTTAAAAGCTCTTGAACAACGCGACTTAAACTTGAAATCTGCTGAGCAGCGCGTAATCATCAGTAAAGCTTAGTATAAAAGTAATAAAGCAGATAATTGTAGATAGCCAATAAAATTGTTGAACTGTAACTATATCTTAGTAAAAACTAAGTACAACATTTTATATTCATAAATTATATTAGAAATAACGATAATCAATATAATGGAACATATTAAGAAGCTTATGCAATACAGTAGGCCTACTACTAAGACTACATTCTGTAAATTAATCTTAAGATATAACGAGTTGTTGGAAATAACTGGGTGGACTGATTGTAAAGGAGAGGAATTTAATTACGATTATCTGATCATTGAATTCCGCTGAAACTGTTTTCAGCTAATCTGATCACAGCTCTGCAAGCTAAATGCGTAATGGAGTAAAAATCCGAACTGCTTTAGTCGACTAATGTGCTCTATTTTCAAACAAAAACTATAAATTACAATCAACGTACAATTACGTTCAGCCCTTACACTGTTTAGTGAATTCCTTTTACGTTTCAAATGGTTCAGTGATTTATGATTTTTTTAACAATCGACAGTTGCAGTTACAATTTGTGTCCTTAGAGTTATTTCTTTCTTTTTTTACTTGATTAACGGTTCTTTTAAAACTTGATCATATCAACTATTATATCATGACTGACAAACGTTCACTTTTGCCAAGTCAAAAATTTAACCAAACAATTTTTATACGTTTTCTAAATAGTAATATTTTAACAAAAAACTATGTAATTCCATATTTTTGTATCATAAACATAAATAATGAAACTAAATCTTTTAAAAATAGTTCCTGATACATAAAAACAATTATTATTCACTAAAATACAACGATTCTTCCAGTGCGTTATGGTTTTACGATATAAACAATAAACATCATAAATGACCATTTATATTAGGACTTCCACAAGCCAATTCTAGGCCTATAAAATTCATCATATTTCAATCCCTTTAAGAGTATTTTATAATGCAAGTTTAGCACAAGACACGCTTTATTGTTTTTTTTTAACTCCATCAGTAATGGCCTAAAGCCATCGGGTATTAGTGAAAGGGTAAGCTAGTAGTAATATTAAGTAGTTAATAGGTATAAGTAAGTAGTATCGGGTAGGGACCGTAGCAGCATGAGATACTTAGACAAGAGCAGTTGACGTTTGTGATCTAAAATAGGTTTTGTTCGCGACTGGGTTGCAACTATTCGGATCGTATTGGAATGATTACTGTATTAATATATTGGAATGATTGATTTTTAATTTATTTCTTTAATATCAATGTTTTGTGCCTGTTGGATATTTCCTATTATTGAACTTTTGATGCCATTCTATTCAAACATAATCTTGAATAAGCAAAATTAATTTGACAAGGAGCTTGTTTGAAACTCGATTTAGGTTAACAATAGGCCAGCACAAAGGCCCCTTCTCACGACATACATGTTTAACTCGGCCCTGACTTGGTCCTGATACATTCGGGACGTTAATTTTATAAAAACAAAATCTATATTCAAAAGTAAAGTGAAATATATAATTAAGTAATTTATTTTCCAATGTCCTATGTAAATTAAAGAAAACCGACAATTCTTTTGAATAAAATACTACAAACCAGTAAGTTTTTCAAAGAAAAAAAATCGGAAACACCCACGGTTGAAAGGAATAATTGAAAATCCCAAATACAGGGTGATTCTATATGTTCGATTCAGTTTTATAAACTGCACATCTACCACATCAAGGACAAATTAATGTTTGCGCTAGGCACGTTTGGATATAATAAAATACAAAAGTTCAGTACAAACAATTATAAAATTGAGCTTTATCATATAATTAATATTCATCAAAGATAGTTGAAACTAAATTTTACACTATTAACACTATATCAAACGTTTAATTTGGTAATGTTAAATGTTTAACGCATCATAGGTTTCTATTTGCCTTTTTTGCTATTTCCCAGGTATTTTTTGCTTTATAATTAAATTTTCAATATATATAAGTTTTTTATATTTCAATACATTGAAATATAAAGAATACAAGGATTGATTTAATTAAAACTATATTTATTTCTATTAACCTGTTCCTTGATAAAGTTCCTTTTCGTCTATGTTTTTCAAGATCAAAGGTATGTCTCTAACCTTCAATAAAAAATCTGTCGCTCTAGAAAGAGGCGAAAGAGCAAAAGAGCTTCTAACTAATGTCGAAACAGTTCAAGAGCTTCGTATGGTTCTTTTTGTGTGATGTTTGCTGAAGGATAAGAAAGATGATGCTCCTCGCTCTTAGTTGTTGTTGGAAAGCTTTTATCTAAAATCTACTTCACACCTGAGGCGTTGTTTACTTGAACTCAGTGCTTTATCTTGTAGCTTTCCTTAGGTTCGTGGTGAAAAAAACATTTGATAAATTCATGGATAAGTGAACAAATTCGAATGAGTTGTAACACTAATAATTCTTCTTTTATCTGCATATGAAAAAGTTTTCATGATATAATATTATCACCTTTTAAATTCTTCGCTTAAAACTCATTGTTTGTGAAAGCGAGAGACTTTGAGTTACAATGGAACTCTGTAATCGACACTCGATAATACGATAACCTCTACAATTCGTCTGCTCTTAGAATCCCCTTGAAATTTATATAACACTCAATGTTAAATTAACCTGCTCCACAATCCGAAAGTTTTCGTCCAAGCGACCTCGACATTACGGCTTTTTACGCAATTCAAAACATGCTCTGAACCTCTAAAACACAAGATTTAAGGAAACAACGTCGATGAGGCGACTCCGAACTTTAAATTGCACTTGTGTGAATCGCCAGAACGGATGTTTTAGGGTAAACAACGAACGTCGGTTTTCTTTTTTGGGTAGTGTTTACCTCACTGGCATTTTTCACGAGAGTTACACAAATGTTTTTAAGGGAAAGCGGACTAAACCCATCAAATGTGTGTGGGCATGCCGGGAATTGAGCCCGCGACCTCTTGAACTGAAGTCCTAGACGCTAACCATTTGGTAAACGCCCACTATTTTGGTATTTATTTATAAGAAAATAGTTTGGATAAAAGTCCCAATTTTGAACCCCGTCCCCCCCTTTATACCCACGTTAAACATCTTTGACAAATCATTGGTCAGTCACGCATTCATTGTAAAACAATGGGTAATTTGAGAGCGTGTTGATATTCTTGTTAATGTGCATTTTAGTGTTACCGAGGCAGAAAATGCTTAAAAACCACAGACTATTGATTTTGACTGGAAATGGACTAAAATAGTCGGAGGAATAATTCGAGAGGTTAAAATACTTTATTTCGACAGTGATCAACTGGTCGTCAGTCGATCATTGACGGAATAAGGTATTTTAACCTCTAGAATTAATTCAAATAGTGATCAGAGGCAAAATACAACATAAATCGGAGGATATCTGACAAAAGATTTAATCAGATTACTTGCTAAAGAATTTAATATTCCATCATCTACATTCCACACAATCTTGCAAAATTCATCAACCATTTCTGTTTAAATATTTAAACCAGTAATTGCCAACTTATTTATAGGAAAAGAATAACATAAAACTAAGTGCTGTGTACTTGTGACCAACGTTTTAGTGAGGGCTGCTCTAAAGTAAAACTTTTATAAGGGAATTCCACGGATTTCTGTAACCTTGATATTGCAACTTTAATTTTTAAAAACCTTGATATCACGATCTTCAGAAAGAGGAGCCCGTCAATAGGAAGACTCTTTTCCAAATCCCCTTGAGTGTCAGCAAGGTTTTACGATAATTTAACTTTTTTTATTATATTTGCTATTAATAATTAAGTAAAAATAAGTTTTCCATTATCTGTTTCCAAAAACTGGTTTTTGCTTATTGGAGATGACAAATATGCAAAAAAGCCACAATGGTAATGTATTGAAGGAGATATGACTTTAATGTGTAATGTTTAAACTGGAGTCTTTATATGCGGAAAGAAATTTCACCTCCAAAGGGGAAACATTTTTCTTAGCCTTAATAATATACTTCATAAAATGCCTTTATTGTACTTGCATTATTTGTACATGAATAGGTTTCATGTTTGGAGGGAGTAAAGGGCAAGATTGTTACCCAAGGGAAATATTTCCTTGGGGAAAAAGGTTAAAATAATTCAAATAATCGGCAAAAATTTGAGGTTTGTATAACTTTTAAATGTAAATGAAATTACTCCGCTGTTTAATTTAAGATATTATCGTGGTTTCGTTTAAAGCTGGTAGCTCGTGTTTATGGAAGATCAATGTGGGCTATTAAATTAAAATATTTCGCCATTACAGTCACGGCTTCTAATATTTTACTGACTAGTCATGATCAGAGAACTCAGTGATATAAATGCAGCCTGATGTCTGTTCATGTGAAGAAATAGTAGAAATTTGAACGAAAAACTTAGTGTTCCGGATATTGAGGTTATGTAACTAACTAGGAAAATCATTCGCGACTGTAAAAAGTAATATTTTAAAGTCAAATACCTAATAATTAAGTTACCGACACGACTGAATGAAATCGCCATATTTCAGTTGAGTTAACCTTAAAGTTTTTTATGTCTAAACCTGCACAATAATATTGCGTAAATTTGCTAATTCTGAAATTTAATTTGTCATTGAAGATATAAAATAAATTTAACAATAATAAATAGAGAACGCAACTTAATGTAAATACGTTGGAAGATACTCGTGTGATGAAAACCACTAGAAGTTGGCTCCCTTCTGAATATTGTTTATTTAAGTGGATTCCAAGATTCTTGTTCATATGAGAGGAATGTTTGGAATTTTGTGGGCTACTATATCACAGCAATTCCATATATTAAAATTGTAACGTCCATTTTCTCTTTATTGAGATTTTTCCTCAAAAAATTTTGATGAATCTGAGTAGATTACTTTGTATGTAAACAATTATTAATGTTAAGTATTTTAAAACTTTAGGATATAAAAAAACAAACATAAACGGTTCCATTTAAACATTAATGAACCTGGTCCAATGGGTTGTTGGACTTTTATTTTCAGTAAATATTATTTTTAAACTGCATGTCATTAAAGTAAAGTGGTAAAGTATTCGTTGTGTTCTATGAAAATAGAAGTGCAATTTAATCTATAAAAGGTTTGGGAATTAATTCCCAAACTTTTTATAGATTGAATTGCACTTCTATTTTCATTTTTGCCCTTAGGATGAGAAATGGTGATTCTCAAAAAACTGTTTCAGGGGTACTTCAAACTATGGAGTTGACATATAAAAATACTGGTACCACGTAAGATAGCAAAAAGTTGGTTAAATTATAGTTAAATCCTGATTATAAAATCTTAGTTTGAAATCATTAACTGAATTGATTTTTTGTAAAAAACAGTAATACTAAAAAACGTAATTGGGAACTTGTCATCAACAAGGAATGTTAGGGTGATGAACGCTACGAAAAGTGCCCTTAATGGCTTTGGTAATTAACTTTTTCAGTCATCAGTGTCATGTCTCCACTTTTAAACTTTATAATTAAGGATATATGGTAAGCAGCTAAATTCATATTGGGACAGTACCCTATAAGAATGACTCATGATTTTATAGGTTCAGTATAAGAAGAGAGTGTTAAAAAAAGTTTAACCGGGATAAATATTTAAAATATTTGCCTGGATTAAAATAAAAATTCGGAAAGGTTTTCTTTATTTTTTAAATTTAGAGCAATTTAACATGCATGAGTTACATATATTTTACAATTGAATATAGACGTTTGTATCTGATATTATCGCATGATATTTTAAGTAAGTATATGAAGTGACAACGAGAGTCTGAGTAATATTAATAAATCTCAAGAATTTGAATTATGTCCACTTTGAAATCCAAACGGAAGTTACACAATTTTTACTTTGGTAGGTTTTTTACATTTCTAGGCAGTCAAACTACAGTGCTATATTTTCCAGATGGTGCCATTCCCGTCCTAGTGCGTTGGAGGAGCATGCATTCGGCCATTCATTGATAGCACCGCGCCGGCCTACTCCTTGCTTTGCCTGATAACCTGATAAGAGGCCGCTACAATGAAATAAAAATGAAACAAAGAAAAAGGCTGTTAAAAATTACAGCTCATCGGTCTCATGTTTTTCAAGTTTGAATCACAGAATTACTATCAGATTATAAATAAATCATATTTATCCATACTGTATATTCAGACAATCAAACATTATATTATACAGTAGATATAAAGTTATTTTTAATTTAGAGGATGACACTCTACATACATATCATAAAGCACATCTAAGCGCTAGCTGGATAAGTTTGATATAACGGATATCGAGTTGGTGACAGAATAATCTCAGTTTGACAGTTGGTGGAACTTGGTCGCCAAAAGCGCACATCTGTTCTCACAGAATTTCGAATTCAATTTGAACTTATATTATTGCATCATCATATGATGATGTTTAAATATGAGTCTACCTTAACGCCTACAACTCTGTAACTAAGGTCATTTGTATAATCTATTTGTTTACTTAATCCTCAATGTCAACATGACATACAATATTGCTTATAATTTTAGATATAAGTTTGTAACTTGCCCTTTTTTATTTGTGCTCTTAATAAGGAAGGATTTAAGTAGTCTGTAACGTCTTGCAAAAATTTAATCAACACTATAAAAGAATGAAGTTTTTCGCGATGTTCATTATTAATCACACTTTTGAATCTAAAATAAAAAGCGGGAAAATACAAGCAAATAAATATATGATTTTATGAAATAAAAAAGTAAATCGTTTTTCAAAAAAATGTTTTGCATTTAGTGTTAACATTGACGTAATTTTAATAATTTATAATTTTATTTCGCTTCACACATCCTACTTTAGAAGTACAGTATTATGTACACTGAGATTGATTCTGACGTTATCTTGCACCGGGGCGATTAATAAATCTCATAACGAAGGCATTTTAATTAGAATCTGATTAAGTAATTGCTTAACTTGGATATTGAAAGTGAAAAGGATTTCCAAGGATTATTGAAGTGAAGGTATTTTTATGAATAACAATTGAAAGAAGTCTTAAGAACTTCAGATTGACGTAATGAAAGATTTTATTTTCAAGCCAAGAAGATAACTCGTTAGGATCCATTTTTATGAATTGTCATTTTTGGAAATATGAATTATTTTAAAATTTCTCGTTGTAAATATTAAAAGAATACTAAACGAGGAAATGAAAAACGAATATTATTAATATGTGATAGAGCCATTTGAACTTTCAAATCACGCAACAGTAAGTCACATGCCGTGAGGTATTCTGTATTCACTTGACGTACCCGGAAGGTTATTGATATCCCAGATCACTTCCGCCTCAGTGGCTCCTATATCCGGTATCACAATACCCAGATTTTGCACCTCGAAAGTTTGGTTTCACGAACATAGAGCTATTTCCACAACTCTCTAAATCTTAAAATCTTCATAGTTTAAGTGATATATTTCTATTATTTGAATTTATTCCTTAAAATAAACTTTAATTTCCTCAACATGAGACATTGTATAATGTTACAATCGATAATATATTAAAGCAGACCAGCTCTTAAAAGAAATCTAAAACGAGGGATTCGTTTTATTTTTAGAAATTTAACAAACTCTTTTCAACAAACTTAGCAGGAAGTCTGAATCACAATCAGTTAATAATTGTCTTTTTTATCTGAGGTATAATCATATTCTCCGTGTCATACTTGCGATCTTCGAAAATACTTAGTAGTCCAGTCAAAATGTACTTTTTTTGGAAACAAGGAGTAAAACAATTATAATGAAACTAAACCCATAAATATTTCTCGTGAATGGGTTTTTAAAGAATGTTTTACTCAACTACAACCAGGTGGTCTCTTACCTTTAATAAGTGGGGAAACAGCCGACTAATTCAAACATAATGACTGTATGATGCTGAGTATAAGTTCATACTTGGTGATCGGAGAGCAAGAAACAAGGAAAATACTTAGGTTTTTGTTAACCTCAAAACTTTATATTACTGAAACATAAAACGTAAATGGGGAATCCGTTTGATTATGTTCAAATTTGTAACTGGAATATGAGAATTACTTAACTGAACATTTGCAAACAAAAGGTCGATAGCTTACGTGTATAGCTTACACAAACTTTTCGTAGAATTCTCAAAAGATATGTTCTCTAGGCTTTTTAAGTTTCTTTATATGTTGAGGAAGGGTAACATAAATTTATCGGGAAAATATAATTTACTAAAGAAATTGTGCTGCGTACTTTAGCTTTGTGATGCAGAGAAATCGTGGAAATCAAGGTTTGTTGACTTGTCTACGGACATACTCTATTGCTTTAAGCTGTGCGTGAATACAACATTGATTAATTTGACAAATCCTATGACAATTATTTTACATAGGTTTCCAATAAAAAAATATACTTATGCCAATTTTAGGAATCATAGGAGTAGGCCTACTTAAAAACCAAAATAAGAATTCCGGTTGTTGTAAACAAATCGATTTTGGAAATGTTCAAATAAGACGTAAAAAATTATATGTTTGACTTATTTCAAAATATTTTATGAGAACTGAAATTTTGTATGTATGTCTCTTGTTCGATGCACGCATGGACCACTATACTTTAATATTTTTATAATATTTAAATGATAAAAATGTAAGTTACACACCGTTTGTAGCTAAAACATATTTGTATTGATTAGACATAACTCTATATTTCTACTTGAAAGACTTTTTAGACTTATATTTATTATTATTTAAAATACAAAACCCCATACAATGAACAACAATGAATGTTGACTTCATAAAACTGCATATACATGATATATCTCAGATCCTTTCCATTAGATTTCCAGTGAGTGACAACGTACATGTGTTACTCAATAGAGTTCAGATTTCCACAGTTTTTTTTTCAATATTTCACTATTAACCGTGTAGGATAAAACTATCTTAAAAGTTTTAGGATAATGTTTTTAAGTATATATTTTACACGTGTCATAAATAGAATGATTTGTGAAAATACTAGGAAAGTATTTCGACTATAGTGTCAGTAAATGTGTAAAGCAATTTTAAATATAAAAACGTATAACATTTTTTTAACACCGCACTTATTTTCTTTGCATAAAACTGTAACGAGAAGTTATAGTCTGTTTAAGATTTAAAAAATCATTATTCAAACAAATATCGGCTTTTAGCGCAACAAATAAATAAAAAATAAAACCAAAGATAAACTGCAACATTATTGCGAAAATGACTTCATACTGTGAACGGCTTGGTATAGTGGGGCTTTGGGCTGGGGGACCGGGCTCAAAATCGCTAATGTTTTTATTCCTTATGAGTTTATGCCCCACCCACAAGGCCTAACCCGGTATTTTTAGCAAAATATTTACCGGGTAAGTCTATCGTCCTTCGATGAGAAGGGAGGAAAATAAAAAATATAACATTAACTAGTCTCATATAAATGAAGAATGATTTATGGATTAAAATTCGACATTTGTATTATTTAATAACTTATTTCAAAAGCATACATTTTATCTCATAAACCTTAATTGAAGATGAAGAGGTAAGGCAAAGTCAAAAAGCTTCTCACTTGAGCATAAGGAAGTGCTTTCACCATTTTCACACCTGCGTCTCAAAGACGAACGAGAAAATTAAGCTTTATGTTTCTAGTCTTTGTATATTAAATGGAATCCTTTTACCTGCAAACATACTTAAAACATAATGTATTAGTGGGGGTGAGGAACAACAACTCCTACGAAAATAAAATACATTCTTTAAATATTTAATGTAAAACACTGAATAGTAAATTATTGACACTTGTATTGTATAATTTACTCTAAACATTCGAAATCAAATTAAAAATAACTTTCAATTATTTATGCGTTTATAAGAACTGTTCTATAGGTCTACACTATATTTTTTGTCTCTATATTTTTAGGTATATTTTTTAGGTCTATCTGTTAGACCTATAGTGTTTGGTCGTTGGTATAAAGTCGTTTTTAAATAAAGCAGATAATAAAAAATGTCGAAGCAAATTTATTAAAAACCTTTAATCACTTATATAGAAGGCCTTTTACCACTTAATTCAACTAAACATGTTTCACCTAGGTGCATGTAGCAGAAAAATCAGCTAGGAAACGATATAATTCCATTCAGGAATTTTATCCTCGTCCCTCAACTTTTTATCAATGTCCGCTTTGTTCAGGTGAATTAAAATCTCTAAACGTTTTGACTACTAGTCTCTTAAGATTCTTCATGAATGTTATTAAGTTTATGAGATTTTTATTTTTTTCTACGGATCAAAATATATTTTTGTGGCCTAAATTTCAAGGTGAACCTTTTTATTTCTAATAACTCTTAAAGTAGGCGTTTTTAATTTCTGTAAGCGTATTAGTTCGAATAACTTTTTCCCCCACCTGCTATGTTTAGTCGCATTTTTCTCTTTGTAATGCATTTGTAAAATAGTAATTTTTCTCCCAGCAGGAGAAAATTTAATACAACTATAATCAGAAATTATAGTCACTTTATAAAAAATATATTATTCAAAAAAATATCGACTTTTTGTGCGTAAAACAAAAAAATCATAAAATAAAACCTTAAAGTCATAGTTACTTTTCTCCCGGCGGGAGACAAAGTAAACTGATGAGAAAAACATTAAAATCAATAATTCAAAAATTTAGCGCCTTCAAACGTTCACGCACACATGCAAATTTGATGAGCTGATTTGGTGGTAGGAATCAAGAATAACATAAACAACAATCAGCTGTGAGAATCTCTAATAATTAAGCTACAACAATCAGCTGATCGCTGATGCATGCATGATTGAAGCTTCTCGGATGCAGGTGCTAATAGCAGAACGAAATAAAATGGATATTTTTCATTGCAAACTATGTTGATAAAATAAAATGTTTATGGTCAGGATATTGATTATTGCAGATGATGGAATAACGCTGTTTGTGTTTCGAGATTAAAGCGCATTGTCTCTCATCGCCATCATAGGAAAATCATCGCCATCGCATTGTGAAAATTATCGTCGTCGCAAGCTCGGGCGCCAACATTTTCACTCGTGAGACAATGTTGTACTTCACTCACGCAACACACAAAAACTATTTCAACAGTAAACCTGTTCTTCAATGCAACGAAAATTCTCATTCACAAACCATACTATTTTCTTATTAACTACCCCCCCTCCCCCTACATCTTCAAAGCTGTGACTCCTCCCTTACTACTTAACTCAAGGTAATGTTAAAGTGTTTTCTCTGTTATTATATATTCACAGACAAAGACCCTGATGTATGCTGTAGATTAATCCACAGAGAAAAAAGTAACATAACATGTCATATTCATAGCTCTAATTATTTTCAGTATATGATTTAAAGTATGTATCATTTTGCTATGCTATTTAGTAATGAATTATTGTATATTTTCACTTAAATTTATTACCAGCTATCATAGTAAATATTTTAGTTTTAACCTTAAACATACTGTTTTTGTTTCATATCATTCAAACACTAAATTTAATTAAAAACATTTCAAACATGATTTGTATCAAAGAAGGATTACTACTTGTAAATAAAGCAATACTTTTTTCAGAATTAATTTATTGAGTAATTACGAATTGTGATACAATAAGTATAATACTGGTAAAAATAATAAATAAAAACGAGTGGAGGGATAAGATTTACATTCATTTTCTTTTTTACAATGAAGTTAAATACTATACCGATATTGTGATTTGTAAATAATGGGAAATTAAAAAAAACAACGGTGGACGAGGCACACATTAAATACAATGGGAAAAATGTTGCGACATGTTTACCAGAAAGTATTAACCATATTTTAAGTCTCGTCAAGCTTATCAAAGAAAGTTATAAGGTTGTTTTGAATATTATTATTTGTTGAATTTCAAACATAAGGCATTAAGTAAAATAACTCATAGACTACATGGTAGTGTTTTAGTATAATTTTTTCATGAAATGAAAAAAAAGAATTTTTATTTACAACGACCGAAATCTGCAGTTGACATTATTTAATGAAACAGCTTAAAACACACTTTTAATTAAGAATTCCTTAAATATTTACGGTTCTAGTGATTGTATTTTGAATTGTTTTACGTTAACTTGACAAATTCTAAGAAATTAGTTTGAAAACTTACAAAGCAATCGACTTACATTCGATTAAATAATGGTCATTCGTGATTTTTAAGAGAATATTGTAAACTTAGCTCACAAATAAATATTAAAACTCAAACCCATCGAACTGCCTGTTAGATTCAAACAACTATCACGACCCATAAATGACAATTTTTCATAAAACGACAGCAAAGATTAAAATTTGCTTAAAAAAATGTTCCTGTTGGAAAAACCTGTTGGTTGAATTTAAACTGATGATTTAAATTTTTCATAGATTTACGAAGAAAATTTAATATTCAAACCTTAGAACTCAATTTCTGAGACACTCTAATATCTGCTTCGAGCTCAAGCTCCTCCCTCCAGGATTTAAAATGTTATTTATTTTCAGAAGTGTCTAACAAGCAATTATGTTAATTTTAAGCCAACAGGAATTTTTCCTTGATCTCTAAATTTTACCCCTTCGCTACGGACTTTCCATTAGCCCTATATTCATAGAGGGAAATCAGCAATAAATATTCAGCAATACGTATAGACTAACTAAATGAAAATTTTTTGTTGTTAAAGACTGGTGTATACAGAATAAAAAAAACAGATACATATTAAAAAATAATAAATACAAATTTATAATAATGATAATGTTGAAGTTGAATATTTAACTAAATTCTAATAACTATTTTAAGTTAACAGCTAAAAGCAACATGAGGTCAAACAATGGGATCATGGCCCGACGCGTGGCGGGAAAGCCCTGGCTGATAGCGGCTGGCGCTCGTGCCAATAATCTGCTGAATCGCTACACGATCCGCGCATGAGAGGCCGGCTCGCAACATCGATAATCAACTTACGATGAAACCACTATAAACACCGCAATCTTTCATCGCTCTGGAAAAACCCAGTTAATCATCATTTTTCCTTAATTTGTTTTTTTAATCTGTAACACAATTTTTTTAAATATTTTAATTATGTTGCTGTTTAATTATTTTTCTATAAGAATTATATAAAATATATACTGTTTTGAAGATTAAATGTCAGAGTTTTTCCTGAAATTCTAATTTCTGAGATTTCATGAGACGTATAATACGTTGGAAACTAGTCAAGTTAAAAAAAGAAACAGAAAGAAGAATAAAACAAAAATTGAGAACGTTAACACCCAAAGTATGTTTATGTAATACTACTGTTATTCTGCCGCATTAAACCAAAAGACGATGTTAAATTCAAACGCAAAAATCATAGAATGTTTTTAACTTTTAACTTGGAATGTACCGACATTCTCTTAAAAAACGTGGTAATAATTTAAAACGAATTAGCCTATAGTCTTGCTTAATTTTTGATTATCTCAGTAAAAATGATTGTATTGCAGGTTTTCGATTGCTGAAAAGGGTAAAAAACTCATAAATCTGTATTTAAATCATAAATTTATAGGAAACTACTATTAATAAATGGATGCAATCTAGTTAAAGTAAGTTTTACTCGTATTTTTGTTTAAGCTTATAATACTTAAAAGAACCATCTAAGCCATCTAAACTTGATGAAAACAGAACAATAGCGTATTTTAAGCACGTAAATATCCGCAATTGTCAGATGCCAATAGAACCGTTTGTTGGGTTGTCCTGACCAGTAATCGAATCTGTGTGCTTCATTGAGTTTGTTTGGGATAAAACAAAGTCAAAATGCAAAATAATATAATATGCTGTCTTTATAGGATTTATATATGTGTGGATCAGTTTAGTGTTAAAACCATTACTGACCCACAAATACATGAAGAAAAATTTAATTTTTAAGTATAATATTTATGATTTTACTGGCCATATTATAAGCAAAATAAAACAGTCGAATTTGGTTTAAAATCAATTGCTGGCGATGGTTAATTTACGTTTACTGATGCTTAGATTTTATAAATTCTTCTTTAATATTTTTTGCTATATTTTGTAATTTCATGATCAGTTATATGATTGACTACATTAGTTCTCTCAGGGTTGTCCGCCATCTTTTATAATATTTGTCATGTTCACCTATCTTTTGTCTTAAAATGGGATCAAATTTTAAATTCCTAGGCTTTTTTTACTCCCAATAAGATCCCACAAGTATCGATGATTCTAAATGGTAATACAGTTTCTACTGATTTAAAGAACGACGTCTAATGGGTTCATTCATAAAAATATTTGTCGCTGAATTGAGGTTAAAATGAACACCGAAGCTTAGCTATGTAGTTTACCAATCAGTAAATAATTCTGAGCTTGAGCCGGGAAGCTCAGACCAACGGTAATCCGCTTACAATGAGACTGCTCTAAAACCCGACTATTTATTTCTTCCCTTTCATCCTCTTCTCTAAAAGTACAATTATTATTAATTTTGTTTCATTTTCGACGTAATACTCTTAGCTATCTCGAAAATATTTTTTCATTTACACTAATAGCCTTAATTTAAAAGGTTCGTCTAGGAGAAATACACGATTTAATGTTGCTTCTATTTTATAAAATCCAATAAAAGTGAAATAGTTAAATTGAGTTAGTTGTGGTGTTTAGTAGATTATGAATGAGTTTGAAGATTACAAATGCATAGGTAATTCCTCGAATTAACCATAACTCCTATCGTATATATAAATAAACGTATTTAACCATAGGCAGCCTTGCAGAGGAAGTATCTCGTGAAATGTATTGAAAACAACGTACTCAGCGAATAGTCAGCTGCTACGACAGCGATCTGTCAAGTTGTCCTGGTCAGTAATGGAATATCTGTCACCTGCTGCTCCTATATTTCTACAATAATTTCTATTTGACATGTGCACTTTTGTCGTAAACAGGATGGACAGTCAAACTATATTATTAAAAGGTTAACAATTACCAAGGAGAATAAAAACCTTATACTCCTTAAAAAAAAATGATGCTAACCTTTCAACATTTTATTTTTAATAGCCAAAACATGTTAACAAAACCAAGCAGTGATTTTATTCACATTGTATTGAAGAAAATTATAAATGCTATGTATACGTATACTTTTTTTATCTAGGTGTGATAAAAAAAATCATTTAAAACATTTATAGTTCACTTTAGTTTTGATTGATTAGGAACTAGTAACCTATCAGATTTAACTTATTATAAAGCTTGTGTAAATGTAGCAAATTTTAATATGGCTTACTTCATGTTGACCCAAATGCACCGTCAGGAGGAGCCTTTCTACTTTGCCCTCAAAATGTCTAAACCAAAGACTTTTTCCAAAGTTACTAAGGTACATTCACAAAGGACGTAACATATGACGTATGTCATTAATTGTCTCAACTAATGTTTAACTTCTGAATGGTGTACAAGCATTTGGCTTGTTGGTGGTACGTTTATTATAAACGCCATTTCGATATGCAATTTATGGGAATAATATTCCTTTTTAATTAGGCCAAATGAATAGCTTTCGTACAAGTAACTTATTTTCTTGTAATTAAAGTGTTACAATTGTGTTAAAAAGAAACCTGTAATGTTGATTAATAATATTTTTTTCATAAAACTATTAAGGAAACTTGAAGATCCTAATATATGTTGAATGTACTTATTTAAAACTCTGTAAACATTAAAAATATTATAATTGTTTGAAATATTTTAAAAATAATGTCTTTTAATGGCAAAACTAAAATAAATAGTAACCATTGGAAGAGATGAAACATACCAAAGCAAATGAAAGCATACCACACCCAATGTCCCTGGAGTCTGCATTCCATTCCAAAACATTCACAAGAACATTGTCACCGTGCTTTATTACGCACACTTGCTCGATGCTTGAGTTTTTATTTATTACTTAAATAAAACACCATACAAAAAACATGGTTGGACATTTATTTATTTTTTCTTTTTGATATGTCATTTTTATCCTAACCCCTTAAGTAATTGCTATTCGAAACAACCAACGTTTGGGGGAATGAGAATTATTAACTAAAGAGTTATCCTGATGCGCTATTTCCCATTGATAACATTTCATCCTAACTTGATTAAGCCCCTGATCAGTCCCGAAAGATTATTTCCAATTTTTGCCAAATCCACTTGTTACAAAGACCCAACTTTTACCCGACATTTTATTATTTGTTGTACTTTTCATTAGTATGCTTATCACTCTATTGTATGAGTTTTCAAATTTTGACTAGACGATCAGGCTTGATTAGGTTTGATCGGGCTTGATTAGCCCTGATCAAACTTGATCTGCAAATATCCCAAAATGCAAACAAGTATGATCAGGCCTGACAACATTTTTTCATTGGGGTTATTGTTTAAGGAAGAAATAACTTTACATATTTTTATAGTCGTTTTAAATAAACATCTTCACTTAATGAGGTGATTTCAGTCGATTGTTTTATCTCAGATGATGAGTTATTCTAATTTCCAACGCTATAAATTGTTATGTTGGTTTCGAGAGAGTTGGGCTTTTGAAATTTTCTTAACTGAGGAATAATAAAAATAATTTAATGGCAAATAATTAACCTAATAAATATGATTAAATATAAACTTCATGATTCACCTTTGAGGAGGGTAATGATTAGATGGTATGAAAGCTAGACCAATTCCACCCAAACGCAGAACAAGCACTTAAAACATGTTCATACCGAGGTAATACTCGGCTGGGAAAGAAATGTACCTTTATGAACTTTTTATTATTGAAAAATAGTGAGTATTTTTGGCTTATCATACTTCAGTTTTGTTGATAAAATGGGATAGAAGCAACATTTAACTTTACAGATTTTTTTATCTTAATAATTCTAGACATACGTTGTAACTGGAGTGTTTGCTCGTAATGATGAAGTCGCACTACAAAAACAATAGTGAAGCTTTCTCTGTTCCTGAAAACTCATTAAACTCCGAAAACAAATAACTATTTCTTCTACGGTTGGTTGTTGTTTATTTTATCCTTTGACTTTTTTACAACAAAATTGAAATAATATTCTAAACTTTTGATTTGCATAAGAAAGGTGGCTTTCAAACAAAAACGATTAATTTTTATTCAGTAGTCAATTTTGAGAACATTCAAAGCTACTATTTGAATATCATGATTCAAGAAGATTGCAATTTCATAAATATTAAGACAGGTTTCATCCAAAGCTTATCTGAAAATTAAGGCCAAGGTTTCAATAACAATGAAATAAATCCTTGTAGCTGAAAAAATCTCCACGAAAAATAATTTCCAACTATTCATGTTGTGGTTATTTATTATTATTATTATATAAACCGAGAAAACAATTTACTCATATGTAAACAGCAGACTAGTTTTCAACTTTAGTCTAGTGCATAACACTTTAAATACAAATACTGAGTTTGCATGGAAAAATAATTTACTGATAAAGAATAACTTACTGACTCTCAAAACAAAGCGATCCAGTGCAATTATCCTTGTATGGGATGAATAAGGGGTCAGCTTGTAAACGCCTATCTCCTTATGCGTCCTTTTACTAGCAAGGAAAGCAGGTGAATCCGGGTTAAGTTTTAAAGGGTAGTTAACTGCTACATGAGTCGTATTCCCAAATCTTATGTTCGGTTAAGGATGGACTCATAGAAGCAGGTCTTATACTACGGCCCTAGGAGCAGACAACGTCGTCGCTAATGGTTTGAATGAAGTTGAGGGCTAAACTCCCTACTCCTGATAAAATGTACATATATTTGTAATGTCGAACTAAGCCACTATATCGTCAAGAGTAAATCACCAAAAGCTTATAAAACTAACTGCTGTATACAAACATTTACACTGAACTATAAAAAATAAAGAAATACATACTATTTATACAAAGGAGCACGTAGCGTATAAAGCCTAGATGTAGTGTACAATTGGAAAGTTTAGTGTACGTCAATGACTAGTACGTATTGTTTGTTTTGAAAAGGGACACTTTAGTGTTAATCAGAGCAGTAAGGATATAGTTTTGTATATCGGTTCCATTTAATTAAGTTAATTCTAAAAACGACAGTTTTTTGCCAATATAGGTTTATAATTTCTTTCAAATATTCTAAAATTAAAAAAAGTTATTAATGTACTTGTAAAAACAATAAAAAAAATGGTAAATACTTCCTAAAAAATGTATCATCAGTGCAAATCGTCGTTATAAAAATTATCGAGGAATGAAGATATTAATTTATGAGCTTAATCAGCCGAATTTTCAACTCCCAATAAGGTAATTAGTTGAATATCTAAGCTGAGATATTTAAGGAGGGAATTCGTGGCAAAATATCCAGAGAGACATTAGCTTGTTAAAGCGTGAAGCGCAATTCCGGCATTGCGGCGTTTTAACAGATCTAGATCAAACCGTGTTTCCGAATCAGTTTTACCACTGTTTTATTTACTTTGCTGGAATAATTTATAAGCCCTTTTTACTAATAGCTTCGTATTCTTAGTTTTGTACTTATAAATTAATCACACACATTGTAATCACATAAAAATAATGACACTGAACCAAACGTTAATATAGTTGTAAGAAAGGTATGAACGTATATTTAGAGTATAGGCTTAGAAAAATCAAGCCAGTACAATACTACATTAAACATCACGATGTTTTGATATGATATGTTGTGACCTAACATTATGTACTGTACATAAGTAGATTTCACTAGATGAAACGCTGAAAAAACTGATGAAAACGATGAAAACGATAAAAACTCGATGAAAAAGCTGAGAACTCCAATGGTTTTTGAAACAGTCAATTCTGTTAAAGGCGTCACATTGTTTATAATAATGTTACACCAGTATTAGTAACTCACTTCGGTTCATTGAAGGAATGACGGATTAAAATTTTACATCTGCCATATTTAATTTTTTGGTTTTGATTTCAAAAGACTGCTCAGTATTTGGGACTCATTTTTAAATTTATTTTAATCATAATAATATTACAATAGCTGGCCTTTGTAAGTATTAACTAAATAGTATTTGTCGGTAAGGCCTATTAACAACATAAGCATGACTGCTTTGTTTTATATTGTATCTCAACAACTGCAGAACTCTAAAAAAAGTTGATGAAACTATTAAGAAACACTTTAGTAGTATGTAGAAAGTCTTATTTTGAGTAGGCAATAGTTATACGCTCAGCAGCTAGTTCTTATAATTACAGCCACTTTTAAATAAGTATTTTAATCAACGTTGCTAAGAAGAAAAATCCCAAATATTTCTGTAATATCAAGTAACAACTATGCATTTCAGTGATAAACTCCATTAAAATAAACAAACTATAAATTTATTATAAAATTACATCTACTGAATAAATTTGGGATATAATCTAGGGAGTATACCCGGTTTACAAAACTCGTTAATGGGAGAACACAACTCAAAAGGTGACCTCCATCTAAGTGTTTGTTCACTTATAATGATGAAGACACTAAAATAACACCCAGTGTCTCGATCTCAATTACTGAGTCCTCATTAGGTGGTAAAAAATACAGTTTTTAGAATATATTAAAGTCAAAAGTTCTATTATTTTTACAAATGAGTACTTTTGGAAAATTTTAATATTAACAGAATTGAAATTATACAAATGTTTAAATTTTTTCCATACCAAAAGATAAGTACCATAGAAAATTTTATATTGATTAATTAATAATATTGATTTAAAGAAATTTATTTATATTAATAAAAATTTAAATGTTGTAATTAATATCAAAAATCGAAAGTTAAAAAAATTAAAGCTGTTACGTTATGAATATAAATGTTTTCTTGCTCTGTGTCAAATACAATGTGTCAGTAGGCATTAATGCAAACATTACCCTTTCTACTACCACCTGCAACCTGAGGTAGTTGATTGAGAGACTTTAAAGAGATATGATTAAAGAAATATTGGCTTAAGCCGGCTGATTCCTTAGTTAGGATCATTGAAAGAAATCACTGCAGACTCTTAAGATTTAATGCAATTCTTTTAAATAAAAATATATAAATTAAATTGTAAAAGTTGTGTACTCTATAGTAAAACAACAAACAAACATGTTCAATTAAATTTTACTCTTAAATTATGGACACTGAGCAAGGGGAGAGCCTTCAGCCTCTTCACACAAAACCATTAAAGTACATAACAGGCCTACCTATGCTGTTGAATTACCTATGCTGTAAATTGATTGCCTCATCGGTGGCCAGAACATCCGCGGCCATTGAGAGGGCACCCACTGAGGACAACGAGCCGATGAATGCCGACTCGTCTCCCTTTGACGCGGTCATCGCGCTCGCCAGGCAGTAGGAGGAGGAGCACCTTAAAAAGTGCTTCGACACTCTGGCTGTAATGAAGGCCGCGACCGCCCGGCAGAAGAACATTAGCAAGGACGTGCAGGATGGCATTGTCCAATTGGAGGCCAGTCTGCAGCACATTGTCCAGCTGAGGAGGTCGTGGCAGTCTTGTAAGACGGTGGCCGCGTCGACCCAGACGACTCCATCGCTGCGGGTCAAGGCTCAGCCGGCCGGTGGAAAGCGAGCCACTTCTAGCCCCGCCCAACCGGAGGCAGAGAAGAAGCCGAGGGGAGACGGTCCAGCGGAGAAGTCGGACTCCGAAGTATGGACCGAGGTCGTTAAGAGGAAGGGTAAGAAGAAAGACCCTCTTCCAAATCCTAGAAGCCAGCCTGGCACCCAGGGCAAGAAAAAGGCGCCGAGGAAGAAGTCCCGCAAGCAGCGGCCGGACGCTCTTCTCATCAAGCCGTCGGAGGGTAAATCCTACGCCGACGTGCTGGGCGAGATTCGCAGCAAAGCGAAGCCCGATGAGAAGGGCGCCGTCATCAAGGGCATGAGGAAGACCCGAGCCGGCGATCTTTTGGTCGAGCTCGGTGATGCCTCCAAAAGTAAAGCCGCCTTCAGCGAGGACTTGCAGACCATCTTGGGGGCGAACGCGACCGTCCGCGTTCTCGAGCCCAAGTCGACGCTGGAGGTGAGGGACCTTGACGAGCTCACGACCGAGGCGGAGGTGACCGCTGCCGTCAAATCCGCCATCGGCGACAACGTCGAGGTGAAAACCTTCCTCTCAAAGGCGAACGCTCGGGGTCAGAAGGTGGCGATCCTCACGCTGGGAGCCAGAGCAGCTGAGAAGCTCCTGGAGAAGGGCCACCTCAAAGTCTGGTATGTGAGCTGTCGGGTGCGCGAGAAGCTCGTGGCCTCCAGATGTTTTAAATGTCTGGGGTTCGGTCACGTAGCTAATCGCTGTCCTGGACCCGATAGAAGCAAGCTCTGCTTCAAGTGCGGCGGCCAGGACCACAAGGCCAGCGCATGCAACGCAGCGTTGTCCTGTATCCTGTGTACAGAAGCCGGCTTGAAGGGCGACCAGGTCAAGCATTCCGCTGGGTCTGGTCATTGCGGGCAGTACAGGCGGGCCATCCAGGAGCTTCGCCAAACACAAAAGAAATGATTAGTGTTCTGCAACTTAATATGCAGAGGAGCAGGACAGCAAATGATTTGCTGTTCCAATTCGCCACGGAGCAAGGTGCTGACCTACTACTTCTCAGTGAGCAGTACCAGAACCGACGCTCCTCGCAGTGGTTCTCGGATCCCTCCGGCACTGCGGCGATTTGGATCTTGGACCTCGGGAAGGTGCCTGTTCTCGATTCCGGATCGGGCAACGGCTTTGTTTGGGTGAGGAGCAGGGGTTTCACCTTCTTCTCTTGTTACCTCACGCCAAACCAACCGATCGGAGACTACCGCCACATGGTCGATTCCATTGAGGATGAGATCATGAACACCTCTGGCGGGGTCATAGTCGGTGGCGATTTTAACGCCAAAGCCGTGGAATGGGGTTCCCCGCGGACCGACAATCGAGGTTGTTACGTCCTCGAGTCGGCTGCCAGGTCGGGCCTCTGTATCCTCAACACGGGCGGCATTTCCACCTTTCGCCGTCCGGGGTGCAGAGAGACGATCCCTGACATATCCCTTGCCTCTGAAGGGATTGTCCAGCGGATCTCCGACTGGCGCGTCTGCGAGGACTACTCCTCCAGCGACCATCAGGCGATCCTTTTCAAGGTCCTTCCCGAGGGCGCGCGCTTGCGCGCTGAACCTGCTCCTCTGGCTCGACGCTGGAATACCAGTCGTCTGAGCAAAGACACATTTGAAGAAGTAATTAAAGACCAGAGCATTGAGAATTTCACAAGTGCAGAAGATCTAGCAGCATCGACGATGCGACTCACCGCGACCGCGTGTGAGCAGTCGATGCCCGGAGTTTCCCGCCGCCACAGGAAGAAGCCGGTTTACTGGTGGACGCCTGAAATCGCGGAACTCCGGAGGAGATGCCTTGGTCTCCGACGAGCTGCGCAGCGAGCCAGGAACCGCCCTGATGCAAATGCCAGATCGGCTGAGCACAGAGCGGCCCGCCGAGAGCTCCGCGGTGCCATCAACCGGAGTAAAGTCAGATGCTGGTAGCAGCTGTGTCAGGATATCGACAACGACCCCTGGGGGACGGGCTACAAACTTGTAACCCAGAAGCTAGGGGCTCGCTCACCACCTGCGGTCATGGAACCACAAGCCATGGCCGCCGTCGCGTCGTCGATACACTGTTTCCCAGCCACCCAGTTCGGCCAGTCAGGGAATTCGGAGAGGTAGGCGCCTTCCCAGTTTTCCGGGAAGAGGAACTCACCGCCGCCGTCCGATCCCTACGACCCAGAAGAGCACCCGGTCCCGATGGCATTCCGGCGGAGGTGCTCAAGCTCGCTGCGGAGGTGAACCCAAGGCTTCTGCTCGATATGTTCAACGCGTGTATGGGGGAAGGCGTTTTCTTTTCTCCGTGGAAGGTTGCCCGCCTTGTTCTTATCCCCAAGGCGAAGAGTACACCGGGGACCCCTTCTTCTTTCCGACCCCTGTGTATGCTCGACACGGCAGGAAAAGTGCTTGAAAAGCTCTTGCGCGTCAGGCTGACCGAGGCCATCGTCTCTGCGGGGGACTTGTCCCTGCAGCAGTACGGCTTCAGATCCGGTCGCTCTACCATCGACGCTATCCAGGAGGTAATTGAGGCAGTGCGGAGGGCGGAGGACCACAACCACTGGTCGCGCCGCGTGGTCCTTCTCGTCACGCTCGACGTGAAGAACGCCTTCAACTCCGCCAGGTGGAGCGATATGCTGTGGGCGCTTGAGCATACGTTCCAAGTTCCTTCTTACCTCCTGCGTATGATCGAGGCGTATTTGTCAGACCGTGTTCTGTTGTACGACACGACCGAAGGCCAGCGGCGCATTCCCATCACTTCCGGGGCTGCGCAGGGGTCCATTCTCGGACCAGATCTCTGGAACGTGTCTTACGACAGTTTGCTGAGGCTAGACATGCCCGATGAGACCCGCCTCGTTGGCTATGCTGACGACGTCGCTGCCTTGATCGCTGCGAGGAACGTCGAGCAGGCAAAACTGAGGCTCAGCGTGGTAATGGCCAAGGTCAACGGGTGGATGCGAGATCACGGCTTGTCCCTGGCTATCAGTAAGATGGAGATCGTCGTCCTCACCAAAAAGAGGATTAACACCGTGTTCCCGGTGCAGATAGGTGACGTCACACTCGAGACTAAGCCTGCTGCAAAGTACCTGGGAGTCATGGTCGACAGCAGACTGTCTTTCGGCGAGCAGATCCGGCGCGCCGCCGACAAAGCCGCTAAGGGTGTCGCTGCCCTTGGTAGGCTTATGCCCAATGTCGGCGGTCCTCGCTCCTGCAAGCGCCGCCTGCTCATGACTGCCGTCCAGTCAGTCTTGCTGTACGGGGCGGAGGTATGGGCTCACGCACTCGAGAAGCGAGTCTTTCGAGATCGGCTTGCCCGAGTCCAGCGCCGAGGAGCTCTGCGGGTCGCTTCAGCCTACCGCACAGTCTCCGAGCCTGCTGTGATGGTGATCGCCGGAGTCATTCCCGTCCTCTTCCTCGCGAGGGAGAGGCAGGCGATTTACCGGAGGAGGCCTGAAGTGGGCCGGGAAACAGCTGCCAGGGAAGAGCGCGATCGCAGCTTCGACTCCTGGCAGCGCGACTGGGAAGCCGAGCCGAGGGGACGTTGGACCTTCAAACTCGTACCTTCCGTCCGACCATGGGTGGAACGGCAGCACGGCGAGGTCGATTACTACGTGACCCAGTTTCTTTCTGGGCACGGGTACTTCCGAGCCTATCTGCACCGGATGGGCAAAGTCGCCAGCCCGGACTGTCTGTATTGCCCCGGCATCCCAGACACGTCCGAGCACACCTTCTTTCAGTGCGACCGTTGGCACGTCCGCCGAGCCTCGCTTTCATCTGAGATCGGCGTAGTCGTCAGCCCAAACAACATCGTCGGAGCTATGCTCCAGGGAGAGGGCAACTGGGACTGTGTCCAGCACTACGTCCAGGCCATTCTTCGGGCGAAAAAGGTCGACCTCGATCGGCCTTAATCCTCAGCTTTTCACCACGGAGGTTGCCCTAGTGGCGTAATATCAAAGGCCTAGCCCGAAGTAATGTGTGAAACAGTTCCAGGCTAGTGTCCTCGGTGCCGAGGGAGGTGGTTTAGTCGGTAGTTCATGGGACATCGAGCTCATGGGAGTCCGACACTACTGAGGGGACAACGAGCCCTTCAGTGTGCGTAAACGCATTCCACCTCCTACCAAAAAAAAAAAAAAAAAAAAAAATTATTATTATTATTTTTTGTCTCGTTATTTCAGAATATTTTATAGATACAATTTAGTGTATTTATGGAGGCCACGGCAGCAAATTGACATTTGAAAAGTATTTATTGATGATAAACACACCTGTGGTTCGAAACCACCAATCATGGTTTAACACTTGGGATCCTGGATGAAACTAAGACTCTTAATGATCACGGGGGTTTTTCTATAGCTAATTTAATGATATTTTTGGTAATTTGCAGTGATTAAATAATATATTTAGAATACACAGAAATTCAGACACTTCTGCGCTATCAAAATTAATTAAGAAAGCTACTAATATTTACTTGTACATAGAAGTAATTTATATATAGCCTATACATTTTTATTGATACTGAGGAAGTTCTGACTTTACATTTTTCCTTTATAAAATTTGATGTTTAATGCAGTAAAGAAATGCCGATATTTCAAAACCTCTTAACTTCAGTTTTCTGGTATTTGAACGTAAAAAAGAATACGTTCTCTATTACTGTTTTACGGGCAATTGGAAACAATCTGCATTTTAATAACATAAACATTTTTCATCGATCGCCAGCATTTTGTCTGTGAATGTGTTTACCTAAACTTAAGTAAAGGGAGAAAAAAGTTAAAAGCAACTTAATGTCGAAAAAAGAAATCACAATGTGTAAACTATTTGTTTGGAGATCTAAGTTTGGATACAAATCCCGTTTGGCTTTTGTCCAAACGCACAGTTTTTCTCGATAAGACATACGATATTCACATGTAACAAAAATTCTTTAATGGTATAGAAGACATTCTTGTCAACCCCGTATTAAAATGATATTTATTATAACTATTAATACAAAACGTTCATTTTATTTTTATGTTTTACGTTTCTTTTTAAATTTGCTATACGTCAGATTTTTATCCTAAATGTTATCTTCAAAAATGAACAAATGTACTCAAAAAGTCTGAAATTAACAGTTCTAAGGACTTGCACTTTGTTCTATGTTTAAATAAAACCTAGATAGAAATCTGATCAATTCAGAATACCAGTTCCTACCCCAGTAAACTCCTGTACAAGCATGGTCGGAACTGGTAATGCAGTTGCAACTTCAAGACTCAGGGGAATTCAAGGCTTCATTTTTTAGTATAGAAAACTTTAAAAATGTATGTTCCAGCTCTTAAGTCTATATGAGTTTTGTTTTCATTTACTGTGAAAACAAACTATGATAAACCACTATGATAGAAGGTGAGATCTCCTGACTATTCCCCAACACAACACCACTTTTTCAAAAACCAAACTTTTTATTCTGGAATTAAGTTATTCAACTCTCTCCTATCCCACCTGAGATCTGTTTCTTATCCAGTCACCTTTAAAAGGCTTCTGAGGAAATTTTTGATTGCGAAAGAGTTTTACAGTGTATCTGAGTATTTGAATGATACAAGTTTGTTTTAGTTACCACATACAATTTTCTATACATTATATGCTATTGTACCTAAACCAAAATTAAAACTAAAGCTCATAGCTTTCATACGGATAAGAGTCAGTGTTAGGGTATGAATTTTGTAACATCATGTCATTAAAGTCCATAATTGAAATAAACATTATTTAAGGTTAATTGCCATTACCATCATTATTGTCAATCCTATATCAATGACCATTACCGAAATTATCTTGTCATTACTTCTTGACAAGAAACTTTCAAATAACTTTCACTTATGGCGGTTGAGGCTTCTGCTGAGTTATTCCTCGATGGAGTGAAAACGTTTGGTCTAAAGCCATTGAGACAGCCTACTATTGCAGGTAGATGTTCAGAGAGCACACACGTTTTCATTCAGTTTGTTGAAAAGTTGGCAGAGAAGAGTTGCTGCCCATGGTAGCAATGCATCTAGGTATGTAAATGGCCCATTAGCGTGTTGGGGTTGTTGGATATGGCCATACTTTATACTTTTTTAAAAGGTACTTCTTACTTCATACTTCTTACTTAAATGACGACCTATGCTCAGGTAGGTGCCAAGCGTGATTTATTGTTGACTACTTTCGACTAGCACGTAGTCATTATCAAAACAGAACGTTAAATCCATCCATTAAATTTCGTCAAAGTTTTTCAAAACATCACGAACACATTAAGTTTACGACATAAAGTACTCCATACATTTGACCCATAACTCCAGCCGGCAGACGTCACTTCTAAGATTAAAGATTTAACCAGTTCAGTGACGTCTGCCGGCCTGCAATATGTGTTAAATGTGTAGAGTGCTTTATGTCGTACACTTAATGTGTTCGTGTTCTTTTAAAAAACTTTAATGAAATGTAATGGATTTATTTAACGTTTAATTTTGATAATGAGTACGTGCTATTTGAAACTAGTCAAAAATAAAGTTGTACTAAGGAAATGCGGACGTCAAGGTACGTAACCTGTTATATTGTTACCAATTCCGGAAGGCTTCAACATGAACAAACACGAAGGTAAAAGATTTTAAAGGCTTGTGAAATATCTTAGTTTGAATTTCAGTTATTGAGCCGCAATTGGTAGTGTACTCGAATCCTTTGGTTATGGTCAACTGGACAGAGGAACAACACTCCCCAAATCCAAAACAGCGCGACTGCTGGCGTGGGCATCAGCAAGGTCATACATTGGCTAGAGCAAAATAAGCAGGGTTGGCGATCTTAACTGAAAAACGGGAAAGTTCCGGTGATGTGAATATCTGCTTTTCATTTCATAAAATATACATTCAAAAATTTTTTTCTGAAAATTTGACCTCATTGAAAAAAGTAACGCATTTTACTTAAACGTGCTAACTAATAAGCAGTTTGAATATAGTTTTTGTTTAGTGGTAAAACATTATACGTATTAGAAACAATACTCTTGAGGGTTTTAGTGGTTTTCCGATAGATTGGATCGTCTCAGCAGGTGTTCAATAAAGCCCGGTTTGGATTTGGGAGGTGGAATGTTTCTATGGCTAAAACTGTTTTGGGTGTTGACTGGAGGAGAATTTCCATTGACATATTTTATGCCTTGAATTATATTAAATATTATTTATCAAGACAACAGGAGAACGTATTTAATAAGTTTATTTAGTTATTTTTATGAGGGCTATACAGTAAAAATGTATTGTTTTCTACAGGAATACACATCATTCGCTGTAAAGAATAAATACAAAATCCTAATTTACGCAAAAGCATTAACGGTGTTAATAATTCTCTTCAATTATTGAGGAGATTTTTATCTCATTGTGTGGTTAACGTTACTGTATAGGAAAAAAGGTGGTTTATACTGGTTGATCCTATCCCTTTTTTTAGTTTCGTGGTATTAAACGAAAAATAATACTTTTAATCTTGATATTCAAAATTATAATTTATTTTCTATTTTTAATGAAAGTCAGAATAAAAACTGTTACTACTTGTAGTGGTTAACCTTCAGATCGGACTATTTCAGACTTAGAGCACTACTAAGGCATAAAGGAAATAGCATCACTGTCTTAGTTTATTGTAGTTCTAAGATTTATTCCCAAATATCGTAAATCCTTATCGTAGTGTAGCAATATTTAATTAAATTCTAAGTAGTCCTACAGTATTAACAATTTTTCTATATCTTTTCGAAATCCGTAAATTTTAAAATGTTTTTAGTGTAACTCAACCATAATGTTTTTAATTTTTACGTGAGCTGAAATATTATTTACTCTCTCAGTTATATCAAATCGATAGTTGTAGGCCTATTCAAACAAGAGTAATATTTTTACATAAGGTCTGGAAAAAAGAAACTTTAATGAAATGTTATAGCCTAATGCGGAAAATGAGAGTCAAACAAACCATGTAGTTGTAACGCGGGGCACGTCGAACGTTAAATTCCAGTCCACCTGCAAACGGGCCCAACGTTGCTCTCTGCACGCTTCGTGTTATTCAGTTTCCAATAAAAACTTTTCGGGCCTCTACTATTGAAATTTGTTTAAAATAAATCCACATTTAACTAACTACATATCATAGATCACTTAATCAATAACGGATCTTCTATCAAACATTTAAACTGATTTCACATTAGTTTATAATTTGGATGTTTTTAAACAAAACCACTTATTTATCACGTTAGTAGGTTATTAATGTATAACTAAATTAATTAACTAACAATACATTTTTTTAGGGTATCGAACAACCTCCAGCGTTTTTCACGCAAGAGACGTCAAGTTCCTTCATACATTTGGATACGAAAGTCCTCTTCATTTGAACCTTCATTTTAAACCTTCATCATTTGGATTCGATTTTCCTATAGCTTCTTCAGATGACCTTTATTGGTTATATTGATTAAGCCCATGTAAAGACGTCCTTAGAAATATGACTTTTGTGACGATGAATATCGAATAATTTTCATCATAATGTAAATTGCTTAAATTAGGTATTTCAACTCACTGATTTCATTGTCTACTATTTTCTCCACAAGTTAAAATTTAGTGGTGCTAAAATTTATTTTATTTTAGTGAGCTTTAGACAAGAATTTAAATTTTGGGGCAGATAATGGAAGCTGGAGGCAGGAAAAGATTGGGACAGGCAGAGTCAGCTGAAGTCTTTGTATTGTTAAAAGGAAATCTGTGATTTTCGCATACCTCAGCTGTATGGTAATGGGTTACTTCCGAATTCAAAGTGATAGAAAATATTGGCTTGGCATAAACATCCTTATTAAAATATGGATTGGCTAACTGGTTAAACATTTGATTGGTTAACTCAAAATATAAGTTAAATAAGCTTCAGGCAACGAATTACTCCCTAGACATATGAAGTGTTATATTAAAAATACTGAAAAAAATAACTTAAAACAAATTATTAACTAGTTCCCTGTTGTTTAGCCACAATCTATGAATTGTTAAATCAAGATAGAGCATATATTAAATTTAACAATTTTATGTTCAAAATATTGTAGATTTCGTTAATTTTTTCAAAAGTGCAAAAAGTATACTTATAATTTAAAGATCATATTTTATAGTTCTTTTTACGTTTTAATTACAGCAAACAACTTTGAACACTCATCATTTCTACATCTATAATGTCACTAAAACTAAATGCTTTAACCGAGGTATAAAGTTTGAAATGGTTCTATGTATACCCTAAAATATTTAAAAGCCTAAGTAAAGCAATCAAATGAAGAACAAACTCCAAATAGCTAAAAAATATTTTAAATAACAGACAGTGGGTCCTCGATAAAAACTCACTCGACCACATATAACTTGATATTAAGTACTTTTCAAAGTTCATTGAAATTAAATTATACTCACTATCTTATTCGAACCTCAATAAGAAAAGAACCAAGAATGTTATCTTACTTTGATGGTTTACTTGCCTTTAATATGAACGTATACGGGTTTAAAACCTTATTTGATTTAAAGTAAATAAATGAAAATTCCCAGCTAAATTAATCTTTGAGATTATCAATTCCAGTGGCGGAGACGGAGATTGACTTTCATGAGAGAAGATCATTAGTCAGAGGTTCAGGCTAATGGAGAAGCCACATCACCCAGCTTACTCCATTAATTATATATTTCAAAACACAAAGACTACGAGGAAACCTTTAAATTGAGGCTATGGTTTTATTCTTGAAAGAAAATATTAATTTCTCCGAAAATACGAATATGATATACTCGAGTATTGTATGGCATCATATTAAAACTAAGTTTTCAATCACAATAGATTGTACATCGAACTTTTCAAGCTCCTGATATATGAAATTTATATTAGTCCCACAACTACTTTGCAGATATAATTTAAGAAGAGTAACTGTTTAGTTCATTTTAAGTTGAGATGGTATATGAGTTTCAATGGTTCTTTTTGCTACGGTTTATTCAAATTTTAATACTATATATAGCATAAAAAATAATATACCCTATCTAGTTATATTTTTCTAAAACGAACGAGGTTTAACTATTAAAAGTGAAACATTTAAAACTTACAATATCATGAATGTAGCACAAAAAAACTTTAGTAAGCAGGGTTTTTGAAATTACTGTAAAATACAACGAAACAATTTCGTAGAACCTTGGCTATGATAATAACAAACATCCAGGCTTTCCATTACAACGCAAAAAAGAATTAATTGACAGTAGCGTTTATATAAGTTCCTCCAAGGTTTGCTCAGAGAATCCAGATAGTCAATAGAATACAATAGGTTTTCTTAATAAAATACATAGAATTATTTTCATCTCTATATCATTTGTAATTTGTTTTAAAAACAAAGAACAGTTATAAAAATAAAGCAAAACCCAACCCACACTTCAGCATTAATCATCATCATCCTGCAGCTTCCTCTTATGACTAAGAACAGTATTATTTTGATAGTGGAGTGGATAAAATGTTTATCTGGAAATAGTGAACCTTATAGGACCAAAACAACCGTAACCTATTATTAGACCAGGCCGTGGTGGGGGTTGAGTATGCAAAACTATTCCGACGCAGTTTTTCTTTTGAGCGTTATTTATCACTACTTGGACAGCACAAAAACGCATGTTGCCTGTTCCGGAAGTGGTGCCATTCCAATATGGCGGCTATTGAAGATGGCGCCCAGTTGCTCAGACATTGGTCAAGAAAACTGCGACATCTCCTTTGGTATTTGCCCCATTTCGAAGGAACATACACAGCTTAAAGCGGAAACCCAGTGTGCATAAAATTTGATCGATATTATCCACCTTACTTCAAGCAAAATAGTTGCAAAGTAGGTTTTTTGTTCAAATATATTTATATTGCAAGTATAGAATATATCCCTCTCCTTTCATCCTAGATCACCCTGATCATTATTGCGTAGTTCGCACTCCTATTAGATGGAGTGTTAATTTTCTGCCGTCATCATGGATCTGCTACCTTGGATACCGATAATTTTTGTCTAAATGCCATAATTAGGAATTGCAGTCGTAAAATATAGATATTCTATAAAAAAACTAGGGCATGTAGTATTTTTTAAACAATTTTATTTTAATTCTTTTTTGGTTTTGAAAAACATTGTGCAAAAAATATGTTTTGTTCCCAAGGACCAGCCATGCAATCCTTAAATGTCATGGGAAAGAAAATCAATGGGATTTCCTGGATTGTCTTGGACTGTGGCCAAAAACACTAAAGCGTTATGACAACGCTTGGCATGTGGAAGATATTTATTGTTTCTGCAATGCCGGAGGCAGAGACGAAGTGATGAGTTTTCTGTAAGGGCAATTAGTGCAATAGTAGTGAAATACAATATTTGTTCACAATATATAAATTATCCCTAAAATTATCAAAATACTTACCCTAAAATTAAATATGAATTAGTATGCAATCAAGAACGAATTAACAAATTAAATCGTAACATATTACCTAGGAAACTTTATATTTCTAATGACATTAACCTAAATATGTAAATAACAATCCCAAGAATAAATTCACAGAAAAAATTAAATTTACCCTTTCTACAATGATTTCCCCCTTGTAATTAGCAATATAAAGTTTTCTAATCTTGGAAGTTTTAGAGGAAAAATTCTGATCAAAAATGGAAACCTTAAGATGTATGAAAAGGAAGCATCGTTATGTCTAGTGCTTTGCTTGACAAACTTGGTTTAATTTTAATGACTTTCTCAACTGGAACTTCTCTAAATGACACTTTTGAAACAGCAATGGGTGTAGAGGGAAATATCTTAACAGGGATTTTGGCTGTGTTAAGAGGTAATAAGATAATAAGAACTTCTTTCTCCTATTGTTTCAAAATAAATATATTTTAAACTAAAAGTAAAAATAAATGTTCCAAGTCAATATTCTCTATACTATAAGCCTGACATTTTTCAGTACCTACCCTAACTAATTTTTAAAGTTTAAAATCAAGCACACTCTATTCTTGGTCTTCGAAGTTCAATAGTTTTAACGAAAAAAATATAATAGATAATGAGTAAAATGTTAAATATATTGTCATGTAAAGTATTTAAGTAAATACTAGGAAACAATACCTTTGTTAAACAATTTTCGCACATTTAGTTTATCATCTCATCTATAAACAGGTGTGTAACAAGATTCCTTTCGCAATGACTTGGCGATACTAATATTTGAACATCAATGACTTTGGATTGAGGAATGGTTCTACTAAATTACTGACAACGTTCTCTTGGTGGAAGCAGATGTTGAATTTTGGAAACATCCCAGTTTTTCAGGTTTGATGACTGACACTCGCTTAGATTTTTCAAATCATATTGTTAAAGTTTCTAACAAGGCAACTCAGAGGAATTTCTCCGGAGGTCATACTTACTTCCTGATGTCAATATTCTTCGTACAGCTTACTTTGGCTGCAGTATTACCCACATCTGAGTTATGAAATCATCATCTAGATTGCTGAATTTGGAACACTCCAGCTTTTCCGTCTCCAAATAATAGTTTATGCAACGATTGTATTATAAATGTCATTAAGCCAAGAGTGAGATGTAAGTTAGAACACGAGTGAAGCGAGTGTTCTAAATATCTCACGAGTGGCTTAAAGGCATAATACAATCGTTGCATACACTATTTTATCCACGACCAAAAATATCTAATTAGCTTACCGTATTTAAAACGTGACTGCATACTATAAACGTGGTGTTCCCAAGCGGTCACCCATCCAAGTAGTGACCATGCTCGACGTTGCTTGACTTCGTCGCACTACAATTAGTTTTTGAGGTAAGGTATAAAAAAACATTAATTCCTCTTTTACTGATAATAACCATACTGAATAGGCAAATTAAAGGTATATTGAGCTAATCGAAATTTGGGATATGTTGATATAAATAAATAACTCACAGTAGTAGATGACACTCTTTAATTTATAACGTAGTAAAGGACGTTTGAGGTTAGGTACAATAGGACACTAAAACCGGAATCGTATGGGTGCAATCAGCTGATGTGAGAGTTGTTTAATTTGTATTGGTACTGCTTCCGTCAAATGCCGAGCTCTCATTGGTCTAGAACCAGTACTCTAAAGTGACTCCAGTAAAGTCGTCACTAGGCAACTGCTTGGTTTTTGGTGTTTTAATGTATATAATTATAATGTTTATTGTAATACCATAGTTGGTGGTTATTGCAATGGTCGTAGATAAAAACAGTTGGTTTTAGGCCTATGTTTGCTTTGAAAAATCATATTCGTGCAGGGAGACACATTCATGCATATTACGTTAAATAAGAGACATTTGATTCCTGATACGATGGAACATTTTTTATATATTTTTTTAGGATAGTTTAAAATTTTTAAACTAAGTATTAGACCTTTCAAAACTCTATTATTTATTTAGATGCTCAAAGCTCAGATGACTGGTGTTTTTTACGGTAAAACTAAAATTTTTAAATTGTTGGAAAAAATATTCTATTCATTATTAAGTTTGAAAGTTGAACGTCCGTTATTTATAAGGATAAGCCTCGTTACAGCCTTCATTACAGCTGATGCTGGTTACTCGCGAATGTCTAATGATTTCTAATCATTACATCATTACGTCAACCTACAGTATTCTAACTTCTATTTCTATAGATAACATATCAAACTTAACATAGCATTTACCTTCTTATACATTGTTTAATTTTTCAATCGCTATAATTTTCTTTGTGATTTTATTTGTTTTCAATTAGTAAACTAATCTTATTTTGATTCAACTAACACAATTCCTTTTACCCTCGTAATGATTTAGGAAATATTAGCCATACTTAAGCACCAAAAACGTTCAACTACCCAAACATTTTTGTGCGTATTAAAGGCACCAACATTCTTGAATAGACGGATATTGTTTAGAAAACCATATTATGATACGCTAATTTACTTCTCTTTTTTTCTTTAAGAACGACGCAATTTTATGAAAAAGGGTGAAAATTTCTTTAGTCCTAAATTCTAACAGCAATTAAATTATTGTGGGTGTGTTGTGAGCCTAACGATTAGAGTTTTGACTTTAAATACCCCCGTTGCAGCAGACCTGCATACTCAGCGAATTTCAAAAGCAAAACAACATATTCTAATCCAACATAGCGAGATTTGACATGTTTTTTGTAAGCTCCATAAGAATAACATGGGGAATGAGTATGCAGGTTTGCTGCTACAGGTATGTTTAAATTGGTTGGTTTTAATTCAATATTTAGTAGATCTGAACTAGAAGAAGCCATTTACCAAGTTTTATCAAGATATGTTGAGAAATAAGCGAGATATAGAATTTTACTTATTTCCCATAAGGTTAACATTGAGACAACGTACTGTGTTTACCACTTTCAATATCTCGGTAACCAATGGACATAGAGTAGTGATTCAAAATACTAAATTGTTTGTTTTTTTGAGCTGAATTCAATGGTGCCAACAAAAATTTGATAAATTTTATTTTTCTATGTGAAACACTCAAAAACCCCATTTTTGGGGGGGTTTACCCCCTTTACCCCCCTTCCGGTGGTCCGATCGGGCTGGTTCACGAACTCGTCCGAATGATTACCACTTTACACGTCTGTACCAAATTTCATTAAGATCGGACCATATTTACGGCCGCTATCGTGTTAACAGACATATATATATACATATAATATTATATGTATATATATATATATATATATATATATATATATATATATATATTCAAACGAATGGTGTTTTTTGCTTCTGGGGACCCCAAAATGAAAAGTTAACATGGTCTCGGACTTAAGTCTTACCATGAGTACTACCGTAATAGCTTATTCCTTTAAGGAAATTCGCTAAAAATAGTTCATGGGTTTGACTCCCGGCATGCCCATGCAGTTTTAGGGATTTGAACGGCTTTCGATTAAAAACGTTCAAATATCTTTTCTATAAAACTCCTACTGACGTAAAAAATGTTTCTTTTAATTATCATGAGTAATATTTTAATACAGAAGCTCAGCAAAGCACTCGATGGGAGGGACTGAAAAAACATCCTATACTAATAGTATAACCCGAAGAGCATTGTGATTGCCAGTCACAAATCACGGCGTTGTAATTAGCGTCAGTTATCGGCTGTGGGATTCACCAGGTGTTGCATGGACAAGTTGTGATTGTGAGGACACACAGTGGGTACAATCAGAGGCGGCTGCGATTGCACAAACACCACATTGCAATTGTACTCTTTATATTTAATGGATATATTATAACACAAGTTAAAAGACAATGTGATGACATGATCATAGCTAGAACATTTTGCTACATCTGAATGTACTAGCAATATTACTATATTTCATATATTTATTCTACAACGTTAATGTTTGGGAGGAAAAATAAATGTGAGTGTCAAAAAATTACTGAAAGAGTACCAACCATTAATGAGTTTCACCTAAAAAAAAGAAATACTTATATTTAAAACTTTTGTTCATACGTTTCTAATTTATTGAGATACACAAAGCTATTTATTTAATATAAGTTTATTACGATTTTAATAAGACCAATTGTAAGGGAGGAAGAAGCCCCGCTTGATGATTTTAGCTATAATAAAAAAAGGAAGAATAAAAAGAATTTGAGGTGACTTTGTAGCTTTACCTTTGATAAAGGCCACAAATATAAATGATCGACTTTTTAAATAAGCTATTTTCAAAATCTTTGGTAAAAAAATAAACAAACAAAGAATGTTTTGTGGATTTTAAATTGGGTTCTTTATTGCTTAGTTTCTGCTGTACTGTTAAAGAATATATCTCAAATGATCCAAAAAACTTGCGATTTTCACTTGAAGGAGCAGAGGGAAACAAATTGAAAGAATATAATCTTTACTGATGAAGAGTTGTTTTCCTCACAGTATAAAAAATACATTTACAAAATGGCTAAGCATTTATATCCATTTGTGAAGTGGAATAATCTATCAATTCACAAAATGTAAGAAGACTAATGTCTTAAGGAACCGAAACATTTTGAAAATAAAGAGCCTCACAGAACTATTTGAGAGAAAAATGTGTCAGCAGAAATCAGGAAGGATCAGTCAGATTGAAGATAAACGGAGGAGCCTCTGGCCTCTCGTGGGAAATGTCTTGAGTTTTGCAAAAGTTGTCCTCGTAAGGTAAAACCTACACTATGAGATTTTATTTCATAAATATACGCCAAATATTTTCGCTATAAATAAATTTCGTAATTGACGTACTTGAAGGGTTTTATTGGTTTTAAAACATGCGGGAAAAACTACCATCCTTTTATAGCAAAATTACAATAAATTTATTATAAAAACTAGTAAAAAAATACATTGTGCTGTACAAAAAGTCGGGTATAGTTGCTATTTTTGGACATGTTGTTAGTGGTGGACTCATAACATCAAATCCAAATAATTTCGCGCTTGAGGTACCCCGGCGCCGGCGCGCCAAATGGAATGGTTCCCTTCTGGTATTTTTTTCAGATTTTCACATATATTAAAATTATATATATATATATCATCATAAATTAATCAAATACGTAACTAATTCACTTCATCCCCTACGATATAACTAATTTTGCAGCTCTGCAGCTTTGATGGATCCGGGGATAAGATCCTTCAAAGATAAACAAAATTGTTCCATTTGATTTGAAGTAATGGATTTTCAGATGTTCTACGTTATGTAAGAGACTTGTGTTCGTTTTTGTTTCAGAAACACTTTGATTATATAGGAGTGAAAATTAACAAATATACGACAGAACAGAGTTATCTTTATTTTAAAAAAGTCAGACCTGTACTTCTTGAAGAAATATCGCAGTGATAAAACTTTCCTCAAGTAATTTGGCACGGTACAAGGCGTAAACAAACCCTTCGAGGAAGACTTCTGATAAAGAATGAGCCAATCGTGAGTGGTTGTAAAACAGGATATCTTGTTTATATGTAAATGCACCACGCAGATCCAGCTTAGAAATATCTATAGTATTTACTGCTATTACCTCATGAATAAAACAACTTATCGATGTTCTGTGTTGTGGATAAAAATACTTTTTGAAAATTAAACCACGAGAGTTAACTCTTTACGTTTGAAAAACTAACAAAAACAAAGTGATTAGAGGGAGAACATATTTAGATACATTTTACCAAGATATATATATATATATATATATATAAGTTCTTATTGTACATCCCATATTTGATTAGTAATCCCATATTATAGTCTTATATGACCAATATTTTGTTGCTTGTTAGTTTGGTAGCACAATCATCTCAAAAACAGCTCGGAGGATTTTCCTAGAAGTTTCGAAATAAACTATTTACACTTTAGACACTTAAGATTGATTTTATGAACTGTTATAAAAAAGAAACGTTTTTTCTTCAAATATAATTCTGAAAACAGCCTGTTATTCAGCAGTTTGGAGGGAAGGACTTTTTGTATCAAGGCAAATGAGAGCTTTATCCAACTTTTAACACAAAGATTTTAACAGCACAAAGATTGCAAACACATTTGAATCGTATTTAATATTTAAACGAATAACAGTATATAGCCTTGAACAAGTAACCAGGGACACTCTGTTTCGAAACTTTTACTATCAAAAACTTGCAGTATTAAAAAGGAAAATTAAATAAATTGCTCGAGACATTGCCACATTTTGTCACCGTCATGTACCTAAACAAGAAATCCTTTTGTTCATGACAGTTACACATCCGGTGCTGTCGTTGTGCTTTACTGTCTCTCATGTTTTATCCTAAATAAACCTTCTTACGATTCCTTACACGTGCCATCATCTTTATCATGGAACTTTGGGAACAAACATATGTTACATGTTGTTAAAAGAACAATTACGGTATTTACATTTACACTGACACCCAATTGAATCACTGTATAAATTATAAATAAATGATTTGTGAAATATATAGAACTAGCTGATCAACCCAGTTTCACCCTGGAAAAACAGAAACACTTCCTGCGATTTAATGTTTAGGTTGCCATTACAGAGCTTCATAAGCTTCCTTATAGTTTAACACTGAAAGTTTGATTTAACACACGGCGTAGCTCTAAGGG
Organism: Flexamia atlantica; assembly: GCA_035578135.1. Classification (NCBI taxonomy): domain Eukaryota; kingdom Metazoa; phylum Arthropoda; class Insecta; order Hemiptera; family Cicadellidae; genus Flexamia; species Flexamia atlantica. The sequence goes on from JAQJVK010000002.1 coordinate 17,357,595, forward strand.
AATTAAAAAAATAATAATTGCTAGTGAATGCCTACGCCCTAAAACGAACGTCTATGCAAAGTCTCAAGACTCTAGGTCAAGTAGCGTAGGTTGTGTGATTATAGGCGAGTGGTATTTAACAAATTAATATATTTTAGACTATCGACAGACATGACTATCACTAATAGAGATTTTTTCTACTATGTTTGACTGCAACTTCGTCTAGGAATGTAAAAAATAATGGACATTTATTTTACTGAAAAAGGTAAAATATAGTCAATATACTTTATTAATATGTCATTAGTTAGTTAATTATTAATATACCAACAGCGTATGCTAACATTCTATGTATGCTATTTGCACTATTTCATATATCAAAAGGCTTGCGTATATTATTCTCAAGCAACCTGGGAAAAATAAATAATAAAAATAAATTGACTAAACGAAAAATGAAAAAAGTTGTTATTTATGACAGTGTTTCTACGATGAGTTGATTAAATTTCTTGTAGAGTATTAGTTAAAATGTATCACTATTTAATGATCAAATGAAGATGTCCTTAATTATCGATGCTGACAAAGCCACGAAATACTTTTCATTGTATTATGAAATCAATTGCTTAATTTCGTAGTTGATACTTTCCCATTACAACATTAATCAGACAGAGCACGCAACCACCTATCAGCTACTAGGTACTAGCTAATTATCTAATTGCCAAACTAATTAATCATGTCCTTTCTGGACAAGGAGTACTATCAGCAACCAATTAACATTAAAATAAGTAGCATCTAATTATTTTAGAATTATTTTAGTTCACCCTTTTGCTAACCTTAATGTCTTCTGGTTAACAGGTATTCAGGTTAAGCAAACCGAATTGCACAAATATGTATATATATATATATATGTATATGTCTTAACAAATATGTATATATATATATACTTAACATATATGTTTTTCGAATGACACTTTGTTCTGCATATAGAACTAAAACTTTCATCAATTGGAAATCGACATGTATAGTCAAGGTATTTGCTTACTGCAGTGCACGGACCTTTATAATCGCTTAGTTAATGCTGACAAAAGTAAGTTATATGATTTCAGGCTTCGAACAACAACTTTTTCAGATTCAGTTTCTGTAGGCTTTTTTGAAATAAAAACTTACGATGAAACTAATTTTCTTGGCTTAAGTCACATTGTGACCGTGTTTAAGTAACGGAATAGTTGTATGTTCATATTACGAAGATATCCACTTCTTCTGAGGTAGATAAATCACATTGCAGCATAATACAGTACTTTTTACCCACATCTCTTATATAAGCAGTTAACGTTTATAGACTTGAGAAAACTTCTACAAAAACAATGTTCAAATCCCAAAAAAGAACACTGAGATGTTGAAGATAAAAAATGAGTCATTAACGTCCTGTAGATAATGCAATTTTAAAATCAAACTAAGTTCTGTATTTTCACTCACAAAATATTTTAGAGTCCTTCCCCTTGTTCTGAAAGTCAAAAACTCACTAACATAACCCTCTAACGCCACTTATAACACAAATTTAACAAAACTCTCTTACTTACTATTATTACTCTCTTAAATTAACCTCTAACTGTTAACTCTCAACTCTTACTCTCCTAACTTTAACGTAACTTTAACCACCGCTATTTAATATAACTCATAACTCTCTAACACCACAGTCCTTTTCATATAATTTACGCCTCGCCAAACGTCTGACATTCCTACCTCATTTCACAATGATTTAATACAACAAGTTGTATATAATGTAACCAAATGCCTCACAAGCTGCAAAATATATATAGAATTTTAGTTGATTCTAAAGCTTTTAGAAAACAAGTAAAAGTATTTTCAGTTAAAATAGTATTATAGTGTAAGTATGTGTTAAAATGAAAAGAGAATATATTTAGTTGTAGAATTGACCTTTGTTACTTTGGTACCGTATCGTTATATTTCTTTGAAATTTGTTGTTGCATTTTTGCCTACGGCAGTAGCGAATGGATATTTATATGTAGTTGAGACGCTTTATCCATGAAAATTGCACCTCTTTAAATAGCTTCAATAATTGCCACCATCTCTTAACCAGTAGAAAACCCTATTGTCCTTTTTATGTTGTTTAAGGTTTTAATTAGATTAAGAGCATGCTTGGTGGCTCTTAAGAGCCACGCTACTTGAGATCACCTTCAGGTTGCCTTGAAACAAGATATCACTTTGTGAATTGATAGGTAAGCTAATATGGTTCTTAGTAGTCGAATGCTATTCCTATAAGCCTAGGAAAGAGAAGAGCGTTATTTATTATTATTGTTAAATACTAATTTTAAAATAACTGAATAATAATTTATTATTATATAGTTTATTATTTTGTTAGATGTTACTAAGCAAACTAAGAGGAAGAAATATGAATGTTATACTTATAATACAGTCAAAAACTTTATTGATCTAAGACTTGCAGTTTTTAAAGTATTTAAACGTATAATTTCACAAAAGAGTTTAAAAACTATCATTAAAGAAACTAAAGTACCAAGGAACTTTGATTTTAAGTACCTCCTTTGTATTGTGCCAATTGAACATTTATTTGGAAAAGTTGGCTTAAAACAAGTTTTATTTAAAAATATGTTTTTTGTTGAAACCAAATTAGGCCTTCCTGCTGAATTACTGCTCCACAGTTTGTTGAAGCCATGTTTGTTGTGCCATGACGGTTACCTCGCCACCGTTTATCAACTAACTGCACCATATGGGAATCTCTGTAATGGACAGATCTCGTTTAATCGGAACATTCATGTTGCTCTTGTCGACAATTTTTTTAAATTAGACAGCAAAATTATGTCTTCGTTTCCTTGGCTTATGGAAGTATGCTTTGTTGGCTTACATTCTCTTTAGTTTACCATTTCTCTAGGGTTTATAAATAGTTAAAATATAGTTAAACTATAATGTTGTGATGATAATTTTTGTAGTTTAGTTAATTTTACTTCAAGAATCGCACTCCGGACAACATTTTGTAAAAATTGCATGGACATGACACTTCCAGCTGTTATAAAATATCAGGATAGTAATATATCTATGATCCGGACTACTTTACACTTGTTTAATATTGTATAAACATCTGTGTGTCTCCCAGAAGTAAATTTGATGGTCCCTAAGTGGTAAAAACCAGCCATTAACAATTAGCCTTATTGTAAAAAAATTAATGTACTGTTCGTCATGGAAATAGTAACAAATTGCTCATAACATTTATGTGTAGAATTACTTTACTACAAAAAACACTCCCGTGCTCTTTATCTATATGACCCAAAGTAATTACAAAGTATATGTCCGAAACAAAAGAATAAAGTTAACAAATCAAATTAATCTACGTACTGGATGTCCCATAAAAGTACCCCATCATCTATTTTTAACTTTTAGCGGATTTCGTTAAAGGAATAAGCTATTACCTTAGGTCTCATGGTAAGACCTAAGCCCGAGACCATGATAACTTTTCACTTTGGGGCCCCCAGAAGCAAAAAACACTATTCTTTCGAATATATGTTAACACGATAGCGGCCGTAAATACGGTCCAATCTTAATGAAACTTGGTACAGGCGTGTAAAGTGGTAATCATTCGGACGAATTCGTAAACCAGCATGATCGGACCACCGGAAAGGGGGGTAAAGGGGGATAAACCCCCCAAAAATGCGTTATTAAGTTTCTTACATAGAAAAATAAAAATTATCCAATTTTTTGGCCACCATTGAATATAGCTAAAAAAAAAAGAATTTAGTATTTTCAATCACATCTTTCAGTCCATTGGTTACCGAGATATTGGAAGTGGTAAACACAATACGTTGCCCCATTGTTAACCTTATGGGAAATAAGTAAAATTCTACCATCTCGCTTATTTCTCAACATATATTGATAAAACTTGGAAAATGGCTTCTTTTAGTTCTACTATACATTGAACTAGAAGAAGCTATATCTACTATATATTGTATTGAAACCATCCATTTTTAATATATCTGTAGCAGCAAACCTGCATACTCATTTCCCATGATATTCTTATGGAGCTTACAAAAACATGTCAAATCTCGCTATGTTGGATTGAAATATTTGATTTTAAGTTTTTGAAATTCGCTGAGTATGCAGGTCTGCTGCAACGGGGGTATTTTAAACTGTCTCTATCCCACCCGCAAACATTTTAAAGTAGTTACTACTTCATATTGACTAGGTAGGCAATTTCGGCCGTCCGATGCAAAATTGTTCTTACAAAAGTAAACGTAGTGATGTAGTCCATCATTTCAAACTATTTTCTTTCACTCTTTTACCCAATGCCGCAATTTGTTTTCAAACACTTTGACCAATTCTTTAGATATGTGAGCGTTTTATTATTTGTTAGATGTTAAACTGTTAATTTTTAGGCATTGGAGGGGGTACTATTTTGGGAGAGCCAGTGTAAAGATTAAGGCAATTTTTGTGCATAAAACTTCGTCTAAACGAATGGGTCAATATTAATACTATATATGGTGTATAACAGGCTTATATAGATGTGAATTTTAAGGGTATAAACTATGTGCGTGGACACGAAAGTCCCAGGATAGCCCTCAAAGTTATACAATGTCCCCATTTATGTAACATTGAACTGCAAATAAAAACAAAAGGAGCATAGCGGTGAATCACCTGAAGCAGATAAATGTTTAAATGATACTTTTGAATCAACATGCAAACTCATGATTATTTCGTTAAATATTTTACCGTTAAAGTTTATCATCGGGGGCGTTAATATTTTTAGGCCTTTAATATAGCTTCTATAAAATAACAAAAGTGGAAGGAAACGGGCGAAGCAGTAGAAGATAAATGAAGCGGTAAATTAAGGAGGTATGTTTATAAACCGTAAAAGAGCAGACAACATCGGAGTAGTCTTGCATTAAACATGAGGAACTTAACGTGTAGGTGTTCAGAAAAGAACGTTACGTAAATAATGTGTACCTAAATAGCCATTTATAAAATGGGTGGCTATGAATTCATTGAAATTGTCTGAGTTAAAAGAACAATTACTCAAAGTGTTTTTCAAAACCATTTTATTTTTACTCAATAGTTTCTTCCTTTTCAACAAAAATTAAACACTGTTGGATGTATAAGTATAGTATGATTAGGTTAGCTTACAAAGGTAAATTTATAAGTAAAAACTAACAATGTTTATGAACGGTACACACTGTTGGTCCGAGTCGTAATATTTTACGAAGTTTATAACTGGCTGCCGATAGCACGTGCGAGGTGTAACTTACTTTAGACGTTGTTACTACATTTAATATCTAAAAGTCTATAAAATTATGTTTTTTATTTTGTCATCTGCTTGAAATTTAATAAATATTCTTTTGCTTACTTTTGTAAACAGTGTTGTTAGATTAAATTAATTATGTTTCTCCTGATTTTTCTTTATTTGTAAAATATGAAAAAGCATTGCTTGATTTTATCATCATAAAGACCGTGTAGTCATATATTATACATGTCTTCCACCGGTGTTGAAGTAGTGGGAGACGGCGAAGAACAGGAAAACTATAACGATGGCGGAGGCAGCAAAGCTTACAGACGTTCAGGAACTTACACGAAATACAATTCAAAATGAGTTGTGAAACAGGGCAATATCGGCCCTATAATGGCCGATCGGTTTTAGGTGCAGTAGTTTGGCTTAGGCGTCAGGTGTCATTTCGTCTCCATATTTAGTTAATTAATAAATCTTTGTAAAAATTCAATGTTTGGGGAGCGAACAATTGAACTTAAATCATACTTAATAACCGTAAAATCTTAAATATGTATGTTAACAAAATTTCAATTAGTTCTTCACAATCGTCAGAGTACTAAAAATACCTTATCAAAGTACAAAGTAAAGTTAGATCAAAGTCTAATGTTACCAATCATGTTGCAAGTAGACCATAGGATAAAAGTAATTGGGTTTGTTAAGCTGCTATTCGCTGACGAAGGAAATCTTCTCCCTTAATTGAAGGATCAACTCCCCTCCTAGCCTGGAGGCAAGGATCAAAGGGAAGGTTTACCAGCAGCACATACGGTTGCTATTGTTTAGTTTTAGTTATATATTCAAGCAACTCTTTTTCTTCTTAGCGGATATTAATTAATTAAATAATCTAAGAACAAATACAAAAAACAATTTTGTCAAACAGCGATTTTATCACCTTAAATTGAAAATTTGTTAAGCTTTTACTTGGCTACAATAATTTCATCTTTTCTGTAAACGAGATACATAAAATAAAATAAATACAGTATTGCAAAAACATTGTTTTAGAAGTAAATCTGGAACAAATTTATATATAATGATAACTGTATGTAGAACTGCACTTGATGTATATGTTGAAAAAAACGTTAATTCGAAATAATAAAGTTAGACTCTTTATGTAGTCTAATATTGGCCAGTAATTGAAGTACACCTAAAAGGATCCATCCCGTAATCCTTCAAAGGCATTGGATATCGAAGCGTCCTCTTGTTCAACAACAAAGTGGCACTTCAAATATTCGTCTGTGATTTGAAGAATGTGATGTAGAATAAAACACGATGTTTTTAGTTCTACTTACTCTATAAATGACGATTGAGCAGCCTTGAGGAAATCGTGGCAGGGTTCAACTGTAAATTGTATTGTTCTCCGAACATTCGACTACCCTTGGTGGCCCATCCACTAGCGGCAAAGTTACAAATAATAAAATTCTGAAGATAACTTTTTATGTCAACAATTTGACTGATTATGAACAATTTTAACCAAATGGTTTGGAAATAAGAAAACGATGAAAAATTAAAGTTAATATTACCTTACACTTGAAAAGCAGAACTTTTTGATGACGATGGAAAGCTGTTAGAACTCAGCACGTAATGCAGAAATCTCAGTCGGGCTCTAATATCTGATAAAATGTTATAAACTTGAGCAGAGAACAAGGTTTTAGAGCTTGCAAGTTTGAATTCTAGATTGACTGAATCAAAACCAGTTTTAAATAAATTCATTTACATTATGACTATTTTATAAATAGTCATAAATTATTGTAAAGTCATAAGTCGGCTTGCATTGTTTCCGTAATGTTTTTTAGAGGGCTTAAATAAATATAATAATGACTTTGCAATAGTTATTAAATCCATGCATATAATGAGTTATTTTATGAAACTCTGCTATTTGCGTTGCACATAGTAAACCAAATAAAATTAAAAACAACAATGAATTTAAAAATTTAGGATAGTAAAAATAGTTCGACTAATAAAGCAGAATAAAAATAAAAATAAAATTTCAGTGATTAAAATTTTTGTGAATAAAATTTCTGTGATCTTTAACAGAAATTCAACAACTTTCAGGTAACATCTTTACTTGCGCGGAGAGGAAAGATTGATCCATCGATCATTAAATTCGTAGGCCTAACTCAATCATTAAATTGGTAGGCCTGAGTAAGGCCAATGTATAATGGAGTACATTGTAAAAACAGGATTATAGATAAATGTCAAAATCAATAAATATCTTAGACTAGAAATTCAAATTTTAACATTAAATTTTGGATGTTAAAATGATAGAAATAATGAATTTTCATTGTTGAATATATTCAAAGAAAATATTAAGCAATGCTCAATAATTTTAAATGTAGAGTGGTTTTTTACTATGGTAAAATTACCTTGTTTTGCGATTAAATTTATCAGTTTGTGTATTAGCAAATGTTCAGTCTTTTATAAAAGACTCCCTTGATTGAAATAGAGTTTAAATTCCATCTTGTCGTTCTAAAAAGATAACCCTTTTCAAAACTGTTATTGTAGTAATCAGCCCTCCCTCGCGGCGCGGCGTCTGCGATAAGAAACTACTCAGACCCTCTTTTCCACCTTTATTTTTTCAAAATAGGATTTTATTTATTTTATCATATAATTTGAATTTTCAAATACAATTTTAATCTGAGCATACGATGTATCAAGCAAATCAAGGCGGCGAACTATTCAGTAGAAGTCAGTAGTTATTAGTAATAATAGAACTATATATATATTTTTTTTTTTTGGGTAGGAGGTGGAATGCGTTTACGCACACTGAGGGGCTCGTTGTCCCCTCAGTAGTGTCGGACTCCCACGAGCTCGATGTCCCGTGAACTACCGACTAAACCACCTCCCTCGGCACCGAGGACACTAGCCTGGAACTGTAATAGAACTATAATAATCACCAGCTAAATTGTAGTGATGAAACTCGGACCCACGACATACCGTTGCCGTGGTTCAGGGGGCCTGCAAGCTAACCAATGAGCCACTGACTTAATGAGGGGAAGCTGTAAACTCTCTACCATTTAACATTAAAATAGATTGTCTGGTGCCATAATATACTGGCACATGATGTCGGTGACATAATATACTGTCTAAAAGAAAGGCAAGTATGTGAACAAAATCCTTCAGAATGGTTTCAGATATCCATCTTATTCTGCAGAGCAGTTGGAAAAAAAGGACTAAACAAGCAGCTCTTCAATAGTTGGGGAAAAATGTTTCCTCACGGAAAGCGATGGAGGGAGGTTATTTTAAAGGTGTACCTTTTTCAGACATTTCAGACAAGCAAAGTACGCGTTGAACAGCTCAGAAACTACCATAACATGCCTGAAAGACTTTATTTTCGCCTTTCAAAGTAGATTGTTCATGAGTATGTTGAGTAGGCGGGTATCTTACTTGGCTGAATTCATATAATTACTCCGTCCATATGTGGTCTCGGGTTCATTTTGAGAGGTCGTTTTCAATATTGAGACTTCGATGTTAAACACTCATCACCTATTAAAATAGGTCAACAGGGAATCCATGGGAGTACTCATTATTCCTCCAAGAATCAGTAATGTAAATTAATGATAATATAAATGCAACATAACCATTATTAAAAGGCTACCTTTATTTTCAATTTAGACCAATCAATTGTCAATATTGACTTATCCAATAAACGGAGTTTTTGTGAAAATCTATAAATTTATAAATTTAGTGTTTGGTTCCTTTAGATTATTAGGCTTCACCAAATTGATCATGTAAAATATGTAAACGTGTATTTTCTTATGAAGAATGCAAGTAAATTTAAGCATCTTGGTTAGTTACAAGCATTTTAAATTATTTTTAAATAACATAAATTTGGTTCTTCATTTCTTGAAAACACTCCTTCATTTTCTACGTATCTCTTATAGTTTCCATGTAAATTCAAAAATTGTATTTAAAAAAAAGTACCTGAAATGTTTATTAAAGATGGTGGCTGAAGCATATCCAAGATTTAACAGGACTTTCGATATTTTCAACAACAGTTCAACTGTACAACTGTACAAAGTTTCCATAATGTTAAAGTTAGTTAGCTTGAATAACCTTGTAAGAAAAGAATTCTTGTACATAATACGGTTTTATATTTATTGACATCTTATTATATGAGTATTTAAATGTCATGGTTAAAATTCAATCGTATTTTCTTAGGATTTTGAAAATTTATCTTTTACTTTTGAGGGCAGTACGACATACATCAGTCTACTAATATCAGTTGTATTGCCTGTCTTTACTCGATTCCTTACGTTTATAATTAAATTTACGAGTATTTTTCTTTCTAAACAGCCAACTTATTTCTCTAGAGAGGCGAGAGAGTCATTCCGGTTAACAGCAATGTTCCTTTGTGGAAGATTCCTATTGTTTGGCTGTTAATAAATTCAGAGCCCGTTAACCCGTTGTTTTAAAAAAGAGGTTCAGATAATATTTTTCATCACAATGAAACAAATATGAAAACTAAAACTATAATAACCCTATGGTTCTTTTTGCGAAGTGAAAAACAAGGCTCTTTTAATTTGGGTTTAAAAGTAAATCTTGCCTATTACTTTGTTGCTGATATAAATATAGTACCTTCATAAATCATGAATTTTTCTAATTACTTAAGAAGATTTTGCATCAAGCTTTGTCTTGCGAAATGGAGTTTGTTCGATTTAATAAGTTTTAAGGATTGGCGTACAATATTAATAATTATTTTAAAACTGGTAATATTCATTTGGCTTTTAACATACGTATATAATTTCTTCCATCCCTTTGACATTTTTTTACCTTTATGTTGTTTGGAATAGAGGTAAGGAATAATTTATCTTAAAACTTATTTATTTTACAAGAATTTGCAACCCTAAATATTTTAGGATTTATACTATTCCTAGACGAATAGAGGGCCTTCGTTCACTGATCTTTGAGGTCTTTTAATAAACATTTACCTTATTGTCTAATTACTGATAAAAACGTAGGCCTTTTTAGTTCAAAAGATAGATTGATAAATGATTTACAAGGGGAATTGTCCTTTTGGGAAAAATATTACCTTTCAATACACATCTACGACGTTAACAGCACATTATATGTGTTAAATTCTTTTACGTTTGCCTTACGATGATCTGTGGGCTTATTACGATACGAACTACTAGTTATCAGGTTACTTGAAACGCTAACGTGATCTCCTAAATAGGTCTCAGTCTCTACGACTGCAATACGCTTATCACAATTTTATCCAAAGCATTTAGTTACATTTTTAACCACTTAGTACGATTGATCAGGTTTTTTCATGTTCCCTAACACTTCTCTCACCACTGCGTTTCCTTCCTTTATAATCCGAAACATATGTTGTGAATTTAAACTGTTTCTGTTAAAACTGTTGAAATACTTATACTTTATAACAGTAATTGTTCAAAAGAAAATTAGCATAACAAATGTGTAGAGTACATTTTACATTTTTTACTGTCGATTCTTTGTAAATGCTATAGTTTATTATGGTACTAAATATCAAGTATTTAATCAATAAAGTAAGAATATTGAAATTTATCTTAAAACTTATTCGTCTCTTTAGCTAATACTAAAACTGTTGAAGTGATAAATCAAGGAGTTTCTTACCGGCTGCCAAGCGAAATCGTGGCTTATAACTATACCCAAGCTTTTACTAACACTTAATGGTCAACATATCAAAAGAACGCAGAAATTTTACCTTGGAAATCATAATAATTCACAATTTTTAATTTGAACCTCACACATTACAAGTTGAATGTGGAATATTCACTTTATAGTTTACATATAACCATTCCACCACTTTTTGCCTTAGCCACGAAGCATTAGGAAGATTGTGAATGTGTGTATGTTCCTAACACATTAGGAAGGAGCTACAAGCAGTCTTTTAGGTTATCGTTTACAGTATTTAAATATAATGTAGATATCGCAACTAATATGGTTAAATCACGGTCACAACTCTAAATTACTTTAAAGCTATTTATGAAGTGTTAATTAATTGTTTAAAGCCCTACTAATTTATAATTCGTTTTTAAAGCAATATTTTTTAGTTTATATACTTGATTTCATAGTTCTTAGCGAAGCTATGAAGTAACTTACCAAAAATACGGCAGTTAGAAGGTGAAAGACGTTATAGTTAGAACATAGAAAAGCCTGGTTGTTCTTTGATGCCTGGAAGTAATGGGATTGTCAGACATTGTGTGGCCAAACAGAGTATTCTGAAAGTGGTTTTGTTCAGTAAATTTCTTTTGTTATAAGAACATATGTCTTTCCAATTATAAAAATTGTTACGTTGATCGGAAATTGCTAGATTTTATAGCCAACATTTATATTTATAAAAATAACATTAACTGTGCAACTAAACCTCCATGACCATAGATTAAACTGATAATGAAAATAATGGACATGTATTACAAAATCTTGAAAGTTAGAACCAAAACTATGATTATGTTTAGTTGTATATTTTAATAGCTAAAATGTAGACAAATGAATAAACCTTAAACATTATTAAGGCATAAAGAAAATCGTAATTATTGGATCAAATTGAGAATACGGATGTAAAAATCGTCTTAACAACTTGGTTGCGGGAGTACAAACCATTGGGATCAAATCTATCCTCATAATAGTATAAGATTTTTCAACAGCTGTCCAAGCGGAAGCTTGGTTTGGAATCCGACCTTTCACTCCATATAAGGTTTCTGGACTTGAGTGTATAATTTGTAAATCATGAGCTGGTTTGTAATTTCTGCTCGTTTATATGAATTAAAAAAATAATGCTTTATTAAATAATTGGATGATACTAATTAAAAACTTGATAATGTAATCAAGTGCTACCGATATAAAATATTAGTTTATGCAACGATTGTATTATAAATATCTTTAAGCCACGAGTGACATTTTACTCTATATATATTTAAATCACAGTATACGGTTATGGAGCATGAAGCATGACATAACTTATTGCCCGGAAAGAGAAAGAGTTGCAAGAAAAGAATCTTTTAATCACGACATTTGTAATAATAGCAACTATACTGAACCAAGTGGAATTTAGGAATCTATACATATGGAACTGAATAAAGACTTATTGTAATGGTGAAGGTGTTAGCATAACTTATTCAGGTTAGTAGTTTTGTTTTAGGCAAGTGTTGTATGTACACGTTGATAAGAGCATTTGCTTTTATTTCTCATATTAAGAGTACCCAACTAGGAGTTTTAGGAGTGCGAAATTCGTCTTTGAAAATTTTGTTAATTTGCAACTACTAATAAAATCAATCTAAAAAAAAATATTATTACCTTTCCAATATCCCGTTCATTTTAGCATTCTCGCTACATATTTCGTGGCGACAGCCACATCCTCACGCAGCGTCACAGAGACCTTTCTTGAGTTTAAAACTGAAACACTGACCACTATAAAACACTTACATACACACAAAGTACATTTACACATTACAATAAACGAAAAGACCGGTCATTAACAACTCCCGTCGCGGTGCGTGCACGATTCGTAATCGTATCGGCGCGGCGCGGCGGTGATTGGAGAATCTTTGTAGGTCACGTGACGGGTCGTGTTCTTGCGGTCAGCTGTGTTTGGTCTGTATCTAGTTTGATAATGGTCTCGAACAATGAGTTTGCCTTCGAGAGTAAGCACATTGTCTCCCTCGTGAAAACTGTCGCCCTCAACAAGCTCGGGCACCAACATTTTCACTCGGTAGACAATGTTCTACTTTACTCACACAGCACACAAATAACTATTACGTTGTTCCTTGGGTATGATCAGATGGGGAAAGGTTTTGTTTCGTCCTTGTATGTCAAGCAGTTCGTATATTATCCATTGTGAAGGGGTTAGAATTCCCTGTGTAATAATTCAATTTTTAAGCTTGGAATAACATATGGGAATGGAAAATAAAGGGTCAAGAAAAGAAGACCTAAAGTGTATTGACAATTTACATAGTGCCCAGTACAAAAGGACGGTCACCCAATAACTTCACTGTAAATATCCACTCGGTAAAGGGTTAGCGCAGCTGTTCTTCATATTACTATGGTAAAATAAAAACCATAGTGATATAACCATAGTTTTTTAGAACATAAAAATTGATAAAATGTACAACATTTACAGGCACTAATATTATAATTAACATATTAAGATTACAAAAACCAATACAGACATATATCTGTAGAAACGTTTAGTTTTTATAGTAATTCTGTAAATAATCTTCAACAAGTAAATTTTAATGCAATTGATATTATAAAATAAAGGGTAATTATAAGATCAGTTATCTATATAATCCATAATCATAAATATTTGTTTATAAGTTCTTCACATAGATTAATATTATATATGTTGAGAACGTCAATCGGGTACTAGAACGCTAATTACGTTATGGTTTTGGGTGATAGGTTTAATCAAAGCTAAAAACCTACAGTCGAAGGAGTAAATATGTACAATGAACTATTCATTCGCACAAATTTCTAAGAGGATTGAACTAATCTTATGGGTTGATCGATCTTATGTATTGATGCATTGATCATTGTCTTGCAACCCTATGAACAAACATATATAGCATTATTCCTTGTGTCAAGACAAACACATTTTACTATATAAACATGGGTCTATGGTGCCTAGTTTTCCGTCTGTCTGTCTGTATGTGTTTTTTACAAACAAATTCATAACTCCTAAACGGTTTGAGATACAGCGTTGAGATTTTGCACAAATGTTTATCTTATTAGGATATATCTTCGTTTAAAAGTATACCAAAATATCATCAACCGTTTCAAAATGGCGGCCATTTTAATTATTTGATGCCAAATTTCACGAAAACCGTTAATTTAAACAAAAAATTGCAAATTACTTAATAGTAAGTCCATTTTATGTAGTTTTCAATGATACATTATTCGTTGAGTTTGGATAAATATTTACTGAGAAATTAAATTTTTTTGTATTGCCTGACCACTTTTCTCCATTTAAACAATGTTAAAATTAAGGGGTGCACAACTTAACTGTGCCACCATTTGTATCTCAGAAACTATTGGATTTAGAGATAACTTTAAATAGGGGACTTCACCTACTTTTTTAAGACAATTAAAAATATGAATTCCATTTTCTTGTAAATGGCCGACATTTTTCAATAAGGCGGACAACTTTGATTTTTCTTATGGAACACGTTGTATTTTATGGCTTATCTATATATATATACAGCCGCATGTGTAACTGACTGACTCACTCATGCATCGGGATACAAATTCAAACCATACTTCCCGATGAGCTAGAAACTTGAAATTTGGCACGAATATTCCTTTGGTGGTCAAACAACAGGAAAAACTGTCAAAACGAAACATTTCAATCCCCAACGCCCCTAAACGGGGGTAAAATGGGGGAAGATTAGAAGTTCGAAAAAAGTACTTTTCGTTTTTGGGCTATAGCGGCTAAACCAGAGGTCCAATTGAAGAACGGACTGCACCACGTGTCACGGATTTTCCACGATCTACAACTTTGTTCCTGTGACTTTTTGCCCTATCTCGTCTCCTTCACCCTTAGATTGCTCTAGATTTTTCAATCTTCGTAGATCTTCCCTAGGTTTTCAGCACCAGTTGACTTGATATATTACTTAGGCCCCTGTAAATTTGCAGGAATTTGGGTGGGCACTCTAAATATGAAATTCTCAAAACAAACTATTTCAACCCCCCTCACCCCCCAAAATGGGCGAAACGGGGGAAAACTTGAATTTCAATGAAAGTGCTTCTCGTTTTTTGCCTCTAGCGGCTAAAATAAAGAATCTGTTTAAAGACAGAGGTTATTTCCTTAGTTGAAATTAAACTTCCAACAATTTTGGTCAATAAGTATTTTGCCCTATCTCACCTCCTTAACTCCCAAAATAACCTCTAAATTAAAAATTCTTATAAATATTCAGTTTATTTTGTATTTTGATGATTTTTAAATGTTTATTTTTAGCTTATAGATCTCTATTTTCACACTGAGGTAGTAAATTTGGTCCTTTAGGGTTATTCGAAAAATTCATCCCGTTTCAACTTCTAAAATAGTCCTCAAAATTCAAACTTTCGTCGAATTTTAACATTTCCTCGTGATTTTATTTTTTGTCAAATTTATTTTTGGCTAGGGGTGCCGAATTATTGACACGGAGATAGTTAGTTTGACTTTTCCGGTTTATTATAGGTAATTTGCAATTTTTACCCCATTTCTATCCCTGAAAAAGTCGTCTCAAGTTGAACTTAAATTAAATTTACGATTTGACTCGTGGATTTTTTGCCAATTTATTCAATACTGAAAGTCTCAATTTTTGACTAGGGATTCGTCAGTGTTAATCTCCATGTTCATCCGAAGTCATTTGTAATTTTTAAAATCTATCAATCCCTAAAAGTGACCAAAAAACACACAAGCTAAGCATTCTTCAAGTTAAGGCAATGTTGTTTTTTAACCAATCTTTTACATCACCCCCTCACCCCCTGACTCCACCAACCCTCTTTCACAACTATAAATTAACCCCACCCCCTCCGCAAACCCCCCCCTAAAGGACTACTCTCCCAAACATTACAATGATATATTTTACTGAGGATTTGTAATTAGTTTATTCGAAATTTTGAGACTTTTCAATACATACCCCCCCCCCCCCCCCCGCTTTGGGGCAAACCCAACAAGTGGGCCTGGGGGCGTTAAATTAATTTTCTCTTGTAACTTTCAATATCCAACCTCCACACTGACCACAACTGGAGATACCTGGTATGGTGACTTTATACGTTAACAAATATACTAATTTTGTTATATGAATTTTCAATATGAATATCCCTCAATAAGGGACTCACAGTAGGGGGCCCCCAGCGAGCCGAAGGCGAGTCTAATATATATACAGCGTGATGTGTAACTCACTCACTGATTTAGGGATACGAATTCTAAACTACTTCCGGTAGAGCTAGGAACCTGAAATTTGGCACGCTATTTCCTCATCGCTTAAAAATCTGGGACAAATCATTAAAACTCTTAATTTTTAATTTTAAACCCCTAAAAAAAATTTAAAAAACCGCTAAAAAACCTTTTTTTAAGAAATGTTATTTTGAGCTCAAGTGGTCGAACGGATGGTCCTATCGAGAAATGGACTGCACCATGTGCCACGGATTTTTCACGATCTATAACTTTGGTCCAGTGACTTTTTGCCGTATCTGATCTCCTTCACCCTTAGACAGCTCTAGAAATTTAAATTTTCGAAGATCTTCCCTAGGTTTTCGAGATCCAATTCACTTAATATTATATGTAGAGGGCTGAAAATTGGCACGCATCATCTCTATAACATATATGTTACAAATCACCATTAATGTAACTATTTCGTAATAATTAAATGCATATTAAGTTTCAAAATCTTCGAAATTTGCCAAATGCCAGTGATTTTCTCAAGGTATTTCATTCCGTGTCACGTTCTTATTCTACCTAGACTTCTGAAAATTTGCAAACAGTATATGTATTACTTCCGGTTGCACTAGAAACATGAAATTTAGCATGATTTTTCCTTATTGCTTAAAACTGAGTGTAAAAGTACCAAAACTACAAATATTAAATTTCAATCCCATCAAAAATTTATTAATAAATCGGTGAAAAAGCTTTTTTAAAACTATTATTTTGACCTTTAGTGGCTGAACGGATGGTCCTATCTAAAAACGGACATCACCATGTGACACGGAATTTACTCGATCTACAACTTTGGTCCTGTGACTTTTTGCCGTATCTGGTCTCCTTCACCCTTAGATAGCTCTAGAACCTTAAATTTTCGAAGGTCTTCGTTAGGTTTACAGGTCCAATTGACTTGATATTAAACGTAAAGCGCTGAAAATCGGCACACATCATCTATATAGCCTATATGTTACAAACCACCAATAACATAACTGTTTCTTGTTAGTTAAATGCCTATAGAGTTTAAGGAAATCTTCGAAAATTGCCAAATGCCAGCGATTTTCTCGAGGTTTTTCATTCTGTGTCGCCTTCATATTCACAAAACTTGCAAACAGTTTATAAATGACGTCCAGTTGACCTAGGAACCTGAAAATTTTCATGCACTTTTCTCATTGCTGAACACCGGGGGTAAAATTATGCAAAAGCGCAATTTTAAGTTTTAACCCCCTCAAAAAATTATTACTAAACCTTCAAAAATGATTTTCTATAAACTGTTATTTTGAGCTCTAAAGGCCGAACGGATGTTCCCATCAAAAAAATGGACTGCACCAAGTGCCAAGGATTTTAAATGATCTACAACTTTGGTCCTTTGATATTTTGCCCTCTCTTAGTTCCTTCACCCCTAAAATGGCCTCTAAATTTAATTTTCTTGTTAATGTTCACTTTATTTTTAGTTTTTTCTTTATTTTGTATTTCTTTTTCACCAATATACCTAATTTTTGACATAGAGATAGTCAGTTTGACCATTCAGGGTGATATATGGTAATTTTTCAATTTCACTATGTTTCAATCCCTTAAAATTCGCTAAAGTTGAACTGCCATTCAATTTTTGATTTTCTTTGTGGTTTTTAGTTTAGTTAATTTATTCTTTATCTGATGGACCCAATTTTTGTCAGGACCCAATTTTTGTCAAGGGACAAGTCAGTGTCAACACCCACGTTTATTTGAAGTAATTTTATAATCCTATCCCCTTTCAACCCTTAAATTACAGCCAATAAATGAAACAAACTAAGCATTTTTCAAATGTTTGGCATTGTAAGTTTTAAGCAAGTACTGTTGCCTCACCCTGTGGCCTCACAACCCTCTTCCACTCAAATAATTACCCCCAACATCCTAAAACCCCCACCATTAAATACCCCTCCCCCTTAAGAACAAAATGCCTTCTGCCAAGAATTTATAAAAGTTAAACTAACTTTCTTTTGTGACTTTTGAATATCCGACCTCCCCCAATAAACTTTGACCCTTAAAGTTTATCTGAGGTCTTACGTCAATTTTACCCTGTTCCGACCCTAAAAAAGTCGTCTAAATTTAACTTGCAATAAATTTTCAAAGTAATTCGTGTTTTCATATTTGTTATTGATTTCTTCTCCGAGAGACTCCATTTTTGACTAGGGATTAAACTGTGTTACCCTCTTCGTTTATCCAATGTTATTTGCCATTTATAACCTCTTTCACCCCATAATCAAACTAATGAATAAATCAAATTATGTTTTCTTCAAATGTCAGGCAATATTATTTAAACGCAAACACTTTTGCCTGGCCCCCTGGCATAACCAATCTTCTTTATCACTTAATAAATAACCTCCCCTCAATCAAAACCACCTCCACTACCACTTACCGGCCTTTGAACACTAAAACACATTGTGACGAGAATGTGTCGAGTGACTAGTAACTTTTTAATATCCACCCCCCTCCCCCCCCACCTCAGGAACCTTTACCCTTTAGGGTTATCACATGTCATATTTCAATATTACTCCGTCTTAACACCTAAAAAGTCCTCTGAAATTTATTCTTTAACTGAGAGACCAACTTTTGTCAAGAGACAAGTCTGTTACCGACCCGTTTACCCAGTCATTTTCCATATCTAACCCCTTCCAACCCCTAATTACAACCAAAAAATGAAGTGAATTAAGCATTTTCAAAACTTAGGCATTGTTACTTCCAAACAAATACTTTCGCCTTACCCATGACCCACTTATCCCCTCTTTACTATCAAATAATTAACCACCCAACAACCAAAACCATCTCCATGTATTTTTTATCGTTTAGAGATCCATTTTTTCATTTTCCTCACCTGGCCACACCAACAAAATTAACCCCCCACAATCCACAACCCCTCTCATCTCCACCACCAACTATCCCCTTGAACACTACCACAGATATCTTGTACAGCGGCATTGTAAACAGTTAAATTACTTTTGTCCTGTGAATTTTCATCATCCACCCCCTGGTTTTACCTCATTTTTATATAATTAATTCTCACTACTCAACCTACAACATCCCGACCACCAACTATCTCCTTGAACACCACCAAAGGGGTGTTACTCAGGGTTTGGAAAACTTAAAAATCTGTACGTTGACTTCAATATGCAAACCCCCCTCTCCCGAGAGCCTTCCAAAGGGGGACTGGGGGCGGAGCCCCCAGCGAGCCGTAAGGGGAGTTTGGATTCTACGCTTAATTTTAAGAACTTATTATTCTTTGAAATCTTTTCCTAAACTTAATAGTTAAGTGGATATAAGCGGTTAAAGTTAGATTTTTAACACCCCGTATTTTTACATTGTTTATATGGGAAAAAGTGGTCATGCATTACGAAAAATACTAATTTCTCAGTAAATCTTTATCCAATCTTAACAAATAAGGTATCATTGAAAACTACATAAACTTGACTTACTTTTGAAACGGTGGATGATATTTTAGTATAATTTTAAACAAAAATAGACCTTAATAAGATAAACATTTGTGCAAAATCTCAACGCTGTGCCTCAAACCTTTTAGGAGCTATGAATGTTTTTGTGCAAAACACATACAAACAGACAGACGGAAAACTAGGCACCATAGACCATGTTTATATAGTAAAATGTGTTTGTCTTGACCCAAGGAATAATGCTATGTATGTTTGCTCATAGGGTTGCAAGATACCCTGTATTGTAATCGCTAATCTAATATGACAAAAAATATGTAGACACACGAAAGTTAAAAAATTCATTAACCCTTATAACAGTTTTATATTTTCAAAAAGTGTCGAAAATTAAGGCAAACATTCTAGAAGGAATTAACGTATTAATATTTAGGGTAAAAGTAGTATTTAATTCTGTAGTGTTTGTTTTAAAGATTTCGCTTGTAACTACTCACCCTGAAACAAAGCCTCCCTCTGCTCAGTGGTACAATTGGCACACGAATGCCCCACACAAATACCGAGCGTACTATTGAAGCCGACAGTTGTTGAGGTGGAATGCTCGGTATCTCAATGGATGCAGTCCAAGCGGGGAGAACTATTGGATATTATTCTGAATAATTAATTCGTAAAAATACCTATATTCAATGATTGCATCAAAATCAACTATGTAATACTTATTAACTATGTAACTATGTAATGCTTATTATCAAAGTATTTTTTTATATTTTGTTCACCTTTATCTAACATTTTAAATACATCTTTTTAAAAACTTATTTTCAATCATTACATAAAACCTAATTATTGATTATTGACCTATTGTAAATTATGACTAAGTGATTCCTTACCTTTTTCTGCTGTTTATTTATTAATTACAAGTAAGGTATTTTTTTTTATTTCATTAAAAAAGCTTTGGGGTATTTTTTTACTCATCCAGTATATTAAAATGTGTGGTCATACGATGTGAGTTGATATTGGAGTTGGTTGGACAAACCCCTCCTTAAAATAATTTAAGAGGGTTGATCTTTGATGATGACAACAAGAAATTATTATTATTGTATCTTTCAAGTAGTTAAAATTTGTTCTGATGATTCTTATTCGATTGAAATATGAATTCCCCAACACAGAAAACGCTCAATTTTAATTGACGGACACCTTTTTTTTATATTTTTGAATGGCCACCATTTTGGACTGGAGCATGATATCGACCTCCGGTTTGCGGCATCGTGTTTCTTTTAACAAGCCCTTAAAATAAGCAGTCGCACAATGGGGGTTTACATTAAAATTTTTGGGGCTACCCCCCCCCCCCAAATCCAATTCCGGGGGCAGGGGCAGAAATGACATGTACATCAAAAAGCAGTTTTTTTTTAGTATTTAAAGGTATGCAAAATATATTTTTGATATATGGCTTACTTTAAAAGATATTAAATCGGTCCGGGAATTTTGGGACACACAGTTTATTATTTATGTAATGTAATGCGTCTGGTCCGTATATTGTTGGTAAATGTTATACTGGTACGGTATATTAAACGTTGTATGAGCCTGAATAAGCAGTAAATACATACAGAAGTTCAGAAAATGTGGGGCAATAATTTACGTAGTGATTCCTTCGGTCAAAATAAGCAAAAATGCTTATATAAACATAGGTCCCAAAGTGCTTAGTTTTCCGTCTGTGTGTCTGTTTATGATTTTTACACATTTAATCATATCTCACGAACCACGTAGCGTATAAACTTCAAACTTGGCATATGATAGCCACCATTAAGAACTATTTTCATAAGAAGTACAGTATCAAATTTATATTTTGTACCATTTAAAAATGGCGACTGTTTTTTTTTTGTTTTCTCAGCTAAATATCATAAAAACCGTAAATTTGAGAAAGTATACAAGTGACAAAAAAGTTGAGAAATTTAATCTAATTAACGATGGTATTAGGATTATAATAATCGGATAACTGATGATGGAGAAATTTTAAATTTTATGAATAAAAAATTGCAATTTTCAGGCAGAATGTTCTAAGGAATCATGTTTTTATGCAGAAAAAGTTAAAATTTCTCTGTTATTAGTAGTTCAGTCATCATAATCTTAATACCAACTTAAATTGAATTAAACTTTGCAGCTTTTTGTCTCTTATATAATTTTTCTAAAACTTACGGTTTCTTAGATATTTAGCTTTGAAAAAAAAAACAGTCACCATTTTTAAATGGTACAAAGTAGAAATTTGATACTTCTTACAAAAATATTTCTTGATAGTGACTATCCATATACCAAGTTTGAACTTGATACGTCCAGTGGTTAGTGAGATATGATTAAATATTTAAAAATCATAAACAGACACAAAGACGGAAAACGAGGCACTTTAGGACCTATGATTATATAAAGTTTTTTGCTTATTTTGACCCAAGGAATCACTACGTAAATTATTGCCCCACTTTTTTGAACACCCAGTATATAGGATATTTAGTATAACAGCATTTATTTATTATATATTGAGAGATCGGTGTTTTGATTTTTCCTCCCTAACGGGGGGAGAGTGCGCAGTGGAGTTCGTAGGACAATATTATGGCATCTAGTAGTAAACCGGGGCTAAAAAAGTCGAAATTGGTTCATGGAACTGGGAACAATGGCATATTTATTTTGCAAAGATGTTTTCTAAACTGATTTAAATCATTTTGAAATTCTTTAGGACGTTTAAATATTGTAGTTTAAACCAAAAGTATCTGTTGTATTAAGCCAACAGGAAAATCAATTTTCAGCAAAATATTGCCAATAAAATGTACCGATCGTGTATTCTCTGTAACCTATCTAAAATGAAAAATAGTTTTGTCCTTATGACCACCAAAAGAGCTAAATTAGAGTAACACTGGAACAAAACAAAATGCTGGAGAAGGTTTCCTACTTAAAAAAAAAATGGAAACTGACGCGTTCTATAGCTTATACCGTAACACCTCGTTACAATTGTAACAAAGCCATTTTCTTTAGAATTTTGCGATTTTTAGAGAGGTTTCACTTGCAAGAATTGCAGCACTTAAAATTGTGATAAACAGTTAAGCTATGTATAACGACTTATTAACCAACAACATAATATGCTTACCGTTGTGTATTTTGTTATTTCAAGGCAAGATAAAATCAATTAAACGTCTATATTAACCCCTTCTCCACCAACAAAGTAAAAAGTAAACAGTTTAAATACGGCTAATGGTTCCCACCAGTTTACCAGTGAACAATAGCGGGTGTATCGAGGGACCCAAAAGCAGCATTGTTCTGAGTTGGCTTGAGGTAGGACTCGTACAAAGTTGAACTCACTAGTGATTGTTACTTTGTACATGCTGGAAGTCTGTGAAACGTTACATTACCTCTTATAGACATTTTTATTTTAAGTGAAACTGAATACTAAAAATTGTTGTTTAGGTTTAGCGCTAATTATATGTAATCGTGAATAAGTATTACGATGGGTCGACAAGTGTAAATGCCTGAAAATCTATGGTTCATAGATTATTTTTTAATGAATCCATTAAACTCATTCATACAAAATTGTTAAAAGAATGTTACCGTAAAGTTGTTTTTAAGACACTATGGTTGCCATTTTGTGAAACACAAAAATTTTGCTACATAAACATATTTTTGCTTTAGTTATTCCATAGACCACTTTTTGATTTAATATTCTATTACGCTCCAGAATATATAAAAAAATCGTCATGAAGTGTAACTATTAATAAATACCAATCTGTAAATTGGGGATAGCATTAACGCTATAGTACACTAACCCTCTTATAGAAAAGGCTCTCTCTGCGGCATCAGGATAATATGTATATAAATAGTAATGAAGGCTATGCATACGATATGATATCCCTGTAGCTGATCGGCATCAAAATTTAAATGAAGATTGATCATGTTGAGGATATCCATAATAATGTAACTAAATCTTAAACAAACTAGCTCGTGAGACTTGTAAAAGCCTTTAGTTCACGTTTTTGTTCATAATCATTACAGGGAAATTATAGAAATAAAAACTGTTTAGTAAAAGTATGAATGCATTAAACAATTTGATCAATTTTATAAACATATATTTAGAAATATTAAGCTTAGTGACTTTTATTTATTTATTTGTTTAGCTCTAATATAACGACCTTAAATATTTAGCATAAATAGCACAAATTAATTTGAATTACAACATTAATAACTTAAAGGATGGATGGTTAAAAAAAATTGATTTATGATATCGCTAGAACTTACAAACACATTACAAGATATATAATTCAAGAGGTTTGACGGGTTTTCATAATAAATAATTACTTTGGATGTGATTGTGCACCGAGAAATTCTAAGAATCATAAGAGCTTAGAACCGAACCTGCTTTTAGTATTTTTTGATAACTTACAATTTTATACTTAATTTGACATCAGTATTTCATTCAAAGCTCATTGAATGCCAAACGTTTTAACTATGACATAAACTTATTTAATAGCATAAAAAGCACTTGCATTGCTTCGAAAACAGTTAAAAAAGATTTAGTGTTTATTAAACACATATTAGTGATATTTCACCCATGTAGCAGATGACATATCCGTTACAGGCATTTGCTACCAACTTAAAAACGCTTTTTTTCTTGGCGCGGGCCAGGCTTAGAAGTTTCCATGGACATGCACTGCAGCTTATTTTGCTTATTTAGCTTTATTTATCCTGATTATGCAGGCAAACCTTCATTGAAATAATAAGGATTTCTCCACCCAAATGACCCAAGCACAAAAATGTGCAAGCTTGTATAGTAGCTAACTGTTAATTTATAGTTTAATTTACATTCCACTGCCAGTAAATCTTTTGAAAAAATTGGTTAACATTTCTATCATTGAAGAAATGAAGTGTTGTGAAAAAGTGATTGTTTTAATAAACCGATCTACAAATGTATCTCTGCTATCGTAATTAGTTCCGTCTAAGCGAACCTACGTCAGATGTACCAGAGTGTGTGGAGCAAAGCCTTAATTAAGCTTGGTAAGCTCCAGGCCCGACAGAGGGAGGCACTCAGCCCAAACTGTTGGATCAACTGCATATCGAACCGTGGGGGGAATATTCATTATATACGATCCTGCCGAGGAAGTGTTTAATTGCAAATTGTATACATTTCGGTATTTTATGACTTAAACATCACAGAAAAAAAGTCTTGTGCATCTTACTATCTAATAAATATATGTCTCAGATTGTTGTTCGACCTTTACATAAGAGATGGTATGTCGAATGATTTAAAAAGATTGCATTTAAAATGGAAATTTGAGTTTGAATAATATTACAATTGTTTTTTTTCGATGGCTGTGAACGGCAAATCATGTTTCTTGGCGGCAAGGGTGATTGATAATAAGTAAAGAATCAACATTCAGGACACCATGTGCTTGTAGAATTATTTTATATCTTTTCCATAGACATACACTGCAGGTACATTCAGCTCGTTCTGGAACCCTCGTGGTTGCGGCTTTGGGGACCCTGCAGACCTTTATACTACTACACCGGACCGCTTCTTAAAAGATTATTATGCCTTAATTATATTGATGAAACTGGTTGAGTAATCATAATATTTAACCGGTAAAAATGAAGCAAATCCTAGTTAATATTTGTTGTAGATTAATATAGGAAAACATTTTGACATATATATTTTTAGGTTTAAAAAATGTTTGGTAAACAATCAAGAACTTATAACATATTTCAAATGGATCAAAAACACATTTACAAGGATAAGCTCTTCCCCCTGAAAAATTGTGACTGGCAGCTGTGACAGATTGTCACTTCTATAACTTGAAAAACAAAACATAAGCCAGTGAAAACAAAAACAAAGCCGTCAATAACTCTTTCATGTTTGCAGTTCCAACGTACTGTATATTGGTTTTTGGCAATTCCTTCATAGGATTCGTTTGAAAAATATCTTTTGAAAGAACTTAAATATGAAGTAAATATATCTACTATATATTTGTCAAATACCACTCACCTATCATCGCACAGCCCAAACTACTTGACCTAGAACCTTGAAACTTTGCATGAACGTTCCTCTCAGGGCATAGGCATTCACTAAGAACGGATTTAAAAAAATTCCCTCAGGGCTAAGCCCTATGATACATCAAAGTTTCAATGTTAAAGTATAGTGAAGCTCATTTAGGTGTCATGGCAACCTTAACATTAAATAATGAATCCAAGAAAGTTTTTTTGTTTTTCCTCGGGTGAAACCGGGTTGATCAGCTAGTTACTAAATAAACTAATAAAACGTTTAAACAATAATATAGTAAAGATAATATATTAATTTAATAATATTGTGGTTCTCACATTGAACATGAATGGTCTCTCTAAGTAACATTCATATTTAAAATACTGATCGAATAAAACTAAATCTTCATATTGTTATTTAGTTATGTTTTAGTTTTATGAGGCTAATTTTGATTTTTATGGAACAAAAAAATATGCTCTTTGAGCCCAGAAAGTTGTTTTAATACACAATTTGTCTCAAGGTTTAAACATTAAGGTACCTTTATTATTGTTGGAAAGGTATTGATTGGTTACAATTGTAACTCCCGTTTATTTTTCTCACACTAATATTCAATCACTCCTAAGCTTTAATATGATATTTAATAAAAAAATGACAATACAAAATATCACTTAATACTTCACATGGTAAAGCACCGATATCATCAGCTCTGAGCTTTCGTGGCTTTCAATAACGATTCTGTTGATCAACGTTGTTTGGGCCTCCCGTTTGGAGCCGAATTGACCGTTTGCATACATTATCGGCCATTGGATCTGAGGTGTCAGCCGCCGAGCCCAGCCACGTCCACCAAGCGTTAAATGTCGGACAATTCAACGTTTACTCGTGAATTATTTCCCAAGGAAATCTGTTTATTTGGGCTTAAATTATGTTGTGTGAAGTATTTAACTTCGTCAGGACATGAGCCACTTTTACAAAAGAACAGTTGAACCTAAGAATCATTTTATTTGAAATTTTAAATCTCTTGTTGTTTATTTTACGCCTATAGAAATACATTTACCTGAGAACTTATACGTTATAAATAAGAAAATCAAGTTTATTATAAATTTGATTGTATATGAGTGTTGATTTATTTTAATAAGTGACCGATATCCTATTTAAAGACTTTCTTATTTATAACAAAAATATTAAACATCATAAAACAGGTCCATAGATTCAGAAGCTACAGAGGTTAAACTTGCCGTCGCGTCGTAAAATTGCGATCTCAAAAACTTAAATCAGCTTGTCATTCACCCTTATCATTATACTGGAAAAAAATTAAAGCTCTTTAATCCCCGAGGCTCTCACTTTCACAACGCAGGGTGAGTGTGTTACATGATTAGAGATAGGATCTAAAGGTAGTAAATATTAGTATTAATACCCTCTGACCTGTTAAGGATAATCATGTCTAACCACAAACTAATTGTAGTCCACCAATGGTCAGGTATTAAAAGTTTTTTTTCGGATATTGACTTTCATACCTTGCCGTCTAGTCTCTAGAAGTTATATGTTATTTGATGATATTTCAAATAGTTAGTTTATAATTTAGTGATCTTTTGTTATGGTTCACATAATTGTGATATTTGAAGTTATCTGACTTAAGAATATAATTTGAGGATAACTGAAAACTGAAACATGTTGTACGGGTTTATTATATCTCTACGCCAACAAAACTTTGCTATTTCCCATATTAAGTTTCATTTTGTTAAAACCCGTCAGTTTGCACGGAAGCCTGAACATAAGCGCTCTCTCGCCCAGTTTGGTCGCACCGAACAGAGTCCAAGTCGTGAAATATAATGGTCCATACCGCAATCACTTATCGGCTAACTACTTTATTTGGGGACCTCGTTTATCGACGGACCTCATTAATAGAATCTACTCCATGTGTCATTAATCTGAGCGGAAATATTTAAGATAACTTTTTTCTGTCATAAATACATCGCATTGAAATTTACAATATTTTTACCCAAGAGATATAGTAGTTAGTATAAATATAATTCATACAGATCTACCGTAGTAAGAATTAGTCAAAATAAAGAAAGTAGAAAAGAAAGCTGACCGCGGATTGTGTTATTATTTAGGAAGCAGATTTTCAATTATTGTACGTACGATAAACAAAGAAAAAGTTATCCATTACAGAAACACACAAGAATAATAATATTATGATTTACCTATACGTAAAAAAATTATTTGTCAATCTTGATTGACTATATTTATTGATTATATTTTTTTAATATGTTGTCGCACCTGAATAATCTCTTGTCTTTTTAAATTACAGGATACTTCGACCAGCTGTAGTTTTTAAGCGATTTGCAACTTGCTTAACCGCCTGCGCCGGCGCCGTATTACAGTTCTAACCATAAAACAATCCTTAAGAACGTTCTTAAGGCTTAAAGGTTTTTTCGTTTTCAGTGCAAAACTAGGGAAATTGGATGCAAAACAAAATACAGAAAAAATTATTTTACCGAGTTCAGATTTTTATATGAAGTAAGTTGAAATTGTTATTGCAACTTAACACTGAATTGCTATGTATGATTAGTAAAGGCGGATTTACACGGGTCGAGTTGGTGGGCGAGTTTGTTGGGCGAGTGGCTACTCATCTTTTTGACTCGCCCGGTCTAAAAATTGCAATCATATCGATGAAAAGTGGGCGAATGATGTACCAATAACCAATAACCACCCAACCACCACTGGGACCAATAACTTGCCCAGTTTCACTCGCCCGACTAACTCGCCCCGTGTAAAACCACCTTAAGAATGTAGATTTTTTTGCATTTACTAATGAAAATCAACGTAATAGTTCTAAATAATTTGTATTGTTTTGACTTTATGCACAAGAGGAGGCATATTATGATTGTATACACCCATGGCCTTGGAGGCAATTACCTAGTCCCTCACTGATTAGCTAGGGCATTAGTTCTCGTGGCAACGGGGCACTGATATGTTGGCTGTGATATAGCCTGAGATTATTGCCTTAGGTAACGGCTGGCAAATTATTGTAATGAACGTAACATTCCAAACAGAGGAATAAGGAAGCTTCTTACTGGCACTACACACAGTTTCAATGTAGTGTTTGTATTATTCATCATTGAAGCATTATGAAGGCTCAGGTTTTATAAGCTAGCTTCTTTTGAAAATATTTTAACCTTGAAGTTTGAGTCATTGCTTTGAATTATTAAAATACTCTTTAATAAAGATTCCTAAGCAAAGCTTATTTATTACAATTTTCTAGGTTATTTGTTTGGCCCTTCAGGCATATTAATTATATTATTTTTTAGTGCTCATGATCATGGATAGTTAAAGAAAAAAAAAGAATAGAGGGTTCAACAATTATACTTGCCCCCAATTTAAAGATCCTTTTTTTGTTCTTTTGAAGCGCATGAGAATAAAATTATATTTTCAAAGAAGCAGACTCTTATTTTGTTGGACCGTTTAAACTTTTAAAAAGGGATTTGAAATAGTAAGATATAAAATAATGAGTGGAAAGAAATTGCTAAAACATTTATCTATTTTTATGTGTATCACTAACAAAACTTCACACACATGAAAAATAACAAAACTCTCGCGATAAAACAAAACGGCACCGTGTCTTTACGTATGTGTTGTGATGAAGGTCTTGTAAACATCATTTTGGTAGTAGAAAGCAAATTCGAGAAACATTGTTTGGAATGCTTTCATTCTCGGAGTTATGTCTCAAATCTCTTTCTGGCGAATATCTTGACTTGTTTAAAAAATATACATTCTTGAGAAGACAATTTTATGTAAGCAATTAAAATGTAAACTTTTCTGTACTTCAGTAGGGATACAGTTAATAAAATAAGTCATACGAGTATGATGAATGGTGTAGATTATTAACTATGAATTTCAGCTCCGATTAATTAAATATGTAGACTTTAAAAGATACAAGATACAAAATACAAGATTTTATTTCCATTATACATGTTTACAAAGGACAAAATATGATTACAGTAAATAAACGGATTACTCCACAAGGCCAAAATGGCCAGTGAGTCTCGAAGAGTTCTGGATACACTCAATGTTTCAAAGCTGTCCTTTCTCCGCCTCCACAGATGAACAAAAAAACTTTGAACTCACTACAAAAATAATATACAAGGATACAAACGCAAAAATCATTTAATATTATAATCCTGCTACTATTGGTTGAAAAAATTGAAAAAGTTCTAAACATATCCAAAAATGGTAGAACAGACCATCCACAGCACATGTCAGTTATTTTTACGTATGGATCAGCAACTCAGCTGCCTCCGGTTCTATGCCAAGCAACCACCTCTCAACCTCTCGCTTGTAGACAGCAGTACTGCCACCCTCCACACTAGTGATATCTACTGGAAAATTCCGAAAAGTTAGTGACCTAAATGAAAAGAATTTGATAAATCTGATTTGTAATTTAATTTGGGGATTTAAAATCAAAATTTATTTTACTTCTGGTTTGATAGATATGGGAAAATGATGCAAAAATCGAGGTTTTATTTTCCTTAATATAAATCAAAAGTGGTGCATTGATGAAGTTTATATTGTATTTTTAATAATAAATTTTCTTGAATTTACATATTAAATATTAAAGACACAACTATTACTTCAATGATTGGGCTTCCAGTGAGCCTAGAGCATGATTGGTATACCAGTTTACAATAAAAGTCTTTTAATTTTCCTGGCGTGTAGCCACGGAACTGTTTTTTTCGTATCAGGCCAAAAAAGTATTATATTTTATTATGTATAGTGAATTGACATATAATAATTCCTGTATAATGCTAAACATTTATCAGTCAACCATTCTCTTAAAATAATTAATTTCAAAGCATTTCCTTAGACACCAAATTAATAAGCTATTTACATTGATGACTATCGCCGCGTTGTACGATGTTGCTATAATATCTCCTCACAATGCTCGGGTATTTTCATCTCCAATGCCTGTAAAAACTAATAATAAACTGTGAACTGTACTACAAAAGCTATGAAAAAGATCTGCTGGGAACGAAAACTCATTATATCATGCCCTCAGGCGTCCCGACACATAATCGTCTGAGAACAATACCCCTCACGTGGCAGCTTTGCAACGAGACACCTACACAGCCGTCCTGACTTTGAGGCATTTCGATGCAAAACTGTAATTAAGTATCACATTAATGTTACTTGTTTCATAAAAATCTTTCATGTTAACAAACTATTTTGATAATCATAACTATGCGTTTACTTGTAACAGCTATTAAAGTGAAAGTTTAAAGGTGGCGATTATTAACCGGATTCTGTTGAAAACAAGACAAACCCTTGTTTTAAACACTCATTATGATATCTGTTTTATAGAATGTCAACTGAGATAAAATGTAGCAAAGTAATTTTTCCTGGCACTAATCACTGATGTTTAAATCGGTAATAAAATATTGAAAAAACTTGTAAAACAGTTTGAGTATTATCAAGTATTAACTTTGCATAGGAATAGACTGTGATTGCAGAGGTACCTAAAACCGGAGAAATCAAAGAAGAGAAAGGGATCCATCGTGTCGTAAGCTGATTATTGTGCTGCTGAGCCGTCTCGTTCAGGCACGGAATTGTTTAATAGTTCGAGAGCATATTGTCAGCTTAATCAAAGTCTGATTTGCGGCAGCCAGTGTCAATCGACCGGCAGAACTCATATTTTGAGACGCACGACTGACCTTATGTTTTCGTGTAATAATTTAGTGAGAAAAGCGAGTGGATGGTGTACATACATTCATGATAGTGGAACTTGACATAAGAATACAAAACAAGAGACACAATTCTTTGTTTAAAATTCATCGTTGGTGATGGTGATTTTATATTTTTATTAGGATTTTTGCAGACATTTTCCATCACTGATTAGTAAAAAACAAATTGTTTTTTACAAATGTCCGCAAAAATCCTAATCAAAAAATAAAAAATAAGAGACACAAACTACAGTGATTAGCACGTTTATATAGACTATCCACACATTTTGGGAATCGGTCTATATCCATGGATCCAAAAATGCTAGTTTTCCGTTAGTCGGTATGTAAAGATTTTAGCTTAACTTTTCATGGCTTTCAAACAGTTTCAGGTATCAAATTCAAACTTAGTATATACATATGGACAATTAGACTTATGTTTTTGAAGTGTACAACGTTTTTATTTCATACCATTTCAAATAAACGATCATTTCTAACTCTAAAATAAATCCTTGATTAAAGCAACAATTTATTTTGTTAACTTTTTTAGACTCATTCTAGGTAAATCTTCACTTAGTGAAATGCAACCATCTCAGCAGTAAGTTTGGATGCTTCAGAAGTACATTCGCAAACAGTGATGAAGTGTATGGAGCATGTGGTATGTCAGAGGCTTACAACACTCCGTACTATTGAATGCGGAATGCCACAACTGACAGTTTGTTCTCTCGCACAATGTACATTCTAATTCTGAAATACCTTTACATTAATGGTTTATTTATAAAAACACTGGGTTTTATTGGTTAAAGTGTTACACAACTGTTAGAAGGTATTCACCAAAATAAAATTTATTTTACTTACTTGCTTAATTGTACACAAAAATGCACTAGTTACTGTCGTACAACACAAAAGCACTTAATAAAGATAGATGTGAAAAAATTATCAGAAATTTAATAGGACCTGTTATTTAAGCAAAACTCTTATCGGCAAGGCTTACAACCAACATGTAACAGCTTTGTGAAGTTACATTGTAGTTTCTTTGTATTTTCAAAGTATATGAGTGACACTTTTTGGTTCATCTAATTCAAATTAAATGAAATTAATACATTGTTCCAAATTTATTAAGTCATGAATATTTTTGAATAATATTGCCGTTGTTCGTTATTATTACATTCTCACTATCTGTCAGTAGTACAGAGTTTTTTTTACACAACACATTTTTAAGGTTTAATAATGCACATGTAAATATGAAATGTGTATTTTTTAATATTTAAATTTTATATGACCTATTATTTATGTTTGAACACATTTAGTTTACATTATGTGTTCTAACAATCCGCCATAGGCATTTGTATAATGCGTGCTCTCTCCATCAAATTCCTGAACACGTGTTGCAGGGTACGTCTTTGAATTTCTTGCATTTAATTTGCTATGTTTAATTTGAGGTGCTGAACATCATGTGAATTGTTTTCGTTTGCCTTACTTTTAATGTATCGCAAAAAAAATATATAATGGGGTCAAATCCGGGGATCTTGGGGGAATAATCCTTCACTGTAAAAAATAATGCTTTGGGTTGCGTTAAAAAACACCCTGTATAATAAGCATGTCATATAGAGTGGAATATCAGTAAAGTTTGTAAACATAAAAATGGTTATCCTCATTGGTGTGTAAAATAAAATGCAAATTATCAATGTTTTTGCAATTCCAACTCCATATAAAAGCTGATTTCGTCCAAATCTATACCTTGGACTATAATAAAGTCAATGCCTATACATGATGGAGTCTACCTTTCGATATAGGAACAACAACAACGACAACGACGAAGACGACGACGATGACGAAAACAACAACAACAACAACAACAACAAACGATCGTCCAATAAGGGTCAGTTGGGACACACTGAGGAATCAAGCGGCCAATAATGTATGCGATCATTCGAGTTGGACGGATTAAGCATGATATGCATATTAAATGGATAATCGGAATTGTTATTGAGAGCCCTTAGGCTACCGGATGATTACTGGGTGGGTGTTAATGCCCGGAGAAGAAACAAGCTTGTTCCGGGCATGTGGTGTCTGTATAGGGCCACCGCAAATAACACAAGGAGAATGCTGTGCAAATATCGTCACATTAAGGTTGAGGCCACTTTTTTAATGCGTATATTTTCAAGCTATTGTTTTATTACAACATTTTTATGACTACATTTGATAACACTTATGCATTACATATTTAATATGATTTTTGAGCAAGTGGGCCAATAAGCAAACGAAACTTACAATACATGTTGTGTATTCGATAATAGTTTTTGTAGTTTTCGACACACACGGATTTGTGCTTGCTACTGCATGTCATTGTTATCATTAAATACGGATTCTTGAAAACAATTTTGAATCTGTGTCTGTTGTTCATAAAGGACTCTTTTTACTATTAAGAAATTCCTAGAAACACATTTACAATGGTAGTACTCGGCCCATTAAAAGAGAACACATTAAATTAAGAAACACATTTTCTTTTTTACTCGGCCTAAACAGTTTTTCTGTTTTGAAAATTACTGGTACATAATTTTGAATACTTAGGAACAAAATTATGCTTCAAACATAACTAAAGTGTAGACGAATCTATTAAAATGTTGGTTAAACCCAGAGCTGACCATGTACTACTCCTAAAACTGAATGTCCTAAATTATAATCGAAAATGTGCGTATGTAAGAGGTATATTTTTAATTAAATGCGTTTAGAACGTAATTACACGTTATAGATTCGCGTTATAGCAGTGTCGAAAATACGCAAGGTACAAAAGTTAATACATCCTTTGAAGTACTAGACATATAATGAATCCTTAAACTCGTGGTTCGATATGCAGTTGATCCAACAGTTTGGGGCTGAGTGCCTCCCTCTGTCGGGCCTGGAGCTTACCAAGCTTAATTGGGGCTTTGCTACACACACTTTGCTACGTCTGACGTAGGTTCACTCGAGTGGAACTAATCAAGAATTGGTGTGTATTTAATGTACGAATTCATAACTTGAACAAACAATCCTGGTTTTCCTCGAGTTACCTCTCAGGACGAGAACAAATCTGTATTTTCTTCATTGTGGTTTTTCGTAGTAAACATTAATCATGTGTTTCTCCAGACATTGATTAAACTTAATGTTTCTTTCAAATTATAACTTTGTTACGTTTATTACGTGGTTCAACTATTTTTAATTTAATTAATAAGTAAAAACAATTTTGGAAGATACGTATTCGTATCTTTGTATATGTAATGACTCACTTTAGATCTTTCTTGACTGAAAGGCAGTTTATGGCAATAATGGTCTTTCTTCCGAATATAAGTGCAGGAGTTCTGCGAGGGTCAATACTAGGCCCCGCTCTGTTCAACACCCGTATGAACAATGCATCGATTGTATTCATAATGGAACAACTGCATTATATGTGTGTGATATCAACCTTTGGTTTAAAAGATTGATGACATTGGTGAATTGAACTTTTCTGCTATGCAACTTGGTGAATTCCTTTCTTTCTCAGGAATTTCTATCAGCTCCAAAAACACCAAAAAGATCACTTTTAGTTCATTAATAGGATGTAGAAGAAGAACCTCAACCGATTCTAAATGATAAGAGATCAATAACCGAGGCAGCTACGTACAACTATCTTGGACAATAGATTCCTATCTTAAATGGGGAAACCACACAACAATATTGAACAATAAATTTCTTTGAGCTTGATTGGATTGTTTGTTCTATCCTACACTCATCTATCATTCATTCTTGGCTTAAAATACCTACTTGGGTGGGTCACCATTTCAAATAATGTAAAATGTATCATTTGGCTCTTACCAAAGTGATAATCTACTGAGAATTATCCATTTTTCTCTGATCGAGTCTCACCTGAAATATTCTATTGTGCCAGGGAGCTTGGCAACAAATACCTCTCTAACTTGGTTTTTAAAAGTGCAGAAACAAGCAATTTTGATATCATGCTCAAAGAAATGTGATTCCCATAGACTTTCGTTTAGTCACTTTCTGTCTTCTAACCTTGACTAGTATATATATATATATCTTTTCAAGGCATTAGTTCAAACACACTTCCACAGTTCAAATCCTAATGGTAGCCAATCATAAGGTCAATTATATATACAGGTGTCCCATAAGTAAAGCGCCAAACTTCGGGAATAGGTTATATGGGTAAAATAAAGAGAAAATGTAGGATAATCTTTTTCCAAAATCGCTTCGTTTACCAAATATCCGCCATTTTGTATTTCTTACAAAATATTTTTTATCTCTCAGTCGATGGTTTTGAAACTCGGTATGCACTTGTATCAAGTCAAGGTTAGTTTATTGGAAAATAATCAGCATGATCGAATGGTAAATTTCAAAATGGCGGCCGCTTGAAATCTTTAAGTTGAAATAACGAAAAAACTATACATTTACAAAAAAAGAACAATAATAATTAGCAAATTTTACTTCCAATCCAACGATTCCAAAATGATGAAAATCGGTTTACATACAACTGAGTGATGGTCGAATTTTTCTAACAAGGCAGCATAGTTTGTCTATTTAAGCGCATGGCTCAGCGCAACAATGGACTATTTTGCTTCACAAAATGCTGCCTCGCTAGCTAAATACGATCATAACTCAGTAGTTTATTAACCGATCTTCGTAAATTTGGTGTCATTAGATGGGAAATGAAATTGTCTAGAAATTGTTCTTATATTGTTTTGTATAACATACAGTTTTTTCGTTATTTCAACTTAAAGATTTTAAACGGTCGCCATTTTGAAATTTACCATTCAATCATGCTGATTATTCCTTCATAAACTAACCTTGACTAGATACAGGTGCATACTGAGTTTCAAAAAAAGCTATTAAAAAACTTGGGAGATAAAAATATTTTGAAAAAAATACAAAATGGCGGATATCTGGTACAAGAAGCGTTTTTGGAAAATAATTGTATACTATGTTTTCTCTTTATTTTGACCCATATAACCTATTCCCGAAGTTTGGCACTTTACTTATGGGACACCCTGTATAAACGCAATCGGTCTTACAAACATCTGAAGTACAAAGGTAAAAATCACTGTGGTAGTTTATTTGGGTCACCCCGTACACTTGCTTTTGTTTATTGAAACCTGTTAATACGTTTTTAGCCAATTTTCAGGCGCAATAATTCCCATAATGTTTTAATCTTAACACTGATATCACTGGTGAATTGGCTTATTGTATTGTTATTACATATAAAATAATAAAGGAGCAATTAAATTACTTAAGTACATAAAAGTTTTGCTAAAAATCACTATTTAAAATCCAATATTTTATGCTAATTGTGCTGTTCTTTTCTAGTAAGTGCTTATTTGAATAAAAGTTAAATTTGTTTGTAGAAGTGCCAAGATTGTTTCCTCAAAGAAAAAGTGATTCATCATAAAGCTCATAACCGGCTGTCTATGCCTCTGATGGGCTTAAGACTGTTTCAAACTCTCACTTTGTCCTCTAAAGAATTATGCAATGAGTTGTTATCTTTAAATCAGATTGATATATATCTTACCTTATTATACAGGAATACTGTAATGTAGGTCGTAGGGGGCTAATAAACCAAACTACGTTAATATAGCTGGCGATTATTTTAAAACTATTAATTAGTTTAAACTATTGTACTAACTAGTTGGTCCAGAAATTTTAAACATAACAAAATGATCCGACCTAACGAATCCTGACAAAATTGGAACTTAACACAGGCCAAAGTTCCCGTTACTTAATCTTGCCCCTTTGCAGGAGCTTCTGTCCGCCGGAGGCCTTAATATCGACGACCGCCAGCCTCTGCACTTGAGAGTTGGGCATGGCCAGGAAGACCTTCGATCCCTTGTCCCAACTGCCGCTTCAAGGCATCACTCACCTCGTCTTGTGTGGATGATGAATCGAGATCCATGATCTCCACGTGTGCCGACTTAACCATCTCCGCGAACTGACTCTGACCACGGCCAGAGCCCAGCTCGATGAGCACGCCACCGACGCGTCGTAGGTCCTGCAGAGTCGGCGGTCCTCCACACATGAGTACTTGGCATGGATTCCCTCCCCTCCACAGTTTCCCAACTAAGTAGGATCGTCCTTGCGCCGGCTTAATGATGAGATCATGCCTCATCTTCGCCAAAGAGCCAGTCTCCTTCGGCTTTTTCTACTTCCGGGGGCCACCACGAGGAGGCGCAACTTGAATGGCAGCCTGTCTCTTTTTCTTCATCCTCCGGGCGGACAGACTTCACCCGAGTGAAGTCATCTTCCGCCGTTTTGGGGAATCAGGGTGTTTTCGGCGGGAGTTTGGCTTTGGTATCCTCGCCTTCAGCTGCAGGTGTCTGAGGACCTTTAGCCTTCTCCCCACCCTCCTTCTTCTTTTGAGGAGAAGTTATAGAAGACGAACGTATATGTTTACCATGTTTGCTGTGCTTCAGACAGTCAATTCAATTCAGTTTTGGATTTGGGTTCTTGGTCCATGGAAGCAATGCCAATCTCTCTTAAGTGTCCTCCACAGCCCGAGACCAAAAAATGTCAAACCTCCTCAGACACCCGCATTAACATTGAAGGGATATTAGGAATGTCACATTTATTTTGTAAAAGTAATGTCAGACGTTATTTTAAAAAGTTCTTGTACTCATTTTATTGGAAACTTTGTCGTCTACAAAAACACCTTTGCACTTTTTCGAATCTCTTAAAGGTTTTCGTATTTATTGACAAAGTGCAAATAAAAACACGGACTTGAAATGTTTTTTTCAAGATGGCGGCTGGGGCACAGCAGGGATTCTTGGAGACTTTTGGGATTTTGATTAAGAAGGGTTACTTAACATCTGTATGAAGTTTCAACTAGGTCTTAGTTGTGCTGGACTAAGTTTTACATCCTTTTATCTTTAATTTAAATTTCCGATTATATTTTAGTGACATTACTTAAAATCCCAAAGTGCTGTCTTAAATTGAGTAATTATTCACTTGTAACCATGGAAGTAGAAGAAGACATCTTAATCTTTCTTTCCGGCCGAAACCACGTTATATGTATCCATATTGAGTGAGGACGTAGTCTCATGTCACTGACAGAGTGCAGTAATGTTAACTATTGCTTAAAATTTTAAAAATAAAGTTTTAAAGCCTCTTAAAAATATTTAAAAATGGTGAAACTTTGCCGTATTTTTGGGATCCAGCATTCTGCTTTTGATAAAATAAAATTTACAAAAAGGACTTGAATTTTGCATGTATTTGTAATAAATGAGATAATTAGCTTTAAGGTTTAGATTTGTTGTCTTAATCTTGCACTAAATCACTAATGAGAAGAGGTTTTCTATCGGACAGCAAATCTCCAAAACTATAAGACCTAAAGAGTTGAAATTTGACACTTGTACCCCCCTTGGGTCTTAGATGCACACTAAGAAACGGTTTTGCAAAATTCAAAAAAGGGTTTCGCCCTATGGTACTTCAAAGTTTTAATGTTAAATTATAGGGTAGGATATAAGGTTGTCATGGCAACCCTAAAAATTATGACAAATTAAATCCTAAAAAAAGAGGAGGTTTTTATGTTTTTCCGCGGGTGAAACCGTGTTGATCAGCTAGTATCTATATAGAAATGTCCTGTTAATATTTTAATAAATAATTTAGGACAGTAAATTACTTTGGGTAAAGAATATTCCATATCTTATCCAAGTTTTAACTCTAACCATAAAAAGAAACTTAAGGCGAATAGCTTAAATTTCCTCATGAATACTATGAAAACTTATTACTAGACTCTTGATTCATCTGAAAACTTAATCTGAATTCAGTAATTTAACTTGATAAGTATTCAGTATCTTCTTAAGAAGATCAAAGTTTTACGATCAATAATGTTGATATTAACTTCAAACATCAAGAGTAATATAATTACTAATTGACTAACATACAGAATATGAGATTCATACCCGTGAGTAGTTCATTTCATAACATTTGATTCAGTATTGATGCCCTTACCGAGTAAATATTCATTTTGTAAATATTAATGAATTCCTACGATGGGATTAATATTGTATGCATAGCCCTCATTAATATTCCTACCTATCTCCCTGATGCCAAAAAAACCTGTACAGTGAGCATTGCTAATTGTATTTCATGCTTTATATTTAAAATTTAATGTAATAATTAGTAATAGTTTTGCATTATAAATCTATATTTTTACAATGAATTAAATATTATGGTTTGGAAATAGCTACGTGAAGTCGAAACACGGAGTAACCAATTATATTTTAGTGACATTACTTTAAATCCCGATGTGCTGTCTTAAATTTAACTATAAAATTCCTTAAATTGAGTTATAGGATTGATAAGAATCGTTGAAGAATTAAGGATAGTAACCTATACTTTAAGTTCATTACGTTAAAAAGTATCTTTTCTTCCTAACAAAATATGGAAACGCTTGCTCTACTTATATTTCTTTCTCTATGCTGTCAACACATACTCCAACACATAATGAATAATTGCTTTAAATGCCATGCAAAACCCCGTAGCAGGTAGGACCTTTCCTGGTACTGCATGAAACGAAGAACCTAAACCTAAAAGCAACCAAGAAGCATCGTTGACTACAGTACAATATTTTTTAATTTACAGTGTATGACTTAGTTTTATTTTAGCTCATTAATAATAGTTTTATATTTTATACACGTAGAAGCATTAGCAAAACTTTCAAAAACTAGAAAATAAGGTAATGGTATTTCTTTTGAAATTGAGTAAATAATTGTTATTAATTATTTTTTCGTATTTAAAATATGAGATAGGAAAATGCCATCGCCACACTATTAACTAGCATGTCTGAATATCCAGGAGAGAAGTTCAGAACAACTTTTATACTGTAGCAGTAGATTTAACGCAACTAAACATACAACTCATAAAGTTCTAATTGGGTTTGGCCTTCTCTAAAGTTTATGGCTGACAGAGCTTTGCCGGGACTTGTTTGGATGTGTATCCAGTTAAAGGTTATTTAAATTAATTATTACAATATAGAGGATTATAATTTAAATAAAGACTATGATAATCTGCCTGAGCGCGATAAGGGTTAAAGAAAAGTTTTAGAGCCTTTAGACTTTGCACTCTGATATTTTACGGAAATACGTTTAGTCAATGTTACAGTTCTCTACATGTCATCTGGAAACTATAAATTAATGTTATGAATTTAACAACGACCAACAGGACTCATTGTTTTCTATTCTTATATAGTTTGCTTTAGAATAGCATATAGGACCTACTGCACAACACGAAACTGTCCTTAAGAACTTTATTTTTAAAAAGGTAATTATTTTAACCCTTAAATTATTCTCAAGGTACTGTATTATATTGTATCTGAAGGCTTAAAAAAAATGCAATAGGCCGTTTTACCTTTGAAGAGTGTTATATTGAGTTTATAATATAACAAGCTTACGGGAACTGCGTATGCTTATTTGGAGATACTTCAAGTGAAGAAACGATTCCGCAGTGGCTAGGACAACAGCCAACTGTGACCGTTTGGAAATGGAATTACTGAAACAACAGTCACTAAACAATAACTTGAAAATCTATATTAACAACAAGAAACATTGTTTGGTGTTATAATTTTACCTTGTTAGACCTACTATATTAATTTAAAACAATGTAATTATGTGAATAAAAATCTTATGAGCTCTAAGACTCGCAGTAAGGCTTTTTCAATGAATATCGAGGTAAATATATCTTCTTTTGTTGTAAAAATAACTCATTCAAAGCCTCGTGTTGATATTTAGATCGGAAGTGGCAGTAAATACAATTATAAAAAGTTTATAACCATGCAAACCAAAAGTTGTACCATTTATAACCTTAATTCATGTCGCTGCTACTTGTGAAAGGAGAACTGAGACCGAGATAGACTTTGCGTTCCGTAATCTGTAAAAGTATTTTGTTCTGAGGCTAATTATGTTTGATTATTTTATCAATATATATAACTTATAACACAAAATTTTGCATTATACAACTTCTTTGGTTTCGAAATTTCTTTTATTAGCACATTATTTAATGAAATGAAATAATCTTTATGAGCTTCTTTGAGTAGTTGGATATATTGCACTGCTATGTATTATCTTTATTCACATTGATTAAAAAAGTTGGAACCACTAGTAGCACGTTTTTATACCTAAAATAACAAACAGATGACTTTTCGTTAGATTTCTGTGTGCGGTATTTTATTCCTTAACTTTTCCTTTGATAAAAGAAACACGGTCCTGAGTCTATTAATACCTAATTTATAAAATTAAATACTAGAATAATTTACATAAAGCCTAGACTCATTGGGCCATTAACAGATACGTGACCACCGCTCCCCACAATACAGCACACGTTGAAGTTGGTGTGGTAACTTCAACTTGGCACGGTTGCTTCAAGAATCTTGCATTATTTTGCTTGTTTTTTTATTTGCAATCACGCAGGCCATGAAATGAATCAAATTTTGTATCTATAACAATGAGGCTGGGTAACAGGTTGAGCAGACCAAATATAATGAAGAGTTAAATCTCAGAGTCGCACATAAAGACGTCAAAGGCTCAGAGCCAAACATGCGGAGCTATG
Source organism: Flexamia atlantica (assembly GCA_035578135.1). Lineage (NCBI taxonomy): Eukaryota > Metazoa > Arthropoda > Insecta > Hemiptera > Cicadellidae > Flexamia > Flexamia atlantica. The sequence continues at coordinate 17,399,446 of JAQJVK010000002.1, forward strand.
AATTTTAATTATAAAATCCTATTCCTAAATCGATAAAAGGATATCTAATAAATATAAATAACAAATATTACTATCGAGTCCTCGCCTTATTATTTTATTTTCTTCAATTAATAAAAGGTCTTTAGAATGATTATCATTAAAGGAAACATTAACATATGTACATCGATATTACATAAATAGGTTTTAAAAAAGGTGTCAAAGAGTCATTAGCGATGGCAAAAAGTTGGGGAATTGGGGAAATAATTTCATGAGTTCCAAACACAAGTGATAGTCTGCTGTGAACTATAGGAGTAACTCTTTAACAAAACATCGTTTAGCTTTATAATAGTGGATCTTAAGAATAGAATTGGCAACTATTGAAGCCTGTTATAAACTAATTAATTGCACCCGTGGAGATTATCAGCAATCCTCTTAAGATGATAACTTTAAGCGCTTCACAAGTTGCCGGAGCCATGTGATAACATTATCACTTTGCAACAGAGGCTGTTCAGTGCTCATTATCATAAGTCAACTGCAAGAGGACTAAGCAATTATTACATTTATATTGCTAGATTATTTGTAGTTATTTATAATCCAAAACACAACTTTATATTTGCTATATCTACAACTAACAGTTTTTTTAATAACTGGACATTTATTGAACCAACAACATAAAGAGTAAAAACTGGATTTTCTGGCCCTTCCGCTTTTTTCTCCTCTCAGTTGAAAGTACTTGAAGTTCTTGAATCTGTTTTCTATATTTTAATCGATATTTCATTTTTACAATATTGTTCCTAGTGCTTTTATAAATAAAAATAACTAAAAGACCATACTTATCCACCCTAGCTGTTTATAAACATCCTAGCCTATTTTTCTAACTATTAATACATTTTGGCGTTAAAAAGGAAAGTAATTGTTGAACTCGGGATGAAAACTGTTTGACGGGTGCTGAATTGATTAACAGCTAGACAATGGAAATCTTCTACAAAGGGACTCTCCTATTACTCGAAATGAGCTCTCGCCTCTCCAGAGAAATTAGTTGGTAATTTAAGGGACAAAGAAATATATTTATTACAATTGCCTAATTTTATAATCTTTGTTATATTAAAACTTTGAGTATTCTGGTTTTGTGTAGTGAGATTGTTAAAACTGTTTCCATAACAGTGTAGTACTTTTCATCATAGTACTATAATGTTTATCCATGTATTTTCCATGTGTTTTACATGTATTTTCCATGTTTATCTCATAAGATAACTAAAAATATAGTTTATGGTAGTATGTGAGAGGAAGTAACTATATAACAACTTATAACTCTCCATTACTAATAACATTTCGGTTTCGTTTGCAAAATACGCTGAAAAAACGGAACCGACATGAAATCGACTGTTACAAAATCCTCCAAAAGTCTTGTTACTGATATCAGTAATAACTGAATACTGAAAATTATCTCTTCAAGGGCGTTAATTTATAGTCCATTTTTCCATGATATATTTTTCATGTATGTAGTTTTCAAAGCTGTTGTTCCTTCTTTCGCTTTATTGTTATTGCAAGTATCCATTTCACAACATGGCCATCGTCAAAAAGGAAAATAAGGAAACAACCTTATTTTCTTATTATATTCACCTTAAAAATGATTTTTTCCGTGCTATCAAAATCCTTTTCAGAGGATCGACAAGTTTAAAAAATGTTTTCATACATTAAAATGTTTATGGGTAGCTAATAGGTAAATACATATGAATGAAATTAAATAATTTGAAGTTTGCAGTCAGGGTAAGAGGGTCCTGTTACTCCTTAACACAGGCGCCGCGCCGGCGCTCTCAAGGCGGGATGATTACTGCAATAACAGTTTTGTAAAGGGTTATCTTTTTAAAACTGCAAGATGACGTTCACTGACACCATAAGGGTGAAACGCTAAAGAACGGTTAACAAAAGTTAGTTTATGATTCTTAGTACACTAGATTCCTGTACATTTAACACCTTTGCTTAAGTAGTACCTTCTAAACTGCCATCAAATTGTATTTTGGATCTGCATACCAAAAACCAAACTCCCCTCAATATTATTTTTCCTATATTAGAACCTAGTTTCCCTTTTATTTCAATGAAAATAAACCCTATAGGATTAACATTTAAAATTTTTGCCTTTGGATGTTCGACATATTGGTGGACACAATTAGTTTCTAATTTTTTCCTAAGAAATTTATTGTTTGTTCTTAATTGGCATCTTATTGTATTCTGAATGTCTTGGAGCTCTCCCTAAACTGTTCAATAGAATCTTACCGAGCACCAATACAGTCATATGTCTAAGATAAAACAGTTAAAACCGAAGGATGCATAGTTAGGACACCCTTAATATAATAAAAGTTTAATGTGGAAACTTTTGAAATACCGTTACATTAATACTTTCCTTCATTATAATCTAGAACCCCTCATTTAGATAAGTTTACCGTTGTTAAATATACCGTTTTTGTCAAAACCGTTCAATATAATCCAATAGGTGGAAATGGCATTGATAGATTGTAAAATTTAGACATTTTTGAAACTTTTTTATGTATGCCAGAAAAGAGTTTTTCTGGCTTGTAATATGTAAGGAATAACCATGTACGTAAAAAAACCATAAGTATGTAAATTTTTAAAAGTAGTGAAAGGTAGTATGTAATAGGTTCTATAAAACTTTAAGTTCCCTACGGAGATTGAAGAGGTTTGGGAAAATGGGAATGATAAAAAACCCCACGAAACAGAGGAAAAGTCTCATGTAAAATGGATGACTCCAATCGTTGTTGCCTGTTTGTTTACAGTTTATAAATGCGCTCCCCAATTTAGCAATTCATTCGCATTCTACTGTCGTAAGGGTAAACTATCTTCGTTATAAATTAGGTAAGGAAATTTTAGAGGCTAAAAAAACGTTGATATGAACGCAAATAGAAATTTTTCTATATAAGATTGCCGTTTTTTTTTATTTGAAATATATAATTTATAGAAACAATTATCTCTTTATAGATTCGGTTAGAGTATTTTGTTTTGGGTTTGTAGAGAAGGGCAGTAAAGTGGTTTCTTTCTCGGGTATTCTACTATTGAATGAGATGTGTGAAATCTCGTAGCCTCTTATGTTTATTATAGAAAACTTAATTATAAACTTAAATTAAAACTAACGGAAGTCTGGAGGTCATGTTTAACGTAAACAAAAATTTGACTAACGAAGTAATAATTTAACAAACAGCCGTTGATTTACGAGAACTAATTAAAAAAAGCCAGCAAAACAATGAACATTGACCCGGTATATTTCCATGGTCGGTCAAAATTGATTTGAGCACAGAGGGTACAAACCCGGGGGGCAAAAATCCGGGGTAGAACTTAAGAATTTGGCCACGGGGGGTACAAATCCGGGGGGGGGGTACAATTCCGAGGTCAAACTTAAGAATTTGACCACGGGGGGTACGAATCCGGGGGTACATTTCCGGGGTAGGACTTAAGGATTTGACGACGGGGGTACAAATCCGTGGGTTCAATTACTTAATCGGGAGTCAGACATAAGGGAAATAATTTAATTTCAAACCAATTACGTGTTGATGATTTAATAAAGCAGTTCTGCGCTGGTTGCTTGACCTTCAATCAGGCTAAATTGTGTTCTATCCCACTTTGTTTTCTTTATATAAGTTATGTGAAATATTATTTATCCATATTCATTTTTATAACGATAAGATTTACATTGATTGTTAGAGAAATATTGTTATATTTAATATTCATTTTATAAAGGTAGATGTATATTGTTTGTTAGAGATATACTGTTCTTGTTGTTATAATGATATATTCTTGTTAAGATACATATATACATATATTATTTGTTACTGTATTGAAGTCAGTCTAAATCATATGAATATTTATATTTTACGTACGTAAAAATAGTATTAATTAAATTAAACAATATGCTTGTTCATAAACAGACTGCTTGTGTTAACATTGTGATATTTAAGGCATGCACACGTGATGGCGATTTCTATTGATATTATTATGAGAAATGATTTGTGGTTGCACAGGAACATAATGCATGTAAAATAGATTTCATTCATTGTTTTGTAATTTGTACTCTGTATAATTTATATTATTTCATGTATTATCATTAGCATATTTGAAACGTTTAAACTAATATGAAGTCATTCTTGAAATTATTTCGTACTCTATTGTAAAATGACTATTGTCGTGGAAAGAATGAATTAAAATAAAATATCCTAATGGTGAAAGTTCAGACCCTTTTCGGTTGGTCCGTTTTCAAAAAATTCGTATATATTGGGAAAATATCTCCAAAATAGAAATGTCACGTTGCTAATATATTATATATAAATACACTAAACATAATTTTAATTGTTCATTTAGAAGGTACATATATTTTTGTAATGAGTTTTAAAATTGGAAATAAGTCTCTGTAAAGTCGAATTTGGAAAAAAATTTTGTATAAACGTTGACAGCGTACACAATAACTTTTGACTTGTTTTGGTCCAAGTATAATCTTCCTATTGAAAAACTATTATAAGAAATTGTTGTCCTGCTACTTTGTTTCCTAAAAATTACCTAAACTCTATAAGATACTTCCGGGAGATTAAAAATTTTTAATATTCATGTTCCTATCTAATTTTTTAAAATTATCTTCTAATAATTATATAGTCATTTATTGCGACAACACCAATAAGCATTCGTAATTTATAAAGTCAAGACTTTTAAATAGCCAAAAATTAAACAGTGAAAAGGTCAGTGTGCTTTTTTAAAATGGATGACTCCAATCGTTGTTGTCTGTTCGTTTACAGTTAGTAAAGGTACTTCCCAATATAGGCCTAAACATGTTATTTTATCAACGAAAGTATGTACCAAAATATTGATTTTAGCCTGTCAGTATAAAAATCATCAATAACTCAATATGTTCAAATTTACCAGATTTAACGGCTACGCATAAAATGACTGCAACTACTATTGTCAAACATAAAAACATTAGTTAGGGAGAATCTAAGAAAGCTAATATTTGAGGGCTTTCTTTGACGGTATTAATTGATATTACTGATTATCAAAACGTTATTTAAGGAAGTAAAGTATCTTTTTTACTGTAACAGCGTTAAATATCAACCAGATTGAGCCTAATATCTTATTACGGTTTCAATAGGTTTTCCTCGGAAATAAAATACAAATATCTGTGGCAAGTTTAGACGGTGGGAAATTCCCAAAAGGTCCAGTTGTCTCCATTTGACTTACCCTCAAGCAACTGATCCTTTCTCTCCGGGGAATCTTGCTTTGTTTATTTGAGCTACTGTTTTTCAATAGTATAATCATTAATACTTTTAGTTACGATCTTATATTTTAAGTTTGCGTTTAAACCCTTAAAATATTGATGAAGTTTTACTTAAAGCTAAAAAACACACTCTCAGAGAACAGTGTAAGTTAACTAAGCTTTAGTTGAGTTTACATTCTATTCGAAATACAAACAGTTTAAAGTAGGGGCTATTTGGCTAATTAAGGCAAGGTTAATTCTATTGCTAATCAGACAATTAGCCAAAAAGTTGGTATAGATAGATGTTATGTCATATGTACCTTACTTGATTGTTCAATATGTATGTCTTGGGTATCAAATAAAACTCTAAACTGACGAGTTTTAATGTTTAATTTCCAAACTTAAGATTTAACTGTGGGAAGAATAAATTTGAAAATTAAAACTTTTCAGCCTGCAGAAAATGAGTATTCTTTAAGCTTTAGTATTCCTCAAAGTATTACACAAGTTTATTCTCTGTGAATTTTTCTATGTTAAGTAGTAGTTTTATTTTCAGACATAGGTATTTTCAACCTGGGGTTTCCCACAATTGAATCGTTATCAATGTCTTTGTTGTATTTGATATATTAATGTCTGCTTATTAGTCAATTATTTAGCTTTACCTTAGGTTTCGCCATGTTGTTGCCCGTTGCCCCGATCCCTATTCTAAAGAAAGTTTTTGAACCTATATTTATTTTAAATAAGGGATTACATAAAACATTATTATTGATTCAACAGCACTCATATCGCAATAATTACGAGTGGCTATGTGGAAAGTGAGCTAAAGCGCATTCCGTATGTCACCAAGATATGTTACTGCTTTAGGCAGTACCGCATAACTATAGAGCATTGTTGTATTCAGCATTTCCTGCACATTTCCTGCTTACTAGTGCACTAGTAGTATACTATGTAGATCTAAGCACCCGAATAGTAGATATAGTACCCATGCAAGGAATTTCTGTTGAATCATTGCTTTTTAGCACTACTAGAATGAAGAAGATCCTATACAGATTATGAATAACTCCTATGTAATATAGTATATAACTATAATAGACTTTTTTCTCGTTAATAACGTCCGCTTATATTCCATATAGATCATAAACAGACTATAATCGACTAGTGTATAATATAAAATAGATAACTATAATAGACCACTCTCTCGTATGTAACGTTTACATGTGATGTTTACGTAGAAATTTATTCATGACATTGATTTTTTTACGATGTGAGTACCACACTTTAAGACGCTTAATGGTGTTTTGGATAAAATGAAAGACAGGTAAACGCTACGACAGTACCGGATACGAGCCTGCCAAAGACAAACGGATTTCTTGTTTTGGATACACGATGCGATGGTTATGAAACGAGACAGAAGTACTAAGTATATAAAAGGATAATTTTAAAAGCAAAACGTAAACTTTATTTCAATTTTAGACTTTTTTCGGACACATTTCGATCGTAGAGGACTCACATGTTGTGGGTTTTTAAGCCCATATATTATTACGTTTTAGATATATCGAGAAACATTTTAACTCAGTACCCTTAGTTTAATTTTTTATCAAAAATTCCTACATGTATAATAATTACCCTTTTTAAAGAAAATTCTATTAAGTTTTAATATAAATTCTTTCGATGTAGACATGGGGTGATTGAATGAAACGGGAAATTGGTACATCATCACAGGATATTACAATGGGAACAACAACCTTCTTTGTTTGTCTAGACCTATGCACATTTTATTAATTAAATAAACTTGTTCAAGGATTTAAAAAAAGTTTTAGAAGAATTTAAACTATATGAAATAAAAAAAGATTAGCATGCAAAATAGAAGAAAATGTAAGAACTAAAATATAGAAACGATAAAAAATCGCACCTGTCTCTTAAGAATAATACTAATTTCTTTGTAACATGTATGGCTATGAACACAAAATAACTCAAGTACCATAAATTGTATATGTCTGATTTATGTATTGTTGATCGCTCATATTAAGTTATGCACTGTGATAAAATTCAAAACTATTGTTATAGCTCAAAGTTTTTATTTAAAACCTAATACATATATGTCTAAACATGTAGTCCCAAATTCAATAGATATTTGCTTAACCTTTAAACTAACACAAGGTTTACTATTTTTAAGCCTTAATAAAGGTGTAACGACTGTTTGAAATTAACATGACTCTTATGGAACAAAACTTCAAAAGGCGACAGAAACTGCAGACAGCGAGCTTAGAATACTCGTTGACTGCAGGCTATTCGAAAAACACTTATGATTCCAGCACGACTTCTATAATCTCCGGGTAGTGTTAGGAAAGCCAGGTCTAGTAATTCACTGAATTGCCACCAGGGCCAACTGTAGGCTTAACGTGTCTGATTTTTCCGCTGCTGTTTCGTCGTTTTTGCCGCTCGTCAAGCAAAGTCGCCTGATTTAAATGCCGTATGCTGCCAAACCGGGCGGATGAAACCGTTTAAAACCAGAGGGGAAGATCGCCTAGAGTACCCGAATGTCTAACGTTGGCATTGTAGCCGTACGGCGCAACACTCTACTGACGCTAAAGCATATCGACCCCATGTATGTGAATAATAATAAACACCCTTTAGAATCTGCTTTTTTTATATATTTACAAATTTTACATATATTTTCATTGGTTTACATCAACGTCCGATTATGATTACTGAGGTTTAAAAATATTTAAATTCTTTTTTTGAGGGAGCAATATTAGAGTATATAAAGCAAGAAAAACAGGTAACAATTAAAATACGTAAACGATATCAAATCGAAGCTCTCAATGTGGAGAGATGTGTAACATTGACCGAAACAAAACCGTATGTCATTTGTCTTCTTGGACAATAGCATTGACGGTATACAATATTGCCTCCCTAGAAACATGTGTTGGTGTGAGTTTTAATTTAAAATTTACTATACTATTTATGAATTAGCAGGTAAATACATAATGATACTGATATGTATCAGTATCATTATCAGACTTTTTGTAGTAAAACTTTCCTTTTCAAAACTATTTTTTAAGACTTACAAATGTTGTGTTTCTTATTTTGATCTAACATCCATTGAAAATAGTATAGAAATATCAGAAAATAATAACAGTTTAGTTCTAGATCCACTAGGTGCATTTGCATATAAACAAGATATTCTGTTTTACAACCACTCACGATTGGCTCATTCTTTCTCAGAAGTCTTTCTCGAAGGGTTTGTTTATGCCTTGTACTGTGCCAAATTACTCGAGGGAAGGTTTATCGCTGCGATATTTCTTTAGAAAACAATAAGTCTCCTTTGCTCAAACTGTAATTCTCCCTTCATATTATAAAATAATACTGACAATATAATAATCTGAAACGTTACCGTTCAATATTTCCCATCAAAATAGTATAACAAATACTATTACCTTATGATTTATGAGTTATTGGATAGTGATGGGTTTTCCTGAATGAAAATGGTGAGTGAAATAGTGAAAAATAAAACCTCGTGTTGTGGTATCCAAAAACAAGAAACCCTTCTTCTTGGTGTTTAGATAAATGAGAAGCTCGCCGTAATTTATGTACGAGTCCAATAAACGTAAATCATATTTAACCTCCATGGTGTGATTTACGTGTTTTTTGTCACTACTGTTTTGTCGATACATTACATGCATCAATTAATCAATTGATTACAAGCTGGTCATTCAATATAAATTGCCTTGGCAGGAAGGGCCAGGAGCCAGACAAAAGTTATTTAAATCAGAGCAACCTTGTTTATTGATAAAGGATCAAATTTGAATATATATCAAGGATCACCAGCTTTTATGGTACGAAAAAAGTCTTCTATGATCTCATGCTTATTTTAAATTCAAAATATTTGGGGGTTTTCATACAGAAAGGCCGGCCTTAGCAAAACTTGCGACGATTTCCCACGAGAGCCAGGAGTTCTCCATTTATCTCCAATCTGACTGATCCTTCCTGATTTCTCGTTGACATATTTTTCTTTCAAACCGTCCCTTGACTCTTTGTGTTGATTTATAAACACAGTAAAGCTCAATCTGTACGATAGTTAACACATATAACAATTTACAATGCACAAAAACTTTTAAAATTGAAGCTATCCACTTTCTTCATAAATCAAATTTAGCAGAATATGCAAAAGAATATTATACAAATAACAGATATTTCTAAGGCCTATACCTAGAATTTTTATTTTATTTATTCATTAGCATACGGATTCACCATTATACAGACTTGATCTATATGATGCTACATTATTGCTATATTATTTCTACATTATTGCTTCAACCTATTTGAATTAGTTACTTATAACAGGATTTTTGCTGTGCTAAAGAAAGTTTATGAAGTAAAAAAAAACTAAGATAAAGTATGGAAAACATGTCACTTTCATCCATGATTTTTAGCCCCTGTATTGAACGATAAAATGTGAGACTAATTTACCTTTGGTAAACACATCTTAACTCAATTATTATTGTCCAGGACACGTTTGAACCTGTTATCAGGCCATCTTTAGCTATGCATATTATTTGGCATATTTTTAAGTTTCTTCTCCACCTCATAAGATGAAAAGTTGATGAGAGTGACCTACTGAATACAAAGTGACCCACTAAAAACACACTTTCGTCAAAATATCAACTATTGGATGGTAAAATACCCAAAAAATATGAAATCAGTGCTGTGTTGGAATATTGTATAAGGAAGTTCAAATAATAATATTGTTTTGGCCTGTAAAGGAATACCATTTTGTTTAGACGTTGCAATAAGACTTGCAATTAATTTGATGTGTATTAAACATCACCCAAGCTGCTCTTTATTCTAATACATCGCACAAACGACCGGTAGGCCTACTTCATATACGACATGTCACAGCCAGCTGCTAGCGTGTATGTTACATTTACATGTAAATGGGTTATTGCTTTACAGTTTTGAAGATAATGATATTTATCTGAATTGTTTGTTGAAAGTTGTTGATGATAAGAATATGATATTTGCATTTTGTTGAGTTCAGTCTTGACCATGTATGATTGGGATTTCAATACAAATATTTCAGGTCTCTTACCGTCTGAGGACGGGTCTAAATCCTAAGGTGGAAACTTTTAAACTTGTTGGAATTTGTCAATAAGAGAATGAGAGGGCATTAAAAGAGAAAATGTAATTCAGACGCCGCTAATTTGGTTAGGAAACGTTCTGAGATTTCTTCATAGAACGCTTTTCGATTGTGAAATGTGACATTGAAACCGGCCAAAACGTTATTAGCTATAGCCAACGAGCGGAAGCGAGTGCGGGATTTTCATGCGAGTTCGGTTAAACTTACCGGCCGTGTAACATACGATACTTTTTATCATACTACTCAGAAAAAACATACTTTCAATCATAACGTAGTCGTAGTCCTTGCATAAACCAATACTTTTCTCGATCCTTTAACCTATAACAAACAAAACAAACATTTGTTACTGCTGCCAGTACTGCCACTAAGTTCCTCTAAAAAGTAACCAATACACAAGCATTAAACGTCGGTTTGCTGTAAATCAGCTGATGTTTTACTTCCGATTCCTGTAATCGCAGTCCAGTAAAACTTAATGAGTCTGGAAAAAGTTTTTGCCGGACTAGTACGGCAATGAGTAACATTCGAGCCAACAAAAAGGAACAAAAAACAGATGTTTATGTGTCAGTATGATAAAAAAAACTTGCTAGAGTGTGCCCAGACTTTTTGGATGCCTGGTTTACTTTCAATCACACTTAAGTAATACATTTTGTGCATTTTTTCTAAAGAAATGGATGTGTAAGTAATATAGCTGAAAAACAACAGCTTCGTCTAGTTTAGTTTTAATCAAGGTAATAGCCTATGCCATTGAGATAACAGGTAGTGGTGAACGGTGGGGAATTACACAGTGACCGGTCATAAATACTCAGTGTCGGGTGGAGGTTGTAACACTTAGTGCAACTGGCAACCCACCTCTCGTGTTGGCATTTGTACAAATACTAAGCACTATTCCAGCATCGGCTATTTAATTCGTCAATTCAATATTACCGTAACATTAATCATCGTGTCATTTACATGCTAAAACTCCCGCGTAAAATGTCAATAGTGTTACCCAATGGAAGTATTCGTAATATTTAAGAGAACGTCAATAGTTTCACTTAGTAGTTTAGTTTCAGGTACGGAGTTACCTAAAAGACAAACTGAGAAAAAGATATAAGGAAATGTTCATGCCATTATAAGGAGCTGAGAGTTCATTTTTGTGGCAGTTGGCTGTTTAATTAATACAATTAAGAGGTTAATTAATGGACCATCAGTAGGCTGTGCGTCATCGCACCTTTGTTGCCGACATATTTTCAAAAGTCATAATTTTTTTGTTTCCACAAGATCGATTTTACTTGGCAATTAAAATCGTAAAAAATATTCTGAGCTATAATAGTTAATTTTAACTTGGAATAAAATTAATATATATGCACCTGCACCCTATTGAGGGAATGTTTCTTCAGTATCAACAGTATATCGATAGATATTTTGATTCCGATCTCTTTTGAAATAAACTCATGTATTAATTAGGTAAGCCCGTATAATACCTAAAGTAAATACTAAATAAGCTTATGTAAAGAGTAAGTGCTTCAAACCTTTTATAAACAATCAATCCTTAAAAAAAAATATATATATATAGTCTATATAAATACATACATACACACCCACATTTCTATAATATAATACACTCCATTTATGTTGTTACAAATAAGCCAAATAATTCTGCTTATTGAGGGACAGACTAATTTGTTTAGTTTCTGGGAAGTGAAATAAAGTACAATTAATTAAAAAACTCTTTTCGGGTATTAATAATATTTTTATTTCTTTCTATTCGTATCTCCGACGTAGAAACAGTGTTGACAATCTTTTCTAAAATACATTTTTAGCGATGCCTTAATAAATTTTCAGCACTTTGAAGCTATATTGGACGTAAACAAAAACAATACCAGACGGATCAATAATCAAAATAAGATGGGCTCTACTTACACGGGGGATTATGTTAGCAGATTGGTGTTATTTTGGGACACCAACCGCACGTTTATGAAGCTAACTTCTCCAACCTCAAACTTATCTATTGCAAAATCCTTGCAAACCACAAAGGCATTCAGTCATTGGCTCCTAGGTTACTTTTGAAGTACGGTGCGTTGGTTATAGATAACATATAAAGAATTGCATTTTTTAACAAAATATGGAGTATTACGATAAGTCTTTTAAAATAATGATAAAGTAAATGGTTTAGGACAGCTGATGAGGCCTCTCCATTAGGTTTAACCTTAGACTAATGATGTTTACTCCATGAAGTCATTATTTTTTTATTACCCCCCCCCCCCCCCCCTTAATTGATAATCTTCAGTGATATAAATTAGGAATAATAGAATATTAATAGCCCTAGCTTTATTATAAACTGCAGAAAATCTCTGCAAATATCTCTTCTTGCAATGTTTAGTCCTAAATTTGTGAACATTTGAATGCGTGTAAAACTGTAATAAATGAAAATATTTTAACATTGTCAATTTCAATTTAGGAATCTAATATGTTCTTAAGATTTGTAAGTAATCCTTGATTGAATAGTAGCATTTGAAATAGAAACATACTCTATAAAATAAACTTTAAAACGTTTTTCCTCGCTTCTTTTTTTTACTTTAAATTAACTTATCAAATTTGTTTATGAAATTAGAGTAAGAAAAACATGAGTAGTTTTTCATTTACTCTCGTATAGGTAAACCCGAATATTATGAACATATTCAATAATTTATAAAATGTTATTTTTCTTCTTTCCCCACCTTTTCCTAGCAAAAGAAATTAAAACCATTTTGGTCAAGTGATGTTTCCTTTAACCTTTCACCTGTCACATCAGTGGTAATCTATTACTTAACTTTTACAAAATCAAAAACATTTGTACAGAGGGTTTCAACCAACATTTGCAGATTCGTCTTAAATAATTTCTTAGTCAATGTAGAGGCTAATAGGTCTAAGATTCTATATTACCTTAAAACTTGACGTATTTTGTTATTCAAAATCGCTTTTTTTAGGTTTTGGTTCCGATCCTGGTAACGTAATAAATTAACTACACTTCTTACTCCACGTTATATAGTACAAATACTTTTGACATTACTTAATTAAGTTCCTTAAAACAATTTTAGGTTCCTGTAATGAAAAAAGTCGTATTAAAAAAAGTTTTTATTTGCTTAAAGTATGATATTTTTAGTCACATAAGCTCTGTAAAAACGTCTTTTGCAACAGCTATTCTAGCATGAAAATACTAGTTATTGTTTGAAAGTCTAATATTTTCTCCACTGTTTCTTGTTATTGCAAAATGTCTTTTGTCTTTGACATACGATTTTTTACAATTACAGGGAATACTTTTATTTCAATGAGGCCGAATCCTTACGATCCATTGATCGCTTTGATTAAGTGGAGATCGCTTTGATAAGTCAAAGACCTTTAGCTGGTGACATGTTTGCCTAACAATAAATTGGTTACCAAATAGAAGAAAATGTTCAGCGAACATTGATCTTCTTGCGTCTGAATACAATGAACATTTCTTGTTTATTGAGAAACAAACAATGTTAAGCGGTGAAAATAATTGTTGACAAGCCTTTCACATAAAAATATAAATATATATATATATATATTTTTTTTTTCTTAAATTAAACTTGTTAATATTTCAACGCAGAATATTTAAAACAATCAATGACATTTTTAAATGTATCACTTTTTATATTTATTTTTTGATGATAATTGATTAATGTTTTTCTTCCTTTTAGAAATTCTTTGAGTACGCAAGATCGCTGCGACGGGGGTATTTAAAGTTTATAGCCGATCATGTTGATTATTTTTTTATAAACTGACCTTGGCTAGTCATACCGAGTGGCTTGGATAGTTATACCGAGTATAAACAAATCCGGTACACGACTTTGACTTATAAATTACAGTGATATTTTACTGAGATTAAATCCTTCACTCATCTGTCATTTATACTTGGCTTAAAATACCTACCTGGGTTGGTCGCCATTTCAAGTAATGTATAAAGTATACGCACACCAAAGTAAAAAACCCACCAGTGATTAATTTAGATTTCTAATCAATTTCACAATGTGACAGGCAATGTAAATCTAAAAACATTACCTACTGAATTACAATAAATAAGCTCATAGATTTAGTTCGAGTATTATTTTGCAACAATCTTTTTATTTTCTTTATTTTCTTCATCTTGTACTTGATTTAACTTAAATAATGTCATAAGTATGTTTTTACATTTTTCTAGGTAGAGCGAATATTTAATTTGTTTCCTAAAACAAAGAATATATATATATTAAGATGGGTAAACTGTTATTGGCATGGACAGCACGAAAAATTAAATAGCTTAATTTATTGTTTCTCTAATTCGTCAGGGGCACAGAGGAGGATCTTGAATTGTGTCATTTTTAAATTATATCATGATATTAATCCTTATGAAAGAACTGTTTTTAGTTACGAATGTTTAGTTAGTTTTTTTCTACTTTCACATGCTATTTAAACTTATGGTTCAGTATGATTTGTAGCTTATAAATACTGAAACATAAAAAGCAGACTCAAAATCTGGGCAGGAGCCAAAGGTATTGGCTTATCGAACACCTGATGGCACGACCCAATGCATTGGAAAACCACTGAAACCTTTGGGAGTATTGTTTCTATCGGATATAATGTGTTTTATCGGTGTACAACCAAATCCTGTTCACTAGACCATTTGCAGTTAGCTAAAGCCAGCACATTTTCTTCATTTACTAATGCATTTCTTCTAGGTCATCCAGCAAATAGATGTAAGAGTTTTGATAGGTAAACTCGTATGTAACCAGTCATACTGTATATGCTTTAAGTTTCAAGATAGTACTTTACAATGCCAAACATTTTTCTAAGTTATGTAGGAAATAGAAATCTGTTTGTGCACATTCATTTATCAATAATTTTCCATATCAAACACTTGCCTAGTAAATTTTTATAAAGCATTTAACGGAATAAATTAAAGTAATTACACGCAAAAGTTAAATGTCAAAATTATGTTACCCTACTACACTTATTGCTCAATAGATCCTTCAAGCACTCGATCCCTTTTTTTAAGAGGCAAGGAAATTGTTAAGCTAAAAAATTAATCTTAAAATAAGAATTTGTTCCGGATCAAAATGTGGTATAAGATACGAGTAGGAACAACTCACAGCTGTAGCCTAAAATACACTAGCTATAAAATTAGAAAAAAACCAATGTACCAACTAGTATTTTTTATATACTTATTCGTTTACTCAATTCATTTGTAGTGCTAGTTTAAAACAACCTCTGATACATAAATACTGATATCAACCTATCATTTAAAACTTGGAAATTTTATATTTCTTTTTAAAATTCACTGAAAGAGTAATGTAAAACTACTGTGTTGTTTACGTATGTGTTAGAAAAGGATATCTTTTGAATCAAACTGTGCATTTGGACCAAAGCCAGGCGGGATTTGTATCCTGACTTAAAGCTCCTAACAAGCAGTTTACACGCTGTGATTTGTGCTCCTGACAGCTAGTGGCTTTTAACTTTTCCTTTCTTCTTCTCTCAACTGTGGGTTAAATTAACAATATGCAAACTAAGATCAACTTTTGCAGATCAGTCAAGTATAAATCGTAATAAATGTATAAATGCAGATAAGATTACAGAATTTTGTCGACTCAATTTCACAAAATATTCATCAGCAACTGCCCACCTTGAGCACAACAGAAAAGAAAACTTGACATGAAAAATAGTAATTTGTGTGTTGAGAGGGCCAATGAACTTAACTCCCGAAATACGCTCAACATTTCCCCCCACCTCTGCAGTAATAAATGAATAATTAAATAAATCGATTAAGACTAGTCTAAATAAATGTAAAAAATAAACCAAAGTCTTAATTAAATGTATTGTCATTCAAACGTTGAGCTGAAGGATAATTATTTGTGTTTGTGGAAATTCGTAGGTGATCGATATCATTTTTTTAATGTTCTTCATATGACTTTATTTTGACCGCTGGGAGAAAATAGTTATTTGTGTGTTTAGTTCCTTTTTAAGGGTGTAAAAACGAGGATTAATACATAACAACATCACTCTGTAAAATTTCGAAAGATAACAAACATAATAAGAATAAATAATAAGAATAGTTTATTGTAGTGTTATAAATAAATTTTTTAGCTGTTTACTACATTTAGGTGCCATATTAACTTTAACGACGAACGATAAAGCAGTAGAAATAGAATTAAATTCAAAATAATGTATACAAATTGCTTTGGAGAGGATGAGTAAATTAATTAGTCTGTTTCCTTTTCATCATAAGATCACGAATGAGAAGATGATAAATCTGATAAATGCGTACATAAAACAACTTTAATTAAACTGGTCTTGGTGCATGGGGACCTCCAAATGAAATAAAATTAAAAGATATCAAATCAAATTAACTTTGGATTAATCGAGCCATTCCTCTATAAAAACAAAATGATTCCCGGTAGGAAATACTGGAATTGCACAGTGAATTTTAATTCACTACTAAGTAAACCTAAAGATAAAACATTCAAGGACACGACAAATTAACTACCTTTTCTAATGTCTTTATGGAATTAAAATAAGATGATTTATATTCCAACTGAAAGCTAAAGAAATACTAAAGTAGAAATAAAAACACATTTAACCAACTACATTTCACTTGCAAACGCGAGTGCCTTATAATTTCATTCCGTGTGTTGTTCCTGAAACATAATTACTTTTTTACGTTTAAAAACTCTTCTGCCTGAACAAAGAACTCTCATGTTTTAAGTAAACTTTGAAAAATGTTTAGATTATAAACTAAAATTGGGCTTTGTAAGAATATACATATTTAGAAATTTATCCTACGATTTCTTTCGGTTGAATTGAGGAAATGCAAAATATATAAATCTTCACCCAGTACCATGTGCAGCACAGTTGTTTTTTAACTGCTCAATTAAAAAGTATTTAAAATATAAAAGTTATATTACAATGTGTTTTAAAACTGTCTTGTTATCTAAAATGTCATTTTTACAATAAACTTCAAATCAAGATTAAAATATTTTACATATTTTAATTTTAGACATGATAAAATCTTCAGCTAACCTGCCTGTGAACTTTAATAGTAGTTTAACTACAATTATAGCAATTCTCTCACCTTATGCATGGGTTAATTTAATTATGCATTTGAAATGAAGTAATAAAAAAATTTATTTCTATAATCATTCTGTGGCGTTACCGTGAAGTTATAAAAATATAATTTAACAAGGAAAATACTTTATTTAATGAACTTGAACATAACAACTTGTTTATCAACAAACAAAACTAAATCAAGATAAAAATATCGCATGTTCTTAAACACATATGATTACAACAAATCCTCCCTTTAAAGATCGAGTCTTTGAAACGGCTTTACGTGTCTATTAGACCGTCTTTGACACTCTGAAGAACTTGTCTGCGGTGTCGGTGGTTTTGAAGAACTTGTCTGTGGTGCCAGTTCAGGGTGATCGGAAGGTGTATTACTGCCATATGTTTGCAGCGATCTTCTGTTTTTTCGCAGACAACCATCTTGTGTTCGAACTACGTACGACGAGGGGCAGGATGTTGTTTCAATATAGTGCCTTGTTGATTTCTGTCCTTTATAATATATACTCGAGTTCCATCAGGAATCTTTGGCAGTTCTTTGGCTGCATGTCTTTTATCAAAATAATTCTTCTGACGATCTATTATAGACTCTTCCTTCCCCCTCAGCTCTTCGGTGTCTACCAGATAGGGTCTTAACTGATCAGTCATTATTGGTATGTGAGTGCGAATGTTTCTTCCAAAAAGTAGTTCTGCAGGACTTTTTCCATTTTCTAGAGGTGTCGCTCTTAACATGAGTAGCATTTTGTAGAGATCATCACTTTTCTCCAGGTGGTACTTGAAAGTTTTTACTTGTGATTCGATAAATCCATTGCTCTGTGGAAACTTTGGGCTGGATGTAATTAACTTGAAGCCATATTCATGTCCGAATTGTTTAAACTGACAACAGCCAAATTGCGTTCCGCAGTCTGTTCTCACTGTTTCCGGTATAGGCTACCATGACGCGCAAAGATAGATTTTGCATCTTCATTGCAAATGCCTGAGAACCTTAAGTACCGAGATTTCCATTTGGACCAGTTTTCCCCTTTGAAATCAAATTGTTCGGGTGAAGGGACACTTAATGCTTTCATTTTATAAAATAAAAATCTTTATATTTCACAAAAGAATTAAAAACCCGCTGCCACCATGTGGCGTTACCGTGAAGTTATCAAAATATAATTTAACAAGGAAAATACTTTATTTAATGAACTTGAACATAACAACTTGTTTATCAACAAACAAAACTAAATCAAGATAAAAATATCACATGTTTTTAAACACATATGATTACAACACACATTCAGCTATTTAAAATCAAAAAAGGAGACATAAATGCTGGTCAACATTAAATTAATTTTACCTACATTATTAAATCGTTGCAATTATTAAGATAAATTATAAGAATTTTATAATTAGAATTAAAAAAAAACTAATTTTATAAAGTTTGTTATACAGGAGAAAATTTATGATACGGGTTCTATATCAATGAGAGCTCGACATTGACGAACGTAGTAACATGACAGAAACTACGCAGTTCGCGCGTCTGCTGATTGTTCCTCAACGATTTACGTCTTAGTTTGTTTATGCGCCTATCCTCAAATGTGCGGTACCTTTATTCCATTATGAGTGATGAAAGTGATGAGTTTTGTTCAGCTGTGGAGGCAAATTATTCTAAATTTTTGGTCATATATTAATTAGGTTACGATATGACCAAAAATATACGATATGGCTACGATATGGCTACGATATGGCGATATGGTTACGATATGGTTGATTAGAGCAGTTACTACTGCCTTCATTCTACTTTGGATTGAAGACGATTTATTATTAAAATATTAGCTTGATAAAGACTCCATAGAACGATCTAAATGCTAATCCCTTCGCATCAGATATTTCTACTGTCTTCGTCCAGACTTAAAATTTTTATTTCATCTCGACGTTAATACACCATTTTTAACCTCATGTCTGGATATATATTATTTCCTTTTTGGTGGTAATCTTACACTTACGCGTTTGAAATTTAAATTGAGCATAATAAATACGAGTGTATCAGTGAAAAATAATGTGTATTAATCTTTGAACTGAACCAATATCATCAATGAAAACTCTTAATAATGCGCATTTGTATTTTGCCAGGTAAATTAATTTGGTTTAAAATAAACATGAACTTGGCTATTTAAACGAAGTTTGCAAATTATATGAAAACAAGCTAACCTTAGGGACTTGAAGTAATACTATGATATTCAACACCATGTTTATTCACACTGGCCAGGGAATGATTCCAAAAAGCTTTTAAACCAGTGTGTATTAAGATTATTTAATTTTATAATGTTGTGCAGGTTTCTGGCATCAATAGATCCAGGGAACAGCCTGGCTCTGCATGGTTCTAAATGTTAGCTAATTCTAAAAATATTATACAATTCGGTCTGCATGCCAGTAAAATATTGTAAGTATATTATTTGCTTTACGAAGAAATTAAAAGCGTGATAAGTGCTTGTCTTACTACGAAGCCCCTACTTTGATGATAAAAACACTTATTCTTTAATTATTTAGGTATCAAGTAGAAAAAGAGAAATAAAATACAATCACCTGGATTATGTTAAAGAGTTGTAATTATTGATTAAAAAATCAAAGGGCATAAAAATATAGCTTAGAAAATAGCAAAGTAAGGAAACGTTTTGATTCCTACAACTTTACATTTTAAAGTAACAATAAGTATTTCTCTAGATAATATGGTATTTATCTAGGTATTTATCTTTATTTTCGTAATGTATTTTGTTAATAGGAATTTCAAGTGTTCAATTTTTTTTATGTAACACCATTTGACAAACTTGGCATTCACTCAAAATAAAATACAGGTGATGTGCAAGTTGCATAGAAATGGGACAACAGTTGCCTTTGGGCCCCAAGAGTATAACTGACGCCAATTCTTGAGGCCCACGCCGCGCCGTCCATAAGACTAATGCTAATTTTAGCATTGGCCCCGGTTCTGTGGCGGCAGCGTCGCAGGATCGAGTCCCGATGATGCCGCATACTTTTAGCAGTACTGTTCATCCTTGTACTGTTCCGGCTCACTCCTTGGGTTTGCTTGATACCTTCCACGCACAGGCCTGAGGCCCATGTGGGGGGGCAAATGCAAGGTAAAAAGAGGCCGCCACCCTCTTTTTCTAAAATAAAAGTAAAATAGAAGGCGTCGTTGTTGCCGACTTGACCGTTGTTCGTGACCGGAACTCTAAAACTCACTCTAGCTTTATGTAAAGAGGAAATTTTATTTGAAGCCAACTTATTATTTACTATATAATAATATTAATCATCTAGATTTCGAGGCGTGGGCCAATACGAAAATCAAGTGAAAATCGTGGCGATTCGAAACTAATTCATAACTTGATAAAACATTTTCGCATACCCCATAAAAAATATGACTACACAGCCCAAAAAAATTGAAATATAATGGAAATAAGGTTTTAACCTAACACTTTCCATAAAATAAAGGTTCCAGATTTTCCATTTGTGGACGATTGATAGTTTAAGACCATCTATAGTAATATAGTTTGAAAATAAACTTTTGAATCTCCATCCATCTAAAGAGGTAAATCTAGGTATTTTCAGATTCACAAGTGTTCGAAATAACACATTCCGGAAATACCATGTGTGCAAAGGAAGAGATGACAACTGAGCGCACTTGATCTTACACCCGACATATCCGGTACCGCTTAGCTTGCCTAATGCAAACTCTTAATGAGGTAATATTTTACACCGTACTCGGTGTACAAGCGTGAAGATTATATTCTAACACCTTCTGTAAACTGTACAGCTGAGGTAATCTCTTGAAAGATTTAGAAAAAAACTAGAACATGACTTTAAACAAACCATTAATGACTATTACTTTAAGAATGTTTATTAAAGATGCAAGACTTTCATTGCAGTTGCCCTTTCTTTATTTCGAGCGATCAGATTTTGAGATTCTGAATTTTATTATGATTGCTACTTTCTCTCAAAACTACTCTGTGTACGTGATGATTTAGTTAAGAGGTTTCTGACTTCATAAAATTACGTAATAAGAGATATTACTTAAACTACCTCAAGGTTTTTACATTCATTTAAGGAAAATAAGGATATATTTTTGATACGAACTCTAAAACATAATGTTGAAACTATAAATCTAACAAATCTTGAATGTAAAAAATATAACTCTACCACCAAAATTAAAAAAAAAGAGTATCTCAACGATTGATGCTGAATAAAAAAGGAGAAATGCAATTATGGGTAACTGAAACAGATTTTTCAACCCAAAAATAGATCGTAGAGTTTAGGCCTCGCAAATGCAGTAATTGAATAGAGGAGCAATGGTATTTTAGCTATACCTTAAACTACAAATTTACATAAAACTAATCAATCTTAAATGTACAATAACAAAATAAAAATTTTTTATTCAATTAAAAAGTAGAACAACAAAACAAGGGTGAAAATTATAAATCTAATTTTAATACGTACCAGTTTTGTATACGTAAATGTAAGTAAATTTGAGCTTTATATTTTAACTAGCAGTTGCCCGTGTCTTCGCTCACGATAAAAATTACAGCTGATCTTACTTCTGCTCTCTGAACTGTCAAATTTCACACACAGCTGTTTACAATTCTGTATTTGAATGTTTACATACTTATAAAATGTAAACATTGAAGCTAAGGACGTTCACGGGGCATATAGTGAGGTAGGTTAGTATGAAAATATTAGGTTTCTGGCTACCACTATGAAACTTTGCATAATCAATAATCATGCATTTTGCAACTAAATTCAGCCCAGACCCCAAAAATTAGACATATAATTTTCAAAATGGTGGCTAAAACTTGTAAGAGAACAAAATTTAACTATTTAGACCATGGGCCGCCAATATGAAACCCTCCCCCCGTGGAATTTTCAGCACATGTATTTTTTTGTTGCTAATGCCGATGTTTCTTTTTGGCCGATGTTGATGATTAATATCACAAATTAAAGCCAGTATTTCACTGAGTATTTTATGACTAAAACGAACTACATATTTTTATTAAAATGAGAGATAGAAGAAAAATAATCCAAAAAATATTGAAAATACGAAACGTCCATACGAAATTTATAGGGACAAATTTTTATTAGTGCATATCTTTTCAACGAATGCATATTTTCAAAAACGGATTTCAGCATTGTAATCGGTGTAAAAATCTAGTTCACAATGATGTGCCACAACGCCATCTTTACATTAAAAAAAATAAATTGATATCCAATATGGCGGATCCAAGGTGGCGGCCGAAAATTTGTATCCTGTCAAAATAAAGGACTAGTCACCCAACAATGATAGGCCTTGGTCCCGAGTCAATATTTAAAAAAATGCATGTCAAAAATGCAGTCAGGTGACTTTTTTCAATAAGATCCCATGTTATTTTTTCCAACGATTTATCAATGATAGTTTTTGTTTTTCTGGGTTATGCTGTAATTTAAACGTCGCAAACAAGCAAAACCTTAAAGTACATGTCAGTAGCAACAAAAAAATACATGTGTCGAAAATTCCCACGGGGGGGAGGGTCTCATATTGGCGGCCCATGGTCTAAATAGTTAAATTTTGTCCTCTTACAACAATTTTTAGCCGCCATTTTGAAAATTAGATGTCTAATTTTTGGGGTCTGGGCTGAATTTAGTTCCAAAATGCATGATCATTGATTATGCAAAGTTTTATGGTGGTAGCCGGAAACCTATTATTCGACCCAAAAAAATAGCTATCCTACCTCACTAATAGCCCGCGGGGATTTTAAGGAAGTGAGTAGGCCTATGTCCTTTTCTGATATAGTGGCTCTATTCCTGCAAAATTTCAGCTCTCTGTTCGTCCAGTATTTTTCACGTGGTTGAAAGACAGATATTCATACAAACATCCGTACTTTCACATTTATAATATTAGTATGAAGTATGATAAAAGTCACCTTCAGTTATTTAATGGTAACTGATGCCCACTTTCATATCTGCGAATGTCTTTCATATATTTCGCTTTGAATTAATTGACCTAAATCAACCGACAATCCAGTGGAACCTAAAGATTTAGTTAGTTAAATCTTTTTCATAGATAGTTTTTGTTTTTCGAGTAATACATTAACTGTTTAAAGAATATTTATCAGGTTTAAATATTTTCAACTAATTTTCTAGGTCAAAAAGACACATTAAACAACTACCATTATATTTTGACAATGATAAAAAAACTGAAAATTTTCACCCATTGAATTAAGCTATTTATAAAACATATTCCAGGAGATTTTATGGCATAATTTCTTGAGATTAGATACTTTAATTTTAAAATTACGTTTTACAAATTTTGGCTTACGATACTTACTAATGATGCAATAAAAATGTAGCTAACAACAAAGTTACACAAATGGGCAAAATAAATAGTAATATAGAATCTTTGAAATTGTTTTGTTCTAATAATTGTTTCTAAATTTAGTCGATGTTACTGTCGGAGTTTTAATTCTTATAATGGAACACACCGATTTCCAAGAACTACTTTGTTTCATATGCTATAGCTCCAGTTTAGACAGCCAGTGCAATGCTGTGATTGCACCACACGATCATTCAATCGATGTCAGCTGCTCAACAACGTTTCGCAAACAGTTAGATGTGTCCTAACATGTGTGTGAGTCGTGTCATTTATTTACGCGATGATTCAGTCCAAGTGTTTGTTTTTCTTATGACCGTTGTTTTTACGATCAATTGAAAATGCATTACATCCTAATATCACGAGGTTTAAGAGAAATTTTAATGGTTTTTGTGCTGAAAACTAGTCTATGTAGACAACCCCTTTGGATCTTCACCCAACCTCCTTTAAGATCTACTTCGCCCTCCTTCTTTTTGCGCATTTTTAATAGTAAGCCTACTGATAAACTTTTATTAATATAAAACGGGAGTCATCATGTTGTTTGTAAGTCAAGTCTCTTACCTTCAAAGCAAGTTTTTCGTAAAAAAAGATTGTCGTGATTGTTTCGTTTGATTGCCGACTCCAATAAATAAATTAGGAAATATAATTGAATTTTGCCCCTGAGTGTATTAATTAAAGTGTGAATGCTTTTCTCCTTTGAACACAGAGTTGATCCGGCAATTTCAGTCAGATAACTTCCCTCAGACTTGGCTGGCTGCTTGACATGGTTAATTAAGAAGCCAATGCCAACAATAGATTGCTAACCAAAAGAAATAGGAATACAATTTAATCAAGTCAATATCCTGAAATAAATTATCATGTTGTGCTAAAAATAATGAACTTAATAAATTTAAGACTGTGTGTCCTGTTTATTGAATGGGTTTAATTTATGAGCATGATTTAGTCTCGTTTCTACTTTATTATATAGAGTTGAATTATGTAAGTTGCAAAGTAATTTTTACTTATTATTTAGGTCTATTTAAAATATATTTTAGATTTTTTTTTATCTAAGTAAATTATTTATCTTTAGTACATGGTATCTTTCATTCTATGGCACTGTTGTTCAAATCAATATTAAAGTATGTATTATCTTATTAATATTAAGATATTTTACTAATACATAATGCAAAGGCCATTTTGGTTGTAACTGTGTATACGCCAACGGCGTAGTGAAGAAGAGATACACAAACATTTTTCACGGAAAGTAGTTGATACCCCACAACTTTCTGAGGTCATGCTTTTTGAATCGACGTCCAATACCCATTAGGCTGGCAACATACAGAATCACACATACAATATAAAACACAACAATATAAATCACACATACAATATAAAACACAACAATTCATGCTTACCTACATACATATTTACTATTTTTTTAATCAGAGACTTAATACCGCTTATATAGACTTATATAGTTCATAAAGTACATTTTATGTTAAAAAAGGTTTACTAATAATTTTTTGAATAACTTTTTCTTAGATTCATTACTTTCGCCCACATCACTAATGGAATAGGTATAGAGTGAATTTCAATTTTATCCGAATAATTAAAAAGGTATTGCGAATTGTAAGAGAAAGTATGTTTTATGTGTATTTTTATATCAGCAATTTAAATACAATTTTAAATATTTTAAGGAAATGAGTAGTTGTAGCCAAAACTAAAAATAGTTCCTCAAATTTCGTAAAAGTATTACATAACAATTCTAGTAATAATCAACCAAAAAACTAATAAAAACACAAAGAAAGTCGAAGTTAAAATCATTATAATACTTTGTATTAAATCATCTATATCTTTATCGATAATATTACTATAATACTCATAAAAGTAGTTTTAAGTAATAATGTGACGATGATTACTACGACAACAGTTCTTGTGAGTCGTACCATAAACGTACTATGATGAAAAGCTTTTCATGCCGTTTGAGTCTCCTATGTATAAATCTGGCTTTAAATAATTACGTAGCGGCCCGTGAAATTGCAATTGCTGAATTTTACAGCATAATTCTACAAAAACATTCAAAAATTAATTATTTTATGGCTTTGGCTTCATTGCATTCACATATACAGGGTATCCCATAAGTAAATACAAAAAATTTGGGAATATTTTCTAGGGGTCTAAAATATAAGGAAATCAAGAATAACGTTTCTCAAAAAAGCCTCGTTACCAAAATATCCGCCATTCTGAATGTTTACAAAGATATATCTTCAAAACCAATAAACATGTTCAAATGAAACTTGTCATGGTCATAGAGGTCGTAGGGAACTATTCTTAAAAAATATTCATCGTGACAACTTTTCCCATTTCAAAATGGCGGTCGTTTCAATTTTTCAAATCAAGATCAACATAAGAACTTTAGAAGGAGTCGTGACCACAAAAAAACCCTTATCCTTCTCAAAGAAGAATAGACCACGATTTTGAAGCAACGTAGTCAACTACAACCGAACATTGAACTGTATATAACGTCAGCCTTTGTAGGATTTCGTCTGCCAAGCTCCGGTTAATTAATTATCTTGCCGAGACCGATGTTCTCTGCACAATCAAGCACGAACTATATAAATAGCTGAGACATTTTGGGAAAATAGCTCCAGTATTACTCCCACATGCTTTGTTATTAGAAAGTCTATAATAAAAACAAAGAAGTACATGAAGTACCATCAAATTGTGTTTGGTATTGGCTGGAAGGTTGTAACTATTTTCTTATCCTCCGCTTAAAGTAATACAAGATTCTAGGATAACTTTATAGACAAAAGAGTTTTAATGTCATTTCGCAAGATTTTTTTGAATTAACATCAAGATAAACATGAAATAATCGGAAAGTTCATTAGTTGAAAGCTTTACAATAATCTTAAAAAGTCCATCTCATCAAATCTTCAAAGATTGTATTTATCTTTTGTACAGTTCCTCACGTCGAGTACTTGAAAAAAGTCGAGATTAAAATATAACTGATGATCAGTAAGAGGTCATGGTGAATGTCAGATCACTTGTAACTTTCATTGGAGATTGGAGGGCTGCTTTTCAAAATTTAGGGCCCTCTCACTTTATGTGATTCTTAGATATCGATTTAAAACCAAAACAATTGTATAAAACGGCGAATACTCTGAAAATATGATACTGGTTCGTCAAAAAATTTGTTACGGAAAAGGGATTTATTATTTTAAGCGATCCCAGACTTATTGCATATGGAGAAGTATTTATTGCCGTAATAAACCATCTCGAAGTTTTAACATGGAACAATTAAAGACACAGCGATCTTAAAGGGAGTTACTTTTAAAAGGAGTACCCGCCCAAATAATATAGCTTTACTCAAACGTTGCCTGGATAGGTAATATTGGGGATTTTTGAACTCCTTCACTGATGTCAATGAAATGTTTTCATCTTTTAATAGTTGTTTTAATTATCATTTGAATATTTGCTGCCCCTTAAAGAAAGCTAAAACCACCTCAAAACCTACCAGAACCCCTTGGATTACTCCTGGGATTCTTGTTTTGAGGGGAAAGCTAAAATTCTATTCTGAATTGGTTAAAACATCTAATGACATCAGATTCAAAAACTTTTTCAAAAAACTACAAAAACATATACAGAAGAGTAATTGATACAGCAAAGGCTAATGATGTAAATAACAATCTTAAAAAATCAAAAAACCTTTCAAAATCTGCTTGAAAGATTATTTATGAGTTGAAAAATTATCCCCCGAGGAAATAATTTAGCCTAATGGTAAATGGGAAACCACCAAATAGTCCTCACACAGTTGCAACTGAATTCAATAATTCTTCTCGTCTGTTGCTGCCCACAGTCGTGTTACAAAATTAAAGGTAAACGATGACTGTATTTTATGGCCAGTGTCATCTATTATGCTATCTGCAGTGAGTGTTGATGAGGTGGCTCGCGTGATCCAAAATTTGCCCTCAACATTGTCTGAAGATGTCAATTGCGTGTCAATGTGGTTAATAAAACAATGCTCGGCGAGCATAGTTTGCCCCTTGACTACAATGTATGTCTTTGAAAGCGGTATCTTTCCAACGGAACTGAAAATGGCAAAGATATATCCAGTTTTCAAAAATGATGACCCCACGGTAGCCAGCAACCACCACACTACCCTATTTCGATCTTTCTGGTACTGAGCAAAGTTTATGAAAAGGTTTTTCTGGAAAGACTTTTTACATTCCTAGAAAAATTCAAAATTTTGTCGGATAGCCGATTTGGCTTTAGACCAGGAAAATCAAACATTGACGCAATCACAGGACTCGTTGATTTGGTTGTCGAAGGCTTGGAAAACAATCAAAAAACGCTCAGCGTTTTCATTCACCTGTCAAAAGCTTTTGACTGCGTGGAGCATTCAGTTTTGCTTAACAGGTTAAAGTGTTATGGAGTATGTGGCACTCCCTTAAATTGGCTTAGATCATATTTAAATGACCGAAGCCAAGTTGTTCAAATTTCAAGCTCAGTATCGGAACAGACTGTAGTTCGATTTGGAGTACCCCAGGGTTCGATCCTCGGTCCTGTCTTCTTTTTGATTTATTTTAATAATGTCCAATCATCCATTTCACATGGGCTTATTATTCAATATGCTGATGACACGACTCTCTGCTTTAGATCTCAGTCTCTAAAGCTCTTGAGGTCTCAGCACTCGATCTAAATTGTTGCATTCAATACTTCCAAGCCGACACTTTTATGACAAACCACTCCAAGACATTAAACATTACGGACATTAACATTAAAACTATAACGGACATAAACATTAAACAAGAGATTAACGGACTTGAGGTTCTCGTTGAGAAACCCCTGAACCCCGAGTTTCATCCATCGGTGCTGGTTGATGACGTTGCCGTTGAGGAAGCAGAATCAGTCAAGTTTCTGGAGATCTACTTGGACAGGCTATGTCTTGAAGTGATCACATCGACAAAATTTGCGGAAAGATTTTTTCTGGACTTTTTGCCTTACGCAGTATTTTAAAGTACTGCAACATTGAAGTACAGCTTTTGGCCTACTCTGGCCTTATTTACCCACACCTTTCTTATGGAATTCGGTTAAGGAGATGCTGTGCAAAGGCAAATTTTAAGCGGGTTTTTCGATTTTAAAAGAAAGCTGTCCGAATAATTGGGAAGTTAAATTATAGAGAGTCGTGCAGACAGACCTTCAGGAATTTAGGGTTGCTGGCCCTCGCTGGCATTTATATTTTAGAAACAACTTTGTACTGCCGGAAAAATGTTGCACTTACGCAGGGCAGCGATATCCATCGGTATGAGACACGATCTATCGAGTTGCTCAACATCGAACGGCAGCTTTTGAGCACCTCCCCTCGCAGATGGGAGTAAAATTCCTAAACGCTCTTCCTGAAAACCTGAGGTCTGAAAAAAATTTGTCAAAATTTAAGTCTCGATTGAAAGGCTACCTTGTGGCTTCCGTATGTTACTCGGTGGGGGAATTTATCGGTCATTAAATCACAGCAGGAGTAGAGTCCCTGTGTGAATGAATGTGGATGATGGTTTATTGTTGCGAGGTTGCGTGAGTGAGTGACAGCAATAAATAAAATAGCTGTAAGTAATTTTATTTGCTATACATGTGATTGTATAGCTGACTTTTGCTATACATTTGTAAAAATGTCTTTCGGCAATAAAGATTTGATTTGATTTGATCTTGTCCAAGTTGAGCCAACGAGTAATACTGAAAATATTTCCATTTTGAAACCTTTTTTTAAATTGTATGAAAGTAAATTGCGCTTTAAAGATTAACTTTTCATAAATAAATAAAGTAGATATGAGTATCTAATTGACCAGACAGTGGATATAATTGTGTTCACAGACGGTAGCGAATTACCATTCATAGTCACTTGCAAACACCGAAGTTTTACTATTAGCTTGTTATGAACGCCCTTAACCTCACATTACTTATAGTTAGGAAACTGAATGTTCAAAAACAAAGAACTTATTAGTTTTACAGAAGAAAGCGGTAAGGTCGATTTTTGGAGTTCGGAGAAATTATTTAGGTAGAGGGGTTTTCCACGATTATTATGCTTAAATGTAGCTGTACATACATAAATTAATGTCTTCCTTTTTACTTTAAAAATTTCCCTTTATTTGCGATATCAGTTGTTACGATCTTAGACATACCTTGACCTCAACCATCCCACAACACAAAACCAACGTTTTTTTTTAGAAATGTGTTATAATAGCCAACGTATTGTATACTATTTTTTTCGTTGAAAAAAGTCACGAATAATCCTCTGATGTTAATGTAAACAATTACATAATGAATAATGTTTGAAATGTATATTATAAGCGTTATGTATTTAAACTTTTAGTAAAAATCTTTTTAGCTGCAATACATATATCCTTTTTTAGGGGGTTCTAAGATTAATACATTCACTTGTATGTATCTGTAACTAACTCTGTAACAAATGTTTAAGAACTTCAATAAATAATTTACCAAATTAAATTTGGAAATAAGTTTGGAACATGAACACATATTTTGTTAACATGAACACATATTTTATTAGTGCAATAATTCTAGCATTAATTGCCCTGCATCCGATCTACAGTATAGTATATTGTTGTGATGCGGCACTTCCTACAGTAATAATATGTCTTGATGATTTACGGCCTTTGCTGTGATTGGTATGATTAATGGGCTTTATAATAGTTATGATTAGGAAATGAATTATTTATATTGCCAAAAGAAATATTACTGAAAATTATTTTAATTTATTTTAATGGTCTCCTTTGAACATTACATTATCAAAGATTAATGCTGCTAAAGAATATTTTCAAAGAAGAGGTTCTGCAAATGAATCAGATTCCAAAATGATATGGGCTCACACTTTAATAGAATAAACATTAATTATATAGTCATATAATAATTTAAAAGTAAAAAGAGATGGGTCAATATTTTTTTCTAAAATATAGCAAAGGGTAAGGCAGGCCATCCGTCCACCTTCTTGTATTCGGAAAAACGGTATAACCTAGAATCACCAAATGAAATCCAGCTAATTGGCATGCATGTTAAGAATTTCTAATGAGTTAGAATATCGACATTTTCATATATATATAAACCCGTAGCAAACTTTATAAAATTTTAAAAGTCTTGCTAAAAGGAATTTGGCCTAAAAAGAACTAAATTATCTAAATCCGTTCCAAAATGTTTTGGAATTTTACACAATACGAACTTGTCCACAGTAGGTAATTACAATGACTATTCGATAAATAGACATAGAGTTTATACCATTTCAACAATCTTACTGATTATTGTGTTGCTGCATGTCTTTATTGAAAATGACTACGAAACTTTGCAGGGAAAAACCTTTTGCCGAAATCAGACTATCGTAAAATCTTTCTCTGAAACGTCTACAGTTTTTTGTGTTATAAGCGAGAAGGAACTGTAAATTACAATCAGGATTTAGTAGATAACCAAGGATTTGGTCAGACATCTAGAAGTATCAAATCGGTAGTAAAATAATTTGTAATATCATATAAAGAAATTCAAGCCATTACAAATAGATTTGTTTATGGTTTTAATTAACTATAAGCAAATTCAAATGGCTTTTATAAATATTTTGGTATTATTTTTAAGACAGTTGTTTTAACCAAAGTGTTACACTACTGTGACTATTTGATGAGACAAAAATTAAATCGGACAGCTCTTTTATCCCAAACTTGATTTATAAGTAATCGTTACGAGTAAAGCAATACCTCATTTTTATTATTCGAAATATAAAACATTTCATAGGCTTGTATTTACCGTAAAAACTGTTGCTTAGTTCTTTGAAAACACAAAAACCCCGGTTTTACGAAAAACAAAACTTTTGGCCGATTACTTTTGTTTACATGAAATGTTCAGTTTATTTTTCCCCCCAACGCAAGATAGCTTTTAATATAAATAACTCTCGTAAATAAACCTGAATATATTGCCGTAGATAGCTTTTCAAAATCATTGTAAATCCGTCTAATTACAGAGTAATTCCTTGCTACGTGGTTACTTTTAGGATTAGAAACAAACACCTCAAATGTCGCAACTAAAAGTTTTTTTATTATTTAATAAATTTCTCCAATTTTTAAACAACTGATGCTCAGAAATAAATAAAGGAAATACAATTTTTGTTTATAATTTTAAGTTAATAAACATAACTCTCAGGATGGAAGCCTACTCGTGTGTCACAAAGGCAGCGGAACCACGGCTGAGAGGATTACCACGCCATACTCGGGGCTTTGGATCACCTGACTTGAGTATGTAAAATATTTCCGTCCTTAAACAAAATTGTTAAAAAGGGAACAATGCCTGTTAATGTCTTATGTTATTTTTTCACCAGAAATAGCTGTTTTTGACGCCAGCTGATATTAACGAAAATGATCTATTCCCAAGCTGTAATTTAGAGCAAGGGAAAACGATCAGCTGACCTTCGTTTGCTCTAAATTTACTATCCCTTACTCTCAATTAGTTTTCCATCCGTCCGCAAGCGCACTAATGATTCCTTACCATCAATTTTTACAATTTCAATCAACGTTTTTACTGTTTAACAATTTAAATGTAAACAGAAATAGGCATAAGCTAGTGTGGCTGTGTTACTAACAAAGTGCGGGTTTAAAATTCGTCAAATCAAGTCTAAAATTCCCTATGAAAAATCCGTATTTTGAAACCTATCATTCCTCATTTTACCAAGGTTCTTATTTTGTATGTATCTATTTATGCGTTGTAATTATAAATTATCGTTTATAATTTGTAACGAAAGACATTTTCCGGTACTTGCTCAAATATTCCCAAACTCGGCCTGACTGTAATGTCAATAACGGGTTTCAATATATCAAATTAAAAGTTAAAATCAGTTATTGAAATTAATTAATATCGAAAGGCGTTTTAATGTTTGTTATGTAATCACAATGTTTTCAACAAATTTAATATATTTCTTCACTGGTCACGAAAGTGACTCAATTCAGGGCTAATTCGTGCCCTACGTTTGAGGAGCGTACTTTATCTCAATGAACACAAAGCTTTTCAAAAGTTATATATATATAGGTATCCTAGTCTATTATTTCTGACAGGTGAACACAACACTGTTTTACAGCTTATTTTACTTATAAAGTCAGGTGGAGTAGGAATTGGAATGTTTTAGACAGGAAAGATGATTACTATTTTTAAGTCAATCATATATTACTGCGTTTCCCTGAAAATAATATAGTTCAAACCAATTTTATAGCCATATAACTAATATTGGAAAACAATAAACATCCATGAAGAATATTTGTCAATCTGTTCAGTATGTATTTCCTCACGAAGACTCCCACTGTAGGATTTATTACGTTGAACACTCCCAGACTTATTGTTTCTGGAGAAATATCACCGCGATATACCTTCCTCCGTGTTATTTGGCATAGGGAAAGGCGTAGCAATCCTTTTTAAAGGGTCTTGTTTTCAAAATGAGCTATTCGAAAGCAGTAATTTTATAATTCTATTTATCTTTATTTACTGAGGAAATCATTAAAAGAAAACAAACAATACGCTAAACACAAACCAATATGATAAAGAATGAATGTTTTTTATAGCATGGGATTACAAATTATTAAGCAGTGCTAGGTTTTCATCAGACATTACTTCCTCAGTGCAATAAATAAAACATAGAATAGTGTTTCGAGTTGTTTTTACTCATGGTTCTCAGAAAGTAAAACAGGAAAAAGTATTAATATTGAAAAATAATAGGTTATTAACTTGTTTTAGTAGTTAAAATATCATAATTCCCCAATTATTTATATTTATTAAAGAAAAGGAGGCAAGGCGACTTGACAGTATTTGGTCAAGAAACTTGGTTGTTAAAACGTTTATATTGTTCAAATTTATATAAAAGTGTGTATAAAAAGGAGACTGCTAGACGGAAAGATAAACATGGGTAAGCTATGGCCATATAACAAATTCTGTTAGTTTAAATGTAAGGTACGAATTCAAATGGATCTATGTTGTTTCAGGACACCCTTTATTAAAATTTCCGATGAAAAATCTTATATCGATATCTTTAAAATCATGTATAACAAAACTTTTAAAAAATTTCTTAAACTTTTCAGCCTTAATTTTATATTCTAATCTGTTACAAATGTGATTCCAGTGGTATCTTTGAAATTATTCTATTTATTTATTCTATTTAATTATTTCTATTTATTATAAGAATACGGAGTTATGTAGAATTAGTACAAATTACCAAATTGCAATTAGATTAGTTATTACCAGATTGAAATTAGTTCTATTACTCGTTGCAATAAAAAATTGAACTGAATTCAATCTGCAAAACAGAAGTCTAAATTTATCTGATACGACAATCTCGACATTAATAACATTGGTGACATACAGCCTTTTACTATAAATCTTGTCAAGTTGATTAATTAGATGAGAAATAATAATTGTATTAGCTCCTAGGCTTAAGGTGTTTAATTATTCCTAATACTCGTATAGTGAAGCTTAATTGACAATATTAATGCTCGATAGTAATAATTTTTTTTAATTGGCAATAGAATATTAAACAATAAATTAATCAAAGAAGAGCGAATCCTCGTTGACTTTTTATGAAATTTGCCATTAATTTTTCCCAGTAAGACGAAATAGCTCATTTCAGGCGATTGCGGAGTCTCTTTGTAGAGGCGCCCATTGTTTAGCTGTTAACCGAGTCAGGGCTCGTCAGACCATGTCTGCTTTCAAAGCCTCATCACCGCAATATTTTAGATATTTTATTTAAGGAAAAAGATTATGATTTCTTGATAGTAAGCGTAAGCTGACATCCCTAAAACAATGAAGTTTTGAGCTCATTTAAATTGTTTCAGAAATTTCACGCATTCTGTAAAATTGCATACAATTTGCAGATTGTTTCGATTGAAGTAATTTGTTTTATTTTTACATTTAAAATGCCTTGGCGATAAAACTTAAACTAAGCCAGGATCGGTTAAAGTTAAACCTGAAAAGTTTGAACCAGGGTAGATTAAAAAACGCTCTTATAAATTACCCTGATTGAGTTAGAAATAACTATAATTTGTTTACTTTGTTAATCAATTGTACATTTTGCACAGTATAATATGATTTTCACTAATCCAGTTCATATTAGTGCCTTCATTAATGAGAATACAGTAAACTTTTGAACTTAGGCGTTGGCCTGATTCATGCATTACTGTTACGTTGACAAATCAATAAAGATCAGTAAGGAATTTTTAATTTTAATTTTGAGATCGTTTCTAATTAAAAGATGACTCTTGTTTTAACACCTTAAAACTTGTCCGCAAACTTTCATAAAAAATGGTTTGAATACACTTTACACTTTTTTTGAAAATGTTTATGATATTATTCTCTTGAGAAATATCATATAGTAACTGATATAATGAACTGAGTTGATGGTCTGGAATTAAATCTCCAGTGTCCTTATTACCGTATCACTTTTAAAATACTAAAATGTGACCCGCCGAGAGAAAACGGACCTTATCATCCGAGACAAAATTTTACAGGACAGCAAGTTTTAGAGTTTAGGGTAAAAAACACATTTTCTGAGTTTTTTGTTTCTTACTCTTTATATGCTACCGAACAATAACTTCAATTGTCCACCCTACAATAGAATTTAACCTTTAACATGGTAAAATTAATTATTTTTCTAAACCCTTGCAATCTGGAGAAAGGGGGCCTTAACTTCTCCAATGCTATTTTAACGCTGCGAATTTAAGAAAATCAAAGAGTTCTGTGAGGAATAAATGTAAAACTTGCTTAGCCTTGATGCTGGAATCAGAACCTGAAAATGTACAGAATCTTCCAGAAGAATTAGTTGACAAAGTAGCACCTAGTCTTCAAAATAAAAAAAATGTCCTTGAAGATAAAAAATTAAAAAGTAAAAGTTCAGACAACTAATATAATGCCATATTTTATTAAGATTAATTGTAATAAATTCTTATTTGAGTATAAAATGTAAATTAACTTAATTTTATCATATAACAAGACATTTGGCTTTAAACTTTTGCGTTATTTTTATTACTCCCATCTATTTAAGTAACATTCAATAACAAATGCGAACAATTATTACAAATTCAATGGTTGATTCATATTAAGCCTTAAAATTGTGACAAAAGTATTTATGAAACATAGACAATAATACATGTAGTAACTAAATAAATAAAGTTCAAAATTCGCAATACCTTAGACCACGATTTCCTAAAATTACAGTTTTTAAAATTTAAAATTAAAATATTTATATCTCAGGCATTTTTTAATATATGTTGTAAATTTGTTCGCAAGTTTGTTTGGTTTTTAATGTAGATTAAGGACATACCAATAACTCAATTTCGAAAAAATTGAAGTGTAGTTCCCTTTCCTTTTAATGGGTCACAAATACTTACTGACTTCAATACTAAATTCTCCACCACTGACCAATACAGTCCGGTAGATTGCGTTCAAACATTACATACATACTAAAAGTGATATTTATAAATATTAAATAAATACCATGCCCCATATACAAACGAATCTCAGCTACCCCAATGACTGCAAAACACAGTTTCTAGAAACTTTAATGAAATGTTCAATTAAGTTTTCCTATAACATTTTCTACTCTAAGATTTTTTCTTCTAAGATTCTTTTACTGCAATTATAAATAAAGTTAGTTTGTAATTCAGGGGGTTTTTAATACCAATCAACTAATTACATTTATTATGGCTTAACCATAGATTAAGCCCTAGATTTATAAAGTAATTTTATCTCGGTTTGTTAGTTATGTTAATTAATTTATGTACAATATGGATTTAATATTAGGTAATTTCTAGTTGTTACAATTATAAATGGTATTTTTTCATTTGATAATCATATCCAATATGATTCAATTTAAAACGTACATTCTACCATTAAATTTAAATTTTTAATATTTTGTTGTGAATCGGTAAGCTAAGACAAAGATACAGTATTTTTTTCATACTCGCTTTGTACATCAAAAAAGATTAAAATTGATCTTTTCACGACACATTCATCGTTGTGTCAGAAATGTAGTTGTCAAGTGTTATCAGGCCTGTGTCTCTGAACGACAAATCTATCTGTAGCGACAAACCCATATGACACTGACATTGGTTTTATGTGACATGTTGGATTGAAGCTTCAATCGGCACTATTTCAAATAATAGTGGTGGTTTGCTTATGTCTTATAAGATAAATAAGACATATCCTAATAAGATATGATACCGCTATTTAATCTACCTCTGCTATTACAAAGAAGAGGTGGTTTCTGTATGTATGTAAGTATGTATGTATGTGTGGGGCAATGGAACTCAAAAAATACTGAACCGACTGGGTTGAAATTTCACACAGAGGTAGATCTTGAACCTGAGAAACGTATAGGCCTATTTACTTCCTTAAAATCCCCTTGGGCTACGCCCCGTGAGCGTCCTTAACTTCAATGTTTACATTTTATAAGTAAACATTCAAATACCGAAATGTAAACAGCTGTGAGTAGTACAATTTGACAGTTCAAAGAGCAGAAGTAAGATCAGCTATATAGTTTTATATATTGCTGTATTGCTCACTCGAACTGTAAAAGAAAATATAAATATAATAAATCTCTCGTGTTATTTGTTGCAGTATGACGAATATATTATTCGACACACGGGCACAGTGACGATTTTCGGCCCTTGTGTTTCTCCAGCTTCGGATGTAGCCTTGATTGTTTAACTGGAGCTCGCATTGATGAGCCTAACCGCATTGATAGTAATGAGGATATAGTACCGAGGATATATCAATATATTTGAGAAATATTTAACATAAGGGTCTTATAAATCTGATATTAAATTCACTTGGTGGAAAAAAGAGGTTTCTCTGATTTAATCGTTGAATAAATTAGGTTTGAAGTCTTTGACGACTCGCTACGTCCAGGCAAAGCCAGGCCCTTGACTGGAGTGATCGAGCGGCACTCAACAGTTGACCCTAACTTACTTTGTGAACACCTCTTTGTGATCCACTCTGCCCTTCGTTGCCCTTTAAATCTTATATTGCTATTGAAAGATTTTGAAAAGAGAGTTTTTTACTGTTCGGTAATTGTCGTAATCAGTATTGATTTTAACTTTTGTTAACATTTGCTATCAACACTTTGAACAGTGTATAATAAAATACACGGGACCTAAACTTAAATTTTATTTTTATCATGTAAATAAATTTTTATTTTAAAAATAAGTATTTTACAATCCAAATTATTTGGGATATAAACGTTCAATCTTTAATCAAAATTAACTTTGAAAATCTGTTTAAATTTTTATTTCAATGCCAGTTCATTTGTTAAGCATTTTTCCACAGACATTTTCATCTATTGAAGAAAGAAAGTATTATAAATTAAGTGATTTGCCAAATTGAACTGATCTACATATTTTGCTGTCTTAATTAGCTCCACCTCAGTGCACCTTCGTCAGATGTACCAGAGTGTGTGGAGCAAAGCCCCAATTAAGCTTGGTAAGCTCCAGGCCCGACAGAGGGAGGCACTCAGCCCAAACTGTTGGATCAACTGCATATCGAACCGTAAGGGAGAGTATTCATAATATACAATACTGCCTAGGAAGTGTTCCATTACAACTTATTCATTTCAGTACTTTTTTATGTAAACCACAAACATATTTATTGTGTATTTTAGTCTCCAAACAAATCTATGTCTCAGATTGCTGATTAACATGAATCAAATGATTGAAAGAAATTCCTGATCAAATAGAAATGAGAGTTTGAATGAGGTTGTTCTCTATCGGTAGTTATTGGTTATTAACGGCAAATTATATGTCTAAAGATAAGGGCGGTAATAAGTACAGAATTTCTATTCAGGACACCATACGAGCTTGTAGAAACAGTTACTCAATTTGTCATAAATGTACTTAATAGGGTCCATAGACATGTGTTTTCTCTTTTACTGAGGGCCAAACTTCGTAGTTACCATGGACATACACTGCAGCTATACCTGCAGCTTATCATGGCACCCTAGTGGTTGCGGCATTAACACAAAATTTGCCATAGGTGATCGGCGGGATTTGAACCCGCGACCCTGCGGTCCGAAGTCCCGCGTTCGACCTCTACACTTGGCCGCTCCCTCGTAGAGTTTTATGCCTTAATTACATTGCTTACACGGGTTTATTGAGCCTAATACTATGTGAATACAGTAAACATGAACCATTTAAATAGTGAACTAGTTAAAAAATGTTAAAACTTAAAGTAAGTAGTTGGATTTTTTTAAATACTGGTTAACAAATAAAAGCCAATATTATATTTTAAACGGATTAAAAAAACTTTAACAAGAAAAAGCACTTTCCTCTAAAAAATTGTGACTGGCAGCTGTGACAGATTGTCACTGTTGTAACTTGAAAAACAAAACATAAGCCGGTGAAAACAAAAACAAAGCCGTCAATAACTCTTTCATGCTCGCAGTTCCAATGCACTGTATCTTTTTTGACAATCCCTTCACAGATTTTCGAGAGCTTAAATATAAAGTCAATGTCAAACTAAATAAAAATCAACATGAAGTTTTAATATATAGTGTAGGGAAATAGTGACAGATTCTGGAATTTTAATTTAGCAGGCTGAAAATTGGTGGAAAGGTCGCAAATAAAGCTGGAACCATCATACTAAAATTCTCAAAAAAATCCCACTTGGGCAACATGCCACCATCTTGAAAAAATTACTTCCGGTCCGTGTTTCTCTGAGCATTTTTTGATTAACACAAAAACCATAAGAGATGAAAAAAGTGTAAATGACATTTTTTGTTGAAAATAAAATTTCCAATAAAATGAGTATAAATATTTACAATAAATATTGATTATAACTGTTGATATTATTAATTTTCTAAAATGTTGTAATTCAAATACCACTGCCATAGGAAATACATAAAATTTGATTTAAAATACATTCCTTTGGAGACGAATCCATTTAACCTTAATGAATAATATATAATATATATAATTCTGATGAAAATTCCAGTTATTTACCACCTCAGTTATCAAAATTGGTTCACTATGAAAGCGTGGGTAAGCTCACAAAAAATGATTCCTTATGATAATATTTGTAAAAATTCCTTAATATATTTTTGTGAGCTTACCAACGCCTTTATAGTGAACCGATTTTGATGATTGAGGTGTCAAATAACTAAAATTACGATTACGGGTATAAATTATTATTTATTACCCCAAGGGGGATTCGCCCCTAGGGAATGTATTTTACATCAAAATTTAAATGTATTCCTCATGGCAGTGCTATTTGAATTGCAACATTTTAGGAAATCATTAATTTCAACAGTTATAATCAATATTTCCTGCACATATTTATAAGCATTTTATTCGAAATTTGATTTTCTTCAAAAATAGTAGTTTATGCAACGATTGTATAATGAATGCCTTTAAGCCACGAGTGAGATGTAAGTTAGAACACGAGCGAAGCGAGTGTTCTAAATAACTCACGAGTGGCTTAAAGTCATAATACAATCGTTGCATAC
The DNA here is from genome assembly GCA_035578135.1 of Flexamia atlantica. Classification (NCBI taxonomy): domain Eukaryota; kingdom Metazoa; phylum Arthropoda; class Insecta; order Hemiptera; family Cicadellidae; genus Flexamia; species Flexamia atlantica. The sequence goes on from JAQJVK010000002.1 coordinate 17,439,758, forward strand.
ACTATTTTATCTACGACCAACAATATATGACAAAATTTCCCCCAAAGTTAAACAAAACTCATGACTTTTAATAATGATGGAATAGGTCAACTAAAATTTGAGGTTAGGCAAATAAGCAGACTGAACCATGAATCGTTGTGGAACAATCAGCTGATGGGATAAGTAAACTCAAACATGAATCGTAATGCAACAATCAGCTGATGTGCGAATTGCGTAATTGTTATTATGACACTACTTCCGTCAAATGCCGAGCTCTCATTGGTCTAGAACCAGTACTCTAAAGTGACTCCAGTACTCTAAAGTCGTCATTAGAGTACTGCTTGGTTTTTGGTGTTCTAATGTATATCATTATAATGTTTATTGTAATACCATAATTGGTGCTTATTGCAATGGTCGTAGATAAACGTCATTTACACTTTTTTCATCTATTATGGTTTTCGTGTTAATAAAAAAATGCCTAGAGAAACACGGACCGGAAATGGTTTTATCAAGATAGTGGCATGTTGCCCAAGTGGGATTTTTCGGGAATTTTGGTATAATGGTCCCGGCCTTATTTGCCTTTCCACCAATTTTCAGCCTGCCAATTTTTACCAATCCAACAGCGGACAGGTGGTTAAAAGTTTCCCTTTGTTAAACCCGTCAGTTTGCATGGAAGCCTGAACATAAGCGCTCTCTCGCTGAGTTTGATCGCACAGAACAGTTAAGTCCAAGTCGTTAAATATAATGGTCCATACCGCAATCACTTATCAGCTAACTGTTTTATTTGGGAACCTCGTTTATCGACGGACCTCATTAATAGTTTTTACCCCATGTGTCATTTTAATTTATTAAAATTCCGCAATCACGCTAAATTTTGATTTATTTTCCTGCACTATAGTAAAATGGTTGAGAAAACTCAGACAATACAAAGAGAATCATTAATTTGAAAATATTATGGATCCTATATCGAAAAGTGCGTCATATCGAAAGTATACCTGCCGCCAATTCTTGGGGCCCACGCCGTATATAAGCGCAATGCTAAAAATAACATTAGTCTCATGGCCCCAAGAATTGGCGCCAGCTTTATTTGTACTAAGCAAACAGGCTTCGTAAACTTGGAACTTTGTAAGTCTTTTTTTAATACGTGTACGTGGTCCTGGGTAGAAGAGCGTTGTATAAAACCTGACAATGAGCTGTCTCTCTAACTACATTAGTTTTTAATATATTTATTGAATAAAACAATATCTTTATATCGTTAGTTTATTTCCAGTGTTATGAGATAAAGCATTTTTATTTTAATGAAACTCAAAAAAAGCTCTATAAGCCCAAAAATGATTTTTAACTCAACAATTAATTTGTCTGAAAATATTAAAAAATCAAGTGAAAACATAAGGTACCTGTAATTTCAATGTACTTTTCTTACAATACAAAATGTAATTACAACCACTCCTATTATAATTAATAAAATAACAAATGGCTAATGATAATAAGTTGGTTGTTTTCTCAAAACAACTTGGCGCATGATATTTCACTTCTAGTTAGCTTAAATAATTATATGACTTAGAAAAGTTATGCCACTCGAGGAGGTAAAGAATGTTTTTTAAAAAATGACCAAGCTCCCATTGGATACTTGTAAAAAAACCATCCACCTGTTTTTTGGCCAACCACCAAGTTGTTTAGCGAGGCATATAATAATACAAATAATCACTATAGAACTCTTTCGGAGCAGCGCCGATATCATCAGAGCTTTCGTGGCTTCCGATAACAATTATGTTGATCAACGATGTTTGGGCCTCCCGTTTGGAGCCGAATTGACCGTTTGCATACATTATCGGCCATCGGATCTGAGGTGTCGGCCGCCGAGCCCAGCCACGTCCACCAACCGTTAAATGTCGGTCAATTCTACGTTTTCTCGTGAAATATTGCCCAAGGAAATCTGTGTATTTGTTGACTTACATTTTGTTTTTGTGCATTATTTAACTTCATCACGTTATCCACATAATCCTTTTGTTGAAATTTTCGACTACTGTATTGTTTAAAATACACATTTAGGAATTACATTGATCCAAAAACTGTTATATTTGAGTAAAAACAAAATTTATTGAAAGTTTATTATTGATTTTGTTGGTTTCTTTTTTAATGAGTGGCAAATATCGTAATTAATGATTACGTTTTTCTTTAATCATAGAACCCAACATTAGTTCAATAGAAAGAGGGTCTGAAGGAAGTCAATATGCTATTAATCCTTACGTTTTACGGATAATCATGAAAAACCACAAATTAATACCAATCCAACAGCGGACAGGTGGTTAAAAGTTTCCCTTTGTTAAACCCGTCAGTTTGCATGGAAGCCTGAACATAAGCGCTCTCTCGCTGAGTTTGATCGCACAGAACAGTTAAGTCCAAGTCGTTAAATATAATGGTCCATACCGCAATCACTTATCAGCTAACTGTTTTATTTGGGAACCTCGTTTATCGACGGACCTCATTAATAGTTTTTACCCCATGTGTCATTTAACTGTGCGCAAATATTTTACATGAACTTTCTCTTTTGTGGATATTTATTTTAAAATTAATTATATTTTTACCTAAGAAATATATGAGTAACTGGTATATCATAATTCCTATTAATGTACTGTGGTTTGTATAAGCCAAGTTTTTACATACTCTTAGCTTGCTATTGTACATATCATTTTACAAGAGAGCAAAACACAGTTGATTTTTTTATTTTATTAACATATTTTCAATTACTACATGTAAAATAAACAAAGAAATATAAATTTATTAAATAAACACAAAAGGATACTAATACTATGATATATAACTTCTTATATTCAAAGTCAAATTTGTATTAATCAATTTTCATTAAAATTTATTGATTATATTTTCACAAATATGCTATCATACCCATATAATTTTCTGTCTTTCTGACAAGTAGCTTATTAGAGGTTTTGAATACTGAATTTAAATAATTAAATGTGAGTAAGAAAAAATGAAGAAGTGTATGAAGAAAATATCCTAGCAAGAAAGGCAATATCATGAATGCGTGAGAAGAATGATTCATTTCTGACAAAAAACAAAAAAGATACAAATCGATGATCAAGCAAACCAAATTAAATTCGATTAAAACTTCCAGAAACCTGTTCCCAGTAGATTATCCGGCAATCAGTAGGTTATACGGAGGGCCGCCCTCTTGATCCTGCCAGTCTATCATTGGGCTGATGATGATTAGTGAGACCAATCGAAATCGACTTACATCTTACATCTTACATACGTCCTCTTCTTCACAGTCGTGGAGACTGGAGAATCGTCAATTCTTGAGACTGGGGGGGGGGGGGGTTGCGAGCCATTTTATTTATGTTAGGCCTATTTTATAAAAGTCCTATATAGTGGTTATGATCTTCATAGAATTCTTTTAAGTTGTAATAGGGCCTATCTAGGAGATAGTTTTTAAGTTTCACAGAGAATTTTTTGTAGTCATTTATTGATTTTAGGGTTTCTGGAAGTGTGTTGAAAAGTTTTGTTCCCATAATTGTAGGTGTTTTACTTGTTTTGTTTAATCTATGCTGCTGTATGTTTAGTTTAGAACCTGATCTGATGTTGTATTTGTGGCATTCCTGTCTATTTTCTTGCGGGTTCGTTTAGTGAAATTTACTGAGTCTAGGATGTATTGAGAGGTGAGAGTAAGGATACGGTGTTTGGTAAAAAGTGGTTTGCAGTGTTCCAGTCGGTGAGATTTTTCGATTATTCTAATTGCTTTCTTCTGTAAAGTCAGGATTTTATGAAGTTGGTTTTCATTTGCACTACCCCAAGCAATGATTCCAAATTTGAGGTGAGAGGCGAAAATCGTATGGTAGGCCATTTTGGTGATGTCGGTGATGGTTATTTCTCTTATTCTTCGGAGTGCGAAAAGAGCTGAAGAGAGTTTTTTTTCGGAGTGATTCAAGATGTGCGTTCCAGTTTAAGTTTTCGTCCAGGGTGATGCCCAGAAATTTGGTAGAATTGGCAGTTGTTAGTTCTTGGTCTGAGTTTGTAATTGTATCTCCAGTTCTATTTTTTGTTGTAAATTTCATTTTGATTGTTTTTGACTTGTTGATGGTGAGATTGAGGTTTTGACATATGTTGGTTTTATATATATATATATATATATATATATATATGGCTATTTCTATTGTATTTTCTATTTGGTTTTGTGCTTTGAGGTCAGGTGTAATCAGAGTAGTATCGTCAGCGAACATGATGCATGTGGTGTCTATTGGAAGTTGAGATGGGAAAGAATCGATATATATATCAGGAACAAGAGCGGACCAAGGATCGAGCCTTGTGGGATTCCTTTGGTTATTGTCTATAATTGAGATCTGACTTTAGAGATGAAGTTTCCTGATTGATAGTCTATTTCAACTAGTTGTTTTCGATTGGTTAAGTGGCTTTTTATCCAGGCTAGAGCTTGATCTGTGATGCCTAGTGCTTCAATTTTCTGTAGTAAGATGTTGTGGTCGAGGCTATCGAAAGCTTTTTGAAGGTCGATGAAAATTCCGTTAGCTGGTTTTTTATCTTCCCAGATCTTGGTGATGGAGTTACAAAGTTGGGCCAGTGCTGTGTTGATAGATTTACACTCTCGGAATCCATGTTGGTTCCGAGAGAAACACTCTCATTTCCGGAAGTGGGTTTATTTTTGACATTGACCTGAGAGATCTGTTGGATTTCGTCATTTGGTTTACTTGAGTCATGAGTCAGGGAATCCTTATTTAGATGGTATTTTTGTTTTTCATAATTTTCCAGTTTGTGTACTCCTAGCTCCCTAGTATTTCCGGCTATTTCATGTTTCCCGGGATTCATATTTTTGTTTGATTCTGGCCTTTTTTCAGTCTTGGTTGGTCTATCGATTCCTCTGGCATTGGCAGTTTGGCTTTTTCGATTATGATGTTTGATAGGATCGTCGCTCCTTTCCGGTTGGGATGAATGCCATCTGGTCGGTAGCAGACGTCTTGACATGCGTTGATTGTATCTACAAATGTTAGTTTGAGTTGATCGCACATGAATTTCAGTGCCTTGTTTGTTTCTATGACGAGTTTGTCTCTAACATCCCTTCTAAACATAATACCGTTAATGAACCATTTGGTATCGGGGAATGTTTTTGTGCTGCTTCCAGGGTTAGTCAGTATGGTCTCATAGTATGGTTGGGTGTCGAGGCATAAGTTACTTTATTCGATCCTAAGTTTATTACAATTTTTTGAGGTATCTCATTTTTTCCCCTGAGATAGGTGCTGAGGTCTTGGATTACAGATCCGGGTACGGCTTTAGTTTTAACATCAATCTTATAATTGTCTTTAATAATGCTGGCAGCGGCCCTAAGAGTAGAGTCCCCAATCAGGAGAGTGCCCGGAACAGATGATGGGGGTTTTAGAGCAGAGTTCCCATCAGTCACATGGCCTGGCTCTGGGGGTGGTCCAGGTGGGTCGGGCTTCAAGGACGTGTGAGACGCCGGGTCCGCGGATCCTATGTTTGGCGTGTAGGATAGAGTAAAAACTCTAGCACTATGTGCCTGCTTCGAAGGTGGTATCAGCAGGCTCCGGTTTGACGGGGCAGAGGGCGCTGGAGATATGTATCCCGCGTCAGCCTGTTTCGAGTTGTTTGGTTGATCTTCTTCAGGATTACTCATTATGCATAAAGTTTGAGGAGCAGTTTCCGATTTTTTGTTGTTTGTATGTAGGCCTAAGATTTTCCATCTTAGGCCTACAATTTTCCATCGACTGCAATTTTCCATCTTTTATGTATATTTACCTTCTCGTATATGAGTACACTATAAGTTTAAATTAATACGCAAGGCGTCTGTTAAATATATAAATGCTGCGTTTAGTGTCGCAAGACGTCTTTTAATTAAGACGTCTTGATTAGCATGATACAAGTTGTCTATATAATGTATATAGCTCGTATGATGCTAATCAAGACGTTATTTACAATTTACATTAATATGAATGTTAGTATTACATTCTATGTAAGTAATTTATGTGGGTCCTGAATTAATATTAAGAAAATCACTGTATATAGTGATTTATGTTTTAAATGACAGCTGCGTATGATAATATATTGTTAACAAGTAAAACTTAGACCATCCCATGCGAGTCCCAAGGAGTCTTTAAGTTTAAGGGTAACGTATTTGTGAGTTGACAGAGAGCCATATTAATATGTGAGTGAAATTATTTTCTAGGAATGAATCAAATGTATGATCTGATTAGTAAATCACATATTTAGAAACATATTTTCACCTTTGTATGACAAATGCCTTTAATTCAAATTAACTATGGTAATTAAGCTGAGCTAACAATTGGAAACGGTAGGAAATTTTCCTAATGAAGGTTTTAAACATCGTACATCAGTTATAACCATGCAAAAATTATAACTAAAAAAATGGAAAATTGGATGGAAAACAAAATTATTATTTCAAAATTAACTTTACCGAGTTTAGACATACATGTAAAATAAGATAGTAATATCACCTAAATTGCATAGTTAACCAACACCCCTGAAGGGAAAGCAACGTCACAATAATTTGTATTTATGTATAGTAATAATGCAGTTTTTCAAATGTATTAACAAAAATCAACAAGGCCGTTCGTAGTTAATCTGCGATGTCTTGACTGCATGCTTATATGGAAGCAGATTATTCACCCATGGCCTTGGAGGCAATTACCAAGTCCCTCACTGATTAGCTAGAGCATTAGTTCTCGTGGCAACGGGGCACTGATATGTTGGCTGTGATATAGTCTGAGATAATTGCCTTAGGTAACGGCTGGCAGATAATTATTGTAATGAACGTAACATTCCAAATAGATGAATAGGTAACTTTCTTATTGGCACTACACACAGTTTCACTGTAGTGTTTGTATTATTCATCATTGAAACATTATAAAAGCTTAGGTTTTATAAGCTAGTGTATTTTGAAAATATTTTAATCTTAAAGTTTGAGTCAATGATTTTAACTTTTCAAATACTCTTTAATAAAAGTTGTTCAAGCAAAGTTTATTTACAGCCTCCGCAAACTCTTGCGTTGTAAATTGCTGAATTGAGAACTTAAGGGATTTTTAGATCTAAGAAGTTACTAAGAATAAGAATATGTTGTTTCCGTGTCATCTTTAAACTGAACGAACACTTCTGTGATGATTGTGTATCGGCCAAGGAGTGTTAATTGTTAATGAGTTTTGGTTTTGCTAATTTAATATCTTGAATATTATTTCTATCATTAAAAAGGGGATAGTTACGTCAAAAGGTATTAGTATTTCAAAACTTCTTAGAGTACAGTTTATCGTACTATATTGCTCCTCATAATTTAATTTACATAAAATATTATTTACAAATCATTAATTTCTTAGTTCATTAATATAAGTTTTTATTTATTTTTCATGATTTCTTTGAAAGCAATACTCTTTTACGTTTGAGTCAAATCACAAAAATAACGTTGATAATAACAATACACATAAATATTCTATAATTGTAAAATATAATTATAATAATAAAGTGATTAATATAGTAAAAAAGAAAACGACACGACTTAAATTAGTTGGTTAGCCATAAAACCAAATGGACGAAAATATAATATAGCCTCGCCCGCAATAACACATACCATTACCTATTTCCTATTTTCTATAACATGACAATGTTTTCTCTTTATAATGCTATCACCCATCAAGACTTACACACGAAGAAGTTATGACTAACTTTTTAGGCAAGTATTAAACATATATAAGTTGTGTCTTATAACAAAAATTCAATGATGCGGAACAGTCTGGGTCAATTAGATATTAATTTATTTTCTAAAAGCTGGGTTCTAATGCCCAAAGTGTGGTGAAACTGCAAAAGCTACTCACATAAGTTAAACCTTTAAATTACGGGTGTATAAAAAGGATAATATACCATTTAAAACCATTCTTTTATTTGATAAATTCCATTCAGGTGTCATAGGTACTGAAGAATGAAATCCTTTTTTCTTGATGTAAGTGTTTGTAGGAAAAAGGTCTGTCAAAGGTATTTTAATAAGAACAATAATAACAATGGCGACAAAAACCATGATTATTATTTAATATGAATAGAAATTTGAGAGAGAAGTCTAGTAGTTCATCGTAAATTATTGGTAGTAGTTTATCGTAAGCAGATTATTGTTGGTCCTCGCTTTCAGATTAAACTGCATAATTTGCCTGAATAAAAGATAGAAAATATCTGGAAATAAACTATTTTGAAGTATTTATTTATGAATAACAACAAAACGATAAGAGTTATTAAAGCTAAATATCTTTATGATTGTTACATATTTTCGTATAAAGCGTTTTATTAATTTTTCGTATTGTTGTTAACATTAAATTATGATATTGGTTTAGTTTGAGAAATCATTATTAATTCTTAATAATCAAACTGACTGAACTGAATTGAATTAACTGAACTCAATGAAAAGTCCTGCTATCATCAAATCAAATCAAACCACAATCTATTATCACAGTATTATTATCACTTTATTTACAGTTGTCAAACGTTTATTGCTATTGTAAAAAAATAATACTATTGACTTAGTGGTAGTTAGATAATCAAATTTAACACGCATTACCAATCTGCCAGAACTAATTATACCGTAAATACTGAAAAATGCAACACCAATTATGCACCATAACTGCACCATATTATTATGGTGCATTATAAACCATATTATTATGACACCATAACTGAATGTTATTACATAAAATATTATCATAGAAAAGATACTAAATACTAAAGCTACAACAAAACTAAAGGCTATCACAGATTACAGTAAAAAAATCATTTCTGAGGAGGAGATGTCAAAATATATTTATTTATTTATTTTGGGACAAAGCCATTTACATTACATTTTCACAAGAATCGGATGATGCTTGATGAAGATAATTAATGAGTACATGCATTTTAACATAGTTTAGCTCAGTATTGCTTTTATATCCTAAACTATAAAGAAAATTTTTGGCAAGCTACTGGTAGATGTCTTTAAAGCTATGACAGGCAGCCCTAACTGCAACACATTTGGCATAATTATACATTTACTGCCCACAATAATATGATTTTTCTCGGTCTTCTCTAACCTGACATTATCTAGAGTGTTATGTTCATGAAAATCTCGTCTTATGTTTAAATAATAAAAGGCTTATAACTCTAAGTGAAGTGACTGCTTGCATTGACCTTGGACATATTATTTTACACATATCATGTATACCCAAAAGGAAATGTTACACTGCTATGGATGGTATTGGTCATTTCCTTAACGTTTGACCAAAAAAGACTCTGAAAGTGATAAAATGCACTTTAAGTAGGGAAATCTTTGTTTGATGAACTGGATTGGTGATTTTAGGTCGTCTTTATATATACAATTATTGAGTAAATATATTATTTAAATTTATATTATAAAATTGTTTATATTTGTTTCAAGATCATCCAAGCCTTCAACCTATTGAAGCTCACTTGCTCAATCTTAATCTTCAACACATAAATACACTCTTACATCACCCTAAACGAATCTTAATGCATTTTTTATAACACTTGCTCAAATAGCACACCCAGCACCATTCCCCCCACTAATACCCAACTGGGAACCTTTAGGTTATGTTCTGTTTATTCCTCTGTTTATGTGTTAAATATTTTCCCAGTTTCAAGTTTAAAATGAAACATAAATAAAACAACACATCAATTAAACAATATTGTTTTAGCTTAACCCTTACAAATTCAAATTAAACTTTCGAACTAAAACAAGAAAAAAAACAAGTTCTTTCGGATTTAATACAATTTTAAAATAAAGAAAGGTATTTCTAATCCACAGAAAAATCTTCCATCCAGCTCAGTGAAGCGCACGGTTTCTATTACTGTCTGAGACACTTTGACAAACGGCCCCAGCTCTGACAATGGGGGCCGCTCACGTGCTTTAAATATACTATCACTTTCCGTACATCAGCAAGGTTTGGTTTCGTTTATAAACGACTTAAAATACTGTCTTTTATACCTGTTATGTGAAAAAGCCAATAATTTAAGTAGAGGACGCGGTTTACAATGGTCGAGCGGGAGTGCGAGTAGGAGGGAGTGTTAATAGTACTTGGCCATTAGAAGTTTTAAGTGTAGGATTGTTTGAAATTTGCGCCGTACTGTGGGAGATGAATAAATAACTGCTATTGGTGTCGTGACGTTTTTCCACAGTATCCAATCATTACGATTGGTCTTTGCGTTATTTTTTCTGTTATTTGCCAACACATGAAGTTCAGGTGGAATTTTATTAAATCTATTTCACATTTACACTGTAATTATATAAAAGAAATTGTGGTTTTAAAAAATATTTTTTGCAGGTTTTTTAACTCACTAGTCCTCTAGGCCTAGGCAATTAATACTTTAAAATATCAGTAGAATTATGACCGGAAGATTTTCCCATGTTTTCAAACATCTGCGAATATATGTAAATATATTTTCCAATGACTTGAGTTTAATATAATAATAATCATGCCATTTTTTACTTTATAATAAATATTAAAATGGTAAAACATATAAAAATCATATTGTGAATAAAAAGCACCTCATAGAATTTTGGACAAATCTGCACAATTATTGTAAAGTATTGATTTAAAACGTAGTTTTATTTTCAATTGTTAAACTTGAGTAGTCTCACAGAAAATTGTTACGATCCATAGTCACAAAAATATATAAATACGATTCTAGGGTTAAAACATGTACATTTTTTGGCGAAAGTGTAACAAGGTTTTATATCAGTGTTCAGAAGTAATTAATAATAAGTTAATTTTTACAGATAAATAAATTACTAGGGCGGATAAATCTGTATTATACGTCTTCCTTGCTGAAATATAAATATAAATGCATAAACTGTATTTTTTAAGAATTTTAGCAATTAAGGAATTCTTTATTAAGGGAGTGCTTTTGGCTGTTTCATTAAATAACGTCAGCTGCAGGCTTTTACGTTGGTGAAACATTGCTTTAGTTAATACCGAATTAAGTTGATTAAATTTGTTTGAATTGACTTCAACCTTTTTTTGTAATATTGTTTATTTTATATTGCACTTGTTTGTACTATACAGTTTATGTTTCTTCAGCAAATAACTGCACCCTAAAATTTAGTAACTGTGTTTATACCCTTTGTACTATTGAACAGAGCGTTCCCTAAAATGAGTAATATGCCATTTGCTGGGCTTGAAAACAGTTAAAGTAAACAGGTTGGTTATAGGTAATTAGTAAATTAATATATGATCAATTTTTATAAATAAAATTATACTATTTTATCTATCTCATTATATATCAAAAGTTTTTCCTCTCATTTAGCGTAAACAAAACATATTTTCCTTACAAAGTCACACTTTAGGGGTTCAAATCGCATCTTCGTTTTTGATAAAACTGAAATATTTTTTTTGACTACAACTTTTTCATATGTGTTTTAGGCCTAAAAAAACAAAAACGAAGGATTAAAACTGTAATGCACAAGGGTTAAAACAAGATTACCGTTTTTTAAGTTAAATGCAACTATGTTGTAACTACAAGGGGGTGTAAATCGCGCTACATAACGTTTTCTATGGCGTTTTTCTCTGAAGGGCATTTTCTTACTCCAGTGCACACCTCGATGCACACGTTTCACATAAATAAAAATTTTGAGTTGTTGCCAAACATCACAAGATATGACAACTATTCACTCTCCTATAAGGCAAATGTATTCATGTTTTATTTTAATGTCGATATAGAAGCCTAATTGTTTATTTCTAATTAATTTTTTTCAAAGCATAATGAGTTCTGAAAAGGTATTGAAAGATAACAATCCTTAATGGAAGCAATAATTTAATACCATATATTTTTAGACTCATTTTCAATACGTTTACACTCAATGAAATACAACCCCTCTTAACAGTAAACTTGGATACTTCGGAAGTACATTCGCATACAGTGATGAAGTGAATGGGGCTAGTGGTATGTCAGAAGCTCCGTACTATTGAATGCGGAATGCCACAACTGACAGTTCGTTCTCTCCGACAATTTATACACTCTTCTATTGAAATACCTCATCTTTGATGGTTTATTAATAAAACATTGTGTTTTATTGGCTAAAGTGTTTGTTCGGCAATCCCATACCATACGATTTCACATCAAACAATTGTTTAGTTAAAAACAAAGTTATTGTGACCATTAGAAAAGTGTTTCGTACACTTTTTTGTATTACTTCCTTGTTTCTTGTACATAAAACATGCAGCTTTGATTTTCTCACGTTGCAAAAACACTGAAGAAACATTTATTTGAAAAACCTTCGGACATGTAATAAATAGGCCCTGTTATCTAAAGGATTCTTTTTAAAAAGCGCAAAACTAACATTCACTAGCGTTGTGTAATTACTTTAATTGTGTCGATTTTCACGGTATATGAGTAGTAACAAATTTCTTAGTTCATATAATGAAAATTAAATCAAATTAATACCTAGTTTTTGACTGAAAGATTCTAATGTATGTTACCGTTGATTTTGACATTTTTGTTTTCACTAGCAGTCATTATTTTACAAACAAGTATGTCATTAGATACATTAGATACATTACGTGAAATGGCGACCTACCCAGGTAGGTATTTTAAGCCAAGTACATGAATGACAGATGAGTGAAGGATGATTGTGGCGCGATCTTGTATTCTTGATCCTGACTAAGGCCGACATGTTCCTTAGACATAACTGTTAATTAATAGCCCAGAAGCCTGTGGCACCTAAGCCTATGACCTACATTTTAACGTGGAATCCGAACCACAATTTCCACGGTTAACAGTTCCACAGACTGGTCTTATGAGGTCGGTCCTATGAACGTAGTATTCAATAGTGCGAACGTTAATTCCCACTAAGGAGCACCGTGTCCACAAGCTATCGCTCATAACTATCCACAATTTGTGACCTCCAAGTAGCTGGATTACAGTAAACGACATGTAGAGTGGAATATCATAAGCTTTTTCGAAAGTAAAAATGGTCACGCTAATTGGTAGGCTATGTAAAATAAAATGACTAGGAATATTTTTGCAATCCAACTCCTTACGAAACGACTTTCAATGTCCTGCATGTGTATGAGTGTGTGTGAGTGTGTGTGTGTGTGTGTGTGTGTGTGTGTGTGTGTGTGTGTGTGTGTGTGTGTGTGTGTGTGTGTGTGTGTGTGTGTGTGTGTGTGTGTGTGTGTGTGTGTGTGTGTGTGTGTGTGTGTGTGTGTGTGTGTGTTAGAGACCTCAATGTGGTAACTTTAATGAACTATTTATTTCAGCTGATTTCGACCAAATCTATACTTTTGACTGTAAAATCAATGCCTATATGTATTTGAGTCGACCTTTAATATTACGGAGCAACAACAACAAACTATCATGCAATTTAGTTAGCTGTGGGGCAGTCAGTGTTCGGCACAATCCATAATAACACCGAGGAACCAACGGCCAATAATGTATGCAATCATTCTAGTTTGATTGATCGAGCGTAATGTTCAAACTAAGTTCATTATCACAATTGTTTTGGAAGCCCACAGGCCCCCGCATAATTTCTAGATGGGTATTACTAAGCAGAGAAATATCTAAGGTTGTTTCTTATCCGTAGTGTCTGAACATATACTTCGGGGAGTCCAAGGGGAAGTTGTGCAAGCAAATATCTATCGTCACATGATGGTAGAGAAAATTTTTTTAAGAAAAAATATTATGTTATTTAATATTGTTTTATAAAAATGTTTATATTATATTCACTAAAATTGTTAGTATTAAAAGTGAACATCATTTTGGTTTAAGTATAAGTAAACGAAATTTACACTGCACGTAATGTATTAAAGCATTGTTTTTGTTGTTATCGACACAAACAGTTTTTTAACTTGGTACTGCATTTAATTATTGCCACTGAATTTTAATGCTTGAAAGTGTTTTGAATATGTTTCTGTAGTTTAACAATGGTTTTTTCTACTACTAAAAATTCCTAGTAACATATTTAACATTGTAGTCTCCATAATGTTTTTTTTACTCGGCCAGAATTAAGTTTCTGTTTGGAAAATTATTGGAACTCTATTTTGAATACACATGGACAAATATCCTCAAAACAAAGATAGAGGATAGATGAATCCGTTATATTTTTTCTTTTTCAAACCCAGAGCAGACAATGTACTACTTAACAAAAAAAATTATCGAAATTGGAATCTTGAAAGTCCGAATTTAAGTAGTATATTTTAATTAAATTCGTTCAGAACGTAAATACACGTTGTGGCAACATATTATGAAAATTTTTATGTTAAAATACATCGGACAAATCCTCTGAGCTACTAGAAATAATAAATACTTAATTCCACGGTTCGATGTGCAGTCGATCCAACAGTTTGGGGCTGAGTGCCTCCCTCTGTCGGGCCTGGAGCTTATCAAGCTTAATTGGGGCTTTGCTCCACACACTCTGGTACATCTGACGTGGAACTAATCAAGAATAGGTATCTATTTAAACCACATACTCGTACCTTAAATTAATAATCCTAGTTTTTATCCACCATCATTTCAGAGTATAAACGGACCTTTTTTTTGTAGAAATGAAATTTTATTTTTGAAGTTGTGTAATGAAATTGCCTCGTATAAATTATCAGATAAATATGTAACCCAAGAAAAAGGTCATTCAAATTAAAGATTGATGAATTCCTGCCATGGGTTAACATATTGTATTCATAGCCTTCATTACTATTAACCATCCTATCTCTGTGTTACCGAAACTAAAGCCTGCTCATTGAGCGTTATTGCAATTTGTTGCAAAATACCAAACTACTTTGAGTAGGTTTAATACATATTTCAGTTATTTTTTAACAATAAACATCTCTTAATAGTTTGGAAAAAGGTAAAAATTTTAAATAATATAGTTTTTGTTCAGGACCATTTGTGAATAAGAAATGGTTAAGAGCTACCCTATTTCCATGACCTATTATTTTGCTTCAAATAAAATAATTGCTTATTAAGAGTAGGCTTACGTGGTTACATGTTTTTGAAAAAAATAAGGTCTTTAGCCTAATTGGTTAGTTCTGTTGCCTAAATAGGTCCATCAAACAATTAAAGCATGTCCAGTTAATATTGAAAACATAGTTTTAAGCTGAAGGATGATAAATATTTGAGTATTTTAATACTAATACTTTAAACATGAAAAAAAAACAATTCTAAGCCTAGAGTAGAGTAGAGTCCTAGAGTCAGTAATAATATTTCCCAGTAAAACATTTGTATTAATTGTGTCTCACCCAAAAGTTTTTATTAAGTGGTCTTTTCTAATGAATACTTTGAAAACTCACTAGCAACAGTAATTTACGTAATTGACTAACAAAACAATATGTGAGTTTAATACTCGTGAGTAGTTTATTTCATACAATTTTATTCAGTGTTAATGCACTTACTGAGTAAATGCCTAATCTTCATTTTAAATATTGATGAATTCCTGCCATGGGATAACATATTGTATTCATAGCCTTCATTACTATTAACCATCCTATCTCTGTGTTACCGAAACGAAAGCTTACTTGTTACTTACTTGTTACTTGTGTAATCCATCCGTAGACTCCGTCTGTAGAGTGTTGGACTGGTCAATGTGCCCTCCATGGAAGGTCACGAATGTTTATGTGTGAGGTGTAGTGTTGTAAGACAAAAAGACACCTCAAAGTGCACTTTGCACATTGGCCTAATCTGAAAATGGTTTTGAGTTTTGGGCTTTAAAGCTTTCAACATCATAAAAACAGCTCCCAGCCAGATAAACCTTCAGGTTATTTTTGAATTTGTTAACATTTTGTTCATTTTTTATGTTTTGGGGGAGCAGTTGAAAAAGCTTCAGGCCAGCGTACTCAGGCTTCCTCTCAAAAAGCACGAGGTGGTGGCTGGTGGCAAAGCGATCTTTGTGTCTGGTGTTGTATTCATGGCTTTTTTGGGGAGGGTTTATGTTTTGCCTTTTAATGTACATGATTGATTCAAATATGTATAGGCTTGGAATAGTGAGTAGGCCAAGTTGAGCAAAACCTTCCCTAGAGCTGGATCTAGGGGGTAGCTGGAGAATTGTTCTCACTGCTCTCTTTTGCCATACAAAGATTCTGTCCAGATTTCCTTTTTTCCCTCCCCATAAGGCAATTGAGTAGCAGATAAGCTGCTCAAATAAGCCATGATATACAACGTTTGAAAGAGAAAGGTTGTTGAGTTTACTAATTCGTCTCAGGACAAAAAGTCCTTTTGCAACCCCTCTCTCAAGTTTGGACAGCTGCTCATCCCATACAAAACCATCGTCAATCTGCACTCCCAAAAACTGTGCTGATTTTGAAAGTTCAAGATTTGTCTCTCCCAGAAAAATATTTGGAATTTTGTTGTTTTTTTGGTTTGCTTTGTGAGCTGTTTAGAAACAGACGTAGCCAGTCTTCTCTGCATTTACCATAAGGCAATTACTAGAGTAGTACTGAGCTAAGTCGTTCACTTTTTGACAGGATTCAATTTCAAGACTTTCGACATCCCTCCCTGTTGTGACAAGGGTGGTGTCATCTGCAAAAAGAAAAATATTTTCCAATGGTACTGTGTCTGTTATATCATTGATATAAATCAGAAACAGCAGAGGTCCCAAAACAGAGCCTTGTGGAACTCCATTTGGTACCAGTTTTTGAGATGAAAGAGTTGATTTAATTTTGAATTTTGTTTCGTGTTGAATTTCTGTCACCTGGTACCTGTCGGTCAGGTACGAGGTAAACCATTTCAAAGCTGAATTTGTAATACCAATCGCTGCAAGTTTTTCCAAAAGAATTTGGGTATCAACACAATCAAAGGCTTTTGACAGGTCAGCAAAACAGCCGACCACTGTATCGCCAGCCTCGATTGCAGTGATACAATTGTTGACAAAATCAATCAGGGAGAGTTTTGTTGACTTTTGTTTGCGAAAGCCGTATTGTCTCTCACACAGTAAATTACCATGTTCGAGAAAACTCGTGACTTGTTCGCAAACAACTTTTTCAAAAATTTTTGAGATCGCCGGGAGGAGAGAGATTGGACGATAATTTTCCACGTCACCCTCATCATTTTTTTTTAAAGAGGTTTGATTTTTGATTTTTTGCATTGTTTTGGAAAGACGGCTGATTCTAATGATGAATTTATGATGTGGGTGAGAGGTTGGATGATCTCATGCTCGCACTGTTTTAGTACGAACATGCTTATTCCGTCCAAACCTGTAGAGTGCTTTGCAGATAATTTTGAAAAACATTTTGAAACACTGCCAATTGTGACTGGGGAAAAATTTTGAAAAGAGTTGTCTGATTTCTGTGGAAACCCTGAAATTTGAGGTTTTGGGTTGTTTTTGTTCACCAGGTCTGAGACTGAGGCGAAAAAATTATTGAAAATTTCTCCAACCTCACCTGGGTTATCAACCAACTTGTTTTCGAAATTTAGTGTGATTTGTTTCAATTTTGAATTTTTTTGGGGTCTCATGCTGTTTACCACCTTCCAGGCTTCCCTCGATACATTTTGAGCATTCGCCACCCTATTATACACCCAGGAAGCTTTTGAGGCGTTCACCAGGTTGTTATAGGCAAGCTTACTGGCCTGGTATCTATTTTTGTCAGCCAAAGATTTTGTTAATTTCCAGACTGAGCAATGTTCAAACATTTCTGTTTTGGCTTTTTGAATGTCATGGGTCAACCACGCAAGTGGTTTTTTCCCATGGATTTTTTTATTCTGCATTGGGCAAGAAATTTCGAAAAAAAATTTGAATGTTTTGTGAAAATTGTCGAATTTTTCATCTACTGTCGTGGACTCATAGACATCGCTCCAATTTTCATTTTTCAGGTGGAATTTCAATTCTTGAATTGTGGCATCATCAATTTTCCTACACAATTTGGTTTTCATTGGTTTGAATTGTTTTTCTTGTTTGATTTTGAGAAAAATTGCTTTGTGGTCAGATATTAGAGGATCAGTTGTCCCACTCGAGAGGTTAGTTGCATTTGTGACAAAATTGTCAATGCATGTGGCTGTGGTTTGTGTGACCCTGGTTGGTTCCATGATTGTGGTATGGAGACCAAAACTTTCTAAGATGCGGGAAAAATTCATCCGCCTACTGTCATCACAGTCCAACATGTCGATGTTGAAATCGCCTCCCAAAATGAGGGGTGTGTCCTCCGCTCTGACCAATGCAAGAAAATCGTTCAATTTGGAAAAGAATTCAGGAAGGTTGCAATCAACAGGGGTTCTATATAGAAACCCAATGTTGAAGCTTTGGCTTTTAATTTTGAGTTTGACATTGACACATTCGAAAACCATCTCTTCCGACAGTTTGTGACCAATGTCTGACACCTTAAAACTTACTTCAGTGTCCAATGTGTCGTGCTTAAAAATTGCTACTCCACCCATTCTGTGATCATTGCGCCCATAGGCATGAAGCAATGAATAGTTGTGGATGTGAAGTGCGGCGAGTCCATCCGGACAAAGTCCATGCTCGCTGACAAAAAAAATGTCTGGACTTTCCTCCTCGAGGAAGATTTCAACCAGATTGATTTTGCCCATGAGTCCTCTGACATTTAGATGAACAATTTTGAAAGGTTGTTTTTTATTGTTTGTTTCTTTTCGATTTTTGAATTTTGAAATTTTTTGTTTTGATTGTTTTTTTGCGTTTTTTGGGCCTAGGTGTGATTTTTGCACCCCGAGAGTGTCATGTTTATTGTGTTTTTTGTGTTTTTAGCCTGTGATATCAGCGCATTTTTTATGTAGTTTCCAACAAGCTCACAAACTGTATTTTTCCCTATTCCATTTAAATGAAGTCCGTGCTGTGTGAAATCCTGTCTGTTCAGCATACTATTTATTGCCAAAAAAGTCAATTTATTCCTCCTACAGTGCTCTCTCACGATCTTGTTCTGCCTACCTATTGCTTCATTGTACTTACCTGTATCATACCTTAGTGGTGTTTCAACCTACACTACTCTCTCCAGCTTCCCTTCTACTAGCCTATCAATCTCAGTTTCGAGGCTATTTATTCCCTTGTCAGAAACATCATTTGTGCCCCCCATGATAACACAAATGTCGTCATCTCCCATTTCCTTCAAATCATCATGCGCCCTGTCTAGGACCTCTGCCATTGGGGCCCCAGGAAAAACTTGCGTTTTTATTTCAAACTTCTTAGCTGTCATTTCCCACAGCCTACCCCTACATTTCCTCCCATGGCTGTCACTGACGAGGAACAGTTTGGGTTTTTTTGTTTGTTTGGATTTCCCTTTTCCTACGCCCAAATGCGGCCAAGACTGACCGTTTTCATTCTCCCCTCCCTCTCTCAAGACACCAAACTTATTTGATGTTTTTATACAGTCATCAACCCTCTTCAATTTAGACCTAACCCTATTCCCACTCTTCCTAGTCACCTCCTCCCAACCCAATGAACGCCTTTTTTCTGACTCTAAATTTTCAGTCCTAGCTTTCAACGATTCTGTCTGAAGCCGAACCTCAGACAGCTCTTCCCTTAACCTAATAATTTCTACCTCTTTCATGTCCAGTTGCTCAAGGAGTCCCTTTTTTTCCACAGACAGAGATTCACACAGCTTTGTCATGCTTTCTAGATCCCTTTGCACGCTACAAAGTTCTAGGTTAGGCCTAGATTTATTACTAAAATGGTCTATACAAATACAGCAAAGGGATCATTTTTTTTCATTATGTTAAAAATTGATTTTTTAACTTTACTGCATGCTTTGTCTGCATGCACCCAACTGTTACAAATATCACAGGCTATTGATGCTGAAATACTTTCATCTATTTCACACTTACACACTTTACAATAAATAGTTTCTTTTTGGTCAGCATGCATTTTTTCATTTTCTTTGTTCGGACTTGGACACTGTGCAGGCCTAGGCCTAGGGGAGGTTGGCATATTGAATGTTCAGAAACAGGAAAAAAAAAACAGTTTTAAACGTGTCCAAAGTCTCTGCCCTACGCCTTGTCAATTTGAACCTTGCAAAAGTTAATCTGGCTGATTTTAATAATTACTGAATTTAATTGATGTTCTTTGTCTTATAAAAACCTGTTTATGTGAAATCCTTGTGAAGATATTTTCCGTGGAGACGTGGAGATGAAAATTTATTCTCAGTTTTGCCGGCTTGTTTCTTGTAGTCTAGTAATATGGCGAGTCCTTTGCCTCGTTGCGCAGCCGCTAACTCACACTGTTTAAGGTAAAATTCACTTCCCGGAATGAAATTTATTACGATGGATTGATCAGACGAGCATAAAAACAACTCCGATATGCAATTTTAGCACTGAGGTGAAGATAAAACTAATAAAGTTAAGTTTTTATACGGAGCTTGCAAGAATCCAATGTTGACAGTTGGCGCAAGGCTACCAACCCCTGATTAAATAATTTTATTTACTTCCATACATGAAGGGACTATTTTTTATTGTCTGGGCTTGAAATAAATTGTATGGAATCATACATATATAAAATGCAAAACTACCAAATCCTTAGTTGCGTTCATCAGCAAGTACCTATTTAAATTATTGTCGGCCTAACAATTAATTGTGGTTCAGGAATTCAGGATTCAGTTAACTTAAAGCCTGTTCATTGAGCGTTATAATTGTATTTTACGCTTTATTTTCAAATAATTAATTTAATAATTAGTGTCAGTTTAGTTAAACTTTTGTCAACTTGTTGAACTCCAAATAAAATCATAGATATATCATTGTTTAGTTTTTAAATTACAGATATTTTTATAAGAAATATATTAAATATTAATCGTAATAAGCTATCAAGGTCCTGGCTTATTACACATCCTTCCATTTTCTGTAATAATCTTTTTGAAGGAATTCAAGATCGTACACCTAATGAAACGTTTTATATCTTTCTTGACTGGAAGGCAGTGTAAGGCCCTACTATTAATGGTTATTCTTGCGAATATAAGTTTTTAAGTACAGGTGTTCCTCAAGCGTCGATAACAAAAGGGCTGCACATTGTTTAATACCAATATAAGCAATGCTATCAGTTGTAGTCATGATGGAACAATTATATTGTATGTGGATGATGTCACCTTAGGATTTAAAAGATCAAATAAATTGAAATTGATTAAATGTTTCTGCTATGCAGCTTTTTAAACTTTCTAGCTTAGGACTTTCCAGCTATAGACCAAAATGATTTTTCTAAAACGACCAAAATGACTTTTTTAGTACATAAAGTCGATGTATGAGGAAGCTTCTCAGCTATTTCAAACTGATGAGAGCCAGTAGTAGAGGCACCCACGTGCGAGTGTCTTGGCTTGATAATAGATTCCCATTTTAATTGGGAAAACTGCATAAACTCATTGGGTAGGAAAGTTTATTCGTGCTTGTTTGTTTTAAGCTCATTTACCTCTCACCAAAGTGATCATGTACTGAGAATGATTTATTTTTTTGTTCTCGATACCTACCTTAATGTTGCAATGAAATGCGGGGCTCTGCAATAAGTCTCTATAACCCGGCTTTCAAAACTGCAAAACAAGCAATTTTTTTAGTAGGCTTAAAGAGACGTGATGCTTGCAGAACTGTACTTTCGGTTTCAAAATATGACTGGTATATAACTTCTGGTGGTAATAGTTTATGCGCGCTTCTATACTGCAACTTCTGGTGGTAACCAATCACTAGGTCAGCCAGCCAACTTTTTCCCGCACAAGTCAGCCTAAATATTGCTGAGGCCCACTAAAAAACGCGGGTGTACTTTTTATAAACTACCAGACAAAATCCCAGCATTACAACTGAGCGAGATCTTAGAAAGGCCCTCAAGAATCACCTCATACTCGATCTTTTTACTCTAGGAGAGTTTTTTATGGGGTTTCGGGTGTGACTGTAGGACACTGTCTCATTGTACATTAAACACAATAGTATAGGTTTAGAAAATGAGTGGTTGTTTTAATAGGAGTGAAGGTCATATTTGTTTTATGAAGATCATCAAATAGCTTCCTCAAAGAAAAAGTGATTCATCATAAAACTCATAACCGGCTGTCTATACCTCTGATGGCTTAAGACTATTTCAAACTTTGAATTTTTCCTCCCAAAAATAATGCAATGAGCATTTCGTTCTTGCGAACGGATCTATATATTCCAACCCAATTATTAAAAAGAATGTTGTAATGGATTTGGCTAATAAACCAAACTACATTATTACAGCTGACAATTAGTTTAAAATGATTAATTATGTTTAAACTATTGTACTGATTAGTTTTGCAGTTGGACATATTATCTTTAATTTAAGACTTCCCGTCATATTTTAGTAGCATTTCTTAAAATCAATAATTGCTGTTTTGAATTAAGTTATTTTTTACCTGCCACCAAGACATTTCTTTCTTAACAGGTTGCCTACCAATCGTCACTCCTACTGTGATTCACCATGTGATGCTTGTTGGTAGGTGGACTACCGACCGTTGCACCTACTATGATTCACCCTGCGATGCTTGTTGGTTGGTTGACTACCGACCGTCACACCTAATGTGATTCACCCTGTGATACTGGTTGGTATTGAGTGAGTTTACAACATAATATGATGCTTGTTAGTAGGTTGACTACCAACCATCACACCTACTGTGATTCACCCTGTGAAGCTTGTTGGTAGGTGGACTACCGACCGTCACACCTACTGTGATTCACCCTGTGATGCTTGTTTGTAGGTGGACTACCGACCGTCACACCTACTGTGATTCACCCTGCGATGCTTGTTGGTTGGTTGACTACCGACCGTCAAACCTACTGTGATTCACCCTGTGATGCTTGTTGGTAGGTGGACTACCGACCGTCACACCTACTGTGATTCACCCTGGATGCTTGTTGGTTGGTTGACTACCGACCGTCACACCTACTGTGATTCACCCTGGATGCTTGTTGGTTGGTTGACTACCGACCGTCACACCTACTGTGATTCACCCTGCGATGCTTGTTGGTTGGTTGACTACCGACCGTCACACCTAATGTGATTCACCCTGTGATACTGGTTGGTATTGAGTGAGTTTACAACATAATATGATGCTTGTTAGTAGGTTGACTACCAACCATCACACCTACTGTGATTCACCCTCTGAAGCTTGTTGGTAGGTGGACTACCGACCGTCACACCTACTGTGATTCACCCTGCGATGCTTGTTGGTAGGTGGACTACCGACCGTCACACCTACTGTGATTCACCCTGTGATGCTTGTTAGTTGGTTGACTACCGACCGTCACACTTACTGTGATTCACCCTGCGATGCTTGTTGGTAGGTGGACTACCGACCGTCACACCTACTGTGATTCACCCTGTGATGCTTGTTGGTTGGTTGACTACTGACCGTCACACCTACTGTGATTCACCCTACGATGCTTGTTGGTTGGTTGACTACCGACCGTCAAACCTACTGTGATTCACCCTGTGATGCTTGTTGGTAGGTGGACTACCGACCGTCACACCTACTGTGATTCACCCTGCGATGCTTGTTGGTAGGTGGACTACCGACCGTCACACCTACTGTGATTCACCCTGTGATGCTTGTTGGTTGGTTGACTACCGACCGTCACACCTACTGTGATTCACCCTGCGATGATTGTTGGTAGGTGGACTACCGACCGTCACACCTACTGTGATTCACCCTGTGATGCTTGTTGGTAGGTGGACTACCGACCGTCACACCTACTGTGATTCACCCTGCGATGCTTGTTGGTTGGTTGACTACCGACCGTCAAACCTACTGTGATTCACCCTGTGATGCTTGTTGGTAGGTGGACTACCGACCGTCACACCTACTGTGATTCACCCTGGATGCTTGTTGGTTGGTTGACTACCGACCGTCACACCTACTGTGATTCACCCTGTGATGCTTGTTGGTAGGTTGACTACCGACCGTCACACCTACTGTGATTCACCCTGCGATGCTTGTTGGTTGGTTGACTACCGACCGTCACACCTACTGTGATTAACCCTGTGATGCTTGTTGGTAGGTTGACTACCGACCGTCACACCTACTGTGATTCACCCTGCGATGCTTGTTGGTTGGTTGACTACCGACCGTCACACCTACTTTGATTCACCCTGCGATGCTTGTTGGTTGATTGACTACCGACCGTCACACCTAATGTGATTCACCCTGTGATACTGGTTGGTATTGAGTGAGTTTACAACATAATATGATGCTTGTTAGTAGGTTGACTACCAACCATCACACCTACTGTGATTCACCCTGTGAAGCTTGTTGGTAGGTGGACTACCGACCGTCACACCTACTGTGATTCACCCTGTGATGCTTGTTAGTTGGTTGACTACCGACCGTCACACTTACTGTGATTCACCCTGCGATGCTTGTTGGTAGGTGGACTACCGACCGTCACACCTACTGTGATTCACCCTGTGATGCTTGTTGGTTGGTTGACTACTGACCGTCACACCTACTGTGATTCACCCTGCGATGCTTGTTGGTTGGTTGACTACCGACCGTCACACCTACTGTGATTCACCCTGCGATGCTTGTTGGTTGGTTGACTACCGACCGTCACACCTACTGTGATTCACCCTGCGATGCTTGTTGGTTGGTTGACTACTGACCGTCACACCTACTGTGATTCACCCTGCGATGCTTGTTGGTTGGTTGACTACCGACCGTCATACCTACTGTGATTCACCCTGCGATGCTTGTTGGTTGGTTGACTACTGACCGTCACACCTACTGTGATTCACCCTGCGATGCTTGTTGGTTGGTTGACTACCGACCGTCACACCTACTGTGATTCACCCTGCGATGCTTGTTGGTTGGTTGACTACCGACCGTCATACCTACTGTGATTCACCCTGCGATGCTTGTTGGTTGGTTGACTACCGACCGTCATACCTACTGCGATTCATCCTGTGATACTGGTTGGTATTGAGTGAGTGGAAATTATTTACAACGTAATATGATGCTTGTTAGTAGGTTGACTACTAACCATCACACCTACTGTAATTCACCCTACGATGCTTGTTGGTTGGTTGACTATCGACCGTCACACCTACTATTATTCACCCTGTGATGCTGGTCTGCAACGAGTGTGTTAATCTCAGGCCGAAGCAACGTTTTATGTTATTAAAACATTAAAAGAGTATCATATTAAAAGAGTATGTAGTTTTACCAAGACAGCGACAGCTTGCAATTATTTTAACTATTATTTTAGATTAAAAAAATTAAAACTGTTTTGTCTAAAAAAATTAAAAGTATTAAAAATTTATTTTCAGGATCCAGCATTCTACTTTTAATAAAATAACGAATGTGAAAATGAAATTTACGAAAATGAAATGGATTTATGCATGTTGTTGTAATGAAATCAGGTCATTCGCTGCACAATTTAATTATTTATGTTCCCAAAACCGTACACTCGATTGTTATTATCCATGTAAGAATGTCCGTGATTATTTTAATAGATAATTTTGAGTTGAAGGATGATAAATATTTGGGTAACGTACTTTAATCGTGATTCTTAAAATAAAATAAAGCCAATATTAAGTTAGATTCTAGAGCTGATAATTATTCTTCCTGGTAAAAAAATAAACGTTGAATAAACTGTGTTTCATCCATTGTTTTTAAATGAAATTCGAATAGTAAAAATAAACTCAAGGCGGATAGCTTAAATATTCTCATAAATACTACAAAAACTTACTAGGCTTGGTTTGCCTGTAAACGTAATCGTAATACATTTGTTACTTGTGTTACCTAAAGAGATAAATCTATTTTACGATTAATAACGAAGATTTAACTACAAATATCATCATTAATTAAATTAATTGATTAACAAAGGGGTTTTATACCTGTGAATAATTTGTTTCATACAATTTGATTCTGTTTTGATGCACTTACCGAGAAAACATTTCATATATTAATGAACTCCTGCGATGGGATAACATATTGCATGCATAGGCTTCATTATTATTCATATAAATATCTCCCTGATGCCGAAACGAAAGCCTGCACAGTGAGCACTATAACTGACTTTTACGTCGTATATTTAAATAATCATTTTGATAATAAGTGTTAGTTTTGCTTTACAGTACAGTGTTTTAACAATAAAGTATAGTTTGATATTATGGTTTGAAAATGGATACATTTAGCCAAATCTCGGAGTTACAAATATCGGATTACTAAAAATCGTGGACAAATCAAGGTAAGTAACTTTTTATACTATTAATTAAAAGTCTACAGTACCTCCCGCAATATTGGGTTTTAGAACAAAGCATAAGAACAATGCTTTTTTCCTTGAAACATGCATGGCTTTAAGGACAAATTACTCAATTACCTTAAATTGTATGAGTATGATTATTGAATATGTTTGCCTTGTTTGTCTGTAATATTTAGGAAAGAACTGTGAAGAAAACATTTCAAAATATGATCAATTGATAACTAAAAATGTACATGGAAAATGGTTAGTTTTCCAAATTTATTTTATTAACAATTAAATAACTGTTAGATATTTCAATTTTTGAATCCCACATATTCCTATATGTTTGTATTAACTTCAAATTAACGCCAATTTTGTAATTTTTGGGCAGAAAATAAAGGTGTAGCAACTTATTAAAATCAACATTGTTCTTATGGGACAAACCCCATAAAGGCGGCAGGTATTGCAGACTCTTAAGTTCATTACGTAAAAAATATCCACACTTCTTAATAAATGTGAATATTAAGCCAACCAGCAAATACTTGCTCTACTTCTATTTATTTGGTTATGCTGCATTTAATGCATAGTAATAAAAAATGTCTTTGCTTTAAATACATATTCAAGTGAAAGGGACCGTATCAGGACCTGGATGAAATTAAAGAACCTGAATCTGAAAGCAACCAACGACAAGCAACTTCGACTGCAATAAAATAATTTTAATTTACAGAAAAATACCTCGTTCCATTTTAAATTATTAATAACAATTCCATATTTTATAAGAAAATGTGTTAGGGAATCTCTAAAAAAACTGTAAAAACAAGTAATTGCATTGTTTAGGAAATTGAGTAAATAATTTTCAATAACTATGTTACCTTACCTTACCTCCTTGGCCACTCAAACCTAAGTAGGTTTTTGGCCTCGCCAACAAGTTGCCTCCACTGCTGCCGATCAGCTGCTTGCGCAAGAGATGCTCCCATTCTCTGATGATCTTTCTGGACCTGGTCCCTCCACCGCAGCTTTGGTCTTCCCAGCGGACGAGTGCCACATGGCCTTCCATTCTTGACTTTCTTCAGCACACTCTCTCATTCCCTCCTATCTATGTGTCCTGCCCATCTCAGTCGTCTACTCTTCACTATGGCTATAATGTCCGGATCTTGGTATAGTTCTCGGAGCTCACGATTTTTTCTTATTCGCCACTCACCTTCTTCATTTATAGGTCCAAAAATCTTTCTTAACATTTTGTTTTCAAAAATAATGAGTTTGTTTTCATGATATTTTGTCATTGTCCATGTTTCTGAGCCATATAAAAGAACTGGTTGAATAATAGTTTTATAAATTCTTATTTTTGTGTTTTTAGCGAATTTCCCCTATAGGGAAGAAGCTATTACCGTAGGTCTCATGGTAAGACCTAAGCTCGGGACCACTATAACTTTTCGTTTTGGGGCCCCCAGAAGCAAAAAACACTATTCGTTCGAATTTATATATATATATATATATATATATCTATATATATATCTATATATATATATATATCTATATATATATATATATATATCTATGTGTCTGTTAGCACGATAGCGGCCGCAAAAATGGACCGATCTTTATGAAATTTGGTACAAACATGTAAAGTGGTAATCAATTGGACGAGTTCGTGAACCAGCCCGATCGGACCACCGGAAGGGGGGGTAAAGGGGGATAAACCCCCCCAAAAATGGGTTTTTTGAGTTTTTCACATAGAAAAATAAAATTTATCGAATTTTTGTGGGCACCATTGAATCCAGCTCAAAAAAAAACAATTTAGTATTTTGAATCATTGCTTAATGTCCATTGGTTACCAAGATATTGAAAGTGGTAAACACAGTACGTTGTCCCAATGTTAACCTTATGGGAAATAAGAAAAATTCTATATCTCGGTTATTTCTCAACGTATCTTGTTAAAACTTGGTAAATAGCTTCTTCTAGTTCAGATCTACTAAATATTGAATTAAAACCACCCAGTTTTAATATTCCCGTAGCAGCAAACCTGCATACTCATTCTCCATGTTATTCTTATGGAGCTTACCAAAACATGTCAAATCTTGCTACGTTGGATTGAAATATGTTGTTTTGCATTGGAAATTCGCTGAGTATGCAGGTCTGCTGCAACGGGGGTATTTGATAATATTTTGGAATTTAATAATTTTGATAAGCTCCAGAAGCATTTGGTCGCTAAAATTTGTCGCTTTTCTATTTCTGTTCCTTTTTCGTTGTTCCAATTAACTGATACTCCTAGGTATTTAAATTCAGGTACTTTTTCAAATTTATAATTATTAACTTTTAGAGGTTCATCCGTTTCGATTTGGGTTCTCCCTACTTTCAAGTATTTTGACTTCTCTTCACTTATTTGAAGTCCAATCTTATTTGCTTCTTTTATGATAATTTTGGTAAGTTTTCCTAGGTCCTCTTTTGATTCTGCAATTAATGCAACGTCATCTGCAAAAGCAAGTGTGTTTATTTTAGATCCTAGGTTTATACCATATTCTAAATTTTTTGTGCTCTTTAGGGTTTCTTCTATTGCAATATTGAATAGCATTGGAGAGAGTCCATCTCCTTGTCTAACTCCTGAGTGGGTTCGGAAGGTTTCTGAGTATTCATTATCTATCTTAACTTTACTTTTGGATCCTTCAACACACATTTTTGTTAGATTTATTAGTTTGTCCGGTATGCCAACTTCCTGCATTGTTTCCCAGAGTTTAGGTCTTTTTATGGTATCATAAGCTTTTACAAAATCAATGAAAAGAATATAACATTCTTTGTCATATTCCCAATACTTTGATATTATCTCCTTTATCACATAAATTTGGTCTGTTGTTGAACATCCTTTGATAAAACCAGCTTGATGGTCTTCAATTTATTCTTCTGCATATGGTTTTATTCTGTTCAGTAAAATCTTGGAGAGTATCTTATAAGTAGAGTTAAGTAGGGATATTCCTCTGAAGTTGCTACAAATTTCTTTATCGCCTTTTTTGTGTATCGGGATTATTACAGATTCACTCCATTCTCTGGGCATTTCTTCTTCTGTCCGTAATAACTATGTTGACATATAAAAAATTAAAAAAACAATCTCACCGCAGAGAGTCTGATTTATCCAGCGGTGAAGTTCAAAAACAACTTTTATACTAGAGCAGTAGATTCAACGCAACTAAACAAACATCTCATAAAGTTCTAATTGGGTTTGGCCTTCTCTAAAGTTTATGGCTGACAGAGCTTTGCCGGGACTTGTTTGGATGTGTAGCCAGTTAAAGATAATTTGAATTAATAATTATAAAAGAGCGGATTATATTTTTTTTAAATCCTTAGGAAATCTGTCTTAATGCAGCAGAGATTACAAACAATTTTAGGGCTTAAATAAATATTATTCTTTGTAATAGAGATTTCAAGCAACTTAAGACTTAAATATATATTATTCCTTTTTTGCACTCTGACACTATACGTAATTAAGTTTAGTTAATGGTTGTCTTTATGTCATCTCTAAATTAAAAATTAATGCAATGACTTTTATGTCGACTAACAGGACTAACAGATTTTTTTATTATAAAGTTTGATTTTGAATAGTATAAAATCTTCTGTACAGCATGAAACTGTCTAAGTACAGCTGATTTAAAATTACTTTTAAGAACGGTAATTATTTTAACCCTTTATTCTGAAGGATATTATTTTTATTTAAAGGCTTATCAAAAAATTCAAAAAGTATTTTATCTTTAAAAATGGTAAATAAATAAGCTCATGTCTACGGGAGCTACGCGAATGCTTGAAGGGAGATTCTTCAACACAAGAAATGATTCTGCAGTGGCAAGGACCACCGCCAACTGTGACCATTTGGAAATGGAATTACTGAAATAACGGCTACTTAACAACAACTGTAAAATATTTATGAACAACAAACATACTTTTGCCTTGTTGCTATATCAATTTAGAACAATATATTATTCTGAGCTTGTAAAAATCATAACGAGGTCCAAGCATGAATTATTCAAAACTTTTTCTCATATGAATTATGCATAAAAAGGCACGCCGAAAGGCAGAAACTTTCCTGATGAATGCCAAGGTAAATATCTCATCGCTGTAAAAATAACGTATTTAAAACCTTTTGTTGACATTATTTAGCTTGGGAGCAGCACTAAATATACATACAAAAAAAAGGAAAACTGACAATGTTATCACGGTCACTGGAATTGCTAGTACTTGAGATAGCTTTGAAACCGAGATATTCTTCACATTAAATCATTCTGTATTAGTAGGCCTAGTTAGTTCTGAGGTCAGTTATTGGTTTAATAATTTCATGAAAATATGTTCCTGAAAATAAAACATGTGTTTGCATTATACAACTTCTTTGGTTTAAATATTACTTTATTTACAATTTATTTTAATATGAAATATAATCTATTTATGTTTTCTTGGATAGTTGGATGAATTACATTTACATGATCACTATTCACGTTAGTTAACAAAGCCGGAATCATAATTAGGTGTACTCCAAAACTAAAAAAAGCAACTTTTCGTAAATGTTTTTGTGCAAAAAACAGTACGGTACTTAATTTCATAGATCTTCTCAATATAAAAAAATTCCTATATCTATTACTGATATTTGAATTTAAAATGCTGATTTGACTTACCTGATACTTGGCAAATGGAAGTTATTTCGACAGATTCACTAAGCCAGTCACGGGTGTTCAATCTACGCCACATTACTGTAGACTCGGTGAGGCAACTTCAACTTGGTGCGCTTGCTTCGGAACAAAACTTACAATATTTTGAATTTTTTGTTCATTTCACAATGGCCGGATGCGGTTTATCATTTACAAACTTCAACAAATGTAGCCTAGGATTTAAAACGTCGACTTCTATTAGGGTATTAAAATATATACAGTGTGTAAAAAATCCCGGAAAGGCTTTGTATTTTTTTAATCAAAATATACATAACAGAAATACAGATTGGTATTCAGTTATTTATAATGAAAACTTACCTTTTTAGGCAACAATCAATTTCCCGCTCCTTCAGGAGGACGGCCCACAAGGAGTAAAAAGAATAACTGTAATGTAAACGTAGGTTGAGATGCTGTACATCAAATTGAAGGCCTAAATTAGCAGAATACAACGCCACAACACGGACCTCGAAAGGTTCGTCCAAAACGGAATGGAAGCCATTTAAAGTTTCTATTTCTGTACTAATTTAAAGTTCCAGAATGGTTAAGTAAGTTTTTTAAAAGCACAATAGGCGGGGTAATAATTATTTCTACGCAGATACTTATCATAGAATATACATTTTTAACGAATTAACTGTTTCCTACCATCCTAGGGGGGCAGTCTGCAAGAGGTAATAAGGCAATCCCAAACATATGCAAAGGTACATTGCAACCATGTACATCAAAGTAAAGAACATAATTAGTAGAATAGTAGAATAGAATAGAATATGAGATGAAACTAATTGACTTAGGTTAGAGAATAGGTTGTTCAAAGCAATTAATACAATTAAGAAGTAAACTTAAGAGTCTTATATCGAAAAGAATAGGCAACCACGCACAGCCATGCATTTTACTTAAAAACTGAATTTTAGATCGGTAAAGAATATGTCTTATGGAGATATAACAAATATTATTATAGCATCCTCACTAGGCTATTTCATTTTCTTAAATTTCCAAACGGTATCGATAATGTTTCAAACCACAGAGAACATTGAGACACGTACATTGAAATTGTTTAACGTAGTTTTAAAATAGGTGCCAAACAATTATCACCGATTTTTTTTTTAGAGAAAAATCTAAGTATTCTATTGAAACACCCCTAAATCGTTTAGTAGAGGTGTTTTAAGAGGAGGAATGAGCAACTATTGAAGCCTGTTATAGACTAATTACAGCCTTGGAGATTGAGAGCAATCCTCTTAAGATGATAACCATAAGCGCTTCACAAGTTGCCGGAGTCATGTGATAACATTATCACTTCACAACAGAGCCTGTTTATTATCCCAAGTCAACCGTAAGAAAAATAAGCACTTATATTAATTTTGATAGAGTGTTTGTAGTTATTTCTAAACCAAGAAACAACTTATATTGTTTCTAATACTTTCACAAACATCAAAAAGACCATACTTACTCACTTTATCTGTTTACAAACATTCTTTTCTATTTTCTATCAAAACCTTTTATTAAACGGTAATAACCTAATTGTTGAACTCGGAACAGAGACTGTTTGACGGATGCTGAATTGATTAACAGCTAGACAAAGGAAATCTATAAAGGTACTCCCCTGGTACTCGAAATTAGCTCTTGTCTCTCCAGAGAAATAAGTCGGTTATTCAAGGAACAAAGAAAGATATTTGTTACAATTGCCTAATTGTTTTAATCTTTGTTATATCAAACCTCATTCTTTGTGTGTTCTGGTTTTCTGTGGTTTGAATGTTAAATCTCTATTCATAACATTACAGTACTTTTCATTGTAGTTTATTTTAAGGCACTGTTACGTTGTTTTAAAATCTTTATCTCATAACTACAAAATACAGTTCATGGTAGTCTGAGCAGACGAAGTAACTACAAAAGAACTTATAATCCTCCACTACCTATTGCATTTGTTTGCAAAATATGTTGAAAAAAACGAATCCGTCATAAATTTTACTACTGTAAAATCTTTCCTAAGTCTTGTTACTGATATCATCAATATGTGAATAACATATTTAAAGAGTGTTAATTCGTTGTTAATTTTTCATGACGTATATTTTTTCTCATTTCGCTTAAGTGTTTCTTCACTCTTTCGCATTATTTTTATTACAAGAATCCATCGCACAACGTAGCCAACATAAAAAGCAATAAAAGGAACAACTTCCGGATCTTTTCCGTTAATTCACCACCACTATTTTCTTTTGTTTTCCGTTAGTTCACCACCACTCAGAATCTGAAATACAGTAAAGAAAGTCGTTCTGCGTAATTAGGAATATTGAATTTGGGGTTTCCTTTACCTGCACTATTTGTGAAAGCCTTATCTTATAGCACAGCGATAACCGGACCGCGCGCTCAGCGGCCAGTGATTAGCGAGCGGCTACAATGAATTTTTAAGTGTCGCAAGTGAATGCAACAGTGAGGAGAGTTCTGTGCGTTTTTTTTACGTTCATTGAACGCCAGCTGTTGTAGTATTTGTTATCACTTGATGTTAGGACCTAACACAACCTAACCTAACCTAACCAACTCATCAAAAACATTAAGTAGTTCTGGCCACCAAAGTAACTTTAAAGTGTAACAACGTAATTAATATGTGTATTGTTTTTGTGTTTGTGTGTCAAGACTGATGTTAGAAAGTTGTTATAATACTCTTTTTCCAACAATTAAACGTTTAAATGGTGAGTAAAAATATTATTTCGCAGTATTAGTTCCATCCCGATTAATTCTCAGCCTATGGAGAGTAGTTTGTAAATGCGGGGATATAACGGAAAATACCCTTAAATAGCTACTTACGCGAGTAAATGTGGCGTAAAAAATACGGACCGGAAAATCTGTTTGAATAAATGCTGGAACATATTACACAGTTCAGCCACCACAGTAAAGAGGGACGTCGTCAATCAATAAATTGTGTGAGTTTTCAATTTCGTTATTTAATTTCCTGATTTTTTTCTTGTGGTTTTTAAATAGGAAATACTGTAAAATGTTGTAAACTAAACCTACTTCAATTTAAAATATAATTGGTGGTGATTTAACGGAATCATGAGCAAAAAAATAGTGGTGGTGAATTAACGGAAAAGATCCCAACTTCCTTTTAACATTATTTTTACGAGCTATTAAATTAATTTTCAGAGGACCAAGAAGATAAAAAAGTTTTTCTTATTAAAATGTGTATGATTAGTAAGTAGGTATAAAAATATAATGAAATCATCTAAATTTGACAACGTAGTTTGCAGTCAGAGTAAGGGGATCCTATTACCGCTTATCACAGACGGCGTCGCTCCCAAGGCGGGATGATTACTGCAATAACAGTTTTGTAAAGGGTTATCTTTTTATAACAGCAAGGTGACTTTTACTGACGCCATTAGGGCGAAAGTCTATAGAACGGTTAACTAAAATTTTCCTTTTACTGTATTTTAGTTTAAATTGATCTTACTCTATACTCCTGTACATTTAACACCTTTGAATATGTAGTATCCTCTAAATTGATTTTAATTATACTTTACTTCCTGTATTTTAATATGCTATCTCCTTTATTTATGTCTACAAAAACCAATAATACATATAAGATTAACAAATAATATTTTATTTTTGGATGTTTGGCATATTAGTTACAGATTCAGATAACGTATCTCATTCTTATACAACTTCCCTAACAATTTATTGTTTATTCTTAATAGGTATCTTCTTTTATCCAGATTCTTGGAGCTCTGTAACTTGCCCAGTATATTTATTGCGAGTACCAATACAGTCATATGCTTGAGTACATTATACATACATAACTACATACATACAATCATCATACATTACTTGAAATGGCAACCTACCCAGGCAGGTATATTAAGCCAAATATGAATGACAGATGAATGTAGGATATCTGTGGCACGAAATTGTAGTTTTGTTACTAAGTAAAGCCAACATGCTCCTAGGTCAGGATTCTTAATTAATAGCCCAACAGCCAACGGCACTTAGGGGACCCACAGTTTAACGTGGGATCCGAACCATAATTTCGCCAACTTCACTTTCGAACTAGCTTAATTATGAGGAACATCTTAAGTATAGATGTAGTATTTACTAATCTTTCTTCACTAAGGAACACCTTATCCACAAGCCATCACTTATAAC
Organism: Flexamia atlantica; assembly: GCA_035578135.1. NCBI lineage: Eukaryota > Metazoa > Arthropoda > Insecta > Hemiptera > Cicadellidae > Flexamia > Flexamia atlantica. Next base: position 17,474,677 of record JAQJVK010000002.1, read on the forward strand.
TTTAAATAATAATTCATGACCTCCAAATAGGTGTACAAGCCAGTCCCAACCTCATAGTTTAAAGGTAAAACCTTAAAAACCATGGGTGCATAGTAAGGATACCCTGTATATCATATTAATACTTTCCTTTATTATAATCCGTTTTAATTAAGTTTACCGTTATTAAATTTAGTTCTAAAAACCGTTAAACATGAATGATCTAATAAGCAAACATCGTTGTGGTAAATTGTATAAATTTAACCTTTTTGAAACCTTTTTATTTATGCAATTTTTCTGTTTTAAGGTATGAAAGGTAACACCATGTATGTAAACAACAACCACAAGTATGTGAATTCCTAGAACTAGTGGGAAGGTAAAGAATATTACCTTCTATGTCCTTTACATTGGTTGTAGAGAACATTAAGTTCCTACGGAGATTGAAGAGAACCCTCATTGAACAGTGAAAAGGTCTCATGAAAAATGGATCATTCCAATCGTTGTTGTCTGTTCGTTTACATTTTATAAATTCGCTCCCCAATTTAGTGCTTCGTTCGTATTCTACAGTCCCAGGGGTATCCTAACCTCATTTTAAATTATGTAGGATAACATGGAGGTTAAGAAAACCCCTAATGTATAAGTTATAGAAACGATTGATTTTATAGATATTTATAATAACCTAGCTATACTATACAATATTATTTGAATTATGTGATTAGGGAATAGATTTGACTTAACCCCCCATTCTGAAATCTGTAAAAATGTACACGTACTCCAAATTTAGTGAAAAGGGGTGAAGTAACTAAATATGCATAAGTTTAGGGAGTTGGTTGCGCAGTCGGTAACTCGTGGGTCTTGAACCCCTTGGCAGCGATCCCGTGGTTAAGGTTATCTTTTACTTTCTTCCCGAATACCATTAAATATAGAGAGAGTATTTTTGTCAAAATTTTCTAATTTGAATTGTTGATGGAAATATTAATTTTTGTCTTCCCCGAACAAAAAATATACTTTCCGAATGGTGTGTGGTTGTAAACAAAGCTAAAAACGACTCCAATGGTCCGATTTACATGAAAATTGTCATGTAGTTATTTCCAGACGCATTTTCATTTTTTTAATTTAGAATTTTAAGAATATTTATCTTATAAGAAATACAAAAATACAAATTTATAAAAAACGGCTTTAACGATTTTGATACAAATTTCATAGTTTATAGTGCTTACGATGACGAAATGTAGCAACTCGCGTAAATATCCAGATTTTAAAGTTATGGGGATTTAAGTGTTGACAAATTAAAATGTTTTAATTAATTATAATAATTATTAAAAATATACTTGCAGCCATTTCTTTGATAAGCACGTTGACCTTTACATAAAATTAAAGGTCTTATAAGTAGAATATAATGCCTCAATCCAGACGAATAAGGATTGCCCCACCTATAATGGTGGCGTTTTAAATACTTAAATGCTTTATCAGCAGGTGGATCTCAAAAATCCCAAACCAGCATTCTTTTTAATTTATCGATTTCAATCAACCCCAAAATTTTTTTATCCGTAAGTGACCTCAATATAGTGAGAAAGACGTCAAACTAAACTAAAAATTATAAATTTTTGAAGACTTACTTCATTTTGAAAGGTTTTTAGTTTTGACTACCATTGTGAATATACCATTTGGGATATAAATATTATTTTTAAATATACAGGGGGTGTTGCCTATCATTTCAACCTAGGTCTATACTCTGATAAAGATGCCATAATCTGGATTTTTATGGTTGATTCATCCTCAAGACAAAAAGAATGTTCATAATTTATTTTCAATACCAATGCACTTTAGAGCATCATAAGTAAAAAATTGAAAAAACGCTTAAACTTTTATTGGACCAAACTTTTTTTTATTTCAAATTCCGGTTTGTCGAATTGTATTATACTAATTGGTCCTTTAGTTTGCTGTATATTTCAATCTACGCTTACGAGTTGGAATATTTCCTAACCCTTGAGGCCGTCACGCTGGTGGGGAAAGAAATCGATGATTGATTCAAAACCAAGACTTTCATGATAAATATTGACGTGCCAATGATTAAGGTAGTTGACCATTCTGGAACTTTTTAATACGCTACATTAAGAGTATACAACTAAAAATAACATAATAACTGACAATAATAGACAATTGTGCTGTACTAATAGAGCTAATCAATCAATAGTCAGGCCAATAATATAATGATAGCCTGGAGCTTTGTAATTAGACCCATCCTTGGAGGCAATTTATTGTCTTATTGTTCCCAAATTCAATCAACACGGCAAGGCTTTAATTAATTTTTATAATCATATTTATTACGTACTCGTAATTGAAAGCGTAACATGATTATCGGGTAACTTTCGAGTAACTTTACATGAAAGGGTCAAAAAAATTAAAGAAATATCAATAATTCTATGATGAGATAATACAAATTTAATATTATTAATAGTAAACCTATTAATCTAAATAGAATAAATTGTGATTTGTGCAGGTAAAAATGCATTTTCACAATAAACACATTTCATATCCAGAAATTACACATAAAAATCTATCAATTAATTAATATAAATATTACTATGGTTGCTTTTAACCATAGTACCCTGAACGGATATTTTTTGTTCATTCTGTTAAAACGACGGTAATAGGTTATTTCTAAGGGAATTCGCTAAAAGTTAAATCATTTTGAAAACTTACTTACATTTTTTAAAGTTAAGTATTTTCTGAACGATTTTATTTCTAGCATCAAAAGAGTATCCTCTTAACGTAATAACAATGTTGAATTAGATAAACTTGAGCTCAGGTTTATCAGAACAGTTTACTTTTACCAACTTTGTTTGTAAATATTAATTTAAGGGATGTTCTGTAAAACGTGGTTTTGATTTATTTTTGTCAAAATAAATTAATATACAGCATTGTCTTCCTCTTTAGGAGCGATTAAATACTATCTTTACTTCGAACTCTATTTGTAAAGAATGAAAATAATTTGATCGCGCCATACTCATACAGTATTCAGGTCTGGTGGAAGTATAACAATATATAGGATAATTTCGTTGAAGAGCCTGTCAGGATTCATAATAATCCTTTCTACTGGCTGAGCTTTTGATTAATTAAGTTCGTAAGTTAGCAGTAAAGTAGTAATGATCTTAGAACTAATAAAATATGTTCGTTCTGTTGCACTGTATATTTTCAGATTTTTATAATATTTCAAATGGAAACTGTCAAAATTTTAGTTTTGAAATTTATAATTCTGAAGGTAATAATAAGCTCCAGTAGATGTAAATAGTTGACCGCTACCAGTTGCTGTCTTATAGAATTTCTCAATTTAATAAAAAATGGCAGAGTATTTATTACCTCATGTTTATCTACGAGTTTAATTCCTACTACCTTGCTGAAAACATTCATGCTACGAGAGTCTTTACTCTTTCAACCAACTAAAAATGGCATACTTGCCATTTTTAGTAACATTTAGTCGCATTTGCCATTGACATTTAGTAACGAGCTAAGTTATTTGAAATTTTGCCAACATTTGCCATCGCTTATTACCAAAAGCAATTATTAAAGTTTCAACTAATTTTGGTGGCAATGGCCGGAAAAGTCAAAATCGAAACACAAACTCACCAACAGCAACCATTAAATTTAAAAAAAAACGAGCATTATTATTTACATGTATAATTACGTGGGAGTATTTCTGAGGTTACTTAAAAGCACTGTAACTAGAATAAGGGAACATTCTCTGGTGCAGGCAGAAGATGGCAACAGCTCTCAAGTATTATGATAGTAGCTTTACACTTTAAAGAAGGCAAATTTAGACCGGCGTACAGCTCAGTTTGCACCAGTTTTTGAATAAGTAAAAATATAATAATGTGGATATGCCACAAGAAATTAGGTCGCCTGTCTCTCGACCAGATTAATATGTTACGGTTTTATTATTTAACATGCTGGCAGTTCACTGTGGTCGACTCAGGGCAAAGCTAAGCATTAGTAACATGCATTCGGTGTATTTTTTATATTTAAACAAGTTTAATGAATTTGTATTCATTTATTTACAAGTTTAAAGTCTTCGTAAGAAGTCTTGTGTTTGCATCTTAATCATGTTTCTGTAAGCGTAGCAGTTATATTAATGTGAACTGTGTCCCAGGCAAGAAGACATTCTTGTCCACAATAGACTTTCTTTATTGTTTCCGGTTCATTGTCATTTAACCTATGCTACAATCTAATTGAAATTCCATTCTGTTTTGAAGCATTGAAAATTAAAAAAAATAAACCAGCATTTGAGAGGCTTAGTTACCTCTGAAAATAAGCTGATTCCGCCGGCACATACTAAAAACTACGCTTCCATTAAGAAAATTTACGATTTATATAATGTTAATAGTGGTCCGATCAACGTAGTTTTAGAATCAGCGTTAACTGATTTACATTTCACAACCTTGTCATCCCGGTAATATTTTTCCGTTTTAAAGGTATTTAAAGGGCGCCGAGGCCATTATCTTGGAACTTACCTTCGAACTGGATTTTAACACCCAATCACCCCCCCCCCTCCACCTTCAAAAAATTGCTGCGTTCTAGGCCCCAGAAAGTAAAATATCAGATTAGCTGTCGCCTCCTTTCCCTTAACTTCTTGTCATAAATAAAAATAATTTTTAAATGAAAATTTTTCCAAAAGTTTTTCTTTACAACCAACGCTATTTTTTCAGGATAACAGCTTGGTCTACGCACAGGCTCCTCCCCATGTAAGCCTTTTCATATCGCAAGGCAATGTAAATTTTGTATTTAAATAAATTTTGGTACCATGCATGTTAAAGCTACAATCCTGGTTTTTGACATGTTACCCTAGAATCTAGTGCATGTCTACGATTTTGCATGTAATCAACTGTATTTTCTTGGGATAAATACTTGATTTATTCATTCAATGAAATCAAAACTAGACTCCACTTTTGAAAGTAGAAACTTAACACTTCTAGTCCAGTCGCCAAATAGGAAAAAAGGCATGAACCTTGAAGAAGGGTCCGACTCAAATTTTATGACTGATTCTAGTACTATTTGATGTACAGAACAAGAATATGGCGGATGCCAGACTGGCATCCTTGAGCAATTTTGAATATCGAAGGTCAAAGTTCAAAGGGCCGAAAATAGAGAAACAGATAGTGAAAAAATAAAATATTTATGGTATCCAAACTCAAGTTCCCTAAGATATTGATTTTAAACCGCCACTGATAGTTGCTGGGTGGTAAATACTTCATTTTTATTGGGTATTAATTTTCAGCCGCCATCTTGGATCCGCCATCTTGGATACAAGTTAATTTTATTTTATGTGAATGTGGTGTTGTGACACATCATTACAGAATAGATTTTCACGCTGATTACAGTGCCGCAATCCGTTTTTGAAAATATTGTTTCGTTCTCAAGGTATACTCAAATAATGATTCTTCCCTGTACATTTCTTAGGGGAGTTTCCAAATTAAACTATTTTTTTGTTTTGTTTTTCTTATATCTCCGGTCCTAATCACATTATAAATTTCGTTTTAGTTTTAAAAGTTTCAGTGATTCAATGGCTTTAACTTGAAATATTGTCCATATTTAGACTTGCTTAGAACCTGATGAATAAGTGTTTCTGTAAAATTAAATTTTGGAAAATAAACGTTTCATGTTCAATGTTGCTTTGTAACTCATCTCTGACTGGCCGTAATTAAATGATTATTAGTTCAAATTAAAGCCATTAAATCACTGAATATTTTTAGAAAAAATTAACTTAAAAATTTGATAAGAATCGGAGATATAAGAAAAACAAAACAAAAGAAGCTCAATTTTTAAGATTGTTTGACTTTCGAATAGACTTAGCTTGTCCCCCCACAGTCGGATTAACATGATCAATGGCTCAAATGAAAGCCAAATATTAGATGAGTGTTTTAAGACTAAAAATAATATTGAGACTTACTTAGAACCTGAGATATAAATGTTGAAGTAAAAATAATTTTTGAAAAATCTAAATCCAATGTTCAATGTTGCTTTGTAACTCATCTCAGACTAATCGTAGTTATATGATTAATATTTACAATTGAAGCCATTAAATTACTGCATTTTTTAAGACCAAAACGAACTTTGTAATGTGGGAACCGGGGATATAAGAGAAACAAGACAAAAATAGTTAAACTTTGAAGATCGCATGATCTTTAAACGGTCACAACCCTTTTAACAAAGTGGTTTTTAAGTTGAAGATAGCTTAAATGAAAGCCAAAGATCAGATGAGTGTTTTAAGACCAACCATAATATTTAGACTTACCTAGAGCCTGAGATATGAACCTTTAAGTAAACATGAATTTTTAAAAATCAAAATTTTATGTTCAATGTTGCTTTGTAACTCATCTCCGACTGGTCTTGTTTAAATGGACAATATTTCAAATTAAAGCCATTAAACCACTGAATCTTTTAAGACCAAAATTAAATTTATAATGCGATTAGAACCGGAGATATAAGAAAAACAAAACAAAAAATAGTTTTATTTGGAAACTCCCATAAGAAATGTACAGGGAAGAATCATTATTTGAGTATATCTTGAGAAAGAAACAATATTTTCAAAAACGGATTGCGGCACTGTAATCAGCGTGAAAATCTATTCTGTAATGATGTGTCAGAACTCCACATTCACATTAAAAAAAAATTAACTTGTATCCAATATGGCGGATCCAAGATGGCGGATGAAAATTAATACCCAATAAAAATGAAGTATTTACCACCCAGCAACTATCGGTGGCGGTTTAAAATCAATATCTTTGGGAACTATAGTTTGGATACCATAAATATTTTATTTTTTCACTATCTGTTTCTCTATTTTCGGCCCTTTGAACTTTGACCTTCGATATTCAAAATTGCTCAAGGATGCCAGTCTGGCATCCGCCATATTCTTGTTCTGTACATCAAATAGTACTAGAATCAGTCATAAAATTTGAGTCGGACCCTACTTCAAGGTGTCATGGCTTGGCGACTGGACTATTCTTACAAAAATAGTTCTTAATAGTTGTCATCTATGTACCAAGTTTTAAGTTTGTGCGTTAAGAGGTTCTTGAGTTATTATTAAATATGTAAAAACTCTAACTGACACACACATATAGAATACGAAGCATTTTGAACGCATATTTATTTATATAAAACATTTTTTCTTATTTTCGACTCTAAAATAATATACTGAAATATGTTTACCAAAAATTCTGGATACCCTGTGTATTCAATTTCTTATTATTTGCTTGCGGCGGAGCACTACAAAATTCGCCTCAGCCACCATATATTAAACGAAAAACTATTTTGCAAATTAGGTTCAAAATAAGGAAAACATCCTGAGGTTGCTCTTTATTAAGAAAACGATGACCATGATTTCAATTGACGATTATTAAAATTAATTATAATGCATTAATTATTAAGTTTCATATTAATTATATTATTATATAATATATTTTAACTCGTCATCATTAAATAAACGGTCTAAGCCATTGAAAGAAGCAGAAAAATACTATATTCTAAACGATTGATGTATAAAACCATTAAATAAACGATCTTATAAAGAATTTCAAAATTGTTTCCTCCAGTAGAGTTAAAATTACCTCAGCGGTGAGATTATCACATATCTGATGCCGTTTGATGGCGCAGGAGGCCTAATCTCAATGTCTGTGGTTGACAGGACGAAACTGCTGCGAAGCGCTGCTGAGCCCATGACTACATTATTGGATTCGTAAATTGTTATAAAACACCTGTATGCATGACTTTCTTTCATCCTTTTATGATTAACAATAAAAAAATTAAATCTTTATAATATGGATGTATAATTCATGTAAAGTAATAAGAGTTACCAGCACCCCTCCTTTTTATTTTCACTGTAGGATTCCGTCCTGCTGAGCTCGTAGTGGGTTAATTACTACTACTAATCTATTCCTTTGGCTAATGTATAATCATGGTTCATGATGAAATATATCTCTGCCAATTGAAATTTTAAATATTACTAATATTAATCTCAAATAAGTAAGATATACCGGCATTTTAGTACAATGTGCATCACGTTTGTTGGCATTTCCTCATATTTTGGCGATTTAAATTAAAATTAGGTTCTGGTTCCACCAATGCACTTTAATTTGGGCCTCCTGTGATAATTTATACATCATATCTAAGTTCAGAAATTCCACCATTCAGTCATTGGTTAACATGTTCTCAATAAAAAAGAACTAATATGCCAAGATGTTCTTTAAGAAATAATAACTGTATTTTAAAAGAGTAACAATATCAGGCCTAATTAAATTGGATAGCTAGACGGGGAATGAAATGCCAAAAAAACTAGAAATTGCTAAGAAAATAAGTTAAAGAATCTATAATCACTTTTGTATGTGTTATTTTTTATTTTTTTTTACTTAATATGTTGCTTGTTTTGAAGTATATTTTATTGAGCAGGATTGGGCAAATGTAAAATACTGTGCTTAATTCTTCAAGAAAAATGCGTAATAAATCATCCCATATTCCCCACTCTTGCACAGTCGTTAAGGACCTTTTATGAGCCTGTGACTCAAGGCTTCTTGCTTCTGCCGTAGGCGTATCCGTGTTTAGGCATATTACAAAAACAAGTAGAATTCTGACTTGACTGTGCGCGGAACTGTCATTCTGCTCTCAGCTGTCAACAATCGCGTGACACTACATGTCGTCCTAAAAACATTAGCCGACGGAACATTGACTCTTAGTTACGATTAAAGTAAAATTCAACGATTTAAAAATAACATTTCATTAGTATTTGTTACTCTGAACAACGGTTGACAGCTAAAGGCTCCTTTTCCAATACGGCGCGGCGTCAGCGCGCTCGACGTCGACGTCGGCGTCATTGCGCCAGCGCGATAGTCAAATGCAAAGCGGGCAATGGTGATTGCTGCCACGTCAACAATTAGCGCGCGCAGCTGACGCCGACGCCGACGTCGAGCGCGCTGACGCCGCGCTGTGTTGGAAATGGAGCCTTTAAGCAGCAACTACGTGCGAGCTGCCGAATGTATTCAGGCAGGTATGAAAATTCTGTATTTTAAAAGCTTCTTTCAAAACGCAAAGGCTAAAGTTTTCACTATCCTGGCTTCCCAGATCACCATATTTCTCTCACTTGATATGATATACCATTATTTATTCATTATTATAATTAAAACATCAGCCGGGCGATTTTCTGTTCTTGTACGACTTCATGAGTCTAATTTAAAATCTGTGCTTATTTTAAGCTTTCCAGAATTTTTACTCAAGACCCCACAATTCATTTCAAAATTTGGCTAAATATTGTGTTAAACTTACGCTGAATGACTATACATTAGATACATACATTAGATATATTAGTTGAAATGGCGACCTACCCAGGTAGGTATTTTAAGCCAAGTATGAATGACAGATGAGTGAAGGATGATTGTGGCGCGATCTTGTAGTCTTGAATTTATTTATTTGAATTTGTAGTTGAATTTATCTATAAAACGGTATTTAAGAGTAAACGCAAACAATTAAGGTATCATTTTAGAAACTAATAATCTAATATGGGAATGCTTAAGGGACGTGGGCTACGAATAACATAAAGGATGAGGTGAGCGTGCAACCACATTACACCCCCTTTGCTAAGTGGCTCAGCCACATCCTGATGCCACTTAAATACACTTATGTAGCCTCTCATCGCAGTATTTAACGTCGGCTCTTATAACATGAAAGTCTGGGTAAAACCTTTACAAGAAATAGTTTCAAGCCGGTTAAGTTTCGTCATAAAAATAATGATATTGTGTAATTTTGCTTCCTTACAATGCATGAAATGGTTATTTCCATTGATTGTAGTATTGGTTATTTGTACAGTTGTTGCTATTACAGTTGGATTCCCCTCTCCTCCTAGCCTATCCACTTCCCGCCCCATGCGCGGACTGGGCCTTAAGATGTGACGTCAGTTATAATTCTTTACTATCTCTCATTAGTCCAGTCAATTTACGCGATGACCTCAAAAAAACTGCAAGAAAACGTTTTTTGATGGAATTCTTCTTAAAAAATATGAATTTTAACATATCCAAAGTTTACCAAAATCGGACCATGGGAACCTCACTAAAATCACGTTTCAAAATGGCGGCTTTTCCCACCATACAAAAATTTTTGAAAAAAGACGATCAACTGCATTTTGTATCAATGTTTTTAGAGGTATTGACTTTGGACCGCCCCAATCATCGTTGGGTGGTTGGTTCTAAATTTTGACAGAATTTACATTTTCGGCCGCGATCTTGGATCCGCCATATTGGATATAAATATTTTTTTTCATATGTAAAGATGGTGTTGTGACACATCATTATGGACTAGATTTTTACTCTGAACTCAATGCTGAAATCCGCTTTTGAAAATATGCATTCTTTAAAAAGATATGCTCGAATAAAAATTTAGCCCTATACATTTCTTAAGGATTTTAAATTTTTTTAAATATTTTTTAAGAATTATCTCTTATATCTCCAGTTCTAATTAAGGTATGTAGTTCGTTTTGGTCTTGAAATACTCAGTCATTTAACGGCTTTGATATGAGCTAGTGATCATTAAAATCGGACGACTGCTGGACGAGCTGTAAGGCTAAAATCGACACAAAAATCCATTTTTTAGAAATTTGTTTTTTGTCAAAGTTTCATAGCGCAGGTCCAAAAAGGATTAAAAAGCTCGTTCTCCCCTCAAATATTTAGAAGAGTCTGGGCTTTCATATGAGCTATGGCTCATTAAAATCGAACTTATTTAATTTGAGTTATGAACCTTCATTTACCATAAAATCTGTTCACTTTCGTTAATTGTATATAATTAATGACTCATACATAGAAAACTAACAGAGATTCAAAACAGTTTTATGTTTTAATTAACTCAGTACATTATTGGCTTTCATTTAAGTTCTTAATCATTTAAATCGGTTGAGTTTGAGGTGAGATATAGACCTCAAACCAACATAAAGATCAATTTTTTCAAAATGTCATAATTATTAAACAAATTTCAAAAAAATGGATTTTCGTGTCGATTTTAGCCTTACAGCTCGTCCAGCAGTCGTCTGATTTTAATGATCAATAGCTCATATTAAAGCCGTTAAATGACTGAGTATTTCAAGACTAAAACGAACTACATACCTTAATTAGAACTGGAGATAATTCTTAAAAAATATTAAAAGAATTAAAAGTCCATAAGAAATGTATAGGAATGAATTTTTATTTGAGCATATCGTTTTAACGAATACATACTTTTTTAAATGGATTTCAGCATTGCGTTCAGGGTAAAAATCTAGTCCATAATGGTGTGTCACAACACCATCTTTACATTTGAAAAAAATATTTATATCCAATATGGCGGATCCAAGATGGCGGCCGAAAATGTAAACTCTGTCAAAATTTAGAGCCAATCACCTAACGATGATTGACGGCAATCCAAAGTCAACATCTCAAAAAACATTGATACAAAATGCAGTTGAATGTCTTTTTTCAAAAATTTTTTTATGGTGGGAAAATCCGCCATTTTCAAACGTGATTTTAGTGAGGTTCCCATGGTCCGATTTTGGTAAACTTTGGATATGTTAAAATTCATATTTTTTTTAAGTAGAATTCCATCAAAAAACGTTTTCTTGCAGTTTTTTTAGGTTCCCCATGTTAATTTTCATAGAATGACTGGCCTACATTGTTTGGCGACGGAACAGCTGACCATCGGAAACAAGTGTTGTAATTAATTCTTTACTATATCTAATTGTCTCGCGTACCACCTATAATTTAAATGCCTTCGCGCACCACCAGTGGTACGCGTACCTCCGGTTGAGAAACGTTCCTTTAAAGTATCGTAGCGCGAAGCCCTGAATAGTTTTGTGGAGCCGTTGCTTAGTCTGCATCTATGACCCAAGGGGAGCGTAGTAAAATAAAAGCTCCCCCGGTCGTAGTTCAGCCACCGGTCAGCTGGTGTAGGACTTATAGTTTTAGATATTGTTTTTTAGTTAGAAAACCCCTATTTTTATCTATATTATGATGGATATATTTGACATATGGATTATAAGATTTATTTATTGGTAGTTTAAGTTATATAATTACTTAGTCTACTAATATGGTTAATAATCCTTAAGTTCACCAATTTGCATAGATAAATAAACGTAAAATCAATTGTTTATAGTTTCTAAAATCGTATCGAACATCAGCATACGTACATATCTCGGTTATGCTGTATTCTAAAAAGTAAATTTTAAAACGTCCAACAGCTTGAAATACATTTAAAACTATAAGAACAATTTTAACCGAAGTTAAAGCCTGTATATTCTGTTTCAATTCCTGTCTTCTTACTGATAACGAGCAATGCTCTGCTGACTTGCTGATTCATCAGTTGGAATGTCTACTGATGACAAGATATTGGTTGATGACAAGTTCTTAAGTTATTAAAAAGTGTCAAAAGTATAACTGAATATAAAGAAATAAATATATTGCATATACCACTTAAATAGATTAAACATCAAAAATCGTGTAAAATACGGTAATGTAAAATTGTTTAATTTTTTTAGAATCAATCATTTTTAAACATAGCGGCCAGAAATATTAAAAAAATTGCTAAGGAGAGTTAAGCTTTAAAACAGAATAAAAACTTGGACCCAAATTGATAATCCTAAATCAGTTTACAAAGCGGATTATGTGAACTCAGCGATTGCGGGCTGGATCCGATCACTCCTGCCGAGCGCCAAGCCTTGTCCTCTCGATGTCTTTTGTACTAAGGGATTAAATATTTTGAGGGAAAATTCGTAGTCAAACAACTTCAACTCGACGTAAGTTTTTTTTACTATAAAATATAAGTTTTACGTTACACCATTATTATCATGAGTGTAGAAAATTTTGAATATCTCAAAAAAATGAAAGAAGAGCTTGAACATGTTTAGACCAACATGAAACAGGTCAACTGGTGCACGATTGCTTTATGCTTTAAGTTGTTGCTTGATAAAAATAATATGCATGCATACAGGGTTTTATAAATTGTTTGTGATGTTTTAAGTTTAAATGGAAAGAGAACCGTACAAAGAACAACAAAAATATTTATTTCATTAGTATCCTCATTAAAACAGTTCCATATTGATAGATTTTTGTACCCAGGCACAAAGTACCATTAATACTTTATTTCTCAGCAAAGAAAAACGGTGCTATTACTTGGTTTTCGTCAGTCTGTACCGACGTTTACTTTTGACGTTTCTCGGATTTTTTTTGATGATCGCACGAGGACGCTGAGAACCCCTAGTTTGAATGTTGTGTCTAATAGCAGACACATTATCATGAAAAGTTGCCTCATGTGTAAACAACGCATAATTTTTTAATTCATAATTTTCTTAAATATGATTTAAGATGTAAGCTGCATACTCCACACGTTTATTTTCATCATTCGGTTCGACCCCATGCAACAGTTGAGTTTTATATGCATGAAAATACAGCCTTTCATGCAAAATATTATGCATAGTTATCACTGCATGGGTTTGAAAGAATCTCCAGATTCAGACGTTATAGAGATTTTTTGGATTTCTAAGAAAAATTACCTTTCGTTATGAACTTTCTAATTCTGATACAGGTGGTCTCCCAAAGTTCTTCCTTTTTTGTACCGATCTATTTTCAATCAACTGTTTACTCCAAAGCCCTTCCCTCTGGAACAACTGACCTTGATTCCCTCAACAACAGCACACACCTTTCTTGACCTTTTTCTTGATAGGATAATACGTTTTTAGATCAGGACTGAATATTTGATGTTGATACCCAAATAAACAACAAAAATAAAACTGCCGTTTTCTAAGACAGAGTAATAAAACTTTTTGAGATGATGAATTCAGAGGTGCCAACTATATATTTCCTACTCACATAGTAAATGTTTACTGAGCATACAAAACTGCAGGATTCGTATGAAAAATCTGTATTTAAAAGCTTCTTTCAAAACGCTAAAGCTAAAGCTTTCACTATCCTGGCTTCCCAGATCACCATATTCCTCTCACTTGATACCATTATTTATTCATTATTATAAGCAAAGCATCAGCTGGCGATTTTTTTTCTTGTACGACTTAATGAGTCTATTTTAAAATATGTGCTTATTTTAAGCTTTCCAGAATTTTTACTTAAGACCGCACAGTTCATTTTAAAATTTGGCTAAATATTGTGTTAAACTTACGCTGAATGACTATAAAACAGTATTTAAGAGAAAACGTAAACAATTAAGGTATCCTTTCAGAAACTAATAATCTAATATGGGAATGCTTAAGGGACGTGGGCTACGAATAACATAAAGGATGAGGTGAGCGTGCAACCACATTACACCCTCTTTGCTAAGTGGCTCAGCCACATCCTGATGCCACTTAAATACACTTATGTAGCCTCTCGTCGCAGTATTTAACGTTGGCTCTTATAACATGAAGGTCTGGGTAAAACTTTTCCAATGAATAGTTTCAAGCCGGTAAAGTTTCGACATAAAAATAATGATAAGTGTAATTTTGCTTCCTTACAATGCATAAAGGATCAATGGTTATTTCCATTGATTGTGGTATTGGTTATTTGTACAGTTGTTGCTATTACAGTGGATTATTTAAGCAGTATAAAAACGATCGTCAGCTGTACTGGCACAGAACACAATTCACAGTTCACAGAACTTTATTTTGTAAAATGATAAACATAATAGTTCAGATTGATTGGCAGAAGAACATACGTGGGCAAAAATTACTTGAATGTTCATATTACAGATTATTCAAATTCCAGTTGGCAGGAGTTTTTTCCCACCTGCAATACTGAGTACCCAACCTTTAAACACCTATTTTACTAACTTATGTAAATGCATAACTTATGTAAATGCATAACTTATGTATTGAATTAACTAACAATATCCATTTTGTTTAAATCTGTAATCAGTGCCTGCATATGTATAGCTACACCCATTCATGTCGCTGATTGTTGCAACAATCTTACACGCTTAAGGCCTCGGATACGATAGGAGCGACGAGTGACAAGCGACAACGCTCGGTTTTCGGGTAGCATTTATTTGCCAGCTGTTAATTTTGGTAGAAGTTGCTATGATTGTTCCGAGCAGTGAGCGATATCCAGTGGCGTCCCTCAATGTCGTTTTTGTCGCCAGTCAGGTTCGAAAATGTTGTTTCGCGTTGCTTGTCGCTCACCATCTGCATTGTTGCATTGTTGCAGTGTTTGAGGTTAGAATCTAACTGGAGATTCCGCGGCAATGCTTTTGTCGATGAAAAGGTGGATTTCATTTCGTCAGGCTGGAAATATGAGGGGAATTAATTAGTATTTTAATAATGGAATGCAGTTTTTTGAACGGCAGTTTAAAGTAATTCGAATCTTGACCAGAAGTGAGTTATCGCTCGCCGCCTGTCATTTGCCGCTCGTCGCTCGTATCGTACCCAAGGCCTGATTCGTTTACGGCTAGTTGATGTCAAACTTTTATTCTAATCTTATTCTAATTCCTGCCACCAAATCAGCTGTTAGTAACTGCAATCCGTTGAACCTCTGCATATTTGCATGTCTTTGTAGAAATTTTCAGGCGCTCGATGTTTTAATCATAGATTTCAATGTTATTTTTATGGATTTACTTTTTCTCCCGCCGGGAGACAAAGAAATTACTCTACTCCAAGATGCAAGAACAATATTTACCATCTTTTTTGATTTTTTCGTGGTAAAAAACTGATATTTGTTATTGTATCATCAGCTGTGTAATAAAAAGTATCGTTCAAAACACGAGTGAAAGTGGTTTGCATATAAATGATCGAGAATATGGTCTCGAATATGCAATGACCCACTTAATATTCTTAGTATGAAATATAAAATTTCACATTTTAATGTAAATGTGTTTAATATTTTAACTGCTGGATAAGAAAATTGAGTTTTTGCCAATTCTTTACTATAGTTTGGAACATTTATTGAATACTTAAAATTTGAACCTTTTGTGTTTCTAAAATATTTGTTGAAACTGAAATGTTCAGTGAATTCGTAAATTTAACATATTGGATGAAACAGCTGTTTGTGTAAAATATATTTTGTTCTTGATAGATATGTGCACGGTATGTATTTTTTTGTGATAAACATTTCAAAAAGCAACAGTCTGTGCACTATTGACTTCAAAATTGATTACCGGTTGACATGTGAGCTTACAGATAATAAGTAATAAGTAATTCAGCTATGATTGTTTATACAATTTACAAAATGTTTAAAATCATGGTAATAGCTGAGTTCTAATTTATTATCCATATCACCTTCAAAACTCCTGTATAGTATGGTAAAAAATATTAAAATTGTTTTTTTTTACAAGTACAATATATATTTAAAATAAATAATAAATACGTTTATTTGAAATAAGTTGTTTTTGTCTTCTTATCATAGATTTTACAATATTTGTTTATGTTGTCCCACGTATGAGCTCTGAGATTTCAAAATAAAGTAACCCTTTTTCCTGAACTGGGTTCGATAAAAAAAAGAAAACAAAAATTCGATAAAAAGAACTAAGTAAGTCCGATCGGTTCAAGAACTGAAAAAAATCCCCTGATCATCTAATCAAGGGAAACGGTAAACAAATATTAATTTTAACGGGTTAACAACACACCAAGTTGCACAGTCCTTATTCAAAAGCTAGAAAAAAATCTCAGGTAAACATTGACTAAAACAACAAAACCTTATTGGTCCAAAGGGCAACTTCCTGTCTCATTTTGCTGGTGGGCTGGAATTTAACGTTCGACGTGCCTCGCGTACCAACGAGCATGGTTTGTTTTACAATCATTTCCACCCTAATGAAATGAATCGAAATTTATTTTTTACCTCCTGACTTTTTCATGAAAATTTATAAAGACGCAATGACGTACAAAGCGAGGGACATTATTATATTATTTGGCGTTGCTTTGAATTTTTAGAAAAGTGAAGCTGAAGCTGATATGTCCGGGACTTTTGGGACACACAATATTTATACTATAGGAAAATTGTGATCATAAAGACTGGTTTTTCAAAATATAATAAGCTAACCTAACCGAACCTAACCTAACCTAACCTCCTATACTGAAAGGTGGTCTCCGAATAACGGAATACCTTATGGTATGACCACGTTATATTGTTTAACCAGAAACATAAAAATATTGTATTTGTGAAAACATTTTCTAGATATGCAAGAATAGTTTCATTTTGAAACAGCAAAACTTATAATGTGACAAAACTTATTATTATCATTGCACCACTTTGGTTTTCAACCATTCCTTAGCCAATGGATTTTTAGGGTTACAATTTAGCTAAAAACCTGTGCAGAGGTTATATACCTAAACGTAATAAATTTCAAAATAGTTTACAAGCGGTTAAATATGCCGCAAATCTCCTCGTATTTTGACAGCCTTTACAAAGGAGTAATCTTTATATATCGTTCAACAGAATCATAAAAATCTAAAATGCAGCATTCAAGATTTACTAGGGATGTACACTTAACTAACATTCATCATATTTATTAATATCTACTATGAATCAAGATATATATATATATATATATATATATATATATATATAATATTTAACAAAAATTGTAATATATAACTTTGATAAAACCCTTATACAATCACTATTTAAAAACAATCTGGAATAGGCATATTAACATAGAAATTACATAAAAAATGTTTACCTTTGTTAGATTTTTGTAAAAAAAAATTGCCTACATTTTTATTAGGTGAATTATTAGTGTTGATGATGACCACTTAGGTCGGATCGAAAGGGAGAATAGGTCCAATATATAGTTTATTATTCAATGTTTATACATATATATATATATATATATATATATATATATATATATATATATGTAGATTGTATACTTGTTTTACAACATCTTTCTTTAATATACTGAGCTACTGGTATTGTTATCACGACTTTTTACGTAAAGGCGGGGCGGGCAAAGGAACAATATGAAACTAAGTGAGCTCTATTAACCTATTTTAACAGCTTATTTCACAACATCGAATCAAAATATATTAACTAATGATTCCAAAAATATTCAAATGACAAATCATGTTTAATTTTATTCCTATTTAGCTAACAAAATATAGTAGAATTTTTTTAAACTTTCGGTGAAATGGGCAATTTTAAGTGCCAAGATTTGTTGACCCGCCTCATACAACAAAGCCTCATATTTTTTAGTTTAGTATCATTACGTAATACTATAATGATAGGGTTTTCAGGAACGAACTGATATATTATCTACACACTGGTGCAAAATAAGCCTTAGTAGTTTCTGAAAAGCATATGCTCAGTAGGTTTTAAATGGTTCTAAAAATTTCCATGTTATAACTTTATGTAAGTTAATTTATGTTTTTTTTCTTTTTTCATTTGCCAGGTCCAAATTACAAAATGTATAGCTCTAAAGGTTCCAAACATAAGACAGGAGAGGTTAATAATAGACAGGGGAAGTTTACTTTCATGAGGTATTTTAGCTTGGGGTGGTGCCTTTAAATCGATCCTGGAGCCTTTAAATATCACGCAGAAAGCCATTTTAAAAGTCGCTTTTCAAAAAGATAGGAGATATCCGTCAATAGCTCTTTTCCATGAGAGGGGATGTTTCTCAATCCGCCAACTTTTTATTAAAGGTTTGTTGAATATAATTTTTAAACAGTTTAATAATATTTTCTCCTTAATATCACACGACCATTTTACACGGTACTCACAAAATGTTTCTATTAATACTTTACAACTAACTAGAACAATTTTAACAACCAATTCCTTTTACGTTTCAAATGTTTTACACCGAAATATAGTTCAACGATTTCCGCATTTTAATATACTGAATTCACCATTCTTGTCAAAGTTAAAAACGCAGATAAAAGAGTTTTTATATACGTTAGGAGCGGAGGGCGCCAAAAATATTATCATGACCACTTCTTTCCGACCTAGACAATGACTCAATTCCCCCCCCCCCCTTATCAAGACATTCAACAAACCTTAACCACAAACTAAATAGCTAAACAACCACGAGCTGTCGTCCACATCGTACTTTTTCTAATACAATTTTTTCTTCATAATTTTTTACTATTTTTACTTTAAAATATAGTAAATTATTATTATAAATAAGAATCAAAATAGTTGTGCATGCTATAGACAGTCTTATAAATCCTATTGTTTTGGATATTATGCATGTATTATTTAATGCTTAATGCATGTGTATACGCATTTTATATTGTATGTATTTATTTATTGGAATAAAATCAATTTTTCATTTAATTTCATTTTTTAGTTTTCGGAATGAAATCCAAATGGAAATCCGAGCCAGCACACCTGACATGGCGATCGAATGTATTGAAAACCCACAGGTACCTATTATGGTTATGCTTTTATAATACGAGAGTTGCTATGGGCCTTGGCAACACTGCCTGTTGCTAGGCAACCAGCTGGTGTTTCCGGTGGAAACTTTGCAATGTTGATCATAACCTCACTTATGACATTTGGTCATTTGAGCGCTGTAAGTGTGTTTACAGTATATTTTGAAATTCATGTCGTATTGAAAATGGAACCTACCCTTGAACACTTCCGTGCAATAATTTTTCACAGCTTTCGACGTGGATTATCAAGACAAGATTGTAACGATGACGATGAACTTTCATCTTTCTGTATAAATTAAGCCCCATCCTACACCACCATAAAAAACTGGTACAGCATAATGAATTTAATCGTGGCCGAAGCTCTCTTCAGGATGAACCCCGTGAAGGCCGTTCAAAATCAGTGGTTGTGCCAGAAAACATTGATGGTGTGCTTGATAAAACAAGATCGTCATGTGACATACCGTGAGATTGAGGCATCACTGTGCATTAGTATGACTAGCATCAATAAGATCTTGGATGATCATTTGGCTGTAAAAAATTTTGTTCACGTTGGAGTCCACATGATCTATCAAATGCTCAAAAGGAGGCTCGCGTCAATTGGTGTGGAGAAATGTAGAAGAAATTTGCCCAAGGTTCATCGAAGGCTGTGTATAATATCTGCACAGGTGATGAATCATGGATATATTCATATGCGAGCCTGGAATAAAATAGCATTCAACCGTGTGGCTGATTCAAGATGAGCCCAATCCAACCACAGTTGTTCGAGGTGGGAGCACTTCAAAACATGGTTGCCTGTTTGTTGGTATAACTGGTCATGTGGCCATAGTGCCACTAGAGCAACGTAAGACAGTCAATTCTGAGTGGTACACAACTATATGTTTTTCAGAAGTCTTTGGAAAAATTCGTAAAAAATCTCAGAATCATCCTACATCATGACAATGCAAGCTTTCACACATCGGCTGAAACAAAGTAGTATTTGACAGGCCAAAAGATCGAATAAATGGACCACCCGCTCTATAAGCCTGATGTAGCACCTAATGACTTCTTTTTGTTCCCAACTATCAAGAATAATCTACGTGGTCAACGATTTTTGACACCTCAAGAAGCAGTTTCTGCATTCAATTCTCATGTTTTGGAGCTGCCACAATCAGAGTGGAAGAAGTCTTCGAAAATTCGTTCCTACGCATGCAGAAGGTATTAATGTTGCTGGAGAGTATTAAAAAAAATAAATAAAACAGTTTTAGTTAATTTATATTGGCTTTTTATTGTCAGGCCAGAAATTTAGATAGCAGCCCTCGTAGTTTGATAAAATACTAATCTTTAAATAAATAGGGCCTAAAAGATTATATCTTCTAAGGTGCCAGCTTCAGGTCAGTTACTTATAATGTAGCAGTTTATATAGTTACCAAATTCACAAAATTAAAATGTTCACTCTTAGGAATTGTTTCTCATAATTTATTGAACAGCATCATTAAAAATTTAGGACTTGAGAAAAATAGTCTGAGTGAAATACTAAGAAAATTCATTTTATTCCCTAACAGAAAACTTACATGACCGCATATTTGATGTTGATTTTACAACTGTACTGTACCGGGAGAGACTTGCACCCTTTAAAAAATGTTCATTTCCTATTACAAATCTGACTTTTGTCTTTTTATTTGACAAAAGAAAATTTAAATTGGAAAGCTAAAATTAATTGCTTAATGAGCAAAATGTTTGGTGATAAAACATGAATTTTATCACACATTGGTGATAAAATTCATGAAAAATACTAATTCAAGTACTTTAAAATTTACAATAAGAAAAGGAAATTAGCAATTGTTAAATATTCATCTAAAAACTAAAAGGATCAAGTTTTTACATACCCAGTATTCCAGGTGTGATCCCGGCAAGACAAGAACTGCTGCTGATTTACCTCAGCTTATATACCAAACCCCATGACTCCTCCCACATTGACCAATGGCCTGCACCTTACTTGAACTATTATTTAGCTGTACATGCTTGTTTAACCAACTAAGACTTTTATGTCACTTCTGACGCTACATCTGTTAAAAACCATTTCTTTTCTAAATCATTGTAAAATTATATATATATATTTTTTTTTTATTACAAAATTGCTACACTAATTACCCTGCAGACTAACCATACCCCTGCCCTTTCCCTTTCAATAGACTCATATGTTAAACGGGAGTAGGCAAAATAGAGTGATGATGAACTAAAATTCTAAAACGTTAAAAAAGGAGTAGTGGATCATAAAAGTCGTCGATCTATAGTTAGAATACAATAAGACTGTGAGCCTTTGATCTGTAGATAGAAAACCTCCCGGCTCACAGTAGGGGCGATCCATTGGTCTGTTTTGGGAACATTCTGTTTAGACAATCGTTGGCGAACGTCTTAAGCAAAGTAATTAAATTTGCCGATTTTATGTTAACCTGTTTATTTTATATTATCCTTCCAATTGAAATATATTTAAAAAAAATAAGAGAATGAATGTTTTATCCTGAAAATAACTTTATTCAAGTTGATTCAGGTCTATTCCGTGATAATGTTAATAGAATATCCACCCAAGAATATTTTATTGAATACAGAACATACCACTCTTTGATCACGTATTCGATCAGCAACATACATTTAAGAAATTTGTTTTCAAGTTACAAAGCCTGGATAAAATATTAACATTATCGTGCAGTCTTAAAACCCGCAGTGGGCTACGACGCTGAAAATTTACAGCTTGAAGTTTGCAACGGTAGTAAATAAAGTTTATCCACACAACTTTTATCTTACAGTTCGCTCCAACTTCCAAGTTTGATTATATACATCGTTCAAAAGAAGTGAAAGTAAAAAGATAAGAAAAATTTAACTTTGACATCGCATATAGAGTTTTAACTTTAAATATAACTGACCTCAAACAATAAATTAATGAGAAAATCATGTTCCCTTACCATAAATAATGCAAATTCATAAAGGGGTTCATTACCTTATTAATACTACGGTAAGCATAGAATTTATTTGACCATGATAACTACCTACACTCCCATTATTTGAGTGTATGGGCACCTTGCCTAAAGAGGTCTTTGATTTGATGTGCATAACAAATCGACCTAAGTTTACATTGACTAACTCCTTGAGAGCCATCCCTTTGGAGGTAAAGAGTGGGTAAATATATTCAGATAATAGTTTTCTTACCTCAAAGTGTAAATTTGTACAGTTTGGATCTTCGAACAATTAAGCTAAAAGTATACAAAGCCGCTTTCAGTCTCCCCTGTGAATGTGGGTGTCATTTATACCCTATAAATGGCACTACAAAAGTGGTCACCTGCCTTAAGAACTTTACAATACACAGCCGAGAAATTAAATTTTAAAATTGTCCCTGTTATTTGTGGATTCCAGATAGTAGAAAAACACAATATCCATATTTTATGTTTTTGTGTTTCTTTTTTCAACTATGAATAATTAATTGATTGAACTTTTTAGGAATTGTTTATATCTGAATTCCCTGGAAACTAAAATATAACACACGGTTAATTAATGATAATGTTATACTCGATAAAATTCAACTTAAAAGAATGTAAACTTGATAAAATTCTTCGTTAAATTCGTAAATATAGTTTATGTTTTTGTAGACTTGATAGTTCAACTGTGGCACAATTCTGTACAGAAACATTTCCTTTTAAAAGCTGATTGGTTTACAAAAATTGACGAGTGAATGCCATCGATGGTTGTTTGTATAACTGGATAAAATAAATTTAAAAAAGTGACATAATGTTTAGTTGAATTTGAAGGTTTAGATTTATAAAGAAATCTTGAACCCATCGTCTTACAATAAATTATTTGTAAGTTTACTTTAGATTCAACTTTTATAGATTTAATCTGTTACATAATGTTCAACGCTGTTGATATCCGTCGACGGCGTCATTGTCTCACTTGAACGTGGACCTAGGTTTCGGCGGTTTGCCATCTTCAGCACTACTTAATGCTGAAGATAGCAAACCGCCCAAACCAAGGTCCACCTTCAAAAGTGAGACAGTGACGCCGTCGACGGATATCAAGAGTGTTGAAGTTTGTATGATCGGCGCTCGAACAACTCCACAAAATTCTTAAGATTTTTACAGAATATTATACAAATTTGTGAAAATTAAATCATTCTAGCTATTTATTTGAATAAAGTTACTTTTTTAATAGCACAAAAATGTAACCATATGGCCTCATTTTATTAACATTTGGATGTCAAACGGAGCGGAGTCTTAGATTGCTTACATAAACCGGAAGTCAGGTTCAACAGCTGCAACCGTAAAGAACCTAAACTGAAAATGTCATGTAACTCCTTATAATTTTATCGTCCGGCGATCCGCACGCTGATAAAGCCTCTGCCTTATTTCAATAAACAAATTATAGTTTGCTATTCAATTTGCTCCTGGTAAATGAGCCCTAATAAAACCTAATGTTCTTATCTCCAAAAGAAACTATTACTGCAGTTTTAAAAAGTTCTTTTTTCAACTTGAGTACGTGATAACACACATTAATAGATCGAAAATCCTCATTTTAAGTCCATCATCAAAGTATATATGGTAAACTTTCCCTTTCTAAAATTTATAATCCTTCAAAATACTGATAGGTATTTTTAGGAACAGGTATACTTTTTTGAAGGACGGTGTTGTTGGCTAACTTTGATTTCCTAACTCTTATTCATTCCTTCAACAGCAAGGAGATAATTTTAACTTTATTGTTTATAAAATCTTATAGAAATGAATACGATCCTTCAACCCAATAGAAATTACTCATTAATAATAAAATTCAGGATAAATTAGATTGAATTGCTATTCGCAAAAGAAATCTAATTATCCTCAAATAAATCCTGTAAAACGTGGTTTTAAGGAAAACATTCAACTTGTAAACATAATATTGGTAATTGCATTATAAGGGTTTAACACAAAACTTGATTTCTTCTTCCACTCATTACTTGGTTTGTATTAAACGATTGAGAGATTTTAATTTGTTTTGAACATCACAGTCTCTGTTTTACTTATCTAGGTATGCAAAGACTTGGTACTGTAATTGTCTTTAAAATTAACTTATTTCATTTTATTCACAAAACTTTAATTGAATGATAATAAACATATACCTCATATTATATATCTTATTTATTAGTTTATTAATCGTCAGAGTTGGGAATCAATAAACACAAGTACGATGTTCAAACCAAATGTCAGTGTAAAAAACATATTTTGTTTATCTGTACTTTTAATATTATTAAGTTGGTATTATATTTTAAAAAAGGCAGTTTTTGACAAAGATACCCAACCCAACATAAACAATTCTTCTATTTAAATTCATTTAATGGCGAGGAGATTAAAGAACTCTCTCTGTAATGGTTGGTATTTAAGATGATTCATTAAACAAAAATATAAAGTAAAAGTGTGCTTTTATTCAAGCTGCATTATTTAACTTTTAACTAACTTTTAAAATGTTTTAATTCATTTATTGACTAAGTTAGTTAATATTTAACGGAAGCTGACTATTAAAGGGCTAGTAATCATCCTGATTTTTTTAATATTTTTTATTTAATTCACCTGTCGTATTGGCAATCTATTGTCTTCCAATTGACAAAAGGTTTGCAGTTGGAATAAGGCAAGAGACAACAGACTAAAGACAGCCTACACTTGTTGGCTTAAGAGTTAATGGTTATAAAATAGAGACTGATTAAGTTATAATGTTGAAAATTAAAATTCATATCAAATTATCCTTTCATATAAAATGAGACTGGTAAGCTAAATCTTATTAAAAAAATGTAATAAAACTTTTTCACAGGCTGCAAAAATTAAGACTTCATAAAATATATGAAATTAACGTTAATTATCATGCCAGTGCTTACATGTACAGTTTGTTCCTTTTTCTGCGCACTCATTCGGGATCTCGTAAAATATAAGAGGTGCAAGGAAGGTTAAAGTTGCAAAGTGAAGTAAAATTGTAGTGACCAATTCAGAATATTGGACTAAACTCGTTCGCTATGATCAAAAAACCATTTTGCCCAAAAACTAAAATTTCCCATAACTCGCTTATATTATAAGATACGATACTGTATGTGGGGTAAAATTTACATTAAATTCTACGAAAATTCAAAATGTTAAGTCTAATATGCGATACCTGTAAAATGTGACAGAAAGATATTTTTATCCTGATTACAAAATTACCACCCATGTGATATTTTTTTCATCAATTGCATTTGCGGTCAGAGAAAGTATTTTTTTCATAGACGGCAATAAGCTATGATATATCATATTTACCATAGTAATTAAAAATTTGGGAAACAGCTGATTGAGTGGAAACAGCTGATATGGCAACGAAAAGCGGTGGACAGCTGTTTTGCATCATCGTTTAAAACAGCTGCTTTGTTTGTTAATTACTTCCCATTGTTAATCAGCTATTTCTAGTCTATCAGCTGTTCCCCTTTCCTGTATTGTTATTATGAATCCAACACATCATTATCCATTATGTAATTTAAATTAATTATATGTTTATGATAGTTAATTATTGCACATGATAATGGGTTATGATGAACTGAATTCATAATAAAAGCTGATTTGTTTTTAACATCTGATTGATTATAAAAGGCTGATTAACAGTGAAAGGCAAATTTACAAACAAATTAGCTGTTTTAAATAAAAGGACATATTTGTTTGTGAGACTGTTTTGTGCTGCCAATCAGATGTTTTCAGTTAACCTGCTGAAAGTACTAATCAGTTACTAAGTTAGCTGTATGGTAATAATCAGCTGTTTTCCATATTTTTAATTTTTTTTGTAACTCCAATACATCATTACAAATTATTGTTTATAAAATATGTTCTCACTGATTGCAAACGCATTTGATAAGGAGACTATCACATATAACGTGTGGTATTTTTGTAATAACGAGAATAAATCTTTAGATATTTAGACGAAGAGTCTAATGTCTAAATATAAGCCTGCGTATAACAAGATTCCATGTAAATTTGACCCCACTTACAGTCACGTATCTTAAAAAACTAGCAAGTTACGGGCAATTTTAGTTTTTTACAAAATTTGTCTTTGAGCGTAGCGAATGAGTTTGGCTGAATAATTTTAAGTGCTCACTTTGATTTTACTTGTCATATAAAATACGTATTACATTTTTAATTTAACCTTCCTTGTATCTCTTATAGTTTGCGAGATCCCTAAGGTGAGCACAAAACAATTTAAACGCTAAATATGTGTAGACAATAGATGTAATAAAATCGTGTTTAATCATTTTCAATATTTTTATTTCCTGCCTTAGAACATTTGCAAATTTGACATTTACATGCATAACTGAAGAAAACAAATCTTTCCATTGTTGATGTAAACATTCTGCTGAACCAGTCTGAATATTTGCACACCATTAACGTTTGTTAAGTGCACTTCTGCGCAAACAATGGTTCATTATGAAGATAAACATTTCTCATGTAAGACCAGTGTTGTATCTACCCCAGTGTTGTATCTACCGCCAATGTTGACATCTACAGTGTTGATGTCATCCTACTGGAGGGTCTACCACCCTACTGGGTCTACTATCGCTCTATCATTCTACTGGGGGGTTGGGAGATATGAAAGCCGTGAACGGTGAACGGTGGGTCTGGGGCACACCACCGGAAAATGTTTGAAAGCTCGAACTATAAATTATCATATTTAGGCATTTTGGGGTATAAAAACATGTAACGGAACTCCATATAAATCCTAATTGATTGAGGCTGAATGGCGTGGTCGGATTCTGAAAAATTCAGAGTGCCATGGGTTTTGAGTAAAATGCACTTTACACAAAGAAACTTATACACAGTATTATTATTTATATATTCAGTACAATAACAATGATTAATTTACCTTCGTCGTTTACAACCCCCTGATCGCCCCACTCCGCCATTGGCTACGACAAACACCGAGAAGACAATTAAAAACTACGGTACTTTAAACTTTATTAAAATTGTAGTTAGTCCCAAAGAGCGGTTACGCTGTTGAGAGTTAAGGTGTGAGAGACCTTTTAGACACTCTTTCTATTTTTTGTGAGTCGGTTGTGCAGACAGTGGCGCATCGGAATTCGGACACAAGGTAGCAATTTGACGGTTTCGAGACTCCACATCTAAAGAATAATCAACAAATCTAACAAATGATACCTAGCGAAGAAGGATTGACATTTGCTAATTCTTCTAATGAATCGGCTGGTTAAATTGCTTTGCCTGATGACGTCCTCGCTCATGTAAATAGTCCATGTAGTCGGGACAAATGTAAGGTAAAAAATACATTAGCGTCTGCTAATATAAAACAACATACCTGGTGTCCCATAATAGTCCCCGCCCTAATGTTCCCCTAATCTCCTATATTTGTTCAAATATCAATTCCACACCACCCTCAAACATTATTGGGTACTTCATTTTGAGGGGGTACCCAATTTTGGTCGCCATCTTGGATCCGCCATATTGGATCCAAAATAATTTTCTTATATGTAAAAGTGGTGTTGTGACCAATAATTTCGAATTAGATTTTTCCACTGATTATAATGCCGCAATCCGTTTTTTAATATCTTAATTGATTCTTAAGATATAAGTACTTTTAATTAATTTATTTTTAACCAATTTAAACATTAAAAATTTATAAAACAGGCCCATAGTCGCAAATCAATGCTAGATAGTGAAGAATAACCACCATCAGTCATTGTTGAGCGATTTACACTTAACTTTCACCAATGTAAATTTTTTGGTCGACATCTTGGATCCGCCATTTTGAAATGAGGTACGGTAAGTTGTTTCAAATATGAACATGGTATTGTGACCCATCATTTCAAACTAGTTTTTTACGCCAAATTCAATGCCGCGACCTGCGTTTAATGTTTTAATGTTTAGTTTTCAAGATATTGACATGCTTCTAATAAAAATCTCAAAAAATATGAATTTAAAAAAAAATAAGATTTATAGCTTGGACGTTATTTAGTAATACAGTATGCGTTTTGGGAATTACCTTTGAACTAGACGAAAGGTTGGCTGGTTTGACTGAAAATGTCAAAAAATGTCAACCACCCAAGTCTTGAAATCAGTGACGACAAATGCTGCGTGAAATATGTAATGGCTCTCTTCAAAACATGTACTTTTCAAAAACAACTATAAGGAGCATAAAATGTATAACTTTATATAAATAACTTGCCTAATACCTAGTACCTAGTCTTAGGTCAACTTCTTCACTGATGAAAGCAATTTGTGTTATTTTATGCCTTTACGATTTTCGTAGTCATTGCTAGTCCTAAATCACTTACATATTCCGAAGTTTTTTTCCCTTTGGTAAATGAAAAGCGATTCTATTCTAGTTCTATAGTCATTGGAATTTAAATACCACGTCTTTTTTACGACGGTCTCTCAGGGAGAACTCAACCACCAGTAATTACCTAGCTTTAGCATACATTCATTAGAGAATATTATTACTGTAGGGAAGAATTCCCAAAAATATATATAATAACAAAAAACTTACTCAGCCCGTAGTTGCAAGGGCTATATATTACTTGAACTAATCTTAGGATAGGTTAAGAGGATTTTGGGCCAAACAAATAAAAAATCCAAGGTGTTGAAAAGGTACATTTCAAAGATAAAAGGAGATGTCTAGAGACTTGAGAGTGCCCAAGTTGTGGCGTCGTTGATGCCAACGTGGGTTTGTTCGTGACCGAAATAACAAATAAACTGCTAACTGAAAATACTCACTTCATTCTCTCCTGTGGAAGCTTCGTATGATCACATGTTGTATTTAATAACAGATGCCTCCATTCAAATTGAATAGTTTGTGTCGTTTACTTCTGAAGGGTTAATGTAGGGTTAATATTTCACAATTTCGTAAAAAAAGAAGTAAGAGTTTATACAGTAACTATGAGTGTCTACAATTTTAATATTTGATCATTAAATCCAAATGGTTTAGGGACTTTCAAACCCTAGGGACTTTTTTTATATAACTAAGCAATGAATTTTATTAAATTCTATGCTGGAACTTCACTTATGTGGTTAAAATACATTTGCTGTAGAGTGGTCTACTAGAGAGGTTTCATTAATTGCCCAAATTATTTTTCAACATATGTTTGATATGAATAAGGATATTGTAATATTACTCATAACTCCTAATTCAATGTTAGTCATTGCAGAATCCAATCCTAAAAAAGCGATTTATAAGCGACTTAGTTCTCTTACTTATTTGTAATTTTAATTGAGCAGAATGTAGTATGCTTTATTATATACCATTTAATATTTTACTGTGAACACTGACTAATACCGCAGGACCTAATTGGGCTTACATTTAAAAGTAATAAAGGAAATGGTCTAATAAAAAATGAAACAATAAAAGTATAGATCAATCTGAATAATTAGAAAAAAATACTCAAGTAATTCTAGCTGCTAGTAACGTTTACGTGCTCTAAACTCACAGATCAACGGACATGTATCTTTAATTAACTTCCCTTTGAGTTAAAACTGCAAAACTCTAATTACTAACAGACAGAGTTGTTTCACAAGCAAAGTAATTTATTTTCGTGATTTTCTTACAACACAGTTGTTACTGCAGCCACAGATGAAGAACTATATATAGTTCTTCATCTGTGCTGAAAGGAACAGCTAAACAAATGTTGTAAATAAAGCTAACTTAAGCGCAGTTTAGTTTACAAATCGATTTGCTGAATATCAATTACTGATTTAAATAATATTCTTTACTTTCAATTTTGTAAGTCGTCTTTTTGTCTTCTAACGGAATTTAAACTGTTTACAAATTCATTTTTGTAAAACATCTTTTATTAACTACTAAACTACGAGCACTAATTTATTAGTGAGCTACAACGTTTAATCCTCACGTGTGATTCACTCATGTGAAATTCATCGTATTTCTCTAAATGTTTCAGAATATGTTTGCAGATGTAACGCGGCTTAGCAAGGTAATGTTACGATTGTTGTGTAAATGTTTGAGCAAGCCCGTCACGCAACGCAACGCCGGTCTACCGGTCGTCGTTGCGCATTGGTAAACGATACTCTGCCGAGGAAGTATTGGAAATAGTTTTGAATGAATAAATGAAAAGATTTATTCCAGTAAAATACAAAAATATTACATTGCAAAAATAAATCATTTGAACTTGCATTTATATGTAGGCTAAAAAATGCCTTGAAGCACCTTGATGTATTACTGAAATTAATTACATAAATAAAATTGTATTCTATGAATAGAAGTACATTATTAATTATTAATGTAAAAACGGCGAGAGGGTCTATGGAATAAGCCTCCTTGGGCACAAATGAAGGAGAACTGGATCAAAGGTTATTGTCTTATTGTGTATATTGTGTTGAATACTTACTGAAGTTGTAAGTCTCAACCGGTGACCTACATTGAGAGTCTATTGCGTGAACCTAAACCAGACCTGAACATTTGATAGTCACCCAAACAAATTTTGTTTTAGTCTAATTTTAATAGTTTACCCATATTAATAATAAATATCCAAGTAAAAGATAATTATACAAAAATATTGCTTTAGGACTGCTTTTGGTACCTAAAGTGTACTTAAAGGTTTTATTTCCCATACCCAAAGATAAGCAGTATTTAGGAATAAATTTCAACCCAAAGTGGTATTGACAACAGGTTATGAGCTTTATGATGTATCCTCTCGATGAGCCCTCTCGATCCTGGTGGCCAGTCGCCAAACACGTCTCCATACGTTTTCTGTAAAAATGTTCCTTGATGGTAAAATTATACATTTATCAAGCAAGCCCACATCAAAAATATATAGATTAGATACGCTTGATGTGGACCGGTAAATTTTAAATTTGTAATCTATATATTAAAGCAAGCACGATCTTTATAACCCTTTTTCCTCAGCCCGCGTTCAACGTAGGAAAAAACAAAGCAATCTTTAGAAAAATTATTTCCTGTAGATGTGCACAACACTATCATGGTTGACTTTAGTTTTTGATAACTGTAGAAATTTAATTTGAAATAAAAAAATATATGGGCTTTTCGAGTTGCCGTGCTGGTTACGGAATAACAACAAAATGTAAACAAATGCAGTCCAATGTTTTATTAGAACAATGAGTAAAACTACACCCAAATACTTCATGGTTGAATTTCAACTAGTAGGCGATATCTAGTAATGAAATATTACTAAAAAATATTGTGATCGAAAGTTTTAAAATACTATTCATTATTCGGCAATTTTTGTTAACCTGAAAACGAGTTCTAGTGGGACGACCTTTGCTTGATTGATAATTATTATTCTAAGTTTTTATCCTTTTTGGTACTAAAAACATATGACTGGTAAGCTTAAGGCCCGCATTGCACTATCAAATATTTTATAAAAGATTCTTTTATAAAAGCTTTGTTTGTCCAATCAGAATTTAAGATTTTGTTTTGAAAATCAGCTTTGTTTATTTCCGTTTTGCTTTCGTTTCCAATATTGCAACCCGTATAACCCTATGTTAAGGCTTTACAACTTTAAAATTAAATTATTTACGTAATTAGATTTCTTATCATTAATTCACTTGCATTGATCATGTTTTGAGCAAAAAACATAGTTCCAAAACTTCAAGGAAATACACAGACATTTTCTGATAAATGTGAAAGCAAGCAACATGCATTGCTTTATATGACTGTACAATATTTCATTCATCAATATTAAAAACATATTTTTTTCAAACATCTGTATTTAGACTAGTTTTGAAGAAAATTTAAATTAATGGCAGACGGAACAATAACAGAATGTATCAGTTTCAAATACCCTATTGCCAATATGACAGGATTTGAAAATCAAATCGAAAATAGCAAAAAACCGTAAGTCACCATTATTTTTATGTGCCACATTTTGCATCACAGGAACATTCTATTCTACAGAACGCAGAGGAATAATTTAATAACAGTTAATTATTTCAACCAATAGCATCCGGTATTTTTTTTACTAGGCCCAAGTCTGTTTTACTAACACCATAATGTCAGTAAAGACGCATTATTTTTCTAATATCACTGGCAATACTTTTGTATTACATTAGAATATAGAATTAAGTTAAGGCTAAAAAATATAAGATACACAAATCCAAAGAAAACGATATCAAATTATGTATTGTAAATTGTTTTACAGGGTGCTCTCAAATAATTAAGATCCCTTTGGGTTTGTTTTTTACATAAAAAAACTGCATTTGGAGTATACTCATAGCTCTGCCATGCTTAGTTGCTTAGTTTTCCTTTTAGCTGTCTCTATTTGTTTATTTTTTTATTTAATTTTTTATTCATATTGATATGCCTACAAAACTGTTTTAAGAATTAAAAACCAGGTTATATACCTTGTCTGACAAGTAAAAACTGTTCGACGGATAAGGTATGTAACCTAGTTTTCAATGATTTTTTATGTCGACATTATTTTTTGTGCATTATATCGTTTGAACTACCTCGGTGTACGTATGAGAACGATTAGACCCTTTTTATGTAATACATTTTTTAGATCATACCAATTCAAAATATCAGATTAAGAATCTTAAGGCTATCTAAAAATAATTATTGGGTAAAAATCGTAGTTAAAAGGCAAGTAAAATTACAAATTTTCTTTTTTTAATCAAAAAAGATTTTTTACAGAATTAAACACATGCACTGTCAAGCAACACACAATTACAGAGAAATTTAAAATGTCCTGTAAGCGTTATAACAAAAATAACCAACATTTGCAATAGCGACTGTATGTAAATTAAATTTGTCAGTAGTTTGTGCTATTTATATTTAATCTTAACGTTATTCTATACGGAAATACTTCGGAGGAAACCGTATACGGAGAGGAAATAGAATTTTGTATCATTTTTGTTATTTAAGAACGTTCTGAACAATTCATATTTTTTAGATATTCAACTTTGAAATGTTTAAGAACACCGTGTATAATGAACATAAGCCAAAGTTTACTTGAATTAACAAGTTTAAGCACCTCAAAGTATGTTAGTATATTAGATAAAAACTCTAGTAAAAACAAAATAAGCGTCGATAACGGATGTAACTGTCAGAAACAATGTATTCGTTGTCTGCGATGTGACGGTGACAAAATGAGTCATCCGTCAGTCAGGACTCGTTAAAGTTGTAGTTTATATTTATTTCATTAGTCTATTTTAATTCTATGCTTTTTAAATTTGTTTAATGGCTAGTCATTAAAATGTTACAAACCATATAAATCACAACAGCGTTAACCAAGTTTATAAATTTATTATAATGAGTACAATGAGTTATTTTCTAAAAATTAGTCTCATTTTATAGGAATCATCTTTAAAAACAAACCTATAACACAGAGAAGAAATAAGCAGAGTACGCATTCGCATGGCAGTAGTATTTCGGGTACGGTAACTGCTCGACACACAGGAAGTCAAACAATAGGGAGACTTCCAGGCGCCCCCCAACCCCCCGCACCCACTCTACGGCACTGTTCGACACATATTTTGCGAAACATTAGATGCGTCCTCTGCCTTATTTCTTTTCTGTCCCTATAAAGGTTTTGGTATGTTTCCTGGCACAGCTGAGATCCATCGAACTGTACGGAATAACCAATCCCAATAAAGGTTTGGGAAGACATTTCGTTCTCTACAGTTTAGTAACCAGTCCAATTTCGATTTGTTGATCATTAGTACATAGTCAATTGTGTATTATTAGTATTCCATAAATAGTGTTCATTGTAATTTAAGTTTTATTAACTTAAAAAATAAAAAATGTATTTTTAGCGAATTTCCCCTATAGGGAAGAAGCTATTACCGTAGGTCTCATGGTAAGACTTAAGCTCGGGACCACTATAACTTTTCGTTTTGGGGCCCCCAGAAGCAAAAAACACCATTCGTTTGAATTTATATATATATATATATATATATATATATATATATATATATGTCTGTTAGCACGATAGCGGCTGCAAAAATGGTCCGATCTTTATGAAATTTGGTACGGACGTGTAAAGTGGTAATCAATTGGACGAGTTCGTGAAACAGCCCGATCGGACCACCGGAAGGGGGGGTAAAGGGGAATAAACCCCCCCAAAAATGGGTTTTTTGAATTTTTTACATAGAAAAATAAAATTTATCGAATTTTGTGGGCACCATTGAATTCAGCTCAAAAAAAACAAACAATTTGGTATTTTGAAACACTGCTCTATGTCCATTGGTTACCAAGATATTGAAAGTGGTAAACACAGTACGTTGTCCCAATGTTAACCTTATAGGAAATAAGTAAAATTCTATATCTCGCTTATTACTCAACATATCTCAATAAAACTTGGTAAATAGCTTCTTCTAGTTTAGATCTACTAAATCTTGAATTAAAACTACCCAGTTTTAATATACCTGTAGCAGCACACCTGCATACTCATTCCCCATGTTATTCTAATGGAGCTTACAAAAACATGTCAAATCTCGCTATGTTGGATTGAGATATGTTGTTTTGCATTTGAAATTCGCTGAGTATGCAGGTCTGCTGCAACGGGGGTATTTAGTATTTTAACAATAAAAGTTGTGAAATTAAAATGCCCCTTACCAAGTTTCAATGTCATTATATAATGCTCGGGGGAATATGGTACGTTTGTTTCTCGGGTTGTATCATTGCACGAGGTTTCAAAATCTGACCAGTATAAACTATTTAAAAAATCGGTTAATGGAAATAAATAATATCTTGATTAGCATGATATACATGAAAGATGGAAAATGGCGATCGGTTTTGCTTCTTCACACCAATCATCTTTAGGCCAATGAAAGACTGGCAGGATTAAGATAGCGTCCCTCCTTATATTCTACTGGTCGCCGAAATATCCCCCAAAAACAGGATTCTGGAAATCCTGATTGAGTCGAGGTTGGCTTGATCGTTCATCAGATCGACTTCTTCCTTAAAATTTTCTTTAAAAATAAATCTTTCTTCTCGTGCATCCATAATGTTTCCTTTCTTGAAACTTTTTTAGGATGTCGAAAATGTCCTAGGCTAACGTCCATGTTTCTTCAATTTTTAAGTCATAAGTCATTTACTCAGCCAGTTTAACAATAAATTAGCCACATCCCAAGTCAAATCATACAATGGTTCATGTTAACAAAGCATGCTTTCTTTTAATCTAACAAAGCATCTGCAACAGGTTATCCAACTGAAAAAAGCTTTTTCTATGAACGGTATTTATTTATATTCATTGTTCATTGAACTTCAATTATTAACATTACAGAGCAAGTAAGAGAATAAGAGAGGTGTAGAGTTAGATAAATCCTTACTAATATCTAACATCCAGTTTTTCAGCGAAACCTTGTCAACCGGCTTAAAATTACTGTACTAGTTCCACTCATACAATAATGTGAAAAAATTGCGTTTAAGTTACCTTACCTCCTTTTCTTTTTTGAATGCTATTAAAAGAGGGATTGAGGTATTTCTAACTACTTTAACTAACCTGCTATTTTTCAATTCTAATATTTGTACTTAACTCACTTTTTTAAAAACCATGTATAAACAATTAAAAATGTTGTTCGATTTTTTTTTGCAATGGGGTGATTGTGTCTGATGAAAACCCAGTATTCCTTAATTATATTCAATCCCACAAAAACTCATTCGTTATATTAGTTTGTTTTTATTTCCATATTGTTTCTTTGTTTTAGTGGTTTTCGAGTGTATGAAGGTAAACAAATTTAAAAAAAAATCACTTCTTTCGAATTACTCATTTTGGAAACAAGACCCTTTAAAAAGGATTGCTACGCCTTTCCCTATGCCAAATAACACGGAGGAAGGTTTATCGTGGTGATATTTCTCCAGAAACAATAAGACTGGGAGTGTTCAACGTAATAAATCTTTTTACAGCGAGAATCTTCGTGAGGAAATACATACTGAACAGATTGACAAATGATTATCTTCGTAGAGTGGGTATTTCTTGTAACTTCATATTATGTGGCTATGAAAATTTGTTATGACTATTTTTTAAGGGAAACATAGTAATCACTGCTGTGACCTATAAATTAATGATCAGCTGATCTTCTCTGTTTCAAACGTTCTTTTTCCTGCCTCTGGCTGACTTTAAAAGTAAAGTAAGTTGTAAAGCCTTTATTTCCTTTTTTTGAGATACCATTCGCGAATTATACCATAATCAGTGCAGACTATTAAAACGGGCTTAGGAAAGCCTAAGCCGACCTCTAGGGCAAATATAAAATCGAACACCAACGTAAGTAAAAAAATGTACAGCTAAGCAATAAAAAATCAAACTAATTAACTAGCATTAATTTGACCTCTCTAGAAAATACAATCATTTACAAAATGATACATAATTTTTATTAATGATGATTTGGAATGTTCATCAAAACTTCATTCAGTAAGACAATAAAGAGTTAAATTATCACTTTAGAAACGTAGCGTTATATTTTTCCCTCACTAATAGGGTAGGAGGAATCATAATCATATACACAAGAATTACGGTTGAAATAATGAAATAAAACATTAGTATCAAGTAGATATATAAAATATTTGTCATCACCCTCTTACTTTAAAAAGCTGAAATCAGACAATTAATTAACAAGCGTTGTTTCCTTCTTTATCAACTTTGAGCTGAATCCTTTTTTGTTTAGAGTTTGAGAACGGGAATGTTTTGCATACTCAAGTCAGGTGATCCAAAGCCCCCGGTACGGCTGTGTAATCCTCGCAACCGTGGTTCCAACCGTGGTTCCGTTTCCTTTGTGACACACGACTGAGTTTCCATCCTGAAATTATGTTTACCAACTTACAATTTTAACTTCAAGTTTACTTCCTTTTATAAACTGACGAACATCAGTTGGTTTTTTTTATATTTGGATACGTTTAGTAAATGATCAAAAACTTTTCTTTGCGACAGTATGTTTCTGTTTCTTGGTATGCGGGGTTTGTTTCTAATTTTAGAAATATCAACGAATTATTCTACTATGAGAGATATCTTCCAATCATTTAGAAAGTTACCGACGTAATTGATATAGACCTTTTTATGAAAATTAATTATTTTAAAAGCTCTGTTGAATTAAAAAAACTGAACAGTGTTTGTAAAAAATACTCGACAAAGTGCTATATATTTGGTAGAAATTGGGTGTACGGTATTTCCAAATAACTTAACAATAGTTATGCGACCAAAACTATGAAATGATGTTATATTTTAAAAAGAGGTATCGTTTGGTCGTAACGAGTACATTTTTTAAAGAAATAATATTAAGGTAAAGGAGCTTTCCGATTATATCTTTATCCAATATAAATGTCAGCCCTAAAAAATTAAAGCAAAATTGCTACGATATTTAGTTTTGCAATGAAATTAATGTGCTTACTAATCATAAAGATATAGTCTGTTAATTATACCAATCACAGCAAAGGCCATATACGTCACCAAGACATATTATTGCCGTAGGAAGTGCCGCATCAAAACAATATACTGTACTGTAGATTGCATGCAGGGCAATTAATGCTAGAGTTACTGCACTAATGTATTTTTAATTGTTAACAAAATGTAGTTTATTAACTTATTTCCTAATGATTTTTGGTAAATGATTTATTAAATTTCTTGTTAACCTATTTTAGAGTTAGTCTCGGATTGAGAAAAAATTATGAATTCATCCAGAACACCCTAAAAATGTCACTTGTGAGTTCTTTGTAGCTTAAAAAGCTGTTTACTGATCATTCACAAGTTTTACAGTAGACGACGGTGACAAACCGAGACACCTGCCAAATGGGACTCGGTTTTCTATACATCTTTGGCCTATATTGTGAAACGCAATGAATTACTATTTTAAAAGCTGCTAGACTTGTGAATAGGCTGTATTTTTTAAGGATTAATGTGGATTTTTCATAGGAAAAATATCATGAAGAAGAAAGTTTTAAGTTTTATTATGTAATAATTTATCCATCGTTTGCACATGTTTTTTAAAGGTTAAACTTTAAGACAGAGTTTCATGTCTACAACTGGAAATTCGTAGCAACGAATTGCTTATAGATCATTGAATAACCCAGCCCCCTGGGTAAAAAAGTAACAGACGGCGCTGAAAAAATTATTCTTGGTCGAAATTGTGTACAATATGCTCCCCCGTGAAGTACGTTACGCGAAGTCCGTATTTATTCACTTCTTAAGTGTAAGTTTGAGATAATTATTGAATAACTTTATCACGCTTGAAATGCTAAAAATTATGTGGAAGAATGAAAAAAATATGACCCTCAATATTCAACTTTATTGTACGATGGGAAACAAAGTTCATCAGAGTTTCGTTAGTAACAAATTTACTGATAGAAATTAAATGAAATATTTTTTATAAAGTCATAATATAATAATGATAAATTGTCTCAAACACATTACTTATGATAAATTGCTATTAAAATCAATTGCTTTTATCGTTTAAAAATTAATACATGTAGATTTTTAATTTTTTAACTTAACTGAAAAATTCTAAATAACTATAATTTAGACTATTAATAAATTAATTTTAATAGTGTTTCGATGAACATAGTGCAAACACAGTTCTTACGATGTCGTTCAAATATCTGTATTGTAAACCTTTTTGGTTGTTCATTGAATAATACTTATTATATTAACAATTTCTTCAAAATACTTTGGTACAGTAATAAATAACATGTATTATAAGAGTTGGTTATTATATGTTGATATATATTATTCAAATTCAACGTTGGAAAAACAGGAATTGAACCGATACATAAAACTGGAAACGATGACCAATCCCAATTAGGCTTGAGGTTTGGGGCTATTTTGATCGCAACGGTTTGGTGGTAACTACATAATGTTATATCTGGCTCTGCAATGTACCTATTTATTAGAATGTAGGAAGCACTAATCACTGTTAAAATCTTTTTAAACTGGCTAAATTGTATAGCATGAATCAATTAATGCGCTGGGCAGGGTGTTTTTTTAACGCAACCCAAAACTTTATTTTATCAGTGAAGGATTATTCAATTTCCCCCCAAGATCCCCCGATTTGACCCCACTATATTATTTTTCGTCATACTGCTTCAAAAACAGCTGCTTTTGACACATGCATTGGGATTCAAAAGTTGTTCTTTTTTGTCATTGGAAAATAACATATGATTTGATGATTATTATTGTCTTAGGACCATAAAGATCATTGTTGATGATACTTTTGATTCGAGGTAATCAATCAAACAGTACTCATTCAATTACAAATAATCGAAACATTCAGAGGCTTTATTTAGTAGCGTATGATTTAAGGTTATAAATATCGAAATATCGCATTTTTGTTTTGAAGAACAACCGATTGATTCGTACCACGATGATCGGTTTGAAGTTTTTGAATCAACAAGCGATAGTTAGGAATGAACCTGCACATGCGCAATAGCTGATCTGATTGTTTCAAGATCAAGAGACAAGTGGAAAGAAACATTGAGGTTATTAAGGTACGATATGTAAATTTTACTTTTGTTTTAACTTAAAACTTAAGGATTTTTGCAGTATGACGAAATATACTACCATCACGAAACTACTTTCATCAGTGAAGGATTATTTCCCCCCAAGATCCACGGATTTGAGCCCACTATATTATTTTCTCTGGGGATGCATAGAAAGTATGGCCTTTGAAAGAATTCACAGGATATTCAGCACCTCAAAACAAACATAACAAATTTAATGCAAGAAATTCAAAGCAGTACATCACAACACGTCTTCGGAAAGTCACTGGTTTTAACAAAATAACAGTTACTGGAGGTATGTTATTGTTGGTAGGAAAGTTACCCTGTAACAATTAAACATCACAAAGTTATCCCACATTATATATCTTTAAATGTAAAAATGCCAGGACACATTTAAAGGGATATTTTTAATTATTATGGTCCATTAAATAATTAGTATCCTCCAGATTGCTTATTCTTAAAGAAAAAAATATTTTGTGCAAAAACCATAGTATACCAGACCCTTAAGATACAATAATGCCAAATAAAGATTTTGTTAGGTAAGCATACATACAGAAGGTGCGCTGGGGTGATGTATCATCAAGCCCGCAACCAGCTGCCAATACCACTTTTGGAGTTGAACTTGCTCCAGAGATTTACTCAGCATTCTTAAATTTGGTATAGGCTTAGAGTAAAAAAATGAATAAGAATATTTTGTGTTGTATAGTATAAAGTGTACTATTTAATAAATTAATTACAGTGCTACTTTCATAAATCTCAATACCAAATGTAAACTTTTCATACTTTCAGTCATTTACGATTTTCAGCATTATTTTCGTGGTCAAGACTCCAACCAACTATATTTTTGAACTGATTTTAATAATGTTTGTGTCATTGCTAATAATGTTGCGTCATGTTGCGACGTTTTCAAGAAACAAAATATTATTGATCAAGTTCATACCGTACTGAAGAAAAAAAATCTCTAAAAGCCCTTGAAGTTATATCTTTGCACATAAGGTTTAACATTGAAAAATAACGATCAAGAACAGCTGATTATAATAAACATATCGTTTTTCTACAGACTATTTTAAAAGCTGGTCAGCAGTGCGTTCCCGCCAGTAGTTTTAACTCATATCCGATATAAATACAATCAAGCCAAAAGGTTGTAACTTTATTAATTAAAATACTCTTAGAAGTATTCCTCTTGATAAAAAATACTCTTAGAGTATTAAATACTCTTGATAATTAATTGTATTCCTATTTCTTTAGGTTTGTAATATATCGTTGGCATTGGCTTCTTAATTGAAAGCCAAGTCAGAGGGAAGTGATCTCAATGAAATTGCTACATCTACTGTGTTCAATCATTGACTTTGAATGTAGAAGATACAGATCATTGTAGAAGATATAGATCATTTGTTATTAAATCTGCATCGTTATAACATAAACTAAACAAACATACTTATCTTTGTATAATTTTAAATTATGAAAAAACTCAAACCCTTAATTATTATAAAGTCAGAAAATCTTAAATTATTTTTTTTTATAGTACATTGATTGTGCATAGTGAGCTGCATTTTGAAAAAAATCCCACATGTCAACATCTACCATATGGCTTTGAATCAAGCATTAGCACCACATGTTAAATGTAAACAAAGCAGACGTTTTTCAATCCCAATGCATTTTAAATGGAAGATATTTTTCGTTATTTCTCATTTTCTGGTATATTTGGACATAATCTGATATTTTTCCCGACCCCGTGGGACCGAGACCTTTCTTTTGAGCCATCTCCCATCATCCTGCGAGCTGTCAAACTCTCACAATTTTGATTGAAAAAAATCGCTTACAGAATTAATAATATAGAAGATTGTTATAATATAAAATGTATTTAACAAAGGTTCAGTTTAACATTAATTTCACTGAAACCGGATGATTCATTCAATAGTTATATATGGGTTTAAACTCGAGCGCACATGTTTTTCTTCGACAGTAGTTTGATGTGAAATACAATCACACCTGCACTTGCTGCTTCGTATAGATGAGGTTAGTGTTTTATAATGCGCCTAGGCCTATATGCCTAAAACAACATCAGTAAAGACTGCTAAACACATCGTGCATTAGTCCTCAACAAGCTGATTACAGAAAAAATCCACCGCAAACTCCAGGAAGTTCGGAAGAAATAAGGCAGCCCGGAGGGAATTATGGAGGCTTTTTCAAAAAACTAAAATATTGCAAGGAAAGTGAAAGTAGCAATACTTCAATTGCTAATTTAAATTCACCCGAAAATAGTTTATGCTTTATGTAAAGCCATAATCAAAGTTTATGACCGGGAGTGCTGTTGATTTTTTGAAATACTCAATTATGTTAGTAGGTTTCTTGTATTTATATACCAATAAACTATATTTGAATTTTTAAATTGTATTATTTCCTGCTCAAATTAATTAATTGACGGTTTCTGATGCGTGTTTCTGTCGT
This sequence comes from Flexamia atlantica, assembly GCA_035578135.1. Lineage (NCBI taxonomy): Eukaryota > Metazoa > Arthropoda > Insecta > Hemiptera > Cicadellidae > Flexamia > Flexamia atlantica. The sequence goes on from JAQJVK010000002.1 coordinate 17,516,870, forward strand.
TTATAGCAGAATTAAGTCTTACTAAGCCCAAGTTGTATATCCGAGAACACAAAATAAATTCATCAGCACATTGCAAAATGTTTATAATATCCCAAAAAAAGTAATACTATGGTTTGCAGCAATCACCAAATCAGGTCATTAAAAAATACCGTACTGGGATGATAACAAATTATAGAATATACAGATATATTACAATATACTTAAGAAAATGTATATTATCAATCTTATAGCTTTTTTGTTCAAAAAATAAGATTGCCAAGCTCTCGCGTTGCCTCATCGAGAACGACATCGCGCCGATCCGCGCTCAGGTTCAAAGGTGTGCGTATCTCGCAGCGACTCGCAGCTTTCCACTCGCTATGAACGGCAGTTGCGTGGGAGAAGGGAGAAGGAGAAGTAGTGATGAGCGAGAGAGATATCCGAAGCACACGGCAGGGGGCCGAGGGGCAAGGTGGAGGGAGTGAGAGAGAGCGCAGAGCGCGCGGGTAGCGCGTTCTAACGGCGGCGATGGCAACTACGTGGAGCTGCCAAGACAAGCCGGCACAAGGCGGCCATATGGATGGTTTGTCTCCTTATACATTCAAAGTCAATGGTTCAATCGAGAGGAGTATTTACATTTAAATAAATTTACTAAGGAAATTCAATTTCATTTCTTAGTTGATTTATTGAAGTCAACAATCAAACGAAATAATCACGACAATCTTCCTTTTTGTATTACGATAAATTTGTTTTGTAATAGTGACATATACAAACAACGGGATGACTCATATTTACTATTAATAAAAGTAGCGTATCGGTAGAAGGGCGATGTAATAAATCCTTGAGGGGGTTGTGTGCAGATTTAAGGAGGTTGTCTCACAGACTGGTCTCCGGTACAAGAACCATTGAAAGTTCTTTAGATCGCCGTGATATTAAGATATCATTTTTTCAATCGATCGTAAAAAATATCAGTCGTATAAGAACAATCACTTGGACTGAATCATCGCTTAAATGACATCACTCACATACGTGTTAGGACACATCTAGCTGTTTGCGAAACGTTGTTGTCCAGCAGCTGACGTAGATTGAATGATCGTCTAATACAATCACAGCTTTGAACTGATTGTCAAAACGGGACCTTTGGCATATACAACAAGGTAGTTCCTGGAAATCGGAGTGTTTCATTATGAGGAATAAGATTGAATGTGTTTTCCTTAAAACCTTATTACACAGTAATGCTGAGTAAATATGTTTTAGTTATTAGATAAAAACTATTTCAAAGATTTTATATACTATTTATTTTGACCATTACCTTTAGTGGTTAACTACTTTTTGTTTAATCTTTAGAATATTTCGTAAGCCAGAACAACTAAACGAGTTAAACTTAGAGTTATTTAATATTTAACCTTACCTTACGATCCAATATACGTATATTTAGGAGACGTAGGTTTCAGCACCGTAACGCCATCATCAGTCAGTCCCACTTGTTTTATACTCGTATTTAAAACTTACGTTCAATGTGTATTGTTTTGTTTTAATTGTCCATATGAAGAAATATATTTTTATAATTATGATGAAATCTCACACTAAGAAGATAAGAAGTTGAAGCATGCCATGAATCTAAAATAAATGGGACTGATTGTGGCATTACGGTGCTGAAACCTAGGTCTCCCTAATTTTCATATATCGGATCGTAAGCTAAGATTAAAAATCAAATAATGATGTTTAACGATCCAGAGGCTTCTAATAATACATCAAGAAAACTTGAAGTCATTGAGGTGAAGAATTTATTTCATAAAAATTCATTTCATTTTTAATGATAGCTTTATTTAACAGGTGGAAATGTCAGTGTTTTTGAACTATTGTCAAAATATAATGGTAGAGCAATGTTTCTCTTTTTTACTTTCATTATAGTTGAATATTCACAAAACGTGATACATATTGTACAACAATGAACTTATTAGCCTACTCACTAAAACTACCAACTAAAAATATATAACTAATTAAATTTCAAGCCCTCCTGGATTGTCAGTTAGTGTTAGAAAAATTAGTAAGTGAAGTATACGTAGGAAATTCACAGATATGAAAAAAATAGCTGAACAGCTTAAATAGCTGAAGGTGACCTTTATAAAAAAATAAAGCTTATCTTTTCATTGAAATTTGGTCTTAATTCATTAATTTAATGGTTTTAATTAATTTTGTATTCGTCCATTTATATTGGCGGCTATTTTTCTACCCAATAAGCATTGATGTCTGGTATTGACGTCACAAGCTTTGGTAGGTAGCCTTATATTATTGTTCTCTTTTTTCTACGTACCTTGGCTTTACTTCAGTAAAAAGCTTACAGCTGACGTCCTCGACTTTAACTGATTCATTTACTCCTGAGAGAGAAGAAGAGATTCTTGAGCCCTACGACACATATGATGAAAACTGCCGTTTTAGTGCCGATAAAACGAAAACCTTTAAGTTTGTTCTCATTTTTGTTTTATTGCCCCACTTTGTTTAAAAAATTGAACTTTTAACTGTGTATAAAATATTGTTTGGTTTTATTTACATTTTCTGATTGACTGAGCTAGCATTGATCCCCCTAGCAAATACTGCATTTGCGAGGCCGGAAACTCTTTAATCCATTTTGGTGTTAGGGAATCTGTTTGAGTTACACTTAATTGCATCGCTCCTTCACTACTTAACATCAGTCTTTGATAAACTAAAAGTTGTGAAAATGTTTGTATTAGAATTAAATTTTTTAATCAGAAAAGCTTTTATGACTCATCTTTATTATATTTTTAAACTGTATTTTAGGGTTCGTTAGAAAATAAAATAAATGTTCTTACCTTGCTGAAATTAATGTAAACATGTTGAGGTTTTTAATGTAATTCAATAAAGTCAGTAAATTTTTGACTGAACATTTACCTACATAAATTAGTTTGACAGAAAATGGCAATTGGTGTCTAATCCAGAATCTAAATAATCGCATGCTCTCATAATAAAAGAACAACTGCATTGAATCACCTGCTTTTTAAAAAACGTTCGTGAAGTTATGATTTTTAATAGTTTTTTAATAGGTAAGCTCTAAAGTTAAACAATTTTCTCAAATTTTCTAGAAATTAGCAATAGATTATATGGCATTTAGCTATGAAAAAACCCTACCTTATAAATTGTCTTTATTTAATTATTATTCTATGAAGTCACGTAAAGTCTGCAAAGAGTCTAAATTTGACCTCAGTGATTAATGTAAGAATATGGTGTAAAATGTTACTTCTTTAACAGTTTGCATTAGCTAAGCGGTCCCGGACATGTCGCATGTAAGATCAAGTGCGCTCGGTTGTCTTCTCTTCCTTTGCACACAAGACATTTCCGGAATGTCTTATCTAGAGAGCTTCTGCCTTTGCAGGCACATACATTTACGTTTATGGATGGACGTAGATTCAAAAGTTTAGTTTCTAAAAGTATGACCCAAAATAGTTCTAAAATATGATATTAACAAGTAAATATTAAACGCAATATCATTGAACTTTATTTTAAGATAAGGTTAACATCACATTTTCATTATATTCCAAACGTTTTTGGCTTTGTAGAAGTATTTATCATCATTGGGTGTGCCGGAAATTGTTTCCTGAGTAATAGTTAGTTAATTTCAAAGCATTGATATCTGCATTAAGAATTGATTTTCAGCATTGGCTCATATCAAAATGAATTGTTATAGCCAGGGTTTTATTTAGCACTTTTTGTTTGTCGCAGGCGAGATGATTAGCATACGTTTATAGGGTGTTTTTTTTTATCGCAACCCAAAATTTTATTTTATCAGTGAAGGATTGTTACCCCCCAAAATCCCCGGATTTGACCCCCTGAAAAATAATCCAATTTTTGTTAGTACCATTGAATTCACCTCAAAAAGACAAGCTATTTAGTATTTTGAATCACTGATCTATGTCCATTGGTTACCGAGATATTGAAAGTGGTAAACACAGCACGTTGTCCCAATGTTAACCTTATGGGAAATAAGTCAAATACTATATCTCGTTTATTTCTCAACATATCTTAATAAAACTTGGTTTGTGGCTGCATCTAGTTGATACCTAAAGTTTTTTTTTTCATTTTTCATTTTTCTGGTAGAAAACCTGCATACTCATTCACCATGTTCCTTTTGGGAAGTCAAAAAAATCTCTATCTTCATTATTTCTCAACACATCCTAATAAAAATTTGTAAACGGCTTCTTCTCGTTAAGATCTACTAAATGTTGAATTAAAACTACCCAATTTTAATATACCTGTTGCAGCAAACCCGCAAACTCATTCCCCATGTTATTATTATGGAGATTACATAAACATGTTATATCTCTCACTATGTTGGATGGAACTAATTTTTTGTCTTTTAAATTCGCTGAGTATGAAGGTCTGCTGCAACGGGGATATTCACTCCTTTGATAAAAATAAATACAAATTCTTAAAATACAATGTATATTTCCAACGTTATGGATGAAATTACAAAGATAAAACATACGTAAACAAAACCTGAAACCATAACGTTAAATATATTTTGACAACTGAATTTTAATTTTTTTTTTTTGAAATTAGTTTTCTTATTTACAGCTAGTAGCAACATTAAAAAGGGGCGGGGCTTGAGTAGCGGAGTAGACTGCTTCTCCTCCCCCATCCACCGATGGGTCCAAATTCTAGCGCTAGTCGGGATATTCGTGCGCGAACTGTAGATTTGTCATACAACAGGTTAAGGTTGCCATGACAAATTCAGAACCTTCCCTTAAGTTCAACAATAAAACTTTGAAGTACCATAGGGCTTAAACCTAGAGGAATTTTGTAAAACGGTTTCTTAGTACGCATCTATGACCCAACGAGAGCACAAATACGAAATTTCAGCTATCTAGTTCTTATATTTTTGGAGATTTGCTGTCCGAAAGAAAACTCTTTCTCCTTTATTTAAAGTAATAATATAGATATAGAATAAGTCGGGCTACAATAAAAATTCTTCCTTACTTGAGGGTTAGAGGGAGTTTTAGGGTTCCGGTCACGAACAACACTCAAGTCGGCAACAACGGCGCCTTCTTAGGTACTCTGGGGGCCCAGAGGCAACTCTTGTACCATTTCTATGCATCTTACACATTACCTGTATTTTATTTTGAGCGAATGTCAATTTTTGGCTTATGATACTTAAATTTATTCAGTAGAAGGATCTACTTTATGCATAATGAGTGTTTCGTAGTAAAGCAAGCACTAAACTGAGCAAAGCAGAAAAATAACTTAAAAGGTCATTTTCCTTTTATCCACAATGCATTACAAGAGTTCTAAGGTGTTCTAAGGCAAGTATAACAATTAATGTATGATATTTTTAGAACTTGCTAATACTTTGGCCTGATTTCACCAAACATCAGTTAAGGGTCAGTCAATAAACCGGTTGTTAAAGATAGGAAAATAATATTAAACAGCTAATACAATTACACTAACCGAGCCTTAACGGTGGTTTAAAGCTTGGTGAAATCAGGCCTTAGTACCACGTAGAGACTGGTCGTTTCCTGAATTATTCTATTCATGACAGGAACCTGCACAACATTATCAGTTTAAATAGTCTTAATACAAGCTCATTTAAACGCTTTTTAGAATCATTCCTAGTATGAATAATTGACACGAAACTGTATAACACAGTATTACTTCAAGTCACTAGTGTTTAACTTGTATATAATTTGATTTACAAAGGTTGTCGAAATAAACAATTTGAAGTTTATTTAAACTAAATTAATATACATTGCAAAATACAAATTGTCATTGTTACCACCTCTAGTTTAATTCAAAGATTACTCTGCGTGTTTTACATTGTTGTACCCATATTTATGTTGCTCGAATGGGGATACATATGTTGACACATATAAACATTAATATAAATATTTCGTACGTATTATTATAAGATTACTACCACCAACAAAATTAATATAAAATCCAGTGATAATATTTAAAATTGCATATTAACGTTAAGATGAAGTAAATAAATGAAGTCCGATCAGAGACAATCGAGATATCTGATGCGGAGTGATTAGCATTTAGATCGTTTTATAGCGTCTCTATCAAGCTTATTTTATCAATGATTTGCCTTCATTTCAAAATAGATAGAATTGGATAGAATTAGTGTTGCAACTAATACATAACAAGTTACTAAATCTATAACCAATAATACACAACAATATTTCCTCCAGAGCTAAACAAAACTCATCATTTCCACTCTCAATGGAGTAATGGTACAGCAAATTTGAGGTTAGGCACACAAACAAACTGAATCATGAATCGTTGTGGAAAAATCAGCAGACGTAGGAACTGCGTAAATTCTATCATATTACTTCACCCGTCAATGTCGAGCTTTCATTGGTCTAGAACCTGTTTTATAATGTGTCTCCTGTATTAAAAAGATTACTTTACGAAATCGAATTTATTTGGTTTTATTTAATAATGTTTTCCTTTATGATACTTATTAATAATACTTTACTAATATCACTACTGTTGGTGATTATAGCAAGGATTTAACAATGTTAAGTATTAAATAAAATTTTGACCACAATTTCGTAATTATTTCAACTTTATTGATTTTAAATAGCTTAAACACGTATAAGTAAATTAGTTATATAAACTTCAAAAGAGTTAACATTTGTTATTTACGAAAAATTAGCCCTTGCATGATATGAGAGAATTGCTATTATTCGGGCTAGACTTATATTAAAGTTCACAAGTAGTGCAATTGTAAATTGTATCATGTCTAAAATATAAAAATGTAAAATTATTTTTTCATGATTTGAGATGTATTGTAAAAAAGACATTTTTGATAACAAGACAGACTTAAAACACATTATAATATAACTTGTGTAATGTAAATATTTTTAACCAAGCATTAAAAAAACTACTGTGCTATACATGCTACTGGGTGCAGATTCATATATCTATTATTTTAGTACTTTTTTCTACTTCGACCTGACGGAATCGTAGGATATTATATTTCTTAACGAATAATCCTTACAAAACCTAATTTGATTTTACGAACCAAAACAAATTTTACGTAATTTATTTAAAGCAAGGGAAATCTTTGTTCAAGCAGAAGAGTTTATTACAACGCAAAAAAGAAGTAATTATGTTTCAGACACAACCCACGGAATGAAATTATAAGGCATTAGCGTTTGCAAGTGTAATGTAGTTGGTTAAATGTGTTTTTATTCATTTTTTGTGTTTATTTTCTACTTTGAAATTTGTCTAGCTTCTAGCTGGAATATAAATTATGTTATTTTAATTTCATAAAATGCATTTAAAAAGGTAGTTAGATTTATCTGTTGCATCTTTAATGTTCAATCGTTTTGGTTTACTTAATGGTGAATTATAATTCACCATGTATTTTTTACTGGAAGTTGTTTTTCATGAAGCAATGGTTCAATTTATGCCAAAGTTAATCTGATATTTCATGTTTTTTTTTAATTTTATTCTGATATCCTCAAGCACCAAGCTCAGATAAATTCGAACTTTTCCATTTACTCATTGAACAGCATCTAGTATCTTCTTAATCATGATATTATGACGAAAAAAACAGACGGAAGAATTCCCTCATTCCCTCTAAGCAATTTGTATTTATAATTATGAATTTTATTATTATTCTATTGCTTTATCATTCATCATTAAGGATAATATGCCACCTCAGCAAAGTGTAATGGTCAGCTATAAAATTATCTATGTAATTACAATAACTGTTCAGTAGATACTTTCGATTAATCTCTCTGTTAATTAACTTTGATATTCTTTATTATTGTTAATATTGTTGTCGGAATCATACAGAGTGATGTAATGCGTCAATCAATCCTCGCTTTACACCTTTAAAAAGGAATTGTTTTGCTCTATATATATTTTTATATTTTCACAGTTTACCCAAAACAACAGATTTAGTCTGAAAATTGTATGGAGTCTTACGGGAAATCTAAAACAAGAAATGAAGCACACTAAAAGGATGCCATGGAATTAATAGGACACCACTTATTGAAAGAAAATTAAAAATACTTTTGGTAGATATCAATAATTTTCAGAAGTCCTCGACGTTTAAATAAGTAACCAGGGTATTTCAAAAATGTTCATGATTTCCAGGCTCTGAACAATCTAGAAAAGTGTAACCAGTCTTCTTTGAAGATAAGCTTTCATAATAATGGTGCTAGCTCATAAAAGTATGGAATACACGTTTAATTAGTTTGTTTTATCAATGCCAAAAAACAAACACACCAACCTACCTACCACATTTCCTTACTTACTAGTTATCTGTTGCCGCACTCATAACTAGTTTACAGTATATACAGATTTTTTCAAATCAATTATTACCAGTGTAAACACCTATTTACTTAGTCTCCTGTAGTTGTGGATTGATTTTAAAAGGCTAGGTGTCGTTGGAAAGGGCTAGGCACGTTTTGTAAGTCAACAAATTTATGAATCACTTGAAAGAACCGTAGATGCCCTTCGATTTAGTTTGTGTTTTTCCATTAGATTTCAAATTACACTCGATTTCATATTTACCTTCCAGTACAGGCCACATGGGAGATAGAGATAGGTATTCTATTACCTTTGCTGGGTACATTTGTTTACAAATATCCATAACAACACTTTATGAAATCTTCAGCTGATTTTAACATAATTTGGCTAGTACAATTATGAAATACACAGATTATGGAAATTCCATCCTGAAAGGAGAACGTGAAACTAAGTAAAGAATATAAATGTTAAAATAAAAATGAACAGCTGAATGGAGTAAACTAAGTTATTCAGTCAAGCCATAGCCATATGTTATTATTGGAATTAGAACCATTGAATATATTCACTTAAGCAGACTTCCTATGTCTATTTAAAAGTAACTATTTTATAATCTGAGGCTTTGAACACACATGCCACTAGGTGTATTCAAATAACCTTTATCATATTTCATGACACACATAAAACTGAAGTTCCAAGAAAAAAACACATTATGCGTACTTACAAGAGTAAGTATAAAATAGTAATATAGTGTTTGTTTGTTACATTGCTCTGATGTTACTCAAAAGTAATTTCGCCATACGTACAGGGCTGTAACGGTAGTACCAACAGCGGTAGCCGATTCTCCCCCCCCCCCGTCAAAGGACACTGTTCTCGTATAGATTACAACAGACCGCCGGGCGTAACGATGCGCTATTGGTCCACTGGTTGTTGTCTATTCAACAATTGTTTGGTGAAGGTGATTAGATGCCATTTGTACTGACAACAATAGCACTCCGTCAGTGATTTCTTCTATCTCAGCGCAAAAGTTGGAATAGTAAAAATACTAGAAACGAATTTCGAGAAACAAGAAAAGCGTGTTTTTAATTCAGTACTACTTTAAACATTAACTAAATAGTAATAAAGATTTACACTTAATAATAAAGATAAAAATTTTATGTACAATAAAGAGAATTTACAAGTATCCAAGTGAAGCCAAATCCAAGCACAATTTCTTCTTAAACGTACAAAATTTCTTGAATTCTTGTAATATGAGTGAGGAATGTGTTCGCACCTTCCTCTGGTTTGATCTGTGCACGATGAGTCTATCTCTGTTTATCTATTTCACAATCATGTTTCTTAGTTAGTAGCTTACAATACACAATAAATAAAATATACAATATTCAAATACCTCACGTAAATTACACGATATTACATTAAATTCATACACAAATACTTCTTTGTCATAACAATTTTCAACTTCTTAGAGATAATTCAAGTAACGCTCAGCAAATCTAACTAAGAGATTTGAGTATTATTGATTGAATTGATCGATTCATATAAGCAATTACATAGGTACTCACTACGATTGTTGAAATGAATTGTCAAACAGGCATAACGTATTATGAACGTAAATTAGAGATGAAGAAGAATGATCACTTGTATTTAACACAGCCTCCTAAATAATGTACTCCTACACATTGTTGATGACTTTTACGCTGCCTGATCATCTTTGGCCTTTAGGTTCATTATAAATTATTAATCTTCGCTCTAGAAATTTTAAATAACAATTTTTTAACCAATGGTAATTGATTCAGACAACGTCTTAACATACTTATAAAAATATTTTTTCAATTAAATCCTCCGTAATAGTAAAATGAAAAGACACAAACTTTGCACTTGTTTCGTTAGAGACATAAAAATATTTATGTTTTAAAAGCCTCTAATACCAAGCGCAATACAGTTTGTGCAAACGGTCTGAATTCATTCTGATTAAGAGAACCCTGGATAAAGTGTGGTTAATGTGAAACCACTTTACATCAACTCTGCTATGCGGTTTGGCCTCCACCCAACCATTTATTTGTAGGCCACAGTTCAATTTGGTTCTGGTTATAGAATGTAACAGGAAATACCAATTTTAAAAAAATAGTTAATTTTAGGTTTTGCTTTTTAATGAACGATTGATTATTAACTAGTATACAACTAGTTGATAAAGGGGATATTTTCTATCTTGGTTCTTAATGAAGAACCTTTAACCTATGTTCACAATTAATATAACTTATTTCTAAGATGAAAAATGCAAACCCAACACGTCACATATTAAAGGTTAGTACTTAAACCCTATCTAATTAGTCTTGTATGAAATATAATAACGGTCATTACTGCTATTTTATTCTGACCAATGGACATGCGGTGCTCAGCAGCTCTAAGTTTTAGTTCAGTCTGCTGATAAAACAATGTACAATATACAAAATAATACATATGTATAATATACATGTCTTATATTATTATAACTAGCTGTTCCTTAAAATCTCAAATTTCGTGTTGAATCTCAAAAGAAAATATGAAACTCCAGGGACATTTAGGGATATTCTCTTTAGTCTAACCTTGATTGATTTTATTAGCTAGAAAACTTTCCGTCGAGTTCTTTCCAACGACACCTAACTCAATAACATCGGTTTATAACTGTAGGAAGATAAGTATAAAATAATCCCTAGAAATTAATAAGTAAAAATTTTTTTTTGATATTCGTAAAATTTTTGAGTCATCCTAAAATATTTTGGTTAACACATACAAAATCGTTTACCAAACTGCTGGTATCTAACTGCGGACTTATACACGATCATAAGAAGTATATAATTTTTAGTTAGTCTGTAAACTAAACCACGATTTCGATGATTAAATGTTAAACGCTTTAAGAACCTTATTCATAATGTTTGAGGGGTGGAGTAAAGGGGTTTCTAGCTACCCGTAATAAAACTACACAAACAAATTTAAAGCTATTTCACCAATGTATTCTGTAGAGAGGAGTTTACTTCAAAATCATCAAAATCGTAAAATTTCTCAACCTGTAAGTTTCTTAAGAATGACGAATTAAATTTGATCCATCCACTAGCTGTTAAAGAAAGTAGCCAAGTATTACTTAAGGTTAATTATATATATATATATTTTTATATATATACTTTGTTAATATATATTTTATTACCTTGTTATCAATGTGAGGTTTACTTATAATAGAGGCATACCTATTGTATGTAATAGGTAAGGATAACACATACATTTATAATATGATATATTTAGTCATGAATGGAATTAGTATGATACAATTTTTAACAACTCTATTTATTGTAAAAATGGTAAAGTTAAATGTAAATTCATTTGAGTAAAAAACTCAACGCGAGAGGAAGGATGCCAGTTGCACTAAGTGTTACAGCCTCCATCCGACACTGAGTATTTATGACCTGGACACTGTGTTATTCCCCACCGTTCACCACTACCTGTTATCTTAATGGCATGGGCTATTAACCAAATGAAATCTCCTCATGGAAAATGTTTAGTGAGTAATGAATATGTAGGTTTAGCCTCAAAGACCTACAATAAAATTCTGTATAAAATACACATTTACTTTTTAAACGATATCTTAAAAACCAAGGTCTAAAATGATTGGGGAACATTTGATAGTTTAGTCTTTGGAAGTTTCAGCTATTCAATCTCTAGCTTTTAACGAATGGGTGAAGCATGTTAATACGGCACCTGCTTCAAGGACGCTACTACCAAAGTGGAGCACACTTTCTCTGCAGACCCTGTCGGGAAAGGAATTTTCTGTGGCCTCTCTATCATTTCAAAAGTATATTTGCTGTGTATGTCGTTAAAGAAAAAAGTATTTCAGTAGAATTTCTACAATTGTGTGCCTCAGTTAGTTAGGGAAATCCTAAGAGAAAAAGTTTGTTTATCTAGCCTATTGCTATTTCTAAGAAGCAATATCTTTACTTTATGAAAAGTAGTTTTTAATCATTCTTTTTTAATAGTGTAATTTAGCAAGTACATTCGAAAATCTTGTATCCTTTCACCTAAGTTGGCGAAAAAATATTTACTTTGAGCGTCCTATTTCTTGAATCATTTATTGTCAATGTCTATCTACAATTTAACTTATGACATCTTAATCTTTTAATTAATTATACTAACAATTTTAACGGTTTTTGAGTGTCTTATAATGTCTGAATTACAGTTTTTCGATGATATTTGAAAATATTTAATATCTCATCTATTGGCTATAAGGCCACGTGCACATAGTATGTTCCATTTGATGTTTTATATTTGTTTCATATGTTTGATCTGAAAGATAGTATTATTTGGAAAAATATACTGTTACATTATGTATACGCCTTAATGCCATGGATACAAAATAGAAAAATATTTAATTACTGACACGGAAAACTCGATATAAGAACATGTTGACTGTGTAGTAGAACATGTTGACTGTGTACACCATAACCTCAAAACCCTAATTGTTTTAAGATAAGCATCCTCTTCCGTTATCGCTATGAGTCAATGCCAATAATGAGCTGTTAGCGCCTGCACTCATTGAGCTACATTATATTTGCATGTCTGCTTCAAAAATTTTGAGGCGCTCGATTTTTGATTTTTCGATTTTTCATTTCAATGCCATTGTTATGGGTTTACTTAGATTCCTGCAGGAAGACTTTCCTCCCAATGGGGAACAAGGAATTACTTTACTGACTCAATACAAGGAGTAAAAAGTCTGAACTTAGCAGTTGGGGAAATAGTTATTTGCGTGGTTAAGTGAGTAAATGAAAACATTGTCTCACGAGTGAAAATGTTGGCGCCTGAGCTTGCCGAGGGCAACAATTTTCACGAGGGAGACAATTAGCTTTACCCTCGAAATACACACAACATGTTCCCCATCTGCAACAATACCCAACAACAAATACCCAATCTAAAAACAACTATTTCATTGATTTAGTAGTTTACAAACAAAATACATTTTGTTTTGATCTGCTGTTCATGCCTCTATCCGTGAAGCTGCAACCATTCATGCACAAGCGATTAACTGTTTGCTGCAACATTCTTATACGCTAAATTATTATAGAAGTTCTTACAGCTGATTGTTGTAAATGTTATTCTTATGTGATTATTCTTATCACTAAATCAGCTGTTGGTCCCTGAAATCTGTTAAGCTTCAATATATTTGCATGTCTGCATGGCAATTCTAAGGTGTTCGATTTTTGAATTTTTGATTTCAGTGTTATTATTATGGGTTTACTTGGTCTGCCGGCGGGAGAAAAAAAATGGGGATGACAAAAAACTATACTTAGTCTCCCAGCGGGAATAAAGTAGTAATTTTGTCCCATAGTAGGAGTAAAAGTATTCCCACGAGTCTAAGATTCAAATAAATGATAAAAATATAATATTTACAAATCTCCACAGTAACATGTAAATATGTTGCTGCTCAATGAATTTAGAAGCTCAAAACTGATAAGAGGCCTTGGATTACATCGAGGAGAACGCTCATCAGCTTGTAGCAATGAACGGTTGGAGGTTATGTTATTCAGTGCAACTCAATAATATTGTTTTCTCACACCGTGTGATTTTAATGATTATAATAATTACTTTGGCATAGAATATTTATTTATTCGTGCAGGGATAATATTGTCTGTATTTCTGGAATAAAGTACATTGTTTCCCTCAACTCACTTATGACCATTTTATCTCAATCTATGCAATATAGTAAGGTAATCAGGTAAAGTGGTGAGGAAGGTTATTATATTTATTTATATTTATTTATTTATTTATTTATTGAATAATTACTTACCGTAACCATCGATATACATTAGGCCGTAACTTAACGCGCTAGTATTTGATGAAGGCGATAAACACTGGCTAAGGTACCTCTGTGACGTCTTACGTTGAGGACTTTGAGGTAAATCTTACCCTGCCTCGGCAAAACTGTACTGCTAATTTAGAATACGTCTGATTCATAAAAGCAATATAGTAGAAATTCCCAAGAACTGCAGAAGTGATAAATAGCATTCACATACCCAGGATTGTCATAACAATTTAGTGTATCTGGACAAAGCCCAACGTACCCAGGAAAGTCGTACCATTTTCTTTCGCATTCAGACCTAAGAGTTAGGATCAGATGTAGAAAAAACTTTCTCACATCTCAAGGACGTCATATTTTCTATAATAATGACTTTTACTTCACACTAATGACTTTAAAGTAGTCTCTACCCTTATTATTTATTTTGTATATGGTGAATGGCTATTAGCTGTTAATCACTAAATGTGAAAACCTTGAGTTTTCCTTTCAGTTTAAGATTTTTAAAGTATCAGAAAATCCTTTAAATTACATATTGTTTTTTTAGATGACAAGGTATTGTTTTGCACACAATTTTGAAGTTAAATAAGATTCATGAATATTTGAGTGATGTCAATATTATTATTTCAAACAATTAGTAACCAGCAGCTTCAGGGAAAAACCTGCCATTTACGAACAACATTTTTTTCTTTGAATTGAATGCTATCCAGCGTTTAAAATTGATAATTAGACAATAATTTTTTGTTAATATGCACCCTTTTATTTAAGCGATTTATCAAATCCTTAATCCATGCTGAAAATTAGCGTTTTCCCCCAGATGCTATGCATAGACGCTTTTCACTCCTTGTAATGAGTGAGTAAAATAATATTTTGTCTCCCAACGGGTCAAAAGTGATTACTTTGTCTCCTGTGGGAGGCAAATATCCCCCACGGAGTATTTAAAAATCGAGCGCCTTCAAATTTCTTCAAAGACCTGAGGATCAACAGATTCCAGGGGCTAACAGCTTATTTAGAGGCAGGAATAACATTGGCAACAATCAGCTGTAAGAACGTCTAGGAACTAAGCCTGTAAGAATTTTGCAGCAATCAGCTAACAGCTGGTGAATAACCCTAGCGCTGATTGCAGCTTGAAATAAAATGGAAGTAATAAGTTATGAATAATAATTTACAAGTTAATGAAATAATTATTTAATTTCATTAATTTATTGCTTTACTCAATCAACGTACAAATAGTTATTTGTGTGTTGAGTGAATGAAGCACAACATTGTCTCACGAGTAAAACTTTTGGCACCCGAGCTTGCGAGCGCGACAATTTTCACAAGGGAGACAATGTGCAATAAAATAATATTATTCCCCCATCTGCACTAATATATACTCAATCCTTAAACAAATAATCCATTAACTTAGTAATTAGCAAACATTTTGTTTCAATCTGCAATTATTAGTGTCTGTGTACGAGTAGTTAGTTGCACCTATTCATGCACACCAGCGATCAGCTGATTGTTGCAACATTCTTACATCGATGTGATTGTTCCATCGATGTAAATAAGTACATTGGATTGGTAACTCAAGCCCCGCATCGCGAGCCGCCAGCAGTGGTAGCGTTTAAGATTTTGCAGGGGCGATGGGGGAACGCATCTTTTGCCGACCAACTTGTACTGACCATCTAGTTAAATATTAATTGTGATTACTTAATAGTTATAACAATACATCTATTATAACAAGTTTTACCTGTAAAACTACTCCCAAATCTGCGCGGTTTCAATACGGTTAACAATACAGTTTCTCGCATTTCCCCCAACATCCCTTCAATTCGGTCCGTCTGCAACCCCAACGCACAGCTGTGTTGGCTTGGAAATCACGACACGAGCCTTACGGGGAGCGCGCTATAAAGTTGTATTTATTTACATCTATCCCACTGCCACTGAATCACCTGTTAGCGTCTGCAATATTTTGAGCCTCAAAATATTTGCATTTCTGCGTAGAAATTTGAGGGCACTAGATTTTTTAATTATTTATTTCAATGTCATTCTTATAGGTTTAATTTGTCTACCAGCGGGAGGCTACTCCCAATGGGAGGTTATTTTACTAACTTATTACCAGAAGTAAATAGCGTCTGAACATAGCAGGTGGGGGAAATATCTTTTTACCCCTCAATTATATTCATTAATTTCATATCTCACTTTGTTAGATAAAAAAAGAAATTCGCTGAGTATGTAGGTCTGCTGCAGCGGGGGTATTTCAATATGTATTCTTTTTTTGTACTAGTGGGGGAAAATGTTGAGCGTATTTTGGCAGTAAAGTTCATTGGCCCCCTCAACACACGAATAATTATTTATCCTGTCAAGTTTTCTTTTCTATTTCACTTAAGGTGGGTGAACGGTACAATTTGCTAATAAATCTTTTGCGGAATTTAGTTGTCAAAATGTTGTGAGTCTGTCTTCATTAATACATTTATTACGATTTACTCTTGACAGATCTGAAAAAGTTGATCTTAGTTTGTATTTTGTTGACAAAACTGGAAAGAAAAAGTTAAAAGCCCTAGCTGTCAGGAACACAAATCACAGTGTGTAAACTGCTTGTTAGGTTCTTAAAGTCTGGATACGAATCCCATCTGGCTTTGGTCCAAATTCATAGTTTGATTCAAAAGATAAAGTTTTCTAACACAAGCGTAAACAACAGTAGTTACAGTATTACATTACCTCTTAAGTGAATAAGATTATATTTTTTTAGATTTACTTAAGAAATAATAAGTATAAAAAATCCATTACTCATCGGTATATTGTTTTTTTTATTATTGTATAACTGGTCTATCTCAGGCTTCTACTCGTATGTTATACCAGGATTTTATATAGAATAAATCCTTGTTTTAGGAAAATTATTTTATATAAAATTTTTTTTGTGTCTTAAAAATGAGATAGTTCAAATAATGATCAATTGCGCAAAAAGTGTTTAGTGAATAGGGCAACAACTTTTTTACACTTAGCTTTTAAGTACAATCATTTTTATTTAATCTGTTTAATGCTTTTTGAACAAATGCTAGGCAAGGGCTGAATATTGAACATCAATACACAGTGTGTAAAAAAGTCCGTTCCCCCTCTTTAATTGTTTTCTTTACAAAAAAACCCTTTAGGGAACGATACTAACTTAAGCCAAATTATTTTTTAGCGTGATCGGAAATTTCAGAAAGAGGGTATTTGGGGTCACCTCAAAATTTTCAAAGTAAACCCCAAACCCCTTTCAAGAACACCCCTCATTTTGAGGAACTTAATGAAAATAGGCAAATGGTGACAAGATTCTTTGGAAGAAACTTTCTTATCTGACATGACCAATGCATGTAATATTGTTACTTTGGTTAAATAAATGAGTTATTGAGTTATTAGGTGGAGGTTGGAAGTCTCTAACATGGTAATATCCAAAATGGCAGCTTGTCTAAGTTTTGAATACATCTCATTCTTGGGACCTGGCGTCAAAAACCTTTGGAGTTTTAATATTACCTCTAGTGACTTAAAAACTGAAATGACTCTTGAAGAAATGCTATTAAATGAAAAAGTGGTATCTTTTAATAATATTTAAAATTTTGGGTGTCCCGCAAAAACATTGGGTTTTTGGGGGTAATTCAAACTTTTCTTATGTAAACCCCTAGTGGCCCCTCAATGAAACGAGCTTTTGAGTCAAAGCTCAATTCAAGGGGTTTTTTTTAATTTCTTTTCTTATTTAGAGGAGTCAATCAAAAGATGTTTACATTAGATGTGTCTGAGTTCCCCTAAAAATCCCCAAATTTGAGCGGCGACACTCAAAATTTAAAATATGACCAAGAGAGATCACTTTTTCATTCATAAGCATTTCTTTCTGATTCGTTTCAGTTTTTAAGTCATAAAAGGTGTAATAAAAGTCTAAAAGGTTTAGACGCCAGGTTTCAAAAATGCGTTATATTGAAAACTTTGACAAGCTAGCATTTTGGATATTAACACGTTAGAGACCTCCACCACCAGCCTTAAAACCCTTTCACATGAGGGGTCACTCAATAGGGGTTTATTTTTGAAAATTTTGAGTTGCCCCCAAAATCCCCCATTTTTGGGGGACATTCAAAATATCCAATATCATCAAAAGATACTCTGGGCTACGCTAGAATCGTTTCCCAAAGGTTTCTTTTAACAAAGTACCAAATTAATGAGGGGGGACGGTTTTTTACATAAAGTATATAATATACAGAGTTGTGTTTTGGTATATTTCGGACTATAGTAAAAACTACATGTCGTAGACAATTGATCTTGGTGTCAAAATAAAGCTTGGAACCTAATGATGTGCACTATGGTAGTTTGGTTTTGATATGTTTTATGACTTAAGCACACGGTCGTCCAAAAGAGAACCATGTCAAGGATTTTGAAAGTGCTTTGAATAATTAATTAACACGATTTTCATTAAAAATAGCTATTATTCTTGCTAAAAGAATGCAGCATTAGGAAACATGAATACAACAAGCGAAAAATAATATCTCGGGCAAAACCGGGGTTATCAGTTGGTAGTTTGTAAATTAATTTGGACCAATAGACTCTTTATTTTCTTCGTAATTTTCAATTATGTGTGGCATTATAAAGTGCTATCTTGAAACCTGAAAGCATATAATATAATGGGTTACATACCAGTTTACCTGTCAAAATTCTAACAGTTAACTCTTTGCTGGATGACCTGGAAGAAATGCATGAATAAATGAAGAAAAATAGTTAGCTTAAGCTAATTGCAAATAGTCTAGTATAACAGGATTTGGTTATACAGCGATAAAACACATTATATCTGATCGAAACAATACTCCCAAAGTTTTCAGTGGTTTTCCAATACATTGGGTCGTGCCATCAGGTGTCCGATAAGCCAATACCTTTGGCTCCTGCCCAGATTTGTATTTTAGACCAAGACTGTCTGCTTTTTATTTTCCAGTGTTTGCAAGCTATAAAATAAAACTTAACCAAAAGTGTAACAGGTTGACTATCGACAGATCACATCTGCTGTATAACCATATCAAGCTTGTTGGCAGTGAGTGTGTAAAGTGATATTACAAATTGAATAAAAACTCATTAAACTTGCGTAACTAACCACGGATGTTTTATAAGGTTTAATATATAATTTAACATGTTTTATAAGGTAGTACGTCGGAGATAAAAAGAATATTGTGAAAAATGTAAAATGGTGGATATCTGGGTAAATGTGCATTTTAAAATAAACCTTCATAATATAAACTTTTCTCTGAGTTTAGATGTACAGAATAACATCCTGAAGTCTTAAAAACGTTTTCAATGGACAGCCGGCATACTTTGTATATTTTCCTGTAGTATATATAACATTATCTTTTAACAAAATATAGTTGTAGATTTGGTTGGCTTTCTATTCCATTCCTTCAAAAAATGCCTCTATAATTTGTTCCGCTTAAAAAAATATAATGCTTCGATTCATAAATGGTTTGATTTATTTTAAACGTACTGTAAACAATTTTGATAGTAAAAGTTTGATTTATTATTATACTGTAAACAAGACATCGATGAAAAACTAGAAGATTTACTACTTCTTCCGAAAAGAAAGCAAAATTGAAGTTTGAGAAAGTTATTGTAGACAAGGACCGTAATCAACCGTGTTGAAAACAAGAAACTTGGCTTTCGAACATAATTAAGTACATTGGGGGAGAACGGAAGTTGAGGGTATTTTACTTTCATACCTTTGCCTTAGTTTTCTTGAACAAATGTTGAAATGTTTTTTTTCGAAACAAATATTAATACTCATTGAACTTGCAATTTAGATATTCGGACTGTACTGGGGTTCTATAAAAAACTGCCGATTTTCGGGGTGTGATTCTTTACAAATAAACTATTTAAAAATGGTACAATTTTCAAATATTTAGATTAAAATAACGGAAAAATTACTGTTTTACAAAAATTATCAATAATAAAGATTTTAGAACATTTTGTTTTAAATTTATTGACCTAAAACAATATATCTGAATTTCGTTAATGAGGCAAATCTATGGTCCTATGTCAATGCATGGCTCAGCGCAACAATGTACCATATGCTACTGATTATTTTGATGCCTAGTTCAAATCGATGACTGGTGAATTCGATCATAACTGTGACATAAATTAACCGATTCTAGAGGTTTTTTTGTATTAGCTTAAAATATAATTTTCTACACATGATATTAAGATAGTTTATGCTAAACCTTCCATTTAACCGTTAGAAGATTTTAAATTACTATCATTTTAAATGTATTATTTGATCATGTTGATTTTTGTATTATTAACTAATCTTTACTTATTTAAGATAAATTCCATCTTCATAAAATTTGGAGAAAAAATAATCTAGGAAAATTCCAGATGTCTGGGAAAGTATGTATTTTAGGACGCACCTTCATATTAATTAATTACTTTCTTAGTTTAGATGAAAGTAATCACCCCCCAAAGAGGGACAACATTTTTCATGGATCTTATATCTTATGTAGAGTTCATATTATCGAACCTCGATTAATAAATGGTTTGATTTATTTTTAACGTACGTAAGTAAACAAGACATCGATGAAAATCTAGAAGATTTACTACTTCACCTTGTATGTTGATATTTACTTTTCTAAGAATGGTATTAAATTGAAAACTACATCTTGATTAAGTTTTATCTATGTATTTAGCTTTTGATCGTGGCACAAATGTTCCTAATTCCAACTTGTAAGCAAAAAAAGTAGGCTATGAAATTCGTCCTTAATAAAAACAAAGAAATTAAGTCGAGAAAAATACTTTAAATCCCTTTTTTGTCCATATACTGACTACGTAATGTAAATTTTATCTTTATCTTGTTTGAATCCATATTTTAAAACCAAATAACTGTAGCCAAATAAAATGAAACTTGTAATCGAGAGTAAACCAAACATTTTCGTTGTAATCCCAAGCACGTCGAACGTTAAATTCCAGTCCACCTCTGAAACGGGACATGACCTTGCTGTGCGCACGTGTTACGATCAAAATTTTGCAATTAAATACATGTTTGTATTGTATAATTTAAATATCTTTTGTGGGATATATGGAAAAAACTTATTGCATAAGTGTAAGTCAATGAGTAATCTTAGAGTTATACAATTTTTATCAATATATTTTTCAACATTTAATTATTTCTGTTTGGTAAAATGTTGCTCTACACATATTGAATGTTCCCTGGTAAACATTGTTTACCCGAAATATTGTCAACAACTCAAAGTTATCAATGTTGATAGACGTATTAGAATAAATGCTTGCTTAATTAACTATTCATATCAATTATTCATAGTCAAAGCTTAAACAATTTAAATGTTATTTTATAAACAGATTATATTTCTATATACATTAAGAATATTCAGTTCAGTACTACTTACAAATCTTGAAACAAAATTACATTTTTAAATTTACTTAAAAATTGTATTGTTTTATTTATTTTCATTTTTGCACTATTCACAATGTTCACAAATTTAGGAATTAAAGTTGGAATTAGAGATATTTTCAGAGATTTTCTGCAGCCAGTTATGAGGCTAGAATAAATAATACTGTATTATTCCCACTTTATATCACTGAGGATTATCACTTTTGTTGACGGTAACAAATAATGACTTCGCAGAGGAAATTCCTTAGACAAAGGTTAGACCTAATGGAGAAGCCGCATCAGCGGTCTTCAAAATTTTTTTGTAGGTTTCAAAATAAATAAAATTATTCCTCTTTTGTGAAAATGTTAAGGAGTTAGAAACTTTGAACTTCATCTTTTACCAATCTTACCGTACTGCAAAATTAAATAGGGATCCAATAATTGAATGCCTTTAGTGGTTTGTGAGGATTTTGTAATAGAGAAGTTTGTGGTTAGAGCTAAATTTGATTCATAAACGTGTGGTTGGCGTCCTAGAATAACATCAATCCACAACCTGATCCCTCGTGTAAGCAGATCTCTTCTCACTTTGATTATTGATCTGTTGGAGTGTTTTTGTTTACCTTCAATATTGCTTTAAGTGCTTGAAATAACTCTTCTACATTTGAAATAAATAAACAAATACAGGATTAACAAAATAAAGCAGATGGGTTCATTAAATAAATACAATTTATATGTGTAAGGAAATGTAACTCCAGAGAACTGGTACTAAAATGTTGCTGCAAAACACTTCATTATAAAGGTTCAACAAATTATTAACTAAGAGTGATTGAAAATTTACCGAGCATCCAAAAATTCATGAGATAACTTGATTAGATTTTTGACCTCGGAAATTTCAATACAAATTTAGGATTCTCAGCCGCGAAGTCTTATAGCTCCCCCTCACCAGAACGATAATGGATAATGCCTGCCTGCACCTAAACTAACCTGACCTAACCTAACCACTTGTCCTAACCTAACCTACCTGGCAGAATGCATTTACCGGTCGGCAGTGGTGGCTGAAGGTGACAACCGTTCAACACACCGCTTGGCAACATCGATCAGTTTTTGGAGGGTTAATAAACCAGTCAACATTATATTGTAAGACTGGAACTTCAGTTTGTTGTATTTTAGCTCAGTTGTGTCCATTATTGTTCTTTCACTATGTTACAGCTAAATACGGGTGAGTCAAAGTAATAATTATCTGAATTGGGTATGAATTCAGATAAATGTCATTATCTCTAAATCTGCAAGGTAAACCCCCATTTCCATGTGAATGTATCATGCACGTTAGCAGCTGGCTGTGACAAGTCTTATAAAGTAGGCCACCCGTCGTTTATACGATGTATTAGGATCAAGAGCCGCTTGGCCAATGTTTAATATACATAAAAATTATTCGCAGGCTTAATGCAATATTAAAATTTAACATTGGTATTCTTTTACTTTAGTACATTTAAGGCCAAAGCAATTTTATTGTTTGAACTTCCTTATGCAATATATTATATTTCTACACAGCACTGACTTTATAAAATTGTGTTTGATTTTTAGTAATTCTACCACTCAAACTGAAGCTAGTTATTGTTAATATTTTTACGAAATTGTGATTTCAAAAGGTCACTTTGTTAACATGTATTCAACACGGCAACTATGATTTAAAGTATATTGGAAAAATTGCCTCAACAACCCAATTAAAACAGTCATACATATCAAATAATTTTGACTGGTATACTAACTGGATGTTTTAGCTCAGTTGTGTCAGATTTTTAACTATATTACAACTGAATACGGGTGTAGTCAAAGTTCTCATACGGGTGTATCAATTTTTTTTCTCATTTATGGAACTGTCAATACAAAATGTTTGTCAGATATTGCCCTCTATTGCTATTATGTTGTGTAAGAACAATCAATCTCGGTTGTGGTTGGTTATAAGATAATTTATATACATATCAAAATACACAACAAAACCAAATACAAATTGACTGATAACACCGTATTTTATCTTGAAAGGTTATCTCAATGGACATATTCCCCGTTGAGCTTCATCTTGAGCCAGACCAGTAAGTCAGCTTTGTACAGACGCCCAGCTTACCAGGAGCGCCGCACTTCACTCCAAAATACACAATCCCTGTCAAATAAGTTGTAAATTTAGTGAACACTTTGAAAAGATAACATTAAGAACTTTCAATGAGAAGTTTGATGTGAGTTGAATCATATAAATTATCGAAATTTCATAAATTAGGCCGACTCCATTCAAGTGAAAAGTAAATAAAAAATTATCTATTTTATCAGCAAAAGTTCTTACACTTACCCAGCTTAACAAACAATACATGAGGTGTCCATAAAAATGTAAAAGAACTTCGAGATGAAAGATTTTTTAAACGTAAATTTTAAAATTTTTAACCTAAAGATTTTTAGACCTAAATTAAGAAAAATGATAATAAGAAGTTACGTTCTCTAAATATCCGCCATTTTTTATGTTTACATATTATTTATTATCTCTGAAGATTTAATGCCGATTTTTTAAAATCTCGGTATGTAATTTTAAATAAAGTCAGTTTGAAACAAAAAAACATGGTCTAATGGTGGATTACAGACTGGTGGTCGTTAAAAATCGTTAAACAAAAAACGGGGGAATGGGATGTTTTACAAAAGCATCATGGGTAAAAGATTCTTAGGAAATTGGGGATTAACTTTAGAATCTGTCTCCACCGTTAAAATCGAAGTTAAAAATAGATATAATTTGATTTTAATTATAATTATTATAATTTGATTTCCAAAGTAATAACTCAAATTTATGATAATCGTATCTTAATTAACTAAACTATGATTGAATTTAGCTAACGAGGCGCACAATTATTGGCCTTTGCCAATGCATGGCTCAGCAGGACAATGAGCTATATTATTCCTATTTTATTGTCTCGTTCGCTAAATTCAATCATAGCTTGGTTATGCATGAACAGATCTTCATAATATTTGTGTCATTTAATTAAAGATTACATTTCCAAAAAAATCTTTAAATGTATAATTTTTTGCAAAACTTATCGATTCACTGTTAATTAAGATTAAATATTTTAACTGCCTCCGCCATTTTGAAATTTATTACTAAACAATATTGATTTTTACTATAAACTGACCTCTAATATTTAAAGGTACATACCGAGTTTAAAAAAAATCAGTACCAAAACTTTGGGAATTCAAAATATTTTGTGAAAAACACAAAATGGTTTTATCTAAGTAAATATGCATTTTAGGTCAAACCTTCATACTAATTTTTCCTTAGGTTAAATTTAAAGAATCACATCACGAGGTTTTGAAGCGTTTTTTATGGGCAGCGTGTATAAGTATATAATACAAAAACTAAACAAACATAATATAAAAAAATTTTGTATTGTTCAAATGAAATGAAAATGATATGAAAAATTCTTTATTTTAACAGGCAAAGTCCAAAAAATAAATTTTACGTTTAAATGTTGCATCGTCCATATGAAACAAGTATCACTTGTCACAGTTATAATCATGTACAACACACAACCAATACAGAGCAAAGTTGTGGTCTTGTTGTTTTATTGTGTTCGTGCCGTGGTTGCGTGCGATCTGTTACGTGGACTAGTGCAAGAGCCAAATTAACACATGTTGTCGATGGCCGAAAAATGTTTAGGGTTCACCTGATTGTGTAATTTATATAAATAGTATATTGGAACAATGTGAAATATAGTAACCGGTTATTGGAATAAAAATATGCAGACTAAATAAAAAGTTAAACGCCTGGATAGTAAAATGAATGAAATGTATGAAGGCAACCTACAAGATTAAACGTTAACAAACGTATGTATATAGTTTTGTAACTGAGATTGAAATTGTGGCATTTGGCAGATCAATGAACTAATACTGAAATTTGCTTTAATCCCAGGAACTCAGGAAATATACTGTGGGTTCTTGCCATTTACCAAGTAACGAGAATTAAGATCAAATATCTAAAAAAGCATTGGTATTTAAAAAAGTCTGCTTTGTTTGGATGAAAATACGTTCACTGATGCCATTGATGGTGTGAGTCAAAGCCATATTTTAGGTACTGTCATAAGGTTCACCTAAAATTAAGTTGACCTGAACGTTAGATTTCACCTAGCTGACTATGTAGGATTAAATTTCCCGAATTTTATAATCAAGGGTTTTAGATTATTGAACACTTAAAATGTGTGGAGATTGATTATACATTTTTGTACACATGATAATATGAAATACTGATGCTGATTCAAGAGCAAGGAATAGGAGATTTCTAATATTAACAATCTGTTATATAAACAGAGGCAACAGGTACATTAACGCGCTCTCATTTTTAAGATCGAGCTCTGCCTTCATTTTATGGGGGTTCTAAGAGGTCATAGTTTTAAGCATTATAACTGCTTGGTGTTACACTTAAAACGATTGAAAGCAACAACGTCTACTCAAACTTCATTACACAAAAAAGGGTTCACCTGTTATTTTTTGCTACTGAAAGAAATATATATATATATATATATATATATATATAATAACAACTTGGCATATATATTTACAAATGGTTTCCCGCACCTAGATCGAAAAAGGTTTGCCGCACCTAGCCTTAAATGAGATAAATAAACGGCTGATAATATGTTGTAGGGTGTTAAGATATTCTTAAAATATGTGTTAAGCCGTAAATATTTTTATAACAATACTTGTACGACAAGAAATTTAATTTTAAACTTTTCTTAACAAACTTTCCTTGAAGCTCTTGGGATAATTCTTATCTCGCTTCTCTTAAAAGCAGATCTATTTTATTTTCTTTAAAATGACACCATTTAAAGCGAGATGTGCCATTAAATTGGTGTTCAAAAAACTTACAACTTGACAAGACTAATTAAGTATGCTAATACTATGGTCATGGACGGCTCTCTGACTGGTCTTTACCAATACAGAGGTCGACAATGGCTACAGTGATGAGAAGCTGTCATTGTTCTGCTATTGGCTGTCCGGATTGACCATCTTCCTGTTCAACTTGGCTCCTCCTTGTCTCTCTGGGAACTTTGATTCCCAGCTGAGCTTAGATACCCAGTCAGGTCTGAGCCCTGTAGGGATTTTTGGATTGTCCTGGCTTGCCCATCTGGGAGGGGATGAGGGACCCTTATCCGACAAACTTCTAAGTGTCTGCTAGTCTGGAGGGGGAACCGACCAGGGTGAGACTTCACAACAAGGAGAGCTCCCAGATGGAGGTCCTTGTCTGAGGATACTCGGGAGGTCTCGGGTAAGAGGGTGAGTCGTCAAGCCTGGAGGATGGGTTGGAAACGTGTTTCTCTTGCTTCAGGGGCGAGGCTGGCTGACCAAATTATACCTTTCCCATCCTGAAAATCCCTTCCTACCGTAAGCTGCACAATATCCCTAGGGAGACGTGCCTATTTGGCAATGCTGAGGTTTTCATTCCTCCAAAGTCTAACAGTCTATGCTAATACTACGAAACTTGACTCTTAAACTTAACCTCGCTTGGAAATTGTATCTACATCGCATTTGTCTACCATTGACCTATCATCGCACAGCCCAAACCACTTGACCTAGAACCTTAAAACTACATAGACGTTCCTCTTAAGGCGAGGGGTTCTTCTTTAAATGGGAAATTTACAATTCGAAGTTTTAAGGGGTTTTTGGTGAGGTTGAATACTTCAAATCGTTCCATTTAAAATGTGATGGGATTTTGAATAAAAGAAAATTATCTGCCGAATTATATGCTTAGATTTTCCCTACGATTCACACGCTTAAAGATAATTGTTACAAAACTTATGTTTGTCTTTTAATATATACATAAATGTCTCACTCGCCGAAAAGGCATATGCAACAGTTGTTGGCCACAATTCTGATAGTTTGGGTCCACCAACACCAAAAAATCCTTGGCCTTTTTATTGGATATCAGCAATTATAAAGTCCTCGTTATTTCTAGTATTTTCATGCAATAATACTTAAACTTTCTCGATGCCCAGATTTGTAGTCAGAATGTTTGCTCGAACTCGGATATTTACTTTTCAATATAGATACCTAATGATTCTCAGAGCTAGTATGTCTGCTTTCTCACTCAAAAGGAAATTTTAAATGTTGTTTTTACTGAAAAATGTAAATATAAACAAATTTAAAATAAATCAAATTGATTTACTACACCTGTTTTTATGTCTTATTAAAAATTTCGTTTCAATTCATATTTCAATAACTCAATAACTCATTTATTCAACCAAAGTAACAAGATTACATGCATTGGTCATGTCAGATAAGAAAGTTTCTTACAAGGAATAACATACTGTCAATAAAATAACTAAAATAACATAAATTCTTAATATGATATAAAAATAAAAATAAAACGCCAGGTTTTTAATTATCCGTCAGTCAGGAATTCACGGACGCTGTAAAAGCATTTGTCAAGGAGGAATAACTTAAGCCTCTTTCTAAATTTTAAATGGTTTGACACTGCTCTGAGGTGCATAGGAAGATTGTTAAACAGATTAATTGCATTGAAACGGAGATTTTTTTGGAAGAAAGATGTGTGATGGGCTGGGACTTGAAGATTATTAGAGATTCTTAAATTATACTGATGGTTACCAATAATTTTGAAATGTTCAATGGATTTAGTTAAAAAAGATAATGTCTCGTAAATATAAAGACATGGAAAAGTTAATATATTAGAAGACTTAAAAAACGGTTTACAAGTTTGACGCCTGCTCGTTGAAAAAATTAATCTGATTGCTCTTTTTTGTAGGCGAAACAGAAACAATGTTCTTTTGTTCTCACAGCCCCATATGGGCAGAGCATAGACGAGATGTGGGTAAATGAGCCCGTTATCCCGTATTTCACTACCATATCAAGTTTGTCCTTGAAAACTGTTTCGTAACAATACAAAAATATTAAGGCTCAAACAATTGTAAACTTACAATAATTTTGAAATAATAAGTTTCATTAAACCCATAAAACTAAATTATTTCTAACAAATAAAGCCACAAACACCAAAACTTCGAAGCTTGAATGTGCTAAACTTGTAGAAAACAAGTTGGCTCCGGTTAATAAAAGCCATTATTAAAAACCACCACAATATAATTTTGCGCTCTAATAAATTAAGCCTCGCACCGAAACTGCGGTACACTTTAAGTGGCTCTGATATTTATTACACATTATTCAAACACAAAGACGTTTATGTTGCTCATTACTTTTAATGCAAATTGCTGTTAATTTTTCTTTCCTTTAAAAATCTTTAATCTAATTCTAAGTCCTTTCCCAGTATTATCCTAGTTACTTGTTGCTAGTTTACATTTCAAACGTTTGTAGCAATAGAAACTTCAACTTTTCAAATCAGTTTGGCTCAATCATGTGACTTGAGAACTTTTATTTTAAACTTAAATGTCCTTGTATGAGGAAAAGTTCCTTTCTGTGAACAGTGTTTAGAGTCGACTAACGTGACAAAATCTATTCTGAAAAATTTACCTTGATTAACAAAAACTTGTAAATAAATTAATATATTTTTATAAACCTATTTAAAATTACTCTGAATATATAGAAGTATGTTGAGTGAGTAAAGTACAAGATTGTCTTACGGGTTAGCGCCCGTGCTTGGGAGGGCGACAATTTTACGAAGGAGACAATTTTTACGAGGAAGACAATGTGCTTTACTCTCGAAATGCACGGAATATTTCTCCCTCGCCTACAATTATTAATATCCTGAATATATACATTTATTTTATCAACTTAGTAAGTAATAAAAGTATTCATTTTGTTTCGTTCTGCTAATAGCGCCTGCATCTGGTAAGCTGCTACCACGCATGCAACAGTGATCAGCTGAGTGTAGCAATGTTTACATGCTTCATTCTTAGACGTTCTCACAGCTGATTGTTGTTAATGTTAATCTCATTTGATTATTCCTGCCACTAAGCTGTCATTAGATCCTTCATTAGTTGAGCTGCAACAAATTTGCAACGCGCTCTAATTTTTGAATTATTGATTTCAATGTTATTCTTAAGGGTTTACTTTGTCTCCCGCTGGGAGACAAATCATTATTTTATCCACCCATTACAAGGAGGAAAAAGTGTCTAAACATAGCAGGCTAGCAGGTGGAGGAAAATTTATATTTATACTTATCCTGCATTTACACACAAGGCGGTTATTATAGAAAAAGATGGAATATTGCAATCGACACTTTAATTAATTTTTCCAAATAAAAACTGAAGTGACTGGTTGAAACCGATCGCCATTCACTTTTCCACATATTTGCCGTAAAAATTTAAATACTAAATGAGTTTAAATATAATTTAAGTGTTTTTAATTTTTTTTGCCTATATACAGAAAAAAATTACCCAAAAACGCGTTTAAAATGACGCAAATGGTGCGTTTATACATATACGTAAATAATGAATAGGGAAATATTAAATTACTCTGACCAAACTAGAACAGAACGGTTAAATTTTTAAACAAAGTATTGGAAGACTTAAATTCTATGTCCCAGTGGATTGTAAAAATTAAAGTTCCTGTAATACATACCCTACCGTTTTTTCGTCACGAGTTTATTTTATATGATTTTACTATTACTAACACACAACAGTTTTAGAACTATGTGACAATGATTTAATCTTATATTGTGTTCTGCCTCGGGGTTTAAGAGTCAGAGCCATATATATGTTAATGTAACGTAAGGCCATAACCGTTGTAACCGGCTTCTAATGCATCCCACTCTACGTAGGCAATGTGAGAGCCACCTAGTTTACACTCTGTTTGACAGCTATAATGTTAAGGCCTTTTCCTCGGTCGTCAACAGACAAATAATAATAATTTAAATAAGGTTAATAATAATCACTTGAACTTCGTCGGCTTAATTTAGAAAAGGATAATGAATTTCAAGATATAGATTGAACTATTGCAATAAAGCTGAATTCGGCTCAAACTTAATGTTTTACATCTTTATATTTCTTTATTGCATTAATGTTTTTACAATATGTTCATTTTATAAAAAGAAATAAAAATTTAATTTCACCCTTTAGCTCCTGAACTTAAACAAGTTTAGGAAAAAGCTACTTAACACCACTTAATAATATAGACGTTTCATAAATATAAATCACACTTTTAACTAAGAACACCTATAACAAATCAGCGAAGAGCGAATAATAAATTATTTAATTAACGCTATTGGCATTGTTAACCAAGCATTGCAAACGCAAATGTCTATAAGCAGACAAATAAATTATAAAATAAATATTTTACAGTTTTTAATACAAGATCACAAATATTTGTAAAATATATTCTGGAATTATGAAAACCAGGCGAATAAGCTGTAGGTGTGAAAAGGCAACTTCTGCCCATCCAACAGGTCGGGAACTTTTACTCTACGGTTGAAGTGACCCGTGACTTTTCGCCTTCTTATGTTTACTTTGCCTGATGTTGAGAATTCTTCTTCATGTTTGCACCAGACCGCAGTTAATGTTAATGTTAAGTTAATTACTCCTCATATTAACCTTTTTTTTAATTAATACGTGTTTATTCATATACATTTAGTAAACTTGGATTGAACCTTAAACCTTGATTAACTGATGGATTGAACCTTGTTTGGTAAGCAACTAAGTGTTTGAATCACATGTTTTAGATGAGGCTAATAAGTTCTGTTGTTACAAAACATTTATGGTACTTAACCAATTTATATTTCAGCATAACAGTACATGACACCTTACAAAGCTCCATTGTTCTCAACTTCCCGTGTTCTGTGCTGAAATGTTTCTGTGCTGAACTTCCGCTGCACTCAAATGCCTGCTTTCCTCAATTAAAAGTGACTTTGCAAGTTTTCCCAAACCTCAGACACAAATGACTAACAGTCCAAAGTCTCTTTAGTGATCCAAACTTTAGTTCCGTGATCTGTAGTTTAACCGTAGTGATTTAAGTTTGGTAAGGTTTTTTTTATTTATCCTCCTTGTTTTATAAATCTATTACAAACTAGAAATGGTCCTAGGAAATATATTTTTATTGTAAAAGCAGGATTGAGCCTTCAGTGGTTGAGCGTAATACGGGGCAAAACAACTAAATAATAATAAGCTAATAACATGTAATACAGTTTGTATCTTAGATGCCATTCCATAAGAGATAAGCCTCAGAGCTGAAAGATTTAAATCCTATATTCCCTGTTTATTTTAGTTCAAATTCCTACAAAAACATTAATCCCATCTCAATCAAAGGAAGAAAACTGTTAACATTGCAATTTTAATGATTTTTCAATCCACAAACTTAAACCCGAACATTAATTCTTCATTCATGTTAGTTTTCGTTGATCTGTCTCTAGTTTATGAGCCAAAAAAGTTATTATTAAGAATACAAGTTTTGTACAAAAAACTTGTATTCTTAATAAAAGAAATAGTATAAAAAGAAACACTACATGACACCTTACAATGTAGTAACAATGTACAATGTAGTAACCTTACAATGTAGTACAAAGTAAAATAACCCGTATGTAATAACTTAAAAATTGCTTGATTTGAAACTCCACTCACACGAGTCCCGTACGGAACCAGAAAAATTCAATATCATTCTGAACTAACCATTGAAAAACATTAAAAATTTGCGTTAAGTTGTTAAAAAATATGTGTTCCAATGCTCTGTATGATTTTAAAACCTCTTTTACAAATTTTAATAAAAGATTTTATCAAAGCTAGGATGACATTTAATTTTATGGTGTCCCGTATGGAGCCAGCCTGTTAACTTTTTCAAGAAAAATAAATTTTTAAGAAAATATTCAAAACGCTTATCACAAATCAACAAACAAGAAGAAATTTGGTTTGACCTTTAAAACCAGTTTAAATATTTGTTGATTTCATAAACTAGTACAGTGAACATGGTTAACATGGTGTACCGTACGAATCTTGGATTGGCGGTTAACGAAAGGTGGTTGTTTCTAGTGTGCAAGTGTGATGCAACAAAAAACGACTAAGCTCCAAAAACGCATTTAACCTCAGTGTGTTGAAAGTAGGTTTTGTAAAATAATGGAAATAATCTTGAAATAGTCTTAATACCATAAAGTTAGTTTCAAATCCATATTTCTAGAGCCTGAGTTATGACTAAATTAAATGATAAACTTTACCTTAGTCATCTTGAAAATTCATTACTATTGTTAAATCAGATGTGTATTGTAAAATGGTGTAATTCCGTTTGTCAAATAAATAAATAAATAAATACAGCCCCTAGTTTGTACGTTACGGCATCGCTATACCAACTTCAGACTGAATCTTTCAACATTAAGGCGTCGTTAAAACACAAATTATTTACAACAGAACACGCACATAACGAATAATTTAAATTTACAAAACAGGCATTTTCCACGATCCCGCATATCACAGAACTCGAGCAGATGACTGACTGGAGTTATCATTGCCTCGTCGTGTGGGTATAGCGGCGTTATTAGTACCTGTACTTTGCCCTCTCGGTTTGGCGTTCTCCTCTAATTTAAAACACTTTTGGAAAAGAAATGTGATTTAAATTGCATTTTGCCATTTAAAATGATTTCGCTAATGTTGTTTTCTTTGTGAGCTTTTGAAATTTTAAATTCTTCCAGGGTGTCTCATTTACCACCTTGTCTACAGGTGTGAAGGATTTCCAAGCCATTTTTTAGATTGTTCATGACATGGTTTTTACACAGAGAGAGTTGGCACCATATGACCTGTTAACCGCTCTGCTGAACATATGGACGGAACCAAGTGTCAAGTAAGTAAATGAAACAATGTGAATGTACTATGTTAGCGTACCGAAAAAATCCATTGCTGATTTTCAGATAATGATAGTGCGATTTTATGGTCATTGAAAAAATCAAATCGGATGTATTTGTTGCAATATTGTAAACAGTCAAATCAAATCAAATCTTTATTGCCGTAAGACATTTTTAACAAATGTGTAGCAAAAGTCAGCTATACAATTACATGTATAGCAAATAAAATTACTTACAGCTATTTTATATTGCTGTCACTCACACACGCAAACTCGCAACAATAAACCGCCATTCACACTCATTCACACATGGACTCTCCCCCTGCTGGAATTTAACGATCGATGAATTCCCCCACCGAGTAACATGCGGAAGCCACAAGGTAGCCTTTCAATCGAGACTTATATTTTGACAAATTTTGTTCAGACCTCAGGTTTTCAGGAAGAGCGTTTAGGAATTTTACTCCCATCTGCGAGGGGAGGTGCTCAAAAGCTGCCGTTCGATGTTGAGCAACTCGGTAATCGTGTCTTGCACTTGTCTCATACCGATGGATGTCGCTGCCCTGCGTGAGTACGACATTTTTCCGGCAGTACAAAGTTGTTTCCAAAATGTACATGCCTGCGAGGGTCAGCCACGCTAAATTCCTGAAGGTCTGTCTGCACGACTCTCTATAATTTAGTTTTCCAATTATTCGGACTGCTTTCTTTTGCAATCGAAAAACCCGCTTGAAGTTTGCCTTTGTACAGCAACCCCATAACCGAATTCCATAAGAAAGGTGTGGGTAAATATGGCCAAAGTAGGCCATGAGCTGTACTTCGATGTTGCAGTACTTTGAAATACTGTGTAAGGCAAAAAGTCCAGAAGAAATCTTTCCACAAATTTTGTCGATGTGATCACTCCAAGACAAAAACCTGTCCAAGTACATCCCCAGAAACTTGACCGATTCCGCTTCCTCAATGGCAACGTCATCAACCAGCACCGATGGATGAAACTCAGGGTTCAGGTTTCTCAACGAGAACCTCAAGTAGTTTGTCTTGGAGTGGTTTGTCATCAAATTGTCGGCTTGGAAGTATTGAATGCAACAATTTAGATCTTCAAATGCTGAGACCTCAAGAGCTCTTAGAGACTGAGATCTAAAGCAGAGAGTCGTGTCATCAGCGTATTGAATAATATGCCCATGTGAAATGGATGATTGGACATTATTTACATAAATCAAGAAGAGGACAGGGCCGAGGATCGAACCCTGGGGTACTCCAAATCGAGTCACAGTCTGTTCCGATACTGAGCTTGAAATTTGAACAACTTGGCTTCGGTCATTTAAATATGATCTCAGCCAATTTAAGGGAGTGCCACGTACCCCATAGCACTCTAACCTGTTAAGCAAAACTGAATGCTCCACGCAGTCAAAAGCTTTTGGCAGGTCAATGAAAACGCTGAGCGTTTTTTTATTGTTTTCCAAGCCTTCAACAACCAAATCAACGAGTTCTGTGACTGCATCAATGGTTGATTTTCCTGGTCTGAAGCCAAATTGGCTATTCGACAAAATTTTGTGTTTTTCTAGGAATACAAAAAGTCTTTCTAGAAAACTTTTTCAAAACCTTTGCTCAGTACCGGTAAGATCGAAATAGGGCGGTAGTTGCTGGCTACCGTGGGGTCATCTTTTTTGAAAACTGGAACTACCTTTGCCTTTTTTAGTTCCGTTGGAAAGATACCGCTTTCAAAAGACAGATTGATCATTGTAGTCAATGGGCAAACAATGCTCTCCGAGCATTGTTTTATTAACCACATTGACACGCCATTGACATCTTCAGACAATTTTGAGGGAAAATTTTGGATCACACGAGCCACCTCATCAACACTCACTGTAGGCCTGACAAGAAGAAAGCTAAAGCTAAAGCTCATGAAGCTTTATCGTTTTTGGTCTTGGTATTAAACCAAGACCAAACGAATCAATCCCTAGCGAATATTGATTATCTATTTACTCTAAAACAATTTCGAAATACATCCTCTATTACATAAAAAACATTAATAAATGTTAAAGGAGTTCTTTTTTAATTGTATTGGTGACTTCTACGCTGAAGATGACAATTCTCTGACAGTAGTTATCTCTAAAATTGTCTTTGCAACCATATTTTATATCAAGTATTCATGACGCAAGCTTTAGTTAGAGCCATACATTCTTCTTGCTTGACATTTCATTTCAATATCCGGAGACGCCTTTTGCATCAGCAAATCCGTAAAACATAGTTGTACTTTATCACAGGTAATCTTTGCCTTTTTTTAAATGACTGCAATTTAAATTTAACTGCATGATTCTATAATGAATGGTTAAATAATACAGTAATTAATTTACTTTTTTCAGCTTCTTTTTTTGAGGTGGAAAGACAATAATCGTAGGCTATGTTTTGTACGTTATTATTAAATTACGTGACACTTCTCACTGTAAAACCGTACGTTTATAATAGAAATAATAAAGTTATAACACAGTTTTCCTGCTAAGGTTAAGACAAAATAATGTAATTTTTTAGCTTGTCAAACGAAAATAATAGGCTATATACCTTATTTATATTCTACATCACTGATAAAAATTTGAAACTTTATAAGTTTCCACAAAAGGTATAAATTTACCTGAGTCTGCCGAAGTGATCCTAGGGTATTCCCAAAGGATTACGCGTTTCGAGGAATCAATAAGTCCTCATCTTAAAAACTAGTACAAGAAGAAAACATCACTTGTGAAACGTCGTCAGATTGATTAAAAACATTGAAACATGGAGACGATTAATTTTAACATAAAAACTGTAGGCCTACACATTTAACCAAAGAACTAGCCGCGTGTGCACTCCTGCTCGGGTGACTGTCATGACTGTCGTGGAGGTTTTGTCATGAGGTGAGCTTTTTCCGTCCTGGTCCCTTATCCAACAGCTGTCCTTGGCTCTCTATGTGCGTATCAAATAATGCGTTAGACTGGAAAACAAGCTTGTCACTCAATAATGTGTTAGGCTGGGGTTTTACTTATTTTATAGATTTCGTATTCCTCTAATGCATTCAAGTAACTGACTTTGTAACAATAATGTAAAGGTGTCATATTTGTGTCATATTTTTTGGAATTCTGTATAGCTGTGATTTTCGTTAACTAAATGAGCAGCAAAATTGGATCTTAAATGATAGGCCTAATTAGCTTTTGGTAAATGTTCTTTGAACCGTCTTTGGAAACTTCTGCGTGTCTGACTAATGTAGAATGTATTGCAATCATCACATGAAATTTTGTAGATTTTTTATCTGCTGTATTATTTTAGCTAGCTGTTAGGAACCCGCTTCGCTGGGTTGAAAAATCTTATGATGGCTTAATATAGTAGCTCTAAAAGACGTAATTTGGAAGCAAGCGTTATAACGTTTAATGTTATGTAAAAATTCATTATATTTTGATGTTTCTTCTTACATATACATGAGAAAATCGGGGGTGACATATTTGGTGGTAGCAGTCTTATTTGGCCTTTCAAACACCACATATTTTGCGTTTCACTTTTGAATTTCTTTTCTATGCAATAACTACAACCTTTGCCTATATTACAAATTTCTACATTAGGGTATCCAATATAATCTATATTTGATTGTAATAATGTATCCTTCATGGTCCAAACTATAGGTCTCTGACCTCTTGCAAACAGCTTGTAAAGCTCTTTAGTTTAAATCAGCTTCTTCTGTTAGGGGGACCTTCGAAGGGGGATCCACTATCTCAGTTCTAATTGTTTCTTTCATTACCTTGTGCGTCAGTCTCCCTTTCTATTCCAATCTGTTACGATAGTAAATCTTGATGTCACTTGATGTTTTTCTGATTTTTAATTTTGTTGTGCAACCTTTCGTCTATGTGATACGGAGATAAGATAAGATAAGATAAGATACGGAGTTGCAAACATTTTCTCGTAAGTTTTAACATTTTTCATCTTACTTGTGCTACTAACTATGAATTTATTTTAAAAAATATGTAACTCTAAATTTCAGTGTACTTTATGTTTTTAATAACATAACCTAACAGTAAAAGTTTACTAAATAATTAAGAACGTAAATAAAAACACATTTGCCAAATAAGATCATAGTCACCTGCACAGAAAACTAAATAAGTACAGAAATCTAACTGCCATGCAGCGGCAGTTGCGCGCAAAACAGTTAATTCGGTCGCCCTCCGCTAGGAGCGCAGGTCGCCGGGAGGGGAGGGAACGAGGAGCCGTCCTGCCGCTAACCATAACCCCACCCACTACTACTTCCCCTCTCGGCGACCTACGCTGCAAGCCCCCCCCCCCCCGCATCACCCAGCGCTAGCGACCCGCATGGCTCTGCGTATTACTGGGTTCTCAGATTTTTTTCAGACGTTTGAGTACGTTTTAATGCGTGAAGCAAACTAATTAAACGAATTATCACCATGCCTGCTACTTGTAGCTACTTTAAAAGCAAGAACAGTCGAAATTGGGTTGAGATTTTTTAAGTTTCCAAAGGATTTGGCTGACCAGTAAGTTTTCTTGTCTACAAAGGTTCATAACTAAGTATCAAAGTGCGTTTTATAAACAGTCGGCAGTGGTTTAAACGAGTTCCAAAGTTTTTGATATTTTTGATGAAAAAGACTAAGAGCTTGAAAGTTTTCTTCAGGAAAACTACATGGGTAGTCCAGTCGCCAAATAGGAAAAAAGGCATGAACCTTGAAGTAGGGACCGACTCAAATTTTATGACTGATTCTAGTACTATTTGATGGACTAAACGAGAATATGGCGGATGCCAGACTGGCATCCTTGAGCAATTTTGAATATCGAAGGTCAAAGTTCAAAGGGCCGAAAATAGAGAAACATATGTGGAAAAAAATATATTTATGGTATCCAAACAAATGTTCCCCAAGATATTGATTTTAAACCGCCACCGATAGTTGCTGTGTGGTAAACACATCATTTTGATTGGGTATTAATTTTCAGCCGCCATCTTGGATCCGCCATATTGGATACAAGTTAATTTTTTTTAATGTGAATGTGGTGTTGTGACACATCATTACAGAATAGATTTTCACGCTGATTACAGTGCCGTAATCCGTTTTTGAAAATATTGTTTTGTTCTCAAGATATACTCAAATAATGATTCTTCCCTGGACATTTCCTATGGGAGTTTCCAAATTAAACTATTTTTTTTGCTTTGTTTTTCTTATATCTCCGGTTCTAAATTGCATTATAAATTTTGTTTTGGTCTTAAAAGATTCAGTGAATTAGTGGCTTTAATTTGAAATATTGCCCATTTAAACACGACCG
Source organism: Flexamia atlantica (assembly GCA_035578135.1). Lineage (NCBI taxonomy): Eukaryota > Metazoa > Arthropoda > Insecta > Hemiptera > Cicadellidae > Flexamia > Flexamia atlantica. The sequence goes on from JAQJVK010000002.1 coordinate 17,555,359, forward strand.
GTCGGAGATGAGTTACAAAGCAATATTGAACATAAAATTTCAGCAATATTGAACAAACATAAACTAAGCATTTCAGGCAGCTCGCGAAAGCAGCGCCGGCAGCGGGCTCGGGCCTTGCTCGTTGTCCCGAGCCGGAGCACGGCGCGCCGGCGCAGAGAGAGGGGAGTGTTGAATAGCGAGGACTGCAGTTCACGCCGCCGCCGCGAGAGCGCTGCTTTAGCCCGCTCCTGCACATCAGATCTGGCGCATGGCTCGTCTGCTGGGAGCCGTTCTGCACAGAACCAAGCGCGAAAAGACTAGTGGCGCTGCCACGGCGAGCGCAACCCTTTTCCAAAACCAGTCAGCTTTCTGTACTTATTTAGTTTTCTGTGGTCACCTGTTATACAAAAACAATGGTTACCTTGGTTACAGTGGTTGCCAACAGAATGCATTCTGCCGGATTTAATTCTGTTGGCAACCACTGTAACCAAGGTAACCATTTCAGATTAAACCATATGCTTGATATAAACAAATAAAACCCAAAGTACTCACAAAATCCTTGACATAGGTCCCTTTCTGACGATCTTATGCCTATACCCTTTAAGATATTGAAACCCAACCACCATAGTGCACATCATGAGATTCCAAGCTTTAATTTGATACCAAGATCAAGGGTCTACGACTTGTAGTTTTGGCTGCAGCACAAAATATACCACCACACAACTCTCTTTATATATATTTATTGCTATTTATATCGCTTTTGAATAACTTTTGTAGTTTATTTGAAGATTTAAAGGCAATACTGATTTTCTTCTTACCGAGTTCATTTCCCAGTATTTTTGGGAGTCTAGCACCATTCTCAGATGTTACATATATTTCCTTTTCCAAGTTCTCTGTTAATTACTTTTTTCCTCAACTAACAGTTTCTTTATTAATTTACCTACAATGTTAGTTATCATATCCATTCTGGGGAGCAATATATTTAATAGTATTTTTCTCTTTTTCAAAATTCCCTGGGCGGCCATTTTTTGTTTCCGAGGATGGTGTAAAGTTGAATGATTTGTAGTATTTGTTAAAGTTGGTTTTCTGTAGATATCAAATGTGAAGGTGGTCCTAACGGGGCTTTAGCATTGAATAGTTTTAAGGATCTGATTTCGTTATCTGTAAATAACTCAGTTCTTCTGGTTAAAGCTTTGTTCAAAGTTTTTGTAAACCTTTTTTGGAATTTTCCGAATGTTTTGGGCCTTTTCTATACCACCTTCACATAACAATGTTAAGTATAACTTGTTTATATAGCTAAGCGTAAAATCGAAAAACGCCATGCAGTGCAGCGTATTCCATAAGGAAAATAAAGTTGTCCGCCATATTGGAAAATGGCAGAAATTATTTAAATTTTCAAGAGACTCCAAAAATCAGCTTTAAAAATATAGGGAATTCACATTACATTACGTTACAAGAGTCAAATTTTACATGAGGTTATATTTAAAATTTTTTAGCGAATTTCCCCTATAGGGAAGAAGCTATTACCGTAGGTCTCATGGTAAGACCTAAGCCCGAGACCATGATAACTTTTCGTTTTGGGGCCACCAGAAGCAAAAAACACCATTCGTTCGAATTTATATCTATCTATCTATCTATCTATCCATCTATCTATCTATCTATATATATATATATATATATATATATATATATATATATACTTCGAAATAATTAAAACATTTTTACTTAGCAATATTTCGGTTTTACCTTTTTCAAGCTAAATAATAAACATAATCATAAATTAACAGCTGAGGACAATTTGGTTTGCTGGTCAAGTTGGTTTTGGACAGTTGATGAGGAATCTAACTATTTATTTAAGTATTACACATAAAGAAGTGATAATTATTTACAATTCAGCGGATGTTGAGTCCATGAGGTTGTTTTGACCTTAAAACTAGCTGATGAGCCAATTCATATGTTCTTAAATTCAATTCATTGAGATCTTTGTTCTCAGTACTATTAATTTTGTGGACAGCTTTAAGATCAAAACAATCTTCAAACTCAGCATCATGCTGGACAGCGTGTAAGGCCACAGGCTTTTTCGTCTCTTTATGGTTAACTGAGAACCGATGTCCTGTCATGCGCACTCTTAAAGAATTTGAGGTTTGACCAATGTATTGTTTTGGGCAACGTTTACATGATAGCTGGTAAATCGCATGGTTTGATGAACAATCCATGTGACCAACGATCGGGTAAACTTTGTCAGTGACGTTACTGCGAAATTGGTCTGTCTCGCACATGATCTTACAGATTCCGCAACGCGGTTTTTTACATGGTTCACATCCATGGTTGGAACTGAGACTTGTATCCGTGTTATTTTCGAGCTTGGGCCTTACAAGCATGTTTTTCAAATTTTGCGGTTTTTTGAAAACCATTCTAGGTGGTCTAGAAAAAATATTTTCTGTAAGGGGAGAGTTCTTAAGTAGTTCAAATCCTGTTTTCATTATAGAATTCATTTTATGAAGGCCAGGGAAGTAAGAGGTTATGAATTTTGGGTCATCTTTGAAATCATTAGGTTTAGTGGGGTTCTTTTGTTTTTTGAATTGTCTTTTTATTACTTTTTTTGGATAACCTCTTTGAGAGAAAGCATTGTTTAATGTGTTCAGATAAGTATTATAGTCTTTAGGATCAGTACATAAAGCTTTAGCTTTGACTGAAAGGCTTTTAGGAATGGACTTTTTAACGTGAGCAGGGTGACAACTGCTGTAATGCAAATATTGCATTTTGTTTGTTTTTTTGACATGGATTTTTGTTTTTATTTTGCCACCTTCTAAGAAAATATCTAAATCCAAATACGTCACTGTTTTTGAAGAAACCGTCCATGTGAAATTTAGACATGAACAATTGTTAAGATCAGCCAAAAACTTTTGAAGTGAATCCATGCCATGCTGCCAAACTACAAATATATCGTCAATGAAACGGAACCAGGCTGTTGGTTTTAAATTTTGGTTTGAGAGAAAATTTTGCTCTACCAGACCCATAAAAAGATTGGCGTATGATGGTGCGATACGGGTACCCATCGCTGTTCCTTTACATTGTAAATAATTGTTCCCCAAAAACTTAAAATTGTTCATGGTGAGTACCATTTGGATAAGGGTGGACAAAAATTTTGAAGAAGGTTTTGTTTGGGGTGGTCTGGTGTCAAGGAAGTGTTTGGCAGCATCTAGACCACCTTGATGCGGTATATTGGTATAGAGTGATTCTACATCAATAGTCACCAGGAGCGTTTCTGAATGTAAAGGTTGTGGGATTTCCCGCAGTCTTGACAGTAGATGTTGGCTGTCTTTCAAGTAGGATGGTAATTGTTTCACCATCGGTTGCAGGTTTTCATCCACCAGGGCAGAAATTCGCTCTGTAGGAGATCCGTAGCTTGATACAATTGGTCGTCCAGGAGGAGGTCTTTGAGGTTTGTGTGTCTTCGGTAGTATATAGAACACCGGTGTGCGAGGAGATGGAGGTGTGAGAAGAGCTAGGGCTTCTTTATTTAAACCTTCTTTAGGCCCTTCTTTATTTAGGAAGTCTTTTACTCTCTTCTGAAAGTCAATAGTTAGTTCTTATTATATATATGTGTGTGTCTGTGAGCACGATAGCGGCCGTAAATATGGTCCGATCTTAATGAAATTTGGTACAGACATGTAAAGTGGTGATCGATTGGACAAGTTCGTAAACCAGCCCGATCGGACCATCGGAAGGGGGGGGTAAAGGGGGAATAACCCCCCAAAAATGGGTTTTTTTGGGTTTTTACATAAAAAAATGAAATTAATCAAATTTTTGTTGGCACCATTGGATTCGCCTCAAAAAAACAAACAATTTAGTATTTTGAATCATTGCTCTATGTCCATTGGTTACCGAGATATTGAAAGTGGTAAACACAGTACGTTGTCCCAATGTTAACCTTATGGGGAATAAGTAAAATTCTATATCTCGCTCATTTCTCAACATATCTTAATTAAACTTGGTTTGTGGCTTCATCTAGATGAGATATAATGTATTTTAGTCAAAAATCCCCGAAATTTCAATTTTTGTGGCAGCAAACCTGCATAATCATTCCCCATGTTATCCTTATGGGAAATAAAAAATTCTATATCTTACTTATTTTTTAACATTTCTTGACAAAACTTGGTATATGGCTTCTTCTAGTTAAGATATACTAAATAATGAATTAAAACTAACCAGTTTCAACATACCTGTTGCAGCAAACCTGCATACTCATTCTACATGCTAACCTTATGGGTAATAAAATAAGTTGTGTAGTTCGCTCATTTCTCAAAATATACTGATAAGAAATGGCATGAGGCTTCATACAGTTAATATCTACTTGATTATGGCTTAAAATATCCAAATCATAAAATTCCTGAGGCAGCAAACCTGTGTACTCTCTTTCCCAATGTTAACCTTATGAGAGGTAAATGCAATTGGATAGCTTTCTTATTCCTCAGCATATCTTGATAAAACATGTTATGTGGCTTTATATAGTTTAGATATATTGGATTGTAGCCTATAATACCTCATTTTCAAATTTCTGTGGCAGCAAACCTGCATTTTTCCATACTAATCTTATGAAGAATAATTTATTTTTGAATACCAATTGTGGGCATTTGGCAAATCACAGGATGAGGGAACCGGGCTCAAATTAAATGTTTTAATGTCAGGGACTCAGGAAAAGTACTGCAATTTCTTAAAGTTTGCTAGATAACAAAAAATAACATAATATAACTGCCATTTAAGTAGCATTGGGAAGTAGCATTGGGATCTAAAACGTCTGCTTTGTTTACATTAAAACATGTGAGCTGATGTTTGATTCAGAGCCACATGGTGGATACAGACATATGGCTTACTTAAAGGCCAGATAACTAAATATATCAAATAAATGTACTATAGCGAATACAGATTTTTACTGTTGATGTTTATGAAATTTTTTACTCCAACTTAAACAGCTGGTCATTTCCCCATACGATTAAATTGGAAAAGCCAGCTGTTTTGAAGTTTTGAACATTGCATTTTCGTGCCAAGTGTAGGCTATTATTTTTTTATAGCCTGTTGATCTTAAAAGCCACTAGGAGAGTATTTTTGCACGCTTTCTTTTGAATGTATGTTGATTTTACTTGATGCGAGACTTCATTTAAATTATTTATTTATGCACTTGAAATTCGCTGAGTATGGAGGACTGCTGCAACGGGGGTATTCGTTATACTGCTTCAAAAACAGATGTTTTTAATTCATGTTATCCGGACCTAATAGTAGTTTATGCAACGATTGTATAATGCATGCCTTTAAGCCACGAGTGAGATGTAAGTTAGAACACGAGCGAAGCGAGTGTTCTAAATATCTCACGAGTGGCTTAAAGGCATAATACAATCGTTGCATATACTATTTTATCTACGACCAACAATATACGACAAAATTTCCCCCGAAGTTAAACAAAACTCATGACTTACTAATGATAGAATAGGTCAACTAAAATTTGAGGTTAGGCAAATAAGCAGACTGAGCCATGAATCGTTGTGGAACAATCAGCTGATGGGATAAGTAAACTCAAACATGAATCGTAATGCAACAATCAGCTGATGTGCGAATTGCGTAATTGTTATTATGACACTTGGTGGAATTAGTAAGGTGTGCTACTGCGCATCCAGCGTCAGCTGATTGTCGGGCCAGCTGTTGTCATGACGTCAAGTGGGGGCTAACGGCTACGACAAAAACATGGCGAGAGATTGGGCGAACTCGACGCGCGCTGCTTTGAATTTAAATTATGACCAAACCACAACTTCCATCTCGTCCACCGAGTGCATTTTTCAAAGAAAATAAAATTCTTTATCGATTGGTATGATTTGTTTTTAAATATAGTCTTTTTTATTAATTATTATAGACGACCAAAGGTAGAAGAGTTATCATTGACTATGAAAATACCACCACTCCATTACGTTATTTTTGGAAAAATAGATAGTTTTTCCTTAAAAAAACTATTTATTCTTGTTTCTTAAGAAGTTCCCGTAATATCAATGCTAAATTTAGCCATTTTTATTAAATAATACATAAAATACAAATTAAAAAAATTCTTTTTAAATGCAATTAAATACTGTATTAGTTTACTAAAATTAGGCCAACAGCAAAAATGTAATAAGAGTATGGCAAAATAAATATGTTGTTCTTGTATCTTAAGGTACACTCGGACTTCCAATGCATTTTTTTCTCTATAGCTTTAAAATATTTATGTGTAAGGCAAACAATTATGATAGGAAAGTTTTCAAAAAATATACCAAGATGCGCAAACTTAATTACATTTGCGTCCGTTATACTCGAATGAAAACAATATAAAGTAAAGGACTGCGTCGCCGATTAAATGCTTGAATTTTTAATAAGTTTAGGAAATTTTGAAGTGAGTGATGGCTGATTTGTGTTGGCTGTGTTGGTTCAATCAGTTAAGTTAGGGGGGGGGGAGATATCGGAATATACCCCTCTTCTTCACCGAAACCCTAAAATGTGTTGAATATAATGTCAAAATAGGTGAAATGTGGACGTAAATCAATGATATCCCCCCTACCGAAAACATCCTGGGCACTATACTGGTAAAGTTCACACTACTAAGCTAAATAAGCTTACTTGTTCTTAAATCATAAATGATTTGACTTTAAATTGTCATACACAATATGATAGTTTACCCAATGAAAGATGTGAAAGATTGAAACCCAGGTCCGGCAAAATTTCAATTAGTATAACGCCACCGACCAAGCTAAATTTATTACTAAATCGAAATTAGACAATGGTACGTACTTTTAAATAGTCTATATTGCCCCTAATCAAATGACAACCAATGAAATCAGTAGATGTTTTTAAATTGGACAAAATGGACCTATTTTTAATGGAAATATTTAAATATTACATGCTTTCATCTCGATGAATTTTGAAACTTGGACTTAAACTTTTGTGTTAGGGCTATTTTCTTGCAGTATGTTATAAATATACACAAAAGTGAAATCACATTACTCGTGATACTAATAATCAGGACATTCCTAAAAAGCGTTGCTGGCTATGCAGTTCGAATTCTGTGCGAAAAAATAACAAAAAAGCAGAATTACGTTTTTTATTTTTAGTTTATTTTTGCCGTAATCCACCATTTTGTATTTTTAGCGAATTTTGCATAGGGAGCGGATAACCCCGCCATCAATACGGGTTATTTTAGTTTTTACAAAGAAAAATGAAAATTATCCAATTTTGTTTGCACCGAAAAAACTTTTTCGAATTCAGCTCGAAATAACAAACAATTCAGTATTTTGAACCACTATATCCATTGGTTACCGAGACATTTAAAGTAGTTTACACAGTATGTTGCCCCAATCCTTATGGGAAATAAGTAAAATTCTATATCTCGGTTATTTATCAACATATCTTGTTAAAACTTGGTAAATAGCTTCTTCTAGTTCAGATCTACTAAATATTGAATTAAAACCACCCAGTTTTAATATACCTGTAGCAGCAAACCTGTATACTCATTCCCCATGTTATTCTTATGGAGCTTACCAAAACATGTCAAATCTTGCTATGTTTTATTGAAATATGTTGTTTTGCATTTGAAATTCGCTGAGTATGCAGGTCTGCTGCAACGGGGGTATTTTATGTACTTTAATTTTATAAATTTATTTTTAGAATAATTTATTAATTTTTGTACCGTACATAAACTTGGAAAATATTCTGGATTATTTTCTGGTTTATGTATTGTTTAACTGATTATGTAGGCCTACTAGTTATTTTTAATATCTTAAATTCATATCAAAATATTGCAGGGTAAAAAATCGTTTCTTTGAAGACTGTAAATTATGTGAAAGATTTTGTATATTAATAAATTTAATATATTATATAAATTTAAAAATAGGCATTTGTTATGATCAAGCCTCCTCCTATATTTTTGGGGAGATTTTAATAATTTCAGTGTTCCAAATAATTACTTTAAGGTTTATTAGATTTTAGATGCGATTGGCAAGAGTCTGGAGTGGAAATGTTGTAAGATTTAACATTTTCAAGGTAAGAAGGGGGAAAAGCCTTCATCCCGGCCCCTAAAGTTTAGTATTTCTCCATATTTGTCATTAAAAAAAATTAAAAAATAAAATTAAAATAAAACTAAAACAGGTGAATACAGCATTAGCATTTTCATCAGCAAAACAATTAACATACATCCATTCATATATATACACAGTTCATAAACATTTATGTTATTTATTTTATTTATGTTATTTATGTTTATAACCATTCATACATATACACGGTTCAATTATGTAACTGATACAACCATTGTGGGGGTCCCAGAATAATGGGAGAAGGCTCAAATTAAAGGTCTTGATCCCAGAGACACAACAAAATAGAGACAGCTCTAAAAATTACAATTTGTGCATTACATCTGCGCTATGGCTCCTGCACTACTAACCGGATCAAAACACCCAAACGGTTAGCATAATTTTGATTTTGGTAAATACAACATAAGACATGCACCTGGAATGTAGAACAATGTTTGTAGAAAAGTGTACCACCTCTCCTCCCTGCGTCTTGCTATCAGCTGATTTGGCCACAGCCCAGATATAATTTGCAAATTAATTATTGAATATCTATCTGATATATATTACAGTAGAACTCTAACGATACGAATCGCCGTTATTAGTAAATAATCCAAATCGGTTTAAGGAGTAATACTGGGAGGCGCAACCTTTACTTCAGAGTGTTTTTTTACGCAACCCAAGTTTAAGATTGAATGGTGCACATATGCAGTTGAAATAATTGTTTTTATAATTTTTACATTTTATACAACCAACTATTTCAGGTTGTATCACATTTAGGTTACATTAGGTGCCCAAACAATCCGCATGGATGAACAAAGTTGTGCTCTCTTCACTAAATACTTGAACACATTTTGCCAAGTATGTCTTTCAGTATCTTGTATTAAATTTGTTATGTTTATTTTCAGCTGCTGAATATCCTGTGGGTTGTTTTCATAGGCCTTACTTTTTATGTATCCCCAAAGAAATTAATCTAGTGGGGTCAAATCCGGGGACCTTGGGGGTGTAATCCCTTTACTGATAAATAAAATTAGAGTTGCGCTAAAAAAAACTTTGTATGTAGGTACCAGGTGGAATTTATTATATTTCTTGTTTTTATGAGGGTGCCAGCCACTGAAATACTTTATTTAAATATTGAAGTGGATTGACTTTCTATAGCCGTTTAATTGATGTACTACCTGATTAGTTTTGCTTTTTTTGCAAACAAGATAAAAAGAGGCAACAGAGCATTCTGCCCTCTCCCCCCCAACCTTGAATTATGCTCTAAAGAGGGGATAATACAAGGGGTGGAGGGTATTTTGGTGAGAGTTTAGTAGCCCTATTATTGGCATAGCAAACCTTTATAAATAACACAATGAAATAGTTTACAACAGCAAACTCTGTTAGTGACATAAGTCAAACCACATATATTTTAAACATATCTACCCCACCATGAAATAAGCATGGCTAAAACAAGGTTGATACAATATGAGTCTTCTTCAGTATAGTCATGCTACAATACAACATATTAAGGTTTGGTTTGATTGTGGTTATCTTTAAACGGTGTTCTAAAGTAAGTAGGTTAACTAGTATGTAAATAATAAGTGTGTGAACAGTATATACTAATTGTATGAGTTAAATGAAAAAAAGTTATTTCTCTGCACAACTTAAAGTTTTGAAAAATTGTGGACCACCACCTTTTGCATCAGACCTAAACACACCTATGTGTCCAAGTATGGTGTTCAGACCTAAACATACACATCAGACCTATACTTACTTATATCAGGCCTGTTAAGTAGGCTACATCAGACCAAACAGCATTAACAGAATCTCCTTAAAAAAGTGAGGATGGAATGAATTACATTTAATTCATAAAACCCAGTAGGGATGTTTTAAGGTGAATATGAATATAAAAGATTATGATAGAATGTATGATAATCCAGCTGATTCGATCATTTGCAGGATTATTAATTAATAGCCTATTAATCGATGGTAGCTGTGTCCAGATTTGAACTTTTGCAACATTTTCTCAGGATATCTAAATAGCTTGGGTTTTATCTAGCAATCAATTATGATGCATGAGTGGAGTAACTGGAATTTTGACTAATTAGGTAAGTATTTGTGTAAATTATAACTTATCCACAACATGATAAAGCCTTAATCAAGCTAGCTTTTTTAGGCCCCAAATCAAGTATTAACAAATAGGCTGGCAAGCAATAAATTTATAATGTATTCTCTTTAATAATAAACAAGGAAAGTAAAAAAAATAATTAAAAATAACCTTATGAAATTGGAATTTTGGATATAATTTAAAAATCTTCTCTTGAGAAAATTTGGACAACAAACGGATGCATTTGTTATCTAGTTCGCGAACTTCTAAGCTAAATGTGCTACCTTACAATTTGGAGACACTGATATGTTCAATTAGAGAAATCACATTTGTTTTAATGATAGGGCCTATCACAACAAATAACATGAGTTGATGTTTTAAAATTGAACCTGTATTTTATTGTAAATCCAAACAGATATTTTGGTAATATTTTAATACTACTATTTTACAATTTAATTCATAGTGAATTTAGAAACTTACTTAAACTAAGGCCTATTCACTTTGAATAGGCTTATTCATTTATAGGCCTAAGCAAAAACTCAAGTGCTTTCTTCTAGTAATAACTTATTCAGAAAAGGTTATGTTGAAATATTTTTGGCAAAAAAGGTTGTCCTGCAAAAAGGGATATGTTTGTTTTCTAGCACCCTATACAAAAGTTCTTGACAATTCCCAAGTCTTGAAGACTTCGGAGAAGAGGACCGAGGTAAAAGGTAAAAGGTAAAGTTGGTTTAAAACTCATTTGTTAAAGGAACTAGGTTCTTTAATTTGTCATTGCTTAGCTCTAGTGAGTTTAATTATTTGGAGATATTAATTATTTAAATATTTGCTGATGTAGTGTTAAAAGTTTGAGCATAATGGGTGAGACAATCCTTTACTTTTATTGTTTTCATTAGATTACTTTTATTGTTTTAATTAGATTATAATGGACGCAAATGTAATGAAGTATGTGCGACTTGTTATAGGCCTATTTTTCGAAAATTGTCCTATAATAATTGTTTTCTTCACTCACAAACATCTTAAAAACAAGCGAAAAATGTATTAAGAGTCCAAGTGTAACATAAGATACAAACAAATATTCATATCGCCAGACTTTTAATTTACTGTTAGCCTAATTTTAGTAAACTAGTATTTAACTGCATTCAAAACAAATTGTATTTAAAATTGTGTTTGATGTATTTTTCAATAAAAATGGTAAATTTTTGCATAGATATTACGAGCAACTCTTAAGAAACAAGAATAAATAGTTTCTTTTAAAGGAAAAGCTTCCTATTTTTCAAAAAAACGTAAATGGAGTGGTGGCATTTTCATACCTAAGGATAACTTTTCTACCTTTGGTCGTCTATAATGATGAATAAAAAAGACTATTACTAAAAACAAATAACACTAATCGATAGAGAATTTTATTTAGTTTGAAAAATGAACTCGGTAAACGAGATGGAGGTTTTAATTAGGACACAATTTCATTTCGAAGCAGCGCACTTCGCGTTTGTCCAATATCTCGCCATGTTTTTGACATCGCCGTTAGCCCCCACGTGACGTCATGACGCAACAGCTGATCGACATGCGCAGAACGGTTCAAAACTCGTTCAGCTGAGTATCACACCTTATTCAATAGTATATTGATATTCCTTCCACCATGATTATGACACTACTTCCGTCAAATGCCGAGCTCTCATTGGTCTAGAACCAGTACTCTAAAGTGACTCCAGTACTCTAAAGTCGTCATTAGAGTACTGCTTGGTTTTTGGTGTTTTAATGTATATCATTATAATGTTTATTGTAATACCATAATTGGTGCTTATTGCAATGGTCGTAGATAAACATACTCTTTTTATTCTTAGGAATTAAAAGCTGATGTACTCGATACCAGCTGACTCTTTATAGTCCTAGGACTACTAAAGTCAAAAAGTGCCGAGTACGTCGTAATAATCGAACAATATTCATTCGATTACAAATAATCGAAACATTCATCGTTATTATCGAAACATTCATTGATGTCAGTTTAATCAATTTGTGAAACTCGCTCATTTCACCAATCGATTATTACATGCGTTCGATACGTCGATAGTTGTTCATTGTTGTCAGTCTACCCTAACACAAATGAAACGGACAATCAGCTGATTGCTTCAAATAGCAAGAACAAGACGGTGGCATCTTTTGAAGGCATCTTTAAAGGTAAACAAGCTGTAACATTTTGGTTTTCTTAAGTAGTTTACGTATTGTATTGAGCAATATAACGAAAAATATAGTTCATCGCACGGACCTAAAGCTGCTTTTCGTTACTCGGTCATTTTTCAACCTCGGCTTACAGCCTCGGTTATAAAACTTGACCTTGTGCGAAACGCGTCACTTTAGGTCCTTGTAATGAAATATACTATTGTTTCCTCCACAAATATTTAAGAAAATATTAAGTAACACTTCTATAAAATCTTTGAAGGCTGAATTATTATTAAAACCTTAAAACCCTAGAGGGTATCGTCAAGGACTTCACTGCCTTTGTTTTTTTCAGTTATTTAATAATAAATTTGGAAAATTAACAGCTCTTGGACGGTAGTGAATCTTGCCCTTTCTGTACTCCCACTTATAACATTATAGTAAAGTAGTACACAGCAAAGTAAAGTAGTAAAGTAGTACTTATAACATTATAGTAACATTATAGTAAAGCAAAAATACGCAGCCAGAACTACGAGTTACTCGTGTAATTATAACGAGTACTGTTACTTAAGCTTGGCTAGTTCAATCCAGAAAAATGTAAACAAACAACAAACACGATACAAAACAATTGTCCCAATGCTGACAGGCAGCGGGCGTAACGATCGAATGCTCCGTAGAGCGGGAAATGGGGACGTTGTTAGTGTTACATTCACAAACAAAACCACCAACACGTTTCATTTGTTGACATGTTAAAAACTCTATTCTTATTTATTTAATAACAAAAAACAATAAATAAATACTTTAATCTGGATATTTTTATTTTGTTTTGTAAGTCGTAGCCTGTACTGCAACAAATTAGTTAAAACAATATTAAGGGGAGATTTATGACCCCTTTCAATTTTGCGTTATTGTTAAGGAAACGTCTAGTTTCTTTCCTAACACAAAGAGCCAAATATCTATTAACGGTTAAACTTACAGTACGTACCAAGTTATATCTATAAAGACATTTTTACATTATAGGCCTACTAACAGTTTGGATTCGGGATTAGCTCCGAAATGTGACATAGTCGGACGGCAACAAACTCTAATACTTTTTTGTCCGGGTTAGTCCCCTCCCGACTTTGTCGCCTTTCAGACTCGTTATTATTTGTAAGCAATTAAACCATCCGAGGCTATCGCCAGGCACACCCGACAAATGGGGATACTTTCAAAACCGTTTTTTTGCCTTACACAGCGTTGAAACTGGATACTTTGTCACATCCCGATTTCTGCCACTGATTGACTGTACTCTTGTACTCTCCTCCATTCTACCCACTCTCCCAAATCCTACTGGTTGTTGTATGTGGAGTGGGCTCCATCATTTCAGATGTATCTTTGAGCAATTTCTGGCTATGTGGTGGTCGACGAATTCCCTCACTCCTGTATCTACCTTGAAACCTGCTGTTCAAAGCTTGGCGCCCTCGGTCCTTGGAATGAGAGATACTCAATGCTGCTTAAAAGTAAGAGCCCTTCGTCTTTTTCAATATCATCCAGTGAGCAGACGTCACTTTCTGATAATGTATTTCACCATTTAGAGCAGCAGTTCCTGTAAAATGTAATTATAATAACCGGTTATATATATGAGAGGTTTATTTTTTTTCGATCATGCCGAGTAATGAACAAAGCCCAGGTCGAATTGGTATTTTATAAATAAAAAAATCTTGAGAACATTATACTTTTAAACATGTATTTGTACAGAATGTAATTATAACCAATAATAAAGTTTTTGGCTTTGAATAACGCATTTACTTTATAAAAGCATGGTATAAATAGGTGTTCAAATTGTACTGGTCACTTTTTATTCACGGTGAGTGGATCAAAGTAAAAAAAGGGTCATGTGAAGAAACTAAAAAGTTTAAATTGCATAATGTAGTAGGCTTCACAGTTGCGATATCTATCGTCTTGCTCGAAACTCCTTGAATTAATTACGCTATTGGTAAAGTTTTTAACAACACTTTTATTATAATTAGCCCATTAAAACTTCGTAACGGATTAATTCAAAGTTTGCACTTAAACAGAAAACAAAGCCTTCTTTCCTGAATTGGGTGAGGTATACATACATTTATATCGAGAGCATATATTTGTTTCTTCCTTTTGGTAGTAAAGGCTTTTGTAAACCTTTTATTCTTAAAAGTTAAATTATTTTAGTAGCTATTAAAACTATGGAACAGTTAAACTTTTGGGTCAGTTTACATTTGATATTTTTAAATATACGTCATACACACGTGCTCGTACCTCAGCAAAAAAACTGGATACACAAGCCAAGCACTATATTTGTTGGATTTTAAATAACAATGTACCCGGGATTCTTCTCTTTCAACACGATAAGCAAGTAAAAATTGTAAGATAATGTTAGCATTTAACTGTAATTTAATTACTTAATTAAAATACAAGCCTCGTTTCGTTTAATTTACATGTTCCTGTTTGCTGTCTTGGAAATTAACCTATGTTTTAAAATTCCAGAGTTTGTGCTGATTTCCGTCATATATTTTGTGAAATATTTCAAATTCACATTTGTATACATTTCAACGTATAATAATTATGATATGAAATAGTTCTCAGGTTACCCCACAGAATGTATACATGTTCAAGTAACTTTGAAGACCAGTGGAATAGAGCCCTGAGGCTGGATTTATAATTTCATTTCACACAAACCTTGTCATAACAATTACGAACACAACATAAAATGAGTATACAATCAGATACATGCTTAAAAAGTAATTGATTTAAAAGGGAAACAGGGATTAATTTTTATTTGTTAGAAAAAGAAGATTAAATAAGCATCCATCAGTTATTTATATTAATATGATCCACACGTAGACCCCGTAGTTGAGTGTGATGTAGGAGACAGACAGCATAAGCTACGAGGCACATGTTTATGTTTATCTTGCATACTACAAACAAGATTGTTCAGGTATAGTAGCATAGTATGGTTATGCGTACGTTGTACTTTACAGTGGCTTACCTCTCGTATAATGTTATATTGTAGTAGTCGGTCTAATGGGAAATGATAAAAAAATACGATTCGAGAAAATCAATACAATTTAGATAATGGTAAAACAGGTTTGTTTACATTCAATAAAAATGCTTCTGTATTGTCAGTTACTACTTTTGCGAGCTCATATAAGAGGTTCAATTTACTGCATTCTGTTTTTGATATTGTTTAAAGAGTACATCTTTTGAGGGTTGTCGTATAAAACAATGTGCATGCTACATCTATTGTAAGGGGTATATTTAGTAGTGAAATTTTAAAAATGGTTTTAGAAGTTATTTTACAAGGTAATGCATTTTGTAATCATTACCTTTAATGCTATCATTACCTTTTGTCATGCTATTTAATGTTTACAAGGTGAGATGTGGTCCGTCGGGCTGCACTGTTTAGTATTATTGAAGGAGCGCTTTCGGTGTCTCGCCAATTTCAACTGCTACTACAGTTGAGTAGAAGCAATTTAAAATGGCGAGACGTCGCGCCGAAAGTGCTCCTGCGATAATAACAAACAGTGCAGCCCGACGGCCACATCTCACCTACAGTATGTGACATCGTCGCAGGGACCTCAACACCATCGTTGGATTCTAATGTTACAATATGGTTTAAGTACAAGGACTCGACTGAGTGATTATAGGAAGCGCAGTCTGAAAGTCTAATTTTTGAATACACTTAAAAATGACATATAGAACGTATTCCAGCAATGAACACGACTTACTAGTCGACAGAGTATGTAGTTTGTCAGCACAGTCTTATGACTTGACACATTCCCGCAGAAAAAAGTATGTCGGCGAGGTGTACCATAAAAATTGGGTTGTGTGAATTTGGGCTCGTAGGGTCATTGGCCTATATTTCTTCACGGACAATATTGGTCAGACCGTTGTTGAGAAATAAAATTGCTGCCCCTCAACTATAAAGAATATTGACATTAATTTAGATGAGATATGGTTTCAGCAAGATGGTACTTCATTCCACACATCAGGCAACACAATTACAAGTTACACCGCAAAGTATTGGAAAATGCGTCCAAAAATCGAATTTTCAGTATAACACTCACTTATACATTTTCTTGAAATGACGGCTTATTTAGTTATGTATTTTAAGCCAAATATGAATGAGTGATGAGTGTAGGATGTTTGTAGCGCGATCTTTTAATTTTGTAGCTTACCGAGGTCAAAATATTAAAGAAATTTCCCCGAATCATAATTTAAATGAAAGCCAAGGATGCCTTTCATATTAATGTAGGTCATTCAGCCTTACGATCATTAACGATCATCTGAATTGAATGTCTTGTTTGATTTTAAGTAAGTTTAAAATAAATGGGAAGTTGACCAAATAGAAAACAAAAGTTTGTGTGCATTATGACATTTTCTTGGAAAAATCAACGACCGTTCATAGCATGTTATAATGTGATGAATATAAAGAAAAGATCCATTGAAACTACAGAAACCGTTTGTTGCGTTTTAAGATTTCTTAATTCAACAGCCTCTAAAATATGTTTACAGTAGGAATTTAGAAATAGATATGTGAACACATCCACCGTAAAAATATCATTTTTTTATTTTTAGTTAGACGAATTCGATATTGTTTTGGGCCTCTTTGGGGAGGCAAATGATAATTATAGCTTTACAAACCCGTTAAACGTTACTGTTGCTGTTTATGTTGGCCAGTAACAATGATTAAACAAATGTGCATAGATACGGCACGACGCACGAGGTTTTAGTCACTAATAATTGTTATTTGTGCTGTATATCAGCATGGTTTAAACACATGTTTATAAATACTGATGGTATAACAAGTAAGATTTTATTAAAAAATTAAACTAGCACAAAAGGATTATTTTAAAATATGTTATCGTACTTGTAAAACATATATGGCAAACAATATGTGAATTATTATATTCTTTATTTCACTAGCTTTATTTCAAGTAAAAAGGTAGGAACGTTTTAAATTTAAATCTTATTTTTCATCTCATACGCAGGAGTCAAGTCTTCCAATGGATTAAAAATGGATGCCGTAAACGTATCTTCATCTTTTAAAAACGCGTAAAAGCAAGTATATTGCTGCAAGTATATTACTGCAATTAAACCACGTTGTATTTACTTATAACCTGAAACTGTAGGGAAAAATATCGTTAAAATGCTTTCTAAGGAGCTAAAAGGCAAATTAATCCTATTATCGACCCTATGAAATCCGATGTATCAAAGAGCAATCGAAAAATGTTTGAAGATAACATAAACCTCTCAAGCTTTCCCCACTAGAAGTCAGGGATTGAACAAAAAATAGGGGAATACTATGCATTTTGTTTTACGATCAAAACGCTTATTGGAAAAAATAATATTAAATTAGAGTTTTAGAGAAGAACAGTTCTGAGTTTGTGGTCGGAATATCTCCATTCTCTAGTCACGAACAACATTCAAGTCGGCAACAACAACGCCACAGCTTGGGGTCTTTCACCCTCTAGGTGACTCGTGTGTTTTATTCTAACTTTAAATGTTTTATTTAGATTTTTCAATTGTATTTGAAAAAAGAAATCTAAATTTTGTATTGTAATTTAATGTTTGCATCTTCAAGAAGATGCAAAGATGAAGATCCTTCTTTCATTTTGCTTATATTGATTTAAGCTAATTTGGCTTATTTTTATTTGAATTTTAAATGACAGAAGATCCTGCTATTTAAATTGTACAGTAGATAGATTTTTCATCAAATATAAAGCGACACATACAAAAATTTGATTTAATTTAAATAAAAAAAAATAAATTAATAAATTTAAATATTTAGTTTTGATTAGCATTTTATAACTGAATTTGGATAGCGTATAATAATATGTAATAACCTTGTCTGTAGTGTACTTTTGTAAACCTAGTTTATCGTGATCATTGAAGGCAAATTTAACGAGTAAAATAATTTTTATAGGGTTTTGATTGGGTTAAAACTATGAAGTTATTTTAAACCTCTAGTGATGCCTAAATGGTCTTCCTATAATAAAATATGTGGTAAATATCGGCAAATTTGTTTTGGTCCTAAACGGGTAGATAAGAATTTACAAAACCCAAATGGTAAGACCTTTGGACTTAAACCTGTTATGGTGCAAGGGTTCATGGCAATAAGTGGGAAGTAACCAGCTTTGCCCAACCCCCTTTCCTAGTAAACCTTCATAAATTACACCACGGCCAAGCAGAGGATTCCTTTATTGTCTCGTATAATAAATAGCTTTAAAGTTTAGTGGACAAATTATACGGATTAAGAAATTTCCAGGGTGAATTTATTATTTGCATTGAAAAAATATAAATATAATAAAAGAGAACTATTTTAAGTTTATAATCCAAGCAATTACAATCAACAGTCGTGCTGAGATGAATATAAAGATTAAGATTAACTTTTGAATTCGCTGAATTGCTTTTTGTTCCAACGAAACTAAATAAAAGAAAAAAGTTTACTCACAATATCTTTAAAATATTTATATGGTGAAGAGAAATTATTGTACGATGAAACAAATTCCATTTTACAAAGCCGTGCCATCCATGTCGGTAGATCATGTAAGTTTACAGCTTTAATATTAGCACACCCAACGCGTTATTGGCCATTACACCAGAGTAAACACAGGTCGATCAATTCATCAGATGGCTTCACAGACGAAAAACGATTTAGCGGAAAGAAAAACCCAAAAACTGTTTCGAACTCTGTTGGGTATAAATAGGATATTTATTTATATTATGATAAACAGTAGTGATACTTGATTAAAAATTACCACTGTGCATATGTCCCATTGCTTTAGTAGTCTATCATGTTACCTTTTTTAAAATATAATAAAGTAGAAGTAATACTTCAAGTAGAAGAGATATAAATTTCTAGTTTTAACTATGCATGATTTTAGTTTTATGACTGATGATGATGTTTCCAAAAACTGGTACCCAAATAGAGAACTGTACGTTTTCTTCTTTAAAAAATTAAAATAATATTTTGCCAAACAATTATTGGTATCACAGTCAAATCGAATCAATTTCAGCTTACTCCAAACAAATTAAGAGGCATAACTAGCCATAAGATTGTTGTTCTTTACCCTTAGACAATTATTAATAAAAGTACATCTGAGCGAATACAAAATTAAATACCCCCGTTGCAGCAGACCTGCATACTCAGCGAATTTCAAATGCAAAACAACATATGTTAATCCAACATAGCGAGATTTGACATGTTTTTTGTAAGCTCCATAAGAATAACATGGGGAATGAGTATGCAGGTTTTCTGCTACAGGGATGTTTAAACTGGTTGGTTTTAATTCAATATTTTGAAGATCTGAACTAGAAGAAGCCATTTACCAAGTTTTATCAAGATATAATGAGAAATAAGCGAGATATAGAACTTTACTTATTTCCCATAAGGTTAACATTGAGACAACATACTGTGTTTACCACTTTCAATATCTCGGTAACCAATGGGCATAGAGCAGTGATTCAAAATACTAAATTGTTTGGTTTTTTTAGCTAAATTCAATGATGGCAACAATAATTGGATTATTTTTATTTTTATATGTAAAAAACTCAAAAAACTCATTTTTGAGGGGTTTACCACCTTTACCCCCCCTTCCGGTGGTCCGATCATACTGGTTTACGAACTCGCCTGAGTGATTGAGTGATTACCACTTTACACGTCTGTACCAAATTTCATTAAGATCGGACCATATTTACGGCCGCTATCGTGTAAACAGACATGTAATATATATATATATATATATATATATATATATATATATATTCAAACGAATGGTGTTTTTTGCTTCTGGGGACCCCAAAATGAAAAGTTAACATGGTCTCGGACTTAGGTCTTACCATGAGTACTACCGTAATAGCTTATTCCTTTAAGGAAATTCGCTAAAATGTCTAAATATATTCAATCACTAACTTTCATCAGGTAAAATAGTTAACTACATTATGCTCACAGCATTTCTGGTTTTTAATTATTGATTTGTTAAAATATAGTTTTACAGCTATAAAAGTATTATACAGGGTGTTTTTTTTTCTTTATTTTGTCAGTGAAGGATTATTTCCCCCCCAAGATCCCCGGATTTGACCCCAATTTATTTTTTTCATTAAAGTAAGGCCTGCGAAAGCAATTCACAAGATATTCAGCAACTCACATTAAACATAACAAATTTGATGCAAGAAACTCAAAGAGATACCTAACAACACGTGTTCGGGAATTTGATGGAGAGAGCGCAACTTAAGCAAATGCCAATGGCGGATTGTTTGAACACATAATGTAAATTAAATGTGATCAGACTTAAATAATAGGTTGTATAAAATGTAGAGATCAACCAAAAATACTGATATCATATTTATATGTGCATTATTCCAACTTAAAAATGGGATGCGTTAAAAAAAACACCGTGTATTAAGTATAAATAGGTTGGCAAAGAAAAATTTCAACTTTTTTTGAAATAATAAAATAGATTTTTTAGAAATATTGTTTCTCTAATAACTTATGAGAAGAGAGCGAATGCTAGGGCCATTGAGCACGAGCATAAGTAGAAGTTATTTCACCAACATATGGTACTTCTACTACCACACGTACAACTCGGCTAGTGTGGACGTTACGTGTACCACTGCCACTCTTATGGAACTGGGGGTTCTCAAAGATTGATGAGACTACTCGTGAATTTACATTTATAAAGTTAAGGTAATCAATGGTGTAATTTTTAGGGACATTTTGCGAATAAATCTATTTTTTTGCATAGGATAATACATTTTTGTTCCAAAGCAATACAACTAAACTTTCAATGTACGATTTTACCTAGTTAGAAAACCGATTCCAGTCCTTGTTACCAGGATTTTATGAGCGAATTTGCAGTAAAATGTATGGGATCAGTATATGACTCTGCATTCTGAGACATTTATGGGTAGTCTTTCTTATTTACACGGTTACTTGTATAATGCAGGTATAAGTTAAGTTTTTTTATGCAAACTAGCTGATGGTATACCGCTTCGCTGTAAAGAAGTGAACAAATAATAGGAAATAAATCAAATGCAATGGCTGTTCACCCTTTTCTTTACATGTGTGCCCTTAGATCAACTTTTATCCTAAAACTAATATTTTTCCTGGGATTTTCTCACCGAGACCTTTCATTCAAGTACAGGATTGATGAGCGTCGGACTTATGGTTTCCTCAAAAGTACGGTAGTTTGGGCTCTGTTTATCCAACCACTCAGTTAATATATTAACTTCATTAAAATTGATATTCATTAATTTTTTGATAAATCATATAATTCCTTTATCATAATGTAAACTTACTAAAACTAGAAACAAAACGTAACATAAAATTGATCATGCAATTTACTTATATAGCCTAATAACTTTCCTTCTCAATTCTTTCTTTACATCACAATATAAAGCTCTGAAACCAGTGAAATTGAACTATTTCATAATCAACTATTTAAACTCTATTACGAATGTAAAGTATGTGTTCAAACAATTATTTAATGAGGCTAGTAGTCAGCCAGCACATTTATTCTCATTGGAAAAGCTATTGGGTTTACTTGCTAACTTAAACTGAAATCTGAAGAGTTCATTATACCACGCTAATGTCGAAACTTATCTATTATTCTTATCTTAATGTTTTAATTTTAATGTATAAGGCTCTCTTTTATAAATAAATTGTATTGTTATATTAACTGATCCTTAAAAGGGGAAAAACTACACTCCGTCACACATAAAAAATTATGATTCCAGCTAAGTCACTGAAAGACACGACATAACCTTGTTTTGACAGAGAATATTAGTTCTATAATATTGCATTGAAATTATACTGACGTATTTTCAATGCGACACGAATACTCAATATTAGCATTATTTACATTTAATTTATTTCAAGTATTCATTATTACCCACTGCTTCAGATTTTATTGCACGTTATTAAACTTTTATGAAAACTCTACTCCTAAGGGATTGTGAAATGGAACATTTATGGTTTCCGACGACAGGAAACCCATCAAAAGTAATAACCAATGCATCGGTAATGTTTATTTTCGTTGTAACTTGAAATGTACTTTAGATTATATTCCTTAAAATCAATCTATAAGTTTAGATACAGAAAAAATGTCACTCAATTAAAAGTTTTTTATTCACTTTTAACAACTGAAATTTAGAGTTTCTTCATGATAAATGTTCGTATTAAAAATAAAACTTACCTTATCTAAACGGCTTTTTTAGAGCCAACCACAGCTAAAATCGTATCTGTTAACGCCTCAGTATTCTAAGTATTTGTTGTTCAAAAGGGTTGGAAATGTTGTAATAAAATATAGAAAACCATCCCGTAAGCAGAAAAGTCAAACGGGGAGAAGGATAGTAAATAAAAATCTATTAAAATATAGAATTACTACAAGATGTTTTTAAAACAATATGTTATAAAGTAATGCTTACACTGTATTAGTCAAATACTAGAAGAGTTGACTCATGTCATAATACTGTTGTAATATTACCTTGAAAGTTCATTGTAATATATTTTATAAGGATAGACATCCTAATGAATTATGTTTCGACTCATTAGTAATTTGTAGATTACTTACTATTGTACTTGTTTGCAATGTAATAACATAAGAATATGAAACCGAAAATTACATGTGTTATTGAAGTAGGTTGATACTGGAGTATTTAAACAAAAGCAACGAATATTAAAATTATAACAATTGTTCTTAAAATAATTTTTGAGACATATTAAATTCTTTACACAATGTAAAAAGTTCTTTAGAGCTATCAAAGACTATTTTTCAGATAATGGACCTTCTTATTTGGTTTTGTTATGAATTAAGACAAAATTCTCCGATTACCCCACCCTTAATTCCTAAATAGTCTCAAAATACGTTGGTGAATCAATATAAATTGGTTTAATAGAATATTTTTGATTCCTTGCATCTTAAAACCTCAACTTATCCATACCACGAAATTAATCTTACATTAAGTTGATGTTTTATGAATTAAGCTCATGGATCAGTAAGTTAAAAGTTGACCTTTAGGACGGATTTATATGGGTCGAGTTGATGTGCGAGGTACGATCGAGTAGGTTATTAATAACTCGCCCACTTTTTAACGGAACCGATTAGAATTACACCGGGCAAGACAAACGGGCGACCAGAAACTCGCCCGATTAACTCGCCCGTCAACTCGACTCGTGTAAACTCGCCGATTGGTGTAATTTCAATGAGGTTGCTTCGTAAATACTTAATTTAACTTTATTTTTAACAGTTTGTTAAAAAAAAGTTGCTTTAAATATGAAGACTAATGCGTCGTTCGAAGTCCAAACAACAATCTTTATTCTTAATCTCCGAATGAGCATGTTCTATAAAATTGCTAAACAAAGGAGAAAGTATATTTTACCTCCGTCATCTCTCTGATGCCAAATGAATATTTAAAATATGAAATACATCTGAGGAAAAACATCTTCTAGGGCAGAAAATTTCCTCTTTTTTCAACATATTTTATTTGAATGGTGTATTTTAATGACGTTTATGAAATAATCAGATGTCAATTTAAGAAACAAATGTACTCGAATAAACATATTAGCTTAGGAAAGCAACTGAAATATGATTGTACGTGTTTCTTTATTATTTACAAATTATATCAATTCAATTTGTAAAAAATATCGTCCACAGCTCGACGGAGAACGTGCCGAACTCGGAGTGTCGATGTAACTTACCAGCGGTCACGTGTATGTCGGACGTGTCACCACGCGTTACCACAGGCTTGAACACGGGCAAGGCCGAGGGTTAGGTAATGGAAAACTTCATCAGATTAATTTTTGGACTTTGATTATTAGAGTCTGACTGCCTTAATCTTTTCGCTTTGGACTTTTAGTTGGGATACTTTGAGAGCTTAACGATTATGAAAAATCTTTCCCTCTATTCTGTACAGGTTGCAGTTATTGAATCCCTTCACCAACAAGTGTGATCTTTTAGTACTCATTAGTTTAAAAAATAAAAATAAATTTACTATCTTAGCTTTATTAAAGTTTTGTTTTACAGGTTTTTCTTTTTAAGTTGATTTGTCAAAACCTAAAGAAAACAATTTTTCTGAATTACGTTTGAACATGCATGCACTAACCTTTTTTTTACAAGGATATTGTAGTATTATCCTAAAGTGTAAACGTTACTTTGGACAATCAACCCAGACATGACACTCCTTTCAGACCAATTTTTCCTAAGGAAGCTTATAAGACCAGCTCATTATTCAGTTCGTACATTATTTTCTAAACAGATTCGTTAACCTAAAGAAAAAGGATCCACTTTGCAAAGCTCAATATCTTTAAAAAACTAGGGGTTTTTAATACACTAAGAAACAAAATTTGCAACGTTTTATTTCCTCAATGATAATTGCTTTTGATGACTAGTTAAAAAATTCATTATATAGTGTAAAATTGAATTAATTTTATTGCTGAATATAATTGAAATCTGTCCATATTTGTGATAAAAAAAGTTTTTATGGGATAAAATCCTGTTCAAATCAGTTGATTGAAGTGAATCAATTGACAATTAGCAATGAGTGGTGTGGAGTTTTCCCAACAAAGGCTTTCGATCATCCCAATATATTGTATATTATATGTTGTATATGTATCCCAGTATATTGTATACTATATATTATATGTTGTATCCCAGTATTCCAATATATTGTATATGTATCCCAGTATATTATCCCAATTTACTGTTCCACCAAATTTTGTAACTTGGTTAATCCTCCTATTGCTGTTGATAAAATGATTGATACGTCGCTGGCATAGGGACGTAAAAATAAATTTGGATTCAAAATACCATAAATTCAAAACAAAGTTAAATTATATTAAATTTAATACAAAATAATAGGTCATAAGACAGCATATTTTCATGGCAAAATAACTTATAATGAAATATTTCAGTTTTCCTTTTAAACAAAGTTATTTGTTTAATAATTAAAATTAAATATAAAAACGTAATAATATTGCCATCATGCAAAATATTACATTAAAAACCGAGCAAATATATAAATCAATCCAATTTTGCGCTCTGATAATTTTGAACTCTCACACTAATTAAGCTTATTTAATTAAGTTTAAAAGAGGTGTTAAAAATAATTTTATACTTATCATATTTTGCGGCGGTTTTATAACTGAAATAACTTGTTTATTACTGTTTATACTACTATCTTACAATACTAGAAATCTAGCTATCCAAAATAATTTCAGGAATTATCTTTAAAGGAAATAAAAATATTAATTGAAAATAAGTTTTATGGGAATGAACAGTGTGTACCATCTTAAACTAATATTTCGGCATTTGGAATTTTCCACTTATATTGTCTCTATAGAAGCATTTTTAAATAATGTGCAGGAATTTTGAGACCAATGTATTTCATGTTCTCCGCCTGCATTTTGAATATGTAAAACCTTACTTTCAACATGAAAATGTATGTATTGGAAAGAAATACAAACGACAACGAAGTAGCCTAATCACTATTACGAGACTGTATATTTCTTACTAATAAACACAGCATAGAGGAAAGAGAGCATAAAGAGAAGTATTTCGCTTTTTAGCCGCAAAAATTGTTTACTTCATAATAATTTCATCAAATCATGATGTAGGATTCTCTAAACATGTTTGAAAATAGATTTTAAAAAACAAATTACCAGAACCTCACAATATTTTTAATTAATATTTCTGTTAAATGGAATTTATAGGTCAAGTGGTAGAGAAAAAAGGCAGCAATCAAAATTGATCAAAACTATTAGATTATTTCTTACCACAAACCGCTATGATGACTTTGCTCTTTTTTTCAAATCTTAAATAAAGTTGAAACCATAAAATTAGTAGCGGATTTAATAAGCCCTTAAATTCTCTTAGAATATATTAACCCTTAAGTATTTTAACCATTTAAGGATGTTGTTATGTTTCATAGTTAAATAATTCCATTTTAACTGGAACCTGCACAGCTTCACGCTGTCCATTCAATAAAGACCTCCCAAAAGAATTTCTGGTAAGAAAAACACGGGAACGTGGATTGCCTTGGGTCTTGGCCAAAACACTAAAACGTTATGACAACGCTTGGCATGTGGAAGTTAAATTTATAGTTTCTGCAATGCTCAAAGCAGGAACATTAATCAGAATGACCGGTTTGAAAACGAATCTATAATCGAACCCAATCGAACCAAATTTGATATAAAAATTAACACTGCATCTTTGAACCAGATTTCTCACGTTAGTGTTTCTCTCACAGCTTTTCAATCGCACTTTAAATTTCCTTACATAATATTTCTTGTTGTTGATATATAGGTTCTATCGCTGCCAGGTGTGCAGTTTTGTTAGTGATTTCTGGTTGCATACGTTTTATGTGGTCAATATTGATTAATTACTCAATTTGGTTTGTAGGATTATCCCAACATTCAACAAAATTGTTTCAAATAAAATGATCGCAGACTTGGCCTTACTCGGATAAGTAGACAAGTTTTTCTTTCTTAGGAACAAACTTTTAATTATACAGTTACCAAGTTTTAATTGGCTAATTATAATAAAAAGGTTATCGCAACTTTTTCGATACTATTTCAGCTTAAGAAGTTTTAAAGCAGGAATTTCGATTCCGATGTCGAATTTGAAAAGCATGTCGCATAATGTTTTACCGCACATTTTCTCATAGAAACATAAATGTTCTTTCATTGTATTAGAATAATAAAATGTATGATTATTCTTAGTAATTTTTAAAATTGTGAAATTATATAAATCTACAAGTGGCTCGAAGGGGCTAAAAGTCCCTTAACAATAGGGAAAATTTTAAACTAAACAATCCTTCTTTGTAATGGTACAAAATACTTTCCCAGTAAACTGGCTTTCAGATTCACCAGGTTTCAATATCAAGCGTATGGTTTTGAATGAAGTATCACCACCAGCACCACGTGTTTTATGGAAACAAAGAAGATATCCCAATGATTTGTAATGGCAGATTTTACGTTATTTCTCATTTTCTGGCAAGAAATTTCTGTTTTTTTCGAGTACTCCAGGTACTTAGCTGGAATCAATACCTTCAATTTGAGCTCCCTCCCAACATCGTGCGTCTTGCCAAACACCTGCAATTTTTCTACGAAAATTAAGAGGCATGAGCACCTAAACATTCTTAGAAGAAACATTCTTTATAAGTTACAGTTCATTTTACTAAATAAATCTAGGCTTTGAGTCCAATATCAGTACCACATGTTTTGTTTTGTGTTAACACGTTTTTGGATCCTAACGCTTTTTAAATTGCAGATTTTACGTTAATTCTTATTTTCTGATTAGCTTCAACCAATTTCAGTATTTTTCCCGAAACCCTGAATTCAAGACTTTCAATATGAGCCTTCTGCCATTATCCTTGAAGGAGCTAAAAGCTCCCGATCATGATAGGGTAAAATTTAAATTAAAACCATCCTTCTTTCTTATAGTACATCCATGGTAAATTGGCTTTTAGGTTTACCTATTTGTTATTATCTAGCTCATGATTTTAATTTAGAAAACTGCACAACATGCTTTAATGTAAACAAAGCCGATTTTCCCATATACCAATGCTATTTAAATGGCAGATATATTACGTTTTTTGTGATGAATTTAAAGACATTTCAGTATTTTTCCCAAGACCTTCAGTTCTACCCCTCTCCCATCATCATTCGACTTGCCAAACGCCCACAATTTCTGTGCAGATTTTCCTTACGTATAGTTAGATATCCTTTTATTACAGTTAGTACAAATTACCTTCATAACAAACTGGCTTTTAGATCCACTATGGTGTATTTTAGGAGTGCAATAAATTACATTATCTCTCTCGTGAGAGAACGTTATACTTTACCCCCTCAATATCTTACTCAAAAAATATTGTCTTTCCCATAATCTCCTCCCCCAAAATCAATACTTTTTAAAGGCGTAGGTAATAGCTGCAACAGAGAGTATCAATCAGCTCACCCCAGAAGAGAATTAACTAAACACTGCAATTTAAGAATGGTGTTTGCCATGCAAAACAAAATGTTCACTATGATAACTTTAAATATATCAGAAGTAATTTAAGAATTTGCAATTTCTGAACAATATGAATTATGAATACTTTGTATTTGAAATATAAGCATTTAAACAAAGTTGAATACTTTTTTTTGGACACACGGAATTAACTTTACCTATTAACTTTGTTTCGTTATCTCTTCTGGCATAAACTACTCTTAAAGCCGACTTCAGCTATGTATGTGAGTACTTAAGTGTTCCTATGTAAACACACATAGTTCTTAAGTTCTGTGATTCCAAAAGCTTCAGGCAGTTAATGAAGACATGGATGATTTTGTAAAATACTATATCATCCTCCATCTTCTTTGACCGTAAGATAGAGGTGGTTCGGTCCTTATACCGAATGGAGGATATGTAGAAAAGTATGAATATGTCTTGGGAAGAAACCCCTTTGTTTGTACACTAACCTTTCCATGGTCATTTTAGAATATTTATAATTCAATTTCAGATTCTATTTATCATAATCGTTATTTATCTCTGTACCGGCATTAACCAGTGAGATTTCTAGGGCCAAGTACCCACAACCTATCCATAGGTATAAAATTATTAAATGTTTAAAAGATTTTTACATAGTGCCTTTACAACAATTTAATTTGTTAAAAACCTACATAAACTTGAAAAGGATTTATCATGGATTAGCAAATATGTGTTGTATAGTTTAGCCAATTTAACACTACTACAAAACTACCCATTGTTATTTTATGATACTTTTTACAAAGTTATCGAGTAAAAAGGATATATTGAGTTTCGGAAGACTCTTACCTACATTAGTTTGAAAAAATATAACTATTGTGGATGATGAATTCAACATTCCGTAATAGTTTAGAACTATTACAGAATTCACAAAATAAGATATATTATAATATTTCTAATAAGCTTCTGACAAAACCTCGAACAATAACATCTGAATAGAAATATTTTACTTTGATATACTCATTGTTTTAACGTGCCAAAAGATTTGTAGAGTAAAATCAATGACTGAATATAACAACGACCTCGTGAATGTAACAAAAACCTCGTGCCTCGAATTAAGTAAGCGGTCAACCGTTGAAGCCCATTGACCTGTCAGCACAAAAAAACACCCCATGCATTGTTTCATATTGAATTATTTTTATATTTTGGGGTTGTTTGCTTTTTAAAAGAGATTTTACTGTTAAATATATACGAATAATGTTTGTGAAGTTATTGAAATATTTTTAAAATATTGAAGATTCAACCCTATATTTCTTCTGACGCACATTTTATAGATTCTCCCATCTTGATCAACAACCATTTCTATCCATATAAATGTGGCGATCGTAAGACAAAGTGATAAATCTTGGGTTTCCATTAAAAAAGTTCATTCCCATTCTAAAACTAACGAGCTTAGTTATTGCGTTTTTCTAATTGTGGTAAACAAATACCTAAAGTACATAGTGAATACATACATAGTACATAGTATATTTAGTAAGAGATCTATATTTAAATATTTGTGTTCAAAGTCAACGTATTCTAATAATATTGCATGGTACAAGTTTTTTTCATCATTTTTAGCAAACATCTATAATGAACAAAAAATAAATTTTAAAATGAGAAATATTTTACGAAAAAATATTTGTTGCACGGCCCAGTCAATATGATTCATTTTATTGATCTGCAATCAGTTTGAAACAGCTGTTCATGCTTCTGCTTTAAGTACTCAGAGTTGATTTCACTGCTCGCCTCAGGTTGTTAATTTATATCCTTTCATAAGATTTAACACTGGAACTTTAAAAGCTCCTTTGACGAAGCTATAAGGTAAAACTAAAATTTGCTCTTTACATAATCAAAGATTTGACATATAGAATGCGATGTAAAACAGACGTTTACCACTCAACTTACAGTTTCATCATATATTTTTATTGAATGAAATATTTAAAAAAAATCAATAATCTTAGTACAGTACCAAAAAGCACCAGCTTTGTGAAATAAGGAAATTGATGCCCTTATAATGAACTTAAAATCAATCAATAATGGATACAAGAGAAGTAATTAATTAAATGAACCTGAAAGTAAAGAGTTCCTTTGTGGTGGGATGAAGTTAATACAAAAGCAGTGGTAAATCACTGTCGTTTCCTGACTGTTAAATTTTCCCCTTTATTCCTTCACTATCTTCCAAAATTAAAGTACAAATAATGCTCGTTTTTTATAAAATTAAATTAAGGCTAGAGTTTTTTAATTAAATTTTTACTCATAATCTCATCTTATATTGTTATGTTTTTATCTACATCTAAGTTTTTCAGAAAATATTTTACTATTCGAAATGTTTCGCACTTTTTAATATAAATATATAAACCAAGAATATGAAAGTTAATTTAAAATATGTAAACACATGAGTCATATCATTATGTCGCAGATAAACAACTTTTAATATTGTGATTTCTAAATCATTATAGTTATAGAAAAATGCTAAATACTATAATTTTCTGAACTTTGAAAAATGTTATTTTTATAAATGTGAGTAAATCTTCAAAAATGCTAAATCCTTATGAATTTCAACTTTATTAAAATTTAAATTATATCAACATGAGACTAAGCTTTACTTGAATAAAATATAAACAGCTTGAATATTATTCAGTTATTTTGGTTGGCACTGTCCATAACTATAGCACTTCAAAGGGCTTTAGAACGCAACGCGGATTTTTCCGGTCACTTGACCAGCTCCAATCGTTTTCTCGTGGCCAAAACCCCGATATAAAAAGAATAATTCAAAATTACTTGGACAAAAATTGAGTTTTCCATTAAAATTACTTGTTTTAGAGTAAAAATTGGATTTTCGTATGCAAACAAACACGTTTCATTATAGCTTTGATTTAATTATGTTTGATTGGTTTAGAAGCTCATTATAAAGAACTGGAAAATAATTATTAAATCTTATACATATACTGTGTAAAAACCTAAATTTATGCTCTGTCCGACATTTTACTCCTTATATTCATAAGAACTGAACACAATTTATAATATTCTAAACTACAACGACTAACTGCAGCTGGTCATGAAATCAAAAAAATTATGCAGTCGTCTGGTTCATTACAAATTTATGGAAAATCATAACATTTGCATTGGAACTTCTGAGTCTTCTAGCACGGAAACCTCCGGAATTTAGTGACACCATTTCCTAGTGTGCATAATTACCCAGAGTAAAGTGTATACGCCAAATATCAGCTTTGTAGGTCTTATGGTTTGGAGTTTCGTTGTCCGCTAGGAAACCACTTCTCCTTTATATCCTTACTTAGGATACAAATCAGTTTTTGGGACTTATATTTTTGGAGATTCGTTGTCCGGTAGAAACGTTCCCAAAAGTCCTGGGCTGGTTTTATAACATTTGGCCAAATAAGATAGATTAAATATATTTAAAAAACTTATTTTTTTATGTGCATGAAATACTTATCCCGGCCCTCAAAATACGATTTTAAGATGTTTTCCCTAATCTTTCAAATACATACCTCAATCGAGTGATAACTCTTTTTAAAGGACTTAATATACAAAATTCCGCAGTTTGAGGTCAATATCAAGCCCCTAACTAATAATACAGCCGTTTGAAAATACAAAATTGCGTTATCGTTTTCATTGAAAAGGGGTCGAATTATTGGTCAGTACCATCCAATTTGATTTTAAACTTAACGGAAATCGATAAAAACTGTTTTTAAACAATGCTTGGCACAAACTAGTCCCTTTGATAAAAGTTTAAAAATTTCAGCCCCCGAAACTAAAAATAACAATTTTGGGATGGCCCCATATGAAAAAGTAAACATTTATAAGGTGACCATTTACGTTGAATCATATAGGGCTTGTAAAGTACAACTCACTAGTGCATATTCTCAATCGATTTCCAGCACTTCCAAAAAGAAGATCAACCATTTTAAAATTTCATCAAATTTTGATTTTGTGGATTGAGTTTGGTGTCAGTCTATTAAAGGTTATTTTAAAAAAGTAGTTTTTACTTTAGAAGCCTTTTAAACTACTGACCTGTCATATGATTACTTCTCAATACAATCCTTCAGGCTATTTTGAATTTTTAAATGGATGCAACTTTGATTAGAGGCATGATATTGACATCTGTCGGGTATCGGATTTCGGCATTTTGTTTCTTTTACTTAGTCCTTCAAAACGAGCGGTCACAAGATTGGGGTTTGTTTTTTTTTTAAATTTAGAGCAAACCCCTGAAAATCACATCTTGTGGAGAGCAGCAGATACGTCTTGAACAACAAAAATGTGTTTCTTGTCCTAAACTCATGTGCAAAATTTAACTTGTCTTGTTAAATGAAAAAGATTAAAAAAACTTAAAATTTATTAGACTGGTCCGGTATTCACAAAACCTATATTATATATAGAGATAAATACAAGCTGTTCCAAATACCATGGCACATGACGGATTAGAGGACTCTCGGTCTGACAAGCGTGGTTTTCTAACCTCTTGTGCCAAGGTGCCATGGTCGTTGGATCAACGACGCTGTAAAGCTATTTTCCTAATCAATAAGTTGTTGTTTTACATGAGTTTTTCTTATATAGGACTTTTTTATACTTTTATATATTCTTTATTTTACCAAGCACTAGAGTGGCACATCAAAGAAAAAGAATATCAACAACCTCAGTTTCGGGATCGTATAAGTTATCCTTAAGTTTGTTATGCATTTTTACATTTTTAACGTAAGATGTGTGAAATGTCAATTAAAGATCCCCTATATATTTCCTGCCTTTAAAAAGGTTGATATAATCCTTATTTTTTATCCTGGTATTTATTTTTCCCCATTTTAAGATTAGTATACAGTAGTTATTGGATGTTTACCTTACCTGATACCCTCTTTAAATCGTATACAGCTTGGATTAGAGGGATGAACTTCAGTGTAAGAGCCAGTATGAGAAATACATAAATTCCTTTTACTGTTACTTTCAACATTTCGTCAGTTAATTTGAAAATAAACTTTTGAATGAGGTCGTCAATTTTTCGTCTAAAACTGTTAGTTATAATTTATTAATACAAAGATGAATTAACGTTCTTTGAAAGACATGTATTAGGTGGGGTTTTGTTAATTCATAATATTCAAGGTATTAAAGATGAATTAAGTTGTTTGCTAAACAAATGAACTATATTTATATTACAAATAATTATATTACACGATATCATATTATCCTAATGGTATGAAAAGGAAAGAGGAATTCTTAGCGTAAGAGAAAGTAAATACATGAAGGCGAAAAGTCACGGGTCACTTCAAACTGAGAGTAAAAGTTTGTCTGACCTGTTACAGAAGTTCCGAGTCGCCTCTTCTCAACTCCTGTTTACTTATTCCATGCTTCAGGACATTCGGAAATTCTGTGTGGTTAACGCCTTTTACGATATGCAATTTTCACCTTTCTCTTGATGAAAAAATGACTGTTTAGAAGTTGCATTGTAACTAAATAACTTTCACACTTATTTTTTTCCTCGGATTATTTTACGCGTAGTTTGTGATAAGTTAGTAAATTAATAATAGTCTATAATAGTCTGCGGTAATAATAGTCTACATTAAAATTTTCTATATATATGGATGTATATTAATTTTTTAATGCTCACCTAATATAACCAATTTTGTAGATATTTACATGACATTAAATAGTTCCAAGCAAGTGTTGGTATTTGAAAAATACTTCATATCTGATGAAGGGGAAAATAATATGTAGGGGGAAAATAGCACACAACAATTCAGTTTCATCCCAGCGATAACAAAACGAGCGGGCGTGTTTTTATGTTAAAATCCCACGTGTGTCTCAAGTACTCGCTCACCGAAAAGTGTTCGGGAGCAAGCCTTATTTTTGACAAGCTTGGGTTTGTTGCCTTACCAAATGTTAATGGTAAATTATTTGTAATCAGAACACCTGCCTGTGAAGGCAATTACAAGATAATGAATAAATATATTGTATTTCATCATGCAATATAGTTAATACGGTGTCTTGGAGTCTTCCGGATAAGTAGTTCCCCCGCATCTCGTGCCGTGTGAGCATGTGAGTGGACACCGCATCCGAGGATATACATGCATTTCGATACGAAAATAATGTTTCAATGGCTTAGAGCATCATAACTCTTCAACATTCCAAATATTTACCTAAAAATATTTTTAACACGATGTGGAGCATTGATTGTATTTCTATTCAGTATAAAAGGTAGGTAAATTATTTATTGCCTTCAAAAGTTTTCACCAACCTAAGTCGACACAGCTATTGTCACTGTTTATGCACACCATAATTTGCCGTAACCCGATATTCATGATCAATATTCATGAATCCATAACTAATGCTCGATGCTTCACATAAGTTCCTCAAACACTAGAAGTGGTTCCAGCTGTGTGACCTCATGTACTTAAGTTTGTACATTTGTAAGTCTCAGATGTTCACTGTTGTAGAATTAAAGTCTTTTTATGCATTTTTTGTTATTAATTAAAACAAAGTAATTAATTAATAATTAATTTTTTCGTATACTCTACCTATATGCATCTAAAATATGGAATCGAAATCTTGGTTGTTGAAGAATGTTTACGGTTCATCGCAAGTTGCGCATCGACGACTCTTGGAATTAGTTCTGGAAGCAATCTAGTCAAGCGCAACAAACTTCTGAAAGAGCGATTGTTGTAGTTAACTGCTGTTTGCTCAAGAAACCGAAGTAATATTAAAAGTCCATTTATCTGTGGACCTCACAACGTCACAAAATATTGGAAACAGAATTCTATTATCTAAAGCATTCGACCGAATGTATTCTTCGACGGAAATAAATTGTAATTTTTAGACTGTTGCTACCCAATCTTTTAAAATATAGTATATTAAATTTATTATTCCCTATCAAAAACTATGAAAATTTTAAAACTATTTTGTTCAGGTTCCTTTTATAAGTCCAACTAAACTCCTAGTTATGCTCTACTAAAAGGCGCAATTTATGATGTTATATTACTTGGTATTTTGAAACGCCTTGGCGAGTCCTTTAACGTCTGTAATTTTTTTTGTTTAATCACTAAACAAACACTTAGATGCCAGTTATCCTTTTAAAAAGCTAATAATATATTCGTACATAAATTTTTACTGTCCTAATGTAAAGTTATTTACTAAATATCTGCATATATGTTTTTTAATTCATATATTAATTAAATATATTCTATTAGTGTTTAGGACTAAATATCTACTGATAAATTGAGAATTATCATTTATTTTCAAGTGTCTGGGGAAAATTCGTAAAATAGGATGTAAGTGCCAGCAGAGTCACAACAACAACGAAGTTAACACCATGTAACATACCACTATCGCTCTGGCCACAACCCACTTTCGTTTATAATAAGCCAAGCGTTTCTCGTACCGGGTTTAAAACGTGAAGTAAAGTGCTTCCTAATAATTTTCAGTACAATTTCAAAATAATCAATTTCTGAATGATAATCTAATAAGTGTGAAATTAAGCTTTCATACCGGTACCGTCTTTTATCCAACATATTTTGATGTCTGTACTATCTTTTATCCAACATACTTGATCTTCTTAAGAAAAATAAATGACCAAAATGCAAACATTGCCCCAGTTGCAGCTTCTTTACCCAGTTCCAGCTTCTTTTAAGAGGTCGCGGATTCGATTCTTGGCATTCCATAAGATATTTTGAGGAACATGGACAGCTCTCTTTTGAAAGCGTTTTATATTTCTCTCCTCTAAATGTCTTGACGTCTTGAAGCGTTAACACAAAAATATATTAGAACAAACCGTAAATCGATTTCTCTCATTTTCCTACATTTATCTCACTGACCTCGATTGATTTGAGAAGCTGGTTATTGTTATTTAGAACCGAATATTCAATCATGATTTGTAATGTGACGCGACGCCACTACTGTTGTTACAACACGACGACGTGACGCTGACAAATGCAGTACCGCTAGTAATGTCTTTGTGCCGGCAGATAAGACTAACTACCTGGTATTAATCGTCTAGATAACGATATTGTCGGTAGTGTAGGCTCTCCTTGTAATCGAAACTCAATTATTTTTTTTAGTTTTCCCCTACGTGCTACGTACAACTAAAATGCCTGTTAGTATGTCAGTCAAACATTTTTCTTTTTTACGAAGGTAACTCTCGTAAAAATAGTCCGTTTGGATTCAATCTTGGTGTTTACATGAAGCGTATGATTAAATTTGTCGAGAACGAATAAAAAAATCGGTAAATTCTATCAATAAAAGTTTGTTTGTTACAACCAGTTTTTGTCTCAATAAAATAATTAATTATGTATTGTGTATTTTATTTGTAAAGCCGGGAGGGGGGATGTTGAGAATAGTAAGTGAGTGATGCGAATCGTCTTCCTTAACAGGCATATAAAAACTGTCACTTCTTTGTTTTGTAGATCATGCATACTGTCTGATCTCTTCTCATGAGTATTCCTGAAAACTTCAGCGTATAAAAGTCGTTTCTGTCAAAATTAAATGTTAAGCTGCATGGGAGCATTTAATCGTTTTACGATTTTTCACTACACATGAATTTGAGATTGATAAATGGCAAGTTTAATAAACGTGTGGGGGGAAATAAAATGGCTATGTAAGATACACGAAGAGTGGCAGGCTGTAGATCAGTCAAGCTCTCGGACCTAGTGTATGAACGATGTTGTTCAGTACATATGACAAGTCACTGGCAGCTGTTAACGTGTCATATTAATATATATATATTAATACGATTTTCACGCTTCATAATGCAGGCCTCACAAAAATTGTTGGTCTTAATTCAGGCAATTTCAAATAATTAATAACTTTTATGAGGCACTGTTATGTTTTTCTAATACAAACAATACAGAAAAATATATATTCCAATTGAGGGGTGTGTTCTGAGTGCGATCTACAAACTAAAAACATACAGGATTGAAAAACCAAATTAACCTATAAGGTAAACAAATCCTCTACCCTCTTTGAACCCCAATGGGCAGGCATTAGGAATATTACGACGGATAGAACAGATGTCAAACATTTAATTATTTTTTCAATTTATATAATGGGTAAATTTACAGTAGAAATAATTCAACATTCTTTCTTTTAGCGAATTTCCCCTATAGGGAAGTAGCTATTACCGTAGGCGGCACGGTGAGACTTAAGCCCGGGACCATGTTATTTTTTCATTTTGAGGTCCCTAGACCCCAAAAACACCGTTCGTTCATTTTCATATATATGTATATATATATATATATACCTGTCCGTAGGCGCGATAACTTTTGTAAAAAAGGTCCGTGCTTGATGAAATTTGGAACAAACGTGTAAAGCGTCATTCATGACTTCGAGTTCGCAAACCAGCAAGATTGATTTACTCTAAGAAGGTTTTTTTCACAAAATAAAATTTATTTTCAAGATTTAACACCTTTTTACTAATTATTTTTAAACTTAACTGTCAAAAATGAATTCAGCTTAAAAAAACAAACAATTTAGCATTTTGAATTATTATTCTATGTCAATCCGTTGCTTAGATATTGGATAATATTGGATGTGCTAAACACAGTACGTTGTCCAATATTGTTTTTAATTTTTCCCTCCAAAAAGTATAGTCACCCTGATTTGAGATGTTTTTTAAAAATACAATTCTGAACATATGATTAAATTTGCAGGTGTTGAATATTTTATTTGTGTTTATTTTGAATAGTTAGAGTTCATTGATCAAGATTTTGCAGAAAATATATACTATATCAAAAAATACAAATTATTTTTAAATTTAATGAAGAAAGTAAGAGCATTTGGAGGGGGGGGGATGTCTCGGTCTAAACTGCCTGAAAATGTAGCATAATATATGATATGTTTAATAATGAGGATTGATAATATGTTTTATTGAAATTGGCTGGAGATGTAGGTCTGTTGCAACAGGGATGTTTTAATTACTATAAAACTGACCATATGATTGAATTTAATTTTTTCATGAGATTGAATTATTTGTTTGTTTTGAGTGTTTTGAGTTCATTGGTTATGGAGCCTCCAACTTTTGAGCCATTGCAAGAGAAACTGATCAAAGGATTTATCAATTGGGAAAAATTTGCTGACAATTTTCACTCACACTTCACTCCTTCCCGTGTTCTTTCGAATGGTTATCAAATTGATGAAGCACTTACTGGATTTTTGGATTCAATTACTTTTTCAATAGATCATTCTACGGCACGTTCGTTCCGACCTACTAGAAAATTTCCTACTGTTCCAAATTACATCCTTTCGCTTATAAAATTTAAGAATAAGCATAGAAGGCTTTGGCAACGCCACAGAACTGATGCTTTGCGTAGACGATATAACCAACTGAACAGGCGTGTGAAATGGGAACTAGACCGTTTCAGATATGAATCATACCACAATTATGTCTCGAACCTGTCTACTGATGATAATAATTCGTTATGGTTGGCAACGAAGCGAATTTTGAATGAAAAGACCCCAATACCAAGCCTAATTAATAACGGGAATGTGTACGAAAGTAAACTGGAAAAAGCCAATGTTTTAGCTGACTATTATCAGTCAACGTTTCGACCTATGACAACATCCAAGACGCTGACTTTTCCCATCACGTTATGTCCGTCACTTCCTTGCCATTGTACACTGTTGAACGGCCTATAAAATTCACTTCACCATCTGAATTAAAAAAGCTCATAGATACATTGAAAAAGAAGAAATCTCCTGGTCACGATGGAATACCTAATATTGTTCTCCAAAATTTACCTAGAAAAGGGATTGCTTTTCTTTCTTCTCTTTTCAATGCATGTTTGAGTATCTCATATTTTCCAAAAGCATGGAAGCATTCCATTATTACAGTGATCCATAAACCTGGCAAACCTTCATCTCAAGTAGCGAGTTACCGCCCTATAAGTCTATTGCCAACGTTATCCAAATTATTTGAGAAAATTATAAAAACACGATTAGAAGATTATGTCAAAAGCTCATCACTAATACCCCATCAACAATTTGGTTTCCGATCACATCACTCTACAAGTCATCAATTACTACGAGTAACCGAAAACATTATTCAGGGATTTGAGAGGAAATGTCATACGGCAGCCGTATTTTTAGATGTGGGTCAGGCATTTGATAGAGTTTGGCATGAGGGCTTACTGTTCAAATTAAGAAAATTTGGCGTTCCTTTTTATTTGCAAAAAATTATCAAAAGTTTTCTTGAAGATCGATCATTTTCGGTCAATGTTAGTGGAGTACATTCAACGATCAGGCCCATTCAAGCTGGAGTTCTTCAAGGCGCAATTTTATCGCCACTTCTTTTTAACATTTATACATCCGATATGCCTTTATCTCCTGCAGTTCAAACTGCTGCATTTGCAGATGACACTCTCCTTTATTCGACCCACAATGATATTCATATTGCAGTATCAAATGTTCAAGACTCCTTAAATGATTTAATGGATTGGTTTATAAAGTGGCGAATTGCAATAAACCCCGATAAAAGTGAATCAAAATTATTCACCCTTCGTAGACCTGAAGAACCTCAAAATTTACAAATTTTAGGTGAAGACATTCCTTGGAACCCTCCAGATCAAGCTATCAAATACTTAGGTGTTTATTTGGACAGAAAATTAAATTGGAAATTTCACATAAACAAAAAACTTAATTTGGCATATGGAAGGTTATCAAAATTATTTCCGTTACTGAATATAAAATCTTCTTTATCCGTAAAAAATGGTGTTCTACTTTACAAAACTATATTAAGACCTCTATTGATGTATGCCTGCCCAGTCTGGGGCACTGCTTCGCAAGGTGCACTCAAGAAACTCCAGACATTTCAAAACAAGACCTTGAGAATAATCCTTAAGTGTCCATGGTTTGTAAGAAATGATCAATTACATAGAACTGGACGTTTCATCTGTCCAAGAGTTTATTAGAAGCACCACTTTGAATTTTTTTACGAAACTCCCTATGGTATCAGGTGTACAATATTTTAATACCGGACGCCCATCCGACCTCAGACGACTGCGGCTTAAACCACGTTTACCTCAAGACGTACTGTTAACTTAATAAAACAATTATAAAAAAAGAGCAGGAAGAAATAAGCAAGAACCGGGAATTGTGAAACAAGTGCAAAATGGACTGTAAATTGTGAAACAATTAATTTCATTTCATTGTGATTGGACATTACAGAGAGGCCAAAAAGTTTGGCTGACCTCGATATTCGTTGTAAATATTGTTGTTAATAGTTATATTTTAAACATTAGCCTGTGTAGCAACTTTGTAATTTTTGCTGAACGGTTAATAAAATTGTAAAAAAAAGAACAGTTCATTGGTTATATGTTTGTTGACATTTATATTCTATAACAAGATTACAGTTATTAAAAATTAAAAGACTAAGAATTATATAAAATACAAAAGTGTATGTATTACTAATGAAAACTAATATGGTCTCTTTGTTAATTTTCCTCATGTTTAAAGCTCATGAATGATTAAATATGCGTTTTTAGTATATTATTTACTTAACGTATTCAAATGATACTTTCCTTCAAACAAGTTGAATGCTCACATATACAAAATAAATCCTATGGAAATTCGCTGAGTACGCAGGTCTGCTGCGACGGGGGTATTTTATTTAAAATTGAGTGAACTTCAAATATATTTTTAGAGGAAAAATGTCATTATTGACTATAGAATGTAATTAATTCAACCGAATAAAGTTGACAAATAGTTATGGGTGTAAAATTCTAGATTGTCTCTTGAGGGAAAATTGTGCTACCCGTGGCTTGCTCACTTATTTCATTGTTTAGTAATAATTCTTCATTGATATACTCCCCGGTGGGAGACGAAGTAAACGCATAAAAATAACAAAGCAATAAGAGTTTTATGTATTATCAATCAAAAATAACAAAAAACAAGACCCAATCATTGTGGTGTGCGTTACTTTCGGTCAAGGCATCAAGTTTAAACCCTCTTGTAAATATTGGTTGATCGTTAAAGTTTTCTTCTGTGTTTACGTGTGATTTTGATCCTATAAGCCAGAGCTACATAACATAATATGGTGTCAATGATATTCGTATAGACATGTCTAGTTTTTACCAAGAGTTAATTGCTAGTTCATCCTTAACTCCACATCTGGTCACAAAAGTTCCAGTATGATTATTTTTATTGCTTTGATGGGTTTAGGGTTTACAGATTTATTTTTTAATAGTAATCATATTGATTTATTGTTAATTAATACATACCTACATGAATTCTGAAATGTATCTTTCTTTTTATTCATCCAAAAAGTGAAATGTGAATCAACATAACTCTGATGGATGGCTGATTAGTTTCAATGAAAAGTCTGTAATGGAAAAGCTTTGCTGATTGGTAATCAATCCACCTGCAAATGGGCAAAACTGGAAGAATTTACAATTACAAATTGCTTTACAAATTTGTTTGACTGTTACAAGTCCGATTATTAATACTTAAATTAATATATTCGGTAAAAATTTAAAAGGAATTATTCCTTTAATATTTTTACTGAGTTGATAAGTACTATTGCTGTTCCATAGTTAACTTTGACAATAATTTCCTTTGGATGTATATTACTCATCATGCGGTCTTAAAAATATTATGTTTTGAAGTTTCAAAGACAGAATGTACTTAAAACTAAAAAACCTTACATGCTTTAAACACAAACGGTGTAAAAAATTATAAAAAATAAATTAAAAACTACCTTACAAAAGTTAGTTAGTCAGAAACCTTGACTATGAAATAGGTATTTCTTAGCTCCAAAACAACATTTTACTTTCCGATGCCTTGATTCATTGATATAATTTACAGGTAATATTAATTTTTTTCTGAGGTACGGGTTCGAGCCTGTAAGCGACATAACTGTTTTAGGACTTAACTTTGTAGGAGGAGTAAAGGCGAGTCTCTCTTGTAAAACCCAAAATGTGTTAATGAAAAGTTTCATGGCTTAGGATAGTCGGGTCCTTCAAGGATAACACGTGGCCGCCGCGGATAACTACGGCGCGCCGTAGCCTAATGGTTTCGAAGTCTAACGCCTTAAACTGGTAAGCCGATAAAGCTGACTTATCTCAACGCATGAAAGTTCCACTATTTTACAAATCAGCGAAAATAGGATGAATTAATTGGTTTGAATGAAGGAATACGGAAAGAGGTAGAGTGTCAGTCGAGCGCCACTCAACGTAATATATTATGAACGACCGGTTCAGTATATACGACACGTCACGGGCAGCTGTTAGTGTTACATTTACATATAAATGACTTCGACTCTACAATTCCAGACTATAAAATATACATGATGATTCTGAACGAGATTATGTTGGAAGGAACCCCCTCCAAATAATTAGTTGAGGGTTTTAAAGAATAAGTCTGTCAATAGTTGTACAAACATCTTTATTCACGTTGAAAACGTATATACATAGCACGAGTTATGTTTAGCATTGAAATTATCAGTTTAAACACATTCTACTAATATTTTATTTCCGAAAAATTTATGATTGTGAACAAGTAACTATGAAGTTTTATATTTTGTAAACAGCAAACTGTTCATTGACAAAGCGATAAATCAGCTTACGAGACATTAAGGTGCATTGGGCTTACACTTGGATTACTTAAATCCATTCATAAGGTCTATTTTATTCATTTTAAACATGCTCATAAAATAGTATATATTGTCAAGTATTTATTACGTATTTAGTGTATATTATATATTTTATAGTATATATTTAATATTTTTTATTGAGATTCTCAATAAAACATATTAAAATGTGATTTCTCAAGTCAAGAAGTAAAAGTTGTTTAAAGCATAACAAAAGTGGCAAATTACTCATTCCAGGCTAATACAAAAAGTCTATTTCTCAAATTTTACGTAATTAAATAACAACACAAAATAACAATGGCATTATTTAAACTAATTATTTTCTTACATGAAATGTTAAGAAATTAAATATCAATCTTAACGCATCAACCTGAAAAGAGTAATTTGCCACTCATTTAACAAGTATCATTTGACAGAAGAATGACGTGGAGGAAGTCACTTCCGCGAAGTGGAGACTTTTTAAAGCGATGGCCAGTTGAAGGAGGGCCGGATAAGCGGGAGCCTACATGTTGTTATATGTCCAGGCTTCGCTGGGTATACAGCTAACTCTAGTAATAAATTGCGTCTGGAATCACTGCAGCAAGATTATTTTTATCTTATTCCACCTGCTACTTTCATATAAGTCAGTTAGAAATCGTATCAATAACTAGAAAGTGTATTTGATCGACAAAGAGTAAAACATCGTACATAATAATTAGTAAATTAATTAATCATTAAAATTTATGATCGATTATACCTTTAGGCATGATCATATTTAAGTGTGTTAACAATATGTATAAAAAATAGAAATTACAGTTAAGTAATAAAAGGTAACAACTGGTTTGTTTATATGTGGTTGTTTATTTGCTTATAAGAAAATATTTCTGACCAGGAAGACTGATATTTTTCAAAGTTTACTTACTAATAAGCGATTATAACTTTTCATGACGAACTTATTTTGATGCTGTTGGATTTGAATCGTTTCCCCGTCCACAAAACGATCTAAATGCTAATTCTTTTGCTATCCAGTGGTATTCTCCGGATGTTGTTATGGAGATGAAGTGTTATTTCTATCAAAGTGATTTCTTTAAAGTTGTGATAGCATATTAATTGAACTACAATTCAATGTTTAAATTACTTTACTAATAGTATTCCTTTTCAAAACCTTTGCCTATGTGGCAAGACAGAAAATTAGTAGAACATACAAACATATAAAACTTGGTTTTATTTGCTATGTTCAGTATGCCTAAATATGATATGAAAGAAATCAACATTGACGAATAATATTAAGGAAACGTACAAACTGATGACCCAACACGAAATTGTTATTCACTCAGGTTCTTTTCAGCTTCTTATTCCTGTTTATATACACAGCTGTAAAGTTATTTAAAAATATCATTTACATAGGAATCTTTAAGAAATAAGTCAAAATATCATACCATGATTATTTTATTGTTTTAATGGTTTGAAAAATAAGCTGGTTTTGAAATTTTTGCCCTTCTCCCTAATATTTTTTATGCTAGGCAATTTCACAGCATAAAGTTATTTCCCACAAAGCAAAGATTTAATAGAGCAGAATCCATTACAAAACATATTATATCAAGTTACAATGCAATTTTTAAAAATATGATGCAAAATTTAACGTGTGGAATCCGTAAAACATGGATCCCTTGAGTTACATCTTCAAAACTAAATGAATGGAACCACGACATCATACGTGCTTCAGCTAAAGGTTCCATCTGAGGGTACGTTCGTTGTCCACGTGATCGCAACCCGGTGGATGAGCACGTCATCGATATGTTTTGAAATCCTCTTGTTTCCCAGATTATTAGATTTTTTAATCAAGAGGATTTAACTCTCTATCAGCATTAGTGCTTGTGGTGAAGTTTAGTAAATTCTTTACATACTTAATATTTTAAACTTGATGTACAAACCCATGCGAAAACACTTGCCGTAGAATACATTCCAAATAGTTCATGTTATTGCTGGAATCTTCTGGTGAAATG
Organism: Flexamia atlantica; assembly: GCA_035578135.1. Taxonomy (NCBI): domain Eukaryota; kingdom Metazoa; phylum Arthropoda; class Insecta; order Hemiptera; family Cicadellidae; genus Flexamia; species Flexamia atlantica. Next base: position 17,600,250 of record JAQJVK010000002.1, read on the forward strand.
TAGCTTCACTAATAAATATTTTATAAAAAAGTCTAATTAGGGATCAAACGTTTTGATGTTACACGTTTATTTCTATTTTTCAAAAATAAATTAAAATACTTTGGAAAGTTGCATTGAAAGTTCGGAGGAACAATATCCTTTCTTATGCTTTCGTTTTTTAGATAAACCAAAATAATCTAACTATTTTTATACAAATAATGATAATCTAAAATATTACAAATTAAATAAAATTTTAACTTTGCCTTAATGGAAGTTTAAGTCAAGTTAACTTGGCAGACAACAGTAGCCTAGGAACAATAACCCTAGGGAAATTACACTACCTTGTTTATTTTAAACTAGAAACACCTAATTTTTGTTTAAGGCGATTACTTACATAGTAATACACTGTAAGTTTTCTCTTCTGAAATTTGTATGAAAACATAAAAAATACAGTATATAACTCGGTCACCCTTTTTTTGCTTTATTTGTGATCTATAAAAGTTAAATATCTTCAAAATACAAAGAAAATATGTAAATATAGGACCTAAAACCTTTGTTTTTTAGAACCCACATGTAAATCCCACTTGTAGTAGTATCATACTACCTGCCCATTGTGTTTTTCCTGCGGATTTAAATATGTGGTTTACGTTATTAGCTTTGCAATATAAAATTTTGCAATAGACGTAATATTTTTAATAGCTAAAATATAAACAGAGAGAAAAGATTTGTTAGATAAATTCTAAATACTATTCGCAATTCTTATTAAGGCCTTGAACATTCCAATCCAAATTTAAACGTCCTTGGGGGTTAATGACAAGAGTAGATGTTTGTGCAATAACGTAGGTAAAAATTAGGTTTTTACGTTAACATACATTATGCTCCGACCTGTATATATTAATGATTGCATAATGTAAAAATAACCATTTTATTTTGATTACAAGTTATTGTAACGAGTACAAGTTGATTACACCATATTAAGTACAAAATATTGATTATTGCAAACCATCAGTTGTTCGGGTACTACCGCAGTTTCACCATACTAGTCAGTAGTTATTAGGGCCCTATTCGGGGTAACAATCTCCATAGCTACGTTTATGATTAAAAGTATTAATTTGGGTAAATTTTCAGTAGAACTACTATGGGTAGAGTCCTTAATTCTGCCCGGGAGACATTTCTTACAAGAAGTTAAATGCAACAAAACATAGCTGGTGGAATTAATAGGTATTACCTTTTTAGGACCACGAGGATTTATTTTTCAGGCAATGGAAGTGAGCAACTTAATAAACAAAAGATTTTCATACATTATTATCGCTATTAAAGTTTTATTAACTTATTGTTTATGGAGTACGAATCGAATTAAAAAGAAATTTGTTTTCGGATCACTTTATTACTTTTTAACAGCAGAAACACCTTACCTCGTAAACATGCCCCACTTAACGAGTAAATAACAGGTTTTATAGCTCATTTATTTTACAATTTTAGATTGCGTAATCTACGTACCTATCAGATTAAACTTTTTATTTTCTCTTACCGTATGTTATTACTACTATTACATTACATTAAATGCAACATGCATTTTCAAGCTTATAAAGTGATCGCTGCTAAAATAATATCACAAGAGTTACATTTGGGTTAGTCATAATTCTAACTAATCCGCAATTGGAAGACTTAAGTTCCAAACAGAGGGAATGGTAACTGCAAATTCAACCTCAATAGCCGCGCGGTACGTGTTACAGTTGGCGCGTCATCTGGAGGCAAAATAACTTATACTGAGTCCCAGCCAGCGATCACGAATTTCTGTGTTCGCTGGTCCCGACGCTCAACTCTGCAAAACCTTACAAATACAACTATAAATGGTACTATTCAAACTCCAAATAATACACATTAGATCGTAAAGAAACAACGTAACGTAAAGAATCTATCGTTGGTTTAATAGCTATTTACCCATTCGTAGTATGGGTTGAAAAGATTGAAATATATATTAATTAAGACTTTACTTATATAAAGGTAATATCAGGTTGAATAATATATATAAAGGTGCAAGCAAACAGAAGATGGGAAAAAACTCTAGACTATCAAACAAAATTGAAAACACGGAAGTAATCATCAATATAAATTCAGTGGTTTTGAGGTTACAGACTAATATATTATATTTTAAAACTATCTAAGTATAAACAGCTAATTATATTGAATATTACATTCAAAAATATAACAAATATTTAAAAGATTGATGTCATTTTACACAGTCAAAACACTCCCTACCCTACCAAAAACGTATAACCTTATTTTAAATTTAATACCAGTTGTATAAATATTTGTGAATAAATCCTCAACTAACAAAAATAAAATTAGCTGATTTATAAAGTGAATAAATGATACAATTGACAAAAGGTGTATTTGTTTATTACTAGAGATCGCCAGTGGTCGAAAATTCGACAAATTTTCAAAGTGACAAATAGGGATAGCTAATTTTATAAATAATCCCCGCATAAACCAATGCGTTTCTAAATACATTTCATATAGTACATATTTTCCATGTAAACACAAAATATAACCAAACTGGGGGCCCAAAAACAAAAGACAAGACTCAGTCCTTGACTAATTATTTTACTTCATTTCTGGCTTATGGCATGGTTTTTAGTAATTAGTATTTTATTAAGATAAAGACTATTTTATTAAGATTTCATGTTTATTTTTTTAAGAATAATTATTGAATCAGAGGAAAGTAAAACTTCAGTCATCAAATCAGTTTATCCTGTACACCCCTTACCACAGTTCTCTCCCTCCATTAATTCCTCACTCTCTACTTCCGACCTTTTTCCACTTTTCCCTACTTTTCTCCTTCATTCTCTTCTTACCATCTCTCCTCCCTTCTTTCCTACCATTTGGAACTTTTTCCCTCCTTCCCTCTATTCCTATTATTATCACTAAAATGTAATATATATTTTACCCATTATCCACCAATAAAAACAAAATTTGAATATAATGTGTCCATTTGTACTCCGGTTGCCAAGTCCGGTGACAGGATTTTCGGGCCCCTGTGCAATTGAGAAACCCGCCTTTTTTACTCATCTCGATTCTGGGCCCCATTTTTACTAATCTCGCGTGGATCCGGGCCCCCTGTGAGTCCAGGCCCCTGTGCATTTGCCCCCCCCCCCCCGTCGCCGGCCCTGCCGGTTGCATGTCAGTTAGTACATTGGATGGTAGAAACTTAACTTAATGTACTTTTTTCTTCCCTTTTTATCAGAAAATTTTTATCTCTTAATCTTATTTAAGCAAGTAAACTTTATTTTTCCATACGGATATATATGTGAAATGGAACACATTTGAGTATGATATCCCTGATCTTCTCTTCAATCAAATTCTTTATTTTCACTCCATGCCCCACTGTGGCTTAATGTTTCTACATCAAATCTTTACTCTACGAAAAATAGCATGTGATAACAGCTACATATGATGCTAACTTAGTTTACATTTGTTGTTATAATATCACCAAAACAGCAACTCATAAGGCTAATGTTAATTTTTTTGAAATTTTAAATTGAATCTTTTACATTTCTAAAAGACTAATATAAATTTCAATGGGATTCTGCACATCTACAGGAAAATACAATTCTATCGGTGTGCTTAGATTTTTGCTACGTTGCACACAGGCTGAGAAAAAGAGTACAAAAACCTTATGGAAAAACTGCTTGTCTATTAATACAAAGATAGATAATACTTTTATTATGAATTGCATTGTGCTTTATCCGTTCTACATCAATGCAATTTACATTTCAGTTAGCTTGAAGCAGCTGCGCTTGTTTGAGCCGTCAAATGAAAGAATCCATAGATGTTCACATTACAATTTCTGCATGTATACTTTCAAATGAAATTTAGCTATTGAATCAATGGACGTTCGTGGATTGTAGTCCGGAGTAATTTTAAGTAATTGAGTAGACCCATGTTTTGAACAAGTTCAAGATCTCTTTATATAAAATTTAACTTCTTTGTTCCAGTTGTTTTTAGTGTATGGGCCTCGGTATATGGGCTTTTTTGTTGCGCAATACTACTCAGTTTCGTCCTCTAATTGATTCCAATATATACGTTATTGTTTTTTTGGCCAATCAGAAGTCAAGACACGTTAATGCCGCGCGAAAACTGCGCAACAAAATCGCCATTGTACCGAGACCCTATCCATCAGGCAGAAACCACCTCTATGTTATAGTGTTAAATGTTTTAATTGATTCTACAGCTGTAGGATGAATAAAATTACTTTTATCTACGACCATTGCAATAAGCACCAATTATGGTATTACAATAAACATTATAATGATATACATTAAAACACCAAAAACCAAGCAGTACTCTAATGACGACTTTAGAGTACTGGAGTCACTTTAGAGTACTGGTTCTAGACCAATGAGAGCTCGGCATTTGACAGAAGTAGTGTCATAATAACAATTACGCAATTCGCACATCAGCTGATTGTTGCATTACGATTCATGTTTGAGTTTACTTACCCCATCAGCTGATTGTTCCACAACGATTCATGGTTCAGTCTGCTTATTTGCCTAACCTCAAATTTTAGTTGACCTATTCCATTATTAGTAAAAGTCATGAGTTCTGTTTAACTTCGGGGGAAATTTTGTCGTATATTGTTGGTCGTAGATAAAATAGTGTATGCAACGATTGTATTATGCCTTTAAGCCACTCGTGAGATATTTAGAACACTCGCTTCGCTCGTGTTCTAACTTACATCTCACTCGTGGCTTAAAGGCATTCATTATACAATCGTTGCATAAACTACTATTTTTATTCATTTTCAAATGCCGTTGTGTAAAATAATCAGACGTCTTGCTTTTCGCATACTGATTCCTCTCTTCCCTTGCTTTCATTGGATGTGAACGTACAATATTGTCTGAAACTGGAGATCTATTAAAAAAAAGGCCGATGCTGCCAAAATGTATTCTATGCAACCAATAACAAGATGTAATGAATACTCTTCCTATATGATACCTCTTTTAGGACCTCAACTTGAAGAATGATGATTTAAAAAGTTTCTGTAATATTCATGACAAATGTAGTTAAGTAAACATTTATTATATCTCAAATTAAATGATAATACTAAAAGCGATCGAGTTTCTCCCATTAACTATTTTCACGTATTTGTTTATTCAACTAATGCGACGACGGCGCTGTTTACATTGGTTTTATAGCCAATAACGCGACGGGTGAGCCAATATTAAAGCTGTAAACCTCTATGGTCTGACGCTGACGGCATGGCAGTGTAAATTTCCTTTAACTGTTTTTTTTAATATTTTTCAATTTATTGATCTTAATTTTGCATTCCATACATGCTAACATTATACATTTTTATTTTCGTTTTAGTTGGTTAACGATTATTAAACAAAACGTTGAATATTACAAGAACAAAGGATGTCAACTAACTTAATTATGGTTTAACCATATATAAGTTGTGATTTTCGCAGTCATACTATTATACAAGTTGGGTTTTAGTGTAGTGTTTAACATCAAGAGCAAACTCAATCGAGAAAAAGGGTTTTCGAACCTCAAGAATGTTAACAGACTTGCGGGGAATAGAACCTGACATCTGGAAAGGCCAGCCCTCAGGGTAACACTCCCGCTTTATAAGTAAGTGCTAAAAAGATGGTAGTCAAATTGCTGTGTCCTCGTCGTAATCGCTGGTCATCGAGTCAGTCCGGTCTCCCGAACGATAGATTTGTGATGTCCTACGGATCTATATTTTTGTGGTCACAATCGTGGGTGAGTGACCTCATCAAGTAGCCTAGGACGTCATAAACTCGTTACACCACTTTCCGTCTTATATAAAGCGCCAGCTGATTTTAAGCCATGCTTTGAAAATAATATATTCGAGTCGTCTTCTTCTTCCGGTCATAAACATTTGATCCGCAAGAAGAGGAAGGATATAGCATGATCTTATGCTGCTGAAGACTGTGTTTCAGACTTTATCAGTGTTCGTTGTCTACGATTTGAGCTGGCAAGAAATTTATCAACTATGGTTAATAACTAATATCACTAGTTACCATGGTCATAAATATCCACCAAGCCACCAGGGTATAGTGAGTTCCTTTGTTTCTTATGTGTTTTTTATATTATTTAGATTTTTCGTTTTCACCCGTTAACCCGTTAAATATTGCTAATACCACTCTTATAATTGAGCCAATTCTATCCCCATGCAAATTTTATTTCTTTCAACGACATTTTATTTACATCAATACATATTTGGTATTCCTTATTAATAATAAAAGTAACGGAATTTATGGTTGAGATAGGGTACTTTTCATTTTATAACAACCCATGTTTAAGTTAGTGGGTTTCCTTTGAAAAAAAAACTAATGAATAGAGTATTTATCATGCTAATAAATTATTCATCTAAACAGCCATTCCAAGTTCCGTACAGGACAGTTAGACTGACAAAACTGACAAAAATAAATGTTTTATGGTAGAGTTTCAATTTGAGAATTGTAAAACTATAACATATTAAATGCTACAGGCTTTTACTTAGGTTGAGGTAGGATTACTATTTTCAAAGGGGTTTAACTGAAATAAACAGAACAATTTTTATTTTAATCTTCCTATTTTAATTAAAAGCTTTAAACGCTTTGAGAAACCTGAATTCTGTTACAGTTAAAAAAAGCTGAAGGTTAAGGGTACACCGACAAAATAATGATTGTGTTTGCATATTCAAAGTGGAAAACGCATACCAAACATCGTTGTAAATCGTTTGGGGTTTCTCCACAAAGAAGCAATTTTTACATAAATTCTTCAAATATCAAGCTGAAAGTAGAACGGGTTGATTCAAAATGTTTGAGTAGGTTCGTCTTGTTTTTAAATCACTATTACGAGTTTCGGTGCATAAAACAAACCATTAAACCTCACTTTAAACGTAACTGCCGGCTGTAAAAAGGCCATGTTTACTGCAGTGAAGAACGAACCTTACTTGTTGAGTGCAGAGTAATCTTTTTGTTTTTCTGAGAATCTTGCACTTTTGATCAATAAAAAATCTCAGTAAATTATTTGGTGTAATAGATACCTAAGCTGTGTTACTTTAATACTCACTTACAGAACTTTGATACTTGGAGTAGTCCCACTGGAGTCAAAAACAGTGACCTAGCCGTCAATTTTCCTCAGGGAAGTGTAGGTCTTATAAACAAAATCTTCTATGCAGTAGAAGGCCGCTCCATAAGGGAATTCTTTCTATTTGCTCTTAACCATATTACGTTCTTGAGTTATGTTACTTTATAAACTATTGTTAAATTTTAACTCTGGAGAAATAAGGGCATTTGGTGACCAAAGTAGAGCTTAATTGTGGGACTTGGCGGTGATTTGCACTTGTATTGCACCGGTGAACTTGATTGCTAGTAATAAAACTATTTTACTGGAAATAAAGGCTGACTCCATGATTAGAAGAAAGGGATTGTTAAAATATTAAGCTCCGCGAACAAAGGCCTGAAGTGTGCAGGACGATGGACTCCGCAAATCGTACTAAAAACTTTTTTTAGGAGGAACACCGTAGCTTTAGAACATTTAACTGATTAATATAAATCTTTGTAATCTCGGAGGAATAAAATTACTTGATTTAATCAACGTGATTTATTATTTTTTTACAATCTGATGTAAATTAATAATGGGTATATTACTTGTACTTAACGGTTAGCATCTTATTCGAATTAGAATCGAGAGAAATCGGGTTAAATTTCCGGCATGCCCAAAAGGTTTTACGGGTTGAACGTCTTGCCTTTAAAAAGGATTGGTATCTGATACATAAAATATAAATTGCATTGGAACCAAAAAATAGTTCAAGGAAAAGAAGAACTCTCTTTATAGTGGGCAAAGTTTTATGACTGAATCAGTACTTTATATATCACAATTGTCACTTTCAAAAACGCTTACAAAAGCTGTATAAAAAACACTAAGAGTGGTAAAAATCTGGTCCTATCTCTTTAATCGCAAAAGGGGTACATTTTTATCAACACACTGAATAATATTTTCAACTTATAAATAAAATTAATTGGATGTAAATAAAAAAAGTCTTAAAACACTTAAACATATATTTACACTTATACTGTATTTACATACAAGATGGTAAAAATACAAAAATGGAAAATGGCATAAATATACAAAAATGGTGGAAAATGGCATACTGTATTTACCATCTTGTATGTAAATACAGTATAAGTGTAAATCTATTTTTAAGTGTTGTAAGACGTTTTTTATTTACATCCAGTGAATACAAGAACTGCTTTATTGAAGATATAAATAAAATTTCAGTAACGCCCGAATCACTAAATAACATACTTTAATTTCTGGGATTATAGCTGTGTTTATGTGTTAAAGCTAGTGGCGCCTTCTGTTGACATGTCCGTTATTTATGTGACCACCGTTGCTCGTTTTCACTGCAAATGTGTACAGGAAAATTGTTTCCTATAAAGGTTTAAGGATTATAAAATATATAAAGCATAGACATTACAAAAAACTCGTTCCTTTCCAACGAAGATAGTCTCATTCACAATAAAATTAACCACTTTTCAATTTTGTCATTAAAAATGCTATGGCACTAGTTGACCATTAAATCATTGTTTATTAAGGAAATTTGAGTGTACTTATTCTATTAAATTTTGACCTTTTGTTGTCTGAATGTAACACTAAGCGCGCACGCATTATAGGTGATGCTAAGAAATCATGTTATCCATGCAAAATGTTTTAGATTCTTTTTATAAGGGAACAGACACTAAGCGACGAACCTGGAAACTCAAACCCAAGGGAAATTACGTTCTGATTCCGGTTGGGGTCAAAGTTTAATCGGTAAGTAGTTTCGTGTTGTCTGACCCTATTTAAAAAGAACAGAAAAAGTTAGAATTATTTGGATTGGATAGTCCTCAGAAGGCTTTACAGTTACTCTGTGTTATTCTGTGACAGCGTACTGTCACGTTTGCTGCAGAAATAAAGATTTTTGGAAGCTCTGTAATAAAAACGAATTATCTTTCGAAGCACTTTCCGAAAGATTTCGGAAAGCGCTACGTTTAAATGCTATTCAGTAACTGTTTCATGCACATAAAATTTAGGGAGGAGAAAACAGACTACTGTTTATAATATAAATAATGAATGTTAAGCTAAAACAAAAAAGTAAAGAATATTTTCAATTTTATTGTCAAACTGAAGAATATTTGCATAATTTTTATCACCAATGTAGAATTAACAAATGCCAGGAAAAACTATAAAAATATTTTAGGATGTGATTTACCACTAAAACTCAGGATAAGACTAAATTGTATTCCTCTTTAATTGCAAACATAATAAACAGATGATCTAATAAAAACTTTCTTTTGATATGGCAGGAATTCCGATTATCTTCTTTATCCAAGGAAATTCGTTGTATGCAACTTTCAAACAAGTGTTTGCAACATGTTATTTTTTCTTCTCCATGTTAAAAATGTGGAGCTTTTAGCTTAAGCCTCGTAAAAATTTACGATTTTTGCTCGTTTGATACGATGTTTAGAACAAACACGATAAATCATTAGTGGGGCAAAAATTCTTATTCAAGAGCATATGGCACTCCCGTAACACCCTTTATTATTTATAACATGGGATTTTTTGAAATTAGTTGTATAATAAAAAATTATAAAATAGGAAGGATGGTTTCGTTTCAATTTAAAGATACTAACCAAAATAATATATGTACTTATTTCAGGATCAAAACATTTGATCTTCGAGTGAGGTGAGGCCAAACGTCTTCTGTTGGAAGTTCGTGTACCAGACTCCATTCAACACAGCAAACTTTTCGTACTTTGAAGTCTAAGTTACTCTTTTTAGTTCGCATTGTACATTTTCATTTTGAATCAAATTTCCGATTAAAAAGAAATGTTATAACTTAAACAGTGTTAAGTAAATTTTAAAAAGGAAACAAAGTAGAAATCAAACAATTGAGTCCTACATTCCTAAGAAAACTAAGGAAGTTCTTGAAAGTATAAAATTACTGAATTCCACTTTTATCATTGTTCTCAAAAACGGTTTGGCATTGAGGAACCTTAAAATTGCTTAATTCTTTATCCAGCTCTCTATGCAGGATAACTTCGATTATAAAAAGAGATTTGATGGCATCATCTAGCCAGTTCTTCTGCGTTAACTTCAAAACTGTAGAGAGTAATTTCAGGAGCAGTTACAAAGAGCTTTGCTGATTGTAATGGCAACGACTGAGTCAAATCACTATCGTTGATACAAAGATATGTTATTGCAAATCATCCAATAATTCATTCTGATCCAATAATTTAACAAACAATCCAATAAGAATAATCAGCTACCGGCTACTGCTTTTCGCGTAACAGCTGAGTAACAGATTTAGGTATCTAAATTTCAGATATAACTAATTGTTAGCCATTTGATTGGTCTTAATTTGATAACTATTTATGTATTCATAATTTTATTACATTTTATTTTAAGGTCATTTCAAGACTTCACTCTGCGATGTATAGTTTGTTATAAAGTATACTTGTGAAAATTAGTTCAGGTACTCTGTGTTTCTGCTAGACTACTAGCATTGTGTTTCTTTCTTTACTATGAATGACTCGAAATCATCAGCAGGGTCAGTAATTTTCAAAACCAGATATATATCGTATTGTATTATTTTCATTGTACTTCAAATGTTATTGTACAAACTCCACAATTTGAAACGTATATTGAAGTTACAGAGAATCAGCTTTTTTAAGAAATACCGAAGTCAATTTATTTACCTAGGTTTACCAAAGTTATTTATTACCTTGCCATTTGAAAATTTAAAATATAACGAAAGAATGCTGATCCGGTTATGCCACCGGGGAAATCACTGTCAAGAGGACTTAAAGTTGTGTCATTTATTTTTGTACCCGACTGTCGTGGTATTTTTACCTTATTACATTCAACCAAACCTCATATTTTCCTCCAAATACAAAAGCTTGTTTATACTTTATAACAATACTTTGACTTTCATTGACTGACAGTTTACCTGAAATTAAACTGAGTACAAGCTATTTTATTACCAACCGAAGCTTTCTAATTTACGTAAACATATTAAATAAGTAAAAATGACAACTGCAGTAAATACACAGCTTTCAGAAAAGGCGTATATTTTAGATACCTTTAAAATCGATTTTGTTTCATTCGTATTACATTTAATTTTTTCTCACTTAATAATTCTAAATCATTAATTGAATGCAAGTTTATCTACATCCGCCGGTTTTAACTTCATTTTGCAACACCTCTAGCCTGTTTTTAGGTTCTTAAATTAATAAATAAAGCTCTACAGATGTAATATTTTTCAACAGTCGGAGAATCCTTTAGAATAATTAAAAAGCAATTGTTTGGTTTAGAGACTGATTTCATCTATTAAGATCAAACCATCAACCACTGGTAAAGGTTGATGTAAACTGGGGACCAATGTAAAGGTCAGAAGAATTATCTTCTGGGAAGCCGTACTGGCAGGTGGAAAAAAATATTTATCTCCCTAAGCTTCTTAAAAAAAAACATTAAAAAATTGTCGTCATAATTTTTTTTCGTTTATCCTCATTTACACTACGAAAGTCTGTGATGATTATTAACCACAAAGTTTTCTCACGAAATAAAAACGTCTGGAATATTTATGTTCTGTATCAGCTGGTCCTTTCTCGGCAATATTTAATCGTCAATCATTTGTTTGCGTTAAAAAAAACTGTTTTTTAAACATACAATCTAAATAGTTTCGTACTTTTAATGTTTCGCAGAAAATAATGAACATCATTAACTTCTTACTTTAGATTTGCGGCGTACTAAAATTCTCTAGTTTGACCATTTATTGTGTATTTGATGAATTGTGTTGACCTTGCACTTTTGGTCGGGGCAAAGTATTGTCCGGTCTAAAATGCCTTCACATAAACATATGACCAGGGCTGGCGGCAGGGGGGACAGGAGGGGAGCAAATGTAAGGGGCCCGGAATAACATGGGGGTCCGGACCCAAACGAGTGTAAATGAGGGCCTGGAACCACTCAAGATGAGTAAACATGGGGTTTGATCACATTTAGTTTACCTTGTCCTCAAAAAATCCGCCAGAGGCATTTGTATGAAGTTATGCTCTCTCAATCAAATTCCTGAACACTTGATGCTAGGCGTCTCTTTGAATTTCTTGCATTACATTTGTTTTGTTTGTTTTGAGGTAGTGAATATGCTGCGAATTGTTTTTGCAGGCCTTACTTTTTATGTATCCCCAAAGAAAATAATATAGTGTGGTCAAACCCGGAGATTCTGGGGGAAATAGTCCTTCAGTAATAAAATAAAGTTTTGGGTTGCGTTAAAAAACACCGTGTATAAAACTATTTGATTTCTGGTTATAAAACCAAACAACCAATAAAAACAATTTTCGATCGTTTTTATCAAAATATCTTTTTTGCCTGTTATTAAATCCAAGCTTTGAACACTGTTTTTCATTGGTGGTAATACACGCACAATCCTACCCCACTTATTAAACCAAAAAGTTGGCGATTAAAACAATGATATCTATAGTGACATATTGAAGTATGGTATAAAGTAGATATTTCTATACAATTAGAATCAAATATTTATTTTGTTCGAAACAGTCACATAGAATTATTACCTTGATCAAAGCTTTCAAGTTGTTGATTTTATTACTTTAAGGTCACAGAAATTGTAATATTAATCCATAAGGTATGAAGATATCAATGTTTAAACAATAATTATTTAGAGGAATAGTTTAAAAAATCCTAATACAGTCCACAGATCTAAATTACTCTTATATAATTTATTTTTTCCCTCATAGTAAGGACAAGTATTTTGAAAGGTTAAGATAATTGTTGTAGCCTGCAATTAATTACATTAATTCAAAATACAGTACAATTTAAAAAATTTATTCCATTTCAAGGCCAAAACAACAAAAACTAAATAGTATATATATTTTTGTCTGATGTTATAATATTTAAATCTCAATTGCTAGTAATATTGTTCACTATTAAGAAGCTACTATGTTGTTCTCAAAAGATCATTTTAATATTAAAATTTTGTAGGAAAATATCATACACAGTTAATTACGTACATAAATTTTAAATTATTATGCTTTCATTTACAATCCATCTCATCCAACAATTTATAATTGCTTTCAAAGTTCCTGACATCCTTTTATTCTTTTTATGAATTTAAACTTTTAAAACTCATTAATTAAAGTTGGTTGGCCTAAACAAAAAAAGTTTGTAATTAAGTTTTTAGAATTGTACGAGCTAGGACAATGAGCCGGATCCTAATTAAGCTAAAACAATCCAGTAACTATGACTTAACGGAGTTTTTTAATGTAATGATATCCTAGTTATTACAGCAACTATTTTTTTAATGGATCACATTTTTCAAATGTAATCTTCTTGTTCCTTTCTTCATTTATTACGATCGCCTCCCAAAATTTACAGCAGGTAATTTCATAATATGAGTGGTGTGTGAGTATCGATTAGCGGGGTTTTTCGAGTTACACTACTCGTCCCGACTAAAAAAAAATACTCCTAAGTCAAATTGGAGTAGTTACTCAAGTCGCGTCTACCCAAAGTCGGTGCGTGCGATGAAAATTATAAGTAAGTCAATAAGTCATTTATTAAGCCAGATTAAGAAATACTTGCATTAGCCAAGTCAAATAATTACATTGTTCGATAAAACATATTGTTTATCTTACAGTAAAAACAACTTAAATATTTACATGTCTTAACTGAAATTCAATACAACTAGTATTACGAGTCAAGACTACCAGTTTTCACGGGTGCTGTATACTGCCTTATTTACAAAAGATGGACTTTAATTTCGTTCTACATTTACGAGCATCCTGTTAAGCCTGTAATGAGAATGGAAGGTTATTGAAAAGTTTGACTGCATTGTAGTGAAAGTGTTTTTGGAAGAATGAAGTTGAATGACGGGGAATGGCAAGGTTGGAAGTGTTCCGGAGAGGATATCTGCAATTAATTGGAGTAAGGAATGAAGTTATGTTGCTCTTGGTAAATGATAGAGTTCCCAAAATATAGATGGATGGAAAAGTTAGAATTCTGAATGTTCTGAATGTTTCTTTGCATGATTGTTGCTTTGGAAGGGAGAACACAATTCGAATCGCCTTTTTCTGAAGTCTGAATAAGAACAGCGTCCGTTGCGTTTCGCACCCCCAAACAGGAACAGCGTCAGGTAGGGGTAAATGAGCCCATAATAGGCAGATAAGAGTACCTCAGTGGTAGCTGTTCGTCGTAACATCCGAAGCATGAAAATACCCACAGATACCTTTTTGATTACATGCTCGATATGTTGATGAAATCTGAGGTTTTCATCAAGGAATAGTCCGAGGAACTTCACCATTTGTGAGGGACAGATTATGGTTTTATTAAGCAGTACATTTAGGTAGTTGTGAGTTTCCTGGAATTGTCTTTTGGAAATATTAAATTGCAGAAGCTGGGTTTTCTGAGCATTCAATGATAAACGATTCTCTTCGCACCACTGAAGCAAGCAGTTGGATTCAACAAAAGCGATCTGTTCTAACACCTCCATATTGGGATTAGAAATAGTGAGGGAAGTGTCGTCGGCAAATAGACAGATATTTGCCATCTTCACACTGGAAGGTAAGCTGTTAATAAACAGAAGGAAGAGGATTGGCCCCAGGACGGACCCCTGAGGCACACCTTTCTTGACTAAAGCCTCTGAAGAGTAACAATTCTGCATGTACCCCTTTGCGTCAACAGCAGATATCGTGACTGACTGCCTTCTCCCTTCGAAATATGAGGAAAACCAACTAAGAGCAATGCCCCTTATCCCTATATCACTCATTTTATTCAAGAGTAGCCCGTGGTCGACCATATCAAAGGCCTTCGTAAAGTCAAAAAACATGCCCACTGCAAACTGCTTTGAATAAATATCTTTTACGACTCTGTTTATAAGGCTGAGTATACCACTAGTAGTGGATCTGTTCTTTACAAACCCATGCTGGCTTTCAAATACTATTCCATGGGTTTCTAGGAAGCTCCACAATCTATTAAGAACTTCCTTTTCGAACACTTTAGAGAAAGTCGAAATGAGACTTATAGGCCTGTAGTTGCTCTAGCACGTTTTATATCCAGATTTTAGGATGGGCCTTATAATCGATTGCTTAAGTTTGGATGGAAATTGGCCCTCGACAAAAGAACAATTCAGAATGTGACATAGCGGTGTTACAATCAAATCAGATATTGACTTAAGCAGTTTAGGAAATATTTCGTCAGCTCCTGCCGAGTTTTTATTTTTTAGTCCAGTAATAATGCTTTTTATTTCATCGTTTGTAACAGGGCTCATAAAAAACGAAGATCTTATTTGTCTGATTGAATGACTATAAGCATTATTCTTTTGTCTTGGGCAGCTCGAATTGGCTACTTCAACGAAATATCTATTGAAACTCTCGCAGACCTCTTCAGGATTGATAAGTGTGTCACCCTTGCTGTTCTTTAGGCAAATGCTTTCTAACTCTTTCTTTTGATTGGGTCTGCTGGCGTTGATGACTTTCCAAATTCCCTTCGTTTTACTGTCTGATTCTTCAATCGTGTCCAGTATCGACTTTGCTTTAAACTCTCCTAGCATTCTCCTGTATTGGTATTTTAGTCTTAAGTAATGCTGTTTAATTGTACGACCGTTTTCATACAGTTAATCTCGTTTAACCGCCATTAAAAAACTTCTTTGTTTCATTTGATTTAATGAGTAATTTTCTTAGTTATTGATACCAATAAATTCATATACAGTACTTTGTTTTTCTTATAATTTTAAAATATTTCTTATTCTTCCTCTTAGTGAGTTTTTATTTTATTTCTAAACCTAAAAATTATATCATTACATCACATAGGATCAATTACTCAATAATTCAATGTATTTTAACCTAGGACATAAATAAAAGCGAACCTGGGTGAGCAAGTCAAGGTTAATACATGTAAATTCATGTTAGATGGATGGTATTTTAATCAAATATCGAGTTTTATAAGGGCATATTTAAATTAGATAGCTTAAATTTTAGTAATTTTATTTGAAAACCCACGTATTCCTAACTATGAAGAAGACAATTAAATAATGGTATAGATTATTTTAAGTTAAAATTTTCCTTATTCAGTTGACATATTTGTTCTAAACTCAAAAAACCTCGAAGTTGAATAAGAGTTCAAAATAGTATTGTACTTGAATAATAATTATTATTATTTTTGAAATTATAATCATGTAGGATAATGAACAATTATTATTTAATAAGGTAAAAAAACTCGACTCGAAAAGCTTGAAACTCAACCACGCATTTTAAAAACTCGACTTGACTGTAAAAATAACTTTTTTTCACACTCCTGATAAATATATAGCCTATTCAACTATATAAACGTCCGAATATATTAATGTACTAGCAGTTCCCGTGGCTTCGCTCACGACAAACACTAAAGTCTAACCTTGATTTGACGAAACTGAAGGGACTAAATAAAAAAAAAGGTTATATCAAGGAATTTGTAATGTAGAGGTCTGTTCACGTGTTGTGGCGTTGTATTGGTTTAAAAAACAGCTAAAGTCATATTACAGTCGATGGTGTAGGTTTTTTTTACAGTCATAACTCAAAAACGGCAAGACCGATTTTAACCTTAAATGTGTCAATTTTAAGGTATGTCTATGCTTATTTGCCAATATAGCTTAAAATTGTTAAATAGGGTATCAATAAAGTACAATAAAGAGCTGAATGTTCGGAACATGTGATAGATGTGAAAGAAAGAAAAACACTAAAAGTTAAAATGTTTGTAGAATAAGAAAAAAAAACAGATTAAACATGGTCAAAGATTACAGCTATATAAAACACTAACTTACAACTGTAAAAATATTACAACCAGCTGCTTGACTTTAGAAAGTCAGCTTGATCCGTAAACTCCAACAAATATTCCAATCTGACTGAAAAATGAAAGTGGCGCCATCTCGTTTTCGGCACGGGAACTACTCATTTTTCCGAAAGGTTTCCCTACTTAGAGGGTTATGTATACATTGCATATATGGGCGATTTTTAATATATTTTGAAAGGTCAACTACAGATTTCAGCACTTGTTTTTCCAGTGCAAAACCAGGATACCCACGAATTAGATGAAAAAGGAATTCGCCAAACTATTTTGGGTGGTGAATACATTAAGGACGTCCTAATGGAAAAACGATAGCCCCCGCTGCCTAAATAAAGTTTGCGCCACATTTTATGATTAAACAGATAAGATACAGAAACGATGATGGATTAAACGTAACCATAACTAAATTTAACTTTTGTATAGTGAGTATGACCTAAATAAATTGACAAACAACCATAAAAACATGATGAAGAGAATCAAATTATAAATAAGCTTAAACAGCGTATCCCAATGTGAAGCTAATTACCCTCTGCTTGACTGAATGAAATTGGAAAAGTAAACAAAAGATTATCCATTACACTTATACACACTTATTACACTTATATTGGAGTATTTCAAAATGTTGAGTCCGCTAACAGACCCTTAAAACTTGGAGATTTTTATAATATTTCTAATAATATTAATAATATTTATAATATTACAGCACAGTCTGTCGGTGACTAAATAAACTACCGTATCCCTTTCTTTCAGTCTCTCGTCTCTCTTAGTTTCAAGACTCAATCACCAAAGGCAGCACGATCTTCAGGCTTAAACTATAGAGGTCGAATTATTATAAACGCCAAATCATCGTATCAGGCATAATTTCGACAACTCCCGCTGCCGAAATAAAGATGGTGCCATATACTGTATTTATGATTAAACAAATTAGGTTTAAATAGGTTAAAATTAGGTTTAAAATTAAACTAAATGTAACTTTTATATAGTACATAATTATGTCCCGTAAAATAAATCAACAAAACCAATCATAAAACCGTGATGAAAGAAAGCAAATTATAATCAGCTGTAGCAGCATATTTTGTACATTTGTGAAGCTAACTTCCAGCTGCTTGATTGAATGAACATTGAAAATGTAAACAAAAGATCGTCCATAACAATTTTATATGGGAAAATTTGAAAACTTAGACCTCGCCAAAAACCCCTTTATACTACGAATTATGTAAAATCCTTTCTTAGCGGGTGCCTACGCCCTAAAAGGAACGTCCACGCAAAATTTCAAGGTCCTAGGTCGTATAGTTTGGGCTGTGCGATGATAGGTGAGTCGTATTTGACAAATATATAGTAGATTTCTTCTATGTATATATATCTAACGTAATAAAATAACTTAGATGGATATTGTAAAAAATATTGTTTACTGAAAAAAACATTTCCGGTCCGTGATTCTCTAAATATTTTTTTAATTACCACGAAAACCGTATTAGATACGAAAAAAAGTGTAAATAGCGTTTTTTGTAGGAGTTAAAATTTACTATACAACTAGTTTATAATACAATGAATATGTACGATAAATATTGATAATAACTGCTGATATTATTCATTTACGAAAATGTGATTGTAATACCCGTGTTAGAAGGAATACGTGAAAATTTTATATAAAATACATTCCCTAGGGGGCAAATCCCTTTGACCTTTAGAATTATTATAAAAATTTCAGTTATTTGACACCTCAGTAATCAAAATTGGCTCTCCAGGGCTTGGGTAAGCTCATAAAAAAGATATTCCTTAAGCAGTTTTTGCAAATGTTGCCATAAGGAATCATTTTTTGTGAGCTTACCCACGCTATTGTGAACCAATTTTGTTGGCTTAGGTAGAAAATAACAGGAATTTTTATATTTTTATCAGGATTCTTTTGATATAATTTATTATTCATCGAGGTAAAAGGGATTCACCCCCTAGGACATGTTTTTTACACAAAATTTTACTTGTATTCCTTATAGCTGGGTATTAGAATTACATTTTCGTAAATTAATAACATCAACAGTTATTATCAATATTTTTTGTACATATTTATGCTTATTTTATTGAAAATTTCATTTCTACAAAAAACGCTGTTTACACTTTTCCATATCTTTTATGATTTTAGTGGAAATTAAAAAATTGAAACACGAACCGGAAATGGTTTTTTTCAATATGGCGGTATGTTGCCCAAGTGGGATTTTTTGGGAATCTTAGTATGATGATCCCAGATGTATGTACGACCTCTCCACTAATTTTCAGCCTGTTAAATGAAAATTCCGCTATTACGCTATTTTTTGCATTGTCTTACTGCACTATTAGGTCTTGAGCAAAGTTTCTACTTACGTTTCTTCTCCCTTCGAAGGATTTATTCTTATCTATTACCACCATTGATTGAAGTAATAGCTGTTAAGAATCCGTTTAACAAAGCAATAAAGGTGAGTTTACTGCTCCAACAGTAAATCACCCAGTCTACGATAACTTTTATCTCCTTTTCATTGCCATTTACTGTGCGATAGTCTCAGCATTATCAAAATTTAAATAAAACTTTAAGATACTACGAATATTAAAGAGCCTAATAGGATATTTTGAAAAATTTTTTATGATTGGTTCTAAGAAGGTATAAAATAAGATAAAAGGCTAATTTTGATGTAACAAAGAATAATCTTCTTGGACTAATTATTATTTTATCAAGTGAAAATAATGTTTTCTTAAAAGTAAATACAACAACCCTAATAATGCTTATAACGTATTGGAAAATATCCTCATTGATTAATTGTATAAATCATCTATGATTTAAAATTTGAATCTCATGTTGATCTTTACACATATCGCGTTATTTTGAATCCACCTTTGAAAAATATCCCTTTTTATACTACTCGTTTCAACGAGTATTGGTCAAAATTAATCATATAACTGGAAGGAAAATAAGAACTGAAATTAATTAGATTTGAACGTTTATAAAATTACTGTAATTCGGACTAATGTTAACAATAATTTTATAAAAATAATTTGCCTTGAACAAAGTGGCGATTTGTTTATATGAACTCAAGAACACTTGAACCACATTTGAAAAAGTATAAATAGATTAATGATAAAATTCTTCCATCACTGAATTAAAAAGGTTATTCCTACCAATTTTAAAGAAGCTGCAGCAATGAGCGTGCTTCGGCGACCAACTGTGTAGTAGTAAAAAAACACTGATTATCGGAAGAAACGCATGGCAGAATGGCCTTGTGGCAACCAACTTTTGGTAGTAACATAAAATTTCATAACGGCATATTAACTTAAAATACGCTGCTAAACAGTTACGATTAACATTATTCCGATCAACATATATTTATAATAATGTCTTGTTACAGTATATACAAGACAATAAATCCATGTCCAGTAATCATTAATTTCGAAATGTTATATTAGAAAATGTTCATTTTGTTAATTATATAAAATAACTCTGTCATATATATGTATAGCCTTATGATCAATGGTATGATATGAAAATCACTCTCTGTTTGTCGTGTTGGCTTCTTGCTATAAATTCAAGTAACAGGAATTATTTGGTCTATTCAATTGGGGAAGGAACTGGCTATGTTGTAAATTAATTGACTCCTCGTGAAAGGTAAATTTAATGTAATTATAATTAGGGAATAATAAATTTGTATTGTATAAAATATTGTATATAAAGTCCATGATTCAATTTTCATTATTATAAATGTTAACTTGTGTAAATAATTGAAAAACCAATATTATTCAAATATCACTGTCTCACCATTCATGTTCTATTTGGTCATTGAGTTTTGCACATGTTTTCAATTTATAAATTTGCTTTTAAATTCATTTTGGAAATATTTGTATGTATTTATATTAATTAGTCTGGTTGTTTGTTATTTCTAGACGAGGTTCAAAGACAAGGATTTATAAGAAAAATTCGAAGTCTATGGTTTGCAAGATAAAACTCAAGTCAGGGAATAAATTTGAAGTCTATGATTTATAAGAGGAATTTATAATAGTCAATTATCGCTCGAATCCAAGGAAAAGTAAAATTAACGAAATAATTACCTACTCTTATAAATATGCCTGCCTTCCTCATATTCAAGTAAGATGGTTTTGTTATATTTCTTCATGTGGACTGATTTGCATAATTAACGACAATAAATTGGTATTTGTACCCAACGCATCTCATTTAAATCCTAGCAACAGTTCAGAATAAAAATTATTAAAAAAAAATATTATACCAATTGGCCCTTATGGTATAAGTACTATTTTTTTCATTTATTATATTTACGTTGTATTAAGAGTGAACTGTAAAGAGTGTTTAGGCATTAAAATCTATTTTAATGCCAGAGTAGACTCCCTCTTATGCGGACACCTCGGGGCCGAGACCCGTCCGAACAACAGCTTTTCGGTTATACCGACGTTCCCTAAAACAAGATAAATTATAACTGTAATGCATACTGGTTAAGCCAATGCTCTTATATAGGCTTATGATTAATTATCTCAACTCCTTCCCTTGAGAATCGTCGATACAGTTCTGTCTATTTCCTGCCGGTCACGCCTGGCTGAACAGATGTGTAGACAAAAACCGTCCGGTTGGAAATATGTCACTTCCATGGATTGTAGTCCGCCAGAACCATTGTCCGGTTAAAAGGTGTCCGGATAAGAGTGAGTCAACCTAGGTAATCGATTTTAATGCGTAAATAGTTCATCTATATAAATAAAATTGGAGTTTTGTCTGTACATTGCTTAGAATTATGAAATTATTGGTTATTTTTGCGTTTTGAAGGTCAGAGTATCCGAATCGCCCTATCTCTATTTCTCTCACTCTGTTGGTAACGCTTAACATCACACATTAGACCGCTTTTCATGCAAAAACTAGAGTACTGGTATGGCTGAAACCTATTTTCTGTATTGTATGCACATAAGAGAAGGTTTAAGACGAATTAAAACTAGCGTAAGTCTTTTTGAAATTAAACAGCAAGTTTCTAAAAGCGAATTTTATTTTATTTCGACCCTATAGAGAAGCGTCATGAAGAGGTTGTCATGGCAACCTAAACATGAAATCATGAATCCAAGGAAGTTTTTTTTGTTTTTCCACGGGTGAAACCGTGTTGATCAGCTAGTTCTCAATACAACGTATATGTAATAAATTCGAAAAAATTTAAGATCTTTTATAATATTCTATAACATCTTGTATAATATGTCATAGAATTTTTGATTTGTTATACAAATATGATAGAATATTTGTAACACTAGAACAATTTTACTGTCACTCACAACTGAGGGACCCCTGAGGGCGTCGAGCATCCTCTTAAGTCACTGTGTTTATGATGACCTCACATCACCCCTCTGAGTGTTTTTGTACCTCTTGAGTACAAAATCCCTCTTGAAAAATCTCGGAACCCGAAAAACTGAACGCTAACAAGTCTTTGTCCAATGCTACGAATGCGGTTGCCCACACAGATCTGTAAGACCCACAAAATGCTATACTTTATAAATTGAATTGATAGACTAAAGTTTACTCTAAATAGTAGTGTAAAGAGATTAGGAATAAACTTGAGAGTAAGGGAAACGTGCGGAAAAGTCCAGTGGCAAAATTGAGAAATGCCGTAAATAAACGCCGAAGGTGATAGAGAAATGCCGCGCCCAAGAATGAATGAATGAATTAAAATGCTTCTTTATAGTGGCGAACATTAAGACCACATGGTCCTTTCTTACAGTTAACCACTACAACTAACTATAGTTAGGACTCAACTGAGTCCCGAGGGAGCACTAACGGCGGAAGACGCTGCCCTATGGAATCTCGGGAAATTTGACCGACAGATGGCAGATCGATATTCTGGCAGATGTTTATCCGACCATAGAAAAAAACGTCTCTGTCTGAATGTTTATTTCCAATATTAAATTAAAATTACAAGTTTATTGCTTATTACTGACATAAGAAAGGTTGTGTAAAATAATTGTAAGGAACAGAGTTATGTGTTATTTAGAACAAGTTCTAAATTAAAAATTATATTTCCTACCTATACTTCGAAATAAACTAATGCACGTTTGCGTAAAAATAGTACTAACGTTTTGAGACCTATCTCTAATGATTCTAAAATTGTTAATATCCATCAATAAACGAAGCATGCATATTTACCTGATAAGAAAACTCCGCGTATATAGTCATTTAAAAACACGATTAGTGTGCAACATTAGAACAGGGCAATTTCCCCCAAATCGTTGGTTACGCTTTGCTTGGGTACGAAAGAAATATTTGATAAATTCGACAGTCGTTCTAAACTGCCGAGATCGTATTTGTTTGAACCTTGCACAAACAAGTCTCAATCAATTGGTCGTTGACATTGAATACTCTGTTTTGTTATTGTTCACCTGGTTTTAGCAGTGGTGAGGAAAATGCCTGTCTCTGATTTTCAAACGATTCTTCATGTCAATGTTGGAATAAACTATTTAAAGTTCCTTTTTGTTGATTCAGAATTAATTTTGTAAAGTTAAATGTAATTAAATCAACGTGTTGTATATTTATAACAATTAAATAACCAGAAAGTTAGTTTTTCGTCATCATAATAAAGTTTTCATCACTCTGTATACGCAAATTGCCCGTTACGTACGGTAGCTGAGATCTACGAAAACTCTCGATTTCCTTACGTCAAAACAAGTAATGATCAGCTGCTTTTTCGGTACCCAAACATTTCATTCCCGTACCCAAACAAACCATTTCCGTACCAAAACAAACTTTTGCCGTACCCAAACAAACGAATTCCTTAATATGACAGTTCAACCAGCTGACTTTATAAACTAAAATAGACAGTTCAGCCGTATTGTGTTTTCTTATAGAAATATGTCTAAATTATGAAATGTTGGATCATTTTTTATAAGTTTGGTCACTTATTTGCATCGTGATGAAAAGTACTGTTCACAACTCGTCACAAAAGTACCATTTCGTGACTAGTAGTGAAATATACTATTTTTGTTGTTAGTTGAATAGATTCTTATTCTGTTAATTTTACCCAGATTTTTTTAAAAGAATGTATCCTTTATTGAACAAAAGTATTTTAATATTTAAAATATTTATTGTTACTATTGTATGATAACTGTAATTGTTGTAAAGTACTCTGAAATTTAAAGAAAGGGCTATTTACATAAAAGTGTGTAGATTTGGTGAGAACATTTCATAATCTTTTTTAATTTATGTACTTTCATTAGCATATAATTGACATAATACATTTTTGAGTTATTTTTATTCACATTACCTCTTTAAACCTTACTACACACATAGACATTACCTAATGGAAACGTAACTATATACTTCTATAAAGTTTTTATTTACAATTCAGGTAAGTTTATTTTTACAATTCAATAACACGGTTTGAAAACTTTCCCTAAGTTAGTAAAGAAATCGTAACAATCATAACGTGAGTTTTAAAAATTAATTAAATTTACTTTATCACTCCGATGTAGTTAATATTCGACTTTAAGTTATTTCATTTTACAGTTTCACACTCATTAATATAATATAATTCTATACCACCTAATACATAAATACTATATAAATATTCATGTTTTGTTACAAATGAAATACAACTGAACTGGGACAATTGAAGTGAATTAATGCATATTAAAAAGGAAACTTAAATAAATGCAGGCTACTTTGACAGAGAGGAATACGTTCTTAGAAAATCCAAACAAAATACGATCAGGAGATAATGGAATGAAAATGTACTTCAAGGCCAATAGTATTAATGTTACAACTAAGTAGATATCGGTTCCCGGTAGACCATGGTTTTATTTTCATTGAATCAAATTGTGTCAGTTTAAAATTATCACAGTTAATGTCATAACATTTAAAAGACTAATCATTACAAAAAGACCATACGTTATAAAAGATATTCTGATGAATAAAGATTTCAAACCAACTCAAACACAAGGTAAAGCTCTTCAAACAGTATGTATATTTTACTCACCTTTAATATAATACGTGACTAGTTTCTTCACTTCCAGTGTGTCACGTTTTGTGATAGATGGGTCGTCGGATACGGCGAAATGAATGCTGCACATTTGTATTAATGCTTGCTTACTTATGATAAATTTTTAACAGTATCGCAAATAATTTACCTTTCTTTCAAAGAAGGCTATTTTACAATACGGAGCTATAAAGAAAAAAACCAAAATTAACATTCTTCTATAAGTTTTCTATTTCATAAGAAATTAAAAATATAAATTACAACACTTAGACACAACACTTAAGTTATATTAATAAATTCTATGTTTATTGTCTGTTTGGTGATCGTTTAATTTATTACAAATATGGTTTATAATTTCGGAAATCTGAATAAACAGGCTAATCGAGAATACCAAATTAATAGATAAAAAAGGACTCCCTCAGGAACTATGTAACTTTTCTTTAAAAAGCTTACAAGGAATTTCAATTCCGTTTTTAGCGAATTTCTCCTATATGGAAGAAGCTGTTACCGTAGGTCTCATCGTAAGACTTAAGCCAGAGACCACCATAACTTTTTGGTTTTGAGGTCCCCAGATGCTAAAAACACCATTCGATTTTTTCATAAATAAATAAATATAAATACATATGTGTGTGTGTGTGTGTGTGTGTGTGTGTGTGTGTGTGTGTGTGTGTGTGTGTGTGTGTGTGTGTGTGTGTGTGTGTGTGTGTTTTAAGAGAGGGTAAAGCCCACCAAAAATGAGTTTTTGGGATTTTTTACAAAGAAAAATAAAAAATTTTCAATTCTTTTTTGAACCATTGAATTCAGCTTAAAAAAAACTAATAATGTAGTATGTTGAATTGTTGGTCTATGTCCATTGGTTACCAAGACGTCGCGTTGCTAGTGGTAAGCACAGTACGTTGTCAATGTTAACCGTAAGGGAAATAAATCAAATTCTATATCTTGCTTATTTCTCAACAAATCTTAATGAAACTTGGTATATAACTTCAATTGAGTGATATCTACTGGATTATTGCAAAAAATATCGAAATTTCAGACTTCCATGTTAGAAAACCTGTATACTCATTCCCATGTTATTGTTGGAGAAAATTGTTGTATGCTCATTTCAGGATTTAAGTTGATTTTACTAGATTTGGTGCTCCGTCAAAATAATTTATTTAAGTATTTGAAATTCGCTGAGTATGTAGGTCTGCTGCAACGGGGGTATTTTAAATTTTATCACGAAATCAAAATCACTCAATGTCTTAAAGGTAGCAGATATAGATAGCTTTTTACATAAGATCGCTTTTATATTATTATTCAAAATTCAATTTTTTATTATAGTTTTTACTTTATAAAAGAAACATTCACAGTAGATTCATGGGAAACTCCTTCTACCACACGATCTTCAAGACTTTTGACAAGAAGTGCAGCATGAATGTTTTACTTGCGACGTTATTTATGATGTCAACGGGGCGCCAAGTGAAAGCTGTAAATCTGTCTGTGGAGACAATTACAACCACTGCTTCACCCTTGCCTTAAAATATTCTTAGTGTTTTCTTTACTAATAAAAACTAACTAATAACAAACTTACTCGTATTAATAACTTTATCTTCAAACACTTTTAATTGAGAGAATCCATCGGTAACATAAATTTCATTTTATACTGTCAATAAGGCAACAATAAAAATTTAATGTCAAAATAGAAGAATTGTTTTGGTTCTGAAAAGAACAAAATAAAAGTTTGTTTGTGGTTTTTGTTGTTGTTCATGTTTTGTTTTTGTTTGTTATTGTTGTATGAAATGATTAAGTAGTTAATTTATTTCAATCATTCAATGTGATCATAAATACTTTTAGAAGTAACTTGCAGAAATCACATCCTCAACCATTTCTACATAGCTGTTTTATATAGTTTTTGTTATTTATAAATTTTTTAGGAGTCTTAAGCTTTTATATGTAGTTAACAGTATAATTTCCTAGTGAACAAACTGTATTTAAATAATTTATCTGTTTGACTAGCTGTAGGCAGCCTTTACTACATTGTCAGATCATTATATTTTTAATTTTCATATAGTAATTCAATGGAGGATTTATTTGATTACTGGATAGTTATTGTGAAGGCTAATAATATATTAAGTTTGTATTTCATTTAATTTCAAAATTAATTTTTATGCTTATTTACTTTGTATTGGTAGAACTTACTTTCTACGTATAATTAAAATATGATTAAATCTATATCATTACATACGCGTACCTATAATCAGAGTAATTTTTGAATAAAATCACATGGACTTGGTTCTTGCAACACGTTACTGTTATAAATAGCCCCAGACACTGGAGAGTTATCGTCTGTAAACATTGATCAACGAGAAATCGGTAAACACATAAATCTGCACTTACGCTTCAGAGACGCGGGACTGGTCAAATGCCCCTTTCTAATGTGTTGTCGAAATATCTGACGATTATTCTTTTGAGTTGGTTAAAACATTTTAGAAATATAAAGATAGAAAATAATTATTTAATGATAAACATTATATGTTATGTATCTTATTTTGCCTACATTAAAATTGTTTTTAAACTAAAAAACTGCCTCAATAAGTATGGTTTAAGAAATTTCTTTACATGTAGAAGATTAAAGAGAGAAAAACAACCGTAAAATGTTTGGTTTTAATACATTTTATTGGATACATCATCTCAATAAACCATGGTTTCCATGGTATAGGATTCAAACCCTACAGTTCCAGCCTTAGCATGAGGCGGGTGGGTGAGTGCGTTGCTAAAGTTTAAAATATGTTGTTTGGCCAATCATTTACTCATCTGACGTCATAGACAGTTATGCTCTTTGTTTATGTCCTCCAAAGTAAGCTGATCATTGTTGACATTTATATAAATAACTTAAACCATAGTAGTTTTAAACGTTTCAGAGTCATATTTAGTCGTTCTTCTTTTAGTCATGGGACTCCTTTTAAATCCTTTTACAGTTATAAAGTTCATTCTCGTTTATTCCTTTTGCTGAACTCGGTTAATTTATACCCAAGTGAATGTGATTCAATCTGTTGTAGATTATGTCCTGGTACTTAAATGTGTAGAGGAGCGGAGTCATTAACACAGCTAGAGTTTCCATTTTTTGCCACCCGCCCAATGCTGTGGCCAGAACAGTAGGTTAACCTCCGTAAAAAAAGGTTTAGACTAGGATCACTGTAACTTGATTCACTTGACCTTCACCCATAAAAAGTAATTTCAATTGTTGTAGTATTTTCAGTGAAGGTATAACATAAAGAAATTCATAATTTTGTTGCACAATAAATAATTCAAAGTTAATAATAACAATAATAAGAGCCATATTTACAACAAATGAAAAAAGAAAACGTTGCATTACAAATGCCGAAAGATTCATAGAATCCCATAAAAAGTTTTACCTTTAAAATTTTAATTCAATGCATTACTTATAAAGTCGCTGGCGGAAAAATACATTTTTACTTTCCAAATGGCTCATCACTCCAGTTACAGGCAATTAAAAAGATTTGGACACCAAATTCGTTTTAGTTAAAATTTGAATTTTTTCAAGATTGTTTGAATCCTTCAGATAGTTTATCGAGGGACTTAATACCCAGTTAGGATAGTAAGTGCTCAAACATCAAAGTTCTGTGTTGTTGAGAGGGGTACTCGTCCTTGCCTCTGGTGTTGTAGTTGGGACTTTGTCAGCCTTATACGAGTGAGCACGTTCAAGGAACCATCCATCTACATTCAAGGAGTAAGAAGAACTCGTATATTGTATGAGTTGCTTAAGTTCCATGTGTCTCAAATAACACGCGGGTGACAAAGATTTTTAAATTTACTTTATTACAATAACATTTCCTTGACTGCCATGCAGTCTTTAAGTTATGTTTTTAATCACATTTATTAGATTATACCCTAATATAAAGTGATAATTTTATCTATAAATCATACAGGTGCAATCTCCGTATCAATCTCATGCAAGAGTTACTGGAGAGTACGATGCCAAATAGGCTATAATCAATTGTTTGGGCAAATATTTGTCAAATGTCAACTTTTTTTTCAACTACAGACGTACTTTTACATTGAATGTAGGCTATTTTTTTCATCGGAACATTAGATAGTTAATCTAGTACTTGAGGGAGAAACCGCCACTTAGACATTAAGTAAGGTGTGTGTAAATATCTAAAAAAATATATTTTTAATTTCATCAATGTTTATAAATATTGACGTCGCTTGTTCGACTTCAGCCACGGGCGAGACTTGTTCCGTCATGGCCACCCGAGCCAACAAGCCACTAGCCTCCATGGCCACTAGCCTCCGTCAAGTCACTCATCTCTAGCTAGCCTGTGTGACTACTGACGTTGAGATGAAACACTGACGTTGTTGTGATTATATCGCCGTGCAGGCCTATTGACCCTCGGGCTGTTGAGGTTAAAAAAAATTGAAATCTGCAAGTATACATTGTATGTCGATTTTTACTTACTGATCATATTTCAATATTTTACGTCACAAATATTAAGATGGAGTTGATGTTGGTATATAAGTCACTCGTTTTATCTTGGTCACTATTAAATTATCACTCCTCAATTTCACTGTAAGCCATACGCTGTTGCTCCAATCAAGGGCTCGGGCTGAAGTAATGTCAGTGACGTCTGATTTGTAGAAAGAGATCCTGCCTTATAGACCTGGCCGCAGTGTACGAAGGCAAAGAGAGATCTTCGATATGTGGCAGGGATCTTAGTGTGATGTTCAAAGGCCAATCAACCTTCCATTAACAAAATAAAAATTAAATTTGTAACTTGAGGAAAATGGATTATTATTATGTAACAGGTAGATAAAAAAAACATTAATGGTAACTTGTGAACATTTCTATGTCGTTTTCAACAATTATTTATGAATGGTTAACTAACAACTAATGGCAGGATATATAGTTTTCTTGCAGTGTATAGAAATTGCATGTATGACATATGTTATTGTACAGTTTTGTTTTTTAATCAACATTAATTTAAGATTGCTTGATAAGCTGAAATATTACAAACTTTGATCATATTAATTGCTTAAATTACTATTTACGTTTGCTCATTCTAAGCGCCATTACCAATACTAATTTAAGGCTTTCCATGATTGCAGTCTCTGAATTATTAATGTTACAAAAGATTTGTTATTTTACCTTTGTTCCGTCAAGAAATCCAAGTTTATGCAGCTGTTCCTACGGTTGTTTCGATGCACTGGGCATCATCATCGGGCACAAGAATGTTCAAAAATGACTTTTAAAGGTCGTCATGATGGTTATAATTTTTAGTAACTGAAAACTTCTAAAAACAATTATGGCAACTTGATACACAGCGCGCTCCATCTTAATTCCTACTTCATTTGTTAAGATAATCAGCGAAAAGGGAAAATGTTTACGTCAATATCGACTTTGTATAATTACAGCTGCAACACGAATTTCAGGCAAAATACAGCTCTTTGTAGCGAACAAAAAAAGTTGTTAGTCTAACGAGCAGTTTTATAATTGAAAGAAGTAAAGAAAATCACAATCAAGATTTTAAAAGCGTTTTAAAATTAAGTTTGTTGTAGGTTTGTACGGACGTCTTTGTACTGCAAAGGCAGGATGTCAAAGGATAATGAGGGTGAGAATGTGATGAAAGAGAAGGGTGCAAACTTTACAACTAAATTTATTGTCGGACCTTTCCAGCCTAGAGCTACGTTAAAGATTATTTAGATTTAGTGAATTTTCATCACAGTTGCTACTTAAATTTGGGCACTATTTCAATTTGTTTATTTTGGTTCCAAAGTGTTTTAAAGAAATAAAATTATAAATCACAAGGTTTTTAAATCATTACTAAAAATAATCATTTACGTTGAATTACATGAATAAACTATTGAATGTTGTGATAATTACAGTATTTGCCAAAATAAACAGTACTGAAACTGAATAAAATATTACCATTTCAATACTGTTTATTTTGCCTAATACTTTGGTCATTTTGGCTATTTCCAACTACTATTGCAACATCACATTCTTATAAAAAAATTTGATTTTGGCCTCTACGAACTGTTGTTTCTCTAGACTTGATTCGACAGCTTCTTCTTGCTTTATTTATAGCTCTTTAATACAAAGGCCTACATGAAATAGTCCAAAGGAAAAGTAAAATCCTTTTCAATTTGGCACATCCATAGCAAAATACTACTCATCTCCACTGAGATCTCAGTGGTTACGTAGCATTTTTCAATCTTGTTATATACTTTAAATGTTAGATAAAAGAATTAAAGTAAAAATATTAAGATAAAAACTATAAAATAAGTCAATATCTTAACACAGGTTCTCAACGTAGACGTTTGACAAGATGTAGAGGCATTAATGTTTTATTTTAAACGTAATTTTCGATGTTAAAAGGGCGCCAAGTGAAAGCTATAAATCTGTCAAGGAGCCAATTACACCGGCGATCTCCGCGGCGCTCTACTTAGATTTTCAATTTTATTAAAAACTATAAACTAGAAAACGTTTTCTTTCGTAAAGGTATGTATATAAAATCGTAAAGACACTATCTGTAACCAGTCTTTACATCTTTAAACAAAGCATTCTTGTCACTTTTACCGGTTTGTGAGTGGTGCTAGTAGCTGCAGTGTTTCATCAATTCAGAAAGTTACTGAGGCACTTATAAACCTCAGCACCAGTTGCAGTTTCAAACCATGCTTTAAGCCATGTCGCAGTGGCGTTATTCAAACGTGCCGTTCTACTAGAGATTTATGCACAATAAACCTAAGTGATGTGGACAGCAACAGTTACTTTTTTCCTCTATCTACCGTCATCGTCAGCTTACTGAAATAGCTAAAAATGACACTGAGGTTTATATGTGCAGCTGTGACTTTCATGAATGGTGCATTTTTACG
Source organism: Flexamia atlantica (assembly GCA_035578135.1). Classification (NCBI taxonomy): domain Eukaryota; kingdom Metazoa; phylum Arthropoda; class Insecta; order Hemiptera; family Cicadellidae; genus Flexamia; species Flexamia atlantica. The sequence goes on from JAQJVK010000002.1 coordinate 17,631,965, forward strand.
GCCAGCTAGCTGAAATTGAGCATATATGGTCCTTGGGTACTTATGATGAAATGTTTTTACGACCGTAACTAGGATAAGCGCAGATTAAAATACACCTAGAAGTGCCGTTAAATGTCATATCTCAAAGCACGTGTTATTAGGATGATGTTTTAATACGAAATGCAAAGTAATATTCAGAACCAGGGCACATTAATGAGAAATATGTCCTATTAACATTGATAGACGAGAATCCGGTAAATACATAAATCTGCAATAGCAGTTTAAGAAGATTAAAATGTTCTAATTTCGCTATTTAATTCTAAGTATGAAAACTTACATATTCTTCGTTTTCTTCGTCAAGACATTCAGACATTTCCAAAAGTCTTGATATTGAGTATGGACCTTTTCCTCACCTTAGTTGAATACAGTTCGAGAGCGTGTCGCACTCTTGTACCCTTTAATGTCGTTGATATTTCACACAAGAACCGTCGTGGGAATAACTTTTTACCTTGCACAATAATTAATTATTGTGCAATAATTATTATTCAATCATAATCATAATCATGTTGTCCATAGGCAAACAAGAATTATTTCATTGAATCACACAAGGTTTCAACATAGCAGTATTTATTTTGAAATAGTGATCAAAAGACTTAATACTTAAGGGACATCGTACAGAGACATTTTTTCTTCTGATAATATTTTATAATTTCCTCTTTTTATCGTTTAGAATATTTACTCTTCTTAGTAAAATACCATAAATTTTTAGATTTTCAAATAAAAAGAAAACACTATAGATTCAAATACCAATTATTCCTTCTACCCCACATATTGAAACGATTCTTCGTTAAAAACATTCTTTTCTTTTAAAAATATAAAATCTTTCGTTGTACAAAAATGGCGGAAAATGGCCCTCAAATGAGATTCTCACTGGGTCTGATGATGATTGGTGTGACCAATCTAAATTGATCGCCATTTTCCACCAAATGTGTGTATACCATGCTGTAATTAATCACATATTAAGAGTAAATAGACTTTTAAGTGTTGTAAGTTGAAATAAAAAAACAGTATCAAGGTTAAATGTTAAATAGGATTTGATTAACACTTTTTATTATATCGCCATTATTGCAACTACGAATCTTCTAAATACTTTTTATGACATTGGTGTTTTTATTAGTTTTAAGACCCATTAATGTCTGCCAACTGTAGGAGTAATTATTCTGACCCATTGTGAATATTTTACTATTTTACTGTTTTAGTACTTCACAGACGGATTAACGATAAGGAAGTTAAGAAATACTGTATAAGTTTTCAACATTAAAAATCTGAATGAATAAGAATTAATCCTTATTTCCCATGGTAATTCAATACAACGGGAATTTATTATATGAAGATTGACAATGAAATGTTTGGTAACTCACCATTGCTGAAAAATAGCTGTAAACTCATAAACGTGCACAGGATGCATTTCCTCCCTTTTAGTGGTGGCTGAAAGCAGAGTCTTTTAAGTAGCATCTCATTTGGACTGGAGGATGTTTGAGCTTTAGTCGTACTACATAATATTGTAGTACGACTACGAATAATATATAAGGACTACGAATGAGTATAGATCTAATTTGTTACAAAGAATGGACACCAAACCGTAATCTCAATATACCATCAGAAATATATTTTAAAAATTATTATTTTGTCAATTTAAATTTATTTTCATATTCTGGACAGCAAACAGTTACGCACTACTCAAAAATTGGCTGATGCTTGTATATTAAAATAAAATAGTTATAGTTTTGCCTTAGCAATTTAATAGCGGCTTAGCGTTTAAATTTCAAAGTACATTAAACCACAAAATGTTATAAACTGCTTTTTGAATCAAAAACTTAAAAATTTCTTGGAGTTAAATTACCAAAACGTATTACATATTAGTTATTTGTTAATGTATTGGGGCTTACGCTCAAAACAGAGACCTGAGAATACACTGGCCTTCCCTATACTCATTACAACGATATTTGAAGCCACCTCTTCACCCAAGAGTCTCCACAACCTCCCGCCATCTTAGATTTAAGTCCCTTAAGAACAATTTTAATTTCCTTTATACATGCTAGGTTTTGAATATAAACTTCTCAATTAGCATAAAATGTATGTATCTAGTTCTTGAATATGTGTTCCTTATTGATACTTAGCAGTGAACTGTGAGAAAAATTGTTTAGATCTTCATTCTTTTACAACCCAAAATTGTCATGTAAACGGGTATATTTTATACATGTATGTATTTATGGGAGTAGCCTGGTTCTGGTTGGAGCGCGGGAGATCATTCTCGGGGGTTCGGGTCGAAATCTCATCAATCACCAATGTTAATTGTGATCCACTTGTCTTCACCCAAAGTAATATGCTAAATGGCTCTGCGCTAGGTCTAGTATCCTGGGAAGTAAAGGAGGCGAAATAAAAATAGATTGTTGGTTCTTAAAAACTAGCATATATCAAAATTTTCATGTAACTGTTCAGTAGATATTTGTATTACCTTTAAATCAAATCAACAACAGGTTTGATAAAAACAAAGCTGTAACAATTATTTCAAATTATAACTGGCGCCAATTCTTGGGGCCCACGCCATCCATAAGACTAATGTTAATTTTAGCATTGGGCTTATGGACAGTGTGGGCCCCAAGAATTGACGCCAGTTATAACATTGTTCTTATGGATCAAACCTCCAAAACGCGGCACTTAGGCTAATGACCAGCCGGCTCGCCGCGCGCAACTAGTGTGGTTCGTAGCGTTTCAATAACATTACCTGGATGAATAATTACAGTTCTGTAAAAATTATGGAAGCTTGTAGTGATGTAAAACAATAATACTTAATAACTATACCAAAGCTCACTAAAAAAGCCAATGAAATATTTTAGAATCGATCTTTTCACTTTACATTATGGATTAAACCTTTTGAAAGGTATTTAAAAGTTTAGCTAGTAAAATAAATGCATCTTCATCACATTTCCTCCAATAATTTTTATAGATTTCTAAAATATTATAAATTAAAAAATCTTATGACTTAACTAAGCAAAAAAAAGTTTCCATATTTTTTATCGATACAGATCATTGTTGGAAAGGTGAATAAGGCGTTTTATTCTTTTTTCCTAAGCCTTTTAACCTCTTTGTAAATTATCTTTAAACCCTCACATCAATTAATACTTTTGATAAATTACTCTGTCAAGTGATACAAAAGATTTATTGTCTACCTAATGTACTTTGTTGTCTCAACCTAAACAATTATTATCGTTCGTTTTTTTTTAAATAAGCATAACCTTACCAAGACGTGTTAAACAATTATTACCTAATTTAAGGTATTATAAAATTTCGCTATGGTAATTCTATTTTTGAAAATATTTAACATTATCTTTGGAATTATAAACAAAATCTAGAAAGTTATATGTAAAAATTTGAAAAACAAAAGTGCTAATATTCCTTGAAACAAATTTAAGCTCTCCCTGTTCGTTGTTCCTCAAAGGCGCCTATCCTTTTCAAGACGTGTTAAACAACTATTATTTAATTTAATGTATTACATAGTTTTGCCATGGTAATATTATTTTTATGAACATTTAACATTATTTTTTGACCTATAAACAAAATCTAGAAAGTTAGCTGCCAAAATATCAATAACAAAAGAGCTAATATTCCTTGAAACAAATTTAAGCACTTTGAATAATGGCATTAAATTGAACTTCATAATACTAGATATTTTAATTGGTTTTTTGTCATGTTCATTAATGTACATTGAAGAATCCTACTGTACCATGATAAATTCATCGTACCATTATTTTAGAATCAATGTTAAATTACAGAATTTTCTTTATAAAGCCAACTGGCAGTTTTGCTCATTCACCATGAAATTAATCACCAAAAACATTGTCAGCAAATGAAGATGAAAAGCAGCATGATGATGATGATGAGCAGGGGGGGGTTAATGAAAATTTATCTTCCCTTTAGACACAAAAATTTTCTATCAAGGAAATTGGGGATTGAAAAAAAATGTTTAAAATATTGTCAATTTAAAATATAGAGCCTTCAAAACGCAGTATGAATTTCGAAATTTATGGTGACGATTGGATGCAATGATTTACTTCCTTTTAAAACTGTTCCATATCCTAAAACTGTTGTTTAAAACCTGCTTATCTTGATCAGTTAAAAGTAGTTGCAGCCAGCATTGTAAAAGCATTGATGAACATCCGCTTATGTTCTAATCCGAACATTTTGATTAAAAAAATTAATATGTTTACTTTTTCCTTTGTAAGCAAAAAAATACATTAGTACTACCTTCATTGCCATATTAACTAAACTTAAATAAATAAAAACTAGAATCTTTTTAAAGTTCTTTTTTAGTATTTTTAAGTAATTCTTGGATTCATGTCTTATAATAACCTACAAAAAATACAAGCAACTGAATAAGTTCTTTTTACACCAATTCAAACAGCAACTCAGTCTACAATGACATTTATTATGCAACTGCAGCACCAGGTGAAGAAGCAGCCATATTTCCCCAGGGGTGAGGCTTCAGGTGCCTCTGCTGAGGGGATCAGAAGTGGCTAAGTGGCTGTAACTTGTACCGGCAGCTGAGGAAGAATGACAGTCTACACATGTACTTTGTTATTTTTTATTTTATATTTATGTATCAATTATTTTATTGAGAGTTTATACGGGCATGAGCCGATAAAATGAAATGATTAACTACTTAGTTATTTGAAACCAACAGTATTAATGCATGTTCTTACTTTATTTTTTTCTTAATTGATTGCAGTTTTAGAAATAGTTTCGACTTTTCTAAATTGTAATAAATCGATTGAAACTTTTGTCTTCAGAGTAGCCGTTGGAGGAAAGAAATGTCAACTGTTAAAGTTAGGGCTTGTACTTAGTTTCAAATTGGAATTTGCTCTCATTCTTAATAGGGATTCATTATTCTTTGACTAATCATCTTTCTTGTACTAAAATGAAAGTTTCTTAGATATTAAAATGTTATTGAAATGTTTAGTTTTATGTAAATTAAACCTAAACTACCTATGAATCTTGATATTAGGAATAATTTATGAGAATATCCAGAATAATATTGATTATAATATTATGATAATATTGATATTATACTATGAGAATATTCTGGTGTATTCTCATGGCAGCCACGCCATGACGACAGTGAGAACGTTAACGCCGTTGACTGTAAGGCTACTCAATTCATACCTATTTGCTCCTCCCTGGCACCAGAATTAAATTAATTAGTTTTTACAAAAAAGTGATATAGAGATATACACAAACAAACTAATTAATTAATTAAAGTTCCGGCCAAATCATTAGGCTGGTGGCGAAAAATGGAAACTCCAGCTGTATAAATGACTTGATGTTAAAGACACCTCCGCTCCTCTACACAGTTAATTAGTTGATCATATTTGCAACAGAGAGAGACAAATTTACTTGGGTATGTTTGAAGAACTTACTCAGCTGATTTGGAGAACATAAACAAAGAGCATAACTGTCTATAACTTCAGCTGGGTAAATGATCGGCCAAAAACTTATTTTGAACACCAGCAGCGCACTCACTCACCCGCCTAATGATTTGGCCGGAACAAATGCCTGCAAGGTTGTAATAATAAAAATTATCGACCCGGTGACTTGAATAAAATAGTACAGTACAAACATGAAGCTTCTATCTATTTTTTAATACATTGTTTTGATACATTGTTTTATTAAATTGTTAATACCTATATGTTAAGTTGGGTACTATACTCAGCATCAGTTAATTGCTTAAAAATTATGAATATTCGAACTAAAAATAAATTTCAGCTTAGGAATTTAAAACTCTTCTCTCTGTATTTAACGACATCAATGCAAGTGTAAATATTTTACGCTGAACAGCTACAGTGTCATGTTACCTGCCAATTATATGAGGACGAGTTTACATTGGCGAGAAAAACGTTGGAACTATATATAGTCTAGTCGCCCGCCATTGGTAACTAACTTCTTTCGATTCCGTACATACAATGTACTGCTCACAATAAATATATTTTATCTGAAGACATTGTGACATAATATAGGATTATTGGTTTTCCCCTAACATTAATTTACTATGCGACGACTAGATAAAACAGACTACGTTTGAAGAAACTCAATAAAATATTAATTTCTTTCAAAAGACATTGAAATTGTCAAGTCCCATTTGCGCTAAGCTTATCAGAAGCATCTGGAATCTCGCGGCCTCTTGTGGAAAATCCCGTTTATCTGTAATCTTGATTATTTCACAAAATTGGTGAAATAGTTATCTTTCACGTCCCGTAGGACAAAGCTTAGGGACCTTAGGAGGACAAAAAATCCTGTCAAATTCCGTTATTTGCTCACAACTATATGTTTCCCATACGTATAACTGATAAAAAGGATGCGTAAAGGAGTCCAAGTATTATTTTATTCAATCATTACAAGGAATAAAAAGCGTCAAAACATAGCAGGAGGGGGAAAAGTACATTCTCGTTTGCTCCTTAGTAAAAAGCAACTTAACGGTTGCTTTTCAGTTCATAAACTGAAAATTATCGCGCAGCTGTAGAAAAAATGTATTTGTAGTACCTATCTAACTATATTTACCTCTAGCATATTCAATGTTATAAATAGGTTTATTTCTTTAAAAAGTCCACCAACTCTGATTTTACCTTAAAAAATGCACACTATTTACTTGAAAATAAATTCATTCTATTACGGACAGTGAACAGTGATTCATTTTACTACGTTTGCAATGCCGGCCTTTACGCACATTCATTAACATCGCAATTATCAGATCATATTATGATCGGTTACCTCCGCTGACCGAGTGTCAATGTATCAATGTTATCTCAGCTACGACAATCACACAAAGCTAATGTTTGATTGCTGCTGACATTTTAGGCGGTCGATTACGGATACAGCACTGGCTTTGTTTGTGTGGATTTTTTACGTTCAAAATCAACACCTCTGATATTTCCACTTTATTGATTCCGTGTATGATATCAATCCAAAACATTTTTCTTTTTCTATGAATTTCCGGGCGTGTTATTTTCATATTTTTCTATTGCAAAACGGCTAATAAAGTCCATACGGCGCGGCGTATGTATAACACAACCTTCACAGCGCATATAAAAAAATTGGTCGATCAAAATTACTATAAGGTTAATAGATGGATAGCCAAATTACTTTAAGTACAACAGTTGGATAGCATAGCTGTATAATTGATAGTCTGGCTATAAATAATAAAAAATACGTCATTGCCGTTGTAAAATTGTGCTACACAGAATTCGAAAGATGCCTTATTCACTGGGTATACTGCTATCAACTATACTACTTACGCTTACAGGAGGGCATGGTTCGACAGCTCAGTGTCACAGTGGGCTAACAAACGCTAGATAACTCTCGTCTGTAGGACATGAGCTTAATATACAGCTAAAATCAATAATTTACAGCAGTATTATTTGTGGGTAACAAACTCATAATGTCTTGTGTTTCCAATTAGGACAACACAAGACACCTACGAATTCTGGAAGTCTGGTGCATATTTTTTGTGACTGTAAATGTCAACAGTAGTCTACCTAAATGTTTTTTGTGAGTCTACCTAGGACAACAGATTATTTTGTAGTTTTTTTATTTTCAAAAAAGACCAGCTGACTCATTTGAGAGAATCATTGATTATAAGGGAACTAGCTAAGCCAAGCAAATAAATTATTCTTCCTCTTCAAATGAAAGGAAATAAACAATACTGTCGTGTTTTAACTGTTCATGTTGGCATGGACAGGAACTCTTCTGTGCTTTGGGGTTTATTTGGAAACCTTATCACGGACCTTGTTATGGAAGCCTTAATTTTAGAGCTATTGAAGAGGGATTGGGATCAATTAATTATTTATCAAAGAACTTTTTTTTAAATTTTGGCCGACAGTTTAGCTTAATAAATTTTATTTGATTAACTGAAATTTCTATCAATACACACTATACAGCTGTCCCCAACACAATCTTTGTTGTGTGTTTTATAACTATTAATGTAAATAAAAATTTGAGGATGAAAATTGAATGAGGTATATTTTTAACGATAAATCCAATGATTATTTTATAAGAATCATTATTGAGATGAGCCCAGTAGACATAAGCACCTTTGTCAAGCTTTATATTTTTAATTCATGACATTTTTATAAAGTGCAAATGAAGTATTAGATTCCATCAACTAAATTTCCCTTGGATAACTACTATTATTATATCAATGGAATTTAAATCAAAACTACGCTAAAAACTCTTACACTGTAATTCAGAAAAATCTCTCTTCATTACATTGTTCACAGCCCATAATATAAAAGTTTGAAACAGACGAGGGTTAACTGCTTAAACTTGCGGGAAAATCTAAAGTTTGGTTCATTTAAATTCTTTGGAACCTCTCTTAAGAAATCTTGCAAACGACTACTTAATGCTTTGCCCTACTAGATAAAGAGAAACATTTCGATTTGTTATTTTCAGGGTAATAAATTGATAGAGTTTACAAAATAGTTGTAAAAGAAACTTACTTGTAGGTCTCATGGTTCCATAATAACTTGTATTCTATATGAATTATAAAATTAGTTGAAGAAACATAATTGAATACTTTATGTGCTGTTAACATTTTTTAATATCTTTAAAAAATTCTAATAAAATCGTTGGCATTTTTTTAGATTTTTATTTTTTTATATATTTGGAAAAAAAATTTAAGAGTGTTATATTGAAACCGCAAATGATCAAGTCCTTAAAAGGTGTTAAGACACTCTTAAGAATTTTCTCTGAAAGGTGAAACAAATCAAGCTAAAGAATGTTATTATGTGTCTCAATTCGAAAAGTATAAAGGAAACCCTATAGTAATGTGTAGATTAATTAATGGTTTTAATTTAATACTGTTGTGTTAAAAAAACGTTAATGACAGTCAAAATAATTTATAATGGAGGAGAAAATTAAACACATTATCAGTAGTTTTATTAATTCTTGACTAAAACTCTTATTAGTAATATTGATTTAATCAGCAAAACCATGCAGTAAATATTATTAATATTGATAACAACGACAGTATATAATACTGTAGGTCTCATGGTAAGACCTACGCTCAAGACCATCTTCTCTCTCTAGAGCTTTCTCTTAGAGCTTCTAAGGCTTCTTCTCTGTAGAAGAAACTCACAAAAAAAAACAATAACGTGGTCAAACATAGTTTTTATACCAACCGACAAAGAGTTTATATGATTTTATAGATATCATATATCGACACAAATAGGTAAAGCTTCTGATTTGGATGATGTTGTATATTTCACTACAAAATTAATTACATTGAATATTTCCTTTGTCTTGCAATTGTTTGTTTTTTATGTTTTTATTTTAATTTTCATTAATGTGATTTCTTTCCAAAAGCTGTTGTTTTTTATACCACTGTTGAAACGGTATGATAAATAACACCCCTCTAATTGCCGACCAATATTTACAGATATATTTGTAAGGGTGTTAATTAAAACATCACTGTTGTGATTTCTTTAGATTTTAAACAATTGATTACAATAACAATTGATTATAGATTGGTGTTTGACAGTTGATAGATTGATTTTCAAACAATTATAATTTATTATTAATCGGAATGGATTAAATAAAAAAACATGTCAGCTGAAAACACATCACTTAAGAATGGTTCGTCATCGTTAGACATCGATTTAAAATCTGGTTTGTAAGAACTTAAATGAAGACAAATTCTGTTCAATTAGCAATGTAACTAAAGCGTTTTATACAAGTGACTATCATTCCTAGTGAGGCAGTGTGGTATGAAGGTATTTACAGTGGTTTTCTAGTTATTTAACCAGTAGATTAGAATACAGTAAATATTATAAGGAAATTACGTTTACAGCGTTCCTCAAGAGTCCTTTATGGCAACTATTTTTCTCTTAGGTCAATAATTTGTACCATGCAAAATTACAAGTCAGAGAAAGCCTACTGTTCTAATATCAGTTTAAACTCACTTTAATATATATATAAGGGTATAATTGTAAGGGTTTTTTAACGTATTACTATACTGTGTGAAAACAACTAATATATGATTTTTGTACTAAACGACAATCAAATGGATAGCTAGAGAAAATTATAACAAATTTTATATCTCAGCGTTTCACTTGCTCAGAAAATCATACTGCTGATAAAAGGTACGTTGCTTTTTAATGTTACATGTTTTAAAACCATGAGCCAATAGTTATTATTCGATAAATTGAATAACTTGAGCATTCTTAACTAGATTCGAAAGAGTTTATGAATATGTGATTGTCTTCTTCACTTCAGTTTTTATTGTACATATATTTTAATAAAAGATTGGACTAAATTAATAGGTGGACCGATGCTTTTAGATAACGAACGGATAATTTTCATTTTCAGAGTTAGTTAACTAAAATAACAGTAACGAATGTTTGTTATGAGGGGTGGTTACCAGGGCCAGCTCTACCATATAGGCGAACTAGGCACCGCCTGGGGCGCCAGGGCCTGGGGGGGTGCCAAAGGGGGCGCTGAGCGGTCCCGTTTTTTTATAAAAGGAAGGCGCAAATAAAACACTTACTTTGGAAAGGAAAACATGAGAGTAGTCTGAATTCAATTTATATTTCCATTTTATTAAATTATAAGTTTATAATTTGGGAATAGCTCGTGGGAATATGCTCTGCTTGTTACTTTTTTAAACACTTTCAAACTATAAACTTATCTACATTAGTGGAAAATCCTACCCTTCCAAACTTATGATTATATACCAACTAAGCATGCAACATTCTCTGCTCTCTAGACGCCCTCGCCGTTATACAGTAGTTCAGGTTTCTTTTTATCTTGACAGCCAAATTTCAAGACTGGTCCACTGTAGTCCACCATTTTCCCAATGCTGGCAAGTAATGTGGTTTTAATTTGTAAATTATTAATCTACTTACCTAAAACTTTTTTAATTGTTTGAGTTTTATATTAATTACATTATTTTTATTTGATAAACAGTGAAATCATATCTTATTTATATCTCTTGAGTACCTACACTCAGGAAAATATTATTAAAATTTTTCCCCCAAAGAACCAACTCCATTTCAATTCTATGAAGCCTCATTTTATGAGTACAATTTCTCAAATGGTATCGTATCTATTTAACACTCGATGTGAAGTCTCCAACTTAATGAAGTACAGTAAAAACGTAGGAGCCGGAAATGGGCATAATTATAACATTACTTTTGACTTATTTAGTTTTTATTTTGTTAATAACATGAAAACCTATGAGGTCCAGTGTTAAATATTTCATTTTTACTCTCAAATTCCTTTCACGGCATTAGAATTTTTCTATCCATATGACTTGCACATATCATGTTTTTAGTCAGAAATAAGTTAAGTTACAGCATTTTTATAATTTTAAGGAAATATTTAGAGCGTTTGTTTTTAGATAATTGTACAATCAAGCATAAAAAGTCATATACAGTATCACACAAAAGAGTATACACGTATGATGACACTGACAGTGTATGTTAAGTGTGAATTGTCTTCAAATTTACTGGTTTAAATATTGTTGTTTGTTGGCTACCAGGAATTGCTATCTAATTTATGAGAAAAACAGCCCTGATGATGCCGCATTAATAAATAGGGGGGAATTTACTGTTCACATTTCAATAAATTGGATTGCTTAAGACAGGGAGGTTTTTTATTAATCACTGGTTTAAACCCTGAGCAAAAATTTACAGTTTCAAGTGTTTGCTTAGGGATATCAGAATTACACTGACTCACTTTCCTTTCATTACAATAAATATTTACTTTAAACAAGAAACTTTGAGAACAAAAAAAAACTGACAACTTTCAAAAACTATTACCTTGAACCGTACTGAACTGTACCCTGAACTGTTTCATTACCTAAATAGTGTATTGAAAAAAGTCTATTGTTGGCTGTTTAGTGTTTTATTTTTAAAGTGAGTAAAATTAATAGGGAAATATGCAATATGCACTGATCAGCCCCTCGAATCCAATGACCCCCAAGCAACTCACACCTTTATTCCATGTGCGGTTTTAACGTGGTAGTAGATACTGATCAAATCAAACAATTTGTTCCGAAAAATTACGTATAAAGCAATAAATAATGAATAAAAAAAGTCATCTTAAAACATATTAGCTAACAAATCCTTCAAATCTTATAATAGAACAAATCGTTTTGTAACTTTATTTTAACTTAATAAAAATTATAATAATAATATGCCAATATATCCTGAGAAACGTGACAAAGAATTAGGCGAAAAAATGTAATTCATCCACGATACTATAAATACAAGTCTCTTCTCGTTTCGTTTTACACAAGTACTTATCAAAAATAAACCACACAAGGAAGTAAAAATAATTATATATAATGATGAAATGGCTGTCAAGTATGATGGTGAGTCTACAAAAAAATTAAAAATAATTGTTAAGTGATTAATTAAAATTAGAATAAAAATTAAAAGTTAAAAGTTTTAGCAATTGTATTTTTACTACGGTATATAAGTTTTTTCTCTAGCCCCGATACTATGTACCCTTTTACTGAACTGGTAGAAAGTGGGGGGGGGGCGCCAAACGATACCTTCGCTTAGGGCGCCTAAAACTCTTGAGCCGGCTCTGGTGGTTACAAGATCAAAGTACCATGAATATTCGGACTAAAATAATATATCTCTCAGGGAATGTCTGATTAAGAATTTTAGAAGTGTTAATCTTCTTCCCAACCAGCGTTTGAAACTTTAGAAAACGCAGGTCCTAACTTTCAAAACTTTACTTCATTAGCATACTTTAGAAATTCATTTTCTAATTCCTTAAAACAACCGCCGCGCCGGTAATCCGTCTTTCAAGGAAGGGAGAAGAATTTCAAACTGTGATTATCTAAACTATTAGATGTAATTTAGTCTATTGTGTTATATAAAGTTTTACCATTTAGAGGAATTATCACTTATAAACTTTCAATGACCTTTAGAAATATTATCTTTTCTTGACCAAACAATACTTTTATGGTTGAGGAAATAATTATATACATAATATTATTACATATAATCTAAATTGAATCGGTGGTGCTACTAGTAACACAGTGGGTTTCGGAGCTAGGACACCGATATTTCTTGTATTCGAACCCCCCCCCCCACCGGTCACATTCTTTTAGCAGTACTGCTCAACCCTTGGACAGTGCCGACTCACTCCTTGCTTTGCTTTAAAACTTTCACCTACAGGCTTAAGGCTCATGTTTGGAGGGGGGGATAAATGCAAGGTAAAATGAGACCACCCTCTTTTTTAAGTTCAATAAGGAAAAAACATTAGTTATATATTTTTTGTTCACTGTGTGTGTAACGTGAAGCCCCTCCTTCAAAAGCAAATGTTACTGGAAACGACCGACCAAAACTGAGAAAGTCGTATGTTTCCCCCCCTCCCGCTATGTTTAGACGCTTTTTTCTCCTTGTAATGAGTAATTGAAATTATACTTTGTCTCCCAGCGGGGGTAAAGCAATTACTTCGTCTCCCCGCGGAAGACAATGTAAACCCATAAGGATATTGAAATAAATCATTACTCAAAAGTCGTTCCTCTTACATTTTCCACCAGACATACAAAAAAGTTAAAGCTTGAGGATTGCAGGCGCTAACAGCCAGTTTAAACGCAAGAATTATTACAATAGAATAACATTAACGGCAATCACTTGATGATTTAACATGTGAAAATGTTGTTATAATAGTTGAGTTTAGAATGGCCCTAGCCTCCCAGCTGAAGCGAACGAAACAAAATAGATAATTTTTGTTACTTACTACATGAATGAAATTGATGTTTATAGATTTTATATTTATTATTACAAGCGGAGAGGGGGGGGTTTGGGTGTTTTGGGACAAAGTAAAAATAACCATTTCCCATCTGTTGACATTTTTATCGGTTATATATGTTTTTAGGGATGAGGGAAGGGCTTCACGTAACACACTCTGTGCGTGAAGTATAAACTGTAAATGGATCTAATATGAATTTTCGTTGCAAAACTATTATTTATCCATTACTAAAAATTATGATTGGTGAATTTCAAGAAAATGGTTCTGCAGCCTTAAAGTATATGTTACTTTTGTTTGGGTATCATAGATAATAGTATCATAATTTTTCATCAATTACTTAAATTTTTAACTTAAAAACAACAGTGTAGGATTTTATTCACTTTTATTTTATTTTGATCTCTTTCAACTTTTCCTCTTACACTCTCTCATTGCACACTAAATTAATACACACTCCAAAAATATTTTAATTATTTTATTTTGGTGCGGCATTTATTTTATTATACCTATTTATAATAAAAAATTGCTAACTTGTTTATTATAAATCTGACAAAGAACTTCTTATGGGGGACTTTCCTTTATTTTTAACGTTGCTTTTTGGAGTCACTTTAGAATTCAAAACTAATGCCGCCATTTGCCAAAATGGCGGGTAACTTTTTATATTTTTTATGGAACACCCTATATTTTATGGTGTTTTTTTGATTCTACGTTAGGTTTTAGGAACTTTTTATTCCTTCTAATATTTTTCTAAACTCTATAGTTCAGGAGATACGAGCAGTTAAAATTTGATTTTTCCCCATTTAAAATGCATTACATCAATTTAACTGTGCCATCCCATGTATTCCTTACGGAGTAGAAAGCATATTCAAAATGATACAATTCCACGAGTGAATCTCACCAAATACCAATAAACAAGCATTAAACGTCGGTTTGCTGCAAATCAGCTGATTTTTTACTTCCGTTCCTTCCGGCCTAGCAGTGCCGGACTGGCCAGGTCGGCAGGTCGGCAAATGCCGAGGGCCCACGGCCCTAAGGAGCCCATGGGCCTCAAAAATACACAATTATTTAAATACCGTTTTTCAATCTTAAAAATTAAATCCACAATATTTTTATTTGAAAATATATAAGATTACTGTACAGCGTACAGCACACATTTGTCTATGTTTAGCACATGCAACACATTTTGTCTTTGTTTATTCGTTATCGCCACTGCCACCCCTGCCATCAGGATCAGCTGTGAGGCGTTGTCGTCGCGATCGCAAACAGTGGGCACGTGGTTGTCTGCATGGTGTTTATTAGAGGTTTAGTATTGCCGATGCTCTCTTTACTTCACGATCAAGAGTTAATAGGTTAATATTGCTTAGTGAAATAGTGACAATACAGTAGTGAAATAGTGTGCTGTGTGTGATTGCTTACAATGAATAAACAGTCTAGGCCAAAGTACCAGTAATTTTGATGATCAATTGCTTACTAATGACTGATGACGAGAAACTATGTAAGGCTGAAGAGAATTTACGGTGTGCCTTAAATGTTAGTGTTTATCGTGTGACTTTGCTATATTGTACAATCTGTCATCTCAATCAGGCCTGTTTAACAATTTGTACTCTGTTTACAAATACCTACTTACAATACCATGCACTCAGGTTTCATGCGAAAGAGTTTTTTCAAAACTTAAAATTGTAAAAAAGTTCAGAAATTCTTTGGACCAAGAACTTCTAAGTAATTTAATTCAGATGAACTGCGAGAGTGACTTGTTTAAGAACGTAAATATAGATAGGATATAATCAACGAAATAGCTTGCTCAAGTGAAGAGCTTAAAAAAATGTTAATAGTGTGATTTAGTTAGTTCACCGTAGTTTGAGACTCTTAATGTTGCTGTTAGATAGCCTACATTCAACAATCAACATATTGATAATCATATTGTTATGTTGTGCACTTAAAAATAATCGTATACAGGTTTTTTGAAAATATTCATGTTTTTGAAGAAACTTGTAGGGTACAATCTACATCATAATTATGGTCTTTAAGATATAATCTTATTATATGTGTGTCTAAGAAATTGACACACATTAACATTTTGTCTATTAATATATTAACATAGACTTATTGTTTTTAAATAGCCTTTAATAAATCTATTTCTATGAAATTATACACGCATTGCCATATTTATAACCTAATTTCGTAGTGTCAACGGGTACTTATTTTCTTTATTTCGTTGGCCTTATGTTAATATTAATAAATGTATGCTAAATGTATAGAGAATAATGAGTTCAAAAAAGTTTTTTATATTACATTGGGTGTAAAACATTCGCAAGTGGGGGGCCCACGACAAATTTTTGCCGAGGGCCCACAGAGCACCCAGTCCGGCACTGCGGCCTAGGTCGGATAAGAGTGTATCCGGCCTAGGCCGGCAATGGGTAACTTTCGAGCCAACAAAAAGGAACTGAAAACAGATGTTTTTGTGTTATTATGATGAAAATACTATTTTACGATTAAATCTCAACTATTAAACCCAACCATTTTCAATATACAGCCTTCCAACAACTTCCTAATACATTTATTGAAGGTAACTAACCGGCCTGAGATGTCAAAATTGTTCTCATTACTGCGAGACGCGTTTCACATCTTGACAATGCATCATCGGTCGCTGAAAACCTATACTATACTTCACACATTAGACGTGTTTGTCACAGTTCACACGATGGAACACAACCTCAACATTTAAAACAGTTACTAGACACACACGGACACTTATTACGTTAACACTAAAACGACAAAAACTATATAAACTTTTACTGCCGGCGCGGGTAAAGGACATGTTCTCACGACTTCCGTAGGCCTACTCTTGACTTGAGCTATTGGTTCACTTTAGGTGAGACACCCGGTATTTGCATTCATACTTTTGTTTCAAAATAAACACTAAAATTTATTTTGTAGAGGGCTTGCTGAAGTGAATATTATTTCCACTCTTCGACAATTCTCTTGAAATGATAATATCTATCAATATTAATAGAAATTCCAAATTGATTTTATTATTAATTAATTGCTGTCATGCCAGTTCAATCATAATGTTTATTATGATTGAATCGGCGTTTTATTTTAATAATGCAATCATCCATTTTTTCTAACACATAAATCCATGCACAGATAAAGTTTTAATATGGGACATCCGAGGAAGAATGTTTGTATTTAATTTCACTCTAAAATTCGATTTCAACTCAATTAACCACAAAGAGGATGTTCACCCCATTTCGCAAAGTTCGAAGTTTTCCTTGCTTCAGCGAGTCGAAGTACAACAGGCAGTGAGGACGATGAGCTGTGACGATGGTTTGATTTTCTTTTGTTGTTTTCTCATATTAGAGTGGGCAATCTTCGTTTCGGATCTCTTTTATATCATAATCAATAGTCGATAAGGTTTTTTTGGAGAGGAATTGTAATGCGTTTACGTACACTGAGGGGCTCGTTGTCCCCTCAGTAATGTCGGACTCACACGAGCTCAGAGTCCCGTGAACTACCAACTAACCACCCCCTCAACTCCAATATGCCAATTTTTGTCGGCTTACTCATATTATAAAATCTGTATTTGTAGACAGTATCATTCGCCATCTGGTTTCTTCTTTTTTCAGGAGAGATTTCATTAACACGTGGAATATAATATGTTGATATTTGCCACAAATTTAGGGTTTTTACCATTTACATTTTATGTTATAAATATAGAGTTTTAGTATTTATGAAAAAATCACCAGTTGAAGTAAAATAATCAAGTTAATACCCCTGTAATCTGCAATTTAAATAGAATTTTTTAATTTCTTTAACAATCATTATTAACATTTCTTCTAGAAAAATTAGCAGTTTTCACTATTAAACTTACAACTATGATCCTAATTTATTTTAAAACGAAAATTTTTACTTAGTAATATCGACTTAGATGCACAGAAAATTATTTTTTTTCAACTTAAATTCAAAAGAAATTACATTTATTTTCAGGTGGATTGGAGTCAGGTCTAGCGTCCAATAAAAACGACATTTATATTCCTATCCCTCTATACACATTTATTATTTCGCTACGTTTACAAGACCAACGATTAAAGAAACCAGTGAGATAGAGGGATGACAGTATGTAATTTGAGACCTGACTCTTTGATTGTTCTCTCAATTTCAATGGTAACAACAATCTTTTAGTATAACTAGGTCAGCATTACTACTTGTTCTAGTTATTACAACTACTTCCGGTCGATTATCATGAACCAATGCCCCATGAAAATACATGTATGTATGAAGCTAGATTGAAAAATGTAAAAAAAAGATTATTTCTGATGAATGGGAATCCAAACAATAATAATTGGCTTATCATGTAATGAAAAACAGAGTTGTATAATCCATTGGTACCAACATAATTCTTCCATTTCTCCTAGTATTTTTGGTACTTTTTGGTATCCTTTAAAAATCTCTCTTTTTTTCAATCACCCTTGTTTAAAACTGTAATTTTTTTTAATAAATATCTATATGATACCAATCTGATCACTGCAGCCTGACCTGGATTTTATTTATCACGTAACAGCTCCATTCCGTAGAAGGAGCAAGAAACAGATTTCCCCGGTGGGCTGATGTTTCCGCTGCATTCATCTGGCTTCGTTGAAAAATAATTATGATTTATACTATCTGATTTAGATTCCACTGTATAGAAACGTCAACCGGTAAATAAAACTTTGCATGCTGTAATTACAGTTACCTATCATTGCAGCTACGTTATTGTGCCCTTTTAACTATTGAAAATTATATCAATTTTTTTTACAACAGCTTAGGCTTAGGGACCTAATCTAACATTGATTGTTGTTGAAGGAAACGAATTATTTTCATAAAGATTATTCTTACCTATCTAAAAGAACGAAAACTCATTTAAAAAAGAATTGTAAAAACAAAATAAATAGCATATATATTTTCCATATGACTTCAAGAAAAAACTGTTACAAAGTTTTATACAATTTTATTGTACTCCGAAGCACACATTTCGCTCTTTTTTTGACTATATAGAGTTTTCGTATTGTCAGACAATATACTTTTTTATGACAGAGTGAAACTCAAATGTTTACACTCGAACGTACCCAAGTAGCATTTGTGTTGGCTAAAATAGTTTTAAAATAAGTTTCATCTACATTTTAAATGTTGAAAAAATGTTTTTAAAATGATTTCTTTTCAAACAAATTTCCTAACTGACCAATTTTAATACCATTCAAAATGAGTTTTAAAACTATGTTAAAATAATTTTAAAATGTTACAAATTGTTTTAAAATCAATCTTAAAGATCAATTTATATTATTTTTAATAACTTTAAAACTAGTTATAAATACTTTTAAAAAATGTTCAAATTATTAAAAACTTATTTTATATTTAGTTTTACACCAAATTTTAAGTAATGTTATAATCATTTCGTAAATTGTTAAAAATTGTTTTAAAACTATTTATTTTCAAAGAATTTTCCTATCTGACCAATTTTATAATCATTTAAAATAATGTGTAAACTTATGTTAAAACTATTTTAAAGTATTAAAAATAATCCTGAAATAAATTTTATAAATCATTATATATATATTTTAATGAGTTGTTTACTTTATAAATAGTTTTAACAAATTTTAAATTAATTAAAAAATTATTTATAAATTTGTTTATGCCTCAGTAGTAAAATTATAAAAAAATTTTAATTGTTAATAAAAGTTACAAAAATATTTCTTTTCAAAACATTTGCTGATTGACCAATTTTATAACCGTTAAAACTGATATTTGAACTCGTGTTAAAACAATTGTATAATGTTAAAAAATATATTAAAAATTTTATCTACGGCCATTGCAATAAACACCAATTACAATATTACACCACAAAAAGGTACATTACAAAACCTAAAACCATATGTAGTTTTATATTTTCCATCTCACTCGACACTTAATGGCCTTCAGAATACAATCGTTGCATAAACTACTATTTATAGTTTGTATAGAAATTGTATAGAACACATTTTTTACACTTACAACTGACAGATAATAAAGTGATAGTGACAATGTATTAAAACAGGTTAATTAAGTAATAAAACTTGATTAAAAGCAAAAATCTATATTCACAAAGTAATAATATATACAAAGGTTCAAGAGTTAGTTGTTGATCAGATTCTCAGTGTTGATGTTCTCTTCATGATTCTCGTCATGGACATCTTCCTGATGCTCCAAGCTGGAAACAGAGAATTGTTGGTTTTAACACAATTTTGAAGTTACCAAAAACTGCACAGAACGTTAATGGTAAAATTAACTGTTTTCTTGGTATTAGTATAAAGTTGGCAAAAATGTAATTATTACCTTCTAATACATTGATTATTCCGAGGATATTAGGATATTAAAATTTAATTGTATCTAGGTGAAATAGTTATGGCTTAAAGTTTTATTGCCTGCCTTTAAGTTTAGTTTAATTGTACAGAACATAAATCTGTAAAGGGATAAAAATGTGTTATTACCATGCTCAGCTCGGGTCTCCTAATACTCTATACTGGATAAAGAAACACAAGAAGATTTGCATTGTGTTTATTGCATTAATCACATCTTTGAGTTTATATATATACTTACAAAATTTCTTTATACTAAAGTAGATGTATTGTAATGAACGCAGAGGTACAAAAAACTTTAAAAAAATCATTGAAATTTCTTACGTTTACAATGGTTTCATGCGTAGTTATTTATAATGAGAACCTTAATGATGTATACCGTAATTGTAGTGAACCCTTGGAATAATTTAACATTATGCCTTAATGGACCCGTAGTTTCAAAATTTGCAGGGAAACCAAAATTTGCCATAGGCAGAGAAACAGATCGATATATTTACATCCGTTTTTTTAATATTACAAAATTAGTTTTTGTAATGAAACTAACTTTGCTTTTATAAAACAATACCGAATGTAAATATTCCAAAAAAACTCCAATCTTTAATAATTAACTTTTTAAATTTTAATATAAGTATTTATGTTTAAACTTTTGTGAATTTCAACCCATAATTTGTTGCTATTTATTTATGAGCTGCGCTTATAAAACTCGTTTGGCTTTGTCAACGAACTTTCAACATATCAAATTTAAAAAAATACAACTTTATTAATAATTACCTTACTCGCTATTTCATTTTGAGCTGAGTTTGAGCCAGCCAGCGACTTATGCCGTTATCCACCTTTCTTTTGACTGAGGAGGGGAACCTTTTCAATACGACATCTGAAACATCAAGTTGATTGAAAATACTAAGTGTCCTATGGCATACCATTTAAATTTTTTTCAAATATTAAACCCAGACCACCGCCAAGCATTGATGGATAGTCAAGACTACTTTTTAACAGGGAGGTAATTGTTGGCTGCCATCATGGATCCGCCATTTTGTATCCAAATTTTTCGATTTAAGGGTATTGTTATGACCCATCATATGGAAATAAATTTTAATGCTCAATGCCTCAATTTGTTCATTTATATCATTATAATACATGTTAATCAAAAAATAATGCCAAAATTTTCAAAAGTTGTTAACAGCGAACAGCGAAACCCTTTATGTTTAACTAGTAATTCTTTCACTGAGTTCTAACAGGTGAACATAAGTTTTGATATGGAGAGGGCATGACCTTACTATGCACAGACTTATGTAGCATTTTTTATTGATGATTTTTTTACTATGGTAGGCCTATTCATAATATCAAAATGTTTTTGAAACAAGTAGTTCCAAAATTAAAACAGTAGAAATGCCACAAATAACCCCCAAAGCACGGTCAAAACAAAACCTTTTTATAAACTTAATAGTAGACGTGTTTAAAAATGTTCTTATGTAAACACCTTTAATAAAATATCCATATACGTTTTCCAGATATTTTGTAACGGCGGTATTGATGGCAATGAATCTACTGTACGTTTTTATAAATTAATAAATGGTGTATTCAAAATATTTAACCCGTAACCACATTGTAGAGTTGAGCGTAACGTTCCCATCGCCGAGTATGGAAACGGAAATGTCGTAATTAATAGAAAAGGGCGGTTAAACTTTGAGTTAAACCGAACTGTTCTAAAACAGGTTCGGTTAAAACGATCTTTGATATTTAATCAGCACGGGAGGATAAGCCGATCGTCGTTAAAAGTAATCGTTTAAGAGGGGGTCTACTGTATTGGTTTAGAAAATTTACATTCTCTCTCCCTCTAAACATGACGGTTGATAGCCGGGTTTATGGGTTAAATTATATGATTTAGTTACTTGTTACCAAATGCAGACTAAACTAATTTTTAGACAATATTATAAAAAAAATTAGTGGTATAGGCATACCGGTAGCTTAAGTAACTAACCCGAAATATTGAGGGAGCGGTGCACCCCTTGTAACCCCCGTGAACCCACCCATAACTAACTGGTAAGTTAGGCCTATAGCTGTCTAATCGTTCTCTGTTAGATGTCGATCAATCTAACTCAATGCACTCTGGAACTCTGTTATGCTATTAATTTTTCCTGTTAAAAACAAATCACTCCATACCGTACTACTACAGTAAAAGCAGTATTTAATTTAGTTCCTCAACCACCCTATAAGAATAAGTAATTTTGGAAATATTTATCTAGACGAATTGCAATATGTTATGAAATTTGTACTGGTATAAGTTTAGTCACAACCAAATAACTAGGCCTGATTCTCAAGAGAAACATTGATCATTCAAATGGAAGATGTAAACTGAATTATTTCAGTCTTAAAATTACTCAAGCCTAGCCTATGACAAACTTAAAAAAGTCATGCATTTATAGTAAACAATAAAAAACAATATACTTTACTAATACTGTACTAAACATTTAAAAATATATTAATGTTAGATAAAAAATTATGATGAAGATAATAGATATTTGGTTTCATTTTTCATCTGCATATCCAATCAAATTAATTATCGATACAGTTTCTCTAAGAAGACAATCCCTTTTAATAGCTTAAGTTTTAAAATGAAGAATCTATAAAACTCACCTGTTCAGATTGCTGTTGCTTCTCAATCTGGAACTAAACTAAGCCTCTTTAAATTGGTCAGCAACAACTTCACAAAACTTAAATAGGTTAACAAACACTGGATAACTTATAATCTACCACTTTCATGGAACTGATTCGAACTGAGTACAATCGAAGCGACCGCAGTCCGAGCACGGCACGAATGAAATCTTGTGACAACGTAGCTCGAATGAAGGTAAACAAATATGGCTACCTACCCTTGATATCCCACCCCCGCCCTACCGGCACACACGACTCTGCCTCTCTCGGACCGGTTTTCTGTGGAGCGAGCGAAAATCCCTTCTCGGTTCTCGTTAGTGACAAAGGGACACCGCCGCGCCCAACTGTTATTTAGCACACTGAACCCACCCCCTCAATCCAAACCACATAATACCTAACTGGTAGTCCAAAAGTAATTTTTAACGCACATTTCCCTGACTAAACTCAGCGTCATACAATAGCTAGCTGCAAATACTTAAGTTTATCAGTAATTTTCTTACTGCTTAATTAGTAAATGTCCAGTAATTTTTATTTCATATATAAATTAATCGATTCCTCTACTACAAAATAACTGTCTTGATAGTTCATTTGTTAAAGTATAAAAATGGGAAAATTACCTAAAATGTAACATGTAGATGGCACTTTGGTTTATCATCGTTTAAATAATATATTTTGAAATATGTTTAAATTAAGAAAACAATTTGTAAAAAAAGATTTGAAATCAATTTTAAATACTTTTAAAAAGTTGTGAAGCAGTTATGTTACTGATATAAAATAATTTTAAAACATATAAAGCATCAACCAAATTTGTTTAAAACTATTTATAAACAATTTAAATTTTTTTTAAATCATTGAAAATATGATGTAAAAATGTTTAAAAATATGTTTGAAAAACTTTAAAACAAAATTCAGCAATTATGTAACTACTTTTAAAATCTGTTTAAAACACATCCCATAAAACATTTTCCATAAAAAAAGATTACAAATTTTTTTTATAATTAAAAACAAACCCAAAAGTTATTTTCATACTATTTCAAATAATTAAGAATTCAAATATAATTTTTTTCAACTGTTTTTAAATTTTAAATAAAATATGTTTAAAAATATTTATAAAATGATTAAAAGGTTATTACAAACAAATTTAAAATACATTTTAACACAATTTAACCACAGTGAATTAAACGATTTAAAATAATTTAAGAATAATTTTACCGACATTTAAAAGTGATTTAAAAACACTTAAACCACCGTGTGGATTTATTATGTTAAGATCTTTAAAAACAATTTTGTAATTAATTTACAAATAATTTTAACATTAAAATATTTAAAAATTCCAAAAAGATTTAAAACTAATTTTAAAATTATTATAAAATTCTTTTGGTTGATTTTAAATTTGAATACATTTTAAAATCTTTGGAAATAACTTTTCATCGATTAAAAATAATTTCCATGCTACTTGGGTAGAGGATTGCAGAGTAAGGACCCCATAATATCTCCGCTTTAAACTCACTTCGAATAACTTTTTAGTCCATCATAAAAGGGCAATCTAACTTCCAACCCAACTGCTATTTCGCCTTCGTATGTGAAGTTGTTATAAATTTTTATCTTTGGAATATAAATTCAGTGTTTCCAGTTTGTTTGTGCTCGATAAAGTTTTAAACGAGCGGATTAGCTAAATAAACCTATTAAGACTTTTAAAAACTTTACATTGTAAAAATAGAGTTATTATTATTATTATTTATTTATTTATTTATTTATTTTTATTGACAATTTGCCTGTACACCTTATTTTTTAAGTCTAGAACAGAAATCTGGCTGAATATTATGCTACCTTTGAATTCAAATGTTCAGGGTTTAACGTCTGCTTTGTTTGTAAATCATGGTTACTCTACATTATGAATCTCAACGTTTGTGTATTCATTTCTTTGTTTTGTTCCCAGTCATTCTTAAACCACACCCAGATCGGAAACAATGTATTAAGCAAATACTATAACAAGCCAGGTAATCTGTTTCTTGCAAACGTATTTATTTCAGTTGATCAGAATACTGATGCAAATTACACTTTCAACCCCTACGAAAATTAATTACAAAATCTAGTTGACTGCGATCTGGTTTGGCTTTCCTTTAAAAAAAGTTTTGTTATACGCAAGGGCTTCTCTGTTTACAGTTATAATTCGAGAACGGCTGAACGAGTTTTAATGTTTAAGGTGTCAATTCAAAGGTATTTCCATGTGCATTTGCCATTACGTTTCAGATTTGTAAGAAAGGTACTTGAGTACCTTAAAGAATAAAGTTTTCTTAACAATGGCGCAAATCCGTCTACTTTATATCTTACTTGATTCACTTTGTTTACAACTAAACATATGGATGGCTTGTTATACATGTAAGGGTTGACCAAAGATTGCAGCACTTATTTTTCCCACGCAAAGCCGGAACACCATATTATTATGTTTTAGGTTATGGTTAAAGTAATTACCAGAATCATTGTAATAAATATTTTAATACACCTTAAATTTAATGAGAGATAGTCAATGCCACAGATTTTTATGAACCATTTAGAAGCTGGAAAATATGTTTTTTTTAATAAGTACGTATGTAAAAAAATCAAGTCTTCGAGACATTTCAAAGGAAATTAATTATTAATTGAACTATATTTAGTTGCTTTTAGGCCTATTGGAAAACTTTGCTTATCAGAATATTGATTGAAATTTATTATGGCTGTATCAAAACTTTGATGAATTTTAACTACTTTTACACTCTTATCTAAACATAAGGATTTCATATTACTCATAAATTATATACATGTTAAGAGTCAAACAAGATGATTGTTATTGAGA
Organism: Flexamia atlantica; assembly: GCA_035578135.1. Classification (NCBI taxonomy): domain Eukaryota; kingdom Metazoa; phylum Arthropoda; class Insecta; order Hemiptera; family Cicadellidae; genus Flexamia; species Flexamia atlantica. The sequence continues at coordinate 17,657,621 of JAQJVK010000002.1, forward strand.
TTTCATTTCCATCACTGTGTTATTTGAATTTCAACAAAAATGTCAAAGGAATTTTAATTAAGAGTGAAATCCTAAATCCCCCCCAAATTAATTTCGGTTCCAGTCATAATCTCGTAAATACTGGTATTTTATTCCGTTCGGTTGAATTATGTTCAGAAAACTTGGAATTTTCTGAACATAACTAACTCTCAAATTAAATATTTGCTTTAGTTTTTATTAAGTACTTGGAATTGAATTCAATGATAAATCGTTGCCCTATTCAACTTTTGCATCATCATTAAAAAAAGTCGTATGAAATATAAATCGTACGTTTCCCTGGTAGACGTGGAGCTTATTTTAGGGCAAGGTTGCGTCTCTGTATCCAAATAAGACACGTGAGCCATAGCTAGCAACAAATATATTAAGTGGTTAGATGTTTTAGTATTTGTTTACTTGTTAGTATCGTCAACATAATAATATTCTCTGCATCATGCTCTGTCTCAAAAAAACTAAATTTGTTTTGTTGAACAAGTAAATAATATAAATAAAATAACAATCATAGTCCCACAGTTTTCATCACAGCTTCGCTGCATGTCATATTTCCTTTTTATATCAAATGAGGTTAAATTAAGAACTTAATTTATAGTCCAAATGTAGTAAAAAGTTCGTACAGAACAATAAGGAGCAAAGCTTATGGCGCATTCCACGGTATATTAACAATTTGTTTATCAATTTCTGATAAATCTAGACCTATTCTGTTTATTAGTTTAAATTTAGTAGCATTGCAGTAACGTTATCTTTGGTTATAAAAAGGAAATCAAACTTCCGCTTTGAAACATTTCACCTTCTCTGAGCGCGTGATGATCGTCCATATTCACACAAATCTATTCTGCTTAATTTGTAATCTCTTTTTTAAGTTTGTCGAGTTAGTCCAATCTAAGTGTATTTATTCCAGGAAAGCTATGGGGTGGTTTTGATTTGTATTGTTACTTATGTGTTTGGAGCTATGAATAACATTTACAAAATCTTATGTTTACGAACGATATTTTATGGCACAAAATGGTCATAATGCCCAAGAACTAAATTTACCGTCAAATTCACTTAAATCTATAAAAAAATTACCCTAAAACTCTCCTGCAAATATAAATATTGAAGGCAGTTAGCGTTGCAAACCTTTTGGCTTTAGCGTAAACTGCATCAAGCTAATTCAAAAACCTTAAAATGGTTTATCGCCATTGAATTTTATAAATTCAATTGCTGGAATTTAATAAAAAATAAACATTTATTCCCTTCAAAAATTAGTATGGTAAACGAAAACAATTCAGGATAAACCTTTGCATAAAAGGAACCAAGAATACGTAAGGATTTTCAAGTTTTTTACGTTGTTTGAATACGTCGGTAATATAACCAAAAGCACAAACAAAATTTACAAACCTAAAGCATGCACACATAATTCCTATGTATCAAATTGAATGGTGCTATTCCTTTATCATGGTTGGCTATTGGTTCAATTCACCACTGCGGTTATGTGATCGGGTGATTACTCCATAAAATCTAGATATCGACATTCGTTTATTGATGTCATCACAGCCAGGGTAATCGGTAAAGCTAGTGTTTGACTGTGTGGTGTACTGCCAGTTAACTGCTGATGGACTTGATTCATTATTCCAGTTATTCTAAATTGACAAACATTCAACGGATGAAATATATTCCATCAGTATAAATAAAGTTATAACTTTTATTTTATAAAGATAGTCGCATTGATGAACTACGCATTTGAATACAGATTTCCTAAAATATGAAAAGTACTTTAAGATCATAATGATAAAGGAATGGCAATATCTTTCAAAGCTTATCTAAAAGATTTATTTAGGTTAAAGCTAGTTTTAGGCTTTAAAGGCTCCTGAGTCTATATCCAAATAACAATGTAAAAAGTTAAAATTGAATAGTGATTATGTATCATATAATGTACTATAATTAAGCCTATGCTAGGATTCTTTTTATGTACTGGACTCCATTCACGCTTTGCAGTTTAAAGAAGAAAAAGATTAATTGAATATAGTAACTGATTATCTCAATCTCAAGTATTCCAGTTTAATCTGTATTATTAAATGTACCCTAAAGGTCACTCCTGGGGTACATCTGTATATGAACTCTATATAGACCAGATAGTTCTCAATGTTTATATTTTCAAGGATATTTTTAGACAAGTAGAAGGTTTTATTTTTATTCCTTCTTATACGCGAGTCTCGGTTCAACTCAATTTGACACAAAGAGGGTATTTTCACAATTCTGCTAGTTTGGAGTTTTCCCAGTTCAGCTATCCGTTAACAGCGAAAGGCACGTTATGAGCCGTGACCACAGTTCTTTTGCTATATTTATTCAGTCTCCTTAAATAGCAATCCCCTTACAAGGACACTTCATTAAAAAGTACTCGATCAATTTTACTACAAGTAGTATAGCAGCGCGGTGGTGCCGCCACTGCCTTAGCAATGCCTGGGGGCGCTTACCTTTTGTTTAAGCAGAGGAAGTGCAACCTTTCGGTCGGCAACGAACTGCTTTGTGGAGACTGAAGAAATGTTGAATCGACCAGTTTGCCAGGTCAGTATGGTAAACGCGCGTAAAGCACGGTACCCCATAACCGTAAGGGAGGACGTGACTAGCTCAGATGAGCCGTATCACGTAACATTTCTCAGTCGTAGCGTTTCGAGATGTCTGTCTCTCGTCAGGTGTGCGAAGAAGCACACGACGCTTTCATTCTCCGGCGAAGACCGGCGTGTGAATTGAGATTTGACGTCAGTTGGAACGTCAAACGGTGTTTGTTGCAGGGTGTAAGTTCAAGTAGAAGTTTATTCTTCTCTCCTGCTTCAAAGGAACTCTTTTCTGAGTTCGCTGTAGTACAGTGACAGCTGGAATCTGCTGTCTATCTGTACCTGATGAGACGTAACAACGTCGAAACAGCTCCACGGTCGGTACATCTGTACCTATTGTCAACCAAGCTTTCGCAAGGGACCGCAGCATAGCAGCGCGGTGGTGCCGCCACTGCCTTAGCAATGCCTGGGGGCGCTTACCTTCAAGCTTGGTTGACAATAGGTACAGATGTACCGACCGTGGAGCTGTTTCGACGTTGTTACGTCTCATCAGGTACAGATAGACAGCAGATTCCAGCTGTCACTGTACTACAGCGAACTCAGAAAAGAGTTCCTTTGAAGCAGGAGAGAAGAATAAACTTCTACTTGAACTTACACCCTGCAACAAACACCGTTTGACGTTCCAACTGACGTCAAATCTCAATTCACACGCCGGTCTTCGCCGGAGAATGAAAGCGTCGTGTGCTTCTTCGCACACCTGACGAGAGACAGACATCTCGAAACGCTACGACTGAGAAATGTTACGTGATACGGCTCATCTGAGCTAGTCACGTCCTCCCTTACGGTTATGGGGTACCGTGCTTTACGCGCGTTTACCATACTGACCTGGCAAACTGGTCGATTCAACATTTCTTCAGTCTCCACAAAGCAGTTCGTTGCCGACCGAAAGGTTGCACTTCCTCTGCTTAAACAAAAGGTAAGCGCCCCCAGGCATTGCTAAGGCAGTGGCGGCACCACCGCGCTGCTATGCTGCGGTCCCTTGCGAAAGCTTGGTTGACAATAGGTACAGATGTACCGACCGTGGAGCTGTTTCGACGTTGTTACGTCTCATCAGGTACAGATAGACAGCAGATTCCAGCTGTCACTGTACTACAGCGAACTCAGAAAAGAGTTCCTTTGAAGCAGGAGAGAAGAATAAACTTCTACTTGAACTTACACCCTGCAACAAACACCGTTTGACGTTCCAACTGACGTCAAATCTCAATTCACACGCCCTTCGCCGGAGAATGAAAGCGTCGTGTGCTTCTTCGCACACCTGACGAGAGACAGACATCTCGAAACGCTACGACTGAGAAATGTTACGTGATACGGCTCATCTGAGCTAGTCACGTCCTCCCTTACGGTTATGGGGTACCGTGCTTTACGCGCGTTTACCATACTGACCTGGCAAACTGGTCGATTCAACATTTCTTCAGTCTCCACAAAGCAGTTCGTTGCCGACCGAAAGGTTGCACTTCCTCTGCTTAAACAAAAGGTAAGCGCCCCCAGGCATTGCTAAGGCAGTGGCGGCACCACCGCGCTGCTATGCTGCGGTCCCTTGCGAAAGCTTGGTTGACAATAGGTACAGATGTACCGACCGTGGAGCTGTTTCGACGTTGTTACGTCTCATCAGGTACAGATAGACAGCAGATTCCAGCTGTCACTGTACTACAGCGAACTCAGAAAAGAGTCCCTTTGAAGCAGGAGAGAAGAATAAACTTCTACTTGAACTTACACCCTGCAACAAACACCGTTTGACGTTCCAACTGACGTCAAATCTCAATTCACACGCCGGTCTTCGCCGGAGAATGAAAGCGTCGTGTGCTTCTTCGCACACCTGACGAGAGACAGACATCTCGAAACGCTACGACTGAGAAATGTTACGTGATACGGCTCATCTGAGCTAGTCACGTCCTCCCTTACGGTTATGGGGTACCGTGCTTTACGCGCGTTTACCATACTGACCTGGCAAACTGGTCGATTCAACATTTCTTCAGTCTCCACAAAGCAGTTCGTTGCCGACCGAAAGGTTGCACTTCCTCTGCTTAAACAAAAGGTAAGCGCCCCCAGGCATTGCTAAGGCAGTGGCGGCACCACCGCGCTGCTATGCTGCGGTCCCTTGCGAAAGCTTGGTTGACAATAGGTACAGATGTACCGACCGTGGAGCTGTTTCGACGTTGTTACGTCTCATCAGGTACAGATAGACAGCAGATTCCAGCTGTCACTGTACTACAGCGAACTCAGAAAAGAGTTCCTTTGAAGCAGGAGAGAAGAATAAACTTCTACTTGAACTTACACCCTGCAACAAACACCGTTTGACGTTCCAACTGACGTCAAATCTCAATTCACACGCCGGTCTTCGCCGGAGAATGAAAGCGTCGTGTGCTTCTTCGCACACCTGACGAGAGACAGACATCTCGAAACGCTACGACTGAGAAATGTTACGTGATACGGCTCATCTGAGCTAGTCACGTCCTCCCTTACGGTTATGGGGTACCGTGCTTTACGCGCGTTTACCATACTGACCTGGCAAACTGGTCGATTCAACATTTCTTCAGTCTCCACAAAGCAGTTCGTTGCCGACCGAAAGGTTGCACTTCCTCTGCTTAAACAAAAGGTAAGCGCCCCCAGGCATTGCTAAGGCAGTGGCGGCACCACCGCGCTGCTATGCTGCGGTCCCTTGCGAAAGCTTGGTTGACAATAGGTACAGATGTACCGACCGTGGAGCTGTTTCGACGTTGTTACGTCTCATCAGGTACAGATAGACAGCAGATTCCAGCTGTCACTGTACTACAGCGAACTCAGAAAAGAGTTCCTTTGAAGCAGGAGAGAAGAATAAACTTCTACTTGAACTTACACCCTGCAACAAACACCGTTTGACGTTCCAACTGACGTCAAATCTCAAAAGTAGTATACTTATTAAAACCCTTGACGAATAAAAATAAAACCTTCTACTTGTCTAAAAATATCCTTGAAAATATAAACATTGAGAACTATCTGGTCTATATAGAGTTCATATACAGATGATATCAGTAGTAGTATATATTTGCTAGATAGAGCACCTAACGAGAGGAAGAAATATCCAGCTAGTCGAAGTGAACTTGAACTAAGCACTTGAACTTGAACTTGTCGAAGTCAAAATGACCTTTCTTGATCGGTAAATAAAATCGTTGTTATGACCGCTTGCAAGTTTTACATGGTTACACCGAGGCGTCATGCTGTTAACCTGTTAGTGTTAACACTATACCGCCCCAATAATTTACCGAAAATATAAAAATAAATCCTGCCAAAATGTTGGGTTTGTATTTTAACTACTGTACATACAGTGTGTTTCAAGTCGAAACAATAAGTCAAAAATTTAGGAGACTTTTTTATTTTAGCTTCGTTTAGCCATCTGTACGTGAGTATATTTTTACGTATTTAATATCACTTTCATTTCATTTAAGGTATTATCATCAAACTTGCTCCATAAAAAATGTGAATTATTAACGGTATTTTTCAGTTTGTTTATCGTTGGAAAGACAAATTTTCTTATTTATAGTAATTGCAAGAGCCAACATTTTTAGTTTTCAAAGCTTATACTTAAAAAAATTACTTTTAAGGATAAATTATAAATTAACATAAAATATGGATTTAATTTCCTTACGAACAACGCGTGATTTTACTTTAATCAGTTCTTGTGCGAGCGCGAAGAGTACCATTACTATACACAACGTAGTAAAATAATCAATGAAAGTACTGATTAAGGTTTGTGGTTGCACGCTAATTTAAACCATCGACATCGCTATCCTGGTCCCAAAACTCTGGCTTGCAATTAATTATGAACGTATTGTGAATAAATCGCAATTTGATAGTTTGAAGCTCGTTTGGTATTTTGATTTTCAACCTCAAATTCACTAAATCTTGTAAACACATTTTAAGGGATAAAAAAGAAAGGAAAAATATCGAATTTATCATTTCATAACGAATTAGTGCAATTTCCTCTCAAACATTTTCCAGTGAACTTTCCATTGAATTACTTGTTGAGAGTGATGAGATAGGCCCTAAATTAAATCAACACTAAACTGCAAATGCTGAATTCAAAGAACATTAGTCCTAGTTTCAGAGATTAATTTGATACCATCCAAATGGGTTTAATTATCACTCCATTGATGTTATGTTTTAATTTACTACCATTGATCACAAACACAGTTTGATTACGTAACCAAATCTGCTCATTACCTTGTTATTATTGACGTCAACACAACTGTAATTATTAGTCGATATAATCTCATACGCTTGTTTGTTTTCCCTGAACAGCATTATTTATACCTGAGATCAGTGTTTCATATTTGATTTTAGGTATAGGTCCAATAGGTTCTTAATTTTTTTCAATGACAGTAAATTAAATAATTTATAACAAGTGTTTTAATGGTTTTACAAAATAAGCTTCTGAAGTAGGTTATGTCGTTATAGACCCTTGATGGAAAGAAGTAGTAAAAAATCCAGCTGAAGTGTAGGCGTTCATGTTGCCATTTTTTTGGGGTTATTGCACAATAATTTTTTATTAATCATCACGTTGTAAAACATATACACTAAAACACACATTTACACACGCTATACCAGCCGGTATACACAAACTATTCTGGTTCCTACGATCTAAGAAAGAGCCTTAAAAACAATTTTAAAAAATACATAGGATTTCGACATTTAATGAATCAATATAACACGACACTATTGTCAAACTGAATTAAGGAATTTCTACGTTGTCTTACGTTCCGACAGATTCATGGCATTTCTCTATTTATAATTGATTAATATCTGCTAAAGGAAAACTTTTAAAGTTTTTTTACATACGTCATCAATCCGTAGTTACAAATCATTCATCTGAAGCAAAAATGCTCGTTCGTAGATTAAAGGGTGATACAACATCTCGAAATCCTCTTGCTAAATAGTTTATTAGCACAATTGAAAACAACGGAAATGTTTTAATTAATCATACAGTTTTCACAATGCACTATAATATCTTACTGTGAAAATACTTTACACATGAGAAAATTCTCTTATAAACTTGTTTTGTTTGTTTTAACATCCATATCGCTACGTGTAAGGCCTCAAAGACACCAAACTTTAAAGACACAACTTTAAAATGCAATAAAAAGCATTAAGTTCAGCTACCCAGATATTTTGCATTCTTTTATCTGCATATTTACTGCAATGCCGATTTAAAAAGTGGACATCATTTCGATTACATTTTGATTTGATAGTTTGTATATATTTTAGGTTAAGCATTACAGACGAAGAACAGTTATCAGGGTATAGCAATAATTACGGATTATTAAGATATTTCAAACATTCTATTTGGTATTTACTAATAGTTATAATATTATCTCCATCTAACGTAGCCTTATTAAATTTTACATTGGTATTGAAATTTATTTTACGTATTCCGTTTTTACAATATTGCACCTCATCGACTATAACGAGATCAGCCAGTCTTCTCTTTCTATATATTTCTCCAGTTTTATTATCATGTATGCAATACGCAGATTCTTGCTATAAATAAAAAGGGTTAACAGGAAGGTACATAGCTGTCACACAGTATCCCATCTTGTCACACATATCACATATCACTGTCTGTACTAGAATATATTTAACATAAAATAAGAGCTCAATTTGATGGACGAAGCAGGAAAAGGATTTCCCTATGGGCTGACTCAAACTCTACAGTTGTTTGAGTCAGCTAAAACTATTATTTTCATTTATTTTATATTAAGATTTCCAATCACAAAAAATATTATATAGGTAGTATTTTTATCCTTTGAGCTATGAGCTTGTTTGTGTCCTCATGGAGACGAAAACCCCTAGAAATTTTGTCAGTTATTTATTTTAGTTTAAATACAAAAAATATATTTAAAGTAGTTCCAAATAATTAAATTGTTAATGTCTCTTCGAATGCTTGATTTAGTGGTATAATTTATTTTTCAAAGTGATTTACTGGTTTATTCATTATCAACTACTTATTGATATTTTGTAACATCACTCGTGTTTGTCATACTGACTAAAGTTTAAATGAAAGTCTTAACCAAGTTTATGTATAATAAGCAATATTTTTTTAATACTTTTGTTTGTTTTTAAAATAAATTGTAAACAGATGGCCTTAATTAACTTAACAATCGAGTTTAAAATATATTTCTTCTCAATGTTGATATATTATCTGTTTTTTTTTCTTTCATTCAAAAGGGGTATCGCAATTTACCTGACATTATGTTATAATATATCATATAATACTTTCCTATTATTCACTCTATCAATATATTATTACCTTCTGTATTTTACTCGCTTTGTAAAGTTGCTAACTCCAATCAAATTTAAAAAAAACGGATTTTATAATTATTTATTCTTATCCACTTTGAAATTAAAAAGTTCATGAGAATTTCTATAGATTATTATAAAAATTCAGATTTTACAAGCGTAAAAGAGGAAAGGCAATTTTTAGTTATAAATTAAAGTTGGAAAAACAATAGTTTACGATATCCTATGAACTGCAAGAGACACCAATGTCGGTTCTCTTAGCAAATGAAACAAATATTTTTATTATTTCCAGCACAGAGCACAGTGGACTAGCACAGTATACGCTGCATAACAAATGGTATATTAACAGGAACCCTGCGTCCACGATATATGCCCGGCTTTCAGGATGTTATGGCTGTTAGCTACATTAACTTGCAGATGGTTGTGTCACACCCAAAGCTTAATATTGTCATAATAACACGAGTTTGTTATTATGTAGGAAGAACCATTAAATAACGAATTTCTACTAGTTATTCCCAATCATTAATGAAATTGATCAATTTAGATGTATAAACCTGATTGATTTCTCAATTAGCGTTTCATGTTGAGCTTTACTATTTGTATATTAAACGTATGCCTGAAGAAAGATATGAAAATATGAAATAGGAAGATTAGATCTTTCATTCTATTGCCGGTTTTTCTAACTCTGTTAATAAATCCAAAAAATACTACAACCCAAGTATTAGACACCCAAATGTGTTTTGATGAATTCAATTTGTATAATGAATTATTGTCAATTACAAGATTATATAGGCCCACTTCGGGAGGGGGTATTTGCCCCCGCTAATAATTATGAAGGAATGATGATAATTAATGAAGATGATTATAATGATTTTCTTAATATAAATACAGGAAAATCTTCGAAATCTTGTTTTGTTAAATAGTTATATTAAAATATGTCAACATTTTCAAGACGTGAAATTATTTAAATTTGATCGACTGATAGCTGTCAGAACAACAAAAAAGGATGCTCGCGGTAGTTTTGTTTGAAGTTCGTTTGCAAGAATAAGGTTTAGAGACGGAAAACAGATAAATACGCTATAAACAGTCTAAAAATTCGCCACAGTCTAAAAATAATCAGGTGATACTGGATGGGCTTGTCGCGTTTCAGCAGTGTGTATACTACTAGGTAACGTTTTTGAGACTGACAGCTCTGAAAGGAATTTCTACAATTGACCACGATGCGGAAGGGCAGGCCAACGCTTTGATAAAAAGTATGTAACATTTTAACTTTGTTTTTATCTACTTCCATCTAGAAGAGTTTTAATTCTTCAAAATATTCCAGTAACGTAGTTTCATATATGATGTGCTATTGACATTCGCTATTACTTTCGTTCGGAAGCGTTTTTTTTTTCTGTAACTCTTCAATTAAAACTCAGATGTCCCTGAAAAGTTTGGTTTCAAATGCCCTGAATTACTCCGGAACCGTTAAGTGCCTACAAAATTCAATTTAAAATCTTATAACAAATTCATTGGTTAACACCTTCTTATGCGCGAAGGGGGGTTATACACGAAATCAAGTGAGTGCATGGGTTAAGAAAATGCCCCCCCCCCCTGCAAACGAAATGTTGAATTTTAAGGTAAAGTCATATGTGTATTAATTAGTTATTTAACTGAACATTTTGATATGCTAGAAGTGATTTCTGTGTATATGAGCAAACATAAACGAGCTGAAGCGAAGGAGAAATGTTTCAGGGCGGAAGTTTGATTTCCTTTTTATGTCTGAAGATAAAGTTGCTGCCGAGGTAGCTCAAATTGATCACATTTCTAAGCAAAGAGCAACTCAATCCAAAGTAAACTCCATTAGCTGGAAATAACTAGCAATTTATCAATACAATTCCACCATTCTTTATAGGCAAGTAGATGTTACAGCCTTTTAAAATATTTCTTAGTTTTATTAACTTATACCTATATAATTTTATATAATACATACTACTTATTTCCTAAATAATTTTAAGTAAATTAATAAGATGTATAATAATACTCATTTATAATGATTTTATATTTCATAAAAAGTATGGATAAGTTGTCAGCCTACATGTCAGCCTTTGACTGATTTGATGTGAATTATTTCAGACTTTTTTAGAAAATAATACCGCAATATAATTGTATATCCGCACTAAAATTGTATAACTATGAATATAGACCTTCTCTTGTTGTAGTAAGTTACTGTATATCTTTAAGCTGATAACAATAATTTTACAAGGCTGTATCAAGATAGCACCGCATTTTAAAGCCCTGCGCAATAAAGCAATCAAATTCAAATACATCTCAGCTCCATACCTCACATCCGTTCCATAATTTGCCTTGGTATTAGAGACATGTAAAAACATAAATTTGAATTGTTGTAAAACCAACATGGTTCTCGATCACGGGCTGCCTTGTTGGTAATGGAATAACAACGGAATTTCTACATGGAATTGCCACATGTTTTAGTGCAGCGAGGAGTAATAAAACGTAATATTTTTTCATTTAATTTCTTACACTCGGGGACTTTGAGTATTGATTAAAAGCATATTTTATTAATTTACAGAAAATTACTTTTTTAGTGTATCATCAACAGCACAACGTAAAATAAAATAAACATTTGTATTGTATTATTTGTTGATTCTGGCTCATGAAATCTAATCCATGTAAGTTTTTCCACATAAACATATATTGAAAAACCATGAAATTTACACTGTAGTAAATATGACGAATGGCCTCACCAATATATTTTAAGAGGAAACCCACTACCTTGTATTGTGATTAAGTCATTCAGATAAAGTGGGATAAGTGAGATTAGCCTAAGCGTAATCCATCAGGCTGGATTACATTTGAAAGTCAAGAGAAACCTTTTCCACTTGAGGCTGAATTGGATTGCAAACACAACCTCTCGGCTTGAAAACGTGGTAGTTCTACTTACTATGTATCCCTAATGCATTTTCCACCCTGAATATTTAAATATCCCTTAATGAAAACACTTTATTAATCTAGGTTGAATTGTTTTTAGAATTAACATTATCAGAACTTCTATACATGATAGGTGCAACAACCGAAAACAATACTTTTTTGTTAGCTTCAGCTAGTTACACTTGAGACTAGTTATTTATGTCCTAGGCTCTTAATGCGGATTTTTATCGTTTGAGCCAAACAGTCATGCGAGGAATACGATAAAGAAAACGATAAAAAACTCTTTACACTCGGATTGCATAAAACATGTATTCTTTCAGCTAAAGGTTTGGATTCCCGTATAATCGCTTAGTCCATTATGAATTAATGCGTCATTTATCAGGTTATACGCGATGTAAGAGGCAAACCAAAAGAGAAACACAAATAATAAAATAATACTCTTGCGAGCGTTATTAGTTATTCATGCAACAAGTGCGCAAAGTGCCACTTTTCTAAACTCGAAAGAAATGTTTACTCTCGAAAAGGAATTATTTCTCTTGAGATTAGAAAAATCACTTTGCGCACGAGTTCCATATAACATTTGTCCGTATATATTATTATCATTATTATTCCATATGCATATTATTGTTTTGCGACCTTTATCGAGTGCAAAAACAAATACTTTCTGGAGCAGATGGAGGAATAGTATGTTTCATTACTAGGGCCTTGCTATTTAAAACAATCAGCTGATTGTCTCATTTACATTAGGTTAGACTGACAACAATAAACAACTATCGATGTATCGAACGCATTGAACTATTGATTGGTGAAATGAGCGAGTTTCTCAAATCGATTAAACTGACAACAATGTAACAATTAATTACAATTGATAATAAAACCCATAACCACTCTCGATGCAATCGACAGCTCACCATCCAAGCTAAGGTACACACACCTTTGCAGTTTTAGTGCATTATAAACGAACAGCTGACGTCCTCGACATCAGTTGATTCTTTTTCTTCCTAGGGCGAACAATAGCTTCTTTAGTCCCGCAACATATGTAATTAAAACTGCCGTTTTCGCAGCGGTATAACGAAAAAGTACTTTAGCAGTAAACCGTTGTTTTGCTGTTATTTTTCACGTTTTAAACTGATATTTGGCATTTGTAAGAAAATTTAGTAAAAAAGCTTGCTTGTGATTTTTTTTACTCCAAAATCAGAAATGAGCAAATTTCTGTATATTATTTTATAAATTTTTAGGATGGAGCTTCCCTTCTTCCTTATTTCAGCTGGCTTAGCTGCTCGCAGAGAAAATTAGCCCAAGTGGAAGGTTTAAATTTGTAGTATCAAGGCATAGTAAATATTAGGTCAATGCTTTATGTGGTTGGTGTGTTATGTTTAGGTATATTAGGTTCTTTCTTTAGGTTTTTTTTAAAATTCCTCATAGAGTATACATCTCGTTGATTTCTGTTTGAACTAAGCCTTCGGAAAAAACGTCCTATAGAGCCCTCCTATGGCCTATTAAAAAAATCGAGTTTAAAATAATATTTTTTACGAAACTATTATGATTGAATTATTTTACATCATATGTAAGCCTAGCAAGCTGAGTTATCTAAACGAATGTCTTTGTTTGGTTTCATCTCTCGGACAGGTGGGCCTATATATTCTGTTCATATCCATATACTAAACAAACATACGATGCCGTATAAAGACCAGAATCCCATTTATATGATAATGTAACAAACAGCTATAGCATTTGGGTTGGGCGGTCTGTATATCATAGCCTCATTGTTATACGCTTAGCAACAAATGGCTGCATACAACTTGAATCTCGAAAGCAGTCTATTAGTAATAACTTAGAACTTTTAGACTAGACTTTACTAGCAATCTAAAAAAACTGACGATTCTAAATAGTCTTTTCTAAACGGGGTTTCTACGAATCAAAAACTTATTTTAGAGTTAAATATTAGCTCTATATTGCTCAGTGGCGTATATAAGGGGGGGCCCAGGGGGCCCGGGCCCCCCCCGAAATTAAAAGGGTAAAAGAAAAAAATAGGGAATTTAATAGCGTAAATTATTTGGTTAAATTATATGCAAGATCTTATCAGCAGCAAGCAGAATATCGAGAATTCATTAATTTCGAGCAATATGGATTTGCAATGACCTTATCCGGTATCTTCCACTTGATATAGTTTCGTTATACAGTACCAGACTACACTATTGTTTTGCCTAGTGCGTCACTGCGCGGAAGGGCGCGAGTCGATGTACTCAATGCGAGTGGGGTGCAAAAGCTTATTTTTTGGCCTGGGCGCTGGCGCTGAGTCGTTCATTATTCGGGGTAGTGGTGGAATCGGATCATAAGAAAGAGGAGGCTTAAAGGGCGTTAGGGGTTTGGTTAAAAATATTTGCGAAATGACGGCCGCGAAATGTCCGTCAGTTTTACCGACAGTTTTACAGACGAGGGGTTAAACGCGGCTGCGATACCGCCGAGTACGTCCTCTATGACACAACCGGGATTACCGGCTGAGATTACCGGATTACCGATACAAACGTTAGATTTTATTGCCGCGAAGTGACCGTGGGAATTTGCCGATCGCTACAAATCCGAAATATTTGTTTTGTTCTGTAACACAAACAAGATTCGTCGGCTGCAAATAATCGAGGTATTTGTCGGCCTCGAAACGACCGAGATACTTGCGTGCAATCCGCTGTAAAAACGACCGATTTTTCGACCATGACATGGCCAATATTATACGTCGGCCGCAAAAAGAGCGAGAGACTTGTCGGCTGCAATGCGACCAAGAGATCTGCCGGCGGCGATGCAAGCAGGCAATTTACACCGGCCGCAAAACGAGCGAGTAATTTTTTGACTGCGGGACACGTGCGATTTTCTGACAAAAACACGACCGAGAGATATGGGGGCCACGGGGAGGCATGCTTGATGACCATAATGCGACAGGTAGTATTTCTGAGATTTTTCAGCAGCGATGCTACCGAGAGATTTGCTGGCCGCGAAACGAGCGAGCGATCTTCCGGTCACAAAACGGCCGAGAGATTTTCTAGCCGCGATGTAAATGACTGATTTCCGGCCACGATATTACCGAAAAATTTGTTTGTTGTGATTTGATCGAGAAATTTGCCGGCCGCGATGACGATACCAACGATGAAAACGGCTATAATCCGTTTCGTTTTACAGTAACTCAGGCATCAAAATTCCCGACCAAATGTTTAAATTCATTATTTTCCCCTACTTTTAGCGAATATCTCCTATAGGAAAGAAGCTATTACCGTAGGGCTCGTGGCAAGATATAAGTTCGGGACCATCATAACTTTTTGTTATGGGACCCCAGACACCAAGAACACCATTCGTTCAAATTTATGTCGTGGTGGTGGAATTTATTCGTTCGTTTTTGATGACGTGTAAATTTTTTATTCAAGCATTTGAAACTGGCTGAGTATGCAGGTCTACTCCAACAAGGGTATTATCATCGATGCCGACTGGTAGACACCCTGCAAAGGATTTACAGAGATTTGACGGCCACAATACAACTGGCCGACTCTCGACTACGAAACGGCCGAGATAAAAAGAAGGCAATAATGAAGCTTGGTAGCCACGAACTGGCCGAGAGATGATCGCGGCAAAACGATCAAGAGAATTCCAGACCGCGACAATGCGACCAAGAGATTTTTTGGCAAAAAAAATCAATCACTCTTGTTAACGAATTGATAAAATTAGATGTTATCAAATATCAACATTTGGAAAAAACCACAATATTTGTATAATTTTATTTTGTGAGGTCTTTCACCAGCTGGCATTAGCAGACATGTAAACAAACACAAATATTGGTGATTGTAATGTTAAAAAATCAGGTTTAGCTAATAAATTATAATCCCAAAGTATTGTGCGGAGCAAGTGCCTACCTCCCCCCTAATTACGCCAATGATTAGGTCTGGAAAGTTGTCACGTTTAGGAGGAGGGGCAACGAAATGCTTTGGGCCCATGGGCGGCAAAATCTTAAATCCGGCCCTGCCCCCCCCGAAAATAATTTCTATATACGCCACTGATATTGCTTAGTAATACTTTTTAATTCAATGAAACCACAATCCAGTTTTATGAAAGGTCTTGTTGAACTTGGAAATTGTAACTTTGTCAATGAAATTATTTCTATACTACTTTGATGACTCACGTATCTGAAGGTATGAAAGACCAAAGAGAAAAAGAAAAAATCAACCTCATGCATTAAAATGAGAAATGAGATGAGGTCAAATTTTATCATACTAAGTCTTTCACTAGATTTAATCTGTGTTGTCTTTTATAGCAATTTAAAAATATATTAAAAGGGAAGTTAAAAGTTAAGAGAGTAAATAAGATCTTTGCAATCGACTGTGATTGTGGACATTTTTGTGCATTTCCATCACATATAAAGTGTACTGGCTGGAAATAAGATGTACTTGATAAAAAATTCATGAACTACTCTTGAACATAGGTTTTTGTTACCATTAAAATTCTTATTTCCAAAAAAACTAAAATCTAAATTTAAAATATTCCATTATCTTTAGTAAAAGATTTTCATTCGTATACAAGGTGATCGAATTAAGTTTGTTCCTTGGAAACGTGTAAGAGGTAAGAGACAACGTAATTTATTACACCCTAGATTCAAGTGTGTCCCGCAAAATTGGAAAACTAGAAAAAAATACAAATTTTAATTGCCACATAACTTAAAACTTACAAAAGAAATACAGATCATTTTTTTCCTATCTTATCTTTTATTACCGCTCGTCCAATCTATGTGTTTAAAAATTTGCGGATATTGAATTGTTATATTTGTAACTCCATAATTTTCAAAGGTATTACCATTTAATATAGAGATAGTCATAGCCAGCACTGTGCCAGTAGCCATACGAACACTGTTTATTTTACTGTCGTGAGATATTGAGCAGTATTATGGTTGAACCAAAACGTAAGCCTAAGCTGGTAATCAATAACAAGGAAACAAATAAACAGCCAAACCAATAGTGTTCCCAAACTAATTATTACGGCTATGATGACATCAATGCAAACAGGATAATGAGCAGATTTGGTTGCCTAACCAAATAATGTATGAGGTTTAATGGCAAATATAGGGGATTGTAAAGCGAGCTGTAGCCCGATTTTCCGTCGGGATCCTTCAGCGGGTGAAAATTTTAAGGGAAAATAAGTGCGGTAATATTACCCTGCTTACCCCTGAAATAAATGTTCGTTTAAAGTAGAATGAGCTTAGATGACGATGTTTAAAATAGTTGGCTTATACCTGCATTGTTAGAGTGCAAAATTCCCTAAAGACAACGTACAGTTCGAATCAAAACACAAGGCCCACGCCGCGCCGCTGCGCCGTCCATAAGCCCAATGCTAAAATTAACTTTAGTCTTACGGACGGACTGGGCCTTATGCTGTAATTTGAATCAGTCTTTACTAGGATTGGTTAATTTATATTTTCGTTCATAAAGAGGCTTGGTACAGGGCTTAAATTGCTATATATTAATTTGTTATTATTGAAATATGTTCAATTTATATTTGGTACTTGGATGACTGTTTCAGGGTAAACCCCAAAAGGGGGGTTTAAGGTGCCTTAATGTTTTTGGCTAAAGAATTTGCGTAAGTTATAATAGAAAGGAATGTTTACCAACCAAATTTACAAATGAATATATTAATTAAATTACAATTAAAGTAAAACGCTATTCACTTTTCGTCTGAAACGTTTTACCAAAAAAACATACATTGAACCAAAAAAAGTCTGACTTTTACATAACTTCGTAGTTTTGGTAGACATGCAGGCTATTAACGTTTCGATGAACGCGTAACAGATGAATGAATTCACTAAAATATTTACCAATCTTGGAAAATTAGCTTATATTTGAACTGTTTTCCAAGTGCATGAATTCTTGCTCCTAACATCAGTTTCAACTTTGATTTCAACCCCATTGACCACAAAGAGGGTGTTTTCCCCGTTTTGCAAAGTTCGAAGTTTTTCCTCGGCTCAGCGGAGCGTGCACTCCAGTGGAGCGTCATGAGCCGTGACCACAAATTAATACTCTTTGTTATTTCCTTTATTAAGTTTTCTTAAAACTACGTTCGTTTTTGCCTTTGATTTATCTGATTTATTTTTGAAATACTTTCCAAAAATAAGTTGGGAATTGACCTCGTTATCTTTCAATCATATTTCGCCTGTTGCTGTGTATGATCATTACATTCATAAGTCGACATCATTTCGGCAGTAGAGTTCAACTAGAAGTCTTAACTAACATTTTTAAAATATTAAAATATGATATACATAATTATATTATTATATTTGTTTATAATTATACAGTCATGCTATATTCGTTGTTATATATGAATGAAATAAATATTAAAAATATATTTGTTTATCATTTTAGGTTCGTTCTGGTGAACCACAGATTACAAGACATGTTCTTGCGACATAATATTGGTATGTACATCTATTATGTAGTCATTCTTTTTTTAACTAACGCTTGAATGAAAGTCTTCAATGGAAAATTGTGCTTCGCGTGACAGCCTTTGTAGATCCATGTTAATCTAGCTTTTTAAACAAATTCTCACTGTGGTTATGAGACACATGTTATGAAAGCCTTTCTGACATCGTTATCTTTGAGGTCTTATTTTTATCTGACAAATATATAACTACATTTAAATAAAATTTTTTTGTTGAAAAATATTTTTGTAACATACGCTTGTTAAATTTCATTAATAGCAGATTATATAATTTAGAATTTACTAAATAAAATATTTTCCAAAAGTTGTCCTTTCAATTTAATGTTTTTATTTTGAAGTAAACTAAATGGGTAGTAGTTCAATTTAGGAATTCAAACATGAACTTCAACAGAACGTTAATGAAAGATACTTTAAACTCATATAAAACTGTAGAACGCGTATAAGGTTGTGACAAACGTTTTCATCATATTTATTAACATATAAGTATTTTATTGTTTTATGAAAGTGTTGTTAGATAAGTTATTGTTTGTAGAATAACTTAATTGCTTGTAGAAGACTGAACTGATAATGGTCTCATTTCCCATGAACAGGTTTTAATATATAGGAAGAATATTCACAATTATTATTGTTTTTGTACTTTCTGTATCGTATTTTAAGGAAATAAAGCAATTCATTCAAACATTAATTCGATCATTCAAATATTTCCTTTTAACAAATCTTACCTGTGAAAAAAGTGTCAACTTAACCCATGCATTTGGTCATATTCCGTTCGAAGCATTTATCTTAGTAAAATTATTATATCTTCCTAACCTTTTTTTGTCCAACGAAATTTAAAATAATTGTTCAAAGCTTATTTTATGAGTTCACATTATTCTTGAAATTTAAACCTAGAATACGACATAACTACATAGCGATCAGAAAAAGAAATGCATTATTTCATTTGGGGGAGGGGTTCTTCCTTTTGTGTTTGGGTTCGCGTAGCGTGAATTTCAAGAGATTTTTCAAATAACCCAACCACTTGAACATTAGCAGAGTTGAGCTAAGATCAAAACAGATAAACTGATAATGAAGCAGATATTGAATTAATTTCTAGTTAAATAAAATTGTTTTCTTAAAATGTTTTTCTGAACGAAAAAGTGGTTCATACATGTATCACTACCGAGAGTGATTTTTTTTACCCCCCTTATTGTTTCAACTCTTTTGAAATATTAGACTACCTGAGAATTACAATAAATGAACATTGAATTTCTAAAATAGTCGTATTTGACTCACGGTAAACGCCCGACCAAACCCGACAAACAAAAAACTACAAACCCGACAAACCCGAACAAAACCGACTGAACTGCCAAACTGTCCTAGCGGTTTTCCCTGAACTACTTTCTTAATGTTGTTTAATGGATTGTGATATTCCCCATACGTTATCAACAAATATTGCAAACGTAAACCAATGGTGAAGGTTTGGCGCAGTGCCGTAATGCATTTGCCAAACTGCGCTCTAGGGAAATCTGAATGATAGGAAATGTGTTGGCAGCATTGTTATTTAAAGGTATTCCACCAGAGTAAATTAACGTTTCGTCTCGGTAAGGCTAACCTTATCTACTTTAAATAATATCATAAAAATGTTATTTAGTACCTTAAACCGCATTTAGCAAATTATGGTCTTTCTTTTAGCAAAAAATATACTCAACAATGCGATAAAATTTAAAACATTTAGGGTTGATCCAAGATATTCGTCATCTTTAGATTATCGGTAAACATTTAGTTGGAGGGAAACAATTTTTCAAAAAATGCTAAATTATTAGCATTAGTTGAATAAAATAAAAAAAACTAAATTGTCCTTTTTAAAGTCACATTTTATCCAGACATTTTTTTAACACATCTAGACAAAAAATACAGACATTTTTATATCTACGTCCGATTATACATCTAGACAAAAAATACAGACATTGTTTTGTCTACGTCCGCTTATACAATATTCTATCACAAAATCTTAAACCGTTGACTATAACTTACACAATACAGGATCATTTAACTACGTACATTACACAACGTACGTATTTAGATAATCAAGGCTTCAACATCGTGTAAACCTAAAACGAAAGGCGAAAGCTTTATTGTTCAAATTACCAATTCTAGTAAAATAAAATTTTGGACTTCTGTATTTATTTAATAGTTTAAGTAACTTGTACGAGTTGTCAAAAGCCTGGTCGTAATATTGAAAAATATGTATAATAAGATAAATTCGGAATGCGGTGATAAAAATGTAATGCTGGAAAAAATTGTTTCTCATTCCTTGATGATTATTTTTTTCTAAGATTTCATCATATTTATCCTATATTTTGATACCTACTAACATCTAAGTGGGTGACCCCGTAAATTATAAACGTTTTCTTAAAATTTGAATCAGGTATCAGCACCACATTTGTAATGTAAACAAAGCAAACATTTTTAGATCCAAGTGCTTTTTAAATAGCAGATATTTTTCGTTATTTCTCATTTCCTAATAAACTTCAAGCAATTTCAGTTCGTCCCGAGTCTGTGGTATCAATACCTTCATTTTGAGCTCCCTCCCACCATCGTGCGGTTTGCCGAACGCCCACAATTTCGACGCAAAGAACGTAATTCATACAAGAAAGAAAAATACCTCATCATGGAACAAGTATTAGATTTCCAGAATTTGCGGGAAAAACTAAAATGTTTAAGGAATTGGATTTTCATTTTATCCAGGTACTTGCGGGGTTTCTGATTGAATATGACCGATAACGTTGAAGAAATGAAAACTGTGCCCGGTAGGTTTTCCGGTGTGCCGGAAAACTGTGTGGTAGGTTTTATAGAACGATAGCTAAAATCACGTGAACACTTCATTCAGTTCGAATTTCATTGACAGGTTAATCAATATCGGGATAATACCCGATAATGGATAATACGAGCAATAAAATTATAATTATTCTCATATTTAATCCAGGCTGTAAAGTAACACGTTATGGTTTCCATTGATAATTTCAGAAGTTTCAGTTGAATAAACTCGCTGGCTTCGGTAAATAAATGTATACCAGGTATGCTAAATAATCAGACAACGAGTTAGATTATCAATTGTTACTCAAAATAGTTCATTTTTATATTAACTATACTAGTTTTACAACAGATTATTACTGGTAGTTAATACATTATAAAAGTTTGTAAATTTCACGAGCAATACAACTTTTCCAGGAGATTGCAATCGTCTAGTGAAACAGTTTTTTTAATCGTATTACATGGTTCAGATAGAACGAATTTAACCAAAAATATGCTATTAGTGATAATTATTTGTTGCAGGAAAAAGAAACCTGTCAGGAAATGTTGATTACTACTTGGTATGTGTCGTCAAAATTGTATTTAATTAATAAAAACGCTTATAGTTCAACTTATTATGATAAAAAATATGGATAGTTTAAATTGTATAAATGTTTCATAAATATAATTACAAAAACCAGGTTTTAACATAACGTAAGTACCAATCAATAAAGTGAAACAAAAATATAAGTAACATCTCATTCTACATAGTAAGATAGAATTATTGCAGATGCACAGATCTCGAATTTGAAACCATTTTAAATGAACACATACCATAATACTGGTATAGGTCAACTAGCTCATCATAACTCCACTTATTTGATGCTGTAAATGTTCAAATTTAACTTTTCATCCCCTCTAAAGTTAACAACACTAGCGTGTAAGACCTTTTGATTAGGGTTATGTTGAGACAGTTATAACAATTTTATATGTATATGACATAAGTGTTCATGTCAACAAGAAAACATCCAATAACGGTTAATACCGGTTATATCGGTAAACGGTTACTATTTTTGTCTCACTATTTTGTTAACTTGCAGCACCAATAAAAATATGAAAACCTCCATTAAAACACACCTCATTATGAAAGTACTTTGTTATTATAACAACATATAATATAACCTGATTTTCACTCAACATAAGTTTTAAAAAATTTTAATCAACAATGAGTTAATAACTGCTTCCTCGACACCTTCCATGGATGAAGAGGGGAATCACTTAGTTGTAAATGTAAACATCACGCGTCGAGGTTATATAAATATTAAAAGGTATTTGCCAAATCCAAACAAAGTTATTTTACAAACACATTGATAGCGATCCATTATTGAAATTAAAACTTATTTACCCATACCAGTAGCTTGAGGCACTAGATGGGAAATATTTATTTGTGTTACAAGTGTGTTTAATCGATGACCGGATAGATGGCGTCAACGTAAATACATACATTTTCAATAAAATTAATATCAAACGAAACCTTTAACAATTACTACATTTGGTGGACATAGCTTAAGAGAAAAATAGTAGCTTGCTATTTAGTTCGTCAAAGGTCTAAACCGGCCTATCGGTAAGACATTTGCGCATCACTTGTTTAAACACATTCATGCCTAACTAGCACGGTAAAGTACCGTTTCAGTAAAACTTACCGAGCGTGTTACGGACAATACATCATACAAACTGGAAAAATAACATTGCAAAAATTACTACGTTCCTCAATTCTTCAAACCCGATCTAAAGTAAACAAACATTTTATTACATGGTACTGTTGCGGTATTCCTTTCCAAACAAAAGTACGGTACTTACCGTGCCCCAAACGCCACATCTGAGCGGGTATCATAAACAGGATGCGCTTTAGTCCAGCGTCTAGGACAGACAATTAGTTTGCTCAAGAGTCTCGCAAGGGGTGTCACAGCTGCTATTCAATTTTGACTCAAATATTAGTAAAATCATTTAGGGCATGGTTTCACCTTCGCAGGATACAGTTTAATCCCTCTAGTTGACATGCCAAACAGCCATTCTTAGTTCTTTTTGGGGCAGTTTAACTATGTTTACTATTTTAACTTACTATTATTTAACTACTTTATGAACTTAAAAATATATTTAAACTTGTTTTACAGGGTGTGATATACTTTAATTGTAATGTTGATCCATAAATTAAAAAGCTATTTGATTTTAATTTTTTGTAAATATTTAATGTTTGAAAAATAATAATAGAAGACTGGTTACGTAAAGGCCTCACAAAATTACGTCTCGAAAGTATACAGAGCAGTGTAATGTAATGTAATGAAATGTATATTTCTGCCCCGGTTTATGCAAATTTTTCATGTCTGTCAAAGTTTAGAAAATATTTATATTTTAGTTTTTAGGTTCTGTATAGGACATGAAAAGGTTCCTACGGGACTCGTTTGAAAGGAGGTTTTAAATCAACCAATTTTAAAACGATTACACAAAGACATCTTTATTTCATAAATACAAACCAAATTAAGACCTTATTTACGAGTGTTTTGAGTTGTACAGTAGTATATACGATACGCTAACATTATGTACGAAATTTTTCTTCCTAAAAGTAATTGTATTTAGGTTTACGAAATAGGAACAGATCAACGAAAATTAACTAACTTGGATGGGTTAATGGTTGGGTTTTAGTTAGATGGTTAAACAAATTGTTGAAATTGAAGTGTTAACTGTCTTTTTACTTCAATTAGGACTTTTTTTATACACAATTTACAGTAATACCACCAAGTTCTCCGTGTTCGTGGTCGCCCTGGTCGCCGTAGACGTCGTGGTGATGTGGTTGTACATGCGGACTCTGCCGACGTCAGCACCTGCGACGTCATCACTGGACCCCCCTGACGTCACGCAGCCCCCTCCCCCCTCCAGCAGCCCTCTGGGCGTCTACTCGAGCGCCGCCGTCGTTAGCAACAACGCCCTCTGTCCCGGCTTCGGCAAGTAAGCAAAGTTCACTACACTAATAAGTAACAGTCGATTATGTTCTTGCTGTAGCATAGTAGTGCAGGAAAATAGTGCAAAAAACCTAATAGCGGAATGTTTATTTTACAGGCTGAAAATTGTTGGAAAATAGTGGAATTTTTATTTAACAGCTGGGATCATCATAATATAATTCCCAAAAAATCCCACTTGGCAACATGCCATCTTGAAAAAAAAAACATTTCCGGTCTATTTCTTTAAAAAAATCAATTACCATGAAAACTATAAGAGACACAAAAACTGTAACTAGCGGTTTTGTAGAAAATAAAATTTCCTATAAAATGAGTATAAATGTGTACAAGAAATATTAATAATAACTGCTGATATTATTAATTTACTAAAATGTTGTAATTCTAATACCCCTGCGATAAGCAATACATGTAAAATTTGATGTAAAATACATGCCCTAGGGGCGAATCTCTGTGACATTAATGAATAATAAATTGTACCCATAGAATACTAATAACAATTCCAGATATTTGATACCTCAATCAGACAAAATGTGTTTACTATAAAGGCGTGTGTAAGCTCACAAAAAAAGATATTTCTTAAGGAACTTTTACAAATGTTATCTTAAGGAGTCATTCTTGTCAGATTATCCACACTTTTATTGTGGACCAATTTTGGATGATTGAGGTGGAAAATAACAGGAATTTTTGTCAGGATTCTATGGATATAATATATTATTCATTGAGGTCAAAGGGATTCGCCCCTTAGGGAATTTATTTTATATAAAATTGTATATGTATCCCTTGAGGCTGGTGTGTTAGAATTACAACATTTTAGTAAATTAATAATATCAACATTTACTATCAATACTTCTTGTACATACAGTATAACACCTTTGGGTGATGTTATCTGATCCTACAGCTATCTACAGCTATTACGCTGGGAATTGTTTTAAGATGACATAAGTAATCAAAAATATTTGTTCACACGTTTTATCGTTAGCTAAGTCAATCAAGCTAGCTTCAAATCCCATCAATGCCAACACACTAGAAGGGTTACAGGCAAATCCCTCAGCAGTACCACCTTCCCTCTCACACTTATAACATCTACAATACCCACATATGTGCCATCTACACACCCCACAGTATCACTTCAACTTTTCGTTTCCAGACAGATGCTGGAACGAGGCGGGAGCGCCGTCGACGTAGCCATAGCCACGCTCCTGTGCGACGGGGTGTGTGGTCTGCAGGCCATGGGGGTTGGTGGAGGGCACATCATGACCATCTACAACAGAACCGAGAAGAAGGTCTACTCTCTGATGGCCAGGGAGACTGCACCAGCCGCCGCCTCCAAGGATATGTTTGTGGAAAACCCAAAACTGTCCACATTCGGTAAGCTTTTCTAAAGTATGGTTCCTGACACAGTAACTTGAACATATATACGGTAAGTATCATAAACAATATGCGCAGTAGACCAGCCAATCAGCAACTGTTCTGCTGGTCGGTGGTGCGCACCAGCGACGGGACTACTTTTACACTAATTATTGAGCAAGTCGACGCACCAGCAAGTCTCACTGCAAGCCAAATTAGCACCAACCACAGACAGCTGATTAATTATTATAACATGTTTCTTAAGATTCTAACTCATCTTTTATTTCAAGGTTAAATATTTATTTGTCAACAAATGAAGGCTATGTTTCATTCTAGTAATGAAAAATCTCACGATATTTGGCGTAGTTTCACGAGATTTGCACGTGAACTTGCTGAACCTTCTTTCAAGTGTTAGACTACCATGACGTCACATCTTTTTCTTACTCTCACCTGCGCAAGATATCTACCGTATAAAGATATTCTAGGTACTGTGGTTCCTGAGAGGTATGGTTTTTCAGAATGAAATAGAGAATATTATCATTCGATTGTTTTAATCGTAGGTCCTCTTGCTGCCGGAGTCCCAGGAGAGCTGAAGGGCTTCCAGGAGGCCCACAGGAGGTTCGGTAGACTCCCGTGGAGCGATCTGTTCCAGCCGACCATCGAGTTGTGCGAGGAGGGAGTCCCCGTCAGCGAGACCTTGGAGTTCCAGTTCCAACTGGAGGAGGAAGGAATACGAGCCAGCCCTACTGCAGTGTGAGTGTGACGGATTGAGGATCTAGATGATAAAATGTTGATAAGATATGGCCTCAATAAAAGTGAGTCAACCATATCTATTTATTTCTATAAAACATGTATGGAACAATATTGAAGATGTTGATAGAAAATTGCGTATATGTCTTTCTAAGTGTAAAGACACATATTACCTACTTGAATAGGTGGCCAACAAATAATTTGCTTAAATGTTAGCAACTGTACTACTTCTCTAGAAAACGTGGAACATTTTTACTACTATTCCATTTTGTGTAGGCAACACACACAATGGAAGGGACAATGGAAGGGAAGTCTAAAGAGAAAGATAGAATAAGTAGGAATAAGAAAAACAACATTGAAGGAAAGCCCCGAGACAAAGAGAGATAGGAAGAGAAATTAGAAGGAAAAGAAACAAGTCCAAGGTATATCGAAGGATAGGTACTCAGGAGAAGGAAAAGAGAAAGAAAAAAAGGCAACTCACACAACATAAAACAAACACACTACTTTAACACATTCAAACATAAATCCAATTTGAACCACAGATTTTTTTTATCAAATAAGTCACGATTTGAATTTGATTTTAACTCTGCTTTTTAGCTTATTCTCTTTTGCATATTAAAATTCCTCCAAATCACTCATTAAAAATTAAACTTAACAAGTAACTATTGAATATTTTTATGGTGAATATCTTCTCTACCAATATAAAGATATTGTTAATATTTTTTTAATGAAACGTCTTTTTTCTCAGGGCTACGTTACTGAATTCCACTAATGGTAGGCTACCAAAAGTAGGGGATTACCTGAAGTTTCCACAACTGGCGAAGACGCTGAGGGTGATAGCGGACAGTCCCAACCAGGCTGAGGAGCTGTACAACGGCAGTCTGACCAAGGCGTTCGTGGCAGACATACAGCAAGGGGGCGGAATCATCACTGAAGAGGACATGAACAACTACCAGTAAATGTTTCACTTGATTTTTGTTATAAAAGAAGAGATCCCTTTAAAATATATGACAGATTCAAGTTATACCTCTTTGAATAAAAAAACTATTCTAGCTTAAAAATCTCCAGAAGTCTGTAATGGATTTCTAAACTATTTCCAAACCGTCCTCATCAGAGATCACCAAGATGAGTTTTTTGCGGGATTGGAGTTCATACCTCAAAATGGACAGCATCGATATTTTTTTTGTAAAAGTTAAAGTATCTAATAAAAAACTCTGCAATGAAATAACCGATGGATTGAAATCCATATCCTTTAAATTTGCCAATGATCATCAATTTTTATATCAAACAGTAAGTTTTCTATGACTATAAAACAGATTTTTATTTTATTTTCCACGCCAGAGGAGATTTTGTAACATTTTAATCGGGAACAATTATTCATACTGGGGCTGTCTGACAGTTACCTAGTTGTTATAATATCAACTTCATCTTACATTTTTTTAGAAAACATTAAAAAACAAATACCGTCCGCGGTGGTTGCTTAGAGTGCGGTGGGAGGAGCCGGTGACCGCCTCGCTGTCCGGGGGCCTGACTCTGCACTCCGCGCCGCTGCCGGGCTCGGGTCTCCTGGTCGCCTTCATGCTGCGACTCCTCGACGGCTTCCTGCAGTTCGCCGACTCCGACCTGCGTCGCTCCCAGGTCGTCATCGAGACCTTCAAACACGCCTACGGCCGCCGCACCGACCTGGGCGACCCGCACTTCATGGACCCGAGTCTGCTCCAGAGTGTGAGTATGATACACTTATTCATATTCAGTAAATGACCGGGGTATAAGTAAATATCTCGCAATATTTTTGGCTGGTCACGTTCAATCGCTTAATTTTAATAAGGTTTGAGTTATAATAAAATAAAAATATAAAAAAGTGTGGCTAAAAAGATTTGTAGACAAAAATAAACATTGCATTCATTATTCGATCTAAAAGTAACTTCACAAAAGTGATATTTATTATAATTTTTACGATTGTTTTTTGTAACTTTATGAAAAATTATTTTCTAGACAATATATTTTATATCTATTTTATTCGAATTCAACCCGGTCATGCACTGAAACATGACCCCGGTCATTTTCTGACACGAGACCGGTCATTCACTGAAACCAAGACATAATTTTCTTAAAAATCGATTAAAACCTTTTTCTCCCTATTTGGATTTATAAGAAATATCCTGTGTCAATCTATAGATCTTTTGCAAGAGTTGGACGATATAGAACACATCGAAATCTATTTAATGTGGAAGTAATATTAATTTGTTCTGATTTCTCACTCTTAACCGGTTATTCATTGATACACTCAACCTAGTTGTCGTATTAACTTCTTTGAGGTAATGAGCCTTTTTGACCTTTAGGACAGCTAACAGTTTGGTTTTGTACATTTACTGTTAGAGATTACCTTTTCTCACACAATATAAGAAACAGTAGGGAACTCAATATTTACAAAATGTCAATATTAAAATAATAAAAATTAGGAATAACTTGAGTTAGATAAAACATTTTTTACTGAGAATCGCTCTTTGAATAAAGTGTAGGTATATTTATATTGAGAGACTTTTAACGGCTTATGTAATGATTCAAGTATATACATAATTTCAACAAAATACAATAGGTTATTGACTAAACATTCACGCTTGCCGTACACGTGTATGTTAAAATTTAAATGAACGAAATACTACTATCCCCATTACAACAGTATACATTTGTGATCTGCAGGTGCTATTCAACTTGACAGACGAAGAGACGATTATTAGCCTGAGGAGCAAGATCTCGCTCAACACGACGTCACAAGACGTGCGATGGTACGGCGCGGACTACGAGCAGGAGGATCATGGGACAAACAACATCGCCGTCCTGGCGCCTGACGGGAGTGCCGTGTGTGCCACAAGCACAATCAACACATTGTAAGTTGTCGTGTTACATTATACATCCTGAAAGTGGTGGCAAAGTCTTCAGAGATGATTATACTCAAATAATGAATACCCTCACCAATAGAGGGTAATGATCATCTTAGTGTTTTTGTTTGATTTACACCATCCGAAAAACTCCTATGGATAATGTTTAAGAACAAACATAATACTCTTATGAGCTTACACCCTCTATACTGGTGCTATTCTTGTACAAGGTCGCCCTAAGGTCTTAAGGGTACAAGGTCCAAGGTCTTTAGGGACTCGCCCTTAAAAAAATTAACTGGGTCTGTTCTAAAACTAAACTATTAATTTTTTATTTTTCTCTTTTTTATCTACATTTTTTACAATGGGAACTTAAATTAATTTCACAATTCTTCAAATTCTCAATCTTGATTACTATACGTTTTTGGTGCCCTAGGTTCTCGTAACAAAAGGTTAGCATTGTCCAGGCTAACATAATACCATGTCACCCTTTTATAATAGTTCTGTCACTTTGAGAAAATCGTTTGAACTCGGAAAACGCTGGTAAAGGTATAAACTCTAAATGTTCCTGAACTTTGAACAAATCTTTCCATACAGTATTTCTTGTTTACTGAAGAGAAAAACTTCCAACTTTGTTCGACCAGGTTCGGCAGCCAGTTCGTGTCGCTCAGCACGGGTATCCTGCTGAACAACCAGATGGACGACTTCTCGACCCCGGGGGCGCCCAACTACTGGGGCGTGGCGCCCAGCGAGGCCAACTACATCGCGCCGGGCAAGCGGCCGCAGTCCTCCATGAGCCCCACCATCGTCGTGGACTCCGCGGGCGACGTCCGGCTGGCGGTGGGCGCCGCGGGGGGCACCACCATCACCACGCAGACCACTGCGGTATGTTTACCCAACTCTTATAGAACTTACACACACATACACTACTAATGTACTCACCTAACTTGACCCAAGTAACTCGACCGGGACTGACCCCTGTCTCTGGAATTAGCTTCTCGGTGAGGGTCTTGAGGGTTTTCCTGGCCAATATTTTTGGACCAGCCTTTCGCAGCTCTCAGCTGGCTTGCCAGCTCATGTGCGGGATTGTTCCCTTTAATTTGGCCTGGGTTCTACTGACGGATCGGATCCAGGGAGTGAAACGGGGCCGAGTATTGACTTTGTTCTCGACCATTGGTCCTATCCAGAGTGAGGGATAAGGTTTGCTGGCAGTGAAAATGGGGAACCTGGCGGAGCTCATGTTAGGCCGTCCTTTGGATTGAGGGGGCCCATTCGGGTAGCCTCTATTGAACAAGGGTGTGGGGTTTCTTAACCTAGTATCCCGGATGGGACCCACTTCATATCCACCTCCGTAATGGGAATCCCATGGTGAAAGGCCGCGAGGCTGGATACATGGGCAAACGAAGTACCACGGATGCTGGTGTCGAACCCTATCGGCTCTGGCTGGAGTCGACTCTCGGTCGGGGCTGGTGGATCCAGCGTTTGAGTTTGGCCTCGTGGGGGTATGTGGCTCGAACTTGGCAGGGCTATCCCCCTGGGCTCATGGTGTCACCACTATGAGTTCGGTATGTCCTGTTTCGACTCAAAAAGGCGGCACCTCCACCCTGACGTTTCAGCGGAAGGCACTTACCCTCCGGGGCATTTATTTTCCCTCTGCTTCGGCTGGTGGTCATGAGTAGTCAGTTTGCCCTGGTTAGAGGCTCGGGGAAACCCCTTCCTCGATGGGCTAGGCTTTACCGCTGACGAGAGTGATAGTCTCAAGCCATCCCGCCAGCCAGGGTAACCTGGCTGGGGCCGGGTAAGGCTCAAGCCCAGGCACCGGCTATGAAAAGCGGTTCTCCGCGACCCCATGAAATGAAATGAATGTGCCCACCTAGCCCTCCCCCTCTAGATCCTCCCACACACGTCCCATGTATACCTCTACCTGTCC
Organism: Flexamia atlantica; assembly: GCA_035578135.1. Classification (NCBI taxonomy): domain Eukaryota; kingdom Metazoa; phylum Arthropoda; class Insecta; order Hemiptera; family Cicadellidae; genus Flexamia; species Flexamia atlantica. The sequence goes on from JAQJVK010000002.1 coordinate 17,688,618, forward strand.
CTTTCCTGGCAGAACCTTCCAGACACACCTGCTAATGTACCACCACGAAGACCACTGCTATTATGTAGCCCTTCCCATTCCCTCCACTGCAGAACCTTCAACTCACACCTACTAATATATAATTACCAACACCACGCAGACCACTGCTGAATGTATACCACTAACCAACCCTTCCCCTGCAGTACCTCCCACACACAGTTGCTAATGTACGCAAACCATTGCGGTATGAAGGTCCACCACCTTCACCACGCTGACCCTTACCCAACCCTTCCTATGTCAAGGAGGAAAAACCAATAGAAAAGGAAAAGTTACAGAAAGAAAAATCTTAGGTATGGGAAGTCACACCAAGGTGTGATGGAAACTATAAATTCGGGCAGGCAGGACAGGAAAAAAACCATATTCCCTATTACCTAAAATCAAACCTTTATTAGAGTTAGTAATCGTAATTGGCCAACGCTAAAGGGGTCGAGGCAGTCTCAAACCCTTCAAGTAACACCATGTTTTTGAGGTGGATGTTTTGCGAGTGACCGTGAAGTGAGACTAGCTCATGAAAAGTTATTTAGTTGGATACTGCCACTAACGTTATTAAAACTTCATTAATAAAAATGTATTTTTTTTGCCGAACCAAAATATAACTAATTTTTGTTACAGGTAGCAGTGAGGAATCTATGGTATGGCAAGAACGTTAAAGAAGCCATAGACGAGCCAAGGTTCCACCATCAATTGCTTCCCATGGAGGTATCTTACGAATACGGAATACTAAAAGTGAGTGACATGATATAATATATAACATGTCTGTCAAATACATAAGCTTTAACTTATAATATAAGCCCGACTTTGAACAGAGTGCAGAATACTAGGAGGAAAACTGCTTTACAAACTGACAATCACTCCGTATCAAATTTCCTTACTTTTTTAATTTTTAAAAGGTTATATTACATATGCTTACCTTGTATGATTATTTGTTTTCTACTCAAACAAGGTAGATGATATATTTTCCCACTATACCATAAAATAGATTGTCTAAGGTAAGGAATTTAAAGATAAACTTTATCGGTCATTAAACTTTTAAAAACATTTAAATTTTAAAAGTCAATATGTATATTACCACCATCACCACGCAGACTGCTGCAGTATGTTTACCCCTATCCAACACTCCCCTCTCAGTACCTCTCACACACATATACAAATTTATTAACACACCCAAACAGACTACTGATTAAACGTGATTATTGTGTTTTAAGGACATGGTGGATGGCTGGCAACAAATAGGACACAAGACAAAGCGCAGGACCAAGACCCAGTACAACTGCGGGGTGGTGACCGCCATAGCGCGACTGCAATCCAACGTCACGGCCAACTATGATTGGCGGAGACCGGGCAGCGTGGCGGGCTTCTAACAGTTGATTGGCGGAGACCGGGCAGTGTGGCAAGTTTCTGACAGTTGATTGGCGGAGACCGGGCAGCGTGGCAGGCTTCTAACAGCTGATTGGTGGAGACAGGGCAGCGTAATGGGGTTTTAAAAGATGTTTGGCCGAAACCTGGTAGTGTGAGGGCTCCTAACGACTGATTGGCTGAAACTGGGCAGAGACAGATCTTCTAATAGCTGATCGACACATACTCGTGCTGCAGAGACCAGTGGTGTAAAAATAAACTACATATATTACATTACTGTGAAAGTGGTGGCTGTTAGTAAAAACTGATGGAAGTTACAAGACAAATCAAGAACTTTAACTAGTTAAGAAATCGACGTTGATTATGTATAATATCTTTATATTTTGTCATTCTATTTAAGAGTTTAAAACGCTTTAAAGTTTACTCTGGAGTAAGAGCTCAATACAAATGTAATCTTTTATTACATTATTTAGGGTGAAATTTCTCTTAGCTTTCGTAAAATCAATGTCCAAAAGTTATTATAACATACGAAGTTAGCCGTCAAGGAAATTTATCGCTGCAAGCAACAAAATTGAATAACAAGAATACATTTAATGTAATTTTTAGTATGAAATGTAACCTTAATCAGGGTCAAATGAAAGTTAAAATCATCATCAATAAAACGTTTCGCTGTGTTTTTTAGAGGGCTTAGACTTATTTTCAAGTAGAGAACATCTAGTAAGTTGTCAGAGAGTTGTTTGTCCTCTTAACCAGAAAAACAAACAAAACTTGCTTTTTAAACTTTGATAAGAAATGTGAATGCATTTATACACACATCCAAGGTGGTGGCTGACAACAGCAAATACTAGTAAACTAGAAAACACAACCCATATACTCACTTCCCCCTCCCCTTAAGATGACTGTTGACTAGGGAGAGCGGTCAAAAGTTCTGCTGCGGTGTAGATGACCTCCTTGGCGGCATGAGTGCGATCTTCAGTGCGGCCTCATGGAGTCCCAGGGACCTCCAAGACCGAGCTCAAATGTAATCTAACGATAAATCTGTATATGCCGATTCAAATAACAAGGCCCAGTCCGTCCTTAAGACTAATGTTAATTTTAGCATTGGTCTTATGGATAATGTGGGCCTTGTTATTTTATTCGAACTATAAATGATTCTACCGATTATTGTATCTTGTAAGGAAATGAAAAGAAACCCTTTGAAATTACGTTAAAAACTGAGAATTTCAAACTAACATTTAATTTACATGATCGGCTGTTTGTTTTTGAAACAAAATTATTTGATAAGTTTAACAAGTGAATTAGTATTTTTCATTAATATTTGCAACATCTAGGGTGGGTGCACAAGTGAATGACCGGTTAAGGACGATGTCTCATGTTAATTTAACACTACTCCCTTATTTTATGGTCACAGCTATATATTTTACTGTAGAAAGTTCCTTTATCCTTTAAGGATTAAGCAATATTAGTTAAATATGTCACTTAATGAGAATACTGGTTGTAATATTAATTAAAATACAACTATGTCAATGCTCCAATAAATGACCGGGACTACACCAGTGAATGACCGATCTTGCACCAGTGAATGACCGGTCTGTTTTGGCTGAATAACTGTCAAAAAATTTGAAAATCAGCTGACAACAATGATTAAGAATAATTCAGCTGAGAATATAGATCATAGCTAGTAAATGACCGATCTCGTTCCAGTGAATGACCGCTAAGTTTTTCCCCGGCCATTCACTGGTTTTTGCCCTAGTTACGTTCCAATTTATGACCACCCTCAGTAATAATTAATCTTAACATGCACAGCAATAAAATTGATTTTAAATTGCAGGATAGTATGTTAAATATCATTCAATTGCAACACAATTTTGAAACAATCATCAAATACAAATATAAATATTTGACTTAACAATAACAAATATAACTTTTGTTTTGCAATATGTTCAGTAAGTTGCACAGGTAGTAACCTAGATTGTTATGTGATTTACCTTTTTGATTGTAAGTAATATTGTTTTAATTATTCACTAAGTAATATAGGGCAGGCATCATAGAGAGCGACTTAACATATTGAGCTAGACCGAAATAATTAATTAGGCTAATAAATTGTTTTTCTTTTCCTGACCACACAACTGGTTTTAAGTGGTCAGTTTTATTTCCAACCATTCTTGTACCATGTTTTCTTATGTTTATTGTGGAAATAAAATCATTTATTCATACAGAATGAATGTAAATCCAGGAAAGCCTTGCAGGGGTAATCACTATAGCAGGAAACATCAAAATCGAAGATAGTGGGACACTCAATATTAAATATGTTTAAAAAGTATTTTCGACTTCAGCAATTTTAACCAATGAAATATTATTGTTGAATAATATTCCAAGGCTGGTTTTATGCTTATTTTTAATTAGCTAGCCCAAAGGATATGCTTAATAACGGGCTTTTTAAACAAAACGGTCATTCACTGGGGGGTGGTCATTCACTGGTGCACCCACCCTATGGATTAATTAAAATCCTCAAAAATAGCTATGTCCAGTGAGTGCTTCAAAGTTATAGCGTTATAGTCATGGGCGGATTTCTGGGGGTGCCATTTCTGGGGCGGATTGGTGGATCTGTTGGCAGTGAAAGGGGAAAATGTTTTCAACATAACATTGATTGAGGTATTTGCATAAATTACAAACGGTCGTTGTTAAGTTGAATAAATTAAGTACCTACTTGTAATAGGCCTTAAAACGTACCATTTAAACACGTTAAACGGATCATTTAATAAACGGAGTTTGATGTTTTAATTTGCACATACAATACTTCAAACGTTAGGTTAGCTGACACCCCCAAATATATTATGACCTAAATCGGCCCATGGTTATAGTGTGTAACACACACTAAAAATAGTTTAACCTAAATACGAATAATAAGTGAACGCTTTATTTATTGAACTCTGGTGTCTCTTTATACTTCAAAATATTACTTGACTCAACAGCCATTTGCCTTAACTTAGGAAAATTAAGTGGCCCAAATGATGCTTACCTTTTTATTCTTTCAAGCGTTCAACTTTGGTTTCAGCTCCATTTAACAGTGAGAAGTTTTACCCAGATTGCAAACTTTGCAGTTTTCTTTTCTTCTCGACTCAGCGAGCTGTTTATAACAGCCATTGAGGCACGTCGAAGTATATTCTAGACATTACATAAAATGGAAACCAGGACGGCATGTGCAGTTGAGTCATGAAACGCATTATGACAAACCTAGACTCGAAGTCGATGTAATCATTCTCAAAGCTCAGTTTTTGTAAAGCTCAGTTTTCGTAATATCGAAGTCAATTTTTCAAATAATTAGGTAGCTTATCTATTAAAAGGGAGCAGTTATTTTTATCCTAACAACTTTTTCATCGAAGAAGTGGTTAAAAGCCATACAAATGGTATAGGAGAACGATATTTACATGAACATAAATCGTTGAAATTTGTAATTCAACGTTTTAAACACAAGGAGGGACGTTAAATATTTTAAAATGTAAAAAAAACCATAGGGGACTTATTATTGGCTATATCAAATGACATATAGAAATTACAGAGGAAATTATGACCAGAATAATGATTGATTGGTGAAATGACAATGGTCTTATTAAATAATGCGGCCTTAATAAATTAAAAATAAATAAATCGTGCATTTTATAGTTAGTTACCTTTCTTTAAATGCTAAAATCTACCAATAAAATCGTATTCAAATGATTGCTTACAATTTAGAGCATAAATGGAGGCAGAATTCAATTCATTGTAAATCACTAGAAAACGTCATGACTCGTAAATACTTAGGTGTAACAATAGACCAAAAGGTACTTTGGTATTACACGGAGGCCACCCCTATACAGCGCGCTGCGGCGGTTATGTTAGTTAGATTATCATAAATATGTTAGTAGGACTTTCTTCATTTCGTTACGAATCGAACGATACTAGATGAGTCATACCTTCGCCCGCCAAATCCCCTCCAAGTATGCCTAGGTCAGGTTTCTGACCGGAGTGTGTGCATCACTTACCTACAGGATTTGGCGGGCGAAAGTATGACTCATCCGGTATCGTTTGATTTGTAATGAAACGAGGAAAGCCCTACTAACATATTTATGATGACCTAACCTAACATAACCGCCGCAGCGCGCTATATAAGGGTGGCGATCAGGTGTTGCCGCTAGCGGCGGTGACGCTTTACCTGCCTAAATCGCTGCCTTCTGGGAAGACCGCTCATCGTAATCATGTCAAATTTGGACAGTAAGTCAATCAAAGTATGTCCTCTCCAATTATGTAGTTATTTTTGGTATGCAGTTAAAAAACCCTCTCTAAAAATAGTGGCCTCCGTATAATACCAAAGTACCGATCAGAATTTAATATGATAGGCTCATATGTACGTAAGAGAAATAACAAAAAACTATAATTAGCAAAACTGGACGCTGGTACTTGGGTCAACATTTGACCTTCTACATTGTTTAAGCTTCTTATGTGTGAATCATTATTTGGATATCGCTTGAGAGACTGGGGAAATGCTGCACACACAACAATGTTTTAATTACGGATTACCCAGATTGATAAAAATTATAGCAAAGCTTGATAACACTATTGTTGAAGCGGATACGGCTTGCTGCTTTAGAATCGTTAATATACTCTGCCAGTTTAAAAGTTATATAAATATAAATATATATTAATTATCTATTATTTTAAATGAATCAAAAGTAATTAGTCATCACTAAAGCTCAAGGGAAACTTTTGATATAATATCTAGAATAAAAAATAAATTCATGAGGACAATACACAACTTGTTTTTTAGTATCATCATTAATTTATACTTGATAATTAAATTATTTCAAAATGTAATTAATTATTTCAAAATGTATGCATTGTTGAAGATAAACTATGAAAAATATTTTACAGCCTGTTGAAAATATTTTACATGCGATGCTCAGCTTACTTATTTATTTTCTTTTTATATGACTCTTGATGAAACGTTTAGTATGTACATCTATTCCTTGAAATGTCTATTTCCATAATAAATCTCATGGAGAAATGCAAAACTTCAAGGGTGTGTAGGGCTCCTGCCTCAAGTCTGACCTTCATAAGAGTTTTTACCTGTAAAACTTTACATATAGCTCTTTCCGATGACACATATATTATTAAAATCTATCAAGGACTGTAAGATGAGTTTCAATGACAAAAAACTCAAGATTATTGAATATGTAAATACTAGAAAATAGAGTATATTTATTTTAATTATTCATAATTTAATAAATCAGGGCCATATTATGTTAAAAGTTGTTATATTATTTATTGTTAAGTAAAAAATGGATGCCTGAAGTGAAGATATAAAGTTCATAAAAACTTCCATTTTTATATTAAAAAACAAATCTCATTTTTTTGTGAGCTACCTGCAGTTTGTTGTGTACTTAAGATGATTTGTTACGAATGAAGAATGATATCATTGACTGAAGGTATTTTAAACACTGTTCTCAATACTTCGTTCATCCGAGCCTTTTTAGGCTTCTCTGTGAAATACATGCCTCAAGAAATATCTTATCAAAATAAAAAATAAATTCAACTATATGTGTGGTTTTGTATGATGATTATTAAAATAAAACAAAGGAACTAAAAGGTGTTGAATTTTTATTATTTCTCAATGATTTTTAGCGAATTTCCCTTATAGGGATGAAGCTACTACCGTAGGTCTCATGGTGTGTATATTTATTTATTTATTTATTTATTTATTTATTTATTTATGTATTTATGTTCATATATATACATGATAGCTACAGTTTACTTAACCTAAAACAGCTATCTTAACTAATATAACTAAAACAAACATAAATAACAGCACAGAACATAATAAAAATAATCATAACGTATAAATTAAATTAATGGCAGTCTTCATGTAGCCTACTTAGAAAAGCAAAAATAAAATCAACAATACTACTACATAATATAAAACTCAGCTCCATTGAATTTGGGTATTCAAAACATAAAATACAACCATTTTGTTAATTAAATAGATTAAATATGGGGTTTGTGCTCTAGTAAAATTAAAATTCGTTATCAATAAGTCGATTGAGCCATTTTCTTCTACAAACATTGTAACTGTCAAAAAATAAATCGAGGTAGTTTGAATTAGAGTTAATAAATCTTAATACTGTGTATAAACTGAAATTAAAATGACCAACAGTGTTGCATCTAGGCAAAGAAAATGTTACTTCTGGGACATAGAAACCAATAACATTCAACAAAAAAGGGCTTTCAATTTTATAAATATACGTTTGTGTGTGTGTGTGTGTGTGTGTGTGTGTGTGTGTGTGTGTGTGTGTGTGTGTGTGTGTGTGTGTGTGTGTGTGTGTGTGTGTGTGTGTGTGTGTGTGTGTGTGTGTGTGTGTGTGTGTGGGTGTGTGTGTCCGTCAGCACGATAGCGGCCGTAAATATGGTTCGATCTTAATAAAATTTGGTACAGACAAGTAAAGTGGTAATCAATTGGACGAGTTCGTAAACCAGCCCGATCGGACCACCGGGAGAGGGGATAAGGGGGATAAACCCTCCCAAAAGTGGGTTTTTGAGTTTTTCACAAAGAAAAATCAAAATAATCAAATTTCGGCTAGCACCATTGAATTCAGCTCGAAAAAAACAAACAATTTAGTATTTGAATCATTGCTCTATGTCCATTGGTTACCGAGATCTTCAAAGCAGTAAACACAGTACGTTGTCCTTATGTTAACCTTATGGGGAATAAGTCAAATTCTATATCCCACTTATTTCTCAACATATCCTAATAAAACTTGGTTTGTGGCTTCATTTAGATGAAATCTAGTGCATTGTAGTTTAAAATCCCTAAACTTTCCATTTTTGTGGCAGCAAACCTGCATACTCATTCCGCATGTTATCCTTATGGGAAATAAATAAATGCTATATCTTCCTTATTTTTCGGCATATCTTGGTAAAACTTGGTATATGGCTTCTATTTCAGGTCTACTAAATATTGAATTAAAACCAACGAGTTTCAAAATACCTGTTGAAGCACACCTGCATACTCATTATCCATGTTATTCTTACATAAATTACAAAAACATGTCAAATCTCACTGTGTTGGATTGAAATGTTCTTTTGCATTTGAAATTCGCTGAGTATGCAGGTCTGCTGCAACGGGGGTATATTAAGATTTCTTTTAATTTAATGGAGCTTTTAGTCTACGACGATAAAGTGGCAAGTTGAACCACTACTGGATCTCTGAAAACAAATCAGACAAACTTTTGATTCCACCACTGACCCGAATGTGAAATATTCCTCCCTCATTCAAGCACCTCTAAATTATGTGTTTTCTCAAACACCTTTTCACTTGAAGTTCAAAAAACTATGAATTTTTTCAAATTTAAATTAATTACATTCTAAACCATTAGACTGTAGTGTACTAAATTGCTTATACTGCTTTACAATGTATTTAAACTTGAACTGTATGAATTTTGCATCACTGTTAGTTCCGAAAAGAGTTTATTCTAACCCAGGCAACTATGTTAGGAAGCGACTAATTTAAAGAAATATTTTTTCATAGAAATATATGTTTTCCTGACATCAATTTATGAATAATTTATGCCATTCGCACCTTAGAAAAATCATCCAACTCTGTCATTCTTCTTTCTGCTTATATTTACGGGCTCATTTACCCGCATGTCATCTATGCTGTGCCCATATGGGGTTGGTAGAACAAAAAACCATTGTTTATTTTTCGCATGAAAAAAGGACTAGGGTTTTCCAGTGAACTTTTCTCTGAATTTTGAACCGATTTTCTAGTCTTCGAATATTTCAACTTTTCTATGTCTTTACATTTACAAAACTTTATCTTTTCTAACTCTATACGTAGAACATTTCAAAATAATTAGTAAACATAAGTATAATATAACAATTTGTGATAGTCTTTAAGTCCCTGCCTATAACACAACTTTTTTAAGATTTCCGTTACAATCTAATAAATCTGTTTAACGAACTTCCTGTTCAACTCAGAGCAGAGTCAACCCACTTAAAATTTAGAAAGAGGCTAAAATTATTCCTTTCTTAATAATTTTTTTCTCACCAAACTTCGACGAAATCACCTGTTTTACATGCGTCATATAGAGGCCGATGACAGTTCTTTTTCGTCAGAGGACTGAAAACTTTCGGTCCTTAAGCCGGAAGTCAGCTGACATCACATAACTCAACGCCACTCACTATAGGTTCCAACGACAGGCTGGTGGCAATCATATGATTTTCATTGCTGGCGTTGCTTAGCGACAATTAAAAGAAGTTATAACGCTCATAGTTTCAAAATTTCATTTCAAGTCTGTCAAATAAGTATTCAGATTTTAATTGTTACTAGCAGTTGCCCGTGGCTTCGCTCACGAAAGCAATTTTAACACCCGCTGCCTAAATGAAGATGGTGCCACATACTGAGTTTATGATTAAATAGATAGGGTACAAAAACTATTGGTGAGTTTAATATAGTACATATCACCTAAAAAAAGAAAAAAACAACCATGATAAAAGGAATCAAACTATAAATCAGCTGTAGAGACCTGTCTGTATGTGAAGCGTAAACCGCCTTCTTGATTAAATGAAAATTGACAATTTTATCGAAAGATCATCCATTAAATTATGCAGAAAGATTTTAGACCGTTGACTCCAACGAAAAACCTTGAAAACTTTGAATTTTGAAAAACCCGTTCTCAGCGGATGCTCACGCCCTATAGGAGCGTCCATGAAAATACTCAAGGTTCGAAGTCAAGTTCAACTAGTTTGGGCTGTGCGATGATAGGTCAGTGGTATTTGACAAATATAAAGTAGATATACTTTCATCAGCCAATGTTTTAGGAATCCGCTTAGGGTGTCGCTGCCGACGGGAGTACGTAGAAATATTGCTGCCCCGCCGCACGAGGCATTTTTATTTGGCCTCTCTATACTACACATGCCAGCACATTCCAGCGCCCCCGCCGACAAAACCCCTAAGGGTGTCGCTACCTGGGAAGGCTTATACTCAGTAGGCCTATCGTTGAATCTGTGCTATAGTACAGACTGACCCGGAAGCAGGAATTACCCTCTTCGCAGCAGACCGTGCGTACTTAGTGAATCTTAAGGCAGTTTCCTGTTTCATGAAAGTTTATGTAAGTAGAGTAGAAAATGCCTTGACTAAATGCCACCAAAGTATTTTCTAATGTTTTTAGGGTCTATTTTGAACAGCAACAAAATAACAGAGTCGTCCCGCATTTTTTTAATGGTTTACATTATCTCTTTCATTAACAGCTGTTATAAGGAAGGACTTTTAAGTATCTCTAATCAGTGATTTATTTTTTTACAGACAGCTGGTTTTACATTCTATGAAATGTCTTGCTTTTAACATCTGTTTGAATATTAACATTTCATAACTTATAATAATATGTGATCTTTGAGAGGGTCTGAGCGGTCCGAGGGTCAGATCAGGATGAAAATCCTAATAAATGTATAATGAATGGGAAAATATTAACTTTGTATAGTACTTGTCAATTAAAAAGAAATATAATAAACCAAAACATAAAACTGAATGAAATCATAAATCATCTGTAACGACGAATCCATCAGTGAAGGTAACTACCATCTGCTTGGAACACTGAAAATGTAAACAAAACGTCACCCCCTTGAATTATGAGGAAATTCAAAACAAACTTGGTCAAAATCGAATAAAACTCGGTTTTTAGAAGCTTGCTATTCAATTTCAAAAAGACGTGCGCTAGTTTTAAGTCATAAGACATAAATTGTCATAAGGCTTGATTCGGATTCTCTAGCCTTCAAAACGTAAAAATAACCAAAAATTTCATAATTCTAAGGAATGTACAGACAAAACTCTAATTTTATTTATATAGATGTAGCGTTTATTAAATTGTGTAGTGGGGTGGAAAAAAGTATTTGCATCTTAGCTAAATGGTTTTCGGCCCTAATTGCAAAATATACTAACAGCGTCTGTGAATTCCTGAGTGACGGATAGTTGGAAAATATAACTGGCGTTTTATTTTTATTAGATATTAAGAGTTTAAGTTGTTTTATTTATTTCATAAACAGTTTATATTTTTTGTAAGAAATTTTCTTTAATCTGACATGACCAATGCAAGTATTCGTGTTATATTGGTCGAATAAAAGTATATTGAGTTGCATTCAACACTCATGTAAATTAAATAACCAAGCAAAATATGTTCTAGAAATAATGATAATTTTAAGGCATTTTTTCTATTACAACATAATGTAAAATATTTGTAATATAATTTTAAAATATTATTTTTCTTGACTCGATTGAATACTTCAATGCACCTTCTCATCAAAATTGATAAAAATTCTTTAACGTTACTGGGACCGTCAAACCTATTAAAAAATGGAATATTGATTAGACTTAATTAAATTCCTAAAATATTACAACAACTTTTAGGTGTTTAAAATATAAAAAATTATGAATTCCGTTGTAGTTTTAGCCACATTTCACCCCATAAAACAAAGATCAATAATTGAAAATATTTTATCACTTATTGTAAGTAATTATTTGTAAATTGTTCATTTAAGTTTGAAAAAAAATTAAAAAATTTTCTTATTGAGCAAGTATGAAACTTTCTGATTTTAAACTAGATGTCGCCATTTTATCTTAGTTTATTTTTACTGGGATGAACAGTTGGTCGCCAAGAACAAATGACGCAACTAAAAGTCCTCTTGACAATGATTTCCCCAGTGGCATTACCAGATCAACATTGTTGGATTACCCTTGAACTTTTTGCTAGGTTGAGGATTGTAAGAAGGTAAATTCATCTATTTTTCGAAAAAGTTACTACTCTCAACTTAAATGCTGGATACAGTATAATGTTATATATTAGCTACGAGCAATATGTTTGTATTTAGCTACAGAAGTGTTGTTTTGATAGTATGTGGTCTTTGGAATCGGTCATTAATTTTTTTTCGTTTTTTATGTGGCTACACTAAAGAGAAGGTCCAGGACCAAGTCTAACTCTCAAAAACTGGGGGAACAGAAAAATTGAAGATGTTGTCAACACCTTTATAAGAGGATAATATCGATATCCTTAGGAAGCAGGTGACAACACTAATACCTGTAGGTACTGAACCAATATACTATGTATGTGTATCTATATTATGTAAAGTGACTTGTTTTCACAAAAAAAATAAAATTCAGTACTGCTGTAGCTTTAACTCATTTATACAATTGTGGAATATGCTTAGAAGGGCAACATTTAAAGTTACGAATTTGAATTAATTTGCAATAAATATACAATAATGTAATGGTCAAGAATATCAACTTGTATTCACTACAAGTTGAAATCATGAGTGACATACACAAAATTATTCTTCGAAAAGATTATACGCATTCTATTCTTGCTTTTCTTTGCATTCTATTTCGTCAATTATATTAACGGTTACTGTTTTCGTAATTTTATTATAATTTGCCATCTATTTATTACATTTTTATATTTTTGTTGTTTTTGAGATGGTATTCTTGATTAGTTGTTCTGTTTTTAGAGTCTTCACTGATTATTGTGTAGTCTTCACTGATTATTGTATAGTTAATATTCTTAGGCGATTATTGTTTATTTACATATAGTAAAGCTGTAATTTGTTTTATCATTCAGTTACAATTTGGCATTTTTTTTACTCTATTTCTTTCTGGTTTGTATAAATGAAATTTTACTGTTGCAAAGATCTTATTTGGACTATTTCTGACAGTTTGGGTTTTTTCCACTTCAATAATCTTTGGTTATAATTGTTCACGGATTGTGATAAATATATACCGTGTCCGGAAATTATGGTAAAATATTTTGGTATATGATAGTAGAGGTAAAAATAAGAAAAAAAGTTCATATAAACATAGGTCCAAGTGTGTCTGTTTGTGATTTTTACACATTTAATCATATCTCACGAACCTCTTAACTTATAAACTTCAAACTTGGCATACGATTGACCACTGTTAAGACCTATTTTTACATGAAGTATCAACTTTCTACTTTGTACCATTTCAAAATGGCGACTGTTTTTCGTTTTCAAAGCTAAATATCTTAAAAACCGTAAATTTTAGAAAAATTATACAACATACAAATAAGCTGTGAAATTTAATCCAATTAACGCTGATATTAAGATTATGATAATCGGGCTACTAATAACGGAGAAATTTTAACTTTTCCGAATAAAAACATGGTTCTTTAAAACATACTGTCAGAAATTTGCATGTTATTATTCGGAAAAGTTAAAATTTCTCCATTATTAGTAGTCCAATCATCATAATCTTAATATCAGCGTTAATTGGATTAAATTTCACAGCTTTTTTGTCTCTTGTATAATTTTTCTAAAATTTATGGTTTTTAAGATATTTAGCTTTGAAAACAAAAAACAGTCGCCATTTTGAAATGGTACAAAGTAGGAATTTGCTTCTTCATATAAAAATAGATCTGAACAGTGGTCAACCATATGCCAACTTTGAAGTTTATAAGTTAAGAGGTTCGTGAGATATGATTAAATATGTAAAAATCACAAACAGACACGCAGATGAAAAACGAAGCACTTTTGGACCTATGTTTACATGAACTTTTTTTCTTATTTTTAACTTTACTATCATATACTAAAATATTTTATTATAATTTCCGGACACCCTGTATATCCAATTTATTATCAAGTTTATTTGTTTTAGTTTTGAAAGAAATTAGTGAATAATAAATTTATTATTGCTATAAAATATTTGGAAAATGGTTATCTCCCTTTCACATTTTGTTTTGTAACACACTTTCATGACAACCATTACTGAAGGCTTACGCTCTCGCTCGGGCATGTAACGTATATTTAGCTTGTATTGACTAATAGGGGCTATTATTTATAATCCTTGTCTGGAAAGCTGAGTTTCCATGAATCAGTACTTCAATGAAATGCTTTCAATAAAAGAATTTTAGAAATATATATGTAAACGTAAATAATTTATATCATACGACACTGACTGTATGTGACTATATAATATAGGCAGCTTTGCTTAAAAACCTCAATTAAATTAATATAAAAGAAGGCTTATTTGCGATAAGAAGTCATTTAAAAGACAAGTATTTTTTATTTGACAAACTAAATTGAAACGACTCAAATCTATTTATTTTACATTCGGATGAGCTTGTAGATCAACGATCGGGAAGGTGGGTTTAAGAGTAACCATTCCACAAATGAGGTTTTTGAATGTTTCGCCTTTTAAAAAAATAACAAATCTAATTTTGCTTTATGTCGTTAAATTCAACAATAAAAAAATAAATAATTAGTATCTTGCCTTATGTTTATTGGTAACCAAGATACTGAGAGTGGAAAACACGGTATGTTGACCCAATATTAACCTTACTAGTGGTTCCGAGCGCACGGAATCGTGCGCTACTCTAGCAGAGCGATAATTCAAATGGCAACAAATTTAAAACATAATCATGCCACATCATGCTAACACGATCCGTCTTGAGGGTTATGTTTACACAAATTAAAAAATAACAGCAATTAAATTATCCAGCTGATCAAAATGTAAACAATTATGTTCTTCATAAGGATAACATGGGAACTTTAAAAGCCAATGGGGCAGAGCCCAAGGGACTTTTTCAAAAATGTAAGGCCAGTTTGCAAATCTACGCGAATTGCTCTTTCCAATGAGCCGTCAATGATCAAAATCGGTTAAGAAATGACGGAGGAGTTCATAAGACAAATTTCGTGTTGGCGTATTAATTATATAGATATGAAATAAATAAAATGTTACATCTCCATTACTTCCCAATATATCTTTATTAACTTAGATATACTTTGCTGCTTCATATGCTCGAGATAGGGTAAGTCCTGAAACCTCCATTTTTACATTTCCGTGGCAGTTAACCTGCATATTCATTTCCTGTTTTAATTCTGTGAGAAGTAAAAATATCGTGGGGTTTTTTTCGTTTTGAACATATTTTGATAAAACTTGGCCCTAAATCCGCAATTTGTTTAAGATTCCTGAGGCAGAAAATCTCCATACTCCCTGCATACTCCACCATAAACTCACAGGTCTACTAAACGGGGTATTCTATCCCAAGATTATTTTTTACTTACAATTATAATTATTAAAGAAGGTAGCAAACAAATATACTACTTGAAATGAGAGAAATAACAGAACTAAATATAAATTATCTAAAGTCTAAATTTTATATTAGTTCTTAAAGTAGCCCTGTTAACCACCTCGCCTTAACTCCGTTCAAAAGTTAGTAATTGAATCGCTTATTGTCCCCTAACTGACAAATTATGGCCTAGTTGACTTTTTAATGAAAATTAACCTATAATGAGAAACTCATCTTTTGTGAAGAAGCTTCTCATCTACCATACCCATACCCTTATGGCCACTGAGTTAGAAAAAAATTGAGCCCAGTGTAATAAACCTTTCCACAGAAAATAAGGCTTTATTGAACAAAACTTATCCTAGTAAGACATTACTTCAGAATAAACAAATAACACAAAATATTAAATAAACTGTCAGATGAACAGCTGATGTAACACAGACTTAAATAAGAACTAAATTCACCACATTCTTCCCCTCTAGTACATTTTGTAGTCATTATACTTGTTCGGGAATTTCTTCTGTCTAATAGACCGACGAGGGTATTCACTCTGAGAATGTTCCGGAGTACTGTGGGTAGATGGGTAGGAATCCTGATCAATAGACGGAGCATTGTGAGTATTTGATAAAGGTGGGTCGGAATCCAGAGCAATAGAGTTTGGTTCTGATGAGGATGGTGTGGTTGTTGACTCTAACTGATGAAAACTATTTTGCCCATGAGATTCGTCATCTGTTGAATTCAGTTGGTCATTTAGCTGAAGGTTTGTGTCTCCTCTTGGCGCCAGGTGTCTTAAAGAAACAATGGATTCTTTTCCATCTTTGTTACGTATTAGTGAATATTTCGGATTGACTTCAAGCACTTCTACTTCCTCAACCAAAGGATCATACTTGCTGCTTCTAACTTGCTTTTTCAGTAAGACTTTTCCTGGAGCAGTTAGCCATGTAGGGATAGAACTTCCATTGCTTGACCTTCTTTGGTGTTTAAACATCCGTTCATGTGGAGTACAGTTGGTCGCTGTACATAAGAGGGACCTTATACAGTGTAGAGCTTCATCGATCACACTTTCCCACTGAGTTATTTTCATATTTTTTGATTTCAAAGCCAATTGTATTGTACTCCATATCACACCATTATATCTTTCAACTTGCCCGTTTCCTTTGGGGTTGTAGGGGCTGGATCTACTGGTTGCCACACCCAAATTATGTAAGAAAGATCTAAACTCCTCTGAAATGAAACAGGTACCTTAGTCTGAATGAACAAACGTCGGAGTTCCAAAAATACTGAAAAGTTTGTAAAGGTGTTTAATCACTGTTCGGGCTGTCATGTCAGGGCAAGGAAATGCAAAAGGGTAGCGTGAATATTCATCAACAATAGTTAAAATGTATGAATTATTTGTTACTGAAGGAATTGGTCCTTTGAAGTCTATGTTCAACCTTTCAAAAGGGGCCATGGCTTTAATTAGATGTCCTGTACTTTTCAAAAACTTTGGCTTTATTTCTGCACACACAGGACAGGCAGCAGTCATTTTTCTTACATCTTCAACTGAGTAGGGGAGATTGTGAGTTCGAACCCAGTGTGACATGCGAGTCACACCTGGATGACATAATGACTGATGCAAATCAAACAAGCTCTGCTTTGTTACAGAACTACAGAGTCGAGTAAAGGCATCAGCAACTGTATTTTGACTTCCAGGTCTGTATATAATATCAAAACTGAAACATGACAGTTCGAGTCGCCATCGCTGGAGCTTCTCATTTTTTATTTTACTGCTGTGTTTCTGTTCAAACACAAAAGACACTGATCTTTGATCTGTCACAATTGTGAAATGTCGACCGATAAGGAAGTGCCTCCATTTTCTGACTGCTTCTACGATAGCTGCAGCTTCTTTTTCTATTATTGAGTGTTTCTTCTCACTCTCTGATAGAGACCTTGAAAAAAATGCAACAGGACGGCCCGATTGACTGAGAGTGGCTGCAAGTGCATTTTCTGATGCGTCGGTTTCAATGACGAAAGGAACAGAATCCTCAATACTACTTACTGCAGAGTGGGCTATCTCGTGTTTGAGTTTTTCATAGTCAGCAACAACTTCCGGAGGGATTGGGAATGTTTTACACTTAACTAATCTGTGTACCTTTTCAGAAAAACGAGGAACCCATCTTGAGTAGTGGGCAAGCATCCCAACTGCTCTTCGCAGCAGATCAGGATTGTTAGGAACTGGCAAATTGAGTAGAGGTTCAAGTCTCTCTGGATCTGGTTTGATGGTATTGTTCTCGATGAGATATCCTAAGAGTTTTATTGAACTTTTGGAGAAAGAGCATTTTTCTTGGTTCAGGGTCAATCCGTACTTTTTAGCCACTGCAATAAACTTTTTGAGATTTGCATCGTGCTCCTCTTGATTTCTTCCACAAACTGTCAAATCATCAAGATAGGCAAAAACCCCGGTGAGATTTTCACTGCTGATTATGTTGTTAATCACACGCTGGAAACATGCAACTCCATTTGTGACTCCAAATGGGATTCTGTTAAAATGATAAAGTTTTCCTCCAGCTTCAAAACCTGTATATTTCTTTTCATTTTCACGAATGGGGATTTGATGATAAGCACTTCGCAGGTCAATAGTGCTAAAGACCTGATACTGGGAAACCTTAGCGACAAGATCATCTATATTAGGCAGAGGATAAGCATCCAGATTAGTGAACCGGTTAATTGTCTGAGAATAATCGATTACTAAACGTCTTTTATGATTCTCATTTTTAGTTATCAAAACTTGTGCCCTCCACGGGGAATTGCTTTCTTCAATGATGCCCTCAGAGATGAGTTTATTAATTTCACTTTCAATGAATTTGCTTTCATCAACAGAAAACCTGCGGGATTTTGTCTTTATTGGATGACAATCTGACGAAAGATTAGCGAATAGTTCTGGAGGATCAACTGATGCTGTAGGCAAACTACACGGACCCAAAGCTAATGGAGGTTTGGCACCACCAAATGATATACTTATATTAGAGTGTTTTGAGAGTATGTCTTGACCGATTATCATATCTGCACAAAGATTTGGCAAAACGGAAACTTTAGACTTCAAGTGGTTATGCCCTAATAGCTCTATATTAACAAAACAGTGCCCGCAGATGCGAGATTGTAAATCAACTGATGCCATTGAAATTTGGCCACCACCTGGAACTACTCCAAATCCTACTTTATCGACAAAGTTCTTATTGATGAAGGTTTCAGAACTGCCAGTGTCAATGAGAGCATCAGCAGAGATATTGTTAACTTTAACTTTAACAACAGACCTAGATAAACATTGCGGGGCAGCAGCCAGCAGTCCTGACTCTGATTGTGTATTCATTGCTGAGAGTGCTTTATTAGTGGGTTTACCTGATTTAGTCGTGCGACGACAAACAATGGAGAAATGGCCTTTTATCCCACAGCTGCGACATTCAGCATCCTTGGCTGGACATACGCTTCGTGGATGTTTGTTTCTCCCACAGAAATAGCACTTAACTGTCTCTGAGGCTGCAAGTGAGGCTCTGTCTCTAGAAGGCTCTTCTTGCTTCATTTCATTTTTTGTAGTACTGTTGACAAAATTATCCTGATGTGCTTGTAAATAGATTTCTGAATGTTTTTGGGCAGATTCTAGAGCCCTAGCTTGACTCACTGCATCCTCCAGTTTTAGAATATTATTCTCAAGTAACCGCTGTCGTATTTGAGGAGAAAGCAAACCAGTGATGAATGAATCACGTATACAACAATTTTTATGTTCTTCAGCTGTAACAGCTTGAAAATTGCATTCTTTACTTAATTGTTTTAATTTTTGTATGAACTGATCTATAGATTCTCCTGGTTGTTGTTTACAAGTAGCAAGTACATGTCTGGAATATACTTCGTTCTGGGATTTTACATAAATCGATTGCAGTGATTTAATTGCTTCTTCATATGTTTGACTTTCTGATATCAAATCATAAACATTATGACCAATATGATTGATTAGGAGTTTCAGCTTTTCTCCATCATCTAACTTCTCGACTGATGATACAAAATTTTCAAAAGTCTTTAACCAATGTTTGAATTCATAACTTGCCTTTGGAGTGTTTGGTTCACAATCAAATCTGTCAGGTCTCAAGAGTTTGTCCATTATGTGTTTGAATGATTGTTACGCACTTTCAAAGTGATGATATTTTATATTACTGCTTGAAAAGAATGATTATGAACATATTGTTCAATAAATTGTAATAAACCTTTCCACAGAAAATAAGGCTTTATTGAACAAAACTTATCCTAGTAAGACATTACTTCAGAATAAACAAATAACACAAAATATTAAATAAACTGTCAGATGAACAGCTGATGTAACACAGACTTAAATAAGAACTAAATTCACCACACCCAGTTCTGTGGAATTGATGTTGTTTTTTTTTTTTTTTTGGAATACTGCAATTTTGTGATTTCCAAAAGTACCAAAAGGTCTCATAAATCACAACAAAACTATAAAACTATAATTTATTAGCTGTTTAAGGTTTTGTTAAAGGTGTTTATTGTAAAAACCGTCTAAAGACGGTTTCGTGCAAAACCCCTTAAAGTAAAGTTTTATTTTTCAATTATTTTTTATTTGACATTATTTTGAATTAAAATTAATGAAATGTGTTTGAAGACGAATTGAAGGAAATAATACATTTTTCAACGGACGTCCTACGTAAAATGTGTTCCTGAGGGTAGTAAAATGTACAGTGTTATGAGCTGACATGTTTCCAAAAAGGATTGGCGGGTTGGCCAAACACAAACATATAAATTGGAAACTTTACATCCCTGCGAAACCCTGGATTTGGGATGGCTTTCCGTGCATGTTGAAGAAAATTCCTAATTCTTGAAGAATTTATTCATATCAGGAATTGAATATAATTAATTACATATCTTATGGACATTGATGTAATACAAGTTTAATTTTGATATAATCACAATCACTTGATAAGTACTTAACTATACAATTACAATTAAGAGCGGCGGAAAAAAGAAAAAATTAGACTTTTAGTTTTCAACTAAGCACATGATATCACATTTTTGTAGAATATAATTGTAGCATAATGAAACATTAACCTTTGCAATTAATTTCAGTTGCCACAATACAATTTTTTGTCCATAAAAAGAGTCTTCTCTTTCTGTTAACATGAATACATTTCAGTCTATTCTAATATTACCCTTTGCTGTCACTGCAATCTTCCTTATATATTTGCTCATTAAATACAAAAATATCACTTACAGTTTGAACTCAGTTCACAGACCGTAATAGAAAAGTTTACAAAATGGAAGTTCCGAGTAAAACTTTCACAGAGATTTAAAGTTTGCTTCATTAACATTCTTCTTGGATTCTATTTTAAAATTCCAATAAATATTCCTTTAATGTCGTTTCTTCTTCGTTGGCAGCAAAATATTTCAACTGGTTTGCTTTATTCTGTTTCAGCAAATATATAAAAAGAGATTTTACTGAAAATGTGATTTGTTTACTTTGGATTTATAAAAACAGTACAACACAGTTATCTTCTATTATTTTATGGAATAAATGAATAGTTATTACATTGATTGTATCAGGATGATAATTAAAATTTTTCACGTAACACTCATCGTTTAATTTAACTTTAAATACTTTATATATTAATTGTAGCATAATTTACTTTCCTTTATTCATGATTAATTATTATACTTATTTTATCCACAATACTCGTTGTAAACGCCTTCTTATTGGGTAGATCAATACATTGACAACATAAGTTGTTTACGGTTCACTCCAGCCTTCACTGAACACAGGCTGTGGCGAGCCTAAGCAGATTTGTAGCCGTATTTCGTATGCAAGACGTGATCGTCCTCGCCCCTGCCACTGTTGTTGCTAAAACATTCGATAGTATGCATTGGAAAATATGTTGATTATGTATCCCTATAGAAGCAGAGCTTCAAAATTCGAAACGTAAAACACTTTGTGCATTAACGACAATTTGATTGTGTCGTTTCAATCCAGGAATATAATATACAATCCGGTGAAATCATATGATAAATATTAAATTTTGTATTTATGATTTATTTTTTTAGGCTCATTAACGACCTCTGGTCGGTTGAAAATGCACTTTAAATTAAAAAAAGACTTATTGATTTTCCAAGCATAGGCTAAGAAGCGTCCTTTGTGTTTCGATAAGGTACAAAAAAGTATAAGGCCATTGTAACGATTTTTGTGGATTTCATAGTAGTCTTCTCACTTCCTATGTAATAGGCTGAGTTACCGATACAATTACCAGTTAGAAATTCATCAACCTGATTTTCTTGTTTTCACATTTTATCGAGTTGGTTATTTGTTTTTAAGTAACTAGGATGAACTTACAGTTACTTAAGGGTTGGTCTTAAGGGGGGTCTTAAGGGTTGGTTATAGTGACATTTATTTAGCGTTATTTGCTGTTACGATGCAAGTCTTAGTGCAACTAGATGTGTTTGACGGTTATGAACCGAAATTCATCATTTGACGATTTTGTAATATTAGTAACAACTTTTCTCTCTGCAACTTATTATTTCTGTTTCAGGTTTAGTTATACACAAATATACACAAATATGCTCCCACATCATCACTGGTCTAAAAGTCTAGGTTTGAACTTAACACCTATATTACTAGGAGTACGCTCCTATGTCGCGTATAGGTCGAACGAAGCGTGGTAAATTAAAATTAAGGTTATTAACTAAAAAATAAATATTTAAACATATAATTAACTCCTCATTTATAGATTAAAACAATCGTCGGGGTATAGATATGATGTAGTTCAAATTTCACGACTTATTATCAAATAATAAAAGAAGAGTTAGTTCACAAAGAGTGATTTTCAAGTCGAGTATAACTCACTTCGTTCGAATAATACAGGTTGCAAACTAGTAATTTTCATTTCCACAACCAATAGACCAATCTACTTAGATAAGACCTATCCTTCAAAATATATTCTTATTACTTAAGATGAAATTCCGCATATCATAATCATGACAAAATAAGTAAAACTATACATATATATTTATAGATTACAGTGATTGTATTTTTAGGCCTACAACCTCAGAGAAAAGTAAGCCGCAAGAGAGATAACAACAGTGACACCTGGTGGGCGAATGATGTAAGTGTGAGTCACTTACCTCAATGAGTGGATTACTGTCATATGAGTTGGGTGTTGTAAATTACAGTCACTCGCCATGATAACAGCGTGTATAGATTATATGCCACTTGAATCAACAATAAACTGATAACAATTACACTAGACTTGATACTCGTGTAACAATAACATTCCAACAAAACACCTCACAGAATTCCTAGTTGGTTTCATCAGGTGCAATTGGCAAACTTTCCATAGTAATGCCGAACTAGCCTAAAAATTGTTAGACAAGAAATACTTTGAAGATTACTCATTTATATGGTTTAGTAGCATTGCCTCGAACACTTGGGTAAATTGCACAAAAGAAAGTCTTGTTTATTTTCCATAATTTGCTATATAGGTCCTAACAGAACAGTTACAACAAAATAAAAGGATTTTTTTCATGACAATAAAGCTCAGCCAAGACTAGAAAACTGTTCGAAGCCAAGTAGTACATTCAGTTTAAAATTCTAATGCAATTTCGACCAAATCATCCCAGCATAGAACGGTTAACAACTTCCATTAAAGGTACATCAAAAATCAATAATTCTACAGTTGCTTTTAATCAAGCCTGATTATGTTGATTTTCATAAAAACCTTCTGTCCCTTTTTTAACTCCTTATGATGTTAAGAATGAGAGATATCAAAGTAACAAATCTTATGTAATTACTGAGTAATAAAGTAAATAAGCGGATAAATATACGTTTCATTCATTCGTTGAAAAAGTGAGTAGCGCATCATTGAAAAAATTATTTAAAAACAATATACTTTGGACCGTTAGGTACTGTATTTTTATCACAATGCAAATTTTCCCTGAACTAACAACATTCAAAAGAATGCAACTAAAAAACTGTACTGACTGATTTTTCTAATCAAAATAAAGGGTCCATACTACAGAACAAATTCATAGTAGAATTACAAAATAAATAAACTGACACAATCGCATTCCAATCCGTAAAAACTAGACATTTTAAAACCAAACAAACTACTGAACGTCTACCGCCGCATTCTTGAATGCACAACAAGTCCCATCCACAAGATAATCACGTTCTCAGTTCAATGTTTAGTGTTTAGTCAGCTGAAAGCACGTAGAGCGGTGCTAGGTCAACCGTGGCGTTCGTTACCTTCAGCGCCGCCTGGTGGCAGATTGGCTAACCGTCGGTGAAAGAGAGAGTAGATACCACTTTCATTGTTGCGCTGGCGCCCATGTGTGCGGTTATCACCTGGTTGTTACGGTTATCACTCTCCCATCGTAACTACCGGTGAAGTGTGTGTCTGTTCCCGCGTGTAAACTAATGTTTTCACAATTATTTTATAGGTAAGTGGCTGATGTTTACGTGGATTGGGTTTATAGAGCTAAACTCGCGATTTAGTTCACGATGTGTGTGAACAATTATTTGTGAATGAGTTAAATTGCATGCTATCAGTTTGTCGGTTGGATTTGTGATGTTTTATGTATTTTGCTGGAATCAAGCTATTCGTGTTGCCTGTTAAATCGTAAAATTACAGTTAACTATCGATTACGCTTTCCTAAAACGTAACATTAATATTCATTCATAGCAATGGTTTTAAATTACTAAGCAATCACAGTTCGTTAATTAGATAATAAACCGGCATTTTTTAATTAAACTGGTTATTCGCTATCAGTGGAACTTACTTGTGTAAATAGTTTTAACAACCTTTAATTAAACCAAAACATTTTCAGTCACAAGTACCTGTTGGACCGAGCCTTGCTGTTTGGTTAATTTTCCCCACCGTTTTGCTCTATGTTTAATTCTTATCCTTTTTGCTGTAGTAAATCATTTGACCTGACAGCTCTATTATTAGTTTTGAGTGTTTGCATATTTTGTTGTTATTTATTGCTAATTGAGCAATATGGCCATATTAAAATGTAACAACTTTTAAATTTACTGTTTTACATATATAGAGTTTTACTGGCAATATGACTTGCTTTTATCTCGTTTTTAGCCATAAATTACATGTTACAGACTGGAGCAAATCCTCGGAACTGTTTTCAAAACAATACTGTAAACTAACAAACAAGCAAGCACACATTACTCATATAAGATATCAATATGGATATCATCTATGCTTGTGCTGAATATTATCTTCTGACTCCTTCGTTTGCCTCCCTCTTGAGGAGGTAGAAGATTGTTCAATGTGTCCTTCATTTAATTGAAGTATGTCAACGTTTTTTATTATACGTTACTCAACATAATAAAAAACCGTTAGAAAACCCCGTTTTCGGTTGGGACTTTCCTGAAACACTGTATAATAAAAGGGATCAATATAATACGGCTCAAATCACGTGTAGATGTTGTTAGTGGCGAAATACTGCTTGTAGCAAGTGATAGTTTAAATAAACATCGAATGATCACTGAATGTTTCCCTGAATTTCCTACCAAACTCAATTTAAAATTTTATAACATCAGTCATTACAAGAAAGAAAAAACTAGTTATGTCTTTACTAAGGTTTTGGCCTACAGTTAACGTTATACTACCTTGACCATCAGATTACACTGTATTTGTATGTGTCGCAAATTTACTTCGAAAACACTTAAATGTAGATTATACTTACATCAATTTTAATTAAGTGATTAGTGCTATTTGAACTGAATACAATGAGGCATTGAGATTACCTTCTTAAACACTGTTAAAAATAATGAAAATATTGTCATTAACTAAACTTTTTAAGAGTATCTTTAGCTCTTGCAAAGTATACTTCATCATCGCAATTTCAGTATGTAATATTGAAGGCAAGTCAGTTTAATTTTAATTGAATCAATAACAACTACGAATCACATCACTACACAACAAAGTTTTACTGTCGCTTTTCTTGAATAAAATTTGAGAAAAACGACTCCATGGAGGTTCATGTATCCCTCTGTTTCCTATATATCTCATTGGATATTCCACTAAATATCCAAATATCACAGAAATTTGGATTATTTTTATTTAGATTACTAAATATCTGATAATATCAAATGACAAATAAATATATAATTATTCCTAATCACACGAGGAAAGTAACAGTAACTCTTAGGTTTTGGCTAGTCAATGTATCAAATAATTCAATTTTTATTTATGTGGTTGTAACGTTCTCAGTAAAAATTAAAGAGTTAGACTTAATTTGGAACAATTAAGACTAACTCCTATTAATTTGGTAATTAATTTGGACTTAATTTGGACCTATTGTAAAGTTTTATCTGGCAGTTACATATTTAGAGCCGCTTTCACCAAATCAGGCTTATATTAAACTTAAGTTTAAACCTAAATTTAGTACAAATTTTGTTTTCTAATCATATGTTAGATAGTTTAAGCCTGGTTCAAGTTAAACCCTGGAGTGTTTTGTTAGCAAATCTGATTCAAGATAAACCCTGTTGGGTTCTTCAATAGTTATATCAAAACATAACCTTAAAACTGGTTTTTTAAATCTTGGCTACTTTATTACAAATAAGTTTTATTAAGGTGTGATAATTTTTATATTTATATTTTAATATTTCTCATTATTTTAAGTCATGGAGGATATTCTGGAAGTTTTGGAAGATGTTGATGATGGTGATTATGAAATATTTGTGTCTAGAACAAGAGGACCTACTAGAATGCAAGATAGAATTGATCACTTTGAAAAGTGGAACGAATTGGAATTTTTGACAGAATCCGCATGCACAAAAGAACTGCAAACATTGTATTGGAGATAATTCAAAACTCAATATCACCCAAAACCATGAAGAATCACATGTTTAAAATAAATGTGGATGGGACAATTTTTGGGGAAAACCAAAATTAACTTAAACTTAAGTTCAACTTAAGCTCGAGTTTAATCTAAACCTTATTTGGGGAAAGCGGCTCTTAATGGTGTAACTTAACGCTCTACGTGGTGCAAGTAACTAACTGGTGTAACCCAGCCTTTTTTAAGTGTAAATCGACTCATTTCAAAGTGTAATTTTAAATTATGTTCCAGTTTCACACAATGCACTATAAACCGTAGATGTAGACCGTTGTACTTCTTTTACAGTGTTAGTGGAGGCTCGCTCTGTAAACGCAAGTGTTGTGGTGTGTCGTAGTAGTGTTGTACTGATTCGCGTTAGGCTGCTGCATGATGTGATGTACTGCATAAGTGTGTGGTGATAAACGTACAACTGTTTTGCTTCGAATATGGCGAATTTTACTCTGTGGAGCCCGACTCTCATGAACTTACTATAACCTATACATTAGGTAGGTTTAGATGTTATTCGTTCAAATTAATTAGGCCATATCTTATAAATAACAAAGTAAGCTTGTTACCTTTTGTAAGCTAGGTTTATACTTTTAACAACATAGGGTGCGATAACTATTAGAATTATAGTCCTAACCATTCATGAACATGAAATAGGCTTAGGCTTTAACACCTCTACAATTGAAATGAAATAAAGCTTCGTTTTGTGTAGGGTTTTTGTCTGGTGAAGTACATCTTACCTCCTTAATCGTTTTGTTCTTAAATTTAAATTGCAGTTTAAGTATATACACTTAACAAGTACACAACGTAATTGCTTATAAAATGTCTTCTTTTAATTGAATACTAAAAATGAGAAAAGGTGACAGCTGAATTGCAACCCTAAGAGGTAAGTTTTTACTTTTAAAAAAGCTGAAATTTCTTGTGATTGTACTTTTCTCATTTTAATGTTAAACATTACACTGATGTGAGGACAAGGTATTACCTTATGCAGTGTAAGCTAATACCCTCAATTGTGTAAACCCTAGGAACTCTAGGTAGTGAAAAAATGCACGGAAAGGTGTTAAGTATTTAGGTAAACTTCACTTCGTAAAGGTTAAACTTCACTCTGTTTGAAGTGTGATGTTACGCCTTTTAAAAAGATAAAACTGATTTTCCCTTCAGGAAACCTAAGATCTACTCCGTGTGATTGACTTTATCTAAATAGTACGCTTTTCTTCTGTGCTTCTTGGGAGAAAACGTTGGTGAGTTGGCCTTCCCATGAATTTTATGACAATTGCTCATAGTAAGGCCACCTTAGAAACTAAACTAACCTTCATTTGATTTATGTTTCTCAGTGTAGTTACAAACAACACATCTGTTTCGCTTAAGACTTGTCAAGTCGTTAACTATTTTGACTGAAGAGTTTTATGGTTTCATTAAATACCATAAACAGGTTAATATTGTTGATTTTTAATCTAAACTCTTTGCATGCTGGTTTTTGTAGCTCTCAATTAAATTTCAAAAATACTTTACTAGTATTATTGACATTGGACACATAAGTTTTATGTATTTAAATTAAACTAGTGGCTTGAAGGGGCTAAAAGCCCCTAATCGGGGAGGACTTCAATTTAAACAATCCCTCTTTATTATAGTGCAAATTACTTTTATAAAAAAATTGCTTTTAGATTCACCACATCATGGTGGAAGTATTTACTTCCACTATGCACCATATGTTAATAAATGTGCATGTATCTAGCACATGGTTTTGAATCAAGTATCAGCACCACATGTTTTATGTAAACAAAGCAGACGTGTTTGACTTCTAATGCTATTCTTATGGTGAATATGTAACGTTATATCTAATTGTTTGTTAACGCGGTAACTATAAAAATATCATTTTTCTAGTTACCGTGGTTTGTTAACATTTATGGAATTCCACTATTTTTCTCGCCATCACGGAATAGACACCTTTAATTTGAGCCATCTCCCATCTCTCTAAGACTCACAATTTTCGTCCCATCTCGTCCGAGGCCCACAATTTTGACGCAAAGAATCGCCTTACTAAATCAAATATATGATGATGATGTTGATAGCAAAGAAGACATAAAACTCTGTATCGAGAATTGTTGGCTATATTCTTTACACTATTCTTTATTACACCATATATGATTTAGGTTTTGGAAAAAATGCTACAGTAGTTCCCTACCTGTTTTGCATTGCAACACGAGCAATATGAAGAGTTTTAATTTGTACTGTATATGCAGTTTCGTTCCAAGAAAACAGAATCAATCAAGTTTGAAATGACTTGATGACCATTTTACATCACAGTCTAAACTTAGTTTACTATTTAAATACAGGAACAGATTTTCCTAAACATCCGTTGCCAGCACTTGCTATCTCGAAACAATCGTTCCGTTTCAGTGAAAATCGTTGGCCTTGACTTCTTTGTAACAGACCAGTGGCTGATTAGCGACTTCCTTATCCAGTTAGTTGGTTAGAAAACTTAATTCTCATTTTAATTTGATTTCGTCAGAAACAATACCACTCTATGCAATGAGAAATAATTCAGTAAATAGTAACTTAGTACGTAGGCTAATACGTATGAAAACATTCTCGAGTTATAAAATTAAAAAAGATTGCAAGTGATTGCTAACAGCATTAAGTAAATATTAAATGTTAATGTCTGCTTTGCTTTCAGGGGCATCTCGCCTTGTACGTTAGAGAGTTTTCCTCTTAAGAATAAAGTTGGTATTAAATTTATTTCAATCGACAATCTAGTTCTAAATTACTAGATCGTGAAACGAGCATATATTTACGAAAAATATGCATATTTATACAGTCCCCAGTTAAAAATCGGAATGACAAATTTTATAACAAAATAGTGAATTCATGCATAACTTGCATTGCTATTTTATCTCAAGTTATCGGTTGACAATTATTTTTCTTTCATGGCATAAGTGTACGGTACAAGTTTCCATGCAGTTGTCGTTTTAACTTATCTGTGTTTTATCACATCATGTGATTAACCATGGGCTTAATCATAGGCTTTTATGCAGTGTCACAATCCATCTGTATTCTCTTAGGTATTTTAAGCAGGATATTAACAGAAGCACAAAAAAGGTTTTCGCTGAAGCGTACTAAAATCCATCCGTTTGAATTAAAAAACTATTGAAGCAGCAAAAAATATAAATTATCTAAAATATTTTTTTGTACGTACTTGGATTATTTTTAATAAAACACTTTATTCTTATTAATCTGTTTCATACTCTGACTATCTGTTCCATATGCTGTTTCGTACAAAAACTTTAAAACTTTTTTTTCTCCAGCGTAAAAACTTATTTTACCTTACTTGTTCCAGATTTTAAAACATAAGAGGAATCTACTCAACTACCAACATGGTTTCAAAGTAAGTAAATTTTAAATTTCTTTATTTTCTTCATTATCAATGGTTTTTATTACTGACTAGAAATAAAGAAATATGTAAAGTATACATCTGTACACAAAGTCAATGGTTTTACTTTGAAAGTTTGCCAATTTCATCGACGTTCAGGGCCTAGGCAACACATTATTTTTATTAAGAAGGTATAATCAAATAAAAACTTACAACCTTAATAGTAGTTTTCAATCACAACAGTTAAAATATATATTACTTTAGGTACATTCATTATATACCTAGTTGTAAAAACATTGTAAAAATTAGTTTAACAAATAACGCGTGTACATTTGCATTATTACTGAAAGACGTCAGTTTTAATTATATACAAGCGTTGGTGATGATTAGAAGCCTTTTCTGGCTTCAGGGAGAGAAAAGATTCAGCTGGTGATGAGGTCATTCATTTACCTGTTTGCATTTGTCGTAGACTTCTTGATCTAACCTAAGAAAATATGCAATCAGCTGATTGTTTGAAATGTCAAAGTATGAAATGCAAACCAAAACGTAAACAAATTGTAAATTCTTTGTTCTGTGAAGTAGCTATCTTAAAATTGAGCGATGTAAAGAAAATGTATAGTTCATTGTACGGACCTAACGTTCCTTATTTTAGCCCTAGTGATGAAAAACACCATTTCCTCCTTCCAGGTATGGATGGAAGGTCGGTGGGTTCGTGGTGATGGTGCTAGTGGCTGACATCGTGGTCCTTGGAATTTACTTCAGCCTCCAGACCTCCTCTTCGGCGCCCTCCTACGATGTCCTCTCACCCCTCCCCCCCTCCAACTCCCCCCTGGGGGTGTTCAGCAACGCCGCCGTCGTCAGTCTGGGCGCTCCTTGTGCGGCTTTTGGAAGGTAAAGCCAGTTTTGTTCATAGAAGAGGAATTTGTTAAAACAAAGGTTACTAATGCTATGTATTCGAATGTTGAGAGTTTCAAAAAAAGGGTAGGGAGATTGTTTGGTAAACATATTTCAAACGTACCTAGTCAGGTACATCGTTCTGAGACTATATGTTAATTTAATTAACGTTTACAATGTCATTTTTTCAATTCATGAAAACTGTCATTTGCCCCTTGGCTATAATGAACACGTTTGATAAATGATCCCTCTGAGATAGTAATAAATATCTATAAAACATATAATGTAAATGATACAAGACCAGAGTTTGGACCATACACTCACAAAACGTAAAATCTTCCTGGTGCCAAAACATACAAAATTACCACAAGAACATGAGGCAATCTTGAGATCCAGTCCCTTCATTTTTGCTCCTCTTTACATACCTTTTCTCCCAGTCACAAACGTCAATTAGGAAAGTTATTAATCAACTTTATACATTTAATTTATGGCAACTGAGTGACAGTGACTTTATGGAAAACTCTCTTTTCATTTCTGTGTTTCCCTAGCCCCAGGTTCCTATCTTTTGACATATCTTGGTTTTAATTTTCTTCATCCTTTCCATCTATCCTTTTTCCTAATTGGGCATTCCTTACTTGTGCTTGTTGCATCTTAACCTATCTTAATCTACCAACATTCCTTCATCCCCCTACTTTCTCAAACTTCTTAACCTGCCTAACCTCTTTTCCCATATACAAGTTCAAGTCCATTATTCTAACCAACTTACCATCTCCTTTACCGTATCTCTCCTTCTCTCTCTTTCTTTATCCTCCAAATTCCTCATCCTTCTAAACCTTACTTTTTCCCTTATATTCAGTTTCAAGCCCGGGAGAACCACCGTTAGTAGGTCCATTATAACTGTTCTGTTTTCTTTCTTTCTTTCCTTGTGAGCAAGGCATGCCAAACGTGACATTTCTGCCATCCCCCAGGGAGATGCTGGCGAGGAACGGGAGCGCCGTGGACGCCGCCATCGCCACGCTGCTGTGTGACGGCGTGTGCGTGATGCAGTCGATGGGCGTGGGCGGCGGCTTCACCATGACCATCTACGACAAGCCGAGCGGCCGGGCATACTCGCTCATGGCGCGGGAGACCGCCCCAGCGGCCGCCACCCGCGACATGTACGTCAACCACTCCGACTGGGCTCAGTTCGGTGAGTCTTTGTCACTGGCGAACAATCGCTCAGTACCTGAGGATTTTACATCTTCATAGCCAAATGTATCATGTGAAGGTAAGAGTGAGCAACTACGATAGGATTCCTACCACCACCCGGCTTACCCTTGAAGTATCCTTATTGAGTATCCTTATAGAGTAGTACACTCTATACGAAGTAATTCTTTGAGTACAGTTAGGATAAGTAAGTTAGGGTTTATAAGTACAGTAGGAACATAGTTTAGTGAAGACGGTTTGCCCTTTGTTCTTGCCCTTCAAATGAACCGAGAATATGGGTTGCGCTTTTAAATTATATAGTCATTTGAAACATCCTTCAAGTACAAAAAAATAATTACTGCAACCTTAACAACCAAATACTTTGAAAACTCGACTTCAACTTGACCTAGGACTTATATGACTGATTGCACAAGTATGATAGTTAAATTTTACAAGCAAATGCTTGTTTCCTTGATCCCCCCCTCCTCCTTAGCTCAGCAGTTCGGCAAAAAATCAAAAACAACCGATATCCTATTTCATAATCTAATCAACCTGACATTCCAGGAGCTATATCAGCGGGTATCCCGGGGGAACTCAAAGGCTACCAAGAAGCCCACAGGAAATTTGGGAGACTTCCTTGGAGCGATCTCTTCCAACCGACCATCAAACTCTGCGAGGAGGGATTTGTGGTCAACAAGAGGCTAGCCGAGCACTTCGCCAACCAAGAGCCTCTTATTCGAAAAAGCCCGACATTCGTGTGAGTATTTTTTTAATTACATCTAGTAAACACTAGAGTGAATCTGGTACGAATACCAACG
Source organism: Flexamia atlantica (assembly GCA_035578135.1). Classification (NCBI taxonomy): domain Eukaryota; kingdom Metazoa; phylum Arthropoda; class Insecta; order Hemiptera; family Cicadellidae; genus Flexamia; species Flexamia atlantica. The sequence goes on from JAQJVK010000002.1 coordinate 17,721,251, forward strand.
AACGAGCAGCAGTGAACGCCATGTACTTCCTTACTGCGTTCACTACTGCTCGTTTGCATGCATTCGCTTTTATGTGACCGTGGCCATAGGTTCATATTTAACTCATACCACCTCTAGTCCCGAATGCCACCTCTACCTGGCGCTGACTGAGGGCCAGTGGTGTTTTGTCATTACAGTGTTTACATTAATTTTTGTTGATTATCTTAGGAGCGTTATTCTGAATTCTACCAACGGCCGCCTTCCTGTGGAGGGAGACACTATCAAGCTGCCACAACTGGCGAAGACGCTGAGGGTGATAGCGGACAGTCCCAACCGGGCTGAGGAGCTGTACAACGGCAGTCTGACCAAGGCGTTCGTGGCAGACATTCAGCAAGGGGGCGGAATCATCACTGAAGAGGACATGAACCACTATCAGTAAGGGCGTTGTTTTTTTTTTTACAATGAAAATATAAATACCAGTTAGTCCAGGCAACGAAAGGTTATAGAAGGAATTGCATGGATCACAATTTTTGACTTTTTAACTTTGTTTGGACTACTAGTAGGGGGAATTGGCCGGTTCTGCCACAGCAGCAAAATTCCGGAGGAGCAGAGGAGCAGTCACGTGACCCGGCACGTGACCCCCCCCCCCCCATGACCTTGGACCCCCCCCCATGACCTGCCCCCCCCCATGACCTTGGACCCCCCCCCCACGACCTTGGACCCCCCCCCCATGACCTTGGACCCCCCCCCCCCACCACCATGACCTTGGACCCCCCCCACGACCTTGGACCCCCCCCCCACCATGACCTTGGACCCCCCCCCCCCCCATGACCTTGGACCCCCCCCCCCACCATGACCTTGGACCCCCCCCCCCCACCCCACCATGACCTTGGACCCCCCCCCCCCACCATGACCTTGGACCCCCCCCCCCCGGATTATCCGGACCTCGGATTATCCGGACCTCGGATTATCCGGACCCCAGATTATCCGGACCCCAGATTATCCGGACCCCGGGTTATCCGGATCCCAGATGATTTTGTTTTGGGACTTACCTCTCCTTTTGCAGCATATTCAGTCATGTCTACATTGTTTAATCACTGTCACTATTATACACAACAGGTCTAGGTCTAGTGTAAGCTCGGATTTTTGGACGCACTAAAAAATATAACTGTCTAATCTCTCTTATTTTAAACTTATGAACCAAATCATTATAAACACTATCGGGGAGGTTAAGTGTTTTCAAATCGCGTTCTGTACTTACACGATCCACTATTATAAAAGCACAAAGTTTGTACAAAGACAAAGGTTGGTCCCGCCAATCCTTCATATCGAGTGAACAACTAGAAAGCTCTGCAGTTTGAGATGTACTGGTGATGCTTGTTATGTAACAGATTGTGTAATCTGTTTACTACAGTTGGAAAAAACCCTCAAGTGACTAATGGTTGGAAATGTACCTCTGAAAAACAAGTTGAGTAATCCACGTTTGGAAAACTCAAAGTGACTAATGGGTGGAAATGTACCTCTGAAAACAAGTTGAGTAATCCCTAGAGTAAACATACTGTTTCTTCAGTTGTCATTTAGAGCTTGTCCACATCCATAACAACCATGGACCGTTGGGAGTGTACTTTTACAAATGAAGAATTAGAAATAGCATCTTTTGCTGCTGAAGCAATGGAGGCTATGGAGGAGAACTGTTGGGAGTGCACCTTCAATAATGAAGAATTGGAAATGGTGTGTTTGGCGGTTGAAGCAATGGAAGAGGAGGATGGAGTGTTTAAACAGAATGATCTGGATTGTCGGTGCTATACTCCAGCCTTAATTGATGATTATGAGGAGTGTTGGCTACCAATTAAACATGAACAGCAATATCTCCATGCAGTAGAGAAATTTTTGATATCGTTAGAATAATATAACCTGACCCTCAATCCTTTCTTAAAAAGAAAAAAAAATAAAAACATAATAAAAAAGTAAGTTAGAAGCAGAGGAGCAGTCACGTGACCCGGCACGTGTCCTTGGACCCCCCCCCCCCCCCGTCTGAGAGGAGCGGTCTATTTAAGGACAGCTCCCTTACTGTTTACAGTCAGTTCAGTGTTAGACGCCTTGTGTGTAGCAAAGCTATTTACTTGCTTATTACAAGTGTATTTGTGTGATTGGTTTTTCCCTTTTGAACATGAATAACCAACATTTATGTGAGATTTGTGGACGCACATTCAGTAGGAACTTCAATTTACGACGACATTTGGAGGCTACACATAATGCCAATCGACAGATCTGTCGTGTGTGTGGTGCGTCGTTTACACGAAACGACAACCTACGTCGTCATCATCTATCAGCACATGCTCCTCAAACGGAACAAGGTTTGTAGAGACAGTTTACTCAAGTATACTGTATAACCTTTTTTAAAAAAGAGTTTAACTATCGTATACCATTTTAAAACGAGTCTTTCAAAAGTTTACTATTTTTAAAATGAATCCTTCTAAAATGAATTCAAAGTTTTACTTCTAATCAATTATCGTCTAATATTTTTAAAATGAATTTCTCTAAAGTTTATTTAATGTTTACCTACTATTCTGTTACGAACCTTTCTAAAGTTTATCCAATCATTTTTCTACGATGTACATTTTTAATTTTTAAAAACCAAGCACCAACCTTTCTTAAAAAGATTCTCTAGGTATAGAATGGTCAGCATAGTCAGGTGTTTTGTTCATGTAATGTATGTTGAATATCGTGTACTAATCAATGTCGTGTTCGTGTGTCGTAGGTGGAGCCCACCCGTGTCGATTGTGTCAGAACACTTTCGGGAGTCCGACCGACTTACGTCGACATATGGAGGCGATTCACGGAGCGAGTCCGACTGCCTCCTCTTCATCTACCACCTCGTCAGGCTCGAGACGTCGAGTCGGTGACCGTCTCTGCGACCGGTGCGGACGTCGGTTTACTCGGAACGACGACTTGCGACATCATATGCGAACAATCCACGGGATTAGAGCCAGGTGCGGACAGTGCGGCGCCACCTTTCGTAACGAGAACAGCCTGCGTCGTCACGTCGACCGAGTGCACGGTGACGGAGGATTTAGATGCGATTTCTGCGATGCAGTGTTTCGCCGTCGCTTCAACCGTGATCAGCACCAGAGCTATCACTGCCCCGTCGTGAGGGAACTGATACACGAACGTGAAGACCCCCGACCAAGTAGCCCCCGTCCCGGACCCAGCGTGGACCTTCCCGGACCCAGCGTGGATCTTCCCGCACCCAGCAGCGATGACATCTTCGATTTCCAACTCGTGGAGCGAGCTTTCCGCGGACGACTCCTCACTTACCGTCTAGCCAACCCGATGGAGCCACTCGTGACAGTGGAAGAGGCGTTAGTGCTGTTGTTCGAACGGATCTTGAACTTGCTAGCCGATGTAATGACCCGTCACCCGAGCGTCAAGGTCAACATGTTTTTGGAGTGTGAGTTCGTCAACGTTCACGGCACCACTTGTCTACGCGCGTTCAAGACGAGGAATGTCGCTTTGACGAGGGCCTCGGACTTGGAGGACTTTCTTTCTGACTCGTTCAACAAGTTGGTCAACGAGAAGGAGCAGTGTGAGATGACCGGTAGTGGTTGGTCGTACCTGCGCATACGCGGGTTGGAGATACGTGTCAACGAGTACACACCGTTGCGCGAAGACGAAGGAAGGTCACACATCCCGTTGCCGAAGGTCATTGCCGATAGACATGCGGTCATCAATACGGACAACAACGATGATATGTGTTTTATGTACGCCATTCTAGCCAAGTTCGTTCCGCAAAGCCCGGAGAGAGCCGCCTCCTATACACTGGACATCATCGCCCGCTATGACTGGACCGGCCTACAGTTTCCGGTACCCTTGAAAAGTATCAAGACGTTCGAGCGGAAAAACAACATCAGCGTCAACGTGTACGGTATCGAGCGGTCGATGGACGGGAGATATCCGGACGGAACGCCCAAGTTCAAGTTCACCGTGTACCCGTTGAAGATCTGTCGGGAGGAACGGGACGACCATAGGGATTTGCTTTTTGTGACGTGGGAAGGAAACAGCCATTACGCCTACATCCGGAATTTGAGTCGACTGATCGGTCCTCAGCTCACCGACCGCGCCCATACACTCAACATTTGCAAGAGGTGTTTCGCCTATTTCGACGATCGTCCGAATAAGCTGGGATTGACGGGCGCCCGACGACTGGAGGAGCATCAGCGTTACTGCAAGGCTAAAGCTCCCATCCGTATGGACATGCCCAAGGACGCCAAGATCAAGTTCAAGCATCCGGAGTACACGCGGCGAGAGAGGTTCTGCATCTACGCCGACTTCGAATGCTCTCTGCAGCCGGTGAACGGGGACGCTGCGGCGGCGGCGGCGGCAGAAGCTCCACGAGGCACTACAGCCGTGAAGGTACACGTCCCTTACGCTTTCGCCTACCAGATCGTCGACTCGTTGGAAGAAGCGGAGTTCGAACCCCGTGTTTACTTCGGAGCCGACGCGTCGAAGGTGTTTATGGAGACGTTGCGAGTGGACGTGGCCATGTTGTGGGACATTTTGTTCAGCATGAGGTGTCTACAGCCTATGCTCACCCGGGAGGAGATGATCGGCTACGTCGCGGCGAACTACTGCTACCTCTGCGAAAAAGAGTTCACCGACGATGACCCAAAGGTGCGAGACCACAATCACGCTCCCCCTTACGAGTTTCGCGGAGCGGCGCACCGTTCGTGCAATCTACGCTACAGGGAGCAGCGTCTGATCAACTGCTACTTCCACAACCTGTCCAACTACGACGCCCACTTCGTAGTGCGTGAGTTGGCGGTGGACCCGGGCGATGTGGACGTGCTGGCGCACACGGAAGAGCGGTACATCGCTTTCACCAAACACTTCCGTTTCGGAGAAGGTCGGCAGGCGGCGAGCTTCGCAGTGAGGTTCCTGGACTCGTACAGATTCCTGTCATCTAGCCTGGCCAGCCTCGCAGCGGCTCTCCCCACCGATAGGATGATGGAGACCAGGAAGCGGTTCCCCGACGATCGACTGTTCGACCTCGTACGTAGGAAGGGCGTGTTCCCGTACGACTTCGTAACGTCCTACGATGTGCTGTACACCACTCGTCAGCTACCACCGAAAGAGTCCTTCTACAACAGTCTGACACTGGAACACATCACGGACGCTGAGTACGAGCACGCCTGCAACGTGTGGCGAGTCTTCGAGTGTCGCAACCTCAAGGACTACGCCGACAAGTACCTGCGTTGCGATATCGCTCTGCTGACTGACGTGTTCGAGCAGTTCAGGGACACTTCTTTGACCGAATACGGACTGGATCCCGCCCATTACTACACCCTACCATCGTACGCTTGGGACGTAATGCTCAAGACCTGCGATGTGGAGTTGGACATATTGCAGGACTTCGACATGTACCTCTTCGTCGAGCAAGGCATCCGAGGAGGTATCTCCCAAGCTATCACCCGTCACGCCAAGGCCAACCACGGAGGGTGCTATCCGGAAGACCAACGACCCGATCAGCCGACACGACACCTGTTGTACCTGGACGCCAACAACCTGTACGGATGGGCCATGTCCCAGCGTCTTCCGACCGGCGATTTCCAGTGGCTCGACGACGGGGAGATTGAGGAGTTTGTGCGGAACATCGAGACAATCGACGCCGAAGCCGAACGTGGCTACATCTTGGAAGTGGACCTCCGTTATCCCCATTACCTCCACGACGAACATAAGGACCTGCCCTACTGCTGTGAGACGAAGCGTCCGCCGACGGGAAAGTTCCCCAAATTGATCACCACCCTGGATGACAAATATCACTACATCTGTCATTACAGGATATTACAACAGGCGATGAAAAACGGATTGCAGCTTGTGCGCGTGCATCGGGCGATCTCGTTTCGACAGTCTCGGTGGCTCGAACCGTACATCTTGATGAACACCGAGCTGCGCAAGAAGGCCAAGACCAAGTTCGAACAGGACTATTTCAAACTGATGAACAACGCGGTCTTTGGCAAGACGATCGAGAACGTCCGTAAACGTCTCAACGTGAAGCTCGTGTGTACACCGGAAAAGTTCAGGAAGTACGTTTCCAAGGCCAACTTCCTGGACCGCACCTACTATACGGACGACGTCGCCCTCGTCCATCTCGCCAAGGTGAACATCGTCTTGGAAAAGCCGATATATGTGGGGATGTGCGTCCTGGAGCTGAGTAAGTGGCTCATGTACGACTTTTTGCGGAAGCTGAAGGAACGTTATCCCGGCCGCATCGAAGTCGACTACATGGACACCGACAGCTTCGTCTTGGACATCTTGACGGAAGACGTGTACGAAGACATGAAGGAGAACCTCGATGACTTCGACACTAGCGCCTACCCGAAGAACCACCGTTGCTATAGTGACAAGAATGCCAAGAGAATCGGTAAATTCAAGGACGAAGCCAACGGTCGATCGTTACTGGAGTACCTCGGTCTTAGATCCAAGCTGTACTTCATGGACATCGCCGATGACGACGACGACACTGTAGCTGCCGGACCGGTCCCTCCGAGTCGGGTAAAGACCGTCAAGCGCGCCAAGGGAGTCGCTAAGGGGGTCGTCAAGAACGTCCTCACCCCGGACGACTACAGGAATTGCTTATTCAACGGGGTGTTGAAACAGACTGTTAACACCCGATTCCAGTCTCATCTGCACCGCGTCTTCACCGTACAAGTGGAGAAGCTGTCCTTGTGTCCCGCGGACGACAAGCGATACATCCTCGCCGATGGTATCCACACATTGCCTTGGGGACATAAGGATATCCCACCACTTCCCGGAGGAGGAGGAGAGGCGCATGACGACAACGATGACGACGCCGCCACCCATTCCTCAGATGATGACGATGAGGACTTGTTTAGAATCAATGTATAGAATGTATATATTGATTGAATTTGTAAATATAGATGTTTGTAAATAATAAACTATGTTATATCAATCGGTTTTGCTTAATCTCCTCATTTCCTTTAGACATAAAAAGTAAATGTCGTCTAAAGACCAAAAAAGAAGTTGAGGTAAATAAAAGACAGAATCTTATTTTTATACGTATATTGAAAATAACAATTAAATACATTCATTACTTAATCTAACAAAAAGAAAGATACTAGTGATATTTGAGACAATCAGAAGATGGTGTGGAAAAGCTTCTTGACCAAAGTGTCGTTGGCGTGGGGAGAAGCAGGGTCGAAGAGCTGTACGTAGTCGTTGAGCGTCATGTCCAGTGCTGCTCGACAAAAGATGTAGGTGAGACAGTAGAGGCCGCAAACCGAGGTGTCATGGCTTTGTAGCCGATAACGGTTGTAGATCAAAGGACATCTTGGATTATTTCTCAGGAATATTTGATATTCTGCCGGGTAGGGTGGTCGACCGAAACTGTCAAAGTATTCAATTCTGTTACCACCATGGTAGAAGGCCACCCAATGTTCACCTTCGTGAACATGCGGCACGGTGTTGACAACTATGGCGGTCCGAGGTTGGATAGGTGTGTAAGGCAGACGGTCGGACGCTCGGACCGCTACATAACTCAGACCGGGTATCTTTACTAAGTAATTGCCGATCTGGATGGAGTTCATCGCGGCCGGTAGCAACAGCAACACTCTAAGGCCGGGGTTTGCGAGTTCTCGGCGGTCGACATCAGCCAGTTACGCAGTACTATACTGTTGGATAGAGCACAACGGTTGAGCGCGCTCTTATGGTGACGACAGCGTATAGTCTGATAGGTTAGCGGTCCGTTCAACGATCCGCATCCAAGGTCGCCCAAGTCCTGAACGACGGTAGTGGTCGGTTCGGTGATGAGATGTCGTCTGACGAAATCCCGCTTTTGAGAACCTTTCACGTAGACGACGGGTCGATGCAGCAGGCAGGATCGAAGCTTGTCCAGCAGAGCGATGTAGGCGATATCGCCCTGGTCCCATTCCAACCCGTGACAGTGATTTCTTAACCAGTTACATTCGCGCTGTTTCTCGGCCGACAGGTAGCTACGATCGAAGGGCGGACGAGCGATGTGATGCATGATCAACGTACCCGTAGTCACGTCCAACACGCAAACCTCTTTCAGCAGGAAATCGTTGTCGCTGTCCTTAAAACACTGCATGTCTAATACGACACCTCCGTGATGACAGTGTACCAAACCTGTAGCGGCGGCGGCGGTGGCGGTGGAGATCGGCGGTGGCACGTCCATCTCGTACGGCTGTCACGAACAAACTGGGCGAGGCGGCGGGCGGATGACTCATCCGTCTTGATGGAAAACCCCATTAGGCGCCAAAGTACTGTCGTCACATTAGCGTTTTAACTGCCGAAATCTACCGACACGTTACGTTGTCGATCGATCTCGATGACGTTGTCTAGTTCCGCATAGACAATCATATTGACGGACTCGGCCAGAGCCTCTTTGAACCCGACCTCGATACGTAGATTACCGTTACGTACCAAATTCCAATGACTGGACTCGTTAGCGCTCAAGTCCGGTGTCAAATCGAACGCCATCAGACAATATCCTTTTTCGAAATCGTATCTTGTGATATCGTTACCGATATTGTCGAAATGTATTCCGGTACCGCTGAACAATGTGTGATAAGCGAGTACATATGCGTCATCCGTGTTGTCGTTGAACACGGGCTGTAACGCTTTCATCGGCACTTGTTCACCGTCCAAATACAATGCTAAATAGTTCATCTTGAAATGTTGGAAATTGAACGGATTCTTCTTGTAGTCGCCGTTGAACGCTTGATTAGTGACCATGCCGACAATAATACGTTTCGGAAGCTGACCCAAGTATACGCTGTCCAACGTTTTGCTCTGTATACCACTGGGTAGTGTGATGGATTTCACCTCGACACGTGTGATCGGATACTTAGCGGTGCCGGTCTCGAGCGTTTTACTATGAGCCAACAATACGCTCGGATTGATTTTACATCGACGTACAAACAGATTCGCCTCTTTGATGTGTACTTTATAAGTGGTTGCGGTTTTCGACATAATAGCGAATGCGTTTCTCGATCTGATCAGACGTAAACGCATCTCCACACCGTTCAACAAGAACTTTTCTTGATTGCACAAATCGATATGTAGATGTCCGATCATGTCCGCATAATGACTCAGTTGAATCAGGTACCGTCGATGATTGAGTCCTTCGTTTTCTTCTTCACAGTTTTCCATTTGTTTATAGTTATCTTTGTAGAATAATACACTGCATAAGTGTGATTCTTTCGCGTCCGTGCCGTAGTTCAACAGGTTTTCCAAATACGCACGGTAGGCGTAAGTGTTGTTTTGCGGTGACACCAGTTTATTATTCAAGTGTAAATCCACTTGACTGAATAATGAATGTAGCCAATTGTTGACCGGACCGAATTCTTTGATGGCATCGCCGGCTGCGAATTTTGTCCCGTCTTCTTTGACTATAGTGGCTTGTACGTGTAGTAAGGTGTGTGCTAGATCCGTATATTCGTCACCGTGGCCGGGTATGACGAATTCGATAGGCGAATCGTCCGTTAATGACGAAATCGGTTTATACTGTACCCATTTACCACTGTCGATACTGGTCTGTGTCGGCGGTAATGAAAATAAATCCAATTCCGTCTTTGTACATTCGCATGATTTCTGGTGTATGAACGACATTTTCGCTGCTTATGAGAAAATATCGATTTGTCGTTGTCGTCTTCCGGTCACCTTCTTTTTCTTATGTACTCGACGCTTCGTCGACGATCGTTTCGTCTTTCGTTTTAGCGTCGATTTACGCTTTTTCGCCGGGGTGGACGTCCGTGCTCGAAGGAGTTTCGTCAAAGACTGCGGTGTAACACGCGTGATCCGTCGCTTCTTATAGCCGCCGCCGCCGTGAAGTACGCGTTCGATTTTTTCGTCGGCGCGTCGTTTCAGCGCGCCGGTGAATTGTTTTAGGCGTTCGCCGGCCGTGGTCCGCGGATCCGCGGTGCCGCCGGCTATGTCGCTGAGAAAACCGACGCCTGAACGTAACGCCTCCTTGCCCACAGCGCTCGCACCGGACCTGATTAGCGGTATCACCGTGCGTACGAGTCCGCCGAGAAAACTACCGATACCGTGACCGCGTTGATATGCCGCACCTCTGTACACCGATGTAATACCACCGCCCACTTGTTGATTGCGGTAGTATTTCAGATAGGGATCGTTCATATTCATTATGCTTTTGTGGGCGCTCTGCGAAGATGAAGTTTCATGTACGTCGTACCGAACTCGAATGGCAAATGTTGGCCTTTTTCGTCCCTTAAATCGATTTCCACACTCTCGAATGACGTTTTTATTACCGACACGTAGTGCGGTGAAGTGAAATGCACGACCTTATGCGACCCGTATTTATAGTCGTTCGTGTCGATGTTGACTATTTTCAACAACGGTGCTACCGTGTCGCCCACTAACTGCGGTTCGACTAAGTCGCAATACACGTATATGTCTGCCGGAATTCCTGCTAACAAGTTTGGCGGTCTCGTAGCTCTTCTACATTTTTTCAAATCCACATTATGCACGTCATAACCCAACACTAACGCTAACGTAGGACTGAGTTCCAGCTGTGTAAGTTTATCGCTCATCGCGATCAATTCTACCTTCCTTGTGTCTTTATCGTATTCGAACTTGAGACTGTGAAGTTTCACTTTTGTGTTATGATTGATTGTATCTAACAGTTCATTAATATCTTTATAGTTGCTAGGCTCCACTTTAGTTACGGTTAATGTCGTATCGGTGACTTGGGTATCTTCGATTCCATCCGATTTCTTTGTGTAAATATATATGAAAGCATCGTTACCGATCGCTAAAAACGAGCATGGATAGTGCGCTTCCACTAGCGCTATTTCCCACTCTGCTCCGTCCACACCACCAGGTAAACTTATCGCAGATGGAAAATGTGTTATGTAATTAGTCACTGTATTGTTTGGATAGTAACCCATCGAACTGTTGCTCGGCAATGTCAGATAAAACTGATTATGTCTTGCTATCGACATGTTGTTAGTTTATTCGTTTCACTTCGGATGCGGGTATCCACGAATTGAACTCGTCTCCGTAACCTACCCACTTGACGAGGTAACGCTTACTGCGACCTCTCCCCTTGGTGTCGAGTATTTTATCGATTTGATACAATCGATTCGGACCGACTGTTACCTTCTGTAGCTCGTGTTCGTAAAAGCGGCCGACTATGGGTTTACCGTTCAGATCCTTCAATATATACAGCGGTAGTGGAAATGCACCGTACTGTCGATCGACCGTGAATAATTCCTTACTCCAATTCGTCTCGTAACCTTTGGCGAACGTACCTTTTTCCTTAGCGATACGTACCGTGTCACCCGACTTGAATCTGGGTTTTCTTCGTTTCGGTATCGTATTCGGTTTGTACATGTGACGCCACACTCGAAACACCGTTCTTTTGTCTCCTTCCGCCACGTCGACGGGACGTAGTCTACCGCCCAGACTTTTATGCACGCTGTTATTATAGGCGTCGACTAACTTGTCCAGTACGTCGATATATCTGTACGTGTTTTTATACGTCAAATAACGCCACATACGTGTTTTCAATGTACGGTTCACTCGTTCCACTACGGCCGCCTTGACATCGGGGTTTTGCGTAGTCACATATTTTACATTATAATCTCTGAACACGCGGTTCACCTTCTCGCCTATAAACTCTGTTCCTTTGTCCGTCTGTAAACACCGTGGTGGTACGGTGTGTGGACTGTTGAAAATCCGTTCGAACGCGGCAGCCACTTCTACACCGCTCTTGCGTTTCAACGGTTCCACATACAGTCGTTTGCTAAACACATCAATCACTGTTAACAGGTAATTGTATCCATCATTGTACGCACTAAGTCCACGCATATCGTTCAGGTCGGCTTGCCATAGTTCGTTCGGTCCGAGCACCATATAGCTGTTACGTTGAAATCGTTTACGTACAGGTTTGTGTAACGTGTACGTGTCCTGTGTACGTAACCATTCAACAACCTGACGTTTGGTTTTTCCTCTCTTGCGATGACGTAACGCTCTAACGAGTGGACTGATACCACCGAATGAACCCGGGTTAACCGGATTGTAATATACTTTCTCTTCCATCGTTTTCACCGATCGTGTTTTTACGGTGAATAATGTTCCCACCTTTCAAGTGAGGTCGGATTTATATAACGTCCTCTTGTCGCTTGGTTTTGCGATCTTATTCGAGCCGCTGTAGTCCTCGATCTCAATCTTTGGCTTATCGGCGGTGAAGGACTGGGTGTTGGTGGAAATAGTAATAATGAACGTCGCAGCGGTGGTGGTGGTGTTGCTTCATGCATATCCCCTTCACGTCCTGAATACTGTCGTGCAGATGAGTTGCTCACGTATTCGTTAGGTACGTGTGTTGCTTCATCCATATCCCCTTCACGTCCTAAATACTGTCGTGCAGATAAGTTGCTCACGTATTCGTTAGGTACGTTTATCTCGTGTAATACGTTTAAAACCTCTCTCCAACCTGTAGGAAAGGTTTCCAGTTTACGTGCACGTACGATCGCGTGTAGCACGTCGATAATGTTCGAGCCAGGTATTCTCACATTGTGAGTGAGAACCGTACCGTCAGGTTCCCATGTGATTGGTGATCCGTTACGTTTAATGTATCGCAGCAGATTACGTACGTCCTTTTGATATGCCCCAGGAAACGACTCTATAATATCTTCTTCTTTCTTGTCTTCCTCTTGCACCACCGGTAAAGCGATGGGGTTGCGTTTTTGTGAAGTGAAATACAAAAACCTCTGTAATGTCCGTTGATATCGTTTCCACTTTTCATTATCATCTAATGTTTTGTCCGCTAATATACGTTGCATTTCAATATCTAAACTATTGCTTCCACCACTGATATTTCGAATTGGTTTGATACTCGGTGTCGACAGTGGTTCGTTACGTAACCGTTCGATTAGTTCTTGCGGTACGACGACCATTTTCTTAGCATGCTCCAATTTCGTGTCGTCCATCTTCATTCAATTAACAACGTTATGAAGGACCGCTTGTAATACAGTACTCAATAATAGTGGTAATAAGAATCCACCACCTTTTTGTACGAGGAATTTACGTTTCTTTGTCCAATTCTCTCCACGTTTTACTAAACGTCTGAGTGCTTGTTTATGTTTACGCAGCTGACGCTTTTGTTTGTCGGACAGTTGGATATTACCACGTAACAAGTTGTATGCGCACTCACACACTGTTCGTATGCGACTGGTGTCGAGAGCTTTCAACAATGCTTTACGTTCTCTGGGTGTGGCATGTATCAACGCCGTCAGAAGAATGGCGTCCTTCTTCACACACTGTGACATAATGACCGATTACCTCAACTAATCATTACATCGTCTATTTATACTTTTTCGGATAATACGCGTACTCGTATGGCTCATCGGGTAACACACATGTACGAACACGCATGTCATCCGGTGTGGACTGTTTTAGATCCAACAGCAGATAACCATGTGGAGTTCGTGTAGCATCAGCATACGCTTCCTCGATAAAACCCGGGTCTTCAGGATACACTTGACGGGCCAAATGTTTTACTTGAGCTCGGTCTCTAGGGTTCTTAAACAGTACAATGTAATGCGCATTCAACGATATGTCTCGTTGTCCTCGTCCTTGATGGAATATGTTTTGCGTTATAAAGAATACACTCAAATTCCTATGGTGCGAACCCTTAGTGAACAGGTCTACTACACCGCTACCACCTGACGATTCCCGCATCATGTCGTCCACAACGATCAAAGTAGGGTTTTCCCCATCAAAATCCTCCATGTCCGGTAATCCTTGCCTATATTGTATTCTACTACTCGCGGTAGTATCCGGATGTAAGCCAGGACTGTGATACCAATAGATGTTGACGAAAGTCGTATCACACAATATAGGGGAATACCGGATAAATCTTGTGACAAAGTTCGATTTACCCGAACCCGAAGGTCCGGCCACAATGGCGGCAAATGGATGTTTCCACCTCAGGTCCATGACGGCTACTGAACGCGCAGACCGTCACACCACCGCACTTATAACTACATTGTTTTTTTTTGTTTTTTGTTTGTTTTTTTTTGCTTTTTTTATTTTTTTACAACTATCTCATTTTAGGAAAACAGGGTACATTTTTATTTAAATAAATTCCAACTGGTGAATGTTGCTCCCAGGAGGGCTGGGTCTCTTGACCAGGTGCAATCTTGGTCCAACACCGGCATTGTACTGGGCGATTGTAGAATCGTTCAGGACGGACATGAAGCGTCGAGGCAGATAGACCTTCAGTGGATCATCACCAGCAAGGCCCTCTAATGTAGCCATTATTGTCTCTCCAAATGGCGTACCCACTCGCTCATAAGAACGAATGGGATACACCGTGTTTTCCCGAAGGTCACTAATTTTTGTATATCCTGACGGCTTACAGGCATTGAGTGCTGTTTTGAGATCTGCCTTCTGATCCATAACGGCTAGTACTTGGTTGAAGACTGGTGACAATCCGCCATTGGCTCGCTCTTTTATATCTATGATGACGTACGTTGTTTACAGCTTTGATACATCCGGGATGATGGAATCACGTTTAGGTGTGGTTGGTTTCTCCATCTGGTACTTTCCATCGGTGATTAACTTGTGTTTGCCTTCATGTTTAAACAGGAAAGCTATTATCAGCTTTTATGTAATCGTTACATGCTCCTAATTGGTGAAAGTTGTTTTCTTGTGTTTTCCCACTATGACTCATCTAGGCTGACGTAATTCCACAGTTAGTGGTGTCAGTTATTTTTGCTTTCTTATGCTTTTCCATAGTGGTTGTGCAATCATTTTTCGTAGCCTTCCTATTACATTTTTTAACTGTTGTACAATCACGGGTCTTACGCCAAACAGGCAGAGGAGTTGCCGTCCTGACGACACCCTTGATTTTAGGTACTCCGGTATCGCCTTCAACCCACATATTCCCCATCATACACAACAGATGATTAAGACATGAGCAGATTTCATCATCGTTTTTCTCATCCAGATATAAACCGCAACTATACGTTGGACGACCTCCATGAAATACCGACATCTTCAATAATATATTACCGAAATTGATTGGGTTTTTCACAGTATATTGATAATTATTATCACTCCAACTAATTGACGGAGAGTCATAAAGTAAATCCTTTTTTATAGTCCATCCATTATCCTTTTTCATCTTTCTCGTGCGTTTCTTAGTAGATGGAGGAGGCATGGCGTTCTCTTCCAATGCGTTTATCTCTTCCATTAGAGTACGGATTGCCTCGTCCACTTGAACGTTGCTGTTGCCACTCATAACAAAGATGTGTATTCGACAGGGTCACCCGCAAAACTGATTCACTGCTACATTCGACAGTGACTGACCTTGACCTTATATACCGATAGCCAGCGCATGCGCAGTCGGCAACTTACACTACCTCTATCATTTGTTACTATGTTTTCTGTTTTTTTTTTTGTTTTGTGAAGGAGAGGGACTAAGGGAAATTATTTATTGAACCAAATATAATTTGAATGTGATGATCCATCTCTAACTGTATTTATTGACATAGCTTTCAAAATCACTAATTCCGCTAGGTATTCATCATTACTTGACCAGTTTACATTCCATGTCGGTTTACCACAGCAAAAACACTTGTATTGCACGTCATTGCTGTCTATACAACGGTATAACTTCTTGTTTCTTACATGGTATGTAACTTTATTACAATAATGGTTTGTGTATCGACACTTCAAACACTGATACACTGCATGACGCTCAAACCTTTCATATAGACTCAACACTCTCGGGTCATGTTCTGGTTTACGTAGCACTAATACATTTTTCTGAACGTACCCCTCAAGACATGAGGCCACATAACGTTGTAATGGCAATGGTAACCGTGCAATCCCCTTCACTAACACGTATCTATGCTGTCTAATAGCGATAGCAGCAAGCTGAGCAAGAGACGATGGGTTGTAAACTTCCATATTAAACTTGATGTTGAAAACTAATTGTGGAGAAGAAAAGCCAATCTTATAAATAAGCTCTTCAAGGGTTTTTCCATGTCCAGTCAACAAGTTGCGTAACCGTGTGACACCACATTTATCATGTTTGTAGAAGCTTCTAGAGGTTTCCACTGAGAACAACAAGTAAACATGTTATTCGTGTTAGTGAAAGTTGATAACCGGGGGGGGGGGTCCAAGGTCATGGGGGGGGGGCACATGTTGGGTAATGTGTTGCTCCTCATTGTGGAATTAATGGAAAGTCCTGTTTGTGATACCGGAATTTTACTGCTGATACATTAGAAGTTTCCACTGAGAACAACAAGTAAACATGTTATTCCTGTTAGTGAAAGGTGATAACCCGAAATGAACAATCCTCAGATTTTAGTCCACTGTTCGCCTTCAAAGTAACCAGTCATCATGGGATACGTCCTTAGAGACTACTATGAAACCCGGATTACTTCGGTAGAAGAAGTACAAAGTTTTCATCTTCACCATTATTTACAAGTAAGAAACGGCCATCGTATAACATTCAGAGTAAGAAGGATTTTCGTTCATGGACAAGTAAGAATCAACACAAATCCAGAGTGGGTCGTCGGTGACACCTTGCATTTGTCTGTATTGTGTTACTATTGTTATTTATTGCTGGTAAATAAAAACTCATTTGTAGATGTGATTGTATATATCCTGTAATGTTATATTTGTATATATGTTGTAATGTAGAATAAGGTATTTTGTATTTAATAAAATAAATGATGAAAAACAAAAAACAAACAAAAAATAAAATAAATTAAGTAGTTTCAAAAATACTGGACCCAATCCGGATCCGGGAAACAAGGTCATCTGGGTCCGGATAATCCGAGGTCCGGGTCCGGATAATCTGGGTCCGGTTAACCTTGAGTCCGGATAATCCGAGGTCCAAATACCCCGGATTATCCGGACCCTGGATTACCCGGACCCAGATTATCCGGACCCGGACCTCGGATTATCCGGACCCAAGGTTCTCCGGACCCCGGATTATCCAGACCCGGACTGAGTCCGGTGATTTTAAAACTATTTAATTTTTTTTGTTTTTTTTGTTTTTATCATTTATTTTATTAATACAAAATAACTTATTGTGAAGTTCAAGTTTGGGAGAATTTATTTCATAACTTTATTATTTAATTAGTCCGAATCATCTATTGTGATGTGGCTGTCTTCATCCTCGTCCGGTCTGTAGGAGCCATCATCATTGTCCTGGTCTGTGATGTCCTCCTCCTCGCTCATGTAGTCGTTACCGTCGTCACTGCCATCGTCATCACTTATCAGTTCCGGCGATGGCTGCTGCGGTACCACGGGCTGCGGCGGAGGCATCGGTCTGACTATTGCTGTAATATTACGGTTAATTATTATATTGATAAAAGTCAATAATTAGTATTAAAAAAAATTAAACATTGTAATTGGCTTACCGATTGGACGTGGAATGTCGAAGTTTGCCAGTGGAGGTGGTCTGTATGTATTTGTTTGAACGTAAGAATCTTTGAAATGTCTAATTTTTGTATTTGTCGATCGTGAAATCACTATCGGTCTTGTAGGCGGCGGTGGTGGTGGCGGCGGATGATTGAATGATGTTGAAGGTTGTGGCTCCATTTGTGGTGTTGGTGGCGGGCGATGACATGTCGACAACTGCAATTCTGGACGGAGTTTTATGTTTAGATGTACATGTTCATGATGTCTCTTTAGTTTATCTTTCGCCTGAAAAGATCGGTCACATAATGGACAAGTAAATGGACGAATGTTCATATGTATTAATTGTACGTGTCGCAAAAGGTGATCGTTACGAGAGATCAGTTTTCCGCAGAACTTACACGGAGGCATGTTGGTGGTGTACTGAAGCTTTAACCAAGGGATGTTTACTTCGATATTATCAGCTTTCACTATTAGGAATAACATGTTTACTTGTCGCTCTCAGTGGAAACCTCTAATGTATCAACAGTAAAATTCCGGAATCACAAACAGGACTTTCCATTAATTTCACAATGAGGGGCAGCACGTGACCCAACATGTGACCTGTAACTGATATTATTTGATTCTGGTTTTACTAGACTAATGATAACTTAATAATGTTCACTTCTGGTTTAGTTAATACTACTGTATGGGTGATATTTAGTTGGCGGGAGGTACTGTGCACTTATACCCCATATAGTTACCATGTAAATAGCTGTATCTCCGTTATTTATTGTCCGATCGTGTTGAAACTTCGTCTACCCCCCATAGCCATATGGGGTACCCGTGTATTGCGGGTTGCCTATCTTGAGAATTGAAGGCGTTAAGATTTTCAAAAATTCATAGCACAAAAACTAGTCGGAATTTTCTCATGAAACTTGGTATATAGGCATTATAAATTATACTCTACCCTATGACATAATCAGCGTTTACGGGAAAATTCGTTTAAGACCACTTTACTGGAAGACTCAAATCATAAATATTCCATGAAAAATCCATTTAGTATTTGATTTTTATGAAACTTGGAATTTAGACATTGTACATGATGCTCTACTCCATGACATAACAAGTGTTCACAGGAAAATTTATTTAAGCCCACTTTCAAGTCATGGGGTGGGGTCCAAGGTCATGGGGGGGGGGGGTCCAAGGTCATGGTGGGGGGGGGGGTCCAAGGTCGTGGGGGGGGTCCAAGGTCATGGTGGTGGGGGGGGGTCCAAGGTCATGGGGGGGGTCCAAGGTCGTGGGGGGGGTCCAAGGTCATGGGGGGGGGTCCAAGGTCATGGTGGGGGGGGGTCCAAGGTCGTGGGGGGGGGTCCAAGGTCATGGTGGTGGGGGGGTTCCAAGGTCATGGGGGGGGTCCAAGGTCGTGGGGGGGGGGGTCCAAGGTCATGGGGGGGGGCAGGTCATGGGGGGGGGTCCAAGGTCATGGGGGGGGGTCACGTGCCGGGTCACGTGACTGCTCCTCTGCTCCTCCGGAATTTTGCTGCTGTGGCAGAACCGGCCAATTCCCCCTACTACTACTTCAAAGTAAGTAAAACATATCAAAGGTCCCCGCCCTTAGCCCTTGAGCCGGCTGGGCTGGAAGGGCCTAAAGGTTCAATTTTTTGGTTTTTCCTAAATATCTTGAAAACTATCAACTTTTAGTATTCCCTATTAAATTTGAAAATTAAAGAAAATTAAATTTCCTGTAAGGAAAATATATAATATGTCTACTTTGGTCCAACCGTTTACAAGGTAAGCACTAATTTTATTAATATTTTAAAAAATATCCCTTCCGTAAGAAATACATGTAAATTTGTGGGTAACTTAGATGGCCTATTGGGCAACGTTTTTTTCACCCAAAGGAAAATGAACAGCATTCAGGAAATATTTACGATATTTCCAGTAATTTGACACCTCAATCATAAAAATTAGTCTAAAATTAAGGCGTTGGCGAGCTCACACAAACCGTTATTTTTCATGGAATTATTACAGTTTGTTATAATTCCTTGAAAAATAACGTATTTTGTGAGCTCACCAACGCCTCAATTTTAGACCAATTTTTATGATTGAGGTGTCAAATTACTGGAAATGTTGTCAAAATTTCCTGAATGCTGTACATTTTCCTTTAGGTGAAAAAAACGTTGCCCAATTGGGCATGTATGTTACCCACAAATATACATGTACTTCTTATGGAAGGGATGTTTTTTTTAATATTAACAAAATTAGTGCCTACCTTGTAAACGGTTGGACCAAAGTAGACATATTATTTATTTTTCTTACAGGAAATTTATTTTTATTTAATTTTCAAATTTAATAGGGAATACTAAAAGTTGATAGTTTTCAAGATATTTAGGAAAAACCAAAAAATTGTACCTTTAGGCCCTTCCAGTCCAGCCGGCCCAAGGGCTAAGGGCGGGGTCTTTTGATATGTTTTACTCCTAACTAGTCCAAACAAAGCTATAAAGTCAAAAATTGTGATCTATGCAATTCCCTCTATACCTCTTTTTGAGCATTCATTGCCTGGACTAAGTGAGGTAATGTAGCATATGATATCTTCAAATTAAAAGCTGATTTTGCATTGGTAACTTTTTTTGTTTCATGGTGCTTGTGGTTAATAAAACTTTTTATTTATGAAGATAACTTTTCTTCAAGCAGGGCTTAGTTGCACAGGGTTATATACGTAGTTGTAACTTATACAATCACACTTAAAAACCATATACAGGAATAGCTTTCATACATACAACATTTTGTTAAGTCATAAATCGTTCTATGTTCAGGTAGCAAGGATTTTCAATCACAACTTCTTTATATATCATTTCATGGTTAAACTATTATTTCTTTTTTCATGATTGAATAGCCTCTGGATTACTTAATATTAGCGAAAATGGTTTAAATTACCTTGCTTCTGTCGAGTAATCCTGTTTTTGGTATCACACTACCACGGTTTCGAACCACTTATGGGTTCATTTTCAAGTGTTACATTCATCAAGCGGTCATCTTCAAATGTAGATGATGTTGTCAAACTGTTTAAAATCTTTAAAAAACACAAATAGACATAAAAACATCGAACACAGAACACGGACGACACTTACTGGCCAGTATTTAAAACTAATCATAGACGCGTGTAGAGCCGGCGGGTGATGAGTCATGACTGCCGAGCTGCTGATTTCTGTCGTTGGATGACGTCACAACTTGTTCGTCCTTATCACGTCTGGAATTTGTTTGAAAACCACCATCACCTGATATTACCATGGCCCTATTATAAATTATGTTGGATTCGAATGCAAGTTTGTCATTTAATAAAAACTGCGGATTTTCCTTGGATGCCTTGTATATTTCGTATTCCTCAATGGTGTTCATAAAATTTCCCTTATTACAGAAGTGGAGTATTTCTAAGTTTTTATCGATGTTGGAATAGTTATGATTGGAGTTGATAAGGTGATTTGCGTAGGCTGACTTGGTCGATTTACGGGGTAAATGCTCCTTGAATCTTTTAGAAAACGATCGAGAGGTCTGGCCTATATAAAAACTAGGGCAATCGTCACATTTTATTTTATAAATGCCACTCTTATCATTGTCGTTTTTATTCATAGTGTGATTGCCGTTTTTTAACAAAGAGGAAGGTTTATTTGAAGTTTTAAACGAAACAGTTACTTTATTTTTAGACATTTCAGACTTTAATGTGTTATTTAGCGTGACACCATACTCAGCACAAACATATTTCTTTTCCTCGGAATTGGAATGGTTGTCTGTTTTATTTTTGTGTTTGTGGATGAGCCTGTCAACCATAGAGCTTTTATAGCCATTAGCCACGACAATGTATTTAATGGTGTTGACTTCATCACAATAACTTTCGTGGCTTAAAGGTAGGGAAAGCAATCTGTGCACCAAGCTGTTATACGCTGCCAATGTTTGATTATACGGGTGGTGGGAAGACTCATGGATGGTCTGGTCAGTGGTAGTAGGCTTCCTGTATATTTTGAAGTCAAAAATACTATTGCTCTTGGAAATGGTTAAGTCCAGAAAATTTATGGCGTTGTTATCCTCTACTTCTAGGGTAAATTTCAAGTTCTTGTGTATGTTATTCAAATATGTATTAAGTAGATTCAATTGTCTTCTATTGCCGTTGAAAAGTACAATGGTGTCGTCGTCATAGCGGAAATAAAATACAATTCTGTCTTTCTGCCTGTTCAAATCAGACCAAAGATGGTAGTTTTCAATTTTATTTAAAAATAGTTCAGTTAGAACACTAGATAATGGTGACCCCATTGCCATACCATCATTTTGCATATAGAATTTATCTTCAAAAATGAAATAGTTTTGTTTCAAAACAGAATTTGTTAACTTCAAGAGTTCGTTTTGGGCTTCCTTTGACAGTGAGGAGTTTTTGGCTAGGTTTTCCTTTAAAATATTTATCGTTTCTCCAACTGGAACGTTCGTGAACAAATTAACTACATCAAATGAGGCTAAAATATGGTGCGGGTTGAGTTTGACATGAGCTATTTTATTAACTAGGTCACATGTGTTTTTAATACTATGGCTGTTTGTCAGAATGGTTTCAGTTCTAACTATGGTGTCAAGTTTTTTTGCTATTTTATATGCCGGGGATGGTGTGAAATTTACTAATGGTCTTATCGGAATGTTGGTCTTATGTATTTTGGGTAAACCTCTCAGAACAGGTGCTTGGGGATTGGTCACCTTTAGACGTTTGATATCGTCATTTGATAAGAGATTGCTAGAAGATGATATAAGTTTATTTATGTCCTTAGAAAATTGAAATGTTGGATCTTGGTTTAAGGTCTCGATGTTGTTACTTTCAATAAAATCATGGACTCTGTTCACATAATCTACTTTCCTTAGTATTACTATGCAATTCCCTTTATCAGCTTTTGTAATAACCGAGTCATTATCTGCGAGCGTTTTCTTTATAGAAGTGGCGATTTGTTTTAAGCCTGAATACTTTGAAAGATATTTATTCCTAGGAACTGGGTTATTTGTTACTTTTTCTATTTTCCGTGAAATCATAACTCTAGATGCCTCTCGGGCCTCATTGGTTTTTAAATATTTTATTGCCGTTTCGGCGTTAAATAGTTCAGACAGTAAACTGTTTTTCTTACTGTTAGGGAAATTAAAGTTCAACCCTTTATTAAGCAAATTTAATTCAGGTTCAGTAAACACAACACTTGTGTTGTTTATTACTCTGGGGTGAAAAGTATGAGTACAAGCAATAATTTCACGCTGTAATTGTGAGTCAGACAACGAGGTAAACTTTTTAGCTTGTGTTTTCTTTTTTGCTTGTATTTTCCTGGTAATCTGTGACTCTAATTCATTAACGACTCCATATTGCTGGGTAGGGTGTAAACAATTTAACATTTCTAGGTGTTTCTTAATGAGTAATTTGTTTAACATGTCTTTTTTCCTATATAAGGTTTTGATTTCCCATTTAATCCATGCGATCTCAGCTACCTTTTTGGCTTTAATTGCAGCTCTAGACCTATTCCTGTTTTTAACGGAAACATAATTTGGAACTAATCCATGTTCAAGACATTTCTTGTTGAAGTTTATGTTCTCAATAGTTTTAAAAAGTTTGAACTTGATGTTTTTGTAACTGTAGGCTACTTTAGCTACACAAACACAAAAATAAAACAGACAACCATTCCAATTCCGAGGAAAAGAAATATGTTTGTGCTGAGTATGGTGTCACGCTAAATAACACATTAAAGTCTGAAATGTCTAAAAATAAAGTAACTGTTTCGTTTAAAACTTCAAATAAACCTTCCTCTTTGTTAAAAAACGGCAATCACACTATGAATAAAAACGACAATGATAAGAGTGGCATTTATAAAATAAAATGTGACGATTGCCCTAGTTTTTATATAGGCCAGACCTCTCGATCGTTTTCTAAAAGATTCAAGGAGCATTTACCCCGTAAATCGACCAAGTCAGCCTACGCAAATCACCTTATCAACTCCAATCATAACTATTCCAACATCGATAAAAACTTAGAAATACTCCACTTCTGTAATAAGGGAAATTTTATGAACACCATTGAGGAATACGAAATATACAAGGCATCCAAGGAAAATCCGCAGTTTTTATTAAATGACAAACTTGCATTCGAATCCAACATAATCTATAATAGGGCCATGGTAATATCAGGTGATGGTGGTTTTCAAACAAATTCCAGACGTGATAAGGACGAACAAGTTGTGACGTCATCCAACGACAGAAATCAGCAGCTCGGCAGTCATGACTCATCACCCGCCGGCTCTACACGCGTCTATGATTAGTTTTAAATACTGGCCAGTAAGTGTCGTCCGTGTTCTGTGTTCGATGTTTTTATGTCTATTTGTGTTTTTTAAAGATTTTAAACAGTTTGACAACATCATCTACATTTGAAGATGACCGCTTGATGAATGTAACACTTGAAAATGAACCCATAAGTGGTTCGAAACCGTGGTAGTGTGATACCAAAAACAAGATTACTCGACAGAAGCAAGGTAATTTAAACCATTTTCGCTATTATTTCTTGAAATTAACGTTCTTACTATCAGAAATTTTTTCTGTTTAGGGTACGCTGGGAGGAACCCTATATTGCAAGCTTGTCCGATGGCCTAAAGGTTTTCTCCTCAGCTCTTCCTGGATCTGGTAAATAGTTTTTCATATCTTTAAAGGATTTTCGTAACCCCAATTGGTAATGTTTAAATATAAACCTTAGTTCTGTTCATCATCAGAAGCAGCTAGGTTTATAGCTTACTATTCAAGGGTTTGTATTTTATAGTTGCGTCAGGGCGTGTATTATTGTTAATCTGACAATTAATATTGTTTAGAATGGAACTGGATCACGAAGCATTTCATCTAAACTGTTAGAAAATGCACACTGAAACATTTTAAAGATCGGTGAAATTTAAAATTTTTATTTAAAATAATTGTTTGCATTAATTTTAGATAGAATAAATATATTTATTATTTGGATTATGAGAATTACATGCCACCTTACCTTACTTAATATTTCATCTAATTTACGTTTTGGTTGAGATTAAGAGATTCGCTTATCATTTATTATGCTTAAGACGCAGATAACGTCTTATTATCACTTGGTTTTAAGCATTCAAGTTATCTTCTGGAAAAACCTATACTGATATGAAACTAAACGTATAGCCAACTTTCAATAGGTTGTAAAACATAGAACCTTTTTTAATAGACCACTTGAGTGTCATGACTGATAAAAACTGTATTCCACCTCAAGTTTAATTTAAATAGTATATTACGTTACTAGGCCGGAAAGTACTGTTTTGCCAGACGAGCATAATAGTTCTCGCGCAAGCGAAAACGAGTGCGGAATTTTCTTCCGAGTACGGCAAAACTTCCCGGAAGTGTAACGTACGAGATTTTTCATCATTCTACGCAGAAAAACATATCTTCAATCATAACGTAGTCCTTGCATAAACATAAGATTCTCAATCCTTCAAACCTAACATATAACAAACATAACAAACATTTGCTACGGATGCAGTGCTGCCACTACATAGACTACATTCCTCTAAAAGTAATCAATAAACAAGCATTAAACGTCGGTTTGCTGCAAGTCAGCTGATTGTTTACTTCCGTTCTTTCCGGCCTAGGTCGGATAAGAGTTTATCCGGCCTAGGACGGCAATGGGTAACTTTCGAGCCAACAAAAGGGAACTGAAAATAGATGTTTCTGTGTTAGTATGATGAAAATCTTATTTGCTTCTCATCACGTCGTGGCTTGTGGAGACTGAGGGGGACATCGAAGCTCTCAAAATCTTTGACGTTTACACTTTTAAAAGTTTAAACAGTTTTTAATGGTTTTCGGTCTTAATGAAGCAAATCATATCATGTGGTCTCAGGAAAAGGCTATCGCAGCACTTAGTAATAAAACACAATCTTGAATCGTAACCAATTCCGAGTTTTATTAGTAAAACCCTTGCTAGCTAAACTCGACCCACCTGAAACCTTGACAACTTTGAAACCAGGGTTTATCGTCCTTAAAAACTCAGGAAATGAATGTGTATGACTGGATTGCCGTCGGATCAGCATTCGAAGATAGTAGAACTTCCCCAGGATGGTACAAAAATAAGCATGTAATGTTTGGGGAAAGGTTGGAGTAAGTAGCTATATGTTCTTATACCGAAGGCTTTTAATTAGTTTACTCCCACACTGCACAAAGTTGATTTATTGCCTCTGCTGCAAACACCCCTCATAATGATAACGTTAATGAGGATAAGTAACACAACCTAGCACGATACGTTTCAGGTGTCCTTGTAACATTCATCCTGAGGGTTCTGGACGGCCTTCTGCAGTTCGCGTACTCGGACCTGCAAAGGTCCCAGATGATAATTGAAACATTCAAACACGCCTACGGTCGGCGGACCCACCTCGGCGACCCGCACTTCGTCAACGCCACGCTGCTCAACGAGGTATCGCTATCGGTCGAGTCGAATAACGTGGCCCAGCTGGCCCATGAGAATAATGTTGATTTTAGCATTGGGCTCACGGACGGCCTGGGCCACGTCATATGACTTGTACTTTATTTGACTAAGGTTATTCGTTTTAGTTACATGACAGGGTGTCGAATTAGGGGTCGATCACCATCTTGAATTAGCTTTGTATCTCCGTTAGATCTCATCTTAAGTTCATTCCGGAGGAAAACTAAAGATGGTTCTTTAGGAGGTGCTATATTTTATTTTTCTCAAAGGGATGTATTCTGTTTGACACTGATAACGATTTTTATGATATGTGATGATAAACGGTCTTAAGAGATTGCGATGTAACTCAGGCTTATATAATAGCCTGTAAAAGATATACCAAGCAGCTTATTTTATCCATTAAATCCACGTCAATTTCAAGACTTTTTGACTATTACAAATAACATTAGTACTGTAGTGTAAATAAATACTAAAATAAGTAATATGAATACTATATAGTACTTTTTAACTACTTCATTTTGTATTTGTTTGTGAATTAAAATTTGACAATCCGTTCTGTTCTTTCCACTAGAGGACAAATGTTATGAATAAACGCCACACTTCTTAGACCAGAGACGATTCACCTACCTACGAATACTTGTTTGTCATCTAATTTCGATCGCAATTCCCATATTTACAATAGAATGAACATATAGCACAGTTTTCACACGACATACATATAAGCACGGCGTAATTCGGTCACGTATTACATAAACGACACAACCATCGAGCGTCGCCGGAAACCACATCGCATTACCTGGACTCGGGCGGCGACCGCTGGTGATACCATCTATTTATGACCGGGTCACCGTGATTTCCCCACCCTGTGATTTGTACCGTGTTCCAGCAATTAACAGAATACTTGTTTCTAATCAATAACCATACTCTATCGATTTTCTTCCAGTCAAGTGATGAGTATTTATTTATTAGGCTATAGCTGTAATTTGTATAGCTGTTGGGACTGATATTGGGATAAGGATTAGATTTTAAAATTCAAGTTATAAGTTTCTAATGTAATGGTTTGAAAACGCAGATAACATTTCAACTTATATTTTAAATATCATTTTATTGGTCGTCCTGGATAATCTAATTACTTTACTAGAGAGTGGTTGAATATAGCTTATACTACTATTTTTTCATTTGTGCAAAGGTTAATTCATGACGCACTAACATCATCAATTTGGTATATTATATGTATAATTTCAACAACATCAAGCAGATAAATGTTTTGATCGAATCATTTTTTTGTTCAGAAAAGATAACTGATACAATCAAATGCCACGTAAATATCATAAAAATGCACAATAACTTATTAAATAAAATACAAACACAAACACTATATACAGTATAACATCACATAGGGTTCTTCACAACACTTATACCAATATTTTTTCAGTTAGTTCATTTTAAGCTAATTCAATCAAACTGCGTCACATTTTAACAGGCTATACAATACTGCAGTTCCCTTACACGTGTATCAGTTAATTTGCTAAATTCAATTAAACCAGTGCCTTGAAAAGGCCCTTGTCATTTACAGCAATTTTTAATCATGTTTTGATTTTTTTATGTATTTCAAAGATAGAATGTTGAAACATGTTCTCTACACCCACATCTTGTCCCTTACAGACAATATACTTGTTGACCGACGAAGACGCCATCCGGGAGACGCGGGAGAAGATCAAGACCAATTGGACCAGCAACAACTACACGTATTACGGCGGGGAGTACTGGGGCGACGACCACGGCACCAACAACATCGTGGTCGTGGCGCCCGACGGCAGCGCGGTCAGCGTCACCAGCACCGTCAACCTGCTGTGAGTATAGAGCAAAACTGCAAAGATGTGCAAAATAACCGATATTTTGGATACAAAATATCGGTTATTTTCGTAAAAGCTAAAATATGTAGCAAAAATATTATGGATTAGGTTCCGATGTATCGTATCCATCGATACAGTGATAAATCTGATACATAGAGAAAGTTGTTTGTTATGTTTTAAAAAAGACTTGCAATCCCTGGAGAAGACATAATGAAATCGATTGAACGCAGAAATTGATATCTTCACCTCGATTCATTTTATCTATAGATATTCGGGTTCCGACACATCAGACATAATTTATGTCAATATTTCAACAAGCCTTGCCATGCCAAGGAATAAGAATACTCTTCTAAGTGTAGTTGTTCACGGACCAGCTGAGGACCTCAGTTTGATATTTCCAATTATATTTTTTATGGACATCACTCACTTAATTAGTTTAAGAGTACACAGCAAGGACTTTAAGACAAGTCCTTGCTATATACTTACAACACAAAACACGGAAACACACAACACAAATCGACCAGTTTTATATACACTCCTTAAACCGACGCGACGTTTCGCCGCTCCTAAGTGATAACGGGCGACGTTAACAAGGTTAACCCTTAGTCGTGTTTAGAAGATTTACGAGTACTAAGGGTTAACCTTGATACGACGCATGTTACAACCTGAGTGCAGCGAAACGTCGATTCAAGGAGTGAATATAGAACTGGTTGAACGTCTCCACCTTTCGCAGCGCTGCAAACCCTTTTTCCTACTGTAACCTTTAAACAAACTTATCCAATTTCCAGTTTCGGCTCCAAGTTCGTGTCGTCGAGCACGGGTATCCTGCTGAACGACGAGATGGACGACTTCTCCACGCCCGGGGTCGTCAACTACTTCAACATCCAGCCGTCGGAGGCCAACTTCATCCAGCCCGGCAAGCGGCCGCTGTCGTCCATGGCGCCCACGGTGGTCGTGGACGGCGCGGGCGACGTGCGGCTCGTGGTGGGCGGCGCCGGCGGCTCCAAGATCACGACACAGACGGCTTTGGTAATTCGTTCGTTATTTTTATTTTCTCTCTCTTTCCTCCTTTTTTCCATCTTTCTTGTTTTTTATTTATTTTTTCTTTGTTATTTTGTATTTTTTGTATTTTTATTCTATTTTTATTTTTATACTCTTGAGAGGACCTTAAAAGAAGAGTAGATTATCGCTGCAAGATCTACAATGTAAGGTGTAAACATCTCGACTCGTCCGGTCAGAGTTGAGAGGACCCTACAAGAAAAGCACAGCTAGTGTACCATATAAGAAGAGGACATTGCAGTTCGAAGATTTGCAAAGAAGGGAGTAAACCTCCTGACTCCTCTGGATGGAGTCAAGAGGACTCTACAAGAAGAGGACAGCAAGGAGCCTATCAGAAGAGGACATCACCGTTTGAAAATGTTCAATGAAAGATGTAAGCCACTTGGCTCCTCCGGGTGGGGTCGAGGGGATGCTACAAGAAGAGGACAGCAAGGAGCCTATCAGAAGAGGACATCACCGTTTGAAAATGTTCAATGAAAGATGTAAGCCACTTGGCTCCTCCGGGTGGGGTCGAGGGGATGCTACAAGAAGAGGACAGCAAGAGGATCCTATAACAAGAGGATAAATGATGGTTGGAAGATTTATATAATAGGGTGTAAATTTATATAATATGGTCCTCTCGACTCTTCCGTCAAGAAAACGACGTCGTCGTTTGAAAATTTGAACATATTTTACCAAAACAGTAGTAACTTACATTGTATTACTGACAAATCTTCATTGGCCAGTCTATTTAAATACTGATATTCGCATAAAAATGTATTATTTTGTTCATTTACTGTACTTATATGTTGGACATTTAAATAGTTGTGATTTTTCAGGTTTCAATAAGGAATCTCTGGCTTGGAAAAAATATTAAGGAAGCAATCGACTTGCCTAGGTTTCACCATCAGTTGATGCCCATGAACATATATTACGAGTATGGTGTTTTGCAGGTACAGTAAATTTATTGAGTGATGATTCCGTATTAGCTCAAATATTTATAATTTATTTCAGATACGAGTTGTGTCTAAACGATAATAATGGAAACAAGATGATGTATACAAATTATTGACGGTTTAATAACTCAGCAGACTACATCTCCTGAGTCTGCAGTAGGCTACCTCCCCCCCCCCACCAAACAAATTGTATGTATAGAAATAACGCTTATTCTCTCGATTATGTGGGCTGAAGAATTATGTACTCATTTACCTCAAATCGATTTAATTAGGAAATTTTCCAAAATGTGTTTACTTTATGACTTGAAATCATCATGTCAAAAATTTTAAACCACTCACACACATTTTTTTAAATACTTAAAAATACTATAAGAGAATACTTACTATTAATCACCCCATTCCTTCAACGATTTAAATAATTTTAACGCCAAGTTAAGAGTTTGTTATTTTATGTTATGTTTTGTGTTTTATGTTGTTTTTTTTGCTTTTCTTGTTGGTGAAAACAGTTTGAAACGATAAATCCAAAGACCGAAAGACTACGGTACTACAGACTTTAAAGATTTAAATACCCAAGAGTGTTATAACAAATTAGATAATACTCCTCATTCCCTCTTGGAAAGACATTAACCTTCCTTCTTTCAGCGTGACGTACGAACGTATTATTGGATTATCCATCGTCCTCTACTCTTATTTAGCCTGAAGGTTGTTGACTTCTTGAACTAACTGAAGGTTCCGCTTCACCGCTTTTCTAGGAGGTGGTTGACGGGTGGCACTCCATCGGTCACGTGACCAAGCGGGTGGCGATGAACGACTTCCTGGCAATCATCACCGGGATCGCGCGGGTCGGCGCCAACCTGACGGCCAACTGCGACTGGAGGAAGCCCGGCTCCGTGCAAGGCTTCTGAAAAGCTTGACGTGCAAGGCTTCTGCCAAGCTAAACGTGCGAAGCTTCTGACAAGCTTGACGTGCTAGCCTTCTTAGAAGCTTGATGAACAAATCCAAATGTATATATCGATGTAAATTATCTATTGTATGTAATATGTAAATAATTTTCTGTATAAAAATGTATTTTATTTACGGCTAAGCTATGTTTTTTTAACCTTGTCAACAACATTTTACCATAAAAATAAAATAAGGTTATAAGCTACAAATATTAATAACTGCCGTTTCAAAGCATTATGATTATTATTTAACGAACACAAATAGCTTTTTCTTAATGTCCAGGTTAATTATCCAACCTTGACGTTTTGAATCAGCTATTAAAAATAATTTACCTGAACTTTATGAAACCTTGACGATTTTGAAACCGCAAATTAATATGTTCAAATAACTTACATGGACGTTAAGAAACCTGGACATGAAGAAAAAATAACTTTTTATCTTTATTTAAAAAATTATAACCTCGACATTTTGAAACCTGGAGGATTTTAAACAGCTATTTTTATTATAATTAATCAACCAACCTGGACTCTTTGAAATAGTTAGTTCTTATACAAATAAATAAACATTCATATCTTCTTGGACTTAATCACTTAATCACTTAATCACTTTAATAAGACAGGTACCTCATGGAGGACGTTACCCTGAATATGAGTGAAGGATGAGTTTGATGATCGTGATGATAGTGGCGCGATCTTGTAGCCTTGTTACTGACTAAGGTTGGCATGTTCCTTAGACAGGATTGTTGACTACATAGACTCGGAGTATTCGAGCATGTGTCGAGTCTCATACTAAAATTAATTATCTTATGACTTTTATTTTTACTTTCTACATTTTTCTTCTAACTGGATTATAATTAAAACTAGGTAGGCAGGCTATAAAAACATTTAATTTATTCGTCAATTGAGTAGGTCTTGACTCTTGAGGTTGGCTTTATATTTTGTTAGGCTAAAGATATGTTTTTAAAATCAGGTGGCAGGTCTTGGTAAACGTTCTGCCCCATTTAGCTTATTACCAGGACGATTTGAAACAACTATTAGAAGTTTTGAATAACAATACCCCCGTTGCAGCAGACCTGTATACTCAGCGAATTTCAAATATAAATCAACATATTTCAATCCAACATAGCGAGATTCAACATGTTTTGGTAAGCTCCATAAGAATAACCTGGGGAATTGGTATGCAGGTTTGCTGCTACAGGTATATTAAAACTGGGTGGTTTTAATTAATTATTTAGTAGATCTGAACTAAAAGAACCTATTTACCAAGTGTTATCAAGGTATGTTGAGAAATGACCGAGATATAAAATATTATTTCTTTCCCACAAGGTTAACATTGAGACAACGTACTGTGTTTACCGCTTTCAATATCTCGGTAACCAATGGACATAGAGCAGTGATTCAAGAAACTAAATTGTTTGTTTCTTTGAGTTGAATTCAATGGTTCTAATAAAAACCGGATTATTTTTATATATCTATGTAAAAAACTCAAAAAACACATTTTTTAGGGGTTCATCCCCCTTACCCCCCCTTCCGGTGGTCCGATCGGGCTGGTTTTCGAACTCGTCCGAATAATAACTACTTTACACGCCTGTGCCAAATTTCATTCCAATCGGACCATTTTTACGGCCGCTATCGTGCTCACAGACATATATATGTAATACATATATATATTTGAACGAATGTTTTTTTTTCTTCTGGGGGCCCCAAAACGAAAAGTTAAAGTGATCCGGGGCTTAGGTCTTACCATGAAACCTTCGGTAATAGCTTCTTCCCTATAGGGGAAATTCGCTAAAACTGGACAAGTATGAAAACTGGACTTTATGAATCAATTAACAGACTTAAGCTAAGTTTACACTAGCATCTAAAAGTGTCGTCACTTGGACACTCTAATTAACATTGTTGTTATGCCGATACAGGATTGCCAAAAACAGCTGTTTTAACACTTCAATTGTTACAACACCTTATTTATCATTGGAGGGATGCAGTTTTAAGTGGCAATACAAATATTTGTAAAAACATTATTTGTAAAAATATTTGTAAAAATACCTCCTGGGTATTTTTTATCTCTGGCTAAGATTAATTATTTGGACGTTATAGTAATTAAAAAAAAGAACCTTAAAGTTCTGAACCTGGACGTTTTGAAACGTCCCCAACAACACCGTCTTTTGAGTGCAAATAAAGGTTTCTTATTTTAAATTCAGATTAAAATTATTGTCACTAATGGATTTCTAAGAATTATATTA
This sequence comes from Flexamia atlantica, assembly GCA_035578135.1. Taxonomy (NCBI): domain Eukaryota; kingdom Metazoa; phylum Arthropoda; class Insecta; order Hemiptera; family Cicadellidae; genus Flexamia; species Flexamia atlantica. The sequence goes on from JAQJVK010000002.1 coordinate 17,754,176, forward strand.
ATAAAATAAAAAAGTGCTCTAATAATTTATATATGAATACAATCGAACTATCAGCTTCATGGTAGTAAATTCTAGCTATAAAATGGGCGCTAAAACAGACATTTAGTTTTCATTTTTTAGGTTAGACGTCTGTTGCTGTCACTTCATTTGAAACTTAAAAATATTTGTAGCCCAGTGATAGTTGAGAAGTTATATATTGAAAAATCTGTGATTCATAATTTTAAATCAAATAGTTATTTTTACTAAGCCATTAGTAGGCCTACCTAATCATGAATAAGAGGAAAACAAAATCTAAAGAACGGGTAATGTTCACAATATAGGATTTTAGGTTATTTCAGTATGGTAGTTTTCTTTCCATTCTCTCTATGTAGCCTTAGAATTTCTTGAAAAAAAGTAGAGTTTCATATCAGATCTTGTGCTATTCTGTTTATTGTATAGGTATTCAGGTTATTAACTAAACTTCTTAATATAGTTTAACCCTTGTACCACCTCATGCTGATTATATTGGCCCTACATTAAGCTTATGTCATGAAGACACCACGGGCTGATTTGATTGGCTGGAACATGCAACTCAAAGTCTGCCACGGGCCGATGTCCTTGACTAAGCGATGTCAAGCGAAAATTGTGAGGACGAATCTTTGATAGCTGACTCCATCATATTCATTGATGTTTACTATCGTTCTTCACCATAGAATGCTTATAGTGAAGAATCGATTCTTATCATCAGAACAATTAATTGTTAACGATCCAACTTGATCTATTAGTATAATAAATTATTTGATCATCAATGTAGGTTAAGTACATGTTTATAATCATGGTAATAACTTAACACTTCTTTGTGCATTCAAATGAACAAGACTTTACTACAAAAGTAAAACTTAACCACAACCAATAACAAAATGACAATCTCCAGTTGACTGGGCAGACGACATACGGTAACACACAACGACACTGACAACGACGGTACTTTGGTATTATACGGAGGCCACCCCTATACAGCGCGCTGCGGTGGTTATGTCAGGTTAGATTATCATAAATATTTTAGTAGGATTTTCCTCGTTTCGTTACGAATCGAACGATACTAGATGAGTCATACCTTCGCCCGCCAAATCCTCCCAAGTAGGCCTAGGTCAGGTTTCTGACCGGAGTGTGTGCATCACTTGCCTACAGGATTTGGCGGGCGAAAGTGTGACTCATCCGGTATCGTTTGATTTGTAACGAAACGAGGAAAATCCTACTAACATACTTATGATAACCTAACCCAACATAACCGCCGCAACGCGCTGTATAAGGGTGGCGATCAGGTGTTGCCGCTAGCGGCGGTGACGCTTTACCTGCCGACATCACTGCCTTCTGGGAGGCAGAACACAAAGACCGCTCATCGTAATCATGTCAAATTTGCACAGTAAGTCAATCAAAGTATGTCCTCTCCAATTATGTAGTTATTTTTGGTATACAGTTAAAAAACTCTCTCTAAAAATAGTGGCCTCCATGTAATACCAAAGTACCCAACGACTGACAATTAATCAACCAAGTGCAAGATGGCGAACAGTGTGGAATAAGTTTTGGGTATGTTAAGTTAGTTAAAGATAGTTGAGTTATATGTTTTTTATGTTAGTACTAGCGTTACCCGGCGCGCGTTGCTGCGCCCATGATAATTGTAAACACACAATTTGTATCTGTGTGTGATGCAGTCTGCAGGAAAAATGAGGAACTACATCAAGTCACAGACTTATAAAGAACAGTGTATTGGAGTTTTAAGTATAATCGTATGTTTTTTTGTAAACAAACCAAAAGCTCATTTGAATAACATGGTATCTTTAGGAGCCCGTGGGGCAGATCCCTGTGGATGGATTTACACCAAACTTGACAAAAACCATCCTGGGAACATGGTAAACAATCCCTGCAAATTTCATAAAAATCCGTTGGGCGGTTTGGGCGTCTATAGGGACCATACCCACACACACACACACACACATACTTCCTCTTTTATAGATATAGATATGATGAGTTTTATTCATATAGTTAGAATAGTACCCTACAGGTTTCTTGATATTGATGTTAAGTTAGTTGTTGATATGTTTTGTTGTTAGATCATCTGATGAATATAGTATTCATTTAAGGTACGGTACTTGTAGAATCGACATAACTTCGACAAATCTATTGTAAACAACGATAAATACGATGGAGTCGGATATCAAAGTTTCGCCATTGCATGGTATCCAGGGTTTAAGCCGGGAAAAAATTTCTTTGAGCAAAAATGCTATAAGCTCTTTGAGGCTTGTAGCAAAATTATTTTCCTTTTAGCATTTTTATCGCATGTCATTAAGTTATGGCACATGTCATCAAACCAAAACAAATTAATTGAAAAACATAACCTCAAACTATATTTCGCATCACCGTTTTCGAGACGTCTCTTTTCACCAGTGTTGCCAGACTGGCCATGAGATTTTACCCACCGTGAGTTTCGAAAATCCCCATTTTTAAACGGCAGCATTTTAAAAAATCCCCTGCATAATCCACGGCAATGTTTCTTGCCCCTTAAATAGGGTATTCATGACTTGAAACTAAAATTATCGAATGACTATATTGATTATTCGACTCCATATCACTCCAAGCGGTGCCTCCACATTCTCGCATTAACCACCGCTCGGCTAGACTCGGCGACTCGGCCACTACAGAGTGCGCGTGAGTGCGGGCCAACTGTTCTTTAGCCCAGAGAACTTACAGAACATCTATACGTTCTCTGTGTTTATCTACAGTCTTCTTTTTGACTGTGGATCTTGATGACGCGGCATCTGATCGAGGGTTACGTTGAATACTACATTCTATAACTAACTCTTTTTTTTTCATTTCATTTATTTTAATGTCACATTACATTTGATACAGTACAGGCACCTGCTCAAACAGGTGACTAGTCATGTCTTTACATAGATAACTTAAACTAGAAGGTTAACAAAACAAAAAAGTAATTAAATTAATCTATGTACAAATTTACATTATCTCAAAATTGTCATTTAAAAATTCATTGACTGAATAATACGACTTGTTTATGAGAAAGGATTTTAAGAATTTTGAAAATTTCACAAACTTAAATTCTTTCCAGGTGTTTGGAATTTTGTTAAAAAGCTTAATTTCCATATAGAATGTACTTCTCTCCAAAAGTGTTGTTTTATGTAAAGGATAGTTTAATATTTTGTTTTTGTTTCTTGTCTCATATTTATGGTTAATATTAGTTGACAAATATTTTTCCTTATTTTTAGCGAATTTCCCCTATAGGGAATTAGCGAATTTCCCCTATAGGGAAGAAGCTATTACCGTAGGTCTTATGGTAAGACCTAAGCCCGAGACCATGATAACTTTTCGTTTTAGGGCCACCAGAAGCAAAAAACACCATTCGTTTGAATTTTTATATATCTATCTATCTATCTATATATATATATATATATATATGTGTCTGTCAGCACGATAGCGGCCGTAAATATGGTCCGATCTTAATGAAATTTGGAACAGACATGTAAAGTGGTAATCGAATGGACGAGTTCGTGAACCAGCCCGATCGGACCACTGGAAGGGGGGGTAAAGGGGGATAAACACCCCCAAAAATGGGTTTTTTGAGTTTTTTACATATAAAAATAAAATTTAACGAATCTTTGTTGGCACCATTGAATTCAGCTCAAAAAAACAAACAATTTAGTGTTTTGAATCATTGCTCTATGTCAACTGGTTACCGAGATATTGAAAGTGGTAAACACAGTACGTTGTCCCAATGTTAACCTTATGGGGAATAAGTAAAATTCTATATCTCGCTTATTTCTCAACATATCTGGATAAAACTTGGTTTGTGGCTTCATCTAGATGAGATCTAATATATTTAAGTCTAAAATCCCCGAAATTTCAATTTTTGTGGCAGCAAACCTGCATAATCATTCCCCATGTTATCCTTATGGAAAATAAAAAAATTCTATATCTTACTTATTTTTTAAAATTTCTTGACAAAACTTGGTATATGGCTTCTTCTGTTTAAGATCTACTAAATAATGAATTAAAACCAACCAGTTTTAACATACCTGTTGCAGCAAACCTGCATAATCATTCCCCATGTTATTCTTATGGAGATTACAAAACATGTAATATCTCGCTAAGTTGGATTGAAATACCGTTTGTTGTGTTGCATCTGAAATTCGCTGAGTATGCAGGTCTGCTGCAACGGGGGTATTGATAACTTGTAGCAGAATGGTGTAAATGTATAGTGAATGAGCAGTTAAAATTTTTAATTGTTTGAAAGATTGTTTGCATGAACTTCTAGGTGACGACATTGTCATTATTCTAACTATCTTTTTTTGCACCTTTAAGATTTTTTCCATTGAACTTGACCCTCCCCAAACAGATATTCCATAGTTAAGTAAAGACTGGAAATAGCCATAGTACAATGTTAATTTAGTCTCCATACTAATAATGCTTGTCAGACAACTTTTTGAAGTAATACAAAGTAATTTTTGGAAGTAAATGGACTTTTGTTGAGATTTGTATTGGTTAAAGCCAGATTTTCTGCAATAAAGTTAAATAATTTCTATTCTTTCCTTTGTAGCAAAAAGCGACAGCCTGTCCGAATATTGTCGTATTTTCGTGGAGCATGTCGCATTTTGCGTCAAATGCGACCGGAGCTTAAACCCTGATGGTATCTTTGCTAAGTGGTTATTATTCCTCATGAATATGTAGGAAGTGAGCATGGGGTAAATATATCGACCTCCGGACATCACCCGATCAATTGGAAATTTTTTTTACAAGATATCTGAAATTTGACGCTGATTTCAAAAGTCGTTTTTAGCGGAAAACGACGGGAAATGCCAGAAAATTTAAAAAAACTTTTTTTACGAAAGTGGGTCATGTGGGTACGCAAGTTGACGGGAAAAGGTAGCTGATCAAGAACATGCAAGAATTTTTTAAATCGGATCAAAATTAACGGAGATACAGCCGGAAAAGCAGGAAATATCATGTATTCAAAGGTTAGGTTAGGTTAGGTTAAGTTAGCCTAAGAATTCACTTTTAGCATTACCTACACCTACCTAGGTTTGATTTTTCAAAAAGATATTTCAGCAGATATCTTGTGACTTTTTTTAGGAAGGTGTCGTCCTACTTGTCGACATTGGTGAAGCAGTGGGTGACTTGGATAATGAGGGTAAAAGCTTCTTAGACAAGAGCAAAACGTGTGCCATGAGGATTGTGCAGAGGAAGGTAAGTTTGCTTGAACCAAATAAGTTAGGGCCATCCTGTGTCCTCATGAGATGCCACTGATGATTCTCCTCTAAAATTATGAATTTTTCAGGTTCTATGCCTACCAGAGCTGCAGCTTATCAAAGATCATTAAACTTTGAAAACTTTTATTTTTTTCAACGCTCATTCTTTTTATTTTTTTTTTTCTTTCGTTGTTAAATTTACTTATCAAAAATATTACAGACTATACAAATATGTAGGTATCTCATCTAATATATCTAAATCTGGAAAAGATTGACAAAGTGTTAGGCCTACTAGTAATTTTGCTGGTTGTAAAAAAAGATATAAGCCTACTCCTAAACTGATTACAATGAGTTTTCAAAATTCTAATTTAGTACAGTAGATTCAACTGGCCACCTTTCAGCTGCTCTTTGCTTAAACTGGTCCACCCTCTGAGAAAGTAACTTCCTTTTAACTAAAATTTTCATCAATACCTCGGTTTAACTAGCTGTAATCAGCAAGAAGAAGAATGATATGTTGACGATTCCCTTGACAAATTTATTATAAAAAATGTATGGTTTTAGTGAACGTTTGTTAGTTTGCTGAGCATGCAGGTCTGCTGCAATTGGGGTCTGTTCAATTTTTACATAAGAATCAGTGATAGTTTGGCATTTGTAAGTAAAGAATGAGACAACAGATTTAGGTATTTCGAATTTTACGTATTGTTATCAGATCAGGTCTTTGTCCTGAGGTAGCAGGTTAACCCGTTGACGCACCACTTTTTTATATTTCTCACTTTTGAATTGAAATATGTTTATTTTGTTTGTATTTGGTCTAATATTTTGGTTTTGTCCTTTTTGATTGTCTATATGTATTGACAATATGCTGGATTAATTAATAAAAAATAAAAAACATGTCCTCCTCCTCTATACAAGAGTAAAAAGAAGCAAAACAGGTGTCCACTGCAATCCCTATCAAACTTACAAACAAGGGGCCAATGGGGTAGCCAATGGGGGGGGGGTCAGAGGTTAAACCCCCCTCCCCCGAAAATGTTAAAATTGCCTTTAAATGGAAGGTTAGAAAATTATTTTTTTCACTTCTTATAACCGCGGAGCCCAAACCCCCCCCCAAAAATTTTTCCTGGCTATGGCTTTGCTTACAAATGCCATCAACTTCCACCCAAGCCGGTCACCGTTTACCTATTCGGTGTGTACACATTTGTAAGTTATAACTGGCGGCAATTCTTAGGGCCCACGCCGTCCATATCACTAATGTTACTTTTAGCATTGGTCTTATGGACGACGTGGGCCCCAAGAATTGGTGCCAGTTATACACAAATTTGTCGTGTACACCTTGTACTGTACCACACATTTGCAAGCCTAATAGGGATTGCGCATGGTCGGGAATCGAATCCACGCACCTCTGAACGGCTTCAACGCTATACTCATCAGTATAGCGCCCCAACTGACAAGGCTACGGCACCACGGTCAGTCTTGACAATGATTGGCGCATAAAGCCTACAGTCGACCCTAGCAGCAAACCAGTGAACTGGCCAAGCCCTCACTAACAGTACCCGCGCTCGGTTGGGTGGCCGACCACATATTAAACAGCACATGAGTGTGCAAATGGGTTAAGAGGAGTCCATCATGTATCTTAAAAACTTTGTACCCAGTTCCGGTATCTACCTAACCTTGGGTGAAATTATCTTTGTGTCAGACACATGTCAGACAAAGCCTAATGCTTCTGGTTTTTACAGATTTTTTCAGGTGCCAAAGATGAATTTAGTCTAGTCCTAATTGGCTCTAAAAATACCAAAAATGATTTGAACTACCCAAATATTGATGTTAAAAATGAATACTTTTGTGGTCCAAATTGGAATATTTTGAAGGAAATAAATACCCTGACTCCAACCAATGAGAGTAATGGTGATTGGCTTGACGGACTTATTGTTGCTATAAACCTGTTAAGGAATGAATCAGAGTAAGTACATTATACTACATGTGTGGGTTGAAATGTTCTAGCTACTGAATATTTCACCTTAGTCTATGCTTGAGAAATCTATATACCGAATATTGATTGACTAACTTGCACCTCAAAGCAAAGTAGCTTTCACTTAAACCCCCCCCCCCCCCCCCCCACCAGCATAAAATAGAAAAAAAAACAGCAAAATATTAATAATCCTGTAATAGGCTGTTGCTTACAGCAATGTGTGATGGTTGGGTGGTTTGACCTTTGTAAAGGGGAAGTATTTGAGCGTGTTGTGTGAGTAGACTGGAATTATTATTAAACAGAATCTTGTATTGCTGACTGACTGTCAGCTCAGGCTTTAAGTAGGTCAGGTAACAAGAGGATGGGGTCATTTGCTTAGGAGGGGTTTTTGAGTGGGTGTTGGAGGACCGAGGGGCCTCAGGGCTCGTGGCCCGTCAGGCCAGGGCCCACGTAAGTAATCTTAGTGTTTTTCCAAATTTAAAAGATAGGTCTTTTTAAATCATACAAGTTCCAGGCTGCTCACCCTTTGTTTTCTTTAATTCATTTCAAACCTTTGATATAACAATAAAAGTAATGAGTAATGTTAGTTTGGTTTTGAGTTTTAATTGTACTAGAATCTTAGTTTTTATAGAGTATTTCAGTTGTTTGAGCACTTTGTCGTTAGCCTGTGAATAAACGAATTTCTTTGTCAAGCATGTCTCTTTATTTAATAGAGCTACGTTCCCAATGTGGTCGTGTGCGGGACTCCTTAGTTAACAGCCAACAGAGGGGTTTCGTACACGTCACATATGTGGTGAGGCGCCGGGGCTTTGTAAAGTTTTTACAAAGTTCCGATCCTGGTAGCTCTTAAAATTGGCTGTAATTTGTTTTTGGTAAAATTTTTGTTTTGCTTTAATTGGTTTAATTCTTGGGTTTCTTTCCTAAATTTAGTTGTTGGTTTTGTGAGTGTTATGTTAAGTTAAAGAGGCATGTTTGTCTTAAAATTTACTTTTCATAGATTTTACTTTTTTTTTCTTAAACTGTTTTTTAATGAGGCCCCTTCGGTCCCCTCCCCCCAAAGGCTAGGATGTTCTGGTTAGGCCAGAAGGTTTAGGAAGTAGGATGTATGGTTATCTTTTTTGAGGGGTGACATACGTGTAGTGAGTGGCATACGAGTGTGTTTTTGTTCACGCTATGTTTGAGTGACGCGAGTGCGTTAATTTGAAGTCTCGTTGTGCGACATGGTTTATGATTCATCTAGTGCAGTGGGACCATGTTTGTGTTCGACGAGTTATTGTGTCGAGGTAGGTTATTGTAGGTTATTGTGTTCGACGAGTGTGAGTTATTGAGTTCGACGAGTGTCGAGTTATTGAGTTCGACGAGATTCGAGTTATTGTGTTCGACGAGTGTCGAGTTATTGAGTTCGACGAGTTTCGGGTTATTGTGTTCGACGAGTGTCGGGTTATTGTGTTCGACGAGTGTCGAGCTGTTGAGTTCGACGAGTGTTGAGTTGGCTTTTATTATGTTCGACGAGTATCGAGCCGTGTATTCTTGTGTTTTTTCGACTTGTGGTCGAGATGGGGAATCGTGTTCGACGTGTCGTCGAGTTTGGCGAATTAGTTGTGCGCTATTTAATCGAATATGAGGATGTTATGTTTGTTCTGCGTTTTCGACTCGAGGTTGGATATGTGTTTCTTGTGCGTTTCGGACTCGAGGTCCAGCAGCTATGTGAAATGTGTTTTTTCGACAATGAGTCGAGTTGGTGTTCTTGTGCGTTTTGGACTCGAGGTCCAGTACCTGTGTGGATTGTGTTTTTCGACTCGAGGTCGTGTTTGTGAATTGTGTTTTTTTGGCTCGAGGCCAAGTGTGAATTGTGAGTTTTGGACTCGAGGTCCAGTGGCTATGTGAATTGTGTTTTTTTTTTCAACTCGAGGTCGGGAGTGTGAACTGTGTTTTTTCGACTCGAGGTCGGGAGTGTGAACTGTGTTTTTTCGACTCGAGGTCGGGTTGTGTTTCTGGTGCTTTCGATGAGTTTTCGGGAGTGTTTTTTAGTTTCGATGAGCGGTCGAGTTTGTCGACGGTTTAGCAGCACGTGACGGGCACTGAGTTGTATTCCCACGGTGGGATATACGCCTATGATTGATGTTTTTTTCAGGTTGGGACTGAGAGGTACTCAGTTTGGTCTTAATGTTTAATGATTTATGGTATTAATGGAGGTGAGATTCATCAGGGATACCGGTCCCCAAGTGGAGTGCTGCGAAGGTATTGTATGACTAATGTACAATTTTGTGTGTTTTTCAGGTGAGGTTTTATTTTAGGATATACATGGTTGCGCCCATGGGTTGTGATGTACTAATGGAGGCAATGTGATTTATTTGGTAGCTCAGTCAGTTTATGAGCCTAGGTGAGTGTTTAGAGGCAGTGTTGTTTCAGATACATCGCAAGTGGTGGACGCAGAAGCGTTAATTAAGGCATAATTGATAAGTTAGTTAAGGGGATGGATTACTGGGTTTTGTTTAGCAGTTTTTAGCTTAAGGGTGTTAGTAGTTAGTAGTTTATAACTCTGAAGAATGTATAGGATTTCAGGTGGTAACATTTTTGGAAGGTAGTTTAGAATAAGGGTATTTGATTATGGTACAGGTGGTTCGTGTGAGGAAAGTTGCAGTGAGTGCGTTGAATGCGGTCAGCTGTTTACAGTTTGCAGACTTAAGAATGCTGACACCAGAGACTGGCCACCTGACCTTGCTGATGTCTGGAATTGCTTGGGTCATTGCATGTTTTGTTCTAGTTTGTAAATATGGGTGTGGGGCTTGGATTGAGAGATTTGGGAAATGTTTCTTTGATTGTAATTCGGGTTACTTGTTTTTTTAAACAGAAATTTAGTTTTAAAAAGGTTTGGGCCCAAACCTTAGGGATTTAAAGTTTAATTAAGATTACTTGGAATTATATGTGTTTGTTAATTTTTCTTATATCAAATGTTAGACTGATCAAAGTGATTTTCTCAAGGGTTTTGTGATTATTTTTTTAATTGATTTTCTTACATACAATGGTAAAGATTTTTTTGTGGTAGTACTACCTATTAAAGTTGGAAAACTGAAGTTTTCGACGTAATTTCTTGTGAATAGAGTTGATTATCGGGCTGACTATGAATTTCTTTCCAAAATGAATTGAAAATTCATGTTAAAAATGATATTGATTTTTAATAATGTTAAGTTTTCCTCTGAACACTTTAAGTTTGATTTTGGTTTGTCAGTGCAGGGGTAAAGAATGTCTTTTTACAGAGAATATTGCGACTGTTTTTGTATTTATACGTACTTCTAGTAGACTTTTCAATAAGAATTAATTAAAACAAGCAAGTTTTGGATAACTGGGTCGTTTAAAAGGATAATTGTTTGTAATATGAATTTATTCAAGTTTTAGCGAATTTCCCCTATAGGGAAGAAGCTATTACCGTAGGTCTTATGGTAAGACCTAAGCCCGAGACCATGATAACTTTTCGTTTTAGGGCCACCAGAAGCAAAAAACACCATTCGTTTGAATTTTTATATATCTATCTATCTATCTATCTATCTATATATATATATATATATATATGTGTCTGTCAGCACGATAGCGGCCGTAAATATGGTCCGATCTTAATGAAATTTGGAACAGACATGTAAAGTGGTAATCGAATGGACGAGTTCGTGAACCAGCCCGATCGGACCACTGGAAGGGGGGGTAAAGGGGGATAAACACCCCCAAAAATGGGTTTTTTGAGTTTTTTACATATAAAAATAAAATTTAACGAATCTTTGTTGGCACCATTGAATTCAGCTCAAAAAAACAAACAATTTAGTGTTTTGAATCATTGCTCTATGTCAACTGGTTACCGAGATATTGAAAGTGGTAAACACAGTACGTTGTCCCAATGTTAACCTTATGGGGAATAAGTAAAATTCTATATCTCGCTTATTTCTCAACATATCTGGATAAAACTTGGTTTGTGGCTTCATCTAGATGAGATCTAATATATTTAAGTCTAAAATCCCCGAAATTTCAATTTTTGTGGCAGCAAACCTGCATAATCATTCCCCATGTTATCCTTATGGAAAATAAAAAAATTCTATATCTTACTTATTTTTTAAAATTTCTTGACAAAACTTGGTATATGGCTTCTTCTGTTTAAGATCTACTAAATAATGAATTAAAACCAACCAGTTTTAACATACCTGTTGCAGCAAACCTGCATAATCATTCCCCATGTTATTCTTATGGAGATTACAAAACATGTAATATCTCGCTAAGTTGGATTGAAATACCGTTTGTTGTGTTGCATCTGAAATTCGCTGAGTATGCAGGTCTGCTGCAACGGGGGTATTTTTTTATACGTTGGTTTTTTAAGAGAAGTTTGATAAATTTGAGGATTGATTAATGTTTGTAAGATTTAAAATGTAATTAGGAATTATTGAATGTAACACACATTTGGTATCAATTTTTTTTACAATTTTTTAAAAATAATTTATATTCAAAGGAAAGTCGACAGCCAAATACTTCTTCTCATAGCAAGGGACGTTTTTGTAATTTGGGGGTTTTTATTAAGTGGGTTTTTAGAAAATTTGTGACAAATTTAAAAAGGGGTTTAATACAAAATTTGATAACTAATGCTATTGAAATGTGTTTTGTATTTTTGTAGCTGTACCACCTTTTCCATTCTTTCTTTAACCTTATGGACTGACCAATAGAATCTGACTTCTCCGGGATCCAGTCTGCTGCGTGGTCTAGACCGAGTCTGTGGGACTTGGCTGAATGGGTGCCTACAATGGTGAAACGGAGCTTCTTCATACCAGGCAAGGGTCATCACGCTTTGAGGGGCCACCATCATGGGGACACAGCGATGAGAAGGGGGTCCAGCATCTGGTTGCTACCAACGACTATACACTCTCGGTTTCGTTCATGGAGGATTGCCACCCTACTCTGCCAATGGTGCCGCTTCACTTCGGATGGACTGCCTAAAGGTTTTGGGGGACCCACAAATCAGGCCCTTTGCTGCATCGCATCAGCGTTCTACACTACTTCAGAGCGAGGTGACGACGTGGAGGGTTCATCGGCAAATTGGTCAGTCCGTTCCTTACTATCCATGCAATTCAAATCAACATTTTTTTCCCTTTCCCTTCTTTTGATCACCTAGGAGTTTTTTTGTTTGTTAAAGTAATTTGGGGGTTCATTGTTCATTGGGTTCATTGTCAAGTAGATTGCAGGTTTTTGGGGGGGCAGGATTGTTTGTTTCAAAGACGCTGAGGACATCGTCTCCCGTAGATGGGGGGATGTGATGGTTGGGTTGTTTGACCTTTGTAAAGGGGAAGTATTTGAGCGTGTTGTGTGAGTAGACTGGAATTATTATTAAACAGAATCTTGTTATTGCTGACTGACTGTCAGCTCAGGCTTTCAGGTAACAAGAGGATGGGGTCATTTGCTTAGGAGGGGTTTTTGAGTGGGTGTTGGAGGACCGAGGGGCCTCAGGGCTCGTGGCCCGTCAGGCCAGGGCCCACGTAAGTAATCTTAGTGTTTTTCCAAATTTAAAAGATAGGTCTTTTTAAATCATACAAGTTCCAGGCTGCTCACCCTTTGTTTTCTTTAATTCATTTCAAACCTTTGATATAACAATAAAAGTAATGAGTAATGTTAGTTTGGTTTTGAGTTTTAATTGTACTAGAATCTTAGTTTTTATAGAGTATTTCAGTTGTTTGAGCACTTTGTCGTTAGCCTGTGAATAAACGAATTTCTTTGTCAAGCATGTCTCTTTATTTAATAGAGCTACGTTCCCAATGTGGTCGTGTGCGGGACTCCTTAGTTAACAGCCAACAGAGGGGTTTCGTACACGTCACAAATGCATTACAAAGGTATGACTGTCCTGCTGTTTTTCCGCTACTGTTTTTTACTTTTTACCAAGGCAAAAATACTTCATAACAATGACTTTAGTGGAGGGGGGAAGTAAACTTGCTTGATAGCTTTTTTTACTCCGGGTAGAGAGTCGCAAAGTGTGTATGGGGCCGTCCATAAATTACGTCATCTGAAAATAGGGGCAAAGGGTCCAGAATGGAAATGACGGTAGGATGATGTGCATGGGGGAAATGGGCGCTGAGATAACGGCATTCTTTAAATTTTGTTTCAAGACTAATTTAGATAGGAAAATTGTAAACATTCTATGTAAATTAATTAAATTAAAGTTAAACAGCTTAGAAACTACGTAGCTGACTCAATTTTTACAATATCTGTTAAAATAGCTATTTTAGCTTCAGGTCAAAATAAAGCTACAGTAGCCTAAATGCAGATTTTAACGAACATTTTTTTTTAGATTTTGCAGGCAGAGTCAGCGTCCATCATTATAGTAAATGTAATAATACAGAGTTCAGAAAGGTCTAGTTTGAATAGTTGTTAACAACAATTACTCCAAAATGGGCTTAAAACTTAATTTGATGTTTTTAACAACCCAATAGATGAACCCTTTAATAGGGCTTTCCCTAATTGGCATTATTTTAGGAATTTGTAGTATGTCATTTTTCAATGCGGGGAGTCTGTCGGATTATGACAGTAGGATGATTGTGGGGAGGGGGGGCCGAAAATGGCAAAAAAGCGATGACGTAATCTATGGACAGCCCCTAGGCAGATTTCATGGGTTGGGTAGCCAAATTGCTATTTAAAAATTTAACCTGGGAAGGGCTAAGCAACAACATGACCTCTAAAGCGGGTTTGAACACTATTGTCATTGTTATTAGTTTTGTTTGGCTTTGAAGAATCAGAGAGTTAATATCAGATTTAGAAATTTTAAGAATTAGTTAATTTCACCAAATGAGTTTTAGTAGGTAATCTAACCATTTTTATCGTTCTTTATGTTTTTTTGTGTATGTTCGCAAAACTCTTGTTTTAGCGAATTTCCTTGAAGGAATAAGCTATTACCGTAGGTCTCATGGTAAGTCCTAAGCCTGAGACCATGTTAACTTTTCATTTGGGGCGCCCAGAAGCAAAAAACACTATTCGTTAGAATTTATATATATATATATATATATATGTATGTCTGTTAACACGATAGCGGCCATAAATATGGTCCGATCTGATTGAAATTTGGTACAGACTTGTTAAGTGGTAATCACGCAGACGAGTACATAAACCAGCACTATCGGACCACCGGAAGGGGGGATAAAAGGGGGTAAACCCTCAAAAATGTGTTTTTTGAGTATTTTACAGAGAAAATTTAAAATCATCCAATTTTCGCTAGCATTATTGAATTTAGCTCAAAAAAACAAACAATTTAGTATCTTGAATCACTGCTCTATGTCCATTGGTTACCGAGATAGTAAAAGTGGTAAACACAGTACGTTGTCCCAATGTTAACCTTATGGAAAAAAGTAAAATTCTATATCTCGCTTATTTCTCAACATATCTTGATAAAACTTGGTAAATGGCTTTTAGTTCAGATCTACTAAATATTGAATTTAAACCACCCAGTTTTAATTTACCCGTAGCAGCAAACCTGCATACTCATTCCCCATGTTATTCTTATGGAGCTTACAAAAACATGTTGAATCTCGCTATGTTGGATTGAAATATGTTGATTTACATTTGAAATTCGCTGAGTATGCAGGTCTGCTGCAACGGGGGTATCCATAGAAAGTTCGTACGGATAGTTCCTAATTTGAGGTATAGTAGTAACAGACTGAACGAGCCATTATTGGCCGAACTGGTTGTGTTGAGCACAAAATAAGATAATGGTGATGCCATTTTTCAACGTCAAATCAGATAGTCACAGTAGGAACGCTTCCTTCCTTGACGCTAAAATATTACTGTATTGGGCCTGCGTGATGTTTCAGACTTTCTCTTTTTTTGGATTTCTAAGTAACTGTATTGACCTTTATTTAATGATTTGTTTGTGCTTGAAACTCTTGATCACATTTAGCATACATGAAGCTGAACGTTAACAAACTCTTGAGATTCATCAGTTCTACTGGTCCCATCCATTGTCATCCAGCAATGGTGTGAGGTCGTCGGTAAAGAGAGCCTGCTGAAATTATTTATAAATAGGCCACATAAAAGCCGATTATTATATGCATAAAAGCTAAAAGGGTTATTAAAGCTGTTTTAAAAATTGTATTATTTCAATAAACACTCACCTTATATTTTTAGTCCTTGGGGTCTGAGCTCTGCTCAGGGGAAAATGGCTTGTTTATAAACAGCTGGAATCATCACGATCATCACACTCATCCTACACTCATATTCAGGGTAACGTCCTAAAAACCTGATCCTGTCTCAAAAAAGAATGATTAAAAGAATGAATGATTAAAAGGTTATTTTGTTTATATTTTCGTAGTCATTTTGTTACCAACATGGCAACTCATATGACCCCATGTAAAATGTTCAACTTTAAATTTCAGTTTTCTAAATATTTTGCGTTTCTGCAGCAAAATCAACCTCTTAGGTGAACTTAAAAATTAAAACTACACCTACATGCAAAATTTTATTTAAATCGTTAGAGCCGTTTTCGAGATAGCATTTATAAATATATACACAAGAATTACTCGTTTGAAGTACAAGGCTGTTTATTTATTAAAAATATTCCATATTGTCTGAGTACATTAAATATATTTTTTCTAACTAAACATAACTTAATAATGGTAAAAAATACTACTAGTATTTCATTGTAGCCGCTATACAATGGTCTTGTAACATTCTAACCTCTAAATACAAGTGACCTCCGTATAATCCGAGGCAGCCTGAAGACCTCGGATAATCGAGAGTGCACTGCATATAATTTAAAGCTATTTCTTACTGGAAAACTCAACATTCCAAACCCGACAGGGTTAAAGTCCACGTTGTGTCGAATGTGAGGCTCTACTGAGTTATGATTGATTTCAGGGTGAAAGAATTTAGTACCAAAAAAATAGTTTTGATGTCAAACCTTGCAACTCCAATCAAATCAAGCGAACAAGTTGAAGAAACTATTCAAGCTCTGAAGGATCTGAATATTAACTTAGTTGTCATGTAAGTTATAGACCAATTGCTCTCTTATCAGACATGTCTAATATATATATTTTTTTTTATGTTTTATTTATTCAGTCATGTTACACCAAATGAAAAGGTACGTAATGCCTTAATGGTGTATTTAAATAATATATACATATAACATGCTACATAAGTAATATAGGAAGGTTACAAAATAATGATAAAGCAATAATGACAGAGAAGTGTATGAACAAAAGGATATTATCATTTCTTAATTGTAATAATTTTTTAGTAATAATCAATATGGTTTTGCCGAGGGAAAAGGAATAGAATCGGCAATAGATTATTTTTTCGAAAATATTTTTAATAGTGTTAATGTAATAAAAAAGTTTCTGCAATTTTCATAGATTTCCCTAAGGCCTTTGGCCTCATCTTCCATGACATTTTATTGGAGAGACTGAACATTGTAGTGATACAGAGATTGGCATATGATTGGTTCAAGGTATTTCTAAAAGTGCAAACCCAGCAAGTTCGTGTTCAAAATAAATAGAGTAATTTAAAGGTAATATCTAAAGCTGAAATAAATTGATTAAGTGTTCGGAATTGATTAAATAATGATTTTCAAAAATTATTAAACTTGTGTTATATAAACAGATTGGTTGTCAATGTTGAAAAACCTAAATTTATTAACTTATGAAAAAACTTAAAACTAACTAAACTAACTAACTTAATTTATTAACTTTGAAAATTATTATTTTGATGATGTTTTAACATTTTATTTCAGTGATACATGTTTCACAAACAATAACTGTAATTGCTCCCAAATTTACCAAGTTGGAAATATAAAGTATTTAGGAGTAATTATTCATTAAACTTTGTCCTGGGAACCTCATGTAACACAACTAAAAGAGTAATTTACAACAAAATGTTCGCAAGTCTTACTGTTTAAGGAATTATATAACTGACAGCTTGTTGCACACTCTTGATTTTGCCCTTGTTCACTCTAGACTGAGTTACGGAATAGAAATTTTTGGTGGATCAAGTAAAACTGTTTTACGTTCTCTGGAAATAGTACAGAAACATTTTATTAGATTATTATCACTCAAAAATAAGCGAGAGCCTTCCCTCCCTTTATTTTAACAGCTAAAAAATGTTCCCTTAGGATATCTTTTTATATATAAAGTTTTGAATGTTTTATTTACTCACAGTGGAAACATTGGAGTAAAGTGAATAAATTACTAAAGTGGTTTACAGACCTGCTTTTCATGTAATTCTAATTGTATATGAAAAGCAGGTCTGTAAACCACTTTGGTATTTCCCTGTAATCTGGAGGCTATAAACACAACAAAAATGAAATAATTTACTTTACCAGAGGAGCAGCTCAAGGTATAGTAATGAGACCTAGAGTCAATTAAACCATTTTTAGGAAATGTTTTGTATATTTAGGCCCCAAATTTGTATTATTTTACCAAAAGCTATTAATGAATAAATTATTTTAGTATTTATAACTTTCAAAAAAAACTAAAGTGTTGGCTTTTACAAAGGAATCAAATTGATGATTTAATCTAGATAATACAATAAATGTTGTGCAAGTGGTGAAATGGATTGCCATTGTGCAACTTTATAGTTTTATAAGTGTATTGTAAATTTGAGCATTCATGAAGTTATGTATTTAGAAGAGATTCAAAATAATTTTTTAGATTGTAGGACAGTGTTTGTTATCAGGGAAAGATGGAGATAAGAAGTTCTACAGCCAGCACAAGTTACATTGCCCCCACAGATAACAAGAAATATTACAGAATGTCACTAAAACATATTGTTATTTTTCATTTTGTGTTAGCCATCGCAACTAGTTAAGATGGCTAGTAATTCCAAACAAAGAATGTAAGATTGTAAACATTGTATTCATTTTTTTTAAATAAACTATTATTATTATTATTATTATTATTTTTATTTTTATTATTTTTATTATTATTGTTATTGTTTATTATTATTATTAAGTTAATAATTACAAGTTGACTATGCAATACACCACACTATCTTACAAGTTAACTTCAACAAACTAACAAATTAGTAGATATTTTTGTCGGATAAACTTATTATCAATAGTTAATAAAATCTTTAACTTGTTCAGTATTTATCTTGGTCATTTAAAACATTGTGATATTTATTGCTTTGTTTTTTCATCTATTGTACCTACTGCATGATTTCAGTGGCATAGACATTGAAGATGAAAACAGTGAAAATGGTGGCAAACCAAAAGTTCAGAGAAAAGGTGAAGCTATTATTGGTAGGATTGTTGAAGAAGTAAGTTGTTAAAATATTGTTCACGTATTCCATAAGAAATATATTTTTTAGATTTAGAGCTATTTTTAGATGTAAATAAAAATTTTTTATTATTAGATGAATACACCAGACTGCAATTTGTAAGTTGTGTTATGTTTTACTATTTCCTGTATTTTTATTTTATTTTAAAACATATATAAATAAGACATTAAATGATCAAACAAGTAAGCTAATACAGACTGTGTTGGAATATAAATTTTAAAGCATGGTTAACCCTGCCAGGATGTGGGGGCTTTCTAGATACAGTAGACTCCCTCTTATCCGTACTCCTCGGGACTGAAGCCTGTCCGGATAACTGGTTTTCCGGATAAACCGATGTTTCTAAAAACTCGCTAAATTATGACATCTAGCATATTGTATAAGCCTGTATGATCATATTGTTGAATTGTGAAATAAGAGTAATTATTTGGAAAAAAGTGAAAATGACAATAAACACTAATTGGGCGATAATGACTGCGGACACTAAACACCATAAAATATGTTAGGCTTTGTATTTTTATCAAACTAATAACCCTTCTGTTTCTGGCGGGTGTAAAATTTTATTTCTCCTATCAAATTGGCCATTTTTCTGTATTCCCTGTTTTCAATTCCTATTTGAAGATTTACAATGTGAGCTTTTGCTGTCTGTAATTCACAAATGCACAGAGGTTGGCAGCTGCCTCTGAGAGCAGTTGATTAAGCCTACTTCTTTCAGCTCCTTCATAATCTTATGGGTTTGTATATTATATTCTTGTGGAAAACTAACTTTAATTTCTTGATCACTGTACAACTTAAGTAGGAGTTTGTTGAAAAGTTTAAATAATATAGTTGGATTTTTTTCTGAAAATTACAGGCAGATGGGGTGATGTGTGGATTTGGAGAAGCAATGAAACAACTCGGACACTACCAGAAAGTAACATCTAATGCAGCGGCTTGGAACTGTGATTTGCAAATTGGAAAAGACATCTACATACCGATTACTGGTTATAAAAAAGTAAGTAAAGAATGTATCCTTCCAAGTAGTTTTTTTTTGTGACATGCTAAGGCGTTGACAAAAATTAAGTTAACTTACAATCACATCATTTAAGTAGGACCTATATTTGGAAAAAAACTACTTAGAGTTTGACAAATCTACCTCCAAATTAGGCATATTCTCTCTTTTCTAGTTTGATTCAAAGAAACCGTTAAGTTGGAAGAAAAGAAGTGTTGAAAAAAGTGTCATAACCAGTGAGAATGTATTTTTTGAAGGGGATGAACAATTAGATAAAGAAGATGTCATCACAAGTAATCAATTTGGTCAAACCATCGTGCCTTTCTCAGGTAAGATAATAGTATATTATGTTACTAGGCTGGAAAGTACTGTTTTGCCGGACGAGCATGATAGTTCCCGCCCGAGCAAAAGCGGGACCTGGTACTTTACTGGGCTAGTAACGTAATATAGCCTACCGTTGCAAATTGTATCTTTAAATACCTTAAGCCAAGTCAACTTATTGCAATGCTAAATTGCCAGTTGTGTGTGTTAATGGAACAATCCAGTAACATTAAATGAATCATTTTTCACCAATAATTAAGCCACATTAGCAAAATCTGTCCTTTCTTAGGCTGTAGTTTTATTCACCACGCATATGGTTTTTGGAATTAACAGTCAAATAAAAGCGAAACTAAAGTGCCATATATTTGTTTTTAATAATTCAATAAATAATATGGTTCAAAATCCAATTCAAACCACCTTGTTAGGTCCTTTTGATACAAGGAGATCAATTGCAGAAACTAAGATGCGCAGAGCCATCGCTGTGCCCACTATATTATTGTTTCAATTGTGCACTCATAATCAACAATTATAACAGTTTGGTTCGTCGACAAGACATCACATTTGGCTGTCTAGTGTGAAACAGCTTAGTCAACCTCAACCTCTACAAATAATAATCTTTATTCATAAAATATACATAGGTATCCATGAATAGTGTCATTTCAATAACTAGTCTGACCATAACTAACATATATATATATTTAAAACTTTGTATATCTTTGACCGTTTCAAACTTAATGCTTATAATTTGTTTTAAATAGTGCCCTTTCAAACTCTTGTACTAAGGAGGAAGAGGAAGGAATTATTCTATCAAATATAACAAAGCTTTTTCTACTAAGTAAGCTTTTAATATCTGTTTGAATTTATTATTCTTTGTGTTGTTTTGTGACAGTTGCAAGAATTTCATTTTCATATAGTTTGGGGTTTTCTCGTAAAACTTTAGAGTTTGATAAGTTGTAATCATGTTATTTTTATTTCTTTTATTACAGGGTTGAGGTTTGTAGCCAGAGTCTATATCTTGATTTGATTTTACGATGAGAATTGTATCAAAACTGTACTGGCCAAATAAATGTCCACCTTAGTAATCAGACTTCAAGGTGATAGTCCAATAAATACACACGCAAATACAAGGTTGCTGTGCATAAGGTCGGGCCGGTAGTTAGGATTTTTGACATGTTGTAAGTGTTTAGCTGATAACATAAAATCCAAGTTTTCAACCTCCAGCTTCCCTGGGGTGCCTTGGGGCGTGCTACTATCTGGGTCTTTTTTAAATTTCACCATAGGTATAAAAAAAATTATGCATCCTTTGGACATTTATCATATTACATATTTAAAGAAGGCTAAAATTCCCCCCAATTAGAGTGCTTTTGCAGCTCTGTAGGTTTGATGGATCTAGAGACATGGTCCTTCTAAGATAAGACCATCCTTCCTTTTGATAATCATTAGATATTTTGAAAATTTATTGGAGGTCACTAGGGCGGAGTCCTTAACAGTTACAACAATTACAACAAAATGGATAGGTTAATCTTAAGTGCAATTTTAAATAAGTTTACTAAGTTTACTGACAAATGGTTCTGCAGATTTCTAGCCCATTACATCTGCAATGCAATCAAAATCTTCCCATACAACTGCATGCAAACATGAAGAAAGCTGTAGTATATATTATGATGGTTGGTTAGAAGACAGTCTGGCCTACTGGCATTAAATTTGGTATGCAAATATAAATTTGCATGGAAAATATTGTTAAACTATCCATTTCGTCCTAACCTTTAACGGCTCTGGCCCAGTGGCCAGTGGATCAAATGGAAGGATTTTGTTTATCTTTGATGGTCCATATCTCCTGATCCATTAAAACCACAGAGCTGCAAGAGCAATCAAATTGTTGGGGATTTAGTCTTCTTTAAATTAGTATCTTTTTAATTTATATACGATAAAAAAATTTTTATATTCGGATTGAAATTTGAAAAATTTTGAGAAAGTGGCACATCCTATGGCAACCCAGGAAAGCTCGAGGTAGAAAACTTGGATTTTATGTTATCAGCTCAACACTAACAACATATCCACGAATCACAACTACCCAACCTTTAGTACACCACAATCTAATATTTTACTGGACTATGGAGACAATTGTACATATATATAATTGTTTTTGTCTGGTGAAGTCTTTTATATATTTTGCATATTTGTGCCTCTAATGGTTATTGGTGGTAATGGCACCTGTCATATTAGTTTAACATACTGCTACCAATGAATTTTCAACATTTTATCTTTCTTTCTATTGGGTATGTATTAGCTGTTATGTTTCAGAGGATGACCGTGCAGCGATTTCTCTATCCACGGAAAGATGTTTAAAAGTAATAGGATTTACTAAAAGAAAAAATGTTCCTCTTCATATGTATTTGGGTGATTCAGCGATGTATATTGTACCAAAAAATGGAAATGCCGTACGTAAACAATATCAATGTTTCACCGAATTGTATCTTTATCAGGTTTAAACTTAAACCTGAAAAAGTCCCTTAAACCTTAAATTGGCTTGAAGGGGCCAAAAGCCCTTGAATAAGGAAAAATTAGAAAATTCACACAATCCTTATTTATGCTGGAACAGAATACCTTCTTAGCAAACTGGCTTTTAGATCTACCATATGTTAATATCCAGCACATGGTTTTAAATCAAGTATCAGCTTCACATGTTGTAAACAAAGCAGACGGTTTTAGATCTCAATATATGGTAGATATTTCACATTTTTTCTTGTATTCTGGTAAACTTCAAGCAATTTCAGTATTTTTCCCCCATTACGGAATAGAGACTTGTAATTTGAGCCCTCTCCCATCTTTCTACGACTTGCCAGACGTCCACAATTTTTATGCAAAGAATTGCTTCACAAAATTAAATATTTGATTTTGTAGTTAACAATTACTCAATGTTTAATAGGTTGTAACAACTATTGAATCACAAATGTTATCTGAGTGTAACATTGAAACAAAGATTAATTACTGTGGAATGATTGATATCAATAAAGTTTTGAAAACTTCAAAGAATCATCTATGTCTTTGTAACAATTTAAATAACTCCTTGAAACGACAAAAATCAGTTGTAGAGACCTATATAGAACATGTTTTCCTCAAGAGCCAAAGGACTAAAGTAAATATGTGTACCTTATTACATTTCTCAGCTGTTCCTGTATTTCTTTCCATATACATTTTAATTTTATAATAATATCAGTGAAACACAGGCTGTATATTTTGCAAAATGCCACCTCAGACACCAAATTAGTCAAAGGACAGACTGAGCCACCATATCAACTAATACTACTAATACCTTACAGTTTTTTTATAAAAAAAAGTAAAAACGCTATCAATAGTTTAGTTAAAGTCTTACAGAATTTTAAATACTAGACCTTAGTTTAACTACTAACATCCAGCTCAATCCTTCTATCTAATGCACTTATCATAGACCGAGAGCTGGGAGGTCAAAAATTACGTCATAAGGTGCACATGTAAAACCTATACCGCTTTGAAGAGGCATCCTAGAGTGTGTCAAAAATGGGTTTTTGAGCTCTAAATCTGAGGGCTTTCTCTGAGGTGGACAAATTTGAAAATAACCCATAAACATGGGTTTTTTGCAATTGTTTTGTAGAAATTTTTAAATGATTAAATTTTAGTTCACACCATTGAATTAAGCTTCAAAAAACAAACAATTTGGTATTTTGAATCATTGCTCTATGTTCATTGGTTACCGCAATACTGAGGATGAAGAAATCACCACTTCGTCCCATGTTAACCTTATGGGAAATAAATAAAATCATATAACTCGCTTATGCCTCTGCTTATTAACCTGGAATCCCCCATTTTTGCATTTCCATGGCGGTAAACTTGCACAAATTTTTCCCATGTTGTTCTTATAGGGAGAAAACTAAAGTCTATATCATACTTATTTTTTAACATATAATGATAAAACTTGGCATAAGGCTTCTTCTAGTCAAGGTTTATTGGATACTTAAAACCACCCAATTTGTGCATACCTGTTGCAAGAAACCTGCAAACTCCATCCCCATGTTATTCTTATGGAGAATGCTAAAAATTCACATTCAAGTGTGTCTACCTTGGAGAAAGCCCCCAGATTGAGGGCTCACAAACCCATTTTTGAAACCCCTCAGGATGCCCCCTCAAAATGGCACAACTTTTACATGTGCACCTAATGACGTAATTTTTGACCTCCCGCTCCTGGTCTATCAGTATTCTTCACAGTAATCAAACAAACAATCGCTGTTCTCTTCAACTTCATTTATTATCCTCTAATTTTGTGGGTGGTTTCCAGGGATCAGTCAAGGCTATGACATATCTAGCCAAAACGATGCTTGAGTTGGATATGGTCGCAATCGTACGAAAAGTTTATAGGAAGAACTCAGCCCCGAAAATTGGTGCTCTTGCACCAACATGTGAGTCGTCACATTATGTGAGTCAGCATTATATTTTTTAACTCAAAACATATTGATAAATTGATGAGATCACATCTGGTTCCACCTCGACAGATCACCAACTTTTCAAACCAGTTTAGAGGGGGCAGGTTGTTGTGTAATGTTGATAACTGATTTTCACATTTTGGAAGGAAAAGGCCATTTCATAGCGTGATGCGACTTGACTCAGTCGTGTAATGTGGCGATCTGTCATCAACAGAGTAGTCAAACAGCCACCCCGTCAATGAGCCATTCCATCAGGTCAACAGGGCTACTGTTTACATTATAGTTTAATATTCACACAAAACCATTATTTTTTTTGTTCTGTTCAAATCTTAATCAGATTTTCCAGTCTAACAAAGTGTTGACCATCATAATTTTACCATCCCTTTGCAAGTGACTATCAGTTTTATTGTCAGAATATTGAATCCATTTACAAGAAGTTCTAACATCATCCAAAAGAGTATTTTTGAATTTTCTTTTTAATTTATGAGTGGAGCTTGTTGCTGTTTTACATGCACGGCTTATGCCTCGGTTCTCTGTTTGTAAAAACACACAACATACAGGTTATTTTTCTGTGTATTTGAAACAGTATACAAAATGGTCTTAAAATTGTGCTTTTGTTTCAGTTTTTTTATTACAACCAACTTCCGTTTGCAGAGGATGAAAGATGCTTGAGACTTCCTTCTCTTAGAAGAGAAATCCCTACCCAAGAGCAACTAGATGCTGTAGATAATCTTATAGATTCCATGGATCTTTCACAGCTGTTAGTATCAAACTATAGAGATAGACAATCATTAAACAATATTACTATGTAATATTTTGAGCCACCTATGTACTATGGATGAAGTACTAATTTAGGTTGGGAAAATCCCAGAAATCTTTAGATTTTAAAAATCTTAAATTTGAAACTGCTTGAATCCACAATATTACCAACACATTAAATGCCCAAAACCGCCAAATAGTAGCCAAGAACAAGTACATAAATGTTGCTAGAGTAGAGTGCACGAACTAGGGCGGGGGGCAAAAACTAAAAACTCATCAAACTGTCTGCTAAACCTCAGCTGAAATGACTTAATGAAATGTTTTTGTTGAACTGTCAAAACTTTGTTTACGTTTTTCAGGGCCTTTTACCATAGCCATCTTTAGGACAAGGCTGTAGGGCCAGTAAATGGCAACATTGCGGGTTCAGCTGATTTGTTTATCCGTACTCTCTTATGGCACTATTTTTGTTTACTTGAAACCAGCTGGTTCTGTAAGGGTTTTTACTATGCAAAAAACCCTTGAGAAGCGGTGTTGCCAGGGCAAAGGCAACGCCTTATTACTAGAGAGATGGTCATGCTTTTACTGTAAATTTTTGTTTACTGTAACATATGATCATACAAGTTCATTAACTCCCCAAATAATGAACAATAATTTCGCCAGCAGCGCACTCACTCACATGCCCTATTTGGTTCCCGTGATTATAATTTATATTTCTCCTTTATATGTTCTGTTCTAACATATCATAAATGTGCAATGACGATATGTTACAATGACCATTTTATGTCTATTTAAAATACAGCACTATCAGATGATTAATTCTAGTTTACAAATTTGTTTATCTGGTACTTTTGTTGTAATTGTAAACAAATTATGTGTTGCATTTGACTTCTTCTATGACAAACACCAAAATCATTTCAGATTAATTTTTTCGTTTAAAGTTTTGGATCAATTTTTTCTGTCAAAGAATACACCTTTAAATTTACCACTGTGTAACTTAATCCATTCTTTTGTTTCTCTACACTCAGGCACATATTATTTAGAAAAAAACGAAAAATACAGTGCTACGTTGTATCAGTTGTCATACTTTATTAATTCAGGGATACCTAAATAATCAATCAATCAAGATTTCTCCATTACTAACTCACACAGTATTATAGAATGGTATCAATCAGCAATGAGTACAATAAGTCATAGAGTTAGGGGTGTGCGAGTATTCGACCGGTCGAGCTTTTAGGTCGAGCTTTTCAGTATTCGGCTCGGCTCGACTTTTTTCTAAAAAGCTCGACACTCGAGCCGAGCTTTTGATAAGAGAGTTCTTATCTGAAAGATAATTATTGCAATATATTTTTGGACGTTAAACCGGAAGAGCGGTCCCTCCCACGAAAAACAAGCAAAAAACATTCCTTAGTGATAAGGAAAGGACATTGACAGGTAACAAGAAATATTATCTCCATTAGTTGACCTTGGGGAACGTGAAATACAGCATTTAAGTCTATTGTTTTATCAAGGCTTATCTCTTAAACGGTATATCGTACAAGTTTCATTTTGGTCTCATTTGATTTATAAAAATAAGACAAAAAATATGAGCCGTCATTTATAGTTGTATGACAGGGAACGCGCCAAAGTCGGACAGTGCCAAAGTCGGACAGCGCCAAATCGAGACTGTTTTTCCGTCCTGAGTTGGCGCTGTCCGACTTTGACGTTTCTGTGCAAAAATGAAACAGTCTGGGTTTGGCACCTGACGCTCCCGCCAAATCGGGACTGTTTCAAAACAGTCCTGAGTTGGCGCCGTCTGACTTTGACGTTTCTGTGCAAAAATGAAACAGTCCCGGTTTGGCACCTGACGCTCCCGCCAAATCGGGACTGTTTTAAAACAGTCTCGGTTTGGCGCCTCGCGCACAAACGGAACTAAGCATTTTTGGCCACATCCCGATTTATGTCATTGACTGTACTCTCCGCCATATTAGCCACACCCATCGCTGTATTTAAACCACACCCCCAAATTCTATTGGTTGTTTTACGAGAATCCCGCTCCTCCGTCGAGGGACATTTGAAACAGAACAGCTGGATACGTTTACAGGATATTTTCTTAACTGTGGTGAACGTCCTCGTGATTTTTCTTGTTTATGAAGTGGCAGTTTTTTAATTGAGTTCGTGCAATGAGTCATTTAATATAGGCCTATTTTTAGATCCGCCAGTAATCCGGTTTACCAAGACCAAGTTAGATAACATGTTTTTGTAATATATTCCTGGGTAATATTTAGGGCATTTTATTATGTCAAACAATTGACTGTCCCTGTTAAAAAAAAAAATCCCTGCAACATTTTTGTTAACTCTTGAGTTTAGTAAATGTTTTATGCGGCATGTCTTAAGAATAAGGAGGTGACTTACGGGAAAGTCTGAAAATTCTGAAACCATTTTATATTTTTACTACGAATTAACCAGAATTTACAATTGTTTTTCCATAACCACCCCTTTTTAGAAAGGAATTTAGACTTTTTGAGTTGAATGGCAGGTAATAACTCAAATATTTCCGGCCAACCTGGAAATACATCGGTAACTACGCCGGGATGACCTGATAGTTCTAAGGAATGTTGCAGTCGGAATGTGTTTTGGCCGTTCCAAGTGATAGAATTAATTTGTGCTTGTTGATTGTCGTGTCCGTTCTCAGTACCTGTGAATGACCTTTCTAATAACCTTTCTAAACTTCACGTCAAGTCCATTTTCTTAGTTACACGGCCGAATTGGCCGAATGGGGACGCGACGTGAAGTGACGTGTAGCCTATAGCCTCTATCAATGCCATTCGCCCAAGCGGCTGTTATGAAAGCAAATTTTATACTAAAACTGTACAAAGTGCTGTTTTTGGCGTTCATTATTTATATTAATTATATTGATGCTTATCGCTTATAATATCTTATAAATGTCAGTAAGATGTATCCCCTTTAAAATAAAAGGGTTACGAATATATAAAAGTGTCAATATCAAACGTTAGAGTAACAGCAAACCTTAAGTTTATACCTTGTGTTTTATTAAGCATGTAACAAAAAAAAATTATATTTATCATATTTATCTGTATTTCATATATACTTAATTCTCACACCAGGGGTACTTATTTAATCCGCTTTTCACCGCGACTTTGGATGTCGCATCCTCATGTGCGCATGCGATCGAGGACGTTACGTACCGTGCGAATGTGAATATGTATAGAACCCTCTCCGGAATCGCCGTATTGGCCGTATGTGGACGTCGGGGCCATAGCAGTTATGGGACCGTATATGCCTTCTATGGCCCCGTGTGGACGTACGCGACGTGTATGTATAGCAGCACCTTTAAATTCGCAATATAAATATGTTGCAGAACTTACTATTACTAACTAAAATTTCAAACTTAGTTATATTTTAAAAATTAAGCAGCCACTCCAAGTTCCGTATTGTGCAGTCAACTAATAAACAGTATACACCTAGTTAATTCACTTCAAGAAATTAAATTGGATTTAGAGAATAAAATATTACTTAAGTTGTATGCCGAGTATGTGTTATACGCTTTGAAACTTTTGAAAAAAATAAATTTTCCAATCCTTTTTTAGCTTTGTTTCCAAACCTAGGTTTTAAGCTGAGTAAGCACAAAAATCTATTTAATTAAAATCTAACTAATAAAATTAAAACCCTTTTGCTATTAAATTAGTTGTAAATCCGTATAAGGAATATGGAAGGGTTCTATTTCTCACCATAGTACTGTACTATCCATACTATACTATACCATACTACGGTATACCGTACTATACCATAGCGCTGTAATAGAAATTAAAGAAATATTTAAGAGTAGTTTTGAGTTTTGAAACAATGTAGTAGTTCAATACATAAATTGAATTGGAAAATAAAACCCAATATTCAAATGTTGAATTGTAATTAATAGCCTTCGTTTGAAGAAAATGTACGCTTTATAGAGAAACTAGAACTCCAATTTTGTTTCTTTCATAGTAAATCCAGAAATATCAATTCAAATGTGCAATTGGACAAGTAAATTAAATCGGACATGTTTTAGGCGTGTTATAAAATTCCAACTAACATTCATTATTTCAAAGATTTTTCTTTGGTTAAAGACCTATATCTTTAGTTCTTATCAAGCTATACAGTAAAATTGGGTCTAACAACTTTCTCTGAAAGAACCCTCGCTGTAATCTGAATCTGACTCATCTAATTTACTGAAATTAGATGAGTTTCAAGCGATCACGCTGTGGACTACCAACATAAATTTGATTTTTTCCAAGGATTTTCTCTAAATAAAGATCGATGGCTTTATTATTATAAATATTAGAGATCGCCTACGGGTCGAAAGGTCGAAATTCAATCAGATAATATTTTACTACAGTTTTACTCATTGCTTCAATAAAACATGTGACATTTTGTTGTTATACTTTTGATACTATTTCAATATTTTTCCTTTAAATGGTGACCTACAAGGTATTTTAAGCCAATTTATGAATGAGAGATAAGCGTAGAATGATTGTGGCACGATCTTGTAATATTGTTACTATAATATTATTGGCCGACGGATGGGTCGCCGGAATTTTACCCCCCGGTTTTGTACACCCACAGAAAAAACGCCTACGTCATTTTGACGTCACAGATCGGGGGGTACGATTCTGGGCGCAAACTTTTAGGACGGATAAATTACTATGAATTTTAATAAACTGACGTTTCACGGTTGTCTGAACAGTTGTATAATTGGTATAAATCCAATTAAACCTGGCTTCTTAAGTCCGACCCCAGAATTGTACACCAGGATCACCAGGATTTGTACCCACGTTTTTAAAATAAAACTAACATTTTTAACAAATTAATTGAAAAAGAGATTCAACCTTATTAGGTGTTCAACGATCAATCTGGAATGTAATAGAACTCTACGTAGAAGGGCGGAAGTACATAACAGTTTTCTTGCTGCGTTGGGGTTTCCCGAGAGGCAGGTGTTCAAAAAACATTTTCAAATGCCCTTAGAATTCTTGAGTGGACCTGATGGAATGTACCGTTCCTCCCTCTGTAGGTGTATTTAATGGGCTTTTGGCGTTTTCATTGGATATAGTTTTCTTTATTTGATTGAACATGTTCTTCGTATTATTTCCTGTCGTTAGCCACCGAATCACTTTTTTAGTTATTGTAAATCTGCAGTAGCAAACGACTACTGCAGTTGGACTACGACTTTTTTAGTTGGATTGAAACTGCAGTAGCCAAACGACTACTCTAGGATCACTTGACGTTAGAAGGTATCTAAACCATTTTTGTATTATTGAATAACTTTACCACAATTTGTCCTTTGTTTCATTTTTTTGTACATCTTCCTAGTTTCAATATCTTAATGTTATTTCAATATTTTCTTTAAAAAATCTTCAACATTATAAAATATTGCTTCCATGAGAATCATTTTCAATTTTTTCTTAAAATTTTTAATTTCTTTTTCTTTTTTAGATGTGATGGTAATTTATTATATAATTTGATTCCATTTATTTTGAAAATTCTATGTTCTATGTGTTGTTTTGAAATTGTGTATTTTGTGTTTTGTCATGTTGCTATGTATTTCGTTTCTCAATATTAATTGAAAATTCATTTTTTTAAACCATTGCAAAATGTTATGTGAATTTATATAACTTTTAATTTCAAGGTTAGATTTATCATGGTCTTTTATAATTATTGTTGTGTCATCAGCAAAAAAACATAAATTTGAGTTTGACACGGATTCATTAATATTATTGACTTATATTATAAAAAGGACTGGACCTAAAACCGATCCTTGTGGTACTCCAGCAGTTATTTCCAATTCATTTATATAATAAATAAAGTTGCTGTGTAAGTTTTGTTGTTATTTAAAATACCTTAGTACTTTGGTAAATCACATTGGATGAAAATATTTGAATGGGCACCTACTTATTTTATAGACTATGCTATTATAGATATATTTTACGTTTTCCTTTTTGAATTTTCTAAATTGGCAAACATACATTCTAGAACCTATACATTTAACAGACAATACCTGACCGTTAACAAAAAGGCTTTAAATATTTACATACAGTATTTATAAATCCGAAAAATAAATTTGGAACTTATATGGTCCAAAAAGGACTAATGTGTTTATATAATGAGAACCTTGTGGTCCGAGCCTTGGTAGGTATCATTTCATGTTTACCACTTCATCCAATTACTATAAAACATGTTAGTGTCACAATTTTTATAAATGCACATTTTTTATTGCTCCATGCGAACTTTAACCCACATGCCGTATTTGTCCTACATGGCTGTATAGTTTGTATACAGCTGTACGGTGCAGTAAGGTTGTTTGTTTATTTTTTGTTTATTTGGTTGCTATCAAGGCAACTTCAAATGTAAAGTGTTTCGACTTTAAAATGAAATTCATTAACTTATTAGAATTTCTCTAGCTAAGTAACCTACATGAGACTTTTTTAAGTCAGAAATTAGATATTTTAAGACTTTTAAGGTAATCCTGGTAGCCGTTTTTAAGATAATTGAGCAAGAGTATTCTCATATATTTATTGCTCATAATTTAAGTACGGGTATAGGATTTATTCATTTTTTTGTATGAAGAAATGAATTTACCAAATAGGATATTTTTCATTTATTGTCGAAAATAGGTTGTATTTAACTTTTATCAATTTAAATTAATACAATCTAAATTCAATCACAATTAAAAATCCAGTTAAATTCAATTAAATTAAAAATCACATTTTTGGCCCATTAATGGCTAATATTAAAATTCTGCCTACCTCATATTTAATTACAGAGGGTCAAAAATGAAACACAATTAAAATTCTTGAGATTGTAAAAATAATTTTTAATAAATTACGTAGCATATTTAGTTCAAAAGGAAATTAATTACATTATTCAACAATGAGTGCAGAAAAACCAATTATGATCGAGAAAAGGGTTGGATAAAACGTAAAATTATTCTTAAATTATATACAATCTGATAATTTAAAATCGCAATACTAGCCCATTGTCATCGTCCCCTTTACAGCGAGCCAATGAGAACAAAGGGGAGGAGCCCGGTACAGTAAGGTTCAAAAACAAAACCGTCCGGGTTTGGCGCTGTCCGACTTTGACGTTTCTGTGCAAAAATGAAACAGTCTGGGTTTGGCACCTGACGCTCCCGCCAAATCGGGACTGTTTCAAAACAGTCCTGAGTTGGCGCCGTCCGACTTTGACGTTTCTGTGCAAAAATGAAACAGTCCCGGTTTGGCACCTGACGCTCCCGCCAAATCGAGACTGTTTCAAAACAGTCCGGGTTTGGCGCTGTCTGACTTTGGCACTGTCCGACTTTGGTGTTTTGGGAATTTTAAACAGTCCCGATTTGGCGCTGTCCGACTTTGGTAGCGTCCCGTATGACAAGTAGTTTGTATTTTTGCATTTTGTAGTAAGGATTCCTTATCTCCTAATTAACTCACGCACTAAATCAGACAAGAGCAAAAAACAGGGAAGGGGCTTGAAGTAAACAACCTCAACCCCCCCCCCCCTCTCCCTGGCCACTGATAAGGAAAGAGAGAGAGGTAGCTGTTTCTTTCTTTCTCTCTATTCCTTCCTTATTTATTTATGATCTTTCTTTTTCTTAATTGTACATTATTTTCTTCACAAAAGTTTAGAAATGCAACTAATTTTAGGATTTCAATAAATTATTGTTGTTATTAAATATTATTTCATTCATATATTATATTCTGAAATAATA
The DNA here is from genome assembly GCA_035578135.1 of Flexamia atlantica. NCBI lineage: Eukaryota > Metazoa > Arthropoda > Insecta > Hemiptera > Cicadellidae > Flexamia > Flexamia atlantica. Next base: position 17,786,928 of record JAQJVK010000002.1, read on the forward strand.
AGTTTAGCCATGAATATTATGCCACAATTGGGACTGCTATTTAATTTTTTATCATCTTTACTTAGTGAACATAAAAAAAATCAATCTTGTGTCTGACTAAGTGTAAATGTGTGATTCTTTTACTGAATATAACTATTTTAAAACCTTTCAAATACTTCTTTCTACTCTTGAAATTAAATTTAATTTTAACTATTTATTTTAAATTTATTCAATTTATTAAATTTATATATAATAATAATAATTTATATATAAATTTATTAAAATTTATTAAATTTATATAAATTTATTAAATTTATATAAATTTATTTTAATTTTATTATTTTAAAGTAAAGTATTTTGGGATTGGTTATTACTTAAATATAATGTAGATAAATGTAGATTTTAAATTTGGTATTTTTCTTCATAAACTATTTGTTGAGCCAATTTGATTAATTTTATGTAACAAAATACAAAATACTGATGAACATATCAGATAATTCACTTGTTTTGGGGATAAGCTTTCTATTTTTGAGCTGGCGGTCACTTAAGGTATGCAAACATTAGTCTATTGTATCTTTAAAAATTAAAATCAAACTTCATAATTTCTTTTACTAATTTGGTGATTGTTAAAAAGTTTGGCTCGTAAAAGCTCGAGCTCGAAAACTTTTGAAAAAGCTCGGCTCGGCTCGGCTCGAGTTCAAAAATTACTATTCGCACACCCCTACATAGAGTACTACTATTTTTTTTCTCGTGAGTCTACATGGCAATCAACAATGAATACAATTAGTCATAAAGTAGAGAACTACTATTGTTTTTTTTTCTGGTAAGTCTACATGGCATTTGACAAGTGTTATTTAAAAACACTTTTAAGGGAAGCGGTCCAAACCCCTCCAATTTTTATGAGCATGCCAGTAATTGCCTGCGACCTCTTGAAACAAAGTCCAAGACTCTAACCAACAAGCTAACAACATGCTTAACTAAGTGGGGCCTCTATTCTGAACTAACTGGGACCGAGACCTGTTCAACTTAACAGGAAATTTGGAATGAGCAGATAATGAATGAAATCTAGGAATAGATAGGATCTCGGACTGTGATATTGATTAAAAACCAAAATAAATGATTGCTGAACGATAAATGTTTCTGACCGATATGTGTTCTAAATAGTGGCTTTTGGTATAGTACAACTCTACTAGACAGGCTTATGTAATTTAATGCACCAAGATTTGGAAAACTATCAGGATGCAAATGCAATTTACATTCAATTTTCTAAGCTAATTTTGGCTATCTAATAATGGAGTGTTTAAACAAACTTTCAGGGATGAAGATGAAGACCCTTATAAGAAGCCTATGAATCCCCTCATAGAGCACAGGAATGATTTAATTGCATTTAAAATCCTGAACCCTTCTTCAGAAGTGCCAGCTGAACCATCAGAGTCTATTCAGAACATGTTGAAACCCCTGCCAGAAATCCTAGAGAATGCTACTGAAGCACTGGAAAACATCAAAAAACTGTTTCCACTGGAACAGGTTGAACAGAAAACTTACCGCCGTGCAGCAGCCGATGTTTTCAACAGGTATTTTAACATCAGCTAAAATATTGAAATACTATAAATAAATGTTTGTTCTAAAACTTTTGATTCTGTAATCTATGCGGATGACACCACCCTAATCTCAACTCATAAAGACATCAACACTCTAAATTTAGTCTCAAATGAAGCCAAAAACCTAGCATCTGTTTGGTTTTCAGCTAATAAACTCAAATGCAATCAGGAAAAAACACAAAACATTTTGATTGGCCTTTCCAAAGAAATTAAAAAACAATCCGTCAAATTGCTTGGTTTTTGCATTGATTCCAAATTGAACTGGCAGGAACAAATAGATAACACATGTAAAAAAATCTCCCGCGTCAATTACTTAATCTGGAAGCTGTAAGATTTTGTCACATTTAATTATTTAAGGATGGCATACTTTGCCTTTTTCCAGTCACATATTACATATGGGCTCATGCTCTGGGGACACTCGTCGCATACTAAAAATATTCTCATTTTGCAAAAAAAAGTAATTCGTACCATCTGTGGGGTGGGCCCTGTGGAGCACTGCAGGCCTCTTTTCACCAGACTCCAAATTATGACAGTAATTAAATTATACATTACCAAATTTTACAATATAATAAAATTAATATGCATTGATGAATTCAATATCAAGCTAGACATTCATAGCTATGAAACAAGAGGTAAATTTCAACTTAACACACCGGTTCATAGACTAAGTAAAATTAGCAACTGTCATAGACTAAACTGCATGCGTTTTTTTAATAAATTACCTCCCACAGCCAGAATTGTTTCCTTCAAGATATTTAAAACCAAAACATGTGAGTGGTTAGTTAAAAACCCTTTTTATGACATTCCTGAATTTTTAAGAACGAACATGGAAATTTCTTTTTAGTGTATAACATAATTTTAAGACTAGTCAAACCGTTTTCCTTATTTTATGTGTCACCACTTTGTAAATATTTTACCATGTTTGTGAAAATTATCGTATTTATAGCTGCATGTATGTTGACTTTGTCTATTCCTTTGTACAAATAGGTCAATGACAATAAAATTCTTGATTCTTGATTCTTGATTTCCTAGCTATAATTGTTTTTATAAAACTTAGTTGCAGGTTTCTGTCAGCTCATTTGTTTTTTTTTTTTTGTTTTTTGAAGAGGGTGGCAGCCTCTTTTTCATATTCCCTTTGCCCTGCCCACACGGACTATTGATCTGTGCGTGGACGTTATCAAGCAAAGGCAAGGATTGAGCGGGTACAGTACAAGGGTGAATAGTACTGCCAAAAGTATACGACAAGATCAAGCCTCGAACCTGTGATGCTTTGGGGCCACAGTTCTGAAACTGAGTGCTCTACCAATTGCACTACTGACTCTCACTCTTTTTTTACGACTCACTTTTATTTATTATTAATGAGTAATTTACACATCTGTGTTGTACAAGAGACATTTGGTTGCTTCTCTGACAGATTTTTGTGGTATATTCTTTTTTTTACATTAGTTTTTAACTTAACAAAATCCAAAGAAATATTTCATTTCTCTGACACTGGGGACATTTTGTTTACTAGGTTCAAGACGAAACCTTCAAGTGTGTACATATTACTAATGTATATGGCTAATCTCTGTTTTGTCCTTGTAAAATTAAGAAACTTGCTAAAACAAATACTATGCTGATTTTTTTTTCTTTCATAATGTTTTTCAGAACTACAAACAATAACCCAGTGGCAGATGATGCAGCACCATCAAATGAAATTGGCTCGGTCGCAAAATTTGTCCAAAGCACAGTGACTGAAGTTGGAACCATTGACCCTGAAGGGAACTTTTTAAAATTACTGGAGCAGGGTGAACCCTTTGGTAACTGTAAGTTGAATCTTAACATACTGATTTTAAAAAACACGTTTCTTATAAAAAAAAAACAGCTATATTTTTATTTTCTTTGATTTTGTACTTCCTGCACTCTACTTCACCATTAATTTCTTCTATAATTGCAAGAAATACTACTCAATCATTCAACTTATTTTGAAGTATTGTTCAACCAAAGTTAAACCCCAGTTATTTAGCTCGGGAAATAGCTAGCATTGGCATCACTGTAATCTATATATCAACGTGTGATATATAAGAAGGTCTCGCAAACATCTTCTAGTCCCAGACCTCACACTCACTAAGCTCGGCACTGGGAAGGACTAACATCCAATGTAATGGCAAAAAAGTATGCTTGTGTTGTCAATAATAACCTAGTGAACAAAGTGGATCAAACAAATTCACGAGAAACAATTGTTTCATAATCACAAATCTTTCTCAAGGTCTTTTACAGGAGATAGTGATCCGAATAAGATATAAAGAATGAATTTTGGTCGCTCAAAAAAATCTAAAAATACATCACAACTCCATTTTGACGGGTCTTATTCTTGAGGCACTCACGTTTTAAAGGTTATATTAATATTAAGACAACACGCGGCAGTGCGATGATCCGACTCAAATAACTAGAAAGGTATTGAGTCACAGCACACGCTGATGTGTAAATTATTGTGCTCCCTTTACTAATTCTCGAGCTATGCACTAACAGAACTTATTTTCTGCACGGCCCTCGTAAACACAACCAAAATTTTAATCATAAATATTTCCCTTTCTGTCTCAAAAAATGATTTATGTGAGTATACGATTGTCAACAGTATGCGAACAAATGCAGACTGCTATCAAAAAGTTGATCCTTACATCAAGCAGTTTGGTTGGAGCGAAAAAAGCCATTTCGGCTCAGAAGTTGCTTCGCTCACACTGTGTGGACAAGAACCCTGCAGCGTACAACATGTTCATTGCATCGTTAAAAGACGACATGCTACAGAGGGGAAACACTGACCTGTGGAATACAATTGTGGAGGGTAAGTAATTTCACTCACTGGACAACCGTCGTTTTCTCATCTTAGTATGCTTATGCCGTTTAAGAGAGGGCTCCAGACCCCCGCGTTTACTCGCTTCTCCCACAAGATCATTGTTAACTTTCCAATTTGTTACAGTCAACCGCTTAGCCAAAATTGTTGATTAAGCTCATTTAAAAGAACAAAAAATTATCTAGCGAGTTCAGTGAGCAGAATTTTGATATAGTTTTTTGTTTGAGTGTTAAAAAATAGCAAAAAGTTAGATTTTTGGAATTTTTTGTAAAATATTCTAAATTTGATATCAAAATTTTTCTCACTGAATGAAGTTGCTAGATTTTTTTGTTCTTTCAAATGAGCGAAAAATTAACAATTTTGGTTGAGCAGTTGAGCTGTACCGAATTTGAAAGTTAACATTGGCTTTTTGGGAGGAGCAGGTAGAAACGTGACATTTTTCGTGACTGGAGCCCCCTCTTAATGTATGTATGATATCTGTATGTTGAGCTTGGTAAACTTAACATTAACATTTCCACATGCTTCTTTTTACTATATCAACATGCTGCGGTACATAAAAGGGTGAGTGTTCCCCAGGGTTTAAGCTGCGGTCGCATTTGTCGCAAAATGCGACATGCTCCACGAAAATGCTACAATATTCGGACAGGCTGTCGCCTTTTTGCAACGAAGTAAAGAGTGGAAATTATTTAACTTCATTTCAGAAAATCTGGCTTTAACCAATAAAATCTCAATAAAAGTCCATTTACTTCCACAAATTACTTGAAATCACTTTAAAATAAAATAAGAGTTAATTATAGAATGTAGGCTTCAACGTAACCCTCGATCAGATGCCCCCAGATCCACAGTCAAAAAGAAGACTATAGACAGACACAGAGAACGTATAGACATTCTAATCTGTGCTAAGAGCAGTTGGCGCGCACTCTGTAGTGGCAGAGTTGCCGAGTCTAGCTGAGCGGTGGCGAATACGAGAATGTGGAGGGCTAGTTCGCCACCTTGGAATGATATGGAGACAAATAATCAATATAGTCATTCGATAATTTTAGTTTCAAGTCATGAATACCCTATTTATTTAAGGGGCAAGAAACAGCGCCGTGGATTATGCGAGGATTTTTAAAGATACTGCCGTTTAAAACCTGGGATTTTCGAAACTCACGGTGGGTAAAATCTCAAGGCCAGTCTGGCAACCTTGGCGAAACAGACGTCTCGAAAACGGTGATGCGAAATACAGTTTGAGGTTATGTTGTTCAATTAAGTTGTTTTGGTTTGATGACATGTGCCATAACTTAATGACATGCGATAAAAATGCTAAAAGGAAAATAATTTTGCTACAAGTCTCAAAGAGCTTGTAGCATTTTTGCTCAAAGAAATTTTTTCCCAGCTTAAACCCTGGTGTTCCCAATGAATAATTGATAAAGCTATTAAGAAAGTTCCCTCCTTTGCCAAAATATACCTAAAACACACTATGCAGTATCATTTAGCACCTACTGTTCTAAAAGTAAAATATAATCTTATGTAACACTTGGAAATTATAGAGTTGTTTCATTTTTATTGCTGAACCAAAATCATTCATGTTGACATATACTAAAGATACATTCCATTCAAGTTGATCATCTGTAATGCCTGGTATCTATAAAATGAGTGAGTGTAAACAATTCTGGAAAAGCAATAAGCTTAAACACTTGATCTTTACAATGAAATATTTAAATAAATTATATTTCAAGAATTTGTGGGACAGTAAATGACATTACGTTTACCTCTGCGTCGCCTTGCACAGTGAAAAATGCACAAATTTAACATGAGCTGTTAGGGGCCTCGGTTCCAAAAGTTGCCACTAGAGTCGTAGAATAACAAAAACTGCCACAGGCAAGAAACCCTCTTCAATCCTGGACTAAGGAAGGGCAGTGGCGCTGTAACGCACAGCCTTGGATGGGATAGGAAGCACAGTCATTGCAGTAGCGCCACAGTAGCAGTCTTCAGTTTCGGAGTAATGTTGAGAGGAGCTACTCCTACATGATCTTTCACCTCCATGCTTCTATTGGCGTATAATGTAGAAATGCCTAAAATTGATGGTGGGTTCTTGGAAAATCATTGTTTTTTTGTATGGTTTATTAAAATTAAAATATAATGTAGCCTAGAATTTTTTAGTTATTGTTTGTTTTTGCAGAGAAACTTGGCCTGATTACATCAGAAGAGTCTCAGCAAAGCAGTGTTAGTGCTGATGAGGCTGACTTGTTCTATGAAATAAAAAAATCGGAGACACAAGAAGAAGTCCAATATGAAATGGAAGCAGAAGATTTGGTATGGTTGTTTTTTACTCAGATTGATGGTATTAAGAACCTCATACCATTAATCTCATGTTTATGTGATCCTAAGTCAAACTAATCTCATGATCAGGTGGCACTATCAGGGTTTAAGCTGCGGTCGCATTTGTCGCATAATGCGACATGCTCCATGAAAATGCGACAATATTCAGACAGGCTGTCGTCTTTTTGCTACAAAGTAAAGAGTGGAAATTATTTAACTTTATTGCAGAAAATAAAGTTAACCAATGACAAAGTTAACCAATACAAATCTCAATAAAAGTCCATTTACTTCCACAAATTACTTTGTATGACTTTAAAATAAAATAAGAGTTAATTATAGCATTGAATATATAGCTAACGCAAGAGAAGGCAAGCCTAATGGCCGCCAATAGACTCAAAATATTGACGTAGTTCTGACCGCTCTCGCTAGGTAGCGCCATCAGTATTGTACCTAGTACTGCCCGGCCTCGCTTGGCGCGCTCGGGTAGCCATGGAGGATGGTCGTAGTACTGACTTTCGTCGCTTGGCGCGCTCGCGTAGCCACGGCGGATCATGACCTTGGTAGCGGCTGCAGGTGTTCAACCAAATTATTTAATTTCGCCCGCTCCGCTCCGTCTCCCGCCCCCGCGTCACTGCGTCAGTGCAGTCGAGTCGGTCGCGGCAGCGGCGGCAGAACGGGGAGTCAGTCATAACAAACTTTAAATTCACACTTATAATTAATGATTAAGAAGCGATTTTACAAATGCTGTGTTTATTTGCGATGCTTTAAAACGATGCAGGAAACTTATTGTTATTATAATATATTTAAAACTACAATCCCAATATCATAAAATTATATATTTTATGCCACTTGGATGTATCTAAAGTAACACTAGTTTGTAAGTATAAAGTGAAAATTTCACTGTAATGAGAAAAATTTACTAGACCTTTTTAAATGTTCACTATGAAATATTATTTTTAACAACAACAAATGTAGTTTCCGTAATTAATACAATATTATTTTACGAAACAAAACATTTATAACATTGATAAATTTATTAGAAGTTGTATTTACAATCCTCTTGCTCAGAAAGAAACTGAATATTAAAGTTTATTTTGAAATAAAGTATCAAGGTGAAATTTAGATGCAGTGTGTCAGCTATCAAGAATTTAAGAAACGAAGTAATATTTCAGAGGTAAAATGGAGATATCCGAGGACCCTTAAGCAAATAACGTATCACTGTATAAAATAGATTGAGAAATTTGTAGGCCTATAGCCTCTTCTTGCATTCTTTTCGAAGTATCAATACATTTAATACAGTTTGACCAATAAATGTGTGCATTAGAATAATAAGATACATTTCACAGTAACTTGAATAATAACATGGTGCCGGGGTTAAGTCTCACCGTGCCGCCTACGGTAATAGCTACTTCCCTATGGGGGGAAATTCGCTAAAAGTAATATAAAAGTAGTAAACAAGAGTGTTCTTCTAGACTGTAACATTAGATGATTAAATTAGTAGCTGCAAGATTCTGTATACTGTTAAATATACAGAATACATTATGAGGAGTTAGCTTGAATCTAAAATGAAATAGATCGTACAATCTATTTTTCTAAATAAGTAAATACAATATTATAAACTTACAGAGTTACCTTATATAAATGACATAATATTAATACCTATAAGACTACAGATTACATTAGAGAGCGCATTGAAGAACCACGAAAGATAGCGATCGTAATGGAAACGATTATCTTATCAGAGATCTTGGAGAAAAAAAAACAAAAAAGAAAGAAAAAAATAGTTTTATTTTTTAGTGTTTTCAGTGGTATGTACAATTTTTTCATTTCTTGGATGTGAAATGACTGTCAGTAATTGTTTTTACTATGTTCTTTTTTTGTAATCGTTAGAAGTGACATCCAGGTTAGCATTATAATTTTCAAACAATTTCAAGCCACTTTTGTTATTGGAAATCGTGTTAAAAAGGATTTTATTGGAATCAGGAATATTTGGAGAAGATACCATATTTAAATGGGTTCCATCATACATATACAGGAAGAAAATATAGTTTTCTCACTTGAATAAAATGAAGAGATTAAAATTTGTTGATAAAAATGAAATAAAAAAGGACATTAAGTTTAATCTCTACCATCCAAAGTACTAACAGACGTGCAAATGGATTAAGACTGGACATTACATTGAAAATTTTAACTTTTAAAAATTAGCTATCCCTATTTCTCGATTTGAAAATTGGTCGAAATTTTGACCACTGGCGATTTTTAGTATTGTTAAAAAAACATATATTTGGGGGGAAACTACTAAAAAATTTTAAAGGAAAATGGTATTTACATTTTATCCAGTTTTATCGTTATTAGAGAGCGCACTCGACTCACCCACCAAGGCGGCTGGCCAGACCATTAAAAAATCTGTCTTTCTTTGTTAATCGGAGGAAACTGTTTTCTTAACACTATCACATTTTTCGAACGCCACGTTTTTACACACTGCAGATGTTAATCGCTTTAATAAAGTTGGAATCGATAGAAGCTTCAAGGTTAAACATATATTTAAGTCATGTGATTTATTTACAATAAACCATTCAACAAAACCATTTATTATGAAGCTGTTTTTAAATTACCTCAAAGCTTCCATTTATTTTAACTTTATTATATCAATGTTGATAATAGCGCACTCACTCACGACTAACTAGCCAGGATGGCTAACCTTAGCAACAACGAATGTATCTCTGTCCGTCGATCTTCGGAGACTATGTTTGTTGACACGTTCGTATCACTCCATCATTGTTTATCAACACGTCATTGTATATAGTCAGTGATGACATGGACCGCGTCGTCGGCACGAACTCGCAAGTCGTCGCCCTGGCTGACAGGGGGACGAGCCCCTCTATCTCCCCTAAAATATAAAACGGCGCCCTCTTGTCCCAAGAGATGTATATCCATAATAGATAGATAATATATAATTTTACCTTAAATATTCCGGATATTTATTATTACTGGAATATATTAAAATGCCAGTATATTTAAATCACTTAATCTGTATCAATAATTTAGTTATGTGTATCAATATAAAAATAGCATTTTGTAAAACATGAAAATTAACTTCTATAGATGTAAACAAATTGTTTTACCATTACCAGAAGGCGATCTTTTACCAGTAGTCAGGACGGATCTTGTAATTTAAAAACCTAAAGCATATTATTTAAACAACCTCTATGATAACAATAACAGTATCGAAGTCTGTAATAAATAAAGCCAAAGCGTTATTTATCCAGGATTTTTAAGGAAAACCATAAGTCCGACACTCATAAACCCCATACATGTATGTATTGTATCTGTCAGTTAAAATGGAGGTAAAATATTGGTTTTGATAAAATTTTCCTAAGGGCACAAATGCTTGAACAGCTAATTATAAAACCATGTTTTGTTAACAGCTGCTGAGCTAGCAGCGCACGTCCTAACTTAGTGCATACACCTATTGCCTAAACAATGTTTTGAATATCTAACTTAAAAACAGACTATAAGCTATGCTCCCCCTTTTTATACACATTGTGTGTATTAATAGATAGGAAATAGCAATAGTCGTAATCAATTTTATGTTAAAAAATAAATGAATAAATAATACATAGTGAATTAATTCACAGTTGAGCAAGTAATGTGAAAGTTCTCGTGTCAGTGCAGTGGGGAGATACCATACATAGTATTACATTATGCAATTAGTTTAAATATATCGAGCTCTTTAATATACACGCGCCAAAAGTCAAAAGGCCAGGTCAAAACTTCAGTTCACTGCGTAACAAAGCGCAATGGTGCACAGTGGAGTAAAGCGCGAATAACATTGTATTAGCAATTGGGCTGATCTTTGTCAGTGACAAAGCTTTCATATAATCCATTCTACAGTTTTCCTTCATTCATATTTGCTTTCGTATGCCCCTTACTGGTGGTCGGCGTCTCACCTGGTGATCTTAGTAATAAACCAAACAAACTGTTTTACTAAAATTGGTTGAATTTTGTATAAATGACGTTTGGAAAGCTCCAAACAATAATAAAACATTATTGTGAAAGCCGATAATGCACGAGCGATCTTCATAACCTGCTTGTTTAATGTGCCGCTTTATCTCAGTCAGTGCGAGACGCTTGCTGCACAATATATATTTATAAAGTTTCTTTGTCTATTTTAAGTCAATTTATGTGCAATTATAATTTTCTTGCTTAGTTTAAACTTAAACCAGAGTTGGTCATAACAATCAAAATACACACACTAAAAGTTGGTACCTCAAGAAGTTAAAAAGGAATGCCAAATTATTTTTAAAAATCCATACTGATCGACTAATAACAAAAAACAAGGCGAGGAAGGACAAGGTTCAAAAATATGGACGTTTTTGCCGTGACCTAAAGAACCAACATTACAATTTTGTTTGCAGTACTTACTTACGGGAAGATCCGTATATTCTTAAACTAACGTAATAAACAATTTGTATAATTATATAATTTCATTGTGTAATCAATAGTATTTTCCTAAATCAGGCCACTTTTCATATACTGATAATTTACAGCTGGAAGTTATCGTTATTTAAGTAGTTTCAAACAATATTAGTCAACAAATAATTAATTAATAACTAGGCCTTCGCAGCTTTAAATAATTTTACCATTGATTACCTAACCAACGAAATTACTTTGATTTTGTATTTTTCTCCGGGCTCTGCCCCACGGCGCGGCGGCGGCGCGGCGTGAACAGCTGGCTGGCACGCTGGGCTGATAAGTTTGGTGTAGGGGGGAGAGGGGGGGAATATGCATCAGCGTCTACGCGCCTGCCATTCCGTCTGGGACAGGTAGATAAGTAGTTCGCCTAATCGCTACCAGGGGCAGCACGATACTGCCCCTGAATTAACGACCGCTCTCGCCAGAGCGCGCTCAAGTCGTTGCTCACAATCCGTTGCCCGCGGTTTTACTTCTATTGCGTTAGCTATATATTCAATGATTATAGAATGTAGTCGTCAACGTAACCCTCGATCAGGTGCCCCGTCATTAAGATCCACAGTCAAAAAGAAGACTATAAATAGACACAGAGAATGTGTAGACGTTCTATAAGTTCTCTATGCTAAAGAGCAGTTGGGGCGCACTCTTTAGTGGCCGAGTCGCCGAGTCTAGTCAAGCGGTGGCGAATGCGAGAATGTGGGGGGCTAGTTCGCCACCGCTTGGAATGATATGGAGTCGAATAATCAATATAGTCATTCGATAATTTCAGTTTCAAGTCATGAATATCCTATTTAAGGGGCAAGAAACAGTGCCGTGGATTATGCGGTGATTTTTGAAGAAACTGCCGTGTAAAAGCGGGGATTTTCGAAACTCACGGAGGGTAAAATCTCATGGCCAGTCTGGCAACACTGGCGAAAACAGACGTCTCGAAAACGATGATGCGAAATATAGTTTGAGGTTATGTTGTTCGATCAAGTTGTTTTGGCTTGATGACATGTGCTATAACTTAATGACATGCGATAAAAATGCTAAAAGGAAAATAATTTTGCTACAAGTCTGAAGGAGCTTGTAGCATTTTTGCTCAAAGTATTTTTTCCCCAGCTTAAACCCTGGGCACTATTAAATCAAACTTGTAGGCTTAATTAATTTGATCTACGGGCAAGAAATCAAGATTTTTACAGCAACATCGTTTAACACGCCTGATTACTGCCAAACACATTTGTATTTTCATTTTCAGTTATGTATTTTATACTTTTTGAGTTTAGTTATGAAGGTTTCATTAAAAAAAGATTTGATGCATGAAAAAAATGTGTACCAATTGGGTCAGCACGTAAACCGATCAGACCCTGTGTCATTTTTCATTCTTACTATTTAATTTTGCATGGTTGGCAATACTACCATTTCCCGCATAAACTTTGCTTTGGCACTTCATATTTATACAATTAATTTTAAGTTACATAAAAACAGTTGTAAACAAATACGCTGACCCAATCAGGTCATCATATTTTGGCCAAGTTAAAACTATCTGAGCCAGGAGTAGAAGCATCAGAAATTAAACTGTAATTCCACCTTGTAGCCACTAACTTACTTCGTTATTGTGGTTTGCTTAATCACTGATAGGTGTTACCATATTACCATATTAGACGCCGACCACCACTAAGGGCCCCTGGAGCCCTTAGTGGTGGTCCATTTTATTTTAGTTGGAGCCATGGCAAAATGGTAAAAACTTTTCGAGGTGTCGGTCCGATCGTTTCAGCATATCACCTTAGCCAAGCCTGGTTTTATCGACCTGATCTGACCCGCGTGGCAGTTAACGTGTTAATAAGCGTAATACCTATCATTTTACTATTTTTCTTAAAATAATTAAAGATATCTTTAATCCAACAGTACTTTGAGGTTGAAAAAAGGGTGTTTTTAGATTTACGTTTTACAGCATTTGGTGTTGTAGGCATATTGCATTTGCATTTACAGTGTATGCTTGACCCCTACCTCCACTATCAATTAATTAAGTCCCCGCCAATAATTTTTTTTAAAGTCGGTGTCCATAGTATTCAAGCATAGATTTTAATATGTTGCCCCTGGGCCAATGGGGTGCTCATGCTGTGCTCAAGCCTAGGGTTCAAAGTGTTAACACCACAGCAGAACTAAGTTAACTGCTATTCCGAACTAACTGGCACCAAGTCCTCTTCAGTTTAGCCAGGAATTCAGGAAAAACAGAAAAGAGGATACTGAAGTATCTTGGCTTAAGGTAGTGATCTCCATTTCATACTGATATCAACCACAGAGTCACTTGCAGCCAATAGGAATCTTTTTTGTCGTTAATTGTATATCACCTCAAGCTATGATTACATTGAATAGCAAAAGTCAATCCTTATTCCATATGTATGGTTTGCAATTGCAAACCATACATATGGTGCAATGTATTGCCATACATTGCAATTGCCTGATTCACCCTATTTGTGCTTTGCCATCTCCGCTTATAAAATTATTTGTTACGATATTGTTCAGATTAGGCAGTTTTTTTTTTTTGGAATAGCGAGACTATTGTATAGGCCTATCCTTGGACCACGGCCAGCTCCATTAATATACTGTACTTTGGGTTCTATGTGCTAATAGTGAATGTAATAACTGTCAGGTGGTCTTGTTATAGTTTTGAAATTTTACAAAGCTATCCAACTGTAATCAGCTAAAGGCAATAAAAGTTCATTCGTCATTTTTAGTTGTCTTGTCAATGTTTTGAAAAACTATCAAGCTGTGAATCAGCTAAAGGCTATGAATGTTTATTTCATTTGTCATTTATGATTCATCAAGTGAAGGAAGACTTTGCTTAGTTATTAATTTTTTACCCTGGCCAAGTTCAAAAAAAGTTTGTGTTTGACAATATTACACCCATGAAATGTCTTAACTTTCTCTCTGAAGTGAATTAAATACCCATTACTAATAATGCATTATCACTTTGTTTTACAGCTTGATGAACTTTAGCTGTTGTGGACCAAAGTAGTGAAAAATACTCATAGATTCCAAGGGTTGAACAAGAAGTTAAACCAAACAATAATAGGAGCATAAAAGTAAAATATTTAGCATTTATGTAATTAACTGTTTTAAATAAAAATACATTTATAAACTTGACACTCTTTTCAATCTTCCTCTTCCATTTTTATTTCGTCTTTAATATTTTTCTCCATTATCTTCCTATATTCTCGAACTTTAATCTTTCTAGGCATGATTTCTGAAAAATTTCAAACAAAATATAAATGTTCAATCTCAAAACAACTTACAGCAGAACCTCGTTCAACCGTCACTCTCTGTTATCTATCACAGCTACTGTACTTTAATGTGTCACAGTACACGCCGTAAAACATTGAACAGTTACAACTTACAGTTTAGCAGTTCTGTTTTACTCTTGTTTGTAAGTAATTTAATAAGAAATATGTATTATCCACTTATACAGGGTATAATAGTTTATTTCAAAACCTTTTAAATCTACACTTACCATACAGGTTTATAGTGAAATTTCTATTATCTGTCTTTCCTCTTAACCCTCACACTCTCGGTCCCAACGGTGACGGTTACCAGAGGTTCCACTGTATATCTAAATATTAATAGGCAAGCATGATTTTTATAATAGTTTCTTTCAGCCTGTGGGCAAAGTAGGAGAAATCTGACCACACTCTTGGAATTTTATTTACCTGCAAAAGTGTACAATCTAATCATAAGTTTTGTTAATCTTAAGGGCACAAGGAAAAATTAATTTGAAATCTTTTAAAATTTGAAATGGGTTTTATACTTTGCCATGTTTGTTATCAAGGCCACAAAAGCAAACATGAAATATGTTCAGGTAACATGTTTTATTGCTGCTTGGAGGTGATGTGACAATAAAAATGGAGTAAAAAGCTACAGTAACAGGGGGAAATTTGCTAAAAAGGAGAAAAGAGGAAGAGAAGAGGATAGGTTGGAGGATAAGCAAGATTATAGGAATGAAGGAAAGGAGAGATTGAGGGAAAAAAGGATGGACAGAAGGGGGCCTAGCTGTATTTTTCTTAGGGGGAGGTCAATGAAATCTTAAACCAAAAAGGTTGATTCTCAATTAATTAAAATATTAATTATACTAAACAAAGGCCAAAACCGTGCAATCAATATGAAGTAAAGATTCAGGGGGGTTAAATTAAATATTTAGATAGACATGGTATAATTTAAATAATTAACACGTTTGCAGCGGCACGATTTTCCGTGTCCCTCGCCACCATCCTGGTACTATGACTTATAGTTACTGTAACTGCCACGCCTATCGTGGCAGCAGCACTGTCCAGCGCACAGAATGCAATATACTATTGAGCAGTGCTGTTATAGTTTCAGATTTCAAAATCAGATCCTGGTTTAAAAATAAATCTTACTGTAACGCTTTGCAGCTTGGGAGCGGTCGCTCCCATCAGGATGGCATTTGGGTACTGCATGGGAGCGATCGCTCCCATGCCGCCGCAAACGTGTTAATATAGGCTATATGAATATCATATGGTTTTTAGTTAACTTTCATATTTTACTGCCCAAATTATGAGCATTATAGTTGTTGTTTTGCTTTCGGTTCCTACATCAAACTCTGTTTGTACATTAAGACAGCTAGGCCGGAGTAAGGAGTATCAAAAAAGACTATAGGCCTAGACAATAATACAACAACAAATTAACTTAAGATGAAAGTAGTTATCAAAACACTTTATGCTACTTAAACTTGAAGCATGTTGAATCAATATTCTTTAAGACCGTAGGCTAGAAGAAATTATGTTCAACGAAAACCGAAAACTACCAACCAACCTCTAAGAAAGGTTGTGTTATCACTTGTTTGAACGACCTCTGCTAACTGCTTGTAATCCAATGTGTCGGATGAACCTTTTTTATGTGCAGTTTGAGCCAGATGTTGAATGAACAGTTCCTGAAACAAAATTAAAAGGCATACAAAAAAATCTATATTTCAAGTCCCTACAGTAGGCTATCTGCTAGGCTGCAATGTGCAGTAAACTACTGTCAGCTGTTGTGTGCGCCAGCTTGCTACACTTGGTCGAGAGATATCACTTGCAGAATGTCGAATTTTAAGTAGCTTAATAGATATAACTTTGCAGAGTGAGTACATTACATGCAGGACTCACTTTATTCCATATGCCATAGGCTATGGAACTATTCCGGCTCATTCTTTTACAACCTGCTACCCAACTATCTAAAACAGATCCATAACAAAACTGAACTCAGCAGAAAACTTAAAAACTACTTTACTAAAAAACCATACACCACCACAGAAAACATATCAGATCATAAGTTACATTCCAATACAGTTACTGACCAGACATCACTACACAAAGCCCCATCCGAAGGGAAGAAGCATTGACAAAATCCCAAGCACCTGCCATAAGGCAGTGACTACAAAAGTATAAAGTGAGTAGGAAGTACTACAAGCAAATCATTTCACTCTTGACAGCCTAGCAATGTACTAGAATGTAGCATAAAGCTGAGCATCGACCAGCTGGAATAGCTGTTGCTCGCTGTGAATAATTTCAGGGAACAGTGAATGATTTGGATGCATGGTAAGCTGAC
This sequence comes from Flexamia atlantica, assembly GCA_035578135.1. Classification (NCBI taxonomy): domain Eukaryota; kingdom Metazoa; phylum Arthropoda; class Insecta; order Hemiptera; family Cicadellidae; genus Flexamia; species Flexamia atlantica. The sequence goes on from JAQJVK010000002.1 coordinate 17,803,701, forward strand.
TAGCATGGCAATACCTTCTGTTTCATGTAATGCACTAAAACAAGGACCCAGCATTGCTTGCCTGGCTGCATAGCGATTCTGGTACAATAAGAGCCTTAAATTTGTGAGGTCAAAAATGTTTTCTTATACAGTTTATTTATAGCAATTATATGCAAGATTAACATAATTTTGAAATAAATTTTTATTGTATTCATCATTTACTTGGAAAAACCAATTTGAAGGCAATTTTCTCTTATAAATCAATTTAAAAACTGTTTGTCAAATTTATTTTTTCAAAAGTGGTTAAAAATTGGTAACCAAATTTGTTCCTTGTATGGTTTTTGTGAAATTTGTTATTAGTACAATCTGTACGGTTTTTAAATTTTACAGTCAACTCTTGCAACCTCGAACCTTGCCTAGCTCAAAATGTTTGATATCTGTGCTAAATATTTTCAATCCCCAAGGAACACCTAGGACTACGTAAGTCGAAAGAAATAATCACAGGCCTACTGTAAACTAACAGTTTTTCACGCTGGAAGGGAGGTTAAAAATAGCCCTTACCCGCACCGAAATGCAGGCCCTCTACGCCGCTCGCTCAGGAAAGCAAAGCGACGAGCAGGGGTCTCCAGCCTCTGACAGACAGCATCAGTGTAGAGGCCCCGCCTCGAGGCTCGAGGCGGCTTGGAGCGTACAGTTGCCTGTACGTCTCCTTGGGCATACCTGCTAAAAAAACCCCCTCGCTTGCTGTCACCACATATCATTGCGATCGACCCGAGCGTCTGCTCATTGCGACATCGCAATGCGTGGCCTCTGTCCCCTTCAGGACTCCGTGCTGCTGTCCCTTTCGGGACTCCTCAGTTGGTGTTCAACCGTTCTTCTGCTGTCCTCGGTTCTGGGGTCACTCGAGACACCCCTCTGTCCTCTTCTGGCGCAGGACGGACATGACAAAGTCAGCCACTGCGTTCCAGCTGACGCTGCCCTGCAGCATCTTCCCCACGATGTTGTCCGGGGTCAGATGACCGCCGACCGGGTCGGCGAGGGCAGTCCGTTTTTCGTCAAAGCGACGGCACTCGAAGAAAGTGTGATGCACGTCGTCTCCGTCTTGTCCACAGTACTTGCACCTGGGCGAGTCGACCTTGCCCATTCGGTGGAGGTACAGACGGAAGTAGCCATGACCTGTCAAGAACTGGGTGAGGTAAAAGTTCACCTCCCTGTGGTCGCTGCAAACCCACGGCTACAGGTTCCTATGAGTCGCCCTGTCCATCTTCCGGTCGTGTCTTCGTACCATCGACGCTGCCAGGCGGCCATTGTTTGGCCACGGGCCAGCTCGGCAGCCTCTTCCCGATCCATCTCGGGAGCACGCCCCCAGATGGTCTTCTTCTCTTGTGCCAGCAGGTAGATTGGGATGACTCCCGCAATGACCAGCACCGCCGCCTGCGAGACTGTGCGGTACGAGGACGCGACCCTGAGCGCGCCGCGTCTCTGCACCGCCAGCATGCGAGTCCGGTATTTCTTCACCTTCGTCGCATCTGCCCAGATCTCCGCTCCATAGAGCATTATGGCCTGTGCCGTCGACAGCAGCAGCCTCCGTTTCCCCTGACTCGGTCCTCCAATGTTGGCCATCAGTCTTCCGAGGCAGGACGTCACTTTGGCCGCCTTGTCGCACACGCTTCTGATGTGGTCCCAGTAGGTGAGCTTGTTGTCCAGCACCACCCCCAGGTACCTGGCCATCCTCTGCATCTCGATCACTTCGTAAACTAACAGTTACAATTGGGGTGAATTAAATCAAAGTAGGCTACAAGGGAAATCACACTGTGCCTTATGAAGACTTGACTGCCCTGCTGCCTGGCTGATAGTTTGCACCAAATGGGGCTTAATCAATGTTAATACTTCTCTCATAAAAGCATTTCTGGCAGAGATGAGTTTTCTTATCAGTAGCCTTCTGTTTACCATAATTTACCTTGCTTGGTAAAATTTTTATTCTTACCAGTTCATCTCAATACTAACCAATTTCAGTCCTAGGTATCAAAATATCTTCTCAGAATCAAAGGTTCTCCATGCAATCTTCATTGGAGGGGGAGGAGACATTTACCTAATGAGAAGAAGAGGGATTCTTTGGTGGAACCACACACTGCCAAGTTTTACTACTCATTAGTTTGCCACACATTTACTCCTAGGGCTGCAGGGTAAAGGGTGTTACAGTAATATATATTTATAATTTTAGTCAAGAAATTCCTACAATGTACAGCATTCTTTGACTAACCTGATATTTTTTAACTCGCTATAAATATGTCAAATTAAGAGATGATTGTGTGCAAGCCAACTTCGCACAGAATACATATCCCTTTGTGTCTTGGGAAATCCTTTAACAACCACTTCCCCTCCAACCACTGCCTCCCTCCTTGTCTTTTCTTATCTATAACAACCACTTGATGGATATTTGAAATGGGTAGCCTAGGGCCTACTGATTCAGGTAGATATGTAACCACTGTTGATAGATTCATCTTGAGTTCCTGATGACAACTATACAGGGGTATAACTTAGATAGAACTTTGCTAAATTTGACTTTTAAAATGATTGATAACTTAAAGTCATATACAGTTAAGTTAGTTAAGTCATTAAGTCCTTGAACCGCCATCTAGATTGAGAAGCTGTCTTTTGCAATCAACATAGTATCGTCAGTGAAACCCATATGTTAGGGGTTTGAGGTCTTGCCATCTGATTCGAAACATTTTTTTCTGCCTTCATGTCTTGCATGTGAACAATTTCCTAGCGTTATTTGGTTCTTGAGAGTGGGAAAATACCTATAGCCTAATAGCAGGGCTTGTAACAGGTTATTTTTTTATATTGTTGTTTTTTTTGCTCTTAGTTATTTTTTGTTATTTTTTTTGAATTTGGTTATTTTTGTTATTTTTTTGAAATTTTGGTTATTTTTTTTTCAACCTCAAGAACTGCTACAAGCCCTGTTTACAGTATTCATCTTGTCAGACGATCTTGTAGCAGCATCACAGCAGACGAATCTCATCATCCTAAAATGCGTGAAAACTAAGTCTCGTTGCGTGAAAACCAAGTCTCGCCGTCAAATCTAGGCAGATTTGTGATTAATCTGTCGAGATTTTCTTTTTTACCAAGGTTAAGAATGTATTATCCCCAATATAACGCCGGTTTTCTAATTTTTAGCAGCATTTTTTGTGTACAACAGGTTATTTTTTTCTTATTTGAATTTTTTTTCAACCTCAAGAACTGTTACAAGCCCTGTAATAGGATTAATTAAACTATAAAGCAGTGGTGGGACAGGAAATCACATTTATCATTCACCAGTGACAGGGGTTATACTTCCGCAGAAGGGTTACACCTAATTGGGGAGGTCAGTGGAAACCTATAATGTCAGGAGAGGAACTATTGACTAATTATCAATCAAAATACTAAATAAGTTTGTCTGAAACCTTACTCAACAATTTTAAAGGGGTTCCCTTTAACACTATTAACTACTTTAAAGGTCACAAACCACATAGCTAAGCTACGTTGAGATGAAGCTGGGTGAAACTAGGTATTTAATTTATAGTTTAGTTATTACTTATTTCAATTAATCAATAGTTAAATTTATACAAGAAGAATTCAAATTTAACAAACCTTTAACTTATTTCATAAATGCTCTATAGGTTGTATCAGTATATTTTTATAATGATGTTTGTATGTATTAGGATGATATTGGCAAAAGCATTTTGTCTACACTTTCACTTTGATTCAGCACTTAAGTTAGTAAATGAAATTTCTGACACGATTTTAGCATTTTTATGGTCTTTAAGGTTGTAACAGCAAATTATTAAAATATAAAAAACTGAAACTGACATACTAGTGGAAAATGGTGTAACCCTTCTGCGGAAGTTGCACCGTGACGGGCATGTCCCACACAAAAACAAATGAAAACCAGTTTGTATGATCTCAACAGGTATATCATTAGAACATCATGGATTTTTGACACAATCTTGTTTCCTCTTTGAAAAGTAATTCGCTTTGTTGTTTTTTGATCTTGTTTAAAAAGTTGTTGACTGCTAGATAGTGCAACTTAGGTTTACAAATTATTTAAGATTACTTCTTGTATTACTTCTAGTGTAGGCCTATTAAAGTACTATGCCTATTTCACATCTAGTATGGCCAGTCTAAACACTCTGCCTGCCACAAAAACGTTTCACAGAAGGATAAACATAATAATATTATATTAATAGAAATAGAAAACAGAAATCATCAATATTAAACTTACTGTTGCTCTTGTTACAAGATGTAACGCATCCTGGCCTATGTTTTCTACATCTGGTGAACTTTTCATAATCAATCTAACTCTAGACACTGGTAGTTGCAATTCCTTCCCCATTTTAAATTTTTGTGATTAACTTAATTAAAAATGAATAAAATTCTACTTAATTCCAAGTAAGTTGTCGAACAACGCCGAACTGACTGCAATGCTAACCTAAAAAGTAAAAATGTTCAAATCCTGAAACAAACAAAAACAAAACAAGAATGCTATGGAGTATTAAATGAGTACATGGAGTAAGCTACCAAAAACAACCTCAATAATCATATTATGTTGCGGTAAATATACTGAACCTAGCATCTAATATTTTTTAGTGTAATGTTTACAAATTGAAATATTTTGTTTGTAAAAGTGCTGATTTAAAACGTGATAGGTACTAAGGTAACCATATACATATTTTTCTATCAAGTAGAGCCTAAGCAGTGGCGTACCTGGGGGGGGGGAAGGGGGTCATTATTGACCTTTAAAAAAATTAATTTAAAAACGGACGGAAGATAGGTTTTTGAGTGGACACAATTTTGGCAAAATTGGTGACGCCAACTATAAAGTAGCGCGAGCACTAAGCACGTTTAGCGCGTATTGCGCCCGGAACTATACGGGAATGGCGGGCGGGGGTGTACTTCAGTCCAGGTCCGCTAGACTCAGTCTCGTGGCTGCCAAAGCTCCCTGAACCATTTTTCATCTCGGCCGTTTCGTAGACCTAACCGAGGATCTCACGGTTGTATAGTGGCCACAGATCCCTGTAAATCCATTGAAGGGTCACTTCAGGGTCAGGTGTCAGTAATTCGGGAAAAGTCGCGAAAAGTAAATCTTTCTTCAGGAGGAAAGACAATACTGCCGATAAAGCGGAAAGAAATAACCGTTTTCATCATTGTTATCGTCTTCGCGAGCGGTAAATCTCTCGATCATATCGCAACAAACTAATATTTTTGTGATATCATGGCCGAAAATCTCCTTTTGAGATCGGAAATTATCTCGCTCGTTTTGCGGCCAGAAGATCTCCCGCAGAGATCTGCGGCCAGATCCAGTCATATCCATTGCGGCCGGAAATTCTGACGTTTTTGTTGTTTAAGCAGACATCTAATCTCTCTTACGCGGCTGGCTAATCCCTCAATCACATTGTGGCTGGAAAACTGCTTGCTCTTTTCGTGGCAATTACATCTTTTGGTCGCATCGCGGTCGTTTGTACCGCGGCCGGCAAATCTCTCATAGAGTAGAGTGCGCGAAATAGGGCGGGCGGCAACAACTGTAAACTCATCAAATTGTCTGCTAAACCTCAGTTGAAATGACCATAAATGATTCTTTTTATGTTCTGTCAAAAATTTGTTTGTTTTCAGTGTGAAAAATCAATCTGGTACTCGTACTCCCGATGAATCAACACATTATAAACAAAATCACAAATCATCATTTTTACCAATGAACATTACCACTGTAAATACACAATACACACCCCTTATTGATGAAAACTTTAAGGCATTCCCCCCACTTTTATAGGGTAAGAACCGATAAGAACATGTGTATAAAAATTCTATTAAATTTAATATTTGGTTGTAGACGCTTGATTTAAACAGCGTTAAAATAGGTGTACGCTCTTTTAACATGTAATTGGAACTCAGAAACAATCACAAGCCGATTTCATAGCCATAAAGGAATCAGTAGGAAACCAAACCATCAAACCAAAGACGACAAATTAATACAATTTTAAGTAGAAAAGAAAATTATTACACTAATGATATAAAGCAACAAATATTATGTTTTCCAAAAAAGATCATACAGTAACATGATCCTTCAAACAATCAAGGATCAACGATCTTTGAAATATTTTGAAGCGTAAATGATTATTACTTTGTGGGAATTTTCCCACAAATTTAGTATTGACTAACTTTAAGAGAGAATTCCAGTCAGTAATTTTTTATTTTGTATCCGAATTTCAGACCGAGAAGGGACTGTTTTGCGTGAGCTTGACGTGGTTTCTTGTTGCA